>OY759198.1:0-2400000 GCA_963662085.1 Eupithecia inturbata
ACATCGCAGAATTAGAGCCGAAGCAGAGAGGGTAAATAGTGAGGAACAAAGTGACCCTTGTGACCCACTGTTCACGATGACTGAGCTGAAAACTGCGATGAAGGCATTTAACCCAAAGAAGGCACCCGGAGCTGATGGTTTCACGGTCGATATATGCGTAGAAGCCATAAAGAACGACCCGGATATGTTCCTGGGCATAACAAATAAGTGCCTAGAACTTGCCCACTTCCCGGACCCGTGGAAGGAGGCCACCGTGATAGTGCTGCGGAAACCTGGGAAAGAATGCTACAATACTCCAAAATCCTATAGGCCAATCGGGCTCCTCCCAGTGTTAGGTAAAATCTTCGAGAAGATGTTGGTCACCCGGATTAAGTTCCATCTTCTGCCAAGAATAAGTACTCACCAGTTCGGATTCATGCCCCAGAAGAGCACCGAGGACTCCCTTTATACACTAATGCGATACGTCGAAAGTAAGCTACAGCAAAAGAAACTTTTAACGATCGTGTCGCTGGATATAGAGGGAGCCTTCGATAGTGCATGGTGGCCATCAATCCGAGTCCGACTGGCAGAGGAAGAGTGTCCGGTTAACCTAAGAAGGGTGATCGACAGTTATCTTCGAAATCGCAGAGTAAGGGTTCGCTATTCTGGGGAGGAGTACGAAAAGCCTACGGAAAAAGGGTGTGTGCAGGGGTCAATTGGTGGCCCAATACTTTGGAATCTGCTGCTGGACCCGCTTCTAAGGGAGCTGCATAGTAGGAGTGACTACGTGCAAGCGTTCGCGGATGATGTGGTGCTTGTTTTCGATGGGGAGACCTCGCAAGAGATTGAGAGGCAAGCCAATGCCACACTCGAGCACGTTCGGATGTGGGGAATCCGAAACAAACTTAAGTTTGCGCCGCACAAAACGATGGCCATGGTAATCACGCGAAAACTTAAGCACGATACCCCACGTCTTAGCATGGGCGGGTGCGACATTGGCATGTCCAGGGAAATCAAATTGCTGGGACTCACCATCGACGACAAACTGACCTTCAACTCGCACGCCGCGAACGTCTGCCGAAAAGCGCTGAACTTCTATAAACAGCTCTCAAGAGCAGCAAAAGTGACTTGGGGCCTGCAACCGGAAGTTATTAGGATAATTTACACGGCAGTGGTAGAGCCCACAATTATGTACGCTGCTAGTGCATGGGCGCCTGCAACAAATAAGATCTGCGTGAGGAAGGAGCTTGATACAGTGCAGCGTGGCTTTGCACAGAAAATTATAAAAGGCTACAGGACTGTCTCACTAACCTCGGCGCTATTACTGGCTGGGTTGCTTCCACTGGACATCAGAATCCGGGAAGCAGCCTCGCTTTATGAGACGAAGAAAGGCTACACCCAGCAAGTAATAGGAGACCGAGATATTGAGACTCCGGTGCCGTACGCAGCCATGCCACACCCAGCATTGCAGTCGGAGTTGGCATTCACCTGCCTGGCGGACGAAATAGCATTGGACCAGAACCTTAACAGCTGCTTGAACATCTTCACAGATGGAAGCAAAATCGAGGGAAAAGTTGGCGCCGCACTGTCCATCAGGGAAGGTGCCACTGAGATTAGTACCCGCAAGTTGAGGCTGGATGAATGCTGCACCGTCTACCAGGCAGAATTGCTGGCTCTCGCTGTAGCTACAAAAGAGGCACTCAAAAGGCGGAAGCCAAGCTGCAGCATTTTCAGCGATTCACGCTCAGCCCTCGAAACAGTTACCAACTTATTTTCCCCCCACCCTCTCGCAGTCCAAATAAGAGCAGACATACGTGAGCTAAGACAAGACAACAAAATACTGAGTCTATTTTGGATAAAAGCTCACGCGGGGTTGGAGGGGAACGAAAGAGCCGATGAACTGGCAAAATGCGCGGCGTTGCAGCTTAAAACCAGGCCGAATTACAATAGCTGCCCGGTTTCGTTCGCGAAGCGAGAAATTCGGCGGGACTCGCTCTGCGAATGGAACCAACGCTACGTAAGCGCTGGACAAGGCGCGACCACAAGGGTGTTCTTCCCAAACGCAATAAGGGCTCACCGAATTGTCAAAAACTTATCACTGAGTCCCATCATGGTCCAACTTTTCACGGGTCACGGTGGATTTTCCTCGTACTTGCATCGTTTTAAGTGCAAGGAGAGTCCATCGTGTCTTTGCGACCCGGAAGTCGAAGAAAGCGTCTTACATCTTATAACTGATTGCCCAAGGTTTGGAAGAGAAAGATACGATTTAGAACATGTTATAGAACTAGATATAAAAATTGAAAATTTGTGCATTATATTAGAAGATAAAAATAAAAGATATGAATTTTTAGATTATTGCGAAAAAGTTGTCAAAATAGCTATAAATAGAAATAAGTAGAATATAAGGAGCCACAATAATGTAAATTTATTATATTAATATGTGCCCTGTAATTGTTAAGTAGAATAAGAAAACTGTAACATTTGAGCCAATAAAGCAGTCGTGAGTTGTTTCTTGATACCCCTGTAAGTATAGAAAGAGATGGAGTAAATAAAAGTGGATAGAGTAAATAAAAGTATGAAAGGAGAAGGATAAAAGAAGATTAAATAAGAAGAATGGAAGTGCGAGAAGCATTAAAGTGAGAACTGGCATGAAAGAGTAGTGCAAACCAGGTCCCTGGTTAAGCTAGGGGTAGGATAATAAAAAAAAAAAAAAAAAAAAAAAAAAAAAAAAAAAAAAAAAAAAAAAAAAACCTAACCTAACCTAACCTAACCTAACCTAACCTAACCTAACCTAACCTAACCTAACCTAACCTAACCTAACCTAACCTAACCTAACCTAACCTAACCTAACCTAACCTAACCTAACCTAACCTAACCTAACCTAACCTAACCTAACCTAACCTAACCTAACCTAACCTAACCTAACCTAACCTAACCTAACCTAACCTAACCTAACCTAACCTAACCTAACCTAACCTAACCTAACCTAACCTAACCTAACCTAACCTAACCTAACCTAACCTAACCTAACCTAACCTAACCTAACCTAACCTAACCTAACCTAACCTAACCTAACCTAACCTAACCTAACCTAACCTAACCTAACCTAACCTAACCTAACCTAACCTAACCTAACCTAACCTAACCTAACCTAACCTAACCTAACCTAACCTAACCTAACCTAACCTAACCTAACCTAACCTAACCTAACCTAACCTAACCTAACCTAACCTAACCTAACCTAACCTAACCTAACCTAACCATTCGCGCTCGAACCGCACTCGAAAGCGCCACGAAAAAAGGTCCCTCCGCGCTTTAAAAATTCGCAAAAATAGTAAAAAGTGCTTTTATTTTGTCGTGTGATACATCAAAAGAAGCGGCAAGTGAAGACGCACACGTCGGTGAAAACCGTGTTGCTTTAAGTGTTGTGGCCACAAAGTTATTGGCGAAAAAGTGTTTTTTTGGGAAATTCCCAAAATTAAAAGCGATTTATCTTGCGAATTTCAGCGACGACCTATCGTTTTTCAATTGTATAACGGAGGGCTTTTTGGTGTTCTACTACTCTGCCAACTTGCAGATTTTTCCCGTGCAGGAGCACGGAGATATCAACAAAAAAACAAAAACCACGTGGCGGCGTGGTCAGTGACCCCGTGCCCGTGGATAAATCTTCAGAACGCGACTCAAAGGAGGCAGTGGAGAGCAGCCGGGAGGCACGTTTGGATTTGAAAACGGACAATTTTTGACGGAGATAGAGACTCAAAAAGTTTTGTGCGGTTTTGTTTTTTACTTTAAGTGTTTTTATTTTAAATCTTCAGCGACAACATAGGTTTCTTTTTTGTGTATGGGCTGTCCCTATGTTGTCAAACATTTTTGTGGAAAAATTGGATTTTTAGGAGTAGCGGTTTCCGAGCGCAAAAATTTAGATTTATATTACCAACCGCAAATAGACTTAAACGCTTGTTTCTCGGAAACGGCTGGAGATTTTGAATTTTTTGCTTGAATTTGTATATATTATATATATATAATATATATTAGGTTACTTCAAATCATAACACCTTTCAAACCCCCCCCTCTAAATTTATCCCCCCTCCCTCGAGTAAAAACTTCATATTGTTTATTTTGAGAGTAAAATTCTAATTAAATATATTTTTATACCGTAAACGTAGATAATATTATATTTCCTTAAAAATTTATTATTTCAATTAACTTATTTCAATTTACTCTTCTTCAAAAATTTTGCAAAATATAAATTTTTCATTGCATAAATCTCCTAACGGAGTGAGATAGCAGAACTTTTACAGTGGCCTATATATATATATAAAAGCTTTTATATTTAGAGACCGACTCTATGGTAGAGTCAAAAATAAATTTACGTAGATTAATTTGTTAAAATATTACTTATTAATATTTAGCTATTTATTATAAATTAAGTAGTTTTAAGTAGCTTAATTTTGACTTTTACAAACCTATACCTTACTTACCTTCGACTCGTTGCGGGCATTCTATTCATATTGTGACGTACCTGCAACATAAAACATAGATAAATTTGACTTTTACTAAAATTTGCCGATCCACCACGCACGTAGACTGACAGGACCTGGAGACGCCATCTGGAAAACTAAAAATTAGGTAGTGTAGTAAATAACAATAGTTGACTTAGGATATTTATAACTTATACAAACTTTACTAAATTGACTTTTACATTATCCTGCTATTAAGCTTATTTGTATTAATTTAATTCATTATATAGTGTGTAGAATTACACAAGACATCATCCCCCCCGCAAAAATGGGCTTTGGTATTCGCACCCCAGCTAAAAGAACGAGTGTCACTCGCGACACAGAACACGTGAAATCTGTGGTCCAGACGGAGAAGGCAGGACCTTCTAGGACGCCGGAGATGAAAATGAATCCTAATGTGAGACGTAGCATTGGCGAGTGGGAGACTGGAAAAGCAGAAACGAAAACCAAACCTTTAACCCCCCCAAAGAAAATTCAAGAAGCTGAGCTCCAAAAGCCCAAGCTAAAGATGACGTTCCCGAAAGAGACACAAAAACTGCCAATCGAGCCAGTGACCAGCTCGCCGTCAAAATATCTTGACCGACTTACAGAGGCTAGAGCATGCGTAGTCAAAGCAAAGGGCAGCCTAGAAAAATCAAGAAACACGAAGAATGAAATTAAAACTGATGTCTTACAAGCAATCGATAGGCTGTATCAGCTAGTCAAAGAAGTTGACAGCATAAAGGGGCAGGGGAAAGCTCAGAAGAAAACCCAAGAAGAGGCAAAAGAACCACCTAAGGAAAAAGAACCACAAGAAGGAAAAAGCATTGTGGAAAGTGAATTGATTAAAAAGATGGAGGAACACGCGAGACTTTTGGAGGAGAGCAACAGCAAGATGGAGAAATTAAAGGAAACTATAGAAAAGAACCAAGAAATACAGATGAGAATGACTTACGCGAGTGCTGCGGCCAGCCAACCCAGGAGGCAGCTCCCTGGGCAAACCGCACTGCACTCCGTAGTAATCTCCTCCAAAGATGAAAATGAGACGGGGGAAAAGGTCCTTAGCCGAATCAGGGAAGCAGTGAACGCGAAGGAAGGAGGAATTCAAGTGGATAGGGTAAGAAAAGCAAAGGATAGGAAGGTTATTGTGGGTTGTAGAAGTGAGGAAGAGAGACAGAAGGTTAAGGAAAGACTCAAGAAAGCAGAGTCGCACCTCAACGTTGAGGACGTTATAAATAAAGACCCTCTTCTGATTCTTAAGGACGTTCTGCAATATAACAAAGACGAAGACGTCCTTAACGCCTTACAAAATCAGAACGGAAGTATATTCCAAGATTTCAAGAACGAAGATTATAGAGTAGAGGTGCGGTACAGGAAGAAGACAAGAAACCCACACACATGCCATATCGTCCTCAGAGTATCGCCCGGGATTTGGAACCGAATGATGGATGCAGGCGAAGTGCGCATAGACCTGCAAAGGATAAGGGTTGCTGATCAGTCTCCACTAGTGCAGTGTTCGCTGTGTCTGGGCTATGGACACGGCAGGCGCTTCTGCAAAGAAACAGTGGAAAGATGCTGCCACTGTGGAGGCCCGCATATGAAATCTGACTGTGCAGACTGGCTTGCCGGAGCAGCTCCCTCCTGCTGCAACTGCAGGAATGCCAAACTCGATGCACAAGAGCACAACGCGTTCAGTCAGGAGTGCGCAGTAAGGAAAAGGTGGGATGCGCTAGCCCGGGCTACCGTAGCCTATTGCTAAGGATGACACAGGCTGCAACACAACAACTGACAGAGACACTCCGACCACCAGAAAACCCTACCTGCTGATCCAAGCTAACCTTCAAAGGAAGGAACTTGCAACCAATGAGCTTATGGTTGAAGCTGACAGAAGAAAGGCAGCTCTTGCGCTGCTCCAGGAACCGTATGTGGGTGGAGCAAAAACTATGAAGGCCTACAAAGGAGTCAGAATCTTCCAGAGCGCTAATCAAGGAGACGCTCCTGTCAAAGCGGCAATAGCTGTCTTTGATAACGACGTGGACGTCATACAATGCCCAAAACTCACCACAAACAATATCGTAGTGGTGAGGATTCGAACGATTGCCTGGGAAATCACAGTAGTCTCCTTTTACTTCGAGCCAGACCAGCCCATAGAACCGTACCTGGAGCAGCTCAAGAAAATAGAACAGGAAACAGGACCCAGGAGAATCATAATAGGTGGTGACTCAAACGCGAAGAGTACGTGGTGGGGTAGTCAAATTGTTGACCACAGGGGCGAAGACATGTCGGGAGCTCTCGAAGAAATGGGCCTGCAGGTACTCAACGTCGGAGATACCCCCACATTCGATACCATCAGAGGTGGGAAGACGTATGCTAGCCACATCGACATAACAGCGTGCTCACAGGACATGCTGGACCTGGTAGAAGACTGGAAGGTAGAAGACACCATTACAAGCTCCGACCACAACGGCATAACTTTTAAAATTAGATTAAAAAAGGCATTAGGAACAAATATTAAGAGAACAACTAGGCTTTATAACACGAAAAAGGCAAATTGGAGCCAGTTTCATGAGAAACTGGCCCAATTAATAATAGAAAATAACATAAGCAAAATAGAAATAGAAAAAATTTATAGAAAAGTAGATATAGATAAAAAAGTAGAGACATACACAAACATAATTACACAAACATGCATGCAAACCATACCAAAGAAGAGTACAAATGTTAAACTTACCTTGCCGTGGTGGTCCGAAGAAATCGCGAAGCTGAAGAGAGAAGTTGTCACCAGGAAACGAAGAGTCCGATGTGCAGCGCCAGTCCGAAGAGCAAAAGTCGTCGAAGAGTACCTGCAAGCAAAAGAAAGATATGAGAGTGAAGCGAAGAAAGCGCAGATAGCCAGTTGGAAGGAGTTTTGTGGAAAGCAAGACAAAGAAGGAGTATGGGAGGGGATTTATAGGGTCATTGGACGAACCACAAAAAGGCAAGAAGACTTACCACTGGTCAAAGCGGGAGCCGAGATAAACCCGAAGGATTCTGCAAAGTTACTGGCCGAAACATTTTACCCGGAGGACCTAGAGGAAGACGATAACGAGGACCACCGGCGAACCAGAGAATTAGCGGCCCGAGTAAACGACTGGGGCCATGATGAAAAACATGACCCAGCGTTTACAATGCAGGAGCTAAGTTTCGCCATGGATACCTTTAACCCAAAAAAGGCACCGGGAGATGACGGTCTTACAGCCGACATATGTAAGCACGCCATCCTTCAAGAACCGGAGCTGTTCCTCTCGCTAATTAATAAGTGCCTGGAACTCCAGCACTTCCCCAGGATATGGAAGATAGCAACGGTTGTGGTATTAAGAAAACCAGGCAAAGAGGACTACACAACACCAAAGTCCTATAGACCGATAGGCCTGCTTCCAGTCTTGGGGAAGATCTATGAGAAGATGGTGGTTGGACGCATAAAATGGCATCTTATCCCCCAAATAAGTACTCGCCAGTATGGATTCATGCCCAGAAGAAGCACTGAAGACTCCCTCTATGACCTAATAAAGCACATACGATCCAAACTAGACCAGAAGAAACTCACTACCCTAGTATCATTGGACATAGAGGGAGCATTCGACAGTGCATGGTGGCCCGCTATTCGAACCAGACTGGCTGAGGAAAAGTGTCCGGTGAACTTACGGAGAGTTGTCGACAGCTACCTCGAAGATAGGAGAGTTAAAGTTCGATACGCCGGGGAGGAACACGAGAAGGACACAAATAAGGGGTGCGTCCAAGGCTCGATCGGGGGCCCGATTCTATGGAATCTTCTTCTGGACCCACTGCTTAAGGGCTTGGAACAGCGCGGAGATTATTGCCAGGCTTTCGCGGACGACGTCGTGTTGGTCTTCGACGGTGATACAGCGTTGGAAGTGCAACGACGTGCAAATGACGCCCTCGCGTATGTTCAGGAGTGGGGTGTCAAAAACAAGTTAAAATTTGCGCCGCACAAGACAAATGCGATGGTCATCACACGCAAATTGAAACATGACACACCACTGCTGAGCATGGGCGGGGTCGACGTTTGCACGTCGCGGCAAATAAAGATACTGGGGCTTACCATAGATGATAAGTTAACCTTTAATTATCATGTAACAAATGTATGCAAAAAAGCCTTAAATATATATAAGCAACTCTCCAGAGCCGCTAAAATCAGTTGGGGTCTCCACTCCGAAGTCATCAGAGTAATTTATACCGCGACAGTAGAACCCGTGATACTATATGCGGCAGGCGCATGGGGTTCCGCCTCCAAAAAACTTTTAGTGCAAAAACAGCTCAATGTGGTTCAACGAGGATTTGCCCAAAAGCTCTGTAGAGCATATCGCACCGCCTCTCTAAACTCGGTACTGGTATTGTCTGGGATACTTCCACTCGACCTCCGCATACAGGAGGCACTAGCACTGTATAAGGCAAAGAGAGGAGTACCCCGGGCAGAGCTGGGAGACAGAGAGGTTGAACGATTAGTTCCGTACAACGAGACGTGGCATCCAGCAGAGCATGTGCATATGGAGTTCAAAAGCCTGGTAGACAAAAAGCAAGTGGATAACCACAGTGACCAAGCAGTAAAAATTTTTACAGATGGCAGCAAGATTGAGGGCAAAGTTGGAGCGGCACTTTCCTTCTGGAAAGATGGCGCCGAGACCAAAGTTCTCAAACTCAAACTGTCGTCTTACTGCACAGTCTACCAGGCTGAACTCCTAGCCATATGCAGGGCCACAAAGGAAACCACAAAACGCTCGGAGTCGAGCTTTGGTATCTACAGTGACTCTAGGTCAGCTTTGGAGACTGTGATTAATCAGAGCTCCCTCCACCCCCTAGCCGTGCAAGCTCGAGATCTCTTAAAAACTAGCAGACTCCAAAACAAAGATGTGTCTTTGTTTTGGATAAAAGCACATGCAGGGTTGGAGGGCAATGAACGAGCCGACGAGCTGGCGAAGGAGGCGGCCCTATATACCAAAAAGAAACCTGACTACGACCAGTGCCCGGTTTCATTCATCAAGCGACAAATCCGTTTGGAGTCGCTGGAAGAATGGAACCGGAGATACCAATCAGGAGAAACAGCCGCAATAACAAAAATTTTCTTTCCAAATGTAATTAATGCGTATAAGTCAATTAGAAAATTTGAACCAACCTGCGCGATGACCCAGCTAATGACAGGTCACGGTGGGTTCTCCGAATACTTGAATCGCTTCAAGTGTAAGGAGGACCCATCGTGCATATGCGAGCCAGGAGTGGAAGAGACCGCCATGCACGTCCTATTCGAATGCCCAGCAAATTCCCTTAGAAGGTATGAACTTGAACAGTTACTTGATTATGACTTGGTTGAGGCAAACATCAGCACAATCATGACTGATAGCGAAAAGAGAAAGATTTTTATAAAATACTGTACTGAAATTGTATACAAGGTTAACAAAAGGAATAAGTAGATTTCAGCAAAATATGATGAATATATATTATTGAATATATAAATCATACATGTGTAAACTAGATAATAAGTAGAATAGATAGATCAGTATAATAAAAAGACATATTAGATATATCGAGATAAGAAGATGCACAATAGATTTGTAATAACGAACTTGTTACTTAATTAAGAAAATGACTATATTACAGAAAACAAAATGGAAGTAAACTAGTGAATAAGATCATAATATTGTATTAGAAATATGAATAAGAAAAATGGAAATTACGAAAATAAAGACAAAACACCGTTATTGCACCCCAAATCCCAAATAAAGAAATAAGAAAGTAAAGATATAGTATAGGTAATTAATTTTGAACGAAGACGGATAAAAGAAAGATAAAGTATGAAGAATGAAAGTACGAGAGGAATAAAAGAGAGAACTGGAATGAAAGGGTTGTGTAGACCAGGTCCCTGGTAAAGCTAGGGGTAGACAGAAATAAAAAAAAAAAAAAAAAAAAAAAAAAAAAAAAAACCTAACCTAACCTAACCTAACCTAACCTAACCTAACCTAACCTAACCTAACCTAACCTAACCTAACCTAACCTAACCTAACCTAACCTAACCTAACCTAACCTAACCTAACCTAACCTAACCTAACCTAACCTAACCTAACCTAACCTAACCTAACCTAACCTAACCTAACCTAACCTAACCTAACCTAACCTAACCTAACCTAACCTAACCTAACCTAACCTAACCTAACCTAACCTAACCTAACCTAACCTAACCTAACCTAACCTAACCTAACCTAACCTAACCTAACCTAACCTAACCACTCGCGCTCGAACCGCACTCGAGAGCGCCACGAAAAAAGGCCCCTCCGCGCTAAAAAATTCGCAAAAATAGTAAAAAGTGCTTCGATTTTGTTGTGTGATACATGAAAAGAAGCAGCAAGTGAAGACGCACACGTCGGTGAAAACCGTGTGGCTCTAAGTGCTGTGGCCACAAAGTTACGGGTGAAAAAGTGCTTTTTTAGGTTATTTCCAAAATTAAAAGTGATTTATCTCGTGAAATTCAGTGACGACCTACAGTTTTTCAACTGTGCAACGGAGGGCATCTTGGTTCTCTATAAGTCAGCCAATTTGCAGATTTTTCCCGTGCAGGAGCACGGAGATATTGTCAAAAAACCTAAAACCACGTGGCGGCGAGGTCAGTGACCCCGTGCCCGTGGATCATTTTAAAGGACGAGACTCGAAGGAGGCAGCAGAGAGCAGCTGGGAGGCACCTTCAGATTTGAAAACGGACCATTTTCCACGGAGATAGAGACTCAAAAACTTTTGTGCGGTTTTATTTTTCACTGTAAGTGTTTTTATTTGAAATCTTCAGCGACAACATAGGTTTATTTTTCGTGTATTTGCTGTCCCTATGTTGTCAAACATTTCTGTGAAAAAATTAGATTTTTAAAACTAGCGGTTTCCGAGCGCGAAATTATAGAGTTAAATTACCAACCGCAAATAGATTAAAACGCTTGTTTCTCGGAAACGGCTGGAGATAGGCAATTTTTTGTACGAATTTGTATATATTATATATATAATATATACAAGTTCATTTTCAGTATAAGTTCTTTCAAAATTCTATTCTCTTTTTACCCCCCCCCTTCTCGAGTAAAATTTTTATATTCGTCTAAATTGAGCTATATATATAAAAATTGTTTTTTAAAACTGTCAACGTAGTAAAGTTTACATATTCTAAATAAATTCACCATTTAAATATTTTTCCCCCCTTGCCCCCCCTGAAAAAATTTACAAAATATTAGTTGTTGACAGAATTTTTTTTAAAATCTTTCTTTACAGTTCATAGTGTAATATTTTCTTCATATTTCCTCATATTTTAAAGTTGTCATTCTCCCCTCCCCCCCCCATAGTAATATTGTCATACTTCGTAGCTCATATCTCCGGAACCAGAGGTTCAAATTTGACGCGGTTTTCGTCTAATTACCGTATACTAGAGGGACTATCTTTTTATTTTTACAACTTTTACAAACTTACATTGATTACCTTTACTTACAATTGACGGGATGCCTGGGAAAATGGTGCGTACACCCGTTCGGAAGAAGGGCAAAATGGTAGACCAAGTGGGTTCGTCCCGCCAGGGAGAAAAATTTAACGAGCTGATTGACCTGACTGACCAAACATTAGTCAACCAAGAACAAATAGAGACACGATCGATGGAAACTCTTGAGTTGACATCTACAAAGGAGACTGAAAAAGAAGATATATTGCTGACGCAGAAGGAAGATAAAAAAGACCAAGAAAACGACGGGCTCTCCTATGACATCAAAGCTGGACCTCTGAAAGGCTCATCGGCAGCTGTAGAGAGCTCACCGTCGTCGGGAAAAGTTAAATATCTAGACAGGCTTGCGGAGGCGAAGGCGTGCGTCATGAAAGCAAAAGTTAATCTTGGGAATGCTAGAAACCTCAAGACGGAAATAAAAACCGAGGTTACTATTGCGATAGACAGACTTTTCCAGCTTGTTAAAGAGGTTGAAAATGTAAAAGGAAAAGGAAAGAAGGGAGTGACTAAGGAACCAGAGGAACCCAATAAAGATAAAGAACAAGAACCAGAGGAAAGCCAAAATCAACACAACGAGAAAGAAGGAAAAAAGCTAGCAAGAATCATACAAGAGACTAATGAACAGATGGAACAATTTAAAGACACTATGAAGAAACACAAAGAAGAGCAGGAAAAACTGCTTCAAGAAAACAACAGGAACATGGAAAAACTAGCAGAGACAATAGAAAAACACAAGGAAACGATAGAAAGACAAACCTACGCGAGTGTAGCAGCGGCTACCACCGGGAGACAGCCCCACAGACAGACCGCGCTACATTCGATAGTGGTCAGCGCCAAAGATGAAACGGAGACGGGTGAAGAAGTCTTAGATAGAATCAGAAAGACAGTTAATGCAAAAGAGAGTGGAATAGCGGTTGAGAAAATAAGGAAAGCAAAGGATAGGAAGGTGATTGTGGGATGCAGAACAGAAGAAGAACGCGACAGATTCAGAAACAAACTTAAAGAAGCCAAGGAGTTAAACGTAGAGAATGTCCAAAACAAGAACCCGCTGGTTATTCTGAAGGATGTGCTAAAATACAACCAGGATGAAGACATCCTTAGCGCCCTGAAGATCCAGAACAAAAACCTCCTACCAGCTACAAACACCAAAGACACCATGGAAATAGCCTATAAAAAACAAACGCGAAACCCACATACGCATCACATCGTCCTGAGGGTGTCCCCCGCAATATGGACACGGCTGGTAGAAGCCGAAACAGTCCTGATCGACTTGCAAAAAGTTCGAGTCGCGGACCAATCGCCACTAGTTCAATGCTCCCTCTGCCTGGGCTACGGCCATGGCAGGAAATTCTGCAAGGAGACGACAGAAAAATGTAGCCACTGCGGTGGACCCCACCTCAGAACAAATTGCGCAGATTGGATGGCCGGTTCCGTCCCCACGTGCACAAACTGTGTGCATGCCAAGCTAGAAAGATCGGATCACAATGCCTTTAGCAGTGAATGCCCTATAAGGAGAAGATGGGATGCACTGGCTCGAGCCTCGGTAGCATATTGCTAAAGTGGTCACGAGCCAAACAGTTCATACAAGCGACGCAGGGCCATATACTGTAGCCCAAGCTAACTTACAAAGGAAAGCACTTGCTACACAGGAAATAATATTTGAGGCAAAAAACAGAAAAATGGCCTTTGCGTTGCTTCAAGAGCCTTACGTTGGGACAATCGGCAGAATGAAGGATTATGGGACTGCCAGGATCTTCCAGAACGCAAACCAGGGAGATGGAACAATCAAAGCAGCTATAGCTGTGTTTGATAGAGACATGGATGCCATTATTTGCCCGGACTTCACCACAAACAACATCGTGGTGGTGAAGCTCAGGACCAGCGCCTGGGAGATCGTGGTTGTCTCATATTACTTCGAGCCAAACCACACAACAATAGAGCCTTTCCTAACACACCTACGAAGAATTCAGAGAGAAGTGGGAACTAAAAATTTAATTATAGGTGGGGATGCTAACGCTAAACATACATGGTGGGGAAGCCTAATAATAGATGAGAAGGGAGAAGAACTAGCTGGATCAATAGAAGATATGGATTTACAGGTGCTCAACGTTGGAGATACTCCAACATTCGATACCGTAAGAGGAGGAAAGACCTATACGAGCTTCGTAGACATTACCGCCTGCACAACGAATCTTCTAGACCTGGTAGAAGACTGGGAGGTAAAAGAAGGGCTGATTTCATCCGATCACAATGTTCTTACCTTTAAAATTAGATTAAAACGAGCAAAAGGTATAAGCATTCAAAGAACCACACGTATTTTTAACAGCAAAAAAGCTAACTGGAGCACGTTTCATGAGAAACTGGCCCAATTGCTAGAAGAAGATCATGTAAACAAGGAAGAAATAAGCAAAATTGATAACAAAGCCGAATTAGATAGCAAAATAGAAACATACATTAAATTAATAACAATAGCATGCAATAATAGTATCCCTAAAATAAAAACAAAAACAAAAAGTAACTTACCATGGTGGTCGGATGAACTCGCGCGGCTGAAGAATGAGGTGAGATCCAGGAAGAGGAGAATCCGTTGTGCAGCGCCGGTCCGCAGAAATAAGGTTATCGGGGAGTACCTGCAAATAAAAGAAAAATATGAACAACAAGCAAAACAAGCACAAATAGACAGTTGGAAAGAGTTCTGTGGGAAACAAGACAAGGAAGGTCTTTGGGAAGGAATTTACAGGGTGATCGGGAAAACAACCAAGAGGCAAGAAGACCTGCCTCTGATAAAGGAAGGTAAATCCTTAAGTCCTAAAGCGTCTGCTGAATTACTCTGTGAGACTTTTTACCCGGAAGATAAGGAAGAACATGACAACGCGGATCACCAAAAAATTAGGAAACTTGCTGATCAGGTAAACGAATTGGAGCATGTTGAAAGTCATGACCCTCCGTTTACTATGGAAGAGGTAAAAACCGCAGTAAATAGTTTTAATCCTAAAAAGGCACCGGGATCGGATGGACTCACTGCAGATATTTGCAAGCACTCAGTCTTAGAAGACCCCGAAACATACTTGGCGTTAGCAAACAAATGCCTAGAATATGGTCACTTTCCCAGGCCATGGAAAGAAGCGACGGTGGTTGTGTTGAGAAAGCCGGGAAAGAAAAACTACCAAGACCCTAAATCATACAGGCCGATAGGACTGCTTCCGGTCATGGGTAAGGTCTTCGAGAAGATGGTTATGGGCAGGATAAAGCACCATGTCCTCCCAAAGCTCAGTACACGCCAGTTTGGATTCGTACCCCAGAAAAGCACTGAAGACGCCCTCTATGCCCTGATAAAACACATTCACCAAAAACTGGAACTTAAAAAACTCATTACAGTTGTATCATTGGACATAGAGGGTGCCTTCGATGGCGCATGGTGGCCAGCGCTCAGAGTCCGACTGGCTGAAGAAGGATGCCCAATAAACATCAGGAAAGTCATGGACAGCTACCTGAATGGAAGGACGGTAAAAGTGAGATACGCCGGAGAACAAATCACCAGACCCACCTCCAAGGGATGCGTTCAAGGCTCAATCGGCGGACCTGTTTTGTGGAACTTGCTCATTGATCCGTTGCTCAAGGGCCTCGAGCGAAGAGGCGACTATACGCAAGCATTCGCAGATGATATAGTTATGGTTTTTGATGGGAACACCGCAATGGATATCGAGAAACAGGCAAATGCCGCTCTCGCCTATGCTCGGGAGTGGGGCATCAAAAATAAGTTAAAATTTGCGCCGCAGAAAACAAGTGCGATGATTATAACAAGAAAACTTAAATATGATGCTCCGCTCCTGAGGATGGGTGGGACCGACATTGCAATGTCAAAAGAAATGAAGATATTGGGGGTAACGATTGATGATAAGCTGACCTTTAATCAGCACACGTCAATCGTTTGTAGGAGAGCCGTCAATATCTTCAAACAATTATCCAGAGCAGCCAAAATAAGCTGGGGTCTGCACCCAGAAGTTGTTAGGACCATATATACTGCAGTTGTTGAGCCAACTGTAATGTATGCAGCAAGTGTCTGGGCCCCTGCAACCAAGAAACTAGGCATTCGGAAGGTGCTCCACTCGGTCCAGCGCGGATTTGCTCAAAAACTATGCCGAGCATATAGAACCACTTCTCTAAATTCAGCACTGGCGCTGGCTGGAATACTACCACTCGACCTCAGGGTACAAGAGGCAGCCGCCCTGTACGAGGCAAGGAGGGGGGTAATCCAGCCCGCGCTAGGAGACAGAGAAGTGGAGAAAATGTCGGCATTCTCAGTAAAACCTCACCCAGCGGAGTATATGAGCCTGGAATACGTGCGCCTGGAGGACCAACAGCAGGTGAACATTCACAGCGATTACGCAGTGCGGATGTTCACAGATGGTAGTAGGATTGAGGAGAAGGTCGGAGCGGCATTATCCATATGGAATAATCAGACCGAGACCAAATCCATCAAACTGAAGCTGTCGTCACACTGCACAGTCTACCAGGCTGAATTACTGGCCATATACAGAGCTACTGATGAAATACTGAAGATGCCAGAAACCCGCTTTGGTATCTACAGCGACTCACAGTCTTCGCTCCAAACAATTACAAACAACAGCTCCACTCACCCTCTTGCCGTAAAAGTTCGTAAGAACTTAAAAACAAGTAGGGCACAAAACAAATGCGTTGATTTGTTTTGGATAAAAGCACATGCGGGACTTGAAGGCAATGAGCGGGCCGATGCGCTGGCAAAGGACGCTGCCCTGAAAACAAAAACATCACCAGTATATGACGCATGTCCGGTTTCATTCGTTAAGCGACAGATCCGTAGAGGAACTCTTGACGAATGGAACAGGAGATACATAACCAGCGAGAATGCAGCCGTGACTAAAATCTTCTTTCCCGACATTATTAAGGCTTACAATATTATTAAAAAGATAAAACCCTCTGGTGTACTCACGCAAGTAATGACAGGGCACGGTGGATTCTCTGAATACCTGAATCGGTTCAGGTGTAAGGAAAGTCCATCGTGTATCTGCGAAAGTAGCAAAATGGAAACTGTAGAACACATCTTATTTGAGTGCCCAGTATTTGGCAAACGGAGATATGAGGCGGAGCAGAAATTGGATATAGAATTGAAAGTAGACAATGTTAAAGACTATATAAGTAATAAATATATAAGAAACGATTTTATTAACTATTGTACAGAAATAGCTGCTATAGTAATAAAAAGAAATAAAGATGTATAAATTATGCTGAACATTTATATTATTGAATATAAAGGACTCAGCAAAACAAATAAACTCAGTAAGAATATGTACATATACTAGAATAAGATGTAACTGTATAAAATATATGATATAGACATAAGAAAATATTGTAGTAGAAATATGAATAAGAAAAGGAGAAATTAGTAAAATAAAGATTAAAAACCATCGTTGCATCCCAAATCCCAAAGAAAGGAATTTTAGATACAGATACAGATAGAAAAAGTAATAAATTATGAACGATGACGGATAAAAGAAAGATAAAGTATGAAGAATGAAAGTACGAGAAGAATAAAAGAGAGAACTGGAATAGAAGAGTTGTGTAGACCAGGTCCCTGGTAAAGCTAGGGGTAGTCAGGCAAAAAAAAAAAAAAAAAAAAAAAAAAAAAAAAAAACCTAACCTAACCTAACCTAACCTAACCTAACCTAACCTAACCTAACCTAACCTAACCTAACCTAACCTAACCTAACCTAACCTAACCTAACCTAACCTAACCTAACCTAACCTAACCTAACCTAACCTAACCTAACCTAACCTAACCTAACCTAACCTAACCTAACCTAACCTAACCTAACCTAACCTAACCTAACCTAACCTAACCTAACCTAACCTAACCTAACCTAACCTAACCTAACCTAACCTAACCTAACCTAACCTAACCTAACCAACCTAAACCCGAACCGCGAGTCGAAGCGCCGGTGATTTTACGCTTCTCCGCGCTGAAAAATCGTAAAAAATAGAAATTTGTGTCCAAAATTCGTTTTCTTGGTGTCAATGTGCGTGCGTTTGTGTAAGCAACGATTCTGTGTAAAAAATTTTCAAATCAGACATCATTTGAAAAAGTTATTGAAGAAAAACTGTGCTTTGTAACATAAAAGTGCGTGCGCTGCTCGTTTTTGAGCGATGACCCTGGAATTTTCAAGTGCAGATTTCATCACTGTTCTGTTTCTCACCTTATTGTAGAATTTTGGATTTTTCAGTGCTGTTTCAAGTGAGTTAATCAACAAAATAACATTTTGTGTATGAAAAAAGTTTGCATAAAAGTGACTGTGGCGCCCTCTTCACTATCGTAAAAGGCGGAGACTACAGATACAAACTTAAATCTTTTTAAATTTTTAAAATTGGTTAAGATTTGGCGGAGATACACACAGTTATAAGTTCACTTGAAAATTTTTATAAACATTGACTTAAAAATAACTATTTTGTGTGATAATACATATAAGTAAAGATATTAATGTGTTTATATTAATAACGTCCGGGTTTGTGCAAAATATTACATAGAAATATTTATCAATTCCGGAGATATAGCTGTTTTTATAAAACACGTGACCACGTGTTTTAACCTCACAAATAGTGGGTGCTTGGGGGCCACCTACCGAAGCCTACTTCAACACTGAAGTTCCTAGTGGAAGCGCTGGAAGATTTAAGGCCGGAAGAAGCTTTTAAAAATAAGGTAGAACCCTGTTTTAGTAACAAATTTGTAAGTTTTCTAAATTATGTTTGCAATTTGTAGACTTCACAAGTTCTAGGAGGTACCCTATACATACCTACCTTTTTTTTTTTTTTTTTTATTATTAAACCATACATAGGAGCGCCCACTCAGCTCAGCCTGCACACCACAGCATACACAGCACACCAGCCACTCAGCTTACTTACGTACTCAGGACGTGGCGCGTTTGGGGGTGTGCCCCATTCAGCATTGTGTTATTTGTTTAACTTTTAATTAGTAAATTGAACTTTATCATTCATTTTAGTATTTATTGGCAGAGTTTACAGGTATATTTTTATGATATTTACTTGTTAAAAAAAAACCTCTAGTCTCAGTTTGAATCCTGCCCTGTGCTGTGTTTGCCCGCCAGGTTTTGTAATTTGATAATTATTTTATGGTATCTTTGAGTCGTAGAGAATATAAATATTGGATAGGAGTGCCCGTGGGTTGTGTGGAGGTTGGAATTTGGGTAAAAGTAAGTAAAGTTTAAACACATTGTTTACAAATACGTTTTATTTTATCATTCCAATTAAACTACAGTTAGGATGTCGCCGGGCAAGAGCTCAACATCGTACAGGCCGAAGTCAATACCGATGCCTAAAGGCAAAGGTAAGTTGGTAGGATCCGGGGGCGTCAAACGAGTTTTGTCAAAGCATAACACGGGTGCTGAGCCAGGATTTGCGGGGCCGGCGGTGATGAGAGATGATGCCGGGCTGCCTTCCACGTGTCCCGCCGGGGGCGGAGCGCCTGCAGCGGCGCAGTCGACGCCGCCGCTGCCAATCGTCGCCAGGCATCGACTCACGAGGACGCCGGTCATGCCAATTTGTAATTCAGGTGGGCCTGAAACCGAAATTAAATCTTTGCGTTATGACGGGGCCACAATTGGTAATCCAATTTATGCACCAGCCTTTGCTTTGAACATGCCGAGCTCTGGAGTTGTGGACATCCAGCCGGGGCAGGGGACGCTGTTCGGTGTGGTGGCTGAGAGCGGGCGGACGCCGTGCTTGGCGGCCGGCTCCGACCCGGAGGATAACTCCTCAGACAGCCTCCAGTTCCTCGAAGCATCTACCATGTCAGCAGAGGGGCGAGAGACGGTGCTCGTTCAGGATGCGCCACGCCTTGCGGGCCGGCTACTGAGAAGCACCGTTGCGGAGCTGGACAAGTCACGTAATTTGCATCGCGACATTAAGGAGGCCGTGTTGGAAGGGCTGAACGGCCTGCATGGCATGGTGCTGCGTCTCGCGGACTCGCGCGCGCGGCACGTCGCCGAGCAGGAGCGGGCGCGTGCGCTCGCCGACCGGCAGTATGCGCTGCAACAAAGAGTGTATACGAATAAATTAGAGGCTTTAACTGAATGCATGCAGAGTAATATGGGCGAGCTGCGGGACACCACCGCCAGGTCCTTGAAGGAGGCTGAGGCGGCTCGTCAGCTCGTCGAGCAGGTTATGGTGAAGATCGACGAGCGGCCTGTGGCGCCCGAGGAGGCGGCCAAGTTTAAACTGGTGGGTCAGTTATTAGAGGAGGCGCACGCGATCCGCGAGGAATATTCTAGCTTGCCGATGCTGGTGGGCCCCGATCTGGCTCCCGGGGGCTCGGCTGAGCCCGTGGTGATGTCCCGCCAACGAGTGGCCGATGGAGCGCCGAGGACGGCGGTGTCCTGCCTTGCGGGCGCGCGCGCCTCCTACGCCCACGCAGCCAAGCACCCGCTCTTAGTAAGGTCTAAGAATGCCGCACATACGGGTGATGACATTTTGGCGCAAATTAAAACTAACGTGGATGTTATAGGCTTGGGAGTTGGCATCAATGGTGTTAGGAAATGTAAGAATAGTACCTTGGCGATATCGTTGGAGTCTTCGCGTGAGAAAGAGTTGATGTCGGGTGCGATCCTCGCGCTGGGAGACACGCTGCAGGTGTCGGAGCCGCTGCGGCGCGACCCGCTCCTGCGTTTGCAGGGTGTGTTGGCTGAGCTCACGGATGCGCGCCTCGAGGCCGCGCTGTTCGGGCAGAATGCGCCGGAGCTCGCCGCCGTGCCTGAAACAGAGAGGAAATTGAGGGTGGTTAGGCGCATCAAGGGAAGAAACGCGTCGCTGCACAATGTGGTGCTGCAGGTGAGCCCCGCGCTGTGGGGTGCGCTGGTTGACCGTCGCCTGCGTATCGGCTACCAGATGATCCGGGTGGTCGATCAGTCGCCTCTCCTGCAGTGCTATCGCTGCCTTGGTTTCTCGCATCGCGTGGCGGAGTGCCGCGCGCCCGAGCGGAAGTGCGGCCATTGTGCAGAGTGCCACGACACTCGCGAGTGCCCCAACAGGGAGCGAGCACCGTGCTGCGTTAACTGCCGGAGTGCGCCTGGTAGATCGCGGGATGCGCGGCACCCTGCCTACAGCGCGCAGTGTCCGGAGTGGCAGCGGTGGGATAGCATCGCGCGACTGAGCACCCGGTATTGCTGAGGATGTCGAAACGAGCTCTGCGGACGCCTCGCCTGCCGACGAGGGCGGCTCGTCGCGCCCTATAAAGATGGTGCAGTACAACCTGGGACGTGGGCGGGCGGCGACACACTCGTGCCTACGCGAGGCGGCGACGCGCGGCGTCGGCGTTCTGCTGCTGCAGGAGCCGTATGTGGGCGCCGGCGCGCGTCTCGTGGCGTCGCGGCCGCTTCGCGTCGTGCAGAAAGACGCTGCCGAGACGGGGAAACCCGTGCGTGCGGCCGTTGTTATTGCTGATCCTGCAATAAGATATGTCGTCAACGCAAGGTATGTAACCGAGGACATTGTTGGCGTCGTTCTAGAAATAGATGGTATTAAGGTGGGTGTCGTAAGCGTTTACTTTGACAAGATTCTAGAACTGGATCCTTACCTGGTAGCCATCAGGGGCATGATCACATCGATGGGGGTTGACAGGGTGCTCCTCGGGGGGGACGTGAACGCGTGGAGCTTCTGGTGGTGCAGTGAGGCGGAGGACGCGCGTGGCCCGCCTGTGGCCGAGGCGCTCGCTGAGGCGGGGCTCGAGGTTCTGAACCGAGGGAGCGTACCGACTTTTCACGCGTGGCGGGCGGGCCTCGAGTGCGCCAGTATCGTTGATGTGACGGCGTGCTCCGCGTCTCTGTTGCCGCACGTCTCCGACTGGCGAGTTGACGAGCAGTTCTGTGACCTCTCTGATCACCGTGCGATCACCTTCACGGTGCGGGTGGCAAACGACGCGGCGGGTGCCCCGGGCCGAGATTCCACACGCATTTATAATACCGAAAAGGCTGACTGGACGCTCTTCGAGAGGGAGTTCCTGCAGGCGTGCACCGAGGACGGTCTGGACGTGGATGGCGTCGCGCGCGCCGTCGCCGCTGCTGAACTGGACCGGCTGGCGGAGAGGTACACGGGTTGCGCGGTGCGTGCGGCGGACCTAGCCATCCCGCGCCTGCGGGACCCCAGGGGAAGGCGTTCGTGCAGGTGGTGGACCCCTGAGCTGCGCCACCTCAAGGCTGAGGCGACGAGGCTTAGGCGGAAGATTGGGAAGGCAAACCCGCGTAGGAGGCGCATGGTGGTAGATCGGTACCTCGAGGCGAAGACTGAGTATAGGCGCGCCATAGACTCCGCCATCACCGACAGCTGGAGGAAATTTTGCACCGGAGAGAAGACGGAGACGATGTGGCAGCGCTCTTACCGCGTGATGAAGGCCTGTTCGATGTCCTGTGCGGCGGACAGTCTGCTGGAGGACGAGTGCGGCGCCACGCTGAGCGCCCGCGCCTCCGCCGACTGGCTCGCCGACACCTTCTATCCGATGGACGACCCCGCCGCTGATAGCGTGGATCACGCCGACCTGAGGGAGAACATAGCACAGTTGGTGAATATCCTTAGAGAGGACGCTTCTATAGAGCGGAGCGTGATGCCATTCACTGAGGTGGAGCTCGATGCCGTGCTGCGCGCCATGCACCCGAAGAAGGCGCCTGGCGGTGACGGCCTGACCATGGACATCTGCCTCAGAACCTACAGGGCTGACAGAGTTCTCCTTTTGGCTATTTACAATCGTTGCTTGGAGAGAGGGTTTTTCCCAAAAATGTGGAAAGTTGCCACAATCAAAGTCATTCCCAAGCCGGCTAAAGATAACTATACCAAGCCAAAGTCTTACAGGCCTATAGGACTGTTGCCGGTGCTGGGAAAGATGCTCGAGAAGCTCTTCGTTAACAGACTTCAGTGGCAGCTCGGCAGCGAACGGAAACTCAGTCCTCTCCAGTACGGCTTCACGCCCCAGCGCAGCACGGAGGATGCCCTGTTTGATGCGATGTCTGAGATCCGGCAGCACCTGGCGGCAAAGCAGATCGTGGTCGTGGTGTCGCTCGACATCGCCGGCGCCTTCGACAGTGCTTGGTGGCCCGCCATCTTGGGGCAGCTTCATTTGAAGGCGGTAGATCCTGGAATATTGAGATTGATAGCCAGTTACTTGTCTGACAGAAGTGTGACGCTTCGATATGCGGGTGAGTCGGTCAGTAGAGTCACAAGTAGAGGATGTATCCAGGGTTCTACTTGTGGCCCTATTCTATGGAATGTGCTGCTCGACCCTTTACTCATCCAACTCAGTATGGGGATGTACGGGTTCAAGCGTTTGCTGATGACATTCTCGTGGTGGCGGCCTCGTCTGATGGAAGGGAGTTGGAAACAAAGGTAAATAAGGTGCTTTCTAACATAGAGCAGTGGGGTGTTAGGCTAAGATTTGGGTTTGCCCCGCATAAGACACAAACTTTGCTCATTACTAGGAAGCTGATATTTCACTCACCTAGACTCAGCATTGGAGGTGTTCAGCTGCAGTACGGAACTAGCCTGAAGGTTCTCGGGCTCACTATTGACCCGTTGCTCAACTTTCGCAGGCATCTGGAAAATATAATGAGAAAGGCCATAGCGTTTTATAAGGTGGTGTCCAGATCGGCACGGGCTCAGTGGGGGCTCAATTCACATATTCTTAGATTAATTTATGGTGCTGTAGTTGAGCCTACTGTGCTGTATGCTGGTAGTTGCTGGGTGGATGTCGTCGAGAGAGTGTATGTGAGAGATATGTTGAATCGGCTGGCTAGGTCCTTTGCTATAAAGGTTGCCAAAGCGCACAGAACAGTGTCGTTTGAGTCCAGTTTGATCTTGGCTAGAATTATACCGCTGACTTTGAGAATAAAGGAGCATGCTAGTGTATATTCAATCAAGAGGGGTCATTTTTTGCAAACTCTCCCGGGGAGGGAGCTGGAAATGAGAGAGAGTCCTTTCAGCTTACCTCATCCCGCTTTGAGGAGAAGGATACAATTTGGTGTTATTAGTTCCCAAGAGGAGGCCGATGTGCTTGGTTCTCAATCCCTGGCGGTGTATACAGATTGCAGCAAGCTGGAGGGAAAGGTTGGTGCTTCGGTTTCTTGTTGGAGAGGTAGGGAAGAAATTCGACACATTAGTTTTAGACTGGAGGACTACTGTAGCGTTTTCCAGGCTGAGCTGTCGGCTATTTTAAGAGCTATGCAGTGGATGTTGGGTAGGAGTGAAGAAGAATTTATTATTGTTAGTGACTCTAGATCTGGGCTGGAAATAATATGTGACACCAATTCTGTTCATCCGTTAGCGGTTGCCATTGGTAGTAATTTGAGGGAGCTTCAGGAGGAGGGGAAAGATGTCAAGTTTTATTGGGTCAAGGCTCACATAGGTATCATTGGGAATGAGAGGGCTGATGAGTTGGCTAAATATGCTGCCCTGCATAATAGACAGATCCCGGGGTATGACAAGTTCCCTCTGTCTTTTGCTAAGTATTCAACGCGACAAGCTATAATTGATGAATGGCAAAGGGAATACATTACTGCTACAGCTGGGAGTGTGACTAAGATATTTTTCAATAATGTTACGGTAGCATATAAAATATTGGGAGGAATCACACTGACTAACTATCTCACACAATTGTTCACAGGGCATGGAGGCTTTCGCTCGTATCTGTACAGGTTTCATTTAACTGATAGTCCATTGTGTACTTGTGGGGATGGCGAGGCGCAGACAGTGCAACATGTTTTAGTTGACTGTATTAAGTTTTGTCAGCTCCGCTATGACTGTGAATGTGCAGTTGATACTCCAATTATTTTGGACAATTTCTCTTATTTATTGGCAGTTCCTTACAGTAGGGAAATATTTTTGGAATACGCTAGAACTATCCTCCGAAAGGTGGGTGCGGAGAATGGTTCTATCTTACAGCAAGTTTAATTTACTTTGAAATGAAATTTATTTGTTTGTTTAACTTTATTTTAATAAACTGTTCATATTTGTAGCATTGTTTGAGTTTCTCACTGGGTAGTACATTTGTTTGGTTATTGGTTATTGCAGGCACTATTTTATTCGCTGGATCAGTTGTTTCACATCACCAACGCATTCACTTCAATCACATTGCACTCTGCCTACAGCTACTGTGTGGGCATTTTTCTTGTTTGATTAGTTATTTTGGTAGGGGCTTCAATTATTGTTAACTCTGTGTTCTGAAATCAAAATAGTGATTATTGTTTCTTTGAGAATTCTTTTAGTTTTGCATGAAACAAGGGATTACACTGCTTACCAATTTCACTTCAATGTCTGTTGGTTGATTTTGATAGGAGACTGATCGCCTTGTGATTGATTATAAAGCACAATATTTTCTTGCAAAGTCGTGGGTGCTGGGTTAATTGCAGGGCGTTTTCCTTCGTTCCTTGAGCCGCAGCTTGTTGAGGTATTGGTTTGCATAACTCTGTTCTGTTTTTGTTGTTGATTTGCTTACAAAATTATAATGTTTACATGTCTTGATTGTATTTAAAGGCGCAGGAAGGCCTTTATCCGAGCTCGTCATTTGCGGGCGTGATCTTTTACTTATTGAAATTCGATATTTTGAATTCGATATTTTGAAATATCGAATTCTATATTTTCTGATAATATAAAACGAATGCGGTAATAATCACGGTTTATGTTTATTCATACTTAGTCCACCTAGTTTAACATTTTAACACAATCACAAGTAAAGTCACGTAGGGAAATAGCACAATGAAAATAAGAAAAGATGTAAGAGCAAGTTTCTGAAGATAAAATTATATATCGTCCACAATTAGTGTCGACACCGTGTACAATCACAAAACACAAATAAACGCTAATAATTAATTAATAGAACACAAACACAAAGTTTTAACATGGAAAGCAATTCATAATTAGAAAAACACGTTCCGTCGCGTTTGACTGGTACGGCCCGCGTCCATTTTCTAACTCCACATGGCCGCCGCCGCTACCATGCCCCCCGACGTTACGTGAGAGTGAATTGGCCACGTCCATTTCAACCACAGTTCACCCTTTTTCTGCATAGATGGCGTACACAGCTTGTCTATGCGCCGTCACGGCCGGACTGACATACGAACGTCCGCGGGCGTCAATCATCTATTGTTTTCCTAGAACAAAGGAGACCATATTGTCGTCACTTGTTCCGCTCGTCCACACCCTGACCAGGAAGATAATTTTACAGTAACTCAAATCAACGTATCACACAAGAAAATTGCGAGACTGTATGTATCCCTTCGACCTTCACTTATAGACCGGATGACATACTTTCTCCGAGCAACGACACATTGGACCGGACGTGTGTGTCCCTTCGACCAGCCAAATGGGCATAGACCGGACGCCACAGTCCCTTCGACCAACACAAACGCAAATGTGGACCGGACGGGTGTGTCCTTTCGACCAGCCCGACAGGCATGGACCGGACGGCACTGTCCTTGCGAACCACAACCTCCATGTGGACCGGACGGGTGTGTCCTTTCGACCAGCCCAGCGGGCATGGACCGGACGACGCTGTCCTTTCGAACCACAACCTACATTCGGACCGGACGGGTGTGTCCTTTCGACCAGCCCCACGGGCGTAGACCGGACGACACTGTCCCTTCGACCGCAACGTGGACCGGACGGGTGTATCCTCTCAACCAACCCTCAGAGATGAGTTTGGCCCGGATGACACTGTCCCTTCGACCATAGCCTAAACGTGGACCGGACGGGTGTATCCTCTCAACCAGCCCATAGAGATGGGTTTGGCTCGGATAACACTGTCCCTTCGACCACTTTTGACCCCCATGAACAAATTACTATGCTACATCTAACGTACCTATGGAAACTATGGAGTTTAGGAAGAATCTCTTTCCGTAGTGTAAACTTCGACCTCGAGTTGTACGTCTAATGTTTCCGGATCAGAACAGACGCTAAGAGTATCTGATCCAGCGGTGAGTGTTTCTGAATCCGAATAAGCGGTGGTGGCATTTGGAGCTGTATTATTAGTCCAGTTTGTATTATGATCTTCATCGCTACTGTTCAATTGTGGTCCTTCTTCATCTTCAGACGCCGTCACGGTTTCCTCATTAGTTAGGCTAGCAGTTATTTCAAGCAATCCCTCGTGACCTCGAGGTACCAAGCGCAAATTCTCGTGTGCATATTTAAGGGTGTGATGAGAACCAGAGATACTTTTTAACTCGTAACGATCGTTATCTAGTACGGAAGTTATCACAAAAGGTCCTTTAAATTTTTTATCTAATTTTGTTTGACTTCGTTCGCTGCTTTTAATAAAAACAAAGTCACCTTTAGCAAACAGTTTAACAGCAGCTCGACCACGATTAAACCGTTTTGTATCTAAATCAGCTGCTTTTTGAATATTGTTTGTAGCGTTTTCCCTAATAAGATCTACATTTAGTCGATCCTGCTTAGTCAAGTCTGTTGGGTTAATTTTAGACGTTCCTAATGACTGTGCACGGATACCGAACATCAGCTCTGTGGGAGAGTACTTAGTAACAGTGGAGTTCGTGCTGTTGAGGGCTAGTTGGATGTTATCAAGTTCCTCACGCCAAGTCTTGTTCGGGTCATTTTCAACGATTGTCAGTAAGCTTTTTAGCGTTCGCATGACACGTTCAACCTGGCCATTTGCCCGACTAGACCCCGTCGCAATAAAATGAAGATCGATTTTATTTTCAGCACAAAACGTCTTGAATTCAGAACTGATGTAGCATCTACCTTGATCAGCGATAATGCGCTTTGGTGCTCCGAAGAGACTTACCGCCTTTTTAAGGGCTTTTACTGCACTATTAGCATCTAGTGACAGGGTATGTTCCAGCAAGACGTATTTAGTAAAGGCGTCTATGATGACGGAGCAGTATTCTTTACGATCGCTTTTTCCACTCAGCTTTCCGGTGAAATCTATATGAATTGTATGCCAGGGTACAGGAGTTTTTGGAATTGAATGCATCTGAATGGGCTGAGCCCCCGAAGGACCCTTCGAAGCTTTACAAACGATGCATGAGTCAACAAATCTTTTTACGCATTTAGACATTTCAGGAAACCAATACTGCTCGTATAACTTCTCTAAAGTTTTGTCGGCCCCTAAATGCTGCAGTTCGTTGTGAACATGGCTGATCAGTGTCCAGATTAACGATCGAGGAGCAACTGGTAACCAGGATGTAATTTTATTTCTTTCAACCTTACGATAAAGAATACCTTCTCTTACGTCGTAGGTACGTGCTACTGTTTCGGGGAATTCATTGTTAATATGTTTGGAGATTAAGTCTTGAATTTCAGTATCTCGTTTTTGTTCCACGGATAACCAGCCCTGGTGTAGCTCTACAAATTGGACAGATTTAATTGGAGGCAATTTGGGGTTTGACGCGGAATTCACCTCAGGCTGAGGATTGCGAGAAAAATAATCAGCGTGTTCCATTTTTCGACCCTCTCGGTAAATGATGTCGAAATCATAGGCTTGAAGGAAAGCCCACCAGCGATGTACACGTGGAGTGAGATCAATTTTAGATTTTGATGCTTTAAGCGAGTTACAATCGGTGTAGACTGTGAAATGTCGCCCATATAAATAGTGTCGAAAATGTTCGACAGCCCGTACGACCGCCATAGTTTCTAACTCGTACGAGTGGTACCGTGACTCAACTTCAGACGTACGTCGACTATAGTATTCTACCACGTGAGGTAGATTGTCCTTTTTTTGTATTAAAATAGCCCCATAGCCCTCTGAGCTAGCATCTGTGTGTAACTCAACAGATAACTCAGGGTCAAAAATCGTTAGCACTGGCTCGGAAGTTAATATGCCTACAATGGTGTTGCGAATTTTCTCATAATTATTGGTCCATTTAATGGGTCCTTTCAATTTCGTGATAGAGTACAGTGGTCCAACAATATTTGTAAATCCAGGTATAAACTTTCTGAAATAGGACGCAAGTCCGAGAAATTGTCGAACATGGGTCGCAGTTTTGGGGGGTGGTGCATCTATTAATGCTTGAATTTTGTGGGAATTAGGTCGGACCTCTCCAGATTGGAGGGTATATCCCAGGTAGTCAATTTTTTCTTTCATAAATTTGCATTTACGCAAGTTAAAGGTGAATCCAGCTTCACTCAAAGCACGCAAAACCTCTTCAAGGCGTTGTAAACCTTGACAAATGTTACTTGAATAGGACAACACATCGTCCAAATAAACAAGGGGTTTGTTAATGAGGTGATGCAAAGCTTTTGAAATGCACCTTTGGTAAACAGACGGAGCATTGCGTAATCCAAAGGGGACTGCCAAATATTCGTATTGTGCCTCCGGGGTCACAAATGCGGTTTTTTCTATAGAGTCCGGATGTATCGGGATCTGGTGAAACCCGGATGCCATGTCTAATGACGTAAAATAATGCGCACCACTAAGTTGATCTATTTGCTCTTCAATACGAGGCAATGGGTAATGCTCTGGTCGAGTGTTCGAGTTAAGTTCCCGGAAGTCTACACACATTCGTTCGGTATTATCTTTCTTTTTCACCAGAAGAATTGGGCTAGCAAAGGGAGACGAACTCTCCCGTATTACTCCTGCATCCAAGAGTTCCTGAACCTTTTCGCGAACAATGTGTTTTTCAGCCGGTGCTAATCTATAGGGGCACCTCTGCACGATTTTATGTGGGTCTATTAATTTAATCTCTAGCTCACCCGTATTGACCCTTCTTGTTGAAACACCTTCAATAAAATATTTGGAATATTTGCTCAATATGTTCAGAAGGGCGTTCTTATCTTCGCCTTGTAAATCTGTATCGATACAAGTTAAATCCGGTTGGACTGGTTTTGATTCGCATAAGTTAGTCGTTTCCTTAATATTAAATTTAAGGTTTTCATTATCGATAGTTACGCAGAACCCCTTTTCTAAAACATCTCTACCGATGATTACAGCGTCAGAAATAACATTATCGGACACAGCGTGAAAAAGCAAGTCTATAGATATGTCACCGATTTTTACCCTACTTAGGATCTGCTTTGTGCAATCAACATTATCGCCACCAATGCCAGCTAGATACACAAGACTATTACGCTCAGTGCCCGGAAACACGTCAAAATAACTTTCTTTTACAAGTGAGCAGGAAGATCCGCTGTCAAACAGAAAAGGAATTTGCTCACCGGAAGATGTCTGTAAGGTACCTCTTGATAGACGGTGCTCGCAAAGATTTATTTCTTTGAGTGCAGCTCCACCACCGCTTTTCTTTTCGGGACACAACGGCGCCACGTGTCCTTGCTTGCCGCAAGAATAGCAAGTTACATCTGTCTTCTTATCTTGATTACGAGATGAGTAAGAAGTGTCCTGGGTCCTTGATGATGTAGGCTTTGGTTCTTCTCTGCGCTTCCTACACTCACTCTGCCTATGTCCGTGTATGCCACAATGATGACATTTCCCAGAAAATCGTGTTTCTGTTGAACGAGGGCGCTTAGCATCTTGCTCTGGTTGAATATCAATGACATCCAGTCGACGTTTCAGGGAAATGCCATTAAGAATCCGGAATAGTTGTACCCTCGTAGTCACAACACAAGCTGTCAGTTCTCTGCGTATCAAATTATCCTTTTGACATAGCAATGACATCACAAATCCAGTAATTGCTTCTTCTGATAACTCGGTTTTAGGTATACTCTCAATCATATTCCACAGACGCATTGCCGCTTCAGTTGCAGATTCTTTATTTCCGATTTGGAATTTAATTATTTCATCAAAATGATCCTGCATCATTTTAGGTCTAGAAAATTTGGCAAGCAAAGTCTGTTTTACGGAGTCCCATGTCAGATTGTTGATATTTAGTTTAGTCAAACATGTTGCAGCACGCCCTTTTAGCGCACTCATAAGGGCCATAAGCAAATCGGCACCTTCAAGTCCTTTCTTCTTCACTACAACCCCTACGACGTTACACCATGCCTCTATATCTGCCTCCCCGTCCTCAGGATTGAAATGAATAAGCTGACAACTAGTACTCACAGCAGTCTGTGGATGTGTCATTGCTAGTACTCTTGTTAGTAACGCCTCCATGTTCTTTAAAACGTTTGCAGCAGCGTCATCAGTCTGTGATGATGAAGGTGCCCTGCTGGGACAATTCTGTTGTTCATCATATCCCACTTCTGATAAAGGCGCAGGAAGGCCTTTATCCGAGCTCGTCATTTGCGGGCGTGATCTTTTACTTATTGAAATTCGATATTTTGAATTCGATATTTTGAAATATCGAATTCTATATTTTCTGATAATATAAAACGAATGCGGTAATAATCACGGTTTATGTTTATTCATACTTAGTCCACCTAGTTTAACATTTTAACACAATCACAAGTAAAGTCACGTAGGGAAATAGCACAATGAAAATAAGAAAAGATGTAAGAGCAAGTTTCTGAAGATAAAATTATATATCGTCCACAATTAGTGTCGACACCGTGTACAATCACAAAACACAAATAAACGCTAATAATTAATTAATAGAACACAAACACAAAGTTTTAACATGGAAAGCAATTCATAATTAGAAAAACACGTTCCGTCGCGTTTGACTGGTACGGCCCGCGTCCATTTTCTAACTCCACATGGCCGCCGCCGCTACCATGCCCCCCGACGTTACGTGAGAGTGAATTGGCCACGTCCATTTCAACCACAGTTCACCCTTTTTCTGCATAGATGGCGTACACAGCTTGTCTATGCGCCGTCATATTTGTTTTGTTGTTTTATAAACTTACCAATTTACTGAGCGTGCTGTCATCTGCTTAATGCCCTCTACTTGTCAATAGATGGTGGTGTTAAACAGCAAACACTGCGAGCTTGTTTTGCGGATTTTTCCGGTTATTTATCATCAATGCTTTTGTGGTGGTTTGTTTTGCTGTAGGCGGTGAATATAAAATGGTGTTTAGTGTAGTTTTATTATGAATTAAATGTTGCGTAGTGTAGTTTATTATTTAAATAGGCTCTAGATAAGACTCTTTTCAGATGTATTTTATTTAGGTTGGATCGTGGCTTTGATTCACTAGCATTCTGGACCGTTCGTTAATCTTGCGCTAATTCTTTACGATCAGATTAAGGCACTTTTTGTTAGCACTGTTTGTGATATTTTTATTTTGTGAACAATTAAATAAAAATTATTTGTGGGACTATGTTATGCTACCCTTGTTGATGAACGCAGTAGTCATGATTTGTTTCGCTAATCATACGGATTGGTACCGGTTCTTGATTAATACTGCTGGTAAGCTATTTTGCACTATGGTAGCACTACGAATATGCTTGAAGCTAGAGCGTCTACCTACTCGCCGCTAGTGGCATTTTTGTTTTGTTTTGTGGCGGTATATTTGATTTGTGCAAGTTATGGGCATTTATTGAAATTTTTGAACATTTTTCTTTATAATGATTTAATTCAGTTCGCATTTTGTTTGTCGTAGGGGGATGGAATATTTGTTTTTCATTGGGAGAACATAAGAGATTAAGTTTAACTGTTTGATTTCATATGTTTTGTAGTGTTTTGTGTGTGTGTTAGTCCTTAGGTATATGATGTGAGTCTGAGCTTGTGTTCGAGAATCTTATAGGCTTTTGCGCTGATTTGTGTGTCAAAAACTGTGTTGCTGTGTGGGTGTTTTAGTGGTGGTTTATTTTTATTTTTTTTAAATCAAATTTTGTTTATTTATTTAAAATTAAAATTATTAATTAAAATTATTTTTTATGATAATGATCCATTGGTAATTTTATTGATATTGTATAGTAATTGTTTTGTATAGTAATTGTTTTATGAACGTTGGAATGCTTGTGATTACTTACACATAATATGTAATTTGTAGTTATGTACCAGCGTTGATGTATTGTTAGTCTATAGTATGTACCTATTATTATTACTATAATAATTTATGTAATGGATCTATGCAGACATAAAATTTGTTAAATTTTACATTTATTGTTATAATTTATTATTTATATAAATTTGTTGGTAAATTATTGATTAAGTTTTATATTGTTGTGTAAGATGTTAACAGGATTATAAAAAAAAAATAAAAAAAAAAAAAAAAAAAATATAATAAAAGTAAAAGGTAACAAAAAAAAAAAAAAAAAAAGGGGAAAATATAATAAATACGCATGAAGTATAAATTAATTGAAAATGGCTACGAAACGTATTTTTAAATGTAATGTATTATAATTGTAGTTCTTGTAATAATTAATTGTATAAGCTTGATTTTTCTGATATAAAATCTTATGTCGTTTATGCATGAGAAAGATTATGTGTGAGTCATGAGGGGGAGTGTATGTTTGTGTGTGGTTTATTTTATGTGAGTGTAATTTGTTTTCGGGATTAATAATATATGATTTTTGTAATAGTTTATTAATTATTGGAAATGTTTAATTTTCTTTAGATTCTATTTTTGTTAATGTTTGTAATGGTCATTATTTTTAGCGAGTATGACACATATTAGGTTATTTTGGCTGAATATTATGTACTATTATTGGGTGTATTCTGGTACTCTGTGATTATGTATTTCTGTAATCTGCAGTATGTGCCAGTGTATTATAAAAGTTAATAATAAATAAGTGTAGTAAATAAATAATATATGTGATCTGTGTAGGCATAAAAGTTGTTAAATTTTTGATTATTAATTTCATACGTATTGTTATAATTTATTATATAATTTAATTTGTTAGTAAATTATTAATTTCATGTTTAAATTGTTGTTGTTGTACTCTGAGGATTATGATTGTAATTTCTACAGATGTATTAAAATGTCATATTTGTAATATATAGTACTTAATAAAAAAAAAAAAAAAAAAATAAATTAAAAAAAAAAAAAAAAAAAATACGCACGTGGAATGAATTAATTGATAATGTTTATATTATAATGTGAAGATATTTGAGCGTGATTTATCTTAAAAGTAAAATTGTATTAGATTATTTTGTGTATGTCGTTTTATGCATGAGAAAGATTATGTGTGAGTGATGGGGGGGAGTGTGGGTTTTAGTGTTATTTTGTGTGATTATTTGATGTGTATGAATTAGTATCAATTGTTAGTTAAATTCAAAGACGATGTATATAATGATGTTGCATTTCATAGCAACAGGTTATAAAGGTTTTAAAAAGTAAAAGCAGACTAGCGAACTCACTTATCCTTTGATGTGTTGAGTCAACTAGTCAGCGACATTTTAAAAAAAAAAAAAAAAAAAACCTAACCTAACCTAACCTAACCTAACCTAACCTAACCTAACCTAACCTAACCTAACCTAACCTAACCTAACCTAACCTAACCTAACCTAACCTAACCTAACCTAACCTAACCTAACCTAACCTAACCTAACCTAACCTAACCTAACCTAACCTAACCTAACCTAACCTAACCTAACCTAACCTAACCTAACCTAACCTAACCTAACCTAACCTAACCTAACCTAACCTAACCTAACCTAACCTAACCTAACCTAACCTAACCTAACCTAACCTAACCTAACCTAACCTAACCTAACCTAACCTAACCTAACCTAACCTAACCTAACCTAACCTAACCGGCGAGGTTAGGTTGCTGTGCACGCATAGGAACCCATTAGATGTTGCATATGCCCTAGGAGAGATATACTCCGGTATACATTCCTCAAAACTCAAGGTTCACTCTCTGTCGCTTCGGATGTACACAGGAGCGAAAATACCCAGCTCCCTCACCAATACTCTTTTCCTAGTCCACACTCAGGATGAGAAGGAAACTCTTAAAAACCAAGGGTACGGTGACGGAGACGGGTCTCGCATACTTACAATCCATGACAGTGGCAATAATAAAAACAAAAAGTGGGATAAAACTGCACGAAAGTGTCCCTCATGCTGTGGTAGCAATATCGAGGCACACAAACAGCTGCACTTACTACGCTGATGACACCAACGATGCGATTGGGCACTTCATCAAAAGAGCTATGGTGGTACCAGCAAAAACAATCATAAACTATAATCTAAAAATGGCCATAAGAAACAGAAACGCAGCTGTCGTTGAAAAACTGGCTAACTTGCCAGGTCAGGGGGCAGCTTCAAGTTCTACCATTTTATAAGAGTATACCAAATGTGTAATTGTCCGAATGTTTAGTTAGAGCACCTAGTTTTGCAATGTAGTTGAAATAATTGTAATGTTAAAAATTGTAGATTATAAGTAAATATTAATGTTTCCCCTGAGTAACTAGATTCTAAGAAATGTAAATAAAATAAGCTCAATAAATAATAATAAATAAAGATCAAAAAAGAGCACGGACATAAAGTCTGTGGTGAACGCGATAAAAAAAAAAAAAAAAAAAAAAAAAAACCTATCCTAACCTAACCTAACCTAACCTAACCTAACCTAACGGAACCCCGACTGTGCAAGCGGTAACATTTTATTTTCCTCAAGGTATTTGGTGAGTTGTAATGAGACAATTTTTTCCATGACTTTAGATAGACAGGGTAGCAAACTTATTGGTCTGAGATCCTGGTTTGTGGAAGGGTTATTGTTTTTAGGAATAGGTCTAACTTTTGCTGTTTTCCAGTAGTCAGGAAAAACACCACTCTCAATGGAACAGTTTATAATAGATGTTATAGTTTCTAGTGAGTCAGGCAAGGTCATAAGAATCATCTCGAGCGATATTTCATCCACACCAAGAGCATTTGACTTGAGCTTACGTAGTATGCCCAATACTGTGTCTTTACTGGCTACCTGCAGGGAAAAAACTGATGTGCTAAATGTATTATATTCAAAGTAAGTCATCTGCGAGATAGTTACATGTTCTTCACCAGGGACATTGAGGAAGTGTGAGTTGATCATATCTGGATTACTTAGATGCAGAGGTAATTCTGAATTGGATTTGTTAGTCTTAAGGACATTATTCTTTAGGCTTTTCCATAATTTCCTGGAGTCCTTTATATTATTGTTTATGTTTTCAGTGAAGTAAGCCTTTTTCTCACTTTCAATAGCTTCTATAACGAGTTTCTTCATGAATTTATAGCTGGTTTGATGTACAGTAGTTGGCTGTCTACGATACTTGCTATGATAACTATCGCGTATGCGTATCATTGTTTTTACAGTGTCTGTGATCCAGGGGTGGGGGGGCTCTTTAAAAGTAGTGGTTTTAAGTGGTGCATGCAGATCAAACAAAGTGTGCAATAACATAGAAAAGGTAATAACTAATTTATTGACATCTGATATTCCCTTAAAAGGGCTCCAGTTAATACTGTTTAAGTCGTTATTATAAAGCTCAGGAATAAGTCTGTAGGTAATAGTTCTGGATACTGGTTTGTCTTTTTTTATATTCACCTCGATCAAGATCATTGCATGGTGACCAAGATCGGGTTTGTATTTGACTATGGTTTTACGCACCTTGGCATACGCACCGGAAAGAGGGTGTCTACCACTCTTCCTACGAACTCCGGGTACAGGGTTTCAGTTAACGGAGGAACCCAGTGTCGGAGCTTGCCCGGTACCATCCTGTACGGGCGGCCCCATGGGTCCCTATTCAGTCCCTCCAGGAGTTCACTCCAAGATCGCGACTTGGAATCGGCAATCGCGACTTGGAGCGCCTTGGTAGCGCCACGGTAAACCCCATACGCTCTATCCGTTTCCTCGGCTGTGGCTTGCCTTCTTCTCCGTGTCCTGGTGTACTGGCGTCGTGTGCGTAGGCACGTTTCGCGAAGCCTCGCTATCTCCGCTGACCAACAGTACACAGCCTTGCGCTTGGTCGACCTGGCCCGGGGCATTGAGACGTCGCAAATTGACGTCATCGTTTCCCAGAGCCACGTTGCTTCCCTCTCAGGACCCGGCGGATCTTCGGCATGGTTTTCTGGCCAGGCCGCGACAATGGCCGCGGCTTCTAACAGGTCCCGGTCAAGCCGCTTTAGGGCCCATCGTCGCGGCGGGCTGTCACCACGGCGGGAATCCCGAGTTGAGGAGAGGCGGAAAAACACGTCAAAAAAAAAAAAAAAACCCTACCTAACCCAACCTAACCCAACCCAGACAGATATATAAGAAAATATTGAGTAGGATTATCTTATGATATTTCCATACATGAATATTGTTTATTCTTTTAAGATAGAAAATAACAGATAATTTTTTTTTATATAAATTGGTAATTATGTAAATTATAAAAATATATTATAAGAAAGAAAATAAAGCATAAAATTTTGGGAGAAATAGTTAATAATATTTCCTTTTTCCTTGTATAACTAAATAATGATACATAAGATACATATAAGATGAAAATACTGTATTAGAAATAAGAAAAAGAAAAGTTAAAATTATAACAATAAAGATAAAAACCCGTTGTAACATCCCAAATCCCAAAGAAAGGAATTACAGATACAGATAGAAAAAGTAATAAATTATGAACGACGACGGATAAAAGAAAGATAAAGTATGAAGAATGAAAGTACGAGAAGAATAAAAGAGAACTGGAATGAAAGAGTTGTGTAGACCAGGTCCCTGGTAAAGCTAGGGGTAGTCAGGCAATAACAAAATTAAAAAAAAAAACCTTACCTAACCTAAACTAACCTTAAATCCCCAAAAAAAAGATTACTTAAAGACTCATACCTGCTTATTAGACTTGAGACGTTAGAAGAAAAATGGAGGATTTTCTCAGAAAATCATAGAAAAATTCTAATTGTAAGTGAACTGGAGGCTCTGGCGGATAGCCCTTATATAAAAAAGTGTATTTATGAGATTGTGGAGGAAACCTACATAGAATGTAAAACTGAAATTAGAGAGAAATTAGAGTCCAATAGCAAACTGTCAAAGAATAAGCAAGGTACCACTTCAGAGGCTCCTAGGTTTGAGCAAATTCAATTACCAAAAATAACAATCCCGACATTTAGCGGAGCTTATTCCGAGTGGACTACATTCAAGGATCTTTATGTTTCGTTAGTGCATAATAACGCGTCCTTAGAGAATGTGCAAAAAATTCACTATCTCAAAGGCTATTTAGCTGGATAAGCGGAACAATTATTGAGGCATGTTCCTATCACAGCCGCGAATTATGAGGAGGCGTGGTCTACTCTTAATAGTAGGTACAATAATAAAAAATATCTTGCCAATTGTTTGTTAAAGCGTTTTGTAAGCTCACCTAATTTGGAAACAGAATCGAGCAGAGCCATTAAAAACCTACTTGATGTGACCAATGACACATTGAACGGCCTGAGGAATTTGAGCATAGACGTTAGTTCGTGGGACACCATTGTAATATACCTAGCTGTTTCAAAGTTGGATGCCGACACGCGCAAGCAATGGGAATCGATTATTGGATCATCTGACGAGCTACCAACTCTGAGACAACTTAGGGAGTTTCTAGAAACATGGTTTAGGTCTCTTGAATTTATAGATGTAAAGGGAAAGGCAAAGAATGTTACAACTCAAAAGAAAAATGCTCTACATGCTGCCTCGGGTTCCACTGCACAAAGTTCCTCAGTCAGTTGCACGTACTGTAAGGGTGACCACAAACTGGCACACTGTAAACTATTTGCTGAACAGGATTTTTCTAAGCGTCACAATTATGTCCAAACCAGCAGGCTTTGTTTCAATTGTTTCGGTAACCACTCAGCCCAGACTTGCCGGTCACAAGTTAGATGTCGCGTTTGCAGGAGAAAACATCACTCCTTACTTCATCCACAACCTGAGACTAATTCCACAGAATCAGGCAAACCAGCTTTAAGTTAAGGACAGAGGAAGTTAAGGACACGGTGTCCGGAGTTAAGGCATCGCTAGATTCTCCTGCGTCCACATCGAATGTTTCAGCACACTTTTCAAAGAGGACAACCAACACAAAGATTCTGTTAGCTACGGCTCTAGTAAACGTTGAATCTCGAGATGGCGATGCTCAGACTCTTCGGGCTCTTCTTGATCAAGGTTCCGAGGCATCTTTTGTTACAGAATCTGCAGCACAGTTACTGGGGAAGAAGAAGATACAAAGTAGGAGTAGCATTTCAGGATTAGGCGGCAACGCAGGTACTTTGGCATCAAGGTACATCGTCATCATGGAGGTTCAGTCGCGCTGTGATCCTGACTTCTCAGTTCAAGTACGTGCACATGTTCTTGGCGCTTTAACCAGCTTGTTGCCATCAGAAAAGGTTAGTGTTACCCATGTGGAATGGCCAGAGCTGAAAGTACTCTTTCTTTTGGGGATTTTTTAAAATTCTCATACGCCTTTTCGATCAATGTTTTATAACCTAACTACTCCTTTAATAGTGCGGATAAAGACATTGTATAATTTAAATGAAAATTACAAACAACGCAAAATTTTTACAAGTGTTTGAGTAACTTAGAAATTCTAACGAAAATCGGGCATAGGTTCCCCGTCGATCTCTTTTTCCAAAAATATTCTAAGTCCCAACTAACTACAACAAAAATATTCTAAGTCTAAATCCACTACAGTAAATTTTTAAAGTCCAAAAGCTGCTTGATTTAAGGTTGATTCTTCTATGAATCTTCACTGCACTATTTGTATGAATTCAAAAGTACTCACAATTTCACTCGGATTTCTTATTGACACTATCCGCTCTCAGGGACCGATGTATCCTCTGCGTCACAGCTGTGACGTCAGTCGCGCAGGCTACCACGTCACTCCTCGTGACGTCACCGATGCGCTTGCTCGTCGAATCCTTCTCGTCCAGTGTTATGTCAGCCCCGTGACGTCAGCTTTGTCACGAACTGAACTCCTTCACCACCACGGCGCGGCGGCGCCACTAGAGGGCGCTGCTGGAGTGGGTTTGTACCACCTTCTTCCCTTCCTCGGCTCGATGATGATGGGGTGCGCAGTACTAGCCACCCGCACAGAACACCATAGATGTCACTGTGATCAAACCAGGATCACCTGCGAGTAACAATCAGCCACTCTTGCTGGGCGTGATAGTGCAACTTAATGCAACATAAACAATTCACAGCGGAATTTGGCATCCGGCTCGAAGGACCATGTAATATTCGGTCAGGAGGCTCAAAAATAAAACTGTGAATTGTGTGGTACAAGATCAATTTTATTAGAAAAACATACCTTACCCCGGTACCTTACAAGAACCCGAAACGCTTCGTTAGCGCGATCTAGAGCTTGGTCAAAATAAACAGCGACATCTAGTTTTGCGCGCCTCGGCAAAGTTTACAAGTGAACTAGACAGTGATACTTGAAAGGTTTAGCCTTAGGACTGGGTTTCCAGTTTGAATTATGTGGATCGGTTGATTAGTTTTAGAGATATTTTAAGATTTGTATAAAGAAAAATGTTCCAAACTGAGTTTTTGTTTCATGAAACAAAAGTTTCATGAACTTTTTTATTACTAAAAAATTTTTAGATTTTATGATTTTATATTACTTACATTTATTATGTCAAAACATAGATTTGTAAGTATTCTATAAGAGAATAACAAAGAAATAAAGGTTTAAAGGTTTCGTCTCAAGTAAAATATTAGGAGAATTTGGGTCAAAAGCACGCAGACGTCTTGCCGGTAATACACGGCCATATAATTATGAGCGCATTTTTTACGGTCGCAGTCGCAGCTCAGCCACCGAAGAGGCAAGAAGTAGTGAAGCAAAATAATAGTAAGACAGCAAGTAGTAGTAGGGAAACCTAGGAACAGCCGAAACCTGAAAATTCAAGATTATCCTGCCTTTCATTTCTTCAAAGTCGAGGTCCCTCCTCCCACAGGAAGGAAGATCAGGTCGTCGTACTACAGCTACAGCAGAGGTACGAGTGTCGTTACGTTAATCACAAAACCGGCACAGTTCTATGTTCTAGATTGCGGCGTGTTTACGCGGGCGTCGTCGTCCGTCACTGACCACTGTAGCTAATTCTTCGCACGTCAAAGTAGAGTCTCCAACGACGCGCTTCAAATAAAATTTCACGGACTTCACCCCTGCTTCCCATAAGCCGCCAAAGTTTGGACAGAGGGGAGGAATGAAGTGTTCATCTTGTTCCATTGCCAGCCAAACTCGCTGCGATCTCACTCTGCGTTGTAGCTTGTTCTGCTGCGACCATTTTAGGTAGCTGCCTAGATACTCCAACAAACCCGGTGCCGTTGTCGCTCTAAATATCAGAGCAAAACCCACTTCGCGCCACAAACCTCTTGAATGCTGCCAGAAATCCTTCATTTGTCACGTCGCTGACGACTTCGAGGTGCACGGCTTTCGTGGGCATGCATACAAAGAGGCTGATGTACCCCTTGTAAGAGTGCTGCCCACAACCCTTGAATGTGCGGATGTTAATCGGCCCTGCATAGTCCAGGCCGCTGTGTTTGAAAGGTCTCGTTGGTCTCACGTGAGCAGATGGCAATTGTTCCATGAGTTGATTTGACGTTACTGCTGTGTAACGTGTGCACTTGACGCATTGCCTCACATACGCTCTAACGAGTTCTTTGGCTCCGAAAATCTAGAAGAACTTCGACCGTAAGTATGTCAACATGAGTTGCGATCCCGGGACTCAGCTGGGCCCCGAGCCGTTCTGTGGCATACCTAAAAGCCTGGGTTACAGAACCCTCTTGAATTCCTGCTACGAGGCATTGTCGTGGAAGAATTCCTCGGGCATGAGTCACTCAAAGTCACCGATAAAAGCCTTAAATAAACGGGACACCAACCGAATCCTAGCGCTAATCAGAAGCAACCTTCCCATCATGACCAGAACCCTAACTACCTCTAGACACTGTCGCCTTAACAACCACAGGTTCAAACTGGGGCCAAGCGACACACAATGCTGCAGATACTGCGAGGAGGTGGAGGAAACGCCTCTCCATTTGCTAGGAGAGTGTGGAACACTGATGCAAATTATGCAAAAACGTAGCATCCACCAGGGCAAGCAACTGCACAGCCCAAAAAAAAAATAAAAAAATTGTTTATTTCGAGTACAGACCCATAAGAATAACATTTAAAATACACAATAATATAAAATTTCAATCAAAAATTATTAAAAATAAAAATGTTACATAACACTGCATGGGCATGCAGTGTCTTCGTGTGCGCGTCGCCTACGAGAAGATTGTTAAGATCGGTTTTTTAGGCAATAAGATAGGGTACTTCCTGTCGTCGCTCAATGCTTAGACTTCTACCTCGCTGCCCTCCCCTTAAAATTTTGCTTGTCGTCGATATAATGTCGCCTAATCCATATTGGATTAGGCGCTTTGAAAGGACTTTTTAGCTTAATCAACTTTCCATCCCTGCTTATTGCTATGCTTGCTAATTCTTCCTCAAAGTTTTCTTGCTAACATTTTCTGATACACAGTCCATTGCTTCGTTAAGTTCTTGTGTAGTCAAAAACCCTTAGTAAAGTAAAAGTAAAAGTAAAAAGTATTTATTTTGTGTCACAAAATTATAAACAAAGTTGGTACAAACAAATATAGTTACAACATGACATCAAAAAAGGTCATCGCTCAGCATTATGCACAGTAGCGATGACGCTACTGTGCGCTGGTTTTATGCGACACCTAGAGGGCGCAGCAGCCGCAGCTGTGACATGCGCGTAAAACAAGGACAAAAAAGGTACACAAAAGTTTAAATATTACACGGCAAAACGAAAATAAAGAAAATGACAAGTAAGCTACGCTAAGTATATACTTAGTTGTTGAAATAGTAATATCAAATAGGTACAAAAAGTATGTGTGTAATATATAACATTTTATACAAAAGAATATCAAAACTAACACGTACATTTTTATGGTACTTTAAATTAATATGACGCTATCATATACAAAATTTACGCTCAGAACGACTGCCCATTGATGGAACCTCTTGTGATTGTAAAAGTAGTTTTTTTAACGATTTTTCCACCTTCTGCTCTGCTTTGCTTTGCTTTCGCTGTTTCCATATTGTCATAAATCTTTGCCAGTATGCTATCACTTTAATCATTTACCCTAAATTTGAGAACTTATCCCAAATTTCTAGCTATGTTAATAAATGTATTTTGTGGACTGTATTTTCTTCAATGTTTGTTTCTTAATCTTTCTTTCTATCATATTTTACTTCTTTTGTTTTCAGGATATCTGGACCATTACACCACATCGTATTTTTTTTTGAAGTTCAGATGTATGCAGACCTCGTGTGGTGCCATCTGCTGGATTTGGTTTAGTCGAGATATGTGTCCCCTGAGTGAGAATACGCGTGTTTGATACGAAGCTGTTAGAGGTACCGTGAAATGATAACTCCAACGATGATAATTCGCAACTGGTTTATTTGTTAGATTTAAGTTGACATGAAGACATTATGCGGAAGATAAGAAATCACGTTGATTGATAACCTCACGTAGATATATTATCGCTAAGCTATAATAACATAGGAAGCTAGGTAAACTTGATATCACACGCAAACACTGATTAACATATTGTACCTTGTACAAAAGCAATCACTCGATATTTTGACAGTTCCTTTCAAATTAATCGAGTGATATGTTGGCGAGAAATGCCTTCCTGCACCCTCATGCGGTGTTGCGCAAATAGCGCGCTATCTAGCTGAGATAGCGCAAATAGCGCGTTGTCTAGCTGAGATAGCGTAAACAACGCACGCCGCGTTATTCCTATAATTAGGCCCCTGGTCTAATAGGTTATTTTATGTCATCCGCAAATCTGTCAAACATTAAATAGAATTTAGCAACAGAAATGGACCAATCACAGATCTGTAATCGACGGAGTGCGTTCGCATAGTAAAGTGGCGCTTGAGTGCACAGATTACAGAATATCCAGAGGGCGCGTGCGGTGCTATTTGCACGGAGCGCTGTGTGCCGAAAACACGACATCCACACCCCCCTGCGTAATGTTGCTCGTTCGAAAACATTTCCCGATTTCGGGGTAATATTATATTGGGTAAGTCATTATCATATCTGCTCTTAAGTTTCCGGTGCCTGTTTTACCTTAACGTCCATTGGCTGCACCAATGTCAAGCTTCATTCAATACTGAACGAAATTCGGTCCATAGAGAGAACTTGAGACCGGAGATTCATTCTGACCAAGTAATATATCCAAACATCGCGGTGACGGCTCTCCGGTCAGCCATCTTTTTGTAATTTTGCAACACGGCAACTGACAAGAGTTTTGTGAAAAATGTGTTCAAGAGGGAAAAGGTGAGTATTCTATTAAGATTTTTATTTGTATTTACTGGGAAAATACTGTAGATTACATGTAAAGTTATAGAACCACAAATAGTGGTACAATTCTAATGAAAAAATAGAACAAACTTTCGCAGAGCATGTTTTTTTGCACGTCAAAGTTACATGCACGCTTTGTGTGTGTACTATTTTCTTTCAAATTATGGGGTTTTATACTTATTTATATACATGAATAAGCTGGTAATTTATCAAGGAACATTTATACATAAATAGGTAAGTACTTGATAAAAGCAAAAGCAGATAGAAACCATTTTGCGTAAAGTTGAACGACTTTACGAACGGCCATTTATGTTCCGGTACCGTCAGCAGCATCGAAAACAAATATCAAAATCGAGTTGCAAATTATGTGGTATAAGTAGGTATATATATATATATACATTATATGTGTATATATATTATATGTATATATATAACATAATAATGATTTATTGATATCCAAAACACCTTTTTAAAAAAAAAAATTCTCAAAATGTTTTTATATTCATAAGTATTTTCATTGTAGATTTTTGAGCTCGGATCTATTGCCCAGCCCGTCTCCGGGCCGCGGGCGATCAAATAGGGCGTCCGCAGCCCGACGGTCCCTAATAATGGACATGGTGCCTCAGGCGCAGTGCCCACCCAGAAGCGGTACGTATTATATTGCATTAATTTTAAGTTTAACCCCCGCACTTTATAGTAAAAACTGTCTTTTTATTGTCAGTGAAATCATGATAGTATAGCTTGATCCAAATCTTCATATTTAGGTTTCATTAGTTTTTTGGAAGATTTCCCCACGTTCTCAACAATAGTCGGCAACACCAGTCTACACGTGCAAGCAATCCCAATTTGTAAACAAAAGAACGAATTTCTTAGAAAGTTCGGTATGCATGATGCTGACAGTCGAGTTTATTACGGGCTAGGATAAGAAAGCGACAAAAGGAGGTGCAGGCTAGGCCGGAATGTCCTGTGCTTCCTGTCGAATATCAACCATAGTGGACTATGGTAAGTTCCCTTTGATGAAAATAAACTAAAATTATTTTCTGCAAAATAAACATTTTGCACTATTTGTTAGGCTTGGTAGACTTGTTGTTAGGCTGTTTTTAGTAACTTGACGTATTGTTCCAGTAGGTACATACGACAACGAACTCCTGGAGGCGTTAGACATGTCTGATGAGGAGGCGCAAGATGTGATGGCAGCTGACCCGGGTTATGTCAAGCGCTGGTTGGAACGTGGGAGGGACGCGGAGGCTCAGGGATATGCGTTTCTGAAGCCACTTACGCCTAGTACAGTTGCAGTTGAATGTTCTGACATCGCTTCGGGTGGTGTTAGTGTTTACGATCATGATCTGAATCCTAGCATCGCTGAAAGCATGCCGAACATTTGCTCTGCAACAGCTGGTGTTCGTCCGTCAACTTCGGGAGTGACGGCAACACCCATGCCAGTAATTAGGAGTTTGGTTGCTTACGGCAGCGATTTAGATAGCGAGTTCGACAACGAGTACGACAAACCCTCTATTGTGGAGACTGGCAGAAGGAGGGATATTCTTGACGAAGATCTAGATGAAACTGTTCGAGATGTAATAACTGGTATCGAGAGGGCGATAGATGATGAAGCCGATCGTATGAATGGTTCATCTTCTAGTTCAAGAAGGCTTTGATGCATTTGGGGGCACCCCGGTTTTTTTTCTGGTAATTTTCCTGGATCTATCAAAGACTACGAAACGCCCTATGATTGCTTTATAGAAATCTGGGAAAAAGACATGATAGAGTATATCGCACAGGAAACTAATAGGTACGCCAAGCAAACGATCGACAGTTTGAGAGCCAAAGGAAAACTGAAGCCATCATCTCGTCTACATAAGTGGAAACCTACAGATGCAGACGAGACCATGACCTACCAACGCTATGTTTTGTTGAATAAATTTCTTCATTTCGTAGACAATAATTGTATACAAAATGAAGAAGGGCTTTTACCAAATCTAGTGAAATTAGGACCTGTCATCAGTCATTTAAATTCAAAATTTTCAAACCTGTATCACTTGGCTCGCGCAATTTCTATCGATGAGTTTTTGACCTTATTCTCTCTGTTTTTTCTGGCTCTTCTAGATAAGTTTTTTTACACTTACTTTTTGTAAATATATTGTTTGTTTTTTATATTGTGTGTATAATTATGGTATGTGCTGTATAAATTATTTTTATTATAGTATTTTTTGTGTTTTTTGTATGTGTCGTGTTTTTTTTATATGCATGTTGCATTAAATATTGGTTACCCCCTCCCTTCCCCAAATTACGACTAAAGGTAATTATGCTTAGCAGAGTGAGACTATCTTGTAGATATCCAGCAGAGTATTTTTTCGCCCGATCATGATCATGAGTTCCTATGGTAGGTACCTAGTACTATATTCCAACAAACATTTACAAACATTTTTATATCAAACAGCATTACTTTGTATCAAATATTTCCGTCGATACCTCCCAGTAGGTAGGTAGGTTCTTGAAGTAGAAACGTAGCTACCTAATTTTTATAATGCTAAAAATTATTGCAATCCTATACTACAAGTAAAACGGTACTATGATATCAACTAAAACAAAAATCATAAAAAAATGCGAGGTACTTTTTATGACGTCGGTACTTTTTCGGCGAATCGCCCGTGATGCGTAAGCGGCGCTCCCCCGTAATGGCTGCCGTGTTTTGTTTTTAGTTGTTAACAGATTTGTGGTGTAATTATTGTGTTAGAAAGAGATCTAAATACATGTAATTATGCATAAATACTTATGCTATAAAGTTAAAGTGTTAGTTTCGGTGAATATCTATTGTAAAGTGGAAAAATAATGCAAATTGTGTCACGATTTTGACTCGAAATCATGAACTCGGAAAGAAATTAAATAATTACTGTATCATGTAAGTTTTTAGAAACTATTTAGAGAACATTAGCTATTAGGAAATTTTACAACGAAAACAATTATGTATAATTTATAACATATATAATCCCGTAAAATTGATTTTTCTGAAGACGTCACGTATACCTTATTCCCGGTAAAAACTTGCGAACACTAGACGCATTGTTGACGGTCGAGGTCCAGATCGCGGGACGGGTTAAGGATATTTAAGTTACATCATAACAAAAAGTTGAACTAACGCCGTAAACTGTGAAAATTTCTAACGTATAAACTGTCCCATCTTGACTAAACAATTAAGTTGGTTGGAAGGTGTAGTGTAGGTAGGTATCTATATGAAAAAAAACTACATTAATTTAAATAATGGGTATGTACACTTTTATTACAGATGATAAAACAAAATAAGGTAACACTTTCATCAGTTAGTACTACCTAATCTAATCTAATAAATAAATAAATAATGATGGACAATCCTCACAGCATCATCAAGTCCCAAGCTAAGCAGATATGGGGTAGGTACCTACTAGTTGACTAATAGTTACTTAATACAATACATTACATAGACAGATATATTTTTTATTATACACGGAAAATACCCAGAACACCCGTAACAAATATTGCCCGCAGACCCCTGCGTCGCAGTCGTACCTTCGCCCGCCGCGCCACATCTGTGGTCAACTAAGCTACAAGTTCTTTGTTGGTAACAAATTGGGTTACACTACTAATAATTGTATTACTAAATAACAGTACCTATAGTACTTCTTAAATAATATCATATGATAGTTTATATCGTGATTTTTGGATGGAGGGCATCACATCGGTCACCGGAGACATGCCTTACTTAGCACACTCAAACTTATTATAAATCTTTGCGCGTAACACGGATGCCGCCGCGCCGCCGCCGCCGCCGCACCGCGCCGCCGCCGCACCGCGCCACCGCCGCCGCCGCCGCACCGCGCCGCCGCCGCCGCCGCCGCACCGCGCCGCCGCCGCCGCCGCACCGCGCCGCCGCCGCACCGCGCCACCGCCGCCGCCGCCGCACCGCGCCACCGCCGCCGCCGCCGCACCGCGCCGCCGCCGCCGCCGCACCGCGCCGCCGCCGCCGCCGCACCGCGCCGCCGCGTCGCGTCGGTTCGACTATGACTGAGGTGGGTGGACGTAATTGCACCTAACTTGAGCCTTCCAATTTCTAGAAGCTAGTACCTCATCTCCTCGTTTTAGGGTTCCGTACCCAAAGGGTAAAAACGGAACCCTATTACTAAGCCTCTGCTGTCCGTCCGTCCATCTGTCCGCCCGTCTGTCACAGGGCTCTATCTCATGAACCATAAGATATAGACAGTTGAAATTTTTAGAGAATTTGTATTTCTCTTGCCGCTATAACAGCAAATAACTTCCATACAAATCTATAAAAATATGGCTTCCATAGAAAAAACGTGGTTATTTGGCTATTTTCGCTCGTCGTTTGTCAAGGCTGTATCTCTTGAACCAAAATAAGTAGGCACATGAAACTTTCTTCTTCTCAACTGGTCAAAGTCAAAGTCAAAATCTCTTTATTTCCATAAATACAATAAATGTACACTTAGAAAAGGTCAAATTCTTAATAGTTAAAGACTGTTGTCTGTGGGACCCGCGCGGCTGGCAGGACTCGCACGCGCTGTTACCGCGCGCCTAGCAGATAACGCATTTTTCGCAGATTTCTTGATATTTTTGTAGGAATACCTAGTAATATCTATATATATAATATCTAGATTTACCATGATTCCCTACAAATAAGCAAGTAAATATTTTGTATTTAGTAAAAAAATTAAATGAGAACCACGTAAAGTAGGAGGATTGGTAAAATCGTGGTGAAAGTTTGTAAAATGAGGCAAAAAACATAAAAAAATCCAATTTAGATATACAAAATATGTTTTATTTGTAAGTTAGATAGTCTATTGTTACAATAGAAACTAAAAACAGCACGTTCCCAAACAATTTGTTTACACAAGGACCTCATAAAAACTTATCGAGAATTCCGACGCGGTGCAAAAAACCATCCGGTGTCAAGTGGCTTTGATGACGAATGCAGAGTTTAAGGGCCTTTATGTTTACATTCTCAGCTTGGGTGGTACGACGACTACCCGTAATAAATACATCAACACTGTACCTTTGTTCATTTCAGAGTATGAAACAAAGAGACCGGGGACAAAAAACTAAATTTGAATCCGGTGCCCCGCCGCGCTTTTCATTAATTTGCTTCTACAACGGAAATCTTTTGTTTTTCGACTTAGATCTTTCTATTTTCACGTAGTACGTAACATTTAGCATAGAATACATACAAAACAATGTATTTGTCATCCAAGATCATATAGAAAAAAAGTTTTTATCGATTCTCCTAACCTTTTTTTTATTTTTTGGGTTGGTATGGCTATTAGGTGGTCTTTAATCCATGGTATCGGTTTCCAACCGATTGCACAGACCGTTAGGTTGGTGTTTTCGATTCAAACCAGAGCCTGGTAATAGACCGAAACTCGGTCGCTTGCCAGCACCGCCAAAAGCGTTTCGCGACCGAAACTAGGTCGCTTGCCAGTCGAAAAGGACTTCAACTGTAATAACAACAAATACTTTATTAAATATTATAATATAGTTAGAATTTAAAGGGGTCTCCGCATAAGTTAAACTTTGTTGTTCTTTGAAAATGTTGCCTGATTTTTACGACACGGAACCCTTCGTGTGCAAGTCGACTCGCACTTAGCGATTTGTTTACTTAGATCGATGTTGTAAGTAAACCATTTTCACAGTTCAGTGCACTTCGTTTTCGGTTGCATTGGTGTCAGGACGTCATTTTTTGTGCTTTTATTGTACTTAATGCTTATTTGCTCAAAGTTTTTATTGTACGAGAATGTCACTTGTCCGTGTTTTCTCACTTTGTCACTTGACTTTTCTTTTCTTTGGGTAAAATCGATCTAAATAAAATCTGGTTAAACACTTTCCGTTTCGGGTTTAGCACTGGGCTATTCCAAGGACAACAAGGATTCTATGATATGATTATGATTTAATTAATTAATGAAAAGCATAATCAAAGATGATGCTTCCCGGTTCAGTGTTACCACCAAACCACAACTAGTTACAACTAGTTACTTGGGTGAAAGAAGCACCCAAGGACTTGGGTACAGAAACAACCAAGTAGGTACCTACACATTGACAAAAAAAAATGTAAGTAGGTAAACTTTCTTACGCTTTATTTTCGGGTCCAGGCCTGCGTCCGCCCCCGGAGAGCTCGCGCCCTGCTCCGCCGAGCCCGCCGCTGTTGAGTCGCCGCCCGGCTGCGACGGGGAGGCATCTGTCACAGTCACAACACAGTATACCACGTTAATATTCAATTACTTAGTAGGTATAATGAAAATAGGATATAAATTAGGAAATATACAGGGCGTCCCACGGCTATGCCACATGGAGGGAAAGTACCTTGAATATTGTAGCTGGAACATTTTACTGAAAGAAGACATTATTTTAATTTAAAAAACAATTTAAACTGCATTCATAGATTTTTAAATAATTACATGGTTGAATCAAGAATAGAACCCACTACACGAGAAAAAAAATTACCTTGCAGCTTTATCATACCGATCGAAAGGCTTCATCATAAGGATTATTTTTTGCTACATAACATAGTGTCAGAAATAAAAGGAAGACTATGAATTTTAACATTTGATGTGAAATTTTGTTCAGAAAAATGAAAACCTGACATTGCCGTAAGGACATACAACTGCGAGCCAGCAATGCGGCTGGCTGATTATACAGAAATAATTAAAAAGTGTGTTCCATTTTCAAACTTTTATTATTTTGTATCTGTGATTTTCATTTTTGGATTTTTTGCATTGTATTGTGAAATTGTTACTCAACCATGGCGTATCAAAATAATTTCGATTTAATGGAAGCACACGTTTTAAACCACAAAAACATATCATTAGCCTTACAATGGTACCGCGAAAGATATCCTGATAGAAATACACCATTTCGATTTATTATGAAATGGTTGGTGGATAATGTGATAAATTTGGGACGTTTCGATCATCACAACCGTGGCACCAAATGACAAACACTGACGATGAACTCGACATTTTGATATACTTTGAGGCAAATCCTTAAAGTTCAGTGAAGGAAGGTGAAGAAGAAATCGGAATTTCGAAAAGCAAAATACACCGTGTACTGAAAAAATACAAATTCAAAATTTATATTGAAGGGCGATTAGTACAAAAATTACTGCCGGATGATGCTAAAAGTCGACTTATTTTCTGCCAAGAAATCGAGAGGCTCATCCTAGAGGATCAGTATTTTCTGAATAATATTATCTGGTCAGACGAGACAAACTTTAGCAATAATGGTATGTACAAACGACACAATAATCGCATTTGGTCCAGGAAGAATCCCCTACGTATCCGCGAGACTATTATTAGTCTCGCGGATACGTAAGGGATTCCAACAGTTGAACGAAGAACGCACTTGATTATTCAAGTGCGTTCTTCGTTCAACTGTTGGTGTGGGATTGTACAAAACCGGGTCCTCTTAGTACATTTTTACGAAGGGCATCTGAATACGGAAAAGTATGGTAGGTACTGTTATGAGCCGGAGCCCCATTGTCGGCGACGAAACCTTAATGTAAGGCTGATTTATTTTTTGTTATATTAAGACATCGTTTTGTTTAAGTACTTTTTTGTTTATTGATGAATCATAACAAAAATAGTGTTATTTGAAGGGTTTTGGCTTGGAACAAGGTTTTACGTTTGAATTGTGTAAATCTGTTAATAAGTTATTGTAAAATTAGTATAAGGAAAATGTTCCGAATCAAGTTTTTATAAGTTTTAGTTCTAGAAACTTTTTTATTTGTTGAATATGTTTAGATTTTATAATTTTATGTTGATAAGGCTTGTTTTTGTTATTTATAAGGTATAAATTTGTAAGTATTCTTTGAGTAGATTATAAGAAATAAAGGTTTAAAGGTTTCGGCTCAAGGAAAAAATTAGGTGAATTTGGGTCAAAAGCACGCAGGCGTCTTGCCGGTAAATCACGGCCATATAAATATGAGCGCATGTTGTACGGCCGTCAGTCGCAGTCCAGCCACCGAAGAGGCAAGTCGCAGTCCAGCCACCGAAGAGGCAAGTCGCAGTCCAGCCACCGAAGAGGCAAGTCGCAGTCCAGCCACCGAAGAGACAAGTCGCAGTCCAGCCACCGAAGAGGCAAGTCGCAGTCCAGCCACCGAAGAGGCAAGTCGCAACTAAGCCACCGAAGAGGCAAGAAGCAATAGGAAGACAGCAAGTAGTAGTAGGGAAACCTAGGAACAGCCGAAACCTGAATATTCAAGATCCTGTCTTTCATTTCAACGTCGAGGTCCCCCATAGGAAGGAAGAGCAGGTCGTCATAGCTTCATACGCATTCAGGGGTGCGTGGCGGCGTGCGTCTACCAGCTTCGGAAGGAGAAAGGAACGCACGTCGAACTTAAGTTGGGATACTTTCCCAGGGCGAACTATGTAGGTCATCCTGGTTACCGTCCGCAACAGTTGGTCCTTCGAGCCGGATCCCTGCTAGAAGAAGCTAGAAGATTCCAGAGGAAGAACCCGGAAGGAAAGAAGACTCAAGATGCCGGTCACCAGGTCACAGCAGGATGCCCCCTCACGCCCTGTGTCCCGTCCCTTGGGAAGGGACGAGACAGAAGGAACGTCAGGGTCAGAAGGGGTCACGTCTGCGTCAGGGACGGGATCTTCGGGAACCATGGGAACTACCTCGGGATCTTCGGGAACCATGGGAACTACTTCAGACTCTTCGGGTACAACGACCACTCAAGAAACCTCTACTACGGTGGCTACTGATAAAGATAAAGATAAAGATAAAGATAAAATACATTTTATTTACCCAAAAAACATAATAGCATAACAAAAGTAAAGTACATTAAAAGGAAGGGTAAAAAGGTGTCCCTAACTCAGCATTTTGCAGTATTAGGCATTTGCCCAATACTGCGCTGGTTTTCAGTTAGGGCCCTTACGGAGTGACGGCACAGTAGGTAATTAACATTATTACATTAACGATATATAAATAAATACAACGAGGATGGTACAAAACATGATTTACGGAACATTGAACAGAATATAATACAATAAAAAGATTACAGATACACTTAGGAAAAACAAGCTATAATTACACTCAGATTTATGCTCACTACACCAACCGACTTGTTTTCGTCGCGACACTGACAAGTGTGCAAACAATGATCTCATGAGCGCAGCGTAATGCGAACATGATGCAGAGCCAAAAATAAAAGAAGAAGAAGAATCCGTTGGCTTTCAAACTAGCTTGTCAGCGAGGTATGTAGGACACTGTCTGTTTATGACCCCAAAAATAAGCACTGCCAGATGTAGCCTTCTTCGAGCTGACATTTTTAAGATATTAGATGAGTTTAAGAAGGGAGTAACGTGGGTCCGTGGTAGGATGTGGAAACAATAGCGAGCACATGCATTCTGGACCCGCTGTATCAAGTTCTGTGATCTTTTCAAAAGACATGGTCCATAGACCACGTCGCAATAGTTCAGCTTTGATAGCACTAGGGACTCACATAAATGTATTCGGACTGCTTCATTGAGGTATGGACGAATTTTATAGAGAAGCTTTAAACGGTAGAAACAATTCCTCACACACTCTGCAACTTGACTTTCAAAGAGTAGATTGGAGTCCATGAGAACTCCAAGATTTTTTGCTTGTGTTACTTGCTCTACAGTAACATTTTCAATTTCAATCTTTATGGGTGTCCTTTGTAGTGACAGGATCTTTTTTCTTGTACCTAACAACATAAACTTCGATTTCTTTGGATTTATGACAAGAGCGTTAAGCTTAGACCAATTTGTTATTTGTGCTAGATCAAAATTTATTTTATTTACTGCAGCTGAGATATCCTGGGGTTTAAAAGAGAAGTGCAGCTGAATATCATCAGCATAAATATGATGACTACAGTGTGTAAACGAATTAACTATGTCGGCACAATACAGTGTGAAAAGAATTGGACCAAGTACTGAACCCTGTGGCACTCCTCGTAGCACAGGCCTAGGACTGGATTTCAGAGCACTACCATCAGCTGTAGTCAGCTCAACAAACTGCTGCCTGCCACTCAGGTAGCTGTGGAACCATCTAACGGTACGAGGGTCAAACCCATAGTAAGACAGCTTTGACAAAAGAAGAGGGATATTTATACAATCAAATGCGCGTGAATAGTCAAGAAGAATTAATATGCTAACCATGCCCTGATCCTGTGCACCAAGCAATCCATCTACCACATCCAATAGAGCAGTGGCCGTGCTGTGACCCTTACGGAACCCCGACTGTGCAAGCGGTAACATTTTATTTTCCTCAAGGTATTTGGTGAGTTGTAATGAGACAATTTTTTACATGACTTTAGATAGACAGGGTAGCAAACTTATTGGTCTGAGATCCTGGTTTGTGGAAGGGTTATTGTTTTTAGGAATAGGTCTAACTTTTGCTGTTTTCCAGTAGTCAGGAAAAACACCACTCTCAATGGAACAGTTTATAATAGATGTTATAGTTTCTAGTGAGTCAGGCAAGGTCATAAGAATCATCTCGAGCGATATTTCATCCACACCAAGAGCATTTGACTTGAGCTTACGTAGTATGCCCAATACTGTGTCTTTACTGGCTACCTGCAGGGAAAAAACTGATGTGCTAAATGTATTATATTCAAAGTAAGTCATCTGCGAGATAGTTACATGTTCTTCACCAGGGACATTGAGGAAGTGTGAGTTGATCATATCTGGATTACTTAGATGCAGAGGTAATTCTGAATTGGATTTGTTAGTCTTAAGGACATTATTCTTTAGGCTTTTCCATAATTTCCTGGAGTCCTTTATATTATTGTTTATGTTTTCAGTGAAGTAAGCCTTTTTCTCACTTTCAATAGCTTCTATAACGAGTTTCTTCATGAATTTATAGCTGGTTTGATGTACAGTAGTTGGCTGTCTACGATACTTGCTATGATAACTATCGCGTATGCGTATCATTGTTTTTACAGTGTCTGTGATCCAGGGGTGGGGGGGCTCTTTAAAAGTAGTGGTTTTAAGTGGTGCATGCAGATCAAACAAAGTGTGCAATAACATAGAAAAGGTAATAACTAATTTATTGACATCTGATATTCCCTTAAAAGGGCTCCAGTTAATACTGTTTAAGTCGTTATTATAAAGCTCAGGAATAATACTTTTAAATGGTCTGTAGGTAATAGTTCTGGATACTGGTTTGTCTTTTTTTATATTCACCTCGATCAAGATCATTGCATGGTGACCAAGATCGGGTTTGTATTTGACTATGGTTTTACGCACCTTGGCATCAGTACATGCAATGTCAATAAGGGTAGCACTGTATTCTGTGAAGTGAGTAGGCTCTTTAACAACCTGATTTAGGTTGAGACTATGCATGAATGAATTAAGTAATTTTGTTTTCCATTCCACATGACTCAGAATATCAATGTTAAAATCGCCTACAAGAATAAGGTTGTCATAATTAGTATATGAAGTGATAGATTCTGTTAGAGCTACAAAGAAGGGGTTCGGGTTTTGCTTGGGTGGTTTATAGGCTGTACCAATAATGACAGTCTGCCCGTTGACTTTGACACTGATCCACATCTGTTCAACATCTCGGGCTGGTGGGTGGGTGCAGAAGCGTACATAGATGCCCTTCCTGATATAGAAACCAACGCCTCCTCCACGTCCCCCCTTGATATGTGGGGGTCTAGGAATGTGGCGGAAGCGGTAACCTGATACCCTAGGTGCTTTATCTTCTTCATTCTGCCCCAACCATGTCTCATTTATGGCAATAATGTCAGGCTGCAGTTCCTCCATGGCTACTATGAACTCTTCATGCCCAGTATTCAAGGACCCTGCGTTGAGTAGCCCAACTTTTAGATATTTAGTATCAATCATAATGAATAGTTCTGGTTGTTTTAACTTTCATGGAGCCATAGAGTCTGCCCAAGTAGTTGGTTGTATGATTACATAAGTTAAGCTGGGTGAAATTATTTTTATACACTTTATACTTAGATATTACACTGATATTACGAATTGTGTACATACTTAATACTAAAAAGGAGCACATGTTCATTTGTGATTCTTCAAAACCACTTGCAATTATTGTTATACTACTGTTGTGACTAATCCCTATAATTATTGGCTTTAGTAATAAGTAATTAAATTTAGCCGGGGAAAATAAAGCAACTATAACAAATGTAACTACTACAAAATTTACTATACTATTAATTGACAAATATACGCAGTTGAGATTCACAGTGATGTTATAATTTACTGCAACCACGGCTGCGTCCGGGAAGGGACAGAAAAAAGAAGCAGCACAGAAGACGGCCAAGAAGACCCCAGAACAGGCCCCGGCACAGGAAGGTGGATCAGCCACAACTCTGAAGCCGACGGGGGTCGGTCGTCAAGCGCGGTCTACAAAAACCACGAGGAAGCTGGCTCGCGTCAGATTGGAGTTGGCACAATGTGAGGATGAAGATTCCGTGGATGAAAACTAGGTGGAACAAGAGGACAGAGCAGCACAGGTGCAGAACTGGATTCAGACATCCGTATTGGAAGACGACAAGGATGGGGCAGAGCAACAAAGTCGGAAACCCCCAGAAGAGCCCCAGAAGGTGAAGCCTGAAGAAAACCACTCAACAAGAGGGTCCACGATCGAGATTCAAGCGCTGGCAACAGCCTTGAAGGAAGCCTTCACCGGAGGAAGAGGTCCAGCATCGCAGCCGAACTACATTCACGAGCTACCCTACTTCGACGGTGACAGCAGCGAGTGGTTGGCATTCAAGGTCGTCTACGCCGATACAGCACCAATGTTCAACGATGTCCAGAACATGGCTCGATTGAGACGAGCACTGAAGGGCAACGCAAGAGAAGCTATCAAGAGTTTGCTGTACTCCGAAGCTTCTCCGATGGAAGTTATGGAAGCCCTTAGAAGAAGATTTGGAAGACCTGATGCGCTGGTACTGGCTGAACTGGACAAGGTCAGGGCGTTGCCGAAGATCACGGTGAACCCGAGGGACATCTGCATCTTCACAAGCCAGATCAGCAACAGCGTAGCAGCAATCAAAGGACTGAAGAAGCCTCAGTACCTGCATTCACCGGAGATAGTGAAGCAAATCGTGGAAAAAATGCCGACAGTTCTCAAGTTCCGTTGGTATGACTTCACTGCAGCATCAGAAGAAGGCGAGTTCTCGGATCTAACGCTTGTTTCTAGGTTCCTGAACGCAGAAGCAGATAAGTGCGGGGCCTTCGCGACATCAGAAGACAAAGGCGGTGGCTTCAGGAAAACCAGACAAGCAGCGCACTCAACCAAAGAAATGGACTTCAGGAAAACGGATCCGAGGAAGACGGAGAAGACTTGTCCCATCTGTGAAGGGGAACACTTCCTCGTGGAATGCCAGAAGTTCCTGGAGGCGTCAGTTCGAGACCGCTGGGCAGCCGTCAAGAGGAGTCGCGTCTGCTTCAAGTGCCTTCAAGGAAGGCATAGGAAGGAGAGCTGCAGGAAGCCGTCGTGCAAGGAGTGCAAGAGGTGGCATCATCATCTGCTGCACGTCGAGACGGAAGATAGGACCGAGGGGGAGAAAACTAAAGCATCACCAGAGGCATCAAGCGTCACTGGGACAGTGAACTCGGTCAACAACGCAAGGGCGTACCTGAAGATTGTTCCAGTAGAAGTCTTCGGGTCAAAGACATCCAAGAAGATATTGGCCCTCATGGACGAAGGGTCAACGGTATCTCTTCCGGACAAGAAGGTGGCAGAAGAGATCGGCGCTCAAGGGAACAAAGAAGAATTGGTCATCGAAACAGTAGGAGGCAAGCTTATCAAGAAAAAGGACTCACAGGTGCTGAACCTCATACTGAAGGGGGTTCATCAAGGACATCGGAAGACATTGAAGAGAGTCCGGAAAATCGACGACTTGAAGCTTACGCCACAGTTCCTGGACAAGAAGAAGATACAAGAATATCCACATCTAAAGAAGATCGCCGAGGCTCTACAATACGAAGGAGAGTCACCACAGCTGCTCATCGGGCAAGACAACTGGGAGCTGATCGTGACTCAAGAGATAAGAAGAGGCAAGCCAGGCGAACCGGTCGCTTCTAGAACGGGACTTGGATGGGTGCTCCACGGAACTGACGTCGGAGGTGCAAGGCCAGTGCACTTCCTCAACACGTGTCTACATGTCAGCACGCCAGAGGAGGAGATGCACCAAGTCATCAAAGACCACTTCGCCATCGAAGCTCTTGGTGTGCAGCCCAGAAGACCAACAACGGACTCTGAAGAAAGAGCACTCACCATCCTGGAGAAGACCTGCAGAAGACTGGAGGATGGGCGCTTCGAAGCTGGACTCCTATGGAAAAATGAAGAGGAACCGATGCCGGAGAGCTACACTTCCGCCAAGAACCGCCTCTTCAACATCGAAAAGAAGATCGACAAGGATCCGCAGTTAAAGATGGAGTATAACAAGCAGATCCAGCATCTCGTCGACAGCAACTATGCAGAAGAAGCACCCGATGAACAAGAAAAGTCCAAGAAGATGTGGTACCTACCGCACTTCTCCGTGGTTCACCCTTTGAAGAAGAAGATAAGGATCGTTTTCGATGCTGCAGCCAAGTCCAAGGGAAGAAGCCTCAACGACGCTCTACTGCCGGGACCAGATCTGCTTCAGTCACTCTTCGGAGTTCTACTGAGGTTTCGGCAGGGACCCTTCGCAGTGGCAGCTGATATCAAGGAGATGTTCCTGCAAGTCCGCATCAGGCCAGAGGATCGAGACAGCCTGAGGTTCCTGTGGCGAGGGGATCATCGCGACGTGCAGCCGAAGAAGTACAGGATGACATCAGTCATCTTCGGCGCAACATCATCTCCGAGCACAGCAATCTACGTCAAGAACAGGAATGCAGCGGACTACAAAGGGCAACATCCAGAAGCAGCAAGGGCAATCGAGCTGAACCACTATATGGACGACTACCTCCACAGCTTCCATTCAGAAGAGGAGTTCCGAAGAGTGACAGAACAAGTGGACTGCATACACAAGAAGGCGGGCTTCGAACTCAGAGGTTGGGCATCAAACCGACCTGAGCTGCTACAAGGAATCAAGACTGAAGCAACGGAAAAGACAGAAGTGGACCTCGGCGAGAAAGAGGAGAAAACTTTGGGACTACACTGGTTCACGGAACAAGACTCCATCGGCTTCAGGGCAAACCTCCGGAACACACCAGAAGAAATAGCAAAGGGGCTTCAAGTGCCTACCAAGAGAGAAGTCACCAGCGCCGTGATGTCGACCTTCGACCCACTAGGATTGGCATCACCAGTTCTCATCCAAGGCAAGAAGCTGCTCCAAGGCATCTGGCGAAGCGGCGTCGGCTGGGATGAAGAGATCGAGGAAAATGAATACTCAAAATAGAAGATCTACTTGGAGAAGATGATGCTGCTTCAAGCCCTACAGATCCCGAGATGCCTGACGCCACATCGCACCGAGGGGGAGCTACACACCTTCACGGATGCCAGCGAGACGGCATATGCAGCTGCAGTCTACTGGAGAACGGAAGACCAAGGCGGGACCTACCACATCAGCTTGATGGCAGCGAAAGTACGAGTCACTCCATTGAAGCCGGTTTCAATCCCAAGGCTTGAGCTTCAAGCAGCCCTCCTAGGAAGCAGATTGGCGCATTCGGTCGAAAAAGAGTTGGACCTGAAGGTGACAAAGAAGACATTCTGGTCGGACTCCAGCATCGTACTTTCTTGGATTAAGACGGATCCGAGAACTTTCAAGACGTTCGTGGCTCATCGATTGGCTGAGATAGAAGATCTCACCAAACCTCAAGACTGGAGATGGGTCCCCACAGCACAGAACCCGGCAGATGACGCAACACGTGACGTGCCAGAAGACTTCAACTGCAATCATCGATGGTATACCGGGCCGGACTTCTTGAAGAAGGAAGAGGTTCACTGGCCTGCGGCGAGGACTTTCAAGAAGGAGACCACCGGCGAGGAGAAGGCGACGGACGTTACAGCGGCAGCGAGCTTCACCCATCCATCTCCAGATCCTGAGAGGTTTTCATCATGGAAGAGGTTATGGCGAGCCACAGCAAGAGTACTGCAGTTCATCAAACTCTGCAGAAGAAAGGAGAAGGTCAACGTCAGCCAAGCAGACCCCGACTGGAAGAAGACTACAAGGAAACCAAAGAAGTCCATCACTCGGAGACAATCATCTTCAAGGAAAGCGGTTAACTACATACCGCTGGAAGCAGACCTACTAGAGCAAGCTGAAACTCTACTACTAAAGAAGAGTCAAGAAAGAAGCTTCAAAGAAGATATCAGATGTCTTCAGCAAGGAAAACAAATGGAGGGCAGCAGCAAGTTGAAGAGGCTCGACGTGGTGCTGGAAGATGGACTTCTGCGGATGAAAGGAAGAATCGACGCGATACAAGGCGTGACCAGGGACTACAAACGACCTATCGTGCTCGACAGCAAGGACAAGGCAACGCGACTCATCATAGAAGAGTTCCACCGCCGCTTCAACCATGGGAATCACGCAACGGTCATGAACGAGATAAGGCAACGCTTCTGGGTGCTGGCACTGAGGTCGGCGATCAAGACAATTCAACATCAATGTCAATGGTGCAAGACAAGAAAGGCAAGACCTCAAGAACTACCGACGGGCAACTTACCAGCTGAGAGGTTGATGCACAGTAATCCATCCTTCACGTGCACCGGCATAGATTACTTCGGCCCGATGACAATCACCGTAGCAAGACGTCACGAGAAAAGATGGGGCACTCTGTTTACATGCTTAACAACTCGAGCTGTACACATTGTACAGCTTGTTCCTTCACTCTCTACGGACAGCATGATCATGGCGCTACGAAGATTCGCTGCAAGAAGAGGAATGCCGAAGAAAATCTACACGGACAACGGGACCAACTTCGTCGGCGCGAACAAGGAACTGAGGGAAGCAATGGACAACATGAAGAAAGAAGACCTCATCTCAGAAGCGGAGAAGATCGGCGTGCAATGGAAGTTCATCCCACCTGGTGCACCAAACATGGGCGGTGCATGGGAGCGTCTGGTGCGATCCATCAAAACCGCACTAAGCGCCACACTCTACGAGAAGTATCCACGAGAGGAAGTACTCCACACCCTCCTGCTAGAGGCCGAGCACATGGTCAACTCTCGGCCTCTAACTCACCTCTCCGAGAGCCTTGAGGAGGAAGCGCTCACTCCAAACCACTTCCTCCTCGGGCGATCCAGCGGTGCTGCGAGAATCGGCAGCTTCGAAGACCACGAGCTCGTGGGCAGACACACCTGGAAGGCCACGCAGCGGCTTGCCGACCACTTCTGGCAACGATGGCTGCGAGAATACCTGCCTACTCTACTGCCGAGGAAGACTTCGAAGAGGACCAGCATCACGGATCTACAAGTTGGAGACATCGTGTTGATCGTCGACCACACCCTACCGAGATGCACTTGGCCACGCGGCAGAATCCAGCAAGTGTATCCTGGACCTGATGGGCGCACTCGGATCGTCGACGTCGAGACCAGAGGAGGAGTACTGCGCAGACCCAGCTCGAGAGTGGTGCTGTTAACGACGGGAGGATCGCCGAGTCTGGAACATGGTGCGACGCACGAGGGGGAGAATGTCGGCGACGAAACCTTAATGTAAGGCTGATTTATTTTTTGTTATATTAAGACATCGTTTTGTTTAAGTACTTTTTTGTTTATTGATGAATCATAACAAAAATAGTGTTATTTGAAGGGTTTTGGCTTGGAACAAGGTTTTACGTTTGAATTGTGTAAATCTGTTAATAAGTTATTGTAAAATTAGTATAAGGAAAATGTTCCGAATCAAGTTTTTTATAAGTTTTAGTTCTAGAAACTTTTTTATTTGTTGAATATGTTTAGATTTTATAATTTTATGTTGATAAGGCTTGTTTTTGTTATTTATAAGGTATAAATTTGTAAGTATTCTTTGAGTAGATTATAAGAAATAAAGGTTTAAAGGTTTCGGCTCAAGGAAAAAATTAGGTGAATTTGGGTCAAAAGCACGCAGGCGTCTTGCCGGTAAAACACGGCCATATAAATATGAGCGCATGTTGTACGGCCGTCAGTCGCAGTCCAGCCACCGAAGAGGCAAGTCGCAGTCCAGCCACCGAAGAGGCAAGTCGCAGTCCAGCCACCGAAGAGGCAAGCCGCAGTCCAGCCACCGAAGAGGCAAGTCGCAGTCCAGCCACCGAAGAGGCAAGTCACAGTCCAGCCACCGAAGAGGCAAGTCGCAGTCCAGCCACCGAAGAGGCAAGTCGCAGTCCAGCCGCCGAAGAGGCAAGTCGCAGTCCAGCCACCGAAGAGGCAAGTCGCAGCTAAGCCACCGAAGAGGCAAGAAGCAATAGGAAGACAGCAAGTAGTAGTAGGGAAACCTAGGAACAGCCGAAACCTGAATATTCAAGATCCTGTCTTTCATTTCAACGTCGAGGTCCCCATAGGAAGGAAGAGCAGGTTGTCATAGCTTCATACGCATTCTTGCCGGTAATACACGGCCATATAAATATGAGCGCATTTTTTACGGTCGTCAGTCGCAGCTCAGCCACCGAAGAGGCAAGAAGTAGTGAAGCAAGATAATAGGAAGACAGCAAGTAGGAACAGCCGAAACCTGAAAATTCAAGATTATCCTGCCGTTCATTTCTTCAACGTCGAGGTCTCCCCCACAGGAAGGAAGATCAGGTCGTCGTACTACAGCTTCATACGCATTCAGGGGTGCGTGGCGGCGTGCGTCTACCAGCTTCGGAAGGAGAAAGGCGAAAGGCCAGGGCAAACTAGGTCATCCTGGTTACCGTCCGAAACACCCATCTTGCTGAAAAGTAAGGTTTCGTCGTTCTGCAACCTTACTTTTCAGCAAGATGGGGCTCCGACTCATAACAGTCACAGGACAATGGACTATCTCAATGAACACTTTCTTTCCTGAATCGAGACCAATGGACAAATAAGATGGCTGCCGAGATCCCCAGATCTAACTCCGTTAGATTTTTTTTATGGGGTTATGTATAAAATGTAGTTTACAAGAACCAGTATGAAAGTGTCCGCGAGCTACAAGCAGAACTTAGACGTGTTATTCTTAATATCCACCACACCATGATCAACAACCGACAGGGAGCGAAATAATGAAAAGAGTGCGACTTTGTATTCAACAGAATGGGACTCATTTTGAGCATTTGATAAATTAAATTGATTATTTTTTAATTAAAAATGTTAAAATTCATGGTCTTCCTTTTAATTATGGCACCATGTTATTCAGCAAAAAATAATCCTCATGATGAAGCCTTTCGATCGGAATGATAAAACTACAGCGTATTTTTTTTTCTCATGTAGCGGGTTCGATTCCCCTTTCAACCATGTAATTATTTCAAAATCTGTGAATGTAGTGTAAATTGTTTTTTTAAATTAAAATAATGTCTTCTTTCAGTAAATAACGATGACTTATGAGGAGATTGAATCGATCGTTCTGTAATCGCAACAACCGTGATTGCAGAGGAGTGTCTTCGATTTCCTCATAAGTGTTTTACGCATACTACACACAAACATACATCCACACACTCTCAATTTCAATTTCGTGCTCTCACTCTCAATTTCACACATGCACCAACACTACATGTTCGTACACACTCACTCTCCCACACACACTTACTACACTACGCTCAACTACACTACCTTTCTCGATTCTAAATTGCATACCACACCTATTTAAAAGGAATATTTTCTCAGTAAAGTTGTCTTTGATACCCTAGAACCAGTTAATCTTCTGACTATTCGTGCACGGGTACCCACGACACGGGCCATGAGCCTAGTGTGGGGCCGTAGCCAATCCAATAGACATACATACGTATTATAGTTAACTCTTTAGTTTTAAAATGTTTAATATGTATGCCTAATTGTTAATTTTGTTGTTAATAAATAATTTTGTATTTTTTTTTTTGTAGTAAAATGTTCCATCTACAATATTCAAGGTACTTTCCCTCCATGTGGCATAGCCGTGGGACGCCCTGTATAGTGTTGTAAAAAACGTTCCAAAATTTTAAGGTTTTTTTTATTATAAAAAAAAAACCCTAATATTTTTTTTACTTTGAATTTTTTTAAAAAAATTCATAATCAAAGTGCTTTATTTCCTTTAGACCTTACAGGACTCTTGGACATGTCACAAAATTCAAATTACATAAGTAAAACTAGAAAATAAAGTGATCACTTTGATTTTAGCTCAGACGCTGCAGATATTAACACCGTATTTGCGCTGCAACAAATACGGTGTTAATATCTGCAGCGTTCCCCCACAGCAGTATGTCATAAGACATAACACTATGGAAGTAGCTGAAATAAACTAGTCTAGAAGTATCAACGTCTGTAAGATGACGGATTTTTTTGATTGCATACGCTGCAGAACTAAGTCTCTTATTGAAGAGACTTAGTTCTGCAGCGTATGCAATGGGGCCCCACACATAGACAAGATATTGATCTTGTCTATGTGTGGGGCCCCATTGAAGTTTACTATATAAGGTTATTCCTAAGAATATGGTATCTACTGTTAACAGTTTCTAATGTTTCTCCTTTGACGGTTACATCAGCCTTAACTTGTTTTACATTAGTAATAAATCTAATACATTTCGTTTTGGTTTCATTAGGAAAAGTTTATTGCCACTAAACCTATGGACCACTTTTGAGATTGCAATATTTACATCGTCGAAATTTGTGTTTTGTCGTTTCATTTTAAAAATTAATGAAGTATCATCATCAGCAAACAATACGATCTCGTGGTTATCCTTTACAAGATGAGGCAGGTCGTTAATATAAACTAAAAGTAGGAGAGGACCGAGAATAGAAAACTGTGTTGTATTTTCCAATTGTAACTACAGACCCCGAAGACCGTTTCCCATTAATTTCAACTCATTGTATCCTATCACTCAAGTAAGATGTAAGAAGATCCAAAGGAGCTGCTCTATCGTTGTTCGGGTTAGAAACAATACTTTTATTTATTGGAACTGGTTCAGAACGCAACAAAGCGGCAATGTTGCTCAACTAGGAAATTAGCGATCTGACAACATCGTAACAATCGAATTTATTTGTTGCCGAGTTATCTATTGCCCTTCGCTACTCTTATCTCAATTTCATCTATAAAATATATATTTTTCACATTTGGCGACTTGAATGGTTCGTAATATTTAATGTATAACTTGTAGAAATATTACGATGTCGAAACTTTAGTTAGGTACTTCCACAGAATTAGACTTTACGAAAATGCATTAAAGTCGATTTCGCAAAATGTCTTTGTTATTTAATTTTCCAACTACGATATATTAAAAACTAGTTTCTGCCCGCGGCTTCGCAATCGTTGTTTATTTGTATCCCATGGGAATTGACCTGTGGGATAATAAGTAGCCTATCTTTTATTCCAGGCTTAAAATCACTTACCCGTATGCAAAATTTCAGCCCACGCCGTTCAGTAGTTTTAGCGTAAAGAGGTCACGTTTATAAAAAGTTTTGGATGAGTTGATCACTAAACATTATGGATTGACCAACTCATCCAAACTGGATGAAATTAAGTGTATGAGATGACCACCTACTCACATTTATCACAAACAAAGAGTTCGTCCCAAGCTTTTTATCCTCAAGATCTAGAGGATAAAAAAGCTTGGGTCGAGTTTGCTCCAATTCGAAAACTAACAATCATTTTTATTTTACCCTAAAAAGATTGAATTGAACGAAAAATCAAAGTAATCACTTTATTTCCTAATTTTACGTAATTTGAATTTTGTGACGTGTCCAAGAGTCCTGTTAGGGCTGAAGGAAATAAAGCAATTTGATATTTGATTTAATAAACATCCATCCATACATCCAAACTGTCGCATTTATAATATTGATGTTCACTGTGATTGGTCTAGAAATACTTAGACCACTTAGGTTTAAAGAGCTCACGAAGTGCTACGAATATGTTCTAACAAATGGCGCGCTATCGCGATAAAATAAACAGCTCAGTGAATCTAAATGTAATGTAATCACATTTAACGAATTGCTACACGTAGCGACATCTCGCGCTCTATCAGATAATTAAACCTGAAACGTCGTCGGGAAAGATAAATAAACGCGTAAATAGTTTAATACATTTAATTACTAGATACCTAGGTACCAGGAAGTTGGGTACACCAGCTACCTAGCTGGCGTACCCACCATTCTAGTATTCCTACCTAGGAATGGTAGGATGGTAGGTACCTAATAAATAAAGACTGAAGATTATGTCAAGTTGTAGGAGAACTCACGCGTGACTCCGGCGGTGCAACGCGTGCTCATGGTGACTGCACATAGAATGGAAAATTTATTAAATTAGCGATGATTATTGCTGATTGATTGCTAGATACCAATGCAAGCGTTTAGATTAAGGGATACCTATCTACCTACTTACAACGCAAATCCCTAAAATAAATTATGCTTTTAAAAGGCGGAAGAACCAAAGTGTGCTACCTACTTGCCTTCACTTCAAAAAGCCAAGTAAGCATATTACGGGTTCTGCTGACTGCCCAGCCAAGGCATTAGCGGAAAAAAGGTACATCAACTCTATAGATTATGGAGGCGCCTAAGAGCGCCGCTTATAATTAGTTTTTCTTGTCCTTGTCCACTCCGTTTTATTTATAAAAATTATTAGTATTATAATTAATGCTTTGGATAACTTTTCTGTATCAGATTCGTACCCCTGTGAAGATATCCATTAACTGTGCTAACACAATACATTCGCAGTATCGCAGTGTCGGACGCCATTTTGTAGCTTTAAGTTTCAATAATGCACTAAGTATACGCAGTGTGTAGTTGTTATAAGCTCGTTTTTTTAAGTATCTACATATCTTTTATGGTAATAGTGTTAGTTAAGTAGTAATTATAACTTTAACAAACTATGTAAATGCATATCTACTATAAGTTAGCGTTACTGTAACTTTGCTACAAATAAAGATTTTCTTATTCTTATTCAAAACACCGAAATGCAGGATGTTATTGCTCTCAAGATATTCGGTCAATAATTGTTACAGCTTTCTCTACAATTTTTGATAAACAAGGTAGAATGTTTATAGGTTGGCTGAGATCTTTGACCTCTTGGGTATTATCGGTCTTAGGAAGAGGCCGAACTACCGCCACCTTCCAGACGTCCGGGAAAGTTGAAGTTTCGATTGAGCAGTTAACAAAAGATTGTGGCAAGGTAGAGAGAAGCATCGTCAAAGTAATGCCATCGTGACCTTCAGCGTTACTTTTCAGCTGTTGGATAATTATGACGACTTCTTTTACCTCTAAGGTACGTAGAGTCACTAAACCTATGAAACAGATAATAAGTCAGGAAAGGTAAGTACTTTTTTATTTTATTGTTAGTAGACGTAAGACTGACATATAGGTATTTAAATACTCACTCAGGCGCCTGCGCCGAGGCAAGGCATACCTATCATGTCGGTAGACGAATTTATAAAAAGGTACCTAGGTAGGTACTTACAGAATGTAGTGCCACTAGTAGTTCTTGTCGTAGCCACAGTGGGATCTGGAACATGAATGTGGTGAATGCATTATTCAGTGAATCATTATAAAGTTGTGATCCCACCACACCGCCTGCTCGACAACGTCATGCAAGCCGAACCAAAGGCAGGTGTTCGAATTTCTTCTATTTTTTGGCTTACTTGATGACATCGATGAACAATGTTGGTGAAATACTATTTATAAAAGTGTATTAAGTTACGCAAAGTAAGTCCATTAAACTCCCTCGAGATCGAAGGTAGAAATAATTTTTAAAGCCGCTCCGCGTAAAATTGCCTAATTATGTTCTGTCCTCAACGTTTTTAAAGATTTCGTAGATATGACGGACGGACGGATTCTGCAGGTCGATAAAAACAATTTATAGTATATCCTAACGAATAAAAAGGTCAAGGAATCAAAGTTATCGCCAGAGCCCACAGAATTAGTAAGCTGAAGTGGCAGTAGGGTAGGCGGGCTATTTCCCAAAGAACCGCAAACCGTAGAACCGCTGAGTTGGCTGAAGTGTAGGATGACCTCCAAAATGGTAAATTGCAATTTCAGATTGCCTGCGGTTATTGAAATCGCTGAAAAGAACGCGATAAAACATTTTATTCACAATAAATTTTGATTTTTACATAAAATGGATTTTATTTATGAGCAACAAAGTCCCTCTTGTTGTTTATTATTTTATTATTTAAGTAACCTACTATTAGGGTGGTCCAATTTTTGTTTTGTTTTTTATATCGGCCACCCCCTTTATTACACGTATCTATAGTAATAACATAGTGAAACTTCAAAAGCCTAGCCTTAGCGCTGTTGCTCAATCGAGTGTTGTTTTTGAAATTTTCATATTTTTACTCTAGCTTCTCCCGGCTGCTTCGCTCGTTACATAAAACATAGCATAAAGTACTCAGGGATAATGTAACTATCTACTAGTGAATTATTTTTTAGAATAGGATTATTTCATTTCCAGAGATAGCCCTTAACATCCAAACAAGCTCGGATATTTCACTGCTCCTTATTAGAATTTAAAATAGATTGGTACAATTGGACCTTTTCTGTTTTCTGACGCTTGAAATCGTAATTCATTTGGTGTTTTATAGATGAGCTAACTACCTACCTATATACGACGCGACGTTATAATAAGACAGTAGATCCATGTTAAATAAAAGATAAAAGTGCATTATACGGGTTCCTCTAAACGTTGATAACACGAAGTTTTCTTGAGGGATTTCAGGATGGTAGTTCCGGAGATAGCCCATTACATCCAAACAAACATACCTTAACTTTTATTAATATAAGTAGGTGCTTATAGATGCTGATGTCAAAAAGCAGATACCAAAGAGATAAACCGCGTTTGGGTGGTAAAGCGTCTTTGACAGCAGCACCGCCGTGTTATTGCAATAGTTGTGGAAAAGTTTAACATCATACGATTTATCCCGAAAATAAAACGAGGCAGCAAGAAGCCTCTTAGAACGTTACTGGACGTACTTACTAATTTATAATACCTTTTATTACGAAAAGATATCTTGTGACGAGAAAATAGCCATTGTTCAAAGAATTTCCTCATGTTGTGGCAGATTCTCATATCATTCGGAGAACTTTGCTAAGCTATCAATTTAGGTAACCCTATGAAACATTGCTCAGCAGAAAATTGCATAAAAACTGTATTCTAGACATCAAGGACTCATTTTGTAGTTGTCCTGTAAACTTTTGCTACATATTGTTAAAGGGAGAATTACCTTAAATGACTTACCTACATGTAAGTAGGTAGGTACTTATGTAGTTAACGGTGCAGCAATAGATGTCATTCTTAAATATTAAATCTTAGAACATTCCTACCTACTTACAAGGATGAAGAATAAAAACAATTTATAATCTGTAGTGAAAAAAGCAGAATAATTCGTCAAACAAAATGTTATTAAGTTTAATAGGTAGGTAGGTATAAGCAATAAGCTTTCTAAAAGGGACTGAAATATTAATTAAGTATCACGTTTATTTTAGTTGCTTTGTTTGGGGTTTAATGTGTTTAGGTACCTACTGACTATTTATATTTGCGTTTATAATCAGTATAACTTATTATCTTGACTTCTTCATTGTTTTTTTTACTAAAATTTTGATATTTCACGTCGTTGCGTTGAACACCCTATTCTAATCAACATAGGAACCTGTAATGTTCACTAGAGGATCACACACAGTACATATTGTGTTACAAAACGAGGGGGTGGCCGAATGTCTACAAGATAATTATAATTTTTTTTCCATACTAACGTGGACCACCCATAAATACGTAATACAAAAATATAGAATCCGTGGACTTTTATAAGTATACCAACCACGTGTTGCTCGAGATTTTTTATGTGTGGTTTGTACCTACTTACTTATTGATCATTATAACGTCATGAGGGTTTATTCCACATGACATAACAGTGACATGCTCTATAAGAAGGTAGCTTGTAGGTTTGATAAAACCTACATCAATGGTCTCGAAATTATTTAGGAATTTAAAGAGAAAATTATAAAGACGATGATGATAGGTAGTTTGCATGAGAACAAACAATACGTAAGGGTATTCCTTTATTGAAGGCTTTCTTTCATTGGACAGTCCACGCGGGTTGTAGGTACGGGCAGGGGCGGGTTGTAGGTAGGTACCTATACATAATCATTAATTAGCTTGCTTTTAAAAAGAAGGAAATTTTAGATACCTGTGTAGGTACTTATACGTTAAACTCTCATCCTGCCTGACAATTGATTGATATAGGTAGGTACTTATACGTTAAACTCTCATCCTATCTGTAAGGTTTCCGCCCTACACCTTTAGATGATATTGATAGGAGATGATAAGTGATAGAGAGATTAAACTGATAACTTGATTTATTGCTAATTGATAATGATATGAATACACGGGACTGCGGTCGAACGCGTACTGAAATGCTTTAGCTTAGGTAAGTAAAAATGCACCGCTTGCAAAAGTGCAAATGTGCGGTTTATACATAAATCGTACATGCTCCCGAGGGAGAAGAATACAAAATGATTAACAAAATTATAAAAAATGATACATGTAAAAATGATAAAAACAAAATTATAAAAGTATGTATAAAAATTCAAAAATAAAAGCAAAGTCTCTAATAATGTCCAGCTTATGAAATTTCAATTCACTGCACTTCACTTTTAACGAATCGATTTAGAAAAATAGGCGAAGTAGTTGCGTCAACACAATCGGAATTACTACGCGCACTTCGATTCATTGATTTGTCTTTGTCGATGATGCTGGTGCTGGTGTCCACTGTTACCGTCGGCGCCGGAGTCGTCGTGTAGTGAACATGCACGTTGGGATGCTCGCTGCGGGGCGACGGCGCGGGCGCGTGGGCGGGCGCGGGCGGGATTCGCGCAGAGCAGCGGAGTCGCCCTCGCCGCCAGGCGAATAGCGCGAGGGCTAGAAGGCCTGCTCCGACCACGAGATAAAGGACCACGAACTGATGCACGTCGTGATGTGATAAATTTGATAGCTCTACGCTGCTTTCGGCAGATTTTAGCGTTTCTATCTGTGTGCCAATGTTCTGTAAATCGTTCTGATAGTTTCGATTCTCCATATCATGTGACAAAGTAGCATTGATAGGTACTCGTATTGTTAAGTTGATGATGTTATTGATTGGAGGAATCTCTATTTGCATGATATCTGGTCGAGTTTTTAATAGATTCGTTTGTCTGTTGTGTGCGAATATTTCAAAGTCTTCGCCCTTGATAATACAGCCGTCTCCGAGTGTCATAATGCCGGCCTTGCTGACAGGTACAGCCGTAACCTGATGCTCACATATAATTCTTATGGTATGTTGATCGCAAATAAAATACAGGTATGTATTCAAGTGATTAAGTTCCGACCAGTGGGCTGTACATTTTTTGATGTTGGTTGTGCATTGATTTGATGACTGGTCCATTACACAAAGATTTTCGTCCGACGTCATACGATGTATAGGTCTCTGTAATGGGCATAGACGTGTTGATGAGTCATATGGAAGACAGTTTAGAAATTCGTTTTCTGATAGTGTGATATACGAATCCTTTTGAATGTTCAATGCTATATATTCTAATATAGGTGAGATTACGACCATCTCTCTTCCGCGCTGGTGAGGTATTGGTATGAGCTTGTATATGTCATAACTATCTCTGGTGATCAGCGGGATCTTGATTTCGAAAATGAAGTAAAGTTTGGTCATTCTTGCTTTCACTTTCAATAGATGATAGATGCTTGATAGTTCGGTTTGCATGTTGCTTATGGTCTATTATGCTATGATCAAATCCTTGGAAAGTTGCCCTGATATGATATTGAGTTCATTTCGTAGTTGCTTCGGATTCAACAGATGGATATTGAATTTCCCATAGTGGATATCTGTAATAGTATCTACTAGTGTTTCTTGTATACTTTTTAAGTTCATCATGATGCTGTTGGCGATGATTGATGATAAGGCAAAATCATTATTATTTGCCACTGATTCGATTTGTTTAGATAGAGTATTGGAATTTTTCTCTAGGCTGATAATTTGTTGATGAAATAATTTATGCTGATTATTCATTGATTGTTCTACTCTTTTCAGTAAGTTATATTCTGATTCAACTACCGATGTTTGATTTTTCCACAAAAGTGCCAAATGTTGTTGATTGTTTCGAATGGACTCTATATCTTGCTCATATTGCTCTGCGAACTGTTCGTCCAGTACTCCAAACAGACTATGTGCTAGGTATCCGACTCCATTGATAAGGCCGCGGCGGCGTCTTGTTCCGCGTCCCATATGATTGCCGAGCATCAAGCTGTTGTAGTACTGTAGTTCTTCGAATCCGTGACGTAATTGTAGTAAGACAACGTCACAGTGATTTTGTTTTGATGTTGATGAACACATGCTTTCTAGATGATAAATATATTTCGTGAATAACTGCATTCCTTGCCAATATGGGTCCATGTCATAATAAACGATAAGTTTCCACTGATCTCGGACAAGGTGCATAGTTGATAATTTGTCGAAATAAATGCTTTTATTGTAGTTGATATTTGATACCTTGTAGTCACATTGGGCGGGCGTTATTAATAACATCATTGTCATCATCAGTAGCCCAACAAAATTAATTGATTTTGATGTGTTTGTTTTTGATTGTTTGCTTGGTGCTTGATATTCATGTGCTGGTTTATTTTGTTTATGCTGTTCCACTCTTGCTGAAGGCTCATTTACTGGCAGTTTTGATAGTTTTACTATTGGTCTTTTCATAGTACCATTCTTTGTTTTAAGCGTGACTACGCGAACATATCCGTCTTTTCCGGGGTGAAGCTCTACCACTCTTCCGATGGCCCATTTTCCGGCGGGTACATTCGCATCGTGAATGATTACGATGTCATTTAGCTCGATGTTTCTTTCTGCTTGCTGCCATTTGCTTTTGTTTGATAATTGACACAAATACTCGGCTTGCCACCTCTTCCAGATATCTTTAAAAGTTTTCTGTACTAATTGCCATCTAGTGCGTTGATCTGTTTCAGTTTCCACAATAGTAAGAACTGGGCCGCTTGACAAAAAGTGAGACGGTGTTAGACAATTTATGTCATCTGGATCTTCTCTCAGTGCGCATAAGGGCCTAGTGTTTAGGCATCCTTCAATCTGTGCAAGAAGTGTTGATAGCTCTTCGTAGGTGAGCTTTTGGTCTCCAATCACTCTACGAAAATGATGTTTTAGGCTTTTGACTGCACTTTCCCATAGTCCCCCAGCACTGGGCCAGGAAGGAGCATTGAAATGCCATTTTATCTGCATTTCTGCCACTGTTGAGTAAAACTCATGATCTAGTGTGCTTATAAGGTTGATAGTTTCCTGTTCTAGACGTTTATCGGCTCCGACGAAATTGGTTCCGTTGTCGCTGTAGATATGGCGTGGGGTACCTCGCCGGGCTGCCATACGTCGTAGTGCTGATAAGAATGCTGTTGAACTTAGATCAGACACCAGCTCCAAGTGTATGGCCTTTGTGGCCATGCAAACGAAGACTGCTACATAACCTTTCATGGTTTTTATGCCTCGACCTATGTTTGCTTTTACATCGATGAAACCTGTCAGGTCCACTCCAGTATGATAAAATGGACGTGTTGGGTTACAACGAGCTGATGGTAGCTCTCCAATGATTTGCTTCAGCTTTATGGGTTCATGCTTTCTGCAAGTGATACAGCTATGAACACGTTTCTTGACTGCTCTGATTCCTCCTATAATCCATACTTCTTGTCTAAGTTGATTCAGGGTTAACCTTGCTCCTCCATGTAGAGTCACCTTATGAGCCTTATCGATCAAGATGTCCGTGAAGTGATGTTTTTGTGGGATTATGAAGGGATGTTTCATGCTTTCACTGATATTGGCATTTGTTATTCTGCCACCAACTCTTAATAATCCATCTTCGTCCAGAAACGGGTTCAATGAGAGAAGCTTGCTGGTTGATGATAATTTTTTCTCTTCTTGATTAGTGTCGTAAACCACTGCATGATCTACTTTCGGTGGCGACAATAGCAACGCAGGTCCATTCCACCAAAGTTTATGCTCTTTCAGTTGTGTTGCAGTAATTCCACGACTCGCGCAGTCAGCTGGGTTTTCAGCTGATTTGATGTACTGCCAATTTTTTGCTGGTATGATTTCATTGATTATTTGGACTCTATTTGCTACGAATGGCTTCCAACGGTTAGGATCGCCATTAATCCAACCTAAAACCACTGTCGAGTCTGACCATCCAAATGATTTTATGTTGTGCTCTGATAAGTTTTGCTGGACTATTTTCATGAGATTTGATAGTAGGAGTGCCGCGCAAAGTTCAAGTCTCGGGAGTGACACACTTTTCTTTTTCGGCACTAATCTTGATTTTGCTGCTATGATCACAGGTTTTTCTGTGTTTTTGATCTTGCTGTAGATAACACAGGCATATGCGTTTTCGGAAGCATCGCAGAATCCGTGTAGCTCTATGTTATCATTTTCATGACTTTCTAGCCACCTTTGGACCTGAAGCGTGTCGATTACTCCAAGATCTTGCTTGATATTTGACCATTCGTCATTCATTGATGCGGGAATCTGTTCATCCCATTGAATGTGTAGTTGCCATACTGATTGAAATAGTAGTTTCAGTTTGGTTGTTACGGGGCACAGCCAACCAAGAGGATCGAAGATTGTTGATATTTCTGATAAAAGTGATCGTTTGGTGGCTGGTTTTGATGATGATGATGATGATATTTTCAGTTGAAATGAAAACACGTCTTCTCGGGGGTCCCATCGAAGTCCAAGTGCTTTCGTTGATTCTTGATGTTTGAAGTCAAATGATGATGATGTTTGTTCGTTTTGCTGATCCAATAATGGCCTCTCATTAGATGACCATTTTCTAAGATTGAAGCCTCCCGATTTCAAGAGGTCAATCAAATTTGATATGATTTGCTTTGCTGATTGGATGCTGTGTGCTCCGCTGATAAGGTCATCCATGTAGAAGTCTCTATCCAAAATTTTTGCTGCTTCTGGATATTTTTCTCCTTCATCAAGTGCTAGTTGTTTGAGGGTCATCATGGCCAAGAAGGGCGCTCCCTTGGTTCCATATGTCACCGTGGTAAGTCTCCATTCTTTTAATAATTGATCTTTGTCATCTCTCCACACTAAAAGTTGATATTTTTGATCTTCTTCGTGGCAAAGAATCTGTCTGAACATCTTCTCGATGTCCGCAGTGAATGCTATTTTGTACTGCCTCCATCTCAAAATTAATGATAATAGGTCTGCTTGTAGATTAGGCCCACTGTACATAAGGTCGTTAAGGCTAAAGCCTGATGACGTTTTCGATGACGCATTGAATACGACACGAAGTGCAGTAGTAGTGGACTCCGCGCGCTGCACACAATGATGCGGTAAGTAATAGCCAGGTTTCGAGTTACTTACGCTCGGCCTCATGTGACCTAATTCCTGATATTCCTTGATAAATAGTTTATAATCTTTTGCTATATTTTCATGCTTTTGAAATTTTCTTTCAAGTTGATAAAACTGAGCTATTGCTTTATGTTTTGATTCACCCAATTTTTCTTTGATATCAGGTTTCAGGGGCAGACGGACGACGTAGCGGCCATCTTCCTGACGACAGGTTTCTGTCTTAAATTGTTGTAGACAGAAATTATCTTCCGTTGACATATTAATAGCGGAGCTCTCGGCGATGTCTTCTATTTCCCAAAATTTACTGATTTCATCGATGTTATTGATGACGACATTGCAATGATATGATTTCATGTTCCCACAGATAATCCAACCAAGGCGACTTTGCTGTATGATAGGGGTTGATTCACCCTCTCTGATGAGGCCGCCAAGCATGATGTTTGAGTAAATTTCGGCGCCTAGTAAAATGTCCACGGGACGACTAATATTGAAATCTGGGTCAGCCAATTGAATACTTTCAAGGTTAGACCAAGACGGTTTTTGGAATGTTCTATTTGGCAAACTGTTGATCAAATTTTTCATTATTAGTAGGTCGGTGCTGAATGTGTAATTGCTGTAAATTGATTTTGCTGTGATCGTAATTACACCCTTACAGTTGTTTTCTTGTGTCCCTATTCCAAAAATCACTCCCTTACAACGCTGGCGTGCCAACCCTAGGCGTTGTGCGGCGTTTTCTGTAATCAGAGACGTCTGTGACCCTTGATCAATTAGGGCACGCATTTTCATGATGGAACCATCTTCAGCCACTACCTGGATTAGTGCTGTTGCTAAAATGATCTCTGCTATGTTGTCTTGAGATACGTGCGTCACATTATTTTTTCTTGGTGTACTAGATTCGGGCTGCTCTACGTAGGCCTCATGCAAAAGCGTGTTATGGTTACCTTTGCACTGCTGACAACGTTTTTCCGAAAAACATGCCTTGCCTTTATGATCATACAGACAATTTTTACATAAATTGAGTTTCGAAACTGATTTTAGTCTGTCAGCTGGTTTTAGTTCATTGAATATTTTGCATTGGAATATACCGTGCTGACTGTTGCATTGTGGGCATATTTGTTGCAAAACTTGGAATGATTTTTTATTCGAATGATAATTGTTTGATTTTATAAACGATTTTTGATTTGAGTTATGAATGTTAGGTTTTTTGTTTGATTCTTGCTGTTGAATTGATTGAGTATATTGATTTGATTTTGATGTTTCTCCACGACCACGACGAGACACTTCTAATGCAGTGAATTTTGAGTTTAAGAACTTTAAGAAATCTGATAGAACGGGAACATCCTTGGGATCCTGCACATATTCGACATAATCATTGTGGGTGTCCACGTCCAATTTTTGAGACAAAAGGTAAATGATAAGTGGATCCCAGTGTGAAATGTTGACGCCTAGATTTTTAATAGCATTTAGACACTCGTTTGTTGTATCGTGAAGTTTTTTGATTGATGATGATGATTGTTGCTGCATATTTGGTATTGATAAAAGAATGTTTAGATGAGAGTTGAGAATAAGCTTTTTGTTGTCATATCTCTGATTAAGAATCTCCCAACAAACTTCATAATTATCTTGGCTGATGTTAAGATGCTGTATGAGTTTTTCTGCTGCCCCTTTTACTTTGCTTTTTAGATATTGCATCTTTTGTGAATTTGATAGTGATTTGTTTGTGTGAATGGTTTCAGTGAACAAGTCTTTGAAAGACATCCACTGATGATAATTTCCGTTGAAGACGGGAATCTCCATGGCAGGGGTAGATCGCTCGCGATGCCGAGTCGACCACATATCATTCACATATCATCATTTGATATTGTTGTACTTTTCTTCATACTTATAATACGTTTGCTCGTATTCAGGGTTGTCACACACTAGTTCGCTGTCAATCTCCCAGTGTAAAGAGTCAACGACGGACCAGCGACCTTGAATAGTATGAAGAGCGTCCTCGAACTCCCACTTCTCTGATAGTGAAGACACATTGATGCTGCTGATTGCTCTTGCTAATGCTTTAAAATTGCTCTTCTGTTTTCTTAACATTTCGTCTAGTTTGGTAGAGTTTCCTCTGTCAACCATGCCTGACGACTGTCCAGAAGTACCACCTTGATGCTGATTGATGCTTGCTCCACGCTGCGGTGCCTGAAGCGTCGCCGTTCCAGCGGCGGGCCAGTCGAAAGAGCGTGCTAATCCCGGGCTCGCCGGCTTCAATAAAGGTTTGTCCTCTGCTACTAGGAAAGGTTGGATTTTACCTTGATATTCCTGAGCCATTTTCACGAATCCCTCATAGTAGTTATCCTTGAAGTAGGGGTGATCACACTCGAACTCAGACAACCTCTTATGATTACTTTCGAACTCTGCATAGTAGGCTTTGAGAGATTCAAGCCTCTTCTTGGCATAGTGAGGGGTTTTTCTCTCCGGCCCATCCTTCCCAAAATTGGTTGACTGCCTTTCTACTTCGTTTATGATTTGCTGCTGGTTTGCCAGAAGGTCTTCCATTTTCTACTACTTACAGTGATATGCTGCGCTGATGATCGCTCTGAGCTCGGTAGTAGTTGGGTAGTACCTACTCGCTGGTGCTAGATGCTAGGTAGTGATAGGTAATGCTATGATCTATCCCAGTGATCCCTTGCGCGATATATGCACCTTCTCAGTTTAGCCGGTGAGACCCGCTGGTGGGAGGCCAACTAAACCGATTTGCTATCGCACTCGAGATACCCAGAACAGTTACCTTGGTTCTGCAACGTCACGAAGGCTTCAATACTACCTTACTCGTTGCTAATGATGATGATGATGTCACTCACAACACAACACTTCTCGCGAATGATGATAGTGATAGTTATGATATAATGATATTATCCTTTGATAGTCAATTTGATTGCTAATGAACGTCACGTCACACGGCAAATTCACAGAAAACACGTGATTTCGTAACTAGGTCACTGCACCGCGTGGTCCTGAATTCAAACTTCTCCGCGCGGCGGGTCAAATGTCGAAGGACCATAAAGATGTAAGGTTTCCGCCCTACACCTTTAGATGATATTGATAGGAGATGATAAGTGATAGAGAGATTAAACTGATAACTTGATTTATTGCTAATTGATAATGATATGAATACACGGGACTGCGGTCGAACGCGTACTGAAATGCTTTAGCTTAGGTAAGTAAAAATGCACCGCTTGCAAAAGTGCAAATGTGCGGTTTATACATAAATCGTACACTATCTGACAATTGATTGATATAGGTAGGTACTTATACGTTAAACTCTCATCCTACCTGACAATTGATTGATATAGGTAGGTACTTATACGTTAAACTCTCATCCTATCTGACAATTGATTGATATAGGTAGGTACTTATACGTTAAACTCTCATCCTATCTGACAATTGATTGATATAGGTAGGTACTTATACGTTAAACTCTCATCCTATCTGACAATTGATTGATATAGGTAGGTACTTATACGTTAAACTCTCATCCTACCTGACAATTGATTGATATAGGTAGGTACTTATTAGGAGTTGAGCATCCTTCATAGATCGGATCATCGGTACTGCGCGACCCGCATTCGCATGTTGCGGTATAAATGATGAAATGCGAGGAAAGCTTGTAATTCAATATAGAAAAAAGATCTGATGATTCTATTACCGAGAAACGAAAGCTTGACTACGGAGGCCACGCAGCAGACGCACATCGATCGCGCTACATTCAATAAGCGCCGTAAAGTTAGACAATGCTTTATTCTCTTGGTTAATATAATAATTTATTTAAGTACCTATACATAACCAGTAGGTACGTACTTAATCACTGCATAGCAGCGAGGTGCGAGGTGCGAGGTGCGAGGTGCGAGGCGGCGGCGCCGCGTCGCTATCGGACATGGACACTATGTAGAGCCGCCACCACTACTGCGCTGTGCGAGGTGCGAGGTGCGAGGTGCGAGGCGGCGCCGCGTCGCTATCGGACATGGACACTATGTAGAGCCGCCACCACTACTGCGCTGTGCGAGGTGCGAGGTGCGAGGTGCGAGGCGGCGCTGCGTCGCTATCGGACATGGACACTATGTAGAGCCGCCACCACTACTGCGCTGTGCGAGGTGCGAGGTGCGAGGCGGCGCCGCGTCGCTATCGGACATGGACACTATGTAGAGCCGCCACCACTACTGCGCTGTGCGAGGTGCGAGGTGCGAGGCGGCGCCGCGTCGCTATCGGACATGGACACTATGTAGAGCCGCCACCACTACTGCGCTGTGCGAGGTGCGAGGTGCGAGGCGGCGCCGCGTCGCTATCGGACATGGACACTATGTAGAGCCGCCACCACTACTGCGCTGTGCGAGGTGCGAGGTGCGAGGTGCGAGGTGCGAGGTGCGAGGCGGCGCCGCGTCGCTATCGGACATGGACACTATGTAGTGCCGCCACCACTACTGCGCTGTGCGAGGTGCGAGGTGCGAGGTGCGAGGTGCGAGGCGGCGCCGCGTCGCTATCGGACATGGACACTATGAAGAGCCGCCACCACTACTGCGCTGTGCGAGGTGCGAGGCGGCGCCGCGTCGCTATCGGACATGGACACTATGTAGAGCCGCCACCACTACTGCGCTGTGCGAGGTGCGAGGTGCGAGGTGCGAGGCGGCGCCGCGTCGCCGCGTCGCCATCGGACATGGACACTATGTAGAGCCGCCACCACTACTGCGCTGTGCGAGGTGCGAGGTGCGAGGTGCGAGGCGGCGCCGCGTCGCTATCGGACATGGACACTATGTAGAGCCGCCACCACTACTGCGCTGTGCGAGGTGCGAGGTGCGAGGCGCCGCCGCGTCGCTATCGGACATGGACACTATGTAGAGCCGCCACCACTACTGCGCTGTGCGAGGTGCGAGGTGCGAGGTGCGAGGCGGCGCCGCGTCGCTATCGGACATGGATACTATGTAGAGCCGCCACCACTACTGCGCTGCTGCGTGATTCTTACCGTGCTGGCGGCGGAGCGCGGTGACGTTGCGCGGCGCGGTGGGTGCGCGCGTCGTGGCCGCGCTCGTCGTGGTGGACACGAGCTCTGCATGCAGCGCGCGCTGCTCCACGCGCGGCTTGGCGCCGCCCGCTCCGCCGGAACTCGGGACCGCCGCCGCCCGTGCCACCGGCTCAGGAGCAACCATTAACTGTACGATCGGTGTGCAAGTGCCACCAGCAACGAAATTATTGTTTTCTGTCTTAATGTCAGAGCACAAATCTATAGGTACCTGTCTTTAGACTACCTAATAGTTATAAATTCGAAAGTAACCTAATTATGTCTCTTTGTCCCTCTGACACACACACACACACACACAGGGTGGTTGGTAGCTGGGAGCAAAGCTTCAAGGAGAAGTTAGAATAGTCCATGTAGACCTATTTGACCTCGATCAAATATTCGAGCCAGATTTTTCAAGATTAAGTACAATCCTGTAGGTAGGTATACGGATTCCATAAAAAAAAATCGACACGGACGATGCGACGCGCCGCACTCGCCGAACGCGCCGCGCCGCAGTCATCGCACGCGGCGCGTGTCGTCGGTCGGCCTCCCGCCTCCGTATTCGATCAGTCCATCACCGGTTCGCGTGCGCAGCGCACGTATCTACTTACTTGCAAGTTTTGGCAACAATATAGAGTTAGGTATACAACCTTCAACATCTGCAATAACATCATCAGCCTATGTTAGTCCACTGCTGGGGATAGTAATCCTAAGAAATAGTAATTTAATAATCATAAGTTCCATAATCTTCACAGTAATAATGATAAAACTTAAGTAGGTGAGTAGTAGTAGGTAGGTATATGTTTTATTTAGGTACAAAAATTTAGATATTTCAGACTATGAAACGACTGAAACACCAGTTTACCCCATATGGATATTAAACTTTATAGTTTAAACAAAAAAAAAATCGCCTATTTTTGTCTATTTTACAACAATTTTTTAATGTTTTTCTAGTTATATGTTTACACAATTTTTGTGTAACCTAGTATGTAGATAAGTTTTTTGTTATTTTCGACACCAAAATTGCAGTTAAATAAACAAACTGGGTCGTAGAAGATGATTGAAAGTTAAAAAAGAAATTAATTTGTAGGTACAAAGTAAGTACTTTTTTCTTTATTGAATACCTATTTAAAAAAACTATGACAGTTATGTTGCAAGTGTACCTACCCAGGTACCTACGTTAAAATATTTACGTTTGTCCAGTTATCCAACAACTCAAGGTATACATACAGTCTAGTCTAGGGTAGTGTTGCGGACGGTAACCTGAATGACCTGGTTCGCCCTGGGACAGTATCCCAACTTGGGTTCGACGTGCGTTCCTTTCCCCTTCCGTAGCTGATAGACACACGCCGCCACGCACCCCTGAATGCGTATGAAGCTGTAGTACGACGACCTGATCTTCCTTCCTGTGGGGGGAGGGACCTCTCCCCACAGGAAGGAAGATCAGGTTTCGGCTGTTCCTAGGTTCCCTACTACTACTTGCTGTCTTCCTATTATCTTGCTCTCTCTACTTATTACCTTTTCGGTGGCAGAGCTGCGACTGACGATCGTCAAAAATGCGCTTATATTTTTAAGGTCGCGTATTATCGGCAAGACGCCTGCGCGCTTTTGACCCTAGTTCTCCTGACATTTTCACTTGCGCCGAAACCTTTAAATCTTTATTTCTTTGTTATTCTCTTATAGAATACTTACAAATTTATGTTTTTACATAATAAAAATATGCCTTATTAATATACAATCATAAAATCTAAACATTTTCAAGTTATAAAAAAGATCCTAGAACAAAAACTCAGTTCGGAACATTTTTCCTTATACACATCTTAGAATATCTTTAAAACTAATTAACCGATTTACTTAATTCAAACTGGAAACTTAGTTTTAAGCCTAAACCTTTCAAGTAACACTATTTTTATTATCAAATATCAACAAAAAAAAGTACAATATCAAGTTACGTAAAACTTAAGCAAATGGACATAAGCATAAAACTAAACTAAAAATAAAGATTAAGCAATAAACTAATCTATCAACATAATCAGCCTTACATTAGGGTTTCGTCGCCGACAGGTAGGTATTGTCAGAATTCGTAAGAAAAACTTAGTTGTAATGTTGACGCAAAACCTATTATGTGTGCGCAAAAAGGCGGACATCCATGTGGAAAATGTACATTAAAAGCGTAGATTTTATAATAAAAGAGTATTATAATTATGTCATCATAATGTATTTATTTGCGTTGTATTATTTTGCTTTTTAGGGTCAGGCTAGGAAAAAGTATAGTCTATAGATAGAGCATAAAAAAATTCGTAGAAGATGAACCAAAAGTTATCATATCTATGACTTTTTCTTACGACAAAGTCTTTGTAAAAAGTGATGCCGTCTTGAAAGGCTTTGATAAGATACGGGTAAGCGTATCACGTCAGTTAGACAAAAGTAAAAAAAATATTATTCTATTTTCCTATTGTGGCGAATATTATGAGATTGTATTGTAATATATATTTAAAATGACGTGTGTAGGTACTGTGTAGCTAAAGGCTGCAAAAGCCGGAAGGGTACGTGTATTAGGCGAAGGCAACAAAAATATATATTTCTATGTGTACCTACCTAGTGCTTGGTATTCAAGCATCTGTCAATCCAAAAACCGGTCGAAGGTTTCATTGTGTTCATTCACTGGTACATCCCTGTTCCGGTTCCAAAAATTCATGTCTTATCCCATCCCTAAAGATCCACCCTTTTCTCTCTTATTTTTTCACCACAAAACGATTCGGCCGAAAATTTGCATCAAAAATATAAAACCATCATAAATGAACAAATGGTGTGTGTCCTAGCGTCCAGGTAGTCCCGACTTCCCACGTAACCTGTGCATACTACACCTAGGTAGGTACTTAAGTATCGACATGGGCAGTAATATCAATCTATTAAGTAATATTAAGGACGCAACCGCTTCCGAGCTGCCGCTGTACCTATCGGACCATGGTACGGCACAGATTCTATCATATCCAGTTCATTTTAAGAAAAAGTTTGCAGCATCGTATTTTATTTATAGAACGGACTTTAGTCACGAACATTTTTACACAGAACAAATTTAAAGAATGCCTCACGAAGCTCTCTTGGTTTCAGATCTATGCGGAGACAAATCTAAACAAAGCATTCAACGACTTTCATGAACTCTACTGTTTATTTTACAAGTTGTGTTTTCCTAAAATTAGAGTAAAAATACGGAATGATACTCAGCTCAAAAAAAATTGGATTAGTCCTGGATTAAGACAGAGCTGCAAATCACAACGCAGATTGCGTCATTTATACTATAAGGAAAAAACAGTTATAAATAAGCGCAAATACCGGTCATACTCTCGCATACTAAAAAAATGTATCTACAGATCGAAAAGGATATCAAATATAAAATACATAATAAATAGTAAGAATAAATGTAGGGCGACATGGACTGTGATAAAAAGCCTCACGAAGAAAATGTATCTACAGATCGAAAAGGATATCAAATATAAAATACATAATAAATAGCAAGAATAAACGTAGGGCGACATGGACTGAAATACCAAATAATAATAAACTTGACGATAATATTGATAAAATTTTAATTAATAGCCAAATAATTTCTGAACCTATTGACATTGCCAATAGTTTTAATAAATATTATATTAATTTGACAAATAACTTGACATCTTCTCAATCACAGACATTTTCTAATAGTCTTACGAAATTAAATTCAATGTTTTTATTACCTATGACTGAAAATGAAGTAAAAAAGGAAATTTTGGCTTAAAAAAACAGTAAGTGTGAAGGCTATGATGGAATCAACACGAAAATTATAAAAGAAAGCATTACTGAGATAGTAGCTGTATTGACGTATCTGATTAACCTGTCCTTCTCAACAGCTACTTTTCCCGACGCACTAAAAAAGTCAATGGTCAAACCTCTATTAAAAAAAGGCGAAAGGACAGAGATAAATTAAATAACTATCGTCCAATAACGCTAATACCAATTTTCTCAAAAATATTTGAAAAATGTATGTATCTAAGACTTAAAAACTATTGTGACAAACAAAATATAATTACAAAAGAATAATTTGGTTTTCAGAAAGGAAAGTCGACCTCTCTTGCCATTTTCACCCTAGTAGAAACGGTGTTAAATAGTCTAAACACTGGTGACTTAACGACAGGACTGTTCTATGACTTATCTAAAGCATTTGACTACGTTTCGCATGATCTACTTTTTAAAAAACTAGATAACATCGGTGCCAGAGGCCAAACTCTACAATGGTTCTCTTCTTACTTGGAGAACCGTAAGCAATGCGTTGTTATTGAGAAACTAACTAATAACAACGAACTAATTACATTTACATCAGACTATGAAATCAACGCGCGCTACAGGGCAGCATTTTAGGGCCCATATTGTTTCTACTCTATATAAATGACATAGTTACCGTGACAAACCCTAGGTGCATTTTATATGCTGATGACATTTGTGTAGTTGTGACATCTGATAAAAAATTATATAATACCACTGACCATGAATCTGACATTAATAACACAATTGATAAAATTATTGAATGGCTTGACATTAACAATCTTAAAATTAATCTTGACAAATCCAAATATATTCAATTCAATAAATCTAAACATATAAAATATAATTTTAATCTAAATATAGCGAAAATAGAACAAGTTCCGTAAATTAAGTTTCTAGGCGTAATAATTGACGAAAATCTGGACTGGAAGGCACATATAGACATGGTAAATAAAAAAATAAACAAATTCGTGTATGCTCTAAGTCAAATTAAAAATGTCTCAAATGAGAAAACTGCAATAACGTCCTTTCATGCTATATTGAATCTGCTCTTCGCTATGGGCTTGTAATGTGGGGCAACAGCACTGATAAAAACAGAGCATTTATAGCACATTTTGTATTTGCTATATATACTGTCTTTATGCTATTGTGGGTTGGTTGTAATAAAAGAGTTTGTTTCACTTTACTGCGTCTATTCAATATACGAGACACGAGTACATAAAATTAACGTATATGATATCTTTAATCCTTATTTTAGGATATGTATGATACTGCAGAGGGTTTAGGAGTGACTTTAGAATATGTATGAAACAACAGAGGGTTGAGGAGTGACTAGTTAAACTCGGCTTAGCTACTGAAAAAGCTGAGTTCACAAAACGCGGTTGCGCCGCGTACTTTATGCTAAACTGTGTCACTACATCAATCCTCCCCTTTTTTCAAAAATTTTATACAATAAAAATTTTTCATCCTTAAAGGTTCAATTTAAAACTTTACAATTCAAAATCTCTAATAAGTTACACAAGTTCATGCCTACACGAACAAATTTGCTGACAACAACAATGCGCTCATGTTTCGAAGTCGCATTCCTAAGTAGGTAGTTACAATAATATCAAAGTTTATTTGAATGAACACGAAAAGTACAGTCAGCCTGTAAATTTACATACAATGTTTTTGAAAAAAAAAATTATACATTTTTAACATTTAATCTTTTAATAAAGCTGTAAACAATGAACAATAAAATATAAACTATAAATAAGAAAGTAAACATAAAAAAAATATTACACCTCTTAAAGATTTTTTAAGTAGTCCCTAACATTAAAATTTAGTACACATTAAACCATTTTTAGCTATAATAAATTTATATAAAATCAACAAAATATATTTGTTTTTTATATTTTCATCAAATAACCACAAAAGAAAATGAAAATATGAAATATCATCAAATAAAATATTTAAGTTGCCGAGGTAGAGTACATAATCTCAAACAAAACACAATTGCAAATTCGCTAACGCTGCAAATAGCTCGCTACATTACAATGTGTGAGTGAGGCTCTCACGTTACCGTACCGTGTTACCGTTTAGGGTACTCTCTTATGCGATAAATTCTAAGAATTAGCACTGACTCTAAAAAAAATTTTTGCTCACTGAATTTACTTTTTTAAAAACTTTACGCACACACTAATGACACGATACACCTTGTCCAATCCTACACATCAGAACCTTCTCTAAATCGCCGTCATTTTCTGTCTTGGTCTCCAAGTAGCGCAGGAACATCGCATGCCAGTCACTCGTAGCAGTGGGAATGAGCCATATCTCCAATTCCAACACTGATCCTCCGGTGAGCGTACCGACTCCAACCGGGCAATAATCTTGAGTGAATCTGCAGGTATAAACACCATTTTCTATAAGATTGAGTATACCTCAGATATTGCTGGCTCCAAAATCTTCTTTACATCTGCCGCTAGACCATATCCATAGACTGATGACTGGTTTTCTCAATAGGGCTTCTGTAGATGGCCGGAAAGGGATCTGCTGACGTCACCTGCTGCGCATTCCATACCGCGCGGCGTCGCTGCATCGATATTGCATCATCCTGTTAGTTGGCTGCTTGGCTATTTCTTTAACCTCCCGAGGTGTGGACTTCATCGGGAGGGAGTCACTCCGTATTGTTTTTTCCAAATGACACAACCCACAATAAAGAAATAAAATCACGTCGGGAAATCACGTCGGGGTCACCATTTTTGTATTTGCTATATATACTGTCTTTATGCTATTGTGGGTTGGTTGTAATAAAAGAGTTTGTTTCACTTTACTGCGTCTATTCAATATACGAGACGCGAGTACATAAAATTAACGTATATGATATCTTTAATCCTTATTTTAGGATATGTATGATACTGCAGAGGGTTTAGGAGTGACTTTAGAATATGTATGAAACAACAGAGGGTTGAGGAGTGACTAGTTAAACTCGGCTTAGCTACTGAAAAAGCTGAGTTCACAAAACGCGGTTGCGCCGCGTACTTTATGCTAAACTGTGTCACTACACACAAAATAAATGCATCAGAGTGATATGTGGAATCCCCCCGGATGAGTCATGCAAACCCTTGTTTAAGGAGCTTGGTTTATTACCTCTACCGTCGCTTTATATTTATGAAGTATCAAATTTTGTTAGAAATAATTTAAACTTATTTATAAAAGCATGTGACAAACACCCTAGACTATGTAGAGATCCGAATAGACTTATTCTAAAAGATACCCCGCGTTCAGCCAAGTTTTCCAAAAGTTGTAAGACTCTATGCGTAAAAATATATAATAAGTTACCAAATGAAATCAAATTATTAAATAATTATTTATATAAAATCAAATTGCTTAGATGGCTGAATGAAATTAATTTTTATGACATCAATGAGTTTTTAAATGTAAGATAATAAATAATAATACCTAATTTAATTTGCCACCATAATTATTGCATGCTAGAATATAGTGAGACATGAGTGCATTACTTAGAACTAAACCACCTTGTTTGTATGTTTGACACAATAAATATATTTGAATTTTGAATTTGAATTTTGAATAGGAATTTACTTTAGTTTCGTTGCAAAATGTTGAAGTGATATTAGTAGGTAGGTAAATAAGTACCTACCTACATGCAATTTAAAAACTTGTCAATGTTGTTAATCAAGGCATGTTCAACGCTTATTAGCATTAAAGTAGCAAAATTTGCTGAAATTATGCATATTTAAGTGACATTGCATATGTATACCATTTTGCTGCGAGCTAGTAACGTCTAGTACGTTGTCGATAGTTTATTGTCGATTAAATGTTACTCGTATAAACTTACCACCAACCTATTGGTTGATCAAACATAGATTCGAATATAATTTTTCAACTCAACCCCTAATCTGAATTCATCAATTCATAATTAATACATATTTAGGGAATGATTCGCTAGACTATTTTCGTCGCATAATGGCTGCATTTTGGATAGGTTCCTACCTACGTGCAGAAAAACCATTTTAATTTAAAATATGTAAATTTTTACGTTAGTCGTTAACTAAAGCATCATTCGGACTCGCAATTCACGTCAAAATCTGTCATTTTCCTAGGGATTTTTACATCTCTTGACGTTAGTAACGCAAAGCGATCGGAGCGTAGGTAATTCCATGTCCTCACGATGAGGCGCTGTACAAAATTGTATGGAAAAAGGTGACGTTAGGATCACGTCTCGTTACTAACGTCAGATGGGAGTCTGGGCTTCAACTTCTTTATTTTTGGCGTTGCTTGACTCGGGGCTCAGCTTGATATAACTTGTTGGGTAGACACTGGCTGAAAAGTGACAACCCAGTCACATTGCCAAATACAAAGAAGTCAAGTCACTTGTTAGGTAGATAGCTGAAACGTAGACATTTTTGGCTTAGCCTTATCTTAAACATATAGTTAGACCGGTATCTTGCAGATGTACTCGTACTAGCAGATGCCACAGATTTTTTCATTTAAATATTCGTCAAAGAAAAAAGTACGTTGTAAAAATTATTTCTTTTTTCACTAGGTAGGTACCTAATTACCTACCTATCAATCGTCTACTACGATTCAGTTTTGTAACTGTGGTGTTGAAAATAACAAAACATTATCTAGGTAGGTACTGTACTACACAAAAATAGTTAAAAAAGTAAAACTAATAAAGATGCACAAATTACAAGAGTGGTACCAAGGTAGTAAAATAGGCAAAAACAACTTCTGTCATCTCATCTGTAAGCAAAAATTTGTTTTTTTTTTTTAAACTGTAGGTAGGTACTTGTAAATTCTATATCTCGAAAACGGTTAAGTTTGGGGTATGGTGTTTCATAGTCAAATCAGTCAGTAACGTGATGACGGAAGCTACACCCCCTCAAGGATCCAGGTCGACTGAACCAGTATAGGTACTTCACCCTGTCGGTATGTGCTGTGGATTGTCCAGCATTAGATATTTATTTATCTCTACTAATCTCTAGGTACTTAGCTACTGTGATTGATTGTGCTCGTCTTTAACCTCAATAGACTTTTTATTTAATACTTATGGGTAGAGTAGAGTAGAGTAGAGTACTCACGAGTCCGCCGGCCAACGCCAAGGCCAACGCCGAGCAGCGCACGGGTTTGCGGGCCGACATGGCGGCCCTTCCACGGTACTGTGTGTCGTCGCCGGCTTCAAGGCTCACGCCTCGACTAAAGTTGAACGTCACAGGCGCAGGCGGTGGAACGTCTCAAAGATTATCGACGGAGCAGGTGGTAGAATCCCGTACAGGAGGTTGCGGGTTCAAGTCCCGCCTGTGTCGTAAATTATTAGAATAAACAATTTTTTTAAGACAATTAAAAGAAATAACGTTTAAAGTACAGAGTATGTACACTTGCGGCTTCAAGTGGCTGCGGAGCGCGGACTGGCGAGGCGGGCCCTGCGCGCGCGCGCGCCGCCCCGCGCCGCGCGGTAGGTATTCGACTGCTACCTACTTACTTTGGGAATGCTCAATAAAACAGTGGCTATATTATATTGTCCAACTTTTATTTTCTATTTTCAATTCAATTTTGCGTGTTGTCGAGCACGGCGTGTCGCCGCTCGGTATCATATCACTATACAAATAACTTTAAACTCTTAATTTACCAGGAGCGCGCTCCCGTACAATACAACTCATAAATATAACAAATACAAATATTAAAAATGTACAGAAACAATAAACGTTAAATGTGTTGCATTCGCATTCCTCTCCCCTCTTTCTAGTTGTAGCACCTGCGTCCCGCGTGTTGCTTCCCACTGGTGGGCGCCCACCGGCCCCACCGGGGCCCCTCCTGCGCTGTCTGACAACGCATTCTCTCAAATATATCTTATAAAAAATAAAACAAATGGCACCCTCTCACCTGCAGCACTCTCTTTCAGCTCCGCGCGGTACGGTACAGCACAGTACGGTACGGTACGGTACGGTACCGGCGGGTCGACATTCACTCCGCTATATAAAGTGATCGTGTTCGGGTTTGTTCGACAGGTGAGGGAGGTATGCTAGTTACAGCGACGCGGTCTGCGGGGCCCGGTCCCGCAGACCGCGCGACCAGTTAACGATCATTAACAATGTTGGGTTGACTAGTCGAATACGATCACTTTACGTTACTGGCTTGTTCGCTCAAACATAACGCCACTTCATTTAATAAAGTAGTAAAACAACGCAACGGTTCTTATATAACATTACAAAACTAGGCAAATAACTAATCTCACTAGTCGAACAGCATCTCGCTGTGTGCGGCCGCGAGCTACCTGCGTCATGCGTCTGCGTCTGCGAGCGCACACGGCCGGAGCAGGACGCAGGCAGTGTGAGCAGGACGGTGAGCTCCGCTCCTCTACTGATAATAATAATAACAACTCTTAGATGCCAAACGATTTACAATCATTTCGATACAATATGTACAGTGCAATAATGTGGAACATTACATAATTACAGGGTGCGCCGCGAGAGCCTGCCGAGTACAGGGCGCCCCGCGGCGCCGACAGCTGCGCGGATACTCGCCGCGGAATATCTCGGGAGATGTATGCGAGGTACTGCCGCCGCGCCGCCTGCTTCCACAAACACACCGCCGCGCCGCGCCGGCTCGCACGGCACGGTCGGTACAGCACGGCCACCGTCGTCGGATGGTGTCGACTCCGGCTCGTCTCTTTGAGAACGAATCGAAATTCACACTCGAATCATAAATGAACACTAATACTAGAGTAGGTAATTTACTCGCGAGCGGTCTGCGTGGACGCGACCGCCATGTCCATGTCCACGCCCGCCGACCGACCTCTACAAATACAAAATAGGAACGAGTACAATTTTGAAAAATATGCTTTTCTGTAGTCTAGGTATGTACCTAGGTGTACTAGCTAGGCCTACTGTAGTCTAGGTATGTACCTAGGTGTACTAGCTAGGCCTACTGTAGTCTAGGTATGTACCTAGGTGTACTAGCTAGGCCTACTGTAGTCTAGGTATGTACCTAGGTGTACTAGCTAGGCCTACTCCGACTCTACACAATGTTTGTAAACATGGCCTCCATCCTCCATCCATACTTACTTAACCTAAAAATCACATTCTTGTTTATCATTTTTTGACAGATTTTACAACACTATTCGATTTGAACTCCCTACAAATGTATTTTCTCCTGTAATATTTTTAGCAGCAAATGCCCGTCTGTGTTTTTGGAAAGCGTAATTATGTTTAATTTTATGTCTCGTGACTTATTTACAAACATTGGTGTCTAATCACTTCAGATGTCACAATAACTAAACTTGTTCCAGAGATAATGTTGCCGCCATTTTCTTACCGACCGAACTAAAATAAAATTGCTGTCCCTTTCTTATCGACCGAAATAAAAAGGATGTAATCATTTTTAGTTGTGTCAAATTAGTATAGTTTGTGTGACATTTGAAGTGACGGCATTGTATGTAGTGCGCGTGGGCCGGGAGGCGCTAGGAGGAGGCGCGCGCGGCGGCGGCGGCGGCGGCGGGCGGCACGTCGGCGGCGGCGGCGAGGCGCAGCGCGGCGCACGCCAGCGGGGGCGGCGCGGGGGCGGGGGCCGCGGCGGCGGGGGGCGCGCCGGTAGCAGCGCTATTCGACTCCATCTACACAACAAATAACACCATATAAATAAACTCCGTCCGTTGCTTTATTTTACTTTTGACAGATGCACGCCTATGAAGTTCAATAATTGTTGACAGATAAGTGAATGAAGTAAAGTAAAGTATTGCTTGAAATACATGTAGGTACAGGTGTTTTATATCTATGTGAGTCAATACAATATGTATACCTTACCTACCTTTACGGTGTGCAATGTCTGTGTACAAATAATAACAATTTAATTTAATTAATTAAGCTTACAATAAAATAAAATAAAACTGAACTTGAAACTAATGTTGGATAAAAACAACTTAAAAGAAAAATCTTTGTCAGATTTTTGATGTTTGAAGATTAAAGTTAACGAGTATAAATAAACCAATATTTCATACTCGTTTCTTTTTAAAATGAGTGAAGTTAATCTGTCGACTCGTAAAATATCCGGGCTAACGAGACTTGGATATTTTTTATGGAAGAATTTGTACAGGGTGTTCGGCACAAATTTTGTCATTATGGAAATTGGGAGTAGGTACAACCAAGTGCAATGCAAGTGTATGGTGGCATTTTTAACCTTAAACAGCATCATTTTTTTAAAATTTTTAAATATGGGTTTTTTTTTAACCGACTGCATTCTAGTCCGCGGTCGACCACATACTAGTCCGCGGTCGACCACATACTAGTCCGCGGTCGACCTCATTCTAGTCCGCGGTTAAATTTTAAATTTTAATAATCGCTTATCTTATTATGTATTTTATGTACTTTTGACACATTACCATTCCAACGGCCATGACCTAGAGAAGTTTTCAGTGAATTGAAACGTTGTGCCGAATACCCTGGCACCAAAAAAGAAAATCACGACTCAGTCGGGAAAACCATCTCTGGACGAGGATGTGTGCGCCGACTCCACCACTGTGTCGGTGGACACAGTGGCACTCACCTGATCGCTTCAAAATCTTTGGGACGGTCTACGACTCGAACCGAATGAAACATAATTTTTTAAAATTTTTCCTGCGTGTCGGTTAAAAATAATTTAATATTGTCGTTTGGAGGCTCAGGATGCTCCCGAATCACAGCGAAATATCTTTCATAACCGCGCCGAACAATCTGGTCTCGTGCTCAGGACCTTTCGAGAGATATTGTTCCAATCATGTGGACTCAGTGTTTGAGCGATCTAGGATTCGAAGTCCGTTTGTTTCGGATGTGATGTACATATACATGTTTATATATTATCCATGCTGTCTTTATTGTTGAATGGAGATAGAATAATGTCGGCACGAGGGCGAGGGGCGGCGCGGGCGCGGGCGCGGGCGCGGTGCGCGGGTGGTGCTCACCGTGAAGAGCGCGTGCTTGAAGGTCTCGTAGGTGAGCCAGCAGATGGCGGCGGCCGGCATCTGGTACAGCACGCGCGCAGACGAGCCGCGGAAGAACGCAGCCGAGCCGCCTGCAACCAACAAGAGGGAGTCAGCGTGTGAGTGCCTGGCCGCTACACGGGCCGCCGGCTCGTGTAGGCTCATCTTATTCATCTAACAACTTTCAAAACAACAATTTACATAAATATGCAGTTATAGTTTAAAGAAAGCAAAACAGTTGTCGCTTAAATACTCGTACATAGAACGTTACGAGTATGTTCAAAGATAATGTTCGATTTACTTTGATCGCACAACTTTACCAAGTAGAGCAGCTCTGGGGGCTGCCTGTCTGTTAGTACAACGTACGCAGGTACTCGTACCAGTTCCGAGTCTGTACAAATATTGGTCTGAAGAGTCATACATCTCTTAATATAATGTAAAATGAATAATTAGATAAGTATTTCATACACATTGTTAAAATGCAATAAAATCCATTCTCATATTATAAATGTGAAAGTCTGTGTGTCAGTTACGCTTGTACGCAAACGGCTAAACAAATCTTACTGAGATTTGGCGTGGAGATAGATGTTATCTTGGGGACAGATATGGGCTACGTTTTGTCTCAAAAATTAATCTTGAAAGTGGCAAAATAAGGAGTAAACAATTTCATGATCGTTATCATCATCAGAGTTGTTGCGAATGCTGATGCATCGGCATTGATCGATGATGATGCACATACTCATTGTATACCTACTCACGGGTTTTCTTTTAGTTTTCCACCTGACCTTAGGATAGGTAACTCTATGTTGAGGAACTGAGATCTGCCCTGACATCTCGCATGTATTGTGCAGTGTCTCCCGGCCTAACCAGGCCCTAACCAGCCCAGCTCCTTGAAGTGCCAAAGCAAGACCTTTGGTGACAGACAGCTTCGTTTCAGCGTTTCTGGTTTCTGTGGGTGTGGATGGGGTTGAGGCCTCAATGACTCTTCAGCCTTTTCAAATGCGATGATGTGTGTGTGTGCACCTGAGCGCCAGACGGCGGCAGCAGCGCGCGGCAGCGTGTTGACGCCGGCCTCCTGCGTGTTGAGCAGCGTCTTGCAGACGTCGAGCGGCGTGGTGGCGGCGGCGGCCAGCGCGCCCGCCACGGCGCCCGCCGTCGCGTGCGCGCGCGGGTCGTAGCGCCGCAGGGGGTTCAGGCGCGCCGTGCACCACTCGTACGTCACGAAGTGCAACGCCTGCGGACAGAGAACAAAGGACAGAGGACATGAGCGGTCGGAGAGGACAGTCTCACACTCACTTTAACGCTGTTTTCATACGTCTTAGCGCCATCCTAGCAGATGTCTTAAAAGTTGGATAGTCATGGAATCTATGCTGCATGATGATGTTTCGAAACTCCATCTAGTACCTTCTATCGGGATAAAGGTCGCTGCAGATGGGATAAAAGGCTTCACCTGCCGCTAGATGCCACGTTAGGCTAGGAGTGACAGACGCTCGGCTCACCTTGCCTACCAACTTTATAAAGAAGTTGTCGACGTTTTCCGTGCTCTCTCCCTAGCCGTGAGATGCCACTCAGCTCTCGTTATGAGTGACACACTCACCTGGAAGGGCACGTTCATGGCCAGCTGCGTGGGGTATGAGCGGTAGAGGGCGCGCCGCCATACGCTTCGGCCCTCGTAAGACACTCACCTGGAAGGGAATGTTTGTGGCCAGCTGCGTAGGGTAGGAGCGGTAGAGGGCGCGCACTCCTCGCGCCACCATACGCCTCGGCCCTCGTGAGACACTCACCTGGAAGGGCACGTTGATGGCCAGCTGCGTGGGGTAGAAGCGGTAGTAGGCGCGCAGCCCCTCGCGCCGCCACACGCCTCGGCTCTCCTTAGACACTCACCTGGAAGGGCACATTCATGGCCAGCTGCGTGGGGTAGGAGCGGTAGAAGGCGCGCAGCCCCTCGCGCCGCCACACGCCGCGCACGCACTCCCACACGCCGCGGTACGGCGAGTGCAGCATCTGCAGCCGCTGCTTCACCACTGGAACACAATTATTGCAGTCAAAGGAAGGAGGCTTCTCTCTATTATATTCTAGCTTAGACAAAACTTGCCAAGCCAAGGGAACTGTTCGAGTCCGACCGACCACGCAGCAGATATGCGTTTAGCTGCTCTTGCCTAAAAGTGCCGATACAGTAAGCACAATTGCAGATATTTCTTTATAGAAGGTTTATGATAAGCAGAATCTGTTTTTACTCGTATTACAGGTACCCTTAAAATGTAGCCTAGTTTAGCGTAGTTTAGTTAGCATAAGTTATTTTGTAAATCTACAGTCGCTTTGTTTTACTTTATTTATGTGATTATACCTAGGTACATGTACAAGGTACAATGTTTTATTGGTACACGGTACCTCTAACAGTACATGTATTCGTTGTAAGCTATTTTGCCTGAGATACAGGTTTTACCTAGTTCAGGCAAACGTAATCTTTAGAATTTAAGTTCTAGCCTTAAGCGGTCGGTGACTAGGGTTGCAGAGAGAGGAACTTCCTGACGATGCGCGCCGAGTCCAGGAGTACCGCCTTTTGAATCTGACCCTTGATCCAACTTCCTAGAGAGAGTTTCTTGAGATGTTGATCGAGGCTCTTCGCTATTACGCCGTTAACCGAAACGACTATAGGGACGACGGTCGCTGAATCAACATCCCACATGCTGACAACCTCGTTGGCCAAGTCAAGATATTTGATAAGTTTATATTTCTCAGCTTGAACGAGGTTAACATCATGTGGTATGGTGACATCAGCGAGCACCGCCCTCCGTTCTAACCGATCTATCAGTACAATATCAGGCTTATTCGCAAGAATAGTCCTGTCTGTAATGATAGATCGGTCCCAATAGAGCGTGGCACGGCCATTTTCGAGAACTGGCGCCGGTGTGTACTTATAGTACGAAAATTCAGGGCCAGTAAGGCCATACATAACGGAGAGCAAGTTGTTGGTGTATAATTTTGGCTACTTGGTTGTGTCTGTGCAAGTACTGAGAGTTAGCAAGGTGCGAACAACCCGAAAGTATATGACGAAGGGTCTCCCCAGGAAGATGACACGCTCGACAAATATCGATCGTGCCATCTTTTATTATTCATTATATACTTTCGGTAATTGTTCGTCTTTACCACCTCATCCATAATTGCACAGACAAAACCTTCGGTTTCCCCAAAGAGGTCACCGAAGCGTAGCCAGTTTACGAAGCTTAGGAGATCTACATCAGGTCCTGTGAGGACCTTGTACCTCTAGAATCTCCCATGCAGCTCTTTGCTCTCCCATATAGCCTTCCTGTCCTGAATGCTCATCACCTTAAGTTTGCGCCAGTTCTCGTTAGCTAAGGAGAGAGGAGTAAGGTTCTTATCAAATGCAACCACATCACGATGTATCTGGTATTCGGCTTGATGAAAATGATTTCTGAGATTGCATACCGCACGGTTGTGTAGGGTCTTGGCGTTTAAAAAGCCTCGACCACCACATTTCCGTGGGAAATGTGGTGGTCGAGGGTTGGTTTACGTAAATACGATCTTATCTCGGAGTTTCGGACAAAACTCAAATGGCTTCCTGTCCGTCTCCTCAGAAATTCCCACATTCTTTCTCTTCTTCATAACATTCTCTTTAACCCTGTCACTCCCTTCTATTTAAAAGAGCGTTTTGAATTTCTCCACGATTCTCATCCTCATTCTTTCCGTGTTCCCGGTCGTCAGAAAATCTGGTGTTAAATATGCCATCTCATCTCACCGAACCAGTTTCTACTTAAGACGCATAATAAGTGGGGCATTTTGTCGAATTACAAATTAACTAGTTTAATTTCAATAACGTTAATTTGATATAACACCGTTTGATATAATGAACAGTTGATATAATTACGGATAATACTACAGATGATATAACATTTATTTGGTATTGTATTTAACAATTTTAGAAAAACTAACAGCTAGGTAACTATACAATGTGTATTGTCGAACCTTGATCTAACGAGATGTGCGGACACGCGATCGAACCTTGATCTAACGAGATGTGCGGACACGCTATCGAACCTTGATCTAACGAGATGTGCGGACACGCGATCGAACCTTGATCTGACGAGATGTGAGGACACCCGATCGAACCTTGATCTAACAAGATGTGCGGACACGCGATCGAACCTTGATCTAACGAGATGTGCGGACACGCTATCGAACCTTGATCTAACGAGATGTGCGGACACGCGATCAACCTTAATCTGACGAGATGTGAGGACACGCGATCGAACCATGATCTGACGAGATGTGCGGACACGCGATCGAACCTTGATCTGACGAGATGTGCGGACACGCGATCGAACCTTGATCTGACGAGATGTGCGGACACGCAATCGAACCTTGATCTAACGAGATGTGCGGACACGCGATCGAACCTAGATCTGACGAGATGTGCGGACACGCGATCGAACCTTGATCTGACGAGATGTGCGGACACGCGATCGAACCTTGATCTGACGAGATGTGCGCACACGCGATCGAACCTTGATCTAACGAGATGTGCGGACACGCGATCGAACCTTGATCTAACGAGATGTGCGGACACGCGATCGAACCTTGATCTGACGAGATGTGAGGACACGCGATCGAACCTTGATCTAACGAGATGTGCGGACACACGATCGAACCTTGATCTGACGAGATGTGAGGACACGCGATCGAAACTTGATCTGACGAGATGTGAGGACACGCGATCGAAACTTGATCTGACGAGATGTGCAGACACGCGATCGAACCTTGATCTGACGAGATGTGCGGACACGCGATCGAAATCATTAAAACAATATAATAGGGGTTAAAGTATGAAATTGCCGTTTTATTGTAATAGGTACTTCGAATTGACATAGAACCTTCATGGTCTGAGATTTTTGAGCGAAACTTTTTTCACATGGTACCTATGAGGTTCTTTTTTTAAAAAATGTGTAACATTCGATTATCGACTTTCAGTGGTTTTTTTTATTCAGCTTAACAAGAAAGATGGATACATCGAAAATTCGAGTGATTTTTGAACACGAGTTCCGACGCAAACCAACGCGGCAGTAACATCAATGTTGCGTTTGGAGAGGGGGCTGATAATGATCGCACCGTGCGATTTTGGTTTAAACGCTTTCGTGGTGGAAACTTTGGTTTGAAGAACGAACCACGTGGAAGACCGCCCACACAGGTGAATAACAATGAATTGAAAGTGATGGTGGAAGCCGATCCGAGCCAGACTACCCAGGAATTAGCGGCATGGTTTAACGTTACCTTACCAACAATATTGACTCATTTGCGTCAAATCGATAAAATAAAAAAATATGAAAAATGGAGGCCTCATGATTTGACTGATCTGCAGAAAGAAATTTGTGTTGCCTTGTTGAATCGATACAGAAATGAAGGAATATTGGATCGAATTGTGACATGTGATGAAAAGTGGATTCTTTACGATAACCGTAAGCGAAAAATGCAATGGCTGAGGTCAAACGCCGCAACAGTGTCCTAAAGGAAAGCTTACCTATAAAAAGGTAATGCTAACTGTTTGGTGGTCTCAGCATGGTGTTATTAACTATAGCTTTCTCCAATCTGGTCAAGCAATAACGGCAGATGTCTACTGTGCCGAACTCCTAACAATGATAGCAAAACTAGCAGTGAAACAGCCCCGACTCATGAATCGATCTTCACCATTATTGCTCCATGATAACGCGAGACCTCATACAGCACGAGAAACCGTTTTAACTCTACAGGAACTGCAATTAGAAACCATTCGTCACCCTTCGTATTCGCCAGACCTTGCTCCAACGGGCTACCATTTTTTTCGTGATTTGGACAATTTTCTACGTGATAAAAAGTTTTCTTCCCAGGAGGCAGTACAAAATGCTTTCACACAGTTTGTCGAATCTAGATAACCAGAGTTCTATCGCAAAGGAAAAAAATAAATGACCTTCCTATTAGATGGCAGCAATGTATAGATAATAATGATAATTATTTTGATTAAATAAATATGTTATATTAAGAAAAAAACTAATTTAAATTTTTCAGTACAAATCGGCCATTTCATACTATCTATCTTAGCTATCTCAAAAACCAAGCCGATTTTATTTTAATGTAAACATATATCATGTGGTCTTTTCTTCGTTTCTTTTTAAATAAACTGGTTTTATTTAAGTAGTCCAGTAAAGTAGTCTCATTTGAAAGCTAGATAGTCTACCTAGCTAAGAAAAAATATACAATATCGAACATATCAATAAATATACAATATCGAACATAAGCATAGTTCAAAACTTGAATTATTTTACAAATTTCTAATCGATTTTTTTTTATTTGTAACTTTACAGCTGGGTCATAGATGTGTACTGTTTTGGATGTTTTATTGAACTTCATGATTAAATCTACAAATTCTCCAAAAACTATCGGTCTATATCTTTTTGTTGTCTTGTTATTCACCATTTAAATTAAGTACTTTCTCTCATGTACCGTACATCAACAGGAATCTCAACTGATTTAATCCACATAAATGATGAAATAAAACAAGACAAGATAGGGAGAAATGGAGTGAGAAGCGGGAGGCCTTTGCCCAGCAGTGGGATACTAACGGCTGATTAAGATAACACGAAATAAAACAAAACAAAAATGTTTTGGCCGCGTAGCTGCTGTTTCTTCTAGAACAACGTTTTAATGTATAATTAAACATAATTAACCACTCAATATTAAGTATTTTGAATTAGGTATTTGTTATGTTATTTATGTTATGAGTGTTAGATCATATAAAATTTATGTCAAGTAAAATTATTTTAAGTGTTTAATAGTTGTTATGAAATTAGTTGATCTGAGATCAACTAATTTCTTCCTTTTGATGATTAAGTGTTTAGTATGTAATATTAAATCACAATTATATCAAATGAAATCATACGAAATTAAATTTGGTCATGTAAGTGCTTCGTAAGTGTTAGTTATTTTGTCATTCGACCAAACGTCATACTACCATAATAAGTACGTAGGTACCTGAGCCGATCAACCTGAGTGTTCTTGCAGAATATCAGATTCGACAGAGAGATGAACGAGTTAGTAGATGAGCGCAGCGCAGGGGGCACATGGAGGCCATGACTCCGCGACCACTAACAAACAGAACTGGCAAGGCGCGGGGCGCGGGGCGCGGGGGGTCGCCGAGTACCCCTCGTGAGTGAGTGAATCTCAGTGATCAGGTTCAATGTCCAATTGATTAGTAAAATCATAGACATTCTATTTATAAGCCAACACAATCAAGTGAATAGCAAAGACCTACATAGATCGGTGGAAAGGGCGGAATGAGGTCTCTCTGGGAGATGCGGGGCTTCCGGAGATGGCTGCCAGGGGCAGGTTAGCGCTACATCATAGGTAGCCTGTATAGCTACCGCACGTAGAGCTAGGTGAGGCCTAGCCTAGCCGTACAGGCACTGTAAGGTTCTAGGAGTCCCCGTCGCCCGCGTCGCGCGTCGCCAATTCACCTATTTATAGAAAATCCTCCGATACCAAACGAAGCGAATAAAAACAAGTGTATGTACTCACTCACTCACTCCGCTAACAACAGAAGATGTGTCACGGACGCGAGATTATTGGAGTTGTACCTTTCGTAGGCGGTACCTACTATACAGAAAACTCGACGCCAAGCAAGTGAGTTTTAAGTATTTGTGACGTAGTTTGTTTACAAACATTCTACGTCGAGTTTGGCTGGTGTATAGGTAGGCAGCGAAGTTGCACTGTATGAAGCACTGAACACAAACATTAAAACTCCAATACCTAGGTGTATCTATCTATCTACATGCACATAAGTAGGTACGTATACTATTCTGGTCTAGTTGGTATTTTTTGAGGAAAACAAATTTAGCGACGCTGTGTTTGATTTGATGCGGTGCAATTAAATGTCTGGATCCTTTGTGTGGTGAATGAATAGTACGAGTGTGTTGGAAGGTGCGACGGGACAATGACCTACTGCTTTTTATTTTATCAGTCGCTTGAACGCAAACAATTCAACCGTTTTTATGACAAACGAGGACTTGGATGATAACCCTGTTCCGATACTCTGTAGCGAACGAGTTCCTTGTAATGTATGTGTACGTACGTAGGTACGTAGGTAGGTGGATGTTTGGACGGGGCGGGCAGTGAGGAGAGTTTCCATAGCCGGTGTAGTAGTTACTTTTCTGATTTTTATCCCCATTCACAGATTTTCATATTTTTTTCCGTTTGCATAAAAATGGGCATTTGGGTCAAAAACGTTTTTAATGTCAATAGATCCTGTTTCTTATGCTGATCAAAAAGTTCTTTCAGGCGGGGGCGGGGGCGGGGCCGAGGGCGACATGCGACAGGCAACGTCAAGGTGCGCGCGGCGACATAGCCCTTGTCAAGTTCAGGGTTTGGGTCGCACACTCGGCGCGGGGCGGTAGTGCGGTGACGTCACGCGCCGCCGCCGCCCAGCCCAGCGCTGATTGAGACACAATGCTCGGAGCGCGTCGCATCGCAAGACCACTCATGTAACAGGAAAACCACCGTCGAGACGAGGCTAGCCACAATAGATGCCCTGCGACCGCCGCGCCGCCCGCGCCGCCCCGCGGCTACAAGCGGTGATGCTTCCTTCACAATCCTATCTACTACCACCACTACATAGGTACATAATGTTACATACCCACAGGAACCTTTTCTACCTTCAAATAAACTAGTGCGGTGTTCGTGTTCCCTTCAATACTGCATTCTAATTAATAGCAAACACGTTGTACGCAGGGAGTCCTAATATAATATACTAACAAGTTTCAAACATGCGCCCTGCGGCTGCGGCTGCGGCTGCCTACTGCAGTTATTTTGCTAGGTGGCTTTACGCATATAATGTTGGGTACAATACATCCGGCGGCGCGGCGGCGCGGCGGCGCGGCGGCGCGGGCGCAGAGCCGAAGGAAGTGCAGTACGCGAGTGATACATACAACACAACTAGCGAGCTGTAAACAAAGCGAGGGACGCGGCGGCGCGGCGCGGCGCGGGGCCCGCGGCGGAACTAACGCGAGGTCACATACGTGAGGGGCGTGGGGCGTGGGTAATATACATCGCGCTTTCGTTCATTTATATCATAACTACCTCTATACACTAACCAAACTCGACGTACTGAGGGAAAGATGCGGGTTCAAGTCCCGTCCAAGTCACAGAACTTTTTTTGGGATATTATTTGATTTCTTATCGATGTACAATGTTTGTAAACAAACCGCCCATATTTAACCTAAAATTCACTCTGTTGCCGCATCTTACTATACGCAATTTTCATTACTTGTCTATTCGAGATCGTTCCTTCAATAAATATTGCTTACAATTACTTACATATATCATAAACTCTACATTAAGCAAGTAAGTTTTAATTATTTGTTTCGTGGTTTGCTTATAAACATTCCACATCAAGGCTATATTAGTGTGTTATGAAATGTGTGTAGACACTACACACTACACAGTCTGTCATTTCATAACCAAAAAAACACTACAATACTTTAGACAAGTTATCTCCATTTTAGCAAGTCCGCGGGCCGCGGGCCAGTGATTGGTCACAGTCAGAATAAACATTAAATACTGTTTTAGTTATGGTTTTTAGTCTAGGTAAGAGCGAGGTGCAGCGATTGTTTTAGTCTAGGTAAGAGCGAGGTGCAGCGATTGTTTTAGTCTAGGTAAGAGCGAGGTGCAACGATTGTTTTAGTCTAGGTAAGAGCGAGGTGCAGCGATTGTTTTAGTCTAGGTAAGAGCGAGGTGCAGCGATTGTTTTAGTCTAGGTAAGAGCGAGGTGCAGCGATTGTTTTAGTCTAGGTAAGAGCGAGGTGCAGCGATTGTTTTAGTCTAGGTAAGAGCGAGGTGCAGCGATTGTTTTAGTCTAGGTAAGAGCGAGGTGCAGCGATTGTTTTAGTCTAGGTAAGAGCGAGGTGCAGCGATTGTTTTAGTCTAGGTAAGAGCGAGGTGCAGCGATTGTTTTAGTCTAGGTAAGAGCGAGGTGCAGCGACTGTTTTAGTCTAGGTAAGAGCGAGGTGCAGCGATTGTTTTAGTCTAGGTAAGAGCGAGGTGCAGCGATTGTTTTAGTCTATGTAAGAGCGAGGTGCAGCGATTGTTTTAGTCTAGGTAAGAGCGAGGTGCAGCGATTGTTTTAGTCTAGGTAAGAGCGAGGTGCAGCGATTGTTTTAGTCGTCATCGAGAGAGTCGTGGCACGAACATTTAATTGTACAAATCAGTGCAAATAGGTAGATTGTTTGCATCAGAATTATAGTGATGACGCATCCTTATAGTGATGACGCATCCTTATAGTGATGACGCATCCTTATCGAGAACTTGGTATTATGTGAGATTGTTCAGGGAAAATAAATAAACGGCGGCGCCAGGCCACGACTAGACAAGGAAACATATGTAAACAACTGGAAAGGAGAAGACAAATCAAACTATTCCGAATAGGTATAGCTGCGGCGCGCGGCGGAGTGGAGGAAGCGCCAGGATGGGGAGCCCTATCGATCCATGTTCTGTTCTAGTTCCGGAGCCGCCCGCGCCGACAGCTGCGTGCCATTATTTATGCCTAGCCTAATAATTTCAGGGCATTCCACCCTAAATTGATTGATTCATATGTTCGCGCAAATGAACCGCACAAGGTTACTATGTTAACGTCTAGATGGTGGGCTGGGTGATGTGGTGGTGGAGCGTGTGATTGAGATGGGATGTTGGTGAGGTGTACTGACCTTCTGCGGGGTTGGAGACGGCGTCGTGCACCACCGACGCGATGCAGCCCGACACTCCTGGAACACAGCGCACGATACGTCAAACAAACAGCTTCAATGTCATCACTGTTCGTGTCAAATCTCTCTCCTTATTTAGAGAAGGAACACAACAAGACAACGTGACACTAACAGTTAGTTCCCTATCGGCCGAAGCAGATGAATAGACAGCTGCTTGGCCATAGAACAATGCCAGAAACCGGATATGTGTGAGCCTGACAGGGTAAATGTAGGTGCCCGCGCGACCACAGGATTTAAATCTTGAAATTAATGAAATTTAGATCTTGCATCGTGCCTCGCAGGTGGTAGTGGTGTGTTGTCATTTGTGTGGTGTGGTACGCACCGTGCACGATGTGGTCGTGCCGGTGGCGCGTGGCGTGCGACAGCTCGTGCTTGCAGTGCTCGTAGGTCGCGAAGTAGAAGGCGTGCGCCGGGCCCGCTCCCGCCACCACGGCGCCCACGCCCCGCACCGGCCTGAGGAACACAACGCCCTGTATTAAGCATGGGTACTTACAAGAATCATTGCACTCAGTTTTCTTTCGTATTCTGCTCTACCTCAGTCTATGCTTTTAACCGTTTGTCTATCCACCGCACCCCGGTCCGACGTCACCTACACAGACTTTTAGAGATCGACGAGGGCATGCGGGAGTTTAGTGTAGCTCGATCATTACTTAGTTGGTGTTTACTCTACCACCACCGCAGCCGAAGTGAATTTTAAATCTTCTGTCAGAGTTGTACCGTCAAGGCGTGCCTCGGGCTCACAAGCCTTGGGTGTGCCGCGAGGCTCACATCCCAACTGTGAGCCCGAGGCACTACTTACACAAACAACTTCACTATTCACTCAATTTGATAAAGTAACTGATGAATAGATTTAACATGACATGTCTTTATTAGATTATAAGACGATCATCTCAATTGAATGAATAGTTGCCCGACTCGTTCATTAAATTCTGAATTTGGTTGCATTTGCTGAGTAGTGGACAACTCATGGACAACTAGAACATTTTGTGTGATAAACAAAATTGATATTCTGTTGATCGAATATTCATGTTCATAATAATAATTCTTGCATTATTTATTTATTGTAATAAATACCATCCTTAACAAATAACGAGGTAAGTAATTACATTCGTAGCTGTAAGTAATTATTATCGTATTTCCTGTTCCAGTAGAAATCATAGGCTGTTATGTAACGAGCAGGCTAGAAGAGCGCGTGTCGAGGCAATCACCGAAACCGGCGCGCCTTGGCAAGGTTGCGCCGAGTAGAGGTACTGTACTGTAGCCACCTCCTGCCTCGGTGCTGGTGTTGGTGCTGGTGCTGGTGCTGCCGCCCGCGTCTCCCCTCGCCTCGCGGACATCACATCACTGATCGCACCAGACCAGAGCCCGACCGATGACCGAGCCTGTCAAGTGCCAAGTGCGAGTCGACTCGCACACGAAGGGTTCCGCACCGTAAAAATCAGGCAACTTTTTCAGAGAACATCAAATTTTCACTTGTTTAAATTACTATATTCTATTTTTAGTGTTTGTTGTTATTACAGTTGAAATGTTACTTATTTATAGAAATTTCATGTGTCTTATAGGTATAGAAATTTCGTAGTTCAATTGATACAGCCTTGACAAATAAAGAGCAGAAACAGCCAAAAAAAAACACGTTTTTTGTATGAAAGCCCCCTTTAATTTGGATATTTATTTTATTTTTATTATTTGTTGTTATAGCGGCAAGAGATATACACATTCTCTGAAAATTTCAACTGTCTACCTTTTACGGTTCATGAGATAGATAGAGCCCTGTGACTGACAGACGGACGGACGGACGGATATCGGAGGCTTAGTAATAGGGTTCCGTTTTCCCCCTTCGGGTACGGAACCCTAAAAAGCTAAATCCCTATTTACCTTTAAATTCAATTGAGGGCGCTGAAGCGATGTCATGTCAAACAAAAATCAACTGCTTTAATCACAAAGGGCAAGGAAAGGAAGGTATCGCCCACCGCTCTCACCTCCTACGAGGGCGCACAAGGGCACCGCATACTGCGTAGGTACCCTTGTGCGCCCTCGTGTCAGTCTGTTCATACTATTCGCTTTCTTTAAAAATAACAAGTCCTGTTTTGTTTTCAATTAATGAAAAGAACATGGTAGTACCTAGAATGTAGATTAGGTACAGTGTGTAGGGTAAGTACCTATAGCTGACCTTCGCGGGCCAAGGGCGCGCGCCAGCTGTGGCCGCCGCGCCGCCGCGCCGCCGCCGGCGTGCGTGGATAACAAATAACACGATGTACCTACCTCAAGGACGGTCTATTGTATTGTAGGTAATGAACAGGTAGGCATGTATGTACTCTATCACGTTTTTATTGTACAATTTAACGAAAAAATTCATTATACCGGTTTGATGGCGGCGCGGCGGCAGAACTTAGGCCAAATGATGATCGATGAGGCGCGAGTGGGCACAACAACATACAGTGCATCGGCCGCTGGACGTGGCTACCTACAGTCGGCGAGAAGACGCATAGATTATTGACGAGCGGCAGAAACGCTGGTCCGAAGACCGAGTCAAGACAAGACAAGGAGTGCGAGTTATTCTAGTTCTTCCCAGACGTGGGTGAGCGCATGGAGGCACCCTGGGTGGAACCGGAACACGAGGTTTCTCAACTCCTATTGGGACGCGGCTGTTTTAGGAAGCGATTGAGTGACTTGAGACAGCGACACAGCAGCTTGCACCTGCGGCAACCCCTCAGAAACTCGAGAACACACTTTGTGGGACTGTCCTTTGTACGCGGCAGAACGTAATAGTTTACTAAACGGGATAGTTAAAGAAGGCAGATTCGAGGGACCAATATATAACGCAGACCTCGTGAGCAATGCTGTTAACTTTGGCAAGCTCAAACGATTTGCAAAAACATGGCACATAATTAGGCGCGCTGAGGAAGGCACATTTTCGCTAAGGGATTGCACAGAGCAGCGCCGAGCTGGGGTGAGCAGTCCGGCAACGAAGTCTGTGATGTGATGTGGCAGGCCCCAAAAAGTGGAGAGTGTTCGGGACGAAGTGCGTAGGATTTGTGAAGTCTTGAGTCACCCGAGTGGCTCATTTCTGACAGTTTCGGTCCGTATAACCGCAAACCGCGTTGGCAGGACCATGGGAAGTTAGAGGGATACCAGACTTATTGCAGTTTCATTGATTGCAAACCTGTTTACATAATATTTGTGCGGTACATAATTACGAGTACATATCGGCTAGCATGCAGCGCAAACACCTGCTGTGCATAATATATGTAAGCTAAGGTGTTTGATCTCGGAGCTACTCGTGCAAACAGTGGCGCACATCCCGCATGACGCAGCACACTGAACAGGACGTGTATCCTGCCAACTGGTCTGGCACTGCATCGGGTCACGAAGAGGTCGGTATCTGTCCGACAGCTGACTGCAATCGTTGCGGCTGCGCGACCCCGAACAGCTCAGCTGCGAATGCCACATCCCCTTATCCGTAACAATGTAGGCATCCTTAAACCCCTCCCCCGGTTTCTGTCCCACTTCTCCGCTCACCTCTCCCGACCACCGGCAGGTTGCGGTATCGCGCAGTATGCTGCATTACAAGCACTGCTAAACTCAACGGCCGCAGTAGTGTCGACTGCATGACCAAAGCTGTGCCGCGCGATACGCTAAGCTAGGTTGAAAGATACAATTATGAAAAGATAAGCCAGTCTTACAAATTGTACAAACAAATAACTTCAATATTTACTAAGGATCAAATGATTATTCAAAACGATAAGGTGGCATGCTGTACGTCGCGTGGCACTATGAACAGATTCAAGTCATTTCCATTTATAACCAAAAAAATTACGTATATTTCAATAAAAATATAAATAAACAGTTGAATAAGATCAGATTCTTTAAATTAAATAATACTAGGAAATAAAGTGCTATTTTTAGTTTATATTGATGTCTTTTAGTTTTGGAACGCAATTTTGATCGCTTAGTCAGTATTTTTGTAAGCAACTTGAGTATTTTGAGCGACACAACGTATGAGAAGGATGAGCAGGAGCCTGTCGCTGTCCTTGGTAACGATCAGCACAGCGAGAGCACCGGGACGTATGAGAAGGATGAGCAGGAGCCTGTCGCTGTCCTTGGTAACGATCAGCACAGCGAGAGCACCGGGACGTATGAGAAGGATGAGCAGGAGCCTGTCGCTGTCCTTGGTAACGATCAGCACAGCGAGAGCACCGGGACGTATGAGAAGGATGAGCAGGAGCCTGTCGCTGTCCTTGGTAACGATCAGCACAGCGAGAGCACCGGGACGTATGAGAAGGATGAGCAGGAGCCTGTCGCTGTCCTTGGTAACGATCAGCACAGCGAGAGCACCGGGACGTATGAGAAGGATGAGCAGGAGCCTGTCGCTGTCCTTGGTAACGTTCAGCACAGCGAGAGCACCGGGACGTATGAGAAGGATGAGCAGGAGCCTGTCGCTGTCCTTGGTAACGATCAGCACAGCGAGAGCACCGGGACGTATGAGAAGGATGAGCAGGAGCCTGTCGCTGTCATTGGTAACGATCAGCACAGCGAGAGCACCGGGACGTATGAGAAGGCACTAACGTTGTAGGTACGTTGCACTCTTCTCTAGTCTTTATATAAATACGAAAGTGAATAATTTCCCAAGTTGTCAAACAAAGTGTCGTCTGTTATCTGCGAAATGATAAGCCTTTTCGAGTTCCCCTTGAAACAATCGACGCGCTCCTTATCGTTTACTGGTGAAGAGCGAACTAATGTAATTGTAAGTATTGTATGAACTGACTGCACTGGCTTCCTACCGATGGGTAGCCAATCACATGATGGTGATGATGTCCTCCTAGCCTTGCAGTACATCGGCCACGGCGGCCAGTCTCATCGGAGAATAGTCAGCCCATTCGTAGGACGTTTGTAAAGCACAAGTGAGTGCGTAAACACAGATGCACTCTCCATTCCACTCATAGTTCTTAGGGACGGCAGACCAACACGACCGGGGAGAAGTCAGGCTCAGGACCAAAGACTTAACATGCTCCGAGGCGCTTAGCATGCTGGCATGTGTCCAGCAGTGGACTAGCATAGGCTACGTTGTAGATTGTCGCAGGCGACCGCTAATCAACAACGTGCTCGTATGAAGCAGTGAACAAGTACCCATTGCAGTTACTAAACAAACGTTCACGTATTTGATTGTAATTAGTTGTATACTCAAGCGCGCGCGCGATATAGAGGTAGAGGTAAATGCACATGTTCGCACTTCCTGCCCCGCGGGCCGGGGGCGCGGGGCGGGGCGCATTACCATAACATGTGCCTTACCCATCTACCACCAGTAAGTGACAACATCACGTGTCTCGGGAACACGTAGGCGCGTACTATAACTGCTTGCTCAGTCATCTTTCTATGCTTGAGTAACGATTTTCTATGGCAAAAGCGTTACTCAAGCATAGAACGATGACTGAGCATAGTTTCATAGTACGGGCCACGGGCCTTACACAAGCAAGCACAGGAGTCTAACGGCATCTATCTGAAAACCAAAGAGGAAGACAATGCTTTCAGTTATACGTTGTGTTGTACCTGCAATGGCGGTTCTCGTTTATATTTTTGCTGTTGATTGAATATTAAAAGTTACGAGTAGTAGTCAGTTGACATTTATGTTATCTTTAGCCGTGACTATCCCAATGCGGGGCTAAGGCCTCCCTTTTCCATTTCCACGCTAGGATTTAACGCAACTAACCTAACCAGTTAATAGATAATTAACTCAGTCCATTATTTATATAGTCCATTATTTAGATAGAGCGAAACAGAGGGTCCAATGTATTCACTTAGCAGCTTGGCAGGAGCCACCTGACGAAGCTCAAAACGCACGATGGGAGGACTGTATTGTCGAAGCAGGAGATCTCCGCCCAGATAGAGGATTTCTATGGCCGAGTATACGCTGCACATGCCCCTCATTACCGACGAGATGATTATGATTCCAGAGCCACCTTGATACGCCACTATACCGACGAACTGCCAGACATCAGTCAAGACGAGATCGTGTTAGCTCTGAGGCAGCTTAAAAATGGAAAACTTCAGGTAAGGACGGAATAACATCTGAGCTTCTGTAAGTCGGAGGAGCCCCTGTAATACAGGAGCTACAGAACCTCTTCAACACCGTCCTTCACAGTGGGAAGACTCCAAAGGCGTGGAGCGGAATTTTAGTGGTACTCTTTTTTAAGAAGGGAGATAAAACCCTCCTTAAAAACTACAGACCCATCTCACTCCTGAGCTATGTCTATAAGCTGTACTCACGAGTGGTCACGAACCGTCTCGCTAGGAGACTCGACGAGTTCCAGCCACCGGAACAGGCCGGGTTCCGCGGAGGTTTTGGCACCATAGACACAGTGAGGCAGATTGTACAGAAGTCAGAAGAATATAATCAGCCCCTGTGTCTGGCTTTTGTGGATTATGAGAAGGCCTTTGACTCCGTCGAAACCTGGGCTGTTCTAGAATCCTTACAGCGATGCCAACTAGACTATCATTATATCGAGGTATTGAGATGGCTCTACGAAGCCACCACCATGAGTGTCCAAGTACAGGGCCAGCAGTCTAAACCCGTCCAATTGCGCAGAGGAGTGTGACAGGAGTACGTCATATCACCGAAACTGTTTACAAGCGCATTGGCGACTGGAAAGGTAGGAGCATTACCATAAACGGCAACTACACCTCACACCTACGATTCGCTGATGACATAGTCTTGATGGCGGAGTCGCTAGAGGACCTGAACCAGATGCTGGACGGCCTAGCTTCAGCCTCGCGATGTATCGGTCTTGGCATGAATTTGGATAAAACCATAGTCATGATTAATAGCCACGTTGATCCAAACCGGTGGTCGTAACTGTTTCCGAGTAACCTTGGGCAGATTATGCAGTTGGGTAAAACAACTTCGAGAAGGAAGCCAAAAGGAGGATCCAGCTAGGCTGGGCAGCGTTTGAAAAACTACGTCGAGTCTTCTCGGCAGCCATACCGCAATGCTTGAAAACGAAAGTTTTCAATCAGTGCGTCCTACCCGTCATGGCCTACGGAGCTGAGACGTGGACACTCACGGTAGAGCTGGTCCACCAGTTCAAGGTCGCTCAGCGAGCTATGGAAAGAGCTATGCTCGGAGTTTCTCTGAAGGATAGAATTCGTGACGAATACATCCGACAGAGAACCAAAGTTATCGACATAGCTCAAAGAATTAGCAAGCTGAAGTGGCAGTGGTTCAGCCATATCTCGCGAAGAACCGACAACCGCTGGGGTAAACGTGTCCTTGAGTGGAGACCGCGACTCGGCAAACGTAGTGTAGGACGCCCTCCAGCCAGGTGGGACGACACCTGCGAAAGACTGCAGGCAGATGCTGAATGCTGCAAGCTGAAGACAGGGCGCTATGGCGCTCATTAGAGGAGGCCTATGTCCAGCAGTAGACTAATATAGGTTGATGATGATGATTATTATTTACAACCAACTACGATACGTGGGTGGCGACACGGCGTGAATTGCTGAATTTCTAAAATATTACATCATGCATTTTTTACATGGTATTTTTATCGAAAGCTTTTTTGCGTAAAAGTTCGGAGAGCGCAGGTTATCTGCACATGCGCCGCCGCCGGTCGTCGCGCGGCCCGAGCCGGCAGCACTCGCAGAGTCGGGTCGGGAGTGCGTGCTGCGGGATAGCGCGCGGGGGTGCGGGACCGGCTCCTGCTGTTGTTGCGTACAGATGCGGCAATATCTATTACATCATCACCTTACTGATAAGTAACCAGTGAACACGTAAAATTTACCAAATACTAGATAATAGCGTAACAGTTACACACACTCCCAGTGATTTGAGCAGAGTCTCACGTACTCCGATAACGGCAGCCGACAACCGCACCGATAAGATCGTGATCCAAAAAACGAGGTATGTCTGACACTCCGGGAGTGACACTTGCTTACGTCACTGTCCAGTTGTCCCTTATTTCAACAAAAGCATGGTAGTTGGGAAACAAATAAATAAATAAAAAAATATTGTTTCTTAGATCGGTCAAACCAGTTTTAGTTATACACGAGTTATTTATTTATTTTTATTTGTTTGAGGTAGTGTGATAAATAATTGATTAGTACAAAACCACATAACTTTATCAGATTAATACAGGTAATATAAGGAGCTCGGGGCGTTACGGTTGTACGCTGCTGCTAACATCACGAAACAGATTCCTCTTCTCATTCGCCGATGGCGTCGGTGACGTAGGCTTGTGTCACAACCGGCACGTGGGCCGGTTGTGCCTCGGAATGCCATACCTGGCGAAGTACTATTATTATACCATCGATAAAATAACAGCGCAGAATGTGGCCACAGCCCACGAGAGGACGAGGGAGTGCGGCGGCACAACGAGGGCGGCCTTGCGCCAACAACAGGTGCCGCGAATCCTCCCTACCAGCGGAATGTGCGCTGCGCAGGCGACGCGACGTTGTCCCGGCGCGGGCGGGCGCGGCGCGCTATCTCCCACGCCCGCGCCGCGCCGCCGCGCCGCCGCCGCTAATACGATAAGATAACAATATACTTAACTACAGATCTGATTGTGAACACTACTCCCCAACCGGTTTGTTGAGGCGGGCGGTGCCGCACTGCGAGAACAAATGACAACCGCTGGAGGTTGTTGCTCCTCGACTGCTGGGCATCATTACAGCAGGGAATACTAGTGTAGTGGCCTACACAACACAGAGGCGAAGGGAACGCGGGCGGGAGATCTATACGACGCGACGTAGGAGAAATGACATCGCAACTGTCGCGAGAAGTCTGGACCAGACAATACAAACAGTACAGATGAAGCCAGCGAGAGAGAGAGAGAGATGGAAGCCTCTACCAGAAAACCTTTGATACGCTATTAAGTTTTTTAAGCTACGCGATCAGAACACATTACATTACTCGCTAATTATTAACAAATTTAGTTACCTGGTATTTTTTTTTAATTACGTACATATCGTTTATTTGATACCATACCATACATACTGAAAAAGTTTAGTCTGTCTGTATTAATAAGCTTCTGGTTTTCCTATAAATAAACATAATTAGACAGATCTGACCGCGGCATTATAAAACCAGTTGTAAAAGTTTTATTTGAGAAGCACAAACCTTTTTATCCCATAGAATATCCTGCTGAGTGGGTTCTGCAGCATTGTTATTATAATAAGCTAGGTACTCGGTCGGTATGTTTGCCTCTTGCAGGTTGCTGGAGTGGAGTTCATGCCGCCCCGCGACCGACCGACGGCATCGAGTAAACAACAACGCGCCTCCAGAGAGAGCGGTACCTCACAGCTGCGACAACAGCCCCAGACTCCGCCAAATTCATATTTAGCCTCGCATGCGTTTTCGCGATATGTTAATCCGGGTCTACAACAAGGTCTACGCTCAGCCAGTCCGTCCAGTGCTCTTATCTTATATACTGGCAACTTATCAATGTCACATATTTAAATGTATTTCTGTGCAATATTCACCAAACGGCTCTGTCGGAAGACCAGCGCTGGTTGTAATGTTTTTACAACTAGCTCATGCTGAGACAGAGACCGCTTTGTGACTCAATGCAAAAACTAGTATTTTATTTTATTTTTTAATCAAATTTGTTTTTGTTTATTTGAGTTACAAATAAAATATTCTCTCTCTCTCTTTTTATATTCTGGATATTGTAACACAACTCTACTTTCCAGAGCATTATATGGCGCAAGTACCGCAGTTACGATAAGGTGTTTCTACCGTTCTCACTGACTAAGTACCAACTGAGTAGCTGTTAGCCATACACAAACATTTATGATGATTTTATTTTATTTATTTATGATTTGACCGTTATGTTATGTGCGACTTCTTTTGTACACCTAAAGCTCAACAAGCATGTACAGTAGGTACACATCCCTAAAACAAAACAAGCCCGCTCAGCTCGATCAGCAGCAAGCGTATACGGACTTGCCGATGGCGTCGATATCGTAGGGCTTGTGTCACCCACGTGACCGTGATGTCTCGGAATGCCATGCCATGTATTGTTTATTATTCAATGAGTGAATGGAAGAGAACCTATCGTGCCATCCTCGTCTCAGTGGGGGAAGGGCGAGAGAACGATCAAATGATGAAGTGTAATGGAGTCTACCTAGTCATCAAAGTATCCAACACAGCGCGGCGGCGGTCTGGGGCGACGGTTACCTAGGTACCTATTGTATACAGTGCTTCGTCAGCAGCCCGCAGGCTCTGGTGTGAGGGTTGCGCGGGTGGGGTAGGGGCTGCAGGAGCTCGGTGCAGCGGAGTACGGATAGTTACCTGAGCAGGCCCTCGCGCTTCACCATGTACCGGAAAGTCTCGGAGATGGAGCTGTTGTGCGCCGTCCGCAGCGACTGCATGCGCGTCTGCAACAAACACGCACCGCCTTACATCGAGTGCACGCGCAACGCGCGCCGCGCCGCGCCCCGCCCGCGCGTGCTGCGGGGGCGGAGCGAAGCGCGGTAGAGTTCCATATGCTGTTATTTACATAAATAGGTTATCTGGTAGCCACAATACAAGCTCTGCTTACTTTGGGGTCAGATGATGCGGTGCGAACAATAACCTGCAATATTTATTATCATTATAGATATCGACAACGTATGTACCTACCTACGTACCTACACAACTCATATAATGCCGTTCTACTTTATTAGGTAACTACTCTTTCAATAACTACCTTCTGAAAAGCAGCATTTTTCAAAGTAAACGGACGGTCATCTAGCATTTAGCGGAGTATCATTATCTACCATGACGGAAGCAACCCGACAGAAAAATTACAGTTGGTACCTAAACATAGCCGAGGAGCCTATACTTTTAAACAAACAACGTTTAATAGCATGATTTTTAGGAAGACGCTCTCGTTATAAAGCGGCGCACTCGATCGGGAGCATCACTGCGATGTCTACCTCTCGGGCGTTGGGTGTGCTGGGTGTGGTGGGTGTGCTGGCGGCGCTGGCGGGCGCGCTGGACGACGAGATGGCGGAGCTGGCGGCCATGGTGCGCGACAACTGCGCGGCTGAGAGCGGCGTGCAGCGCGCGCTGCTGGAGCGGGTGGACGGCGGCGCCTCGCTCGGGGACATGGAGGACACGGTGCTCAAGTGCTACATCAAGTGCACGATGGAGACGACGGGCATGCTGGCGGACGGCGCTGTCGACGTAGAGGCCGTGCTGGCGCTGTTGCCCGACGACCTGCGCCGCAAAAACGAGGCCTCGCTACGGGCCTGTGGCTCGCCGCCCGGCGTCGACGCCTGCGACGTCGCCTACCGCACGCAGCTCTGCTGGCAGCGAGCCAACCCTAAGGACTACTTCCTTATATAGAAAATCAACAGAAAAAAAGATAGATAGATATTAACTTGAAACTTTACAGAACCCTTTTAAGTTATCCGTATAACGTCACTTTACAAAACTCACACTCACAGAACGAAATAATAGAACAATGTTCCTTAACCCGAATACTCAAACGCAAATCGGATAAGATCAGGTCTCTCGTGACGTGACCCTGACTAGAGACACGCGTTTCATCATTCAGGGAAATTCCGTTTCTAATAATATCCTTCTTGGATTGTAAGTAGAATAAAAGAGAGATAATTCATTGTGCACAATGTGTAATTAATTAGTATATACTTATCATTATACATTTTTTCGCAATAGATTTCCAATAAATAAAACCTGAATCAATTATTTCAATGTGATGAAATAATTGATTCAGGTTTTCCTGTGTTAGCTGTGTTAGCAATTTAGGCTCCAACGGATTTATTTTGGTTATCAATTCATTTTTTTTTATCGTTATGAGAATATTTTATAGCCATATCGCACAAAACTTGGGTTGTGCAAATTCTAAGCCGCGCCGGGTGGTGCCGGCTTAGAATTTGCACCAACCCAACTCTTCCCGTGGATGTCGTAAGAGGCAACTAAGGGACATATACCGGGGGGCGGGCAGCGCCTCCTGCAGAACAATTCCTTCACCTAACTGCGATCCCCAACCCGCATGGCCAGCGTAGGGATTATGGGCATTATCCCCTTAATGATGATACAAGCCAAAATAGAATGGCCCCTAGTTCCCGGCCGCCACGCTGTTCCTGTTCGTGATAGCGGGTCCGTAGAGCCATCTCCTCTACTTTTGCGAGGGAGATGAAACATCCTAGGGTGGCGTAGGGTTTCTCGTCAATAAGGCCCTCTCTAACAACGCTGATTAGAAATCTCCAGTGTGTCGACCAGGGTATCGTACCTGATCCTTCGGCAGTCTGAGCGCTTACAGCATGAAGGTCATTCAGGCTTACCAACCTCGGCACACTCAGACAATGAAGTGGAGGATATGACCGTTGAGGGACGAGGCCATTAAGTTCTGCCAAAAACAGCATACTGGTAAGAAGCAGATTCAACAGTTGGGTAAAAACAATTTTGAGTAGGAAGCCAAGTGGAGGATCCAGCTAGGCTACGCCGAGTCTTCTCGTCATCCATACCGCAATGCTTCAAAACGAAAGTTTTCAACCAGTGCGTCCTACCTCTACCCGTCATGACCAACGGACCTGAGACGTGGACACTCACGGTAGGGCTGGTCCACCAGTTCGAAGTCGCTCAGCGAGCTATGGAAAGAGCTATGCTCGGAGTTTCTCTGAAGGATAGGATTCGTTACAAATACATCTGACTGATAACTAAAGTTATCGACATAGCTCAAAGAATTAGCAAGGTGAAGTGGCAGTGGGCCAGCCATATCTCGCGAAGAACCGACAACTGCTAGGGTTAACGTGTTCTTGAGTGGAGACCGCAACTCGGCAATCGTAGTGTAGGACACCCTCAGGCCAGTTGGGATGACGACCTGCGAAAGACTGCAGGCAGATGCTGGATGCGGCAAGCTGAAGACAGGGCGCTATAGAGGAGTTTGGTGGTAGGCAGTCATTCTGCAGAGAATACATTTATCCACCAACGAGTAGCACAGAGAAGACTTTTAATAGTAAATAGACTCAGGCACATTAAACATTACAAAATTTATTTATTTTTTACTCGTGTTTCCAACGCTTATCTAAAATTTAATATTCCTACACTTCATAAACATTAAATAAAACAAAAACGTATTTAAGTATATGCTTAAAGATTAAACTGAAACTGAATGTTGGTACAATTAATGTATATTATGGTAAACATTACTAGGTAGCTTAGCTAGCCATTCGTCCATTATCCGTTTTGTAACATTGCATTGCATGTTGAATGAGATTATCAGAAAATAAATAGTATGTATTCAGCCCCCCCCCCCCCCCCCCAAAGCAAAATAAATATGAAATAAGCGTTTATTTCAAAAATCTACCATTTTGATTACCCTGAAAATTACTAACTTTTGTACTATTTAGTTCTGTAACTATTTTAAAGTTCTTCTGAACAAAACAAAACATGCTTACAACACGATTAGGAGACAAAAGTAAGTAATTTTCGGGATAATCTAGAGTTTCTGAATAAACTCTTATGTTGTTATATATTTTTGAAACATGTGGCATACCGTTGCAAAGTATTGTAGTAAGCGTATAGTATACAGCCCACCACCAGCTTCTTTTGACACATGTGGCATACCGTTGCAAAGTATTGTAGTAAGCGTATAGTATACAGCCCACCACCAGCTTCTTTTGACACATGTGGCATACCGTTGCAAAGTATTGTAGTAAGCGTATAGTATACAGCCCACCACCAGCTTCTTTTGACACATGTGGCATACCGTTGCAAAGTATTGTAGTAAGCGTATAGTATACAGCCCACCACCAGCTTCTTTTGACACATGTGGCATACCATTGCAAAGTATTGTAGTAAGCGTATAGTATACAGCCCACCACCAGCTTCTTTTGACACATGTGGCATACCGTTGCAAAGTATTGTAGTAAGCGTATAGTATACAGCCCACCACCAGCTTCTTTTGACACATGTGGCATACCGTTGCAAAGTATTGTAGTAAGCGTATAGTATACAGCCCACCACCAGCTTCTTTTGACACATGTGGCATACCGTTGCAAAGTATTGTAGTAAGCGTATAGTATACAGCCCACCACCAGCTTCTTTTGACACATGTGGCATACCATTGCAAAGTATTGTAGTAAGCGTATAGTATACAGCCCACCACCAGCTTCTTTTGACACATGTGGCATACCATTGCAAAGTATTGTAGTAAGCGTATAGTATACAGCCCACCACCAGCTTCTTTTGACACATGTGGCATACCATTGCAAAGTATTGTAGTAAGCGTATAGTATACAGCCCACCACCAGCTTCTTTTGACACATGTGGCATACCATTGCAAAGTATTGTAGTAAGCGTATAGTATACAGCCCACCACCAGCTTCTTTTGATATATTACTAAAAATTATGGATATCTTATTTAAAATATCAAAATCTAATAAAAATCTCATGGTATATGGAAGCTTAAGGGGTATCCAGAATGCCATGCAAACATTTCCAACATTACCGTCCTTAAGATTTCTCGAAATCGCATCTAAGTGATGAAAAATAACACACATAATTTAAAAAAATAACTGCTCTTCAAAAGTTTATCCTTCATATCATAATAACAAATCCCAAAAAATAACACAATTTTGTAAGGCGTTTTGCGAAGTAATTGCAACAACGATAATATTTTGCCAAAAGAATTTAACCTTATTAATCAGACATCCTTTTCAATATATGCTCAAAATCGTTTTTACTAACTTCAGTCGGAGGCTGGATCACAGAACAATAATACTCTAACGAGATAACTGTACATTTGAGTGCTGCCAGCCTCGTGAAATAAATCTTACCATTTTATACTAGATAGATAGATAGATAGATAACTCTTTATTCACAGAAACTTAAATATAAAACAGTATGGTACAGAAGATAATAGAATTGGCGGCCTTAGTATGAACACAGATAATGTTGTATGTACGAATTTATTATAATAATAAATATAAATAAATATAATAAATATAAGTAATAAATTAGTTGAATAAAATAATGAAATTAGGTTGTAGATTTACCATAGTCGTTTGATAAAACCTCAATTTTATTTAATTTATGATTTTTTTAAACTAACTCATAAAAGGAGTCAATCAATTCTACCAAAATAGTAAGTTTTGTTCAGACGTGTCACTATGGTCGGAAATACTCGGAATAATCGGGTCCCTCCGGGTAAATACTACTTCTTCTCGTTCCTTTGTAGAGCACTCACTGTCTCTTGCTTACAAATCTATAGCAATGCTGGCATTGGGCGCTTCTGAAATTGACCCCCACTGGGCTGGATGCCTTCTCGGGCGGACGTGAGGGCATGCCACTGGGCTGGATGCCTTCTCGGGCGGACGTGAGGGCGTCACTTTTTTGTATGTTGACAGCTAGTAAAGTAAAAAAAAAATCACGTGTCGGGTTATCAATATTTATTGAAGAAAGGATCTCAAATCGAGAAGTTTTTTACTTCATTGTATTAAAATCAACAACCAGGAAGTTCTAATTTTCGTTTAATTACTTAAGTAATTTACAATACCTACTTAATTATTAATAATCTACATGAATAAAAAGTAATCGCTAAATGCTGCTAAGCGCAAAAGTCGAGAACGGCTGGCACAAATTTAGCTAGTCTTTTTTTTAATATTTCTTGAACTCTGTGGAAGGTTTTTATGACGACAAAAATTTCAAAAATTACCACGATAAACGTAAAAATCACAACTCGGGTAACACTACGGGACGCAGCTAGTATATGAATAATAATAATGATGCTAGACTATGCTCACCGCATCATCTAGCCCAAGCTTAGCGGTTATCAGGACATTTGCGCGAACGAACAATTGCGCGAAAAATTTTAAAGCTCATATTATCTCTCAAAATAGACGTCGCAGAACATTGCGGTTTTCACCATTGTGTAGAAATTTTGTTGTCTTCGTCTTCGTTTTTCTGTGATATAACTCACTTTCCCCTACCCTTTCCATTTCCTTCCCCATAAAGAGAAACATACTTTAACGTAGACCAACGTAGCACGTGCTACGATGCTACGAAGGACTGGCGTAGCATACAAAAGACTTCAACGCGCACGCACTTTCTTAATACACTAAATAATATGTTGTTTTGAGGAGGTCCTCGAAAAGTATGAAGGTTCATACCTACTACGAAAAGTATGAAGGTTCATACCTACTACGAATTCTGCGTGAGTCAGATGGCTTGGTACCAATGAGTATCAATAGTGAAAACGTTCTTGAAACACTTTCAAACTAATAGAATAAACCCTTAGTTCTCCAGTGAAGTTTAGTCTTCTTTTTTCGATTTTTATATTTTGTTTATTGATATATGTTGTGATACGTTGTGATATTATTGCCAATAATGTAAAAATTACTACCAACTACCTTCTCAAACGCACATTTATAAAATCATACAACACTACCTACACTAGATCGTCGTTTATTATTTACTATATACCTTTTTAGGGTTCCGACCCGAAGGGTGAAAACGGGACCCTATTACTAAGCCGTCCATCTGTCATCGGGCTGTATCTCATGAACCGTAAAAGTTAGACAGTTGAAATTTACACAGGTGTGTATTTCTCTTGCTGCTACAACAATTAATAAAAATGAAATAATTATTAAAGATATAAAGGGCTCTCATACTCCCTATATTGCTCCCTAATTAGATTTTTTATTTGGCTCTACTTTTCTGTACTCTTGAATCGTACTGTATCTCTTGAATCGTTTTAGGTAGACAGTTGACATTTTGACAGGGTGTGTTGCCGCTAACGAATAATAAAATATATAAAATTTAATAATTAAAGGGTCTGATGGCCCTACCAAAGAAAGTACTCTCTTTAGTACCTCTGCACATTCCCCAGAAATGGGGGTTAACAGGCAGATGGACAGATGGCTACACGGACAACAAAGTAATCCTAAAAGGGTTCCTTTTTCCTTGTGAGGTATGGAACTCAATGACGGAACACTAAAAAGGTACCTACCTATGTACTGAGAAAATGTGTTTGTGACGGATGGGCGGACAGGACCAGGCATCTTGTGTGTTTGTGACGGATGGGCGGACAGGACCAGGCATCTTGTGTGTTTGTCACGGATGGGCGGACAGGACCAGGCATCTTGTGTGTTTGTGACGGATGGGCGGACAGGACCAGGCATCTTGTGTGTTTGTGACGGATGGGCGGACAGGACCAGGCATCTTGTGTGTTTGTGACGGATGGGCGGACAGGACCAAGCAGCTTGTGTTCTTTTTATTAATCTGCCATGATTTTTAAGCGCCGATTGACAATTTAAATGTTGTTTTATTAACATATTTGTATATTTTTGAAATTGTATAAAAATAATCAAAGTAACCTTTGTAAGAAGACTCAACTACTCCTGAATATCAGATAGTAATAAAGAAGGTAGCCGCTTCTAAAAGTAATTTATTTAACTCTTATAATCTAAGGCCAATATTTATGGAACTTACTAGAATAACTGAAACCTCAGCAAAATGTATAGATAATAGTATATTTGTAAGCCAAAATAAAAAAATTGTCAGTAAAAAAACAGTAAGCAATTTAAAATCAAAAATTTTTAAAGAAACCTCTTTTAGGGTTAAGCTCGCCTTTGTACATGTCCATTATTTGTTAACTTTTATGTATGATTTAACTTGTGTGTGCAATAAAGAATTACAAAATTACAAACCACTCACTTTCAAGTCAACTAATTAAAATAGAAATCCAAGTAAAAAATAATAAACGTAACCAAAAAATAAAATACATACCTGTGAGTGAACACAACACAAGTCAATTTGAAATAGGATTGGGATTCCAAACCATCACCTAATTACTCACATTACAACTGTTATGTGATGTCCAATAAAACACCATATTTTGGTAAATTACATGTGACACTGAGCTTTGTAGCAATTCACAACTAACTTACACATGAAAATATACAACTACCCTAACTTAGTCAATCTTGTTATAGAAATGAGATGGACAAGTACCTGCATGTTACATACATAACAATATACAACTCCCTAACTTAGTCAATCTTGTTATAGAAATGAGATGGACAAGTACCTGCATGTTACATACATAACAATATACAACTACCCTAACTTAGTCAATCTTGTTATAGAAATGAGATGGACAAGTACCTGCATGTTACATACATAACAATATACAACTACCCTAACTTAGTCAATCTTGTTATAGAAATGAGATGGACAAGTACCTGCATGTTACATACATAACAATATACAACTACCCTAACTTAGTCAATCTTGTTATAGAAATGAGATGGACAAGTACCTGCATGTTACATACATAACAATATACAACTACCCTAACTTAGACAATCTTGTTATAGAAATGAGATGGACAAGTACCTGCATGTTACATACATAACAATATACAACTACCCTAACTTAGTCAATCTTGTTATAGAAATGAGATGGACAAGTACCTGCATGTTACATACATAACAATATACAACTACCCTAACTTAGTCAATCTTGTTAAAGAAATGAGATAGACAAGTACCTGCATGTTACATACATAACAATATACAACTACCCTAACTTAGTCAATTTTGTTATAGAAATGAGATGGACAAGTACCTGCATGTTACATACATAACAATATACAACTACCCTAACTTAGTCAATCTTGTTATAGAAATGAGATGGACAAGTACCTGCATGTTACATACACTACATAACAAGTGAGTATTGTAGTTTTTGTAATAAATTCACAATTAATTTATTTCAGAGTATAGAAAAGTTACAGATATTGTTTAACTTATTCTATGGTCCTTAGTAACATATTATATACCTTAAAACTACCATAAATATAAAATATACAAATTTGACTATTAATGGTACCTACACATAATTTGTGATTACAGTGAGGACAATACACTCCCATGCGAGACGAGATGTCACTGCACTGCAGATCTCAGTTCCCCCCACCCACTTAAAATACCTACTGTTGGAATGACCATGAACTAGACAAGTTTTCAGTGAATTGGAAGATCACAGACACACTTCCTTTTTTATAAATTGAATCCAAAGTTGAACTCTCAGTGTTTAACTTGTTTAAGTTTCACTTTTCAACACTTCATGCCCATAGATCTCACATAAATATTGCTATAAAGCAATATTCTACCTCGTGTGTTCATAAATCTTGAGACACAGTAAAACTAAAATATTTTTGGAGCTAAGTTGAGTATTCATTTATTGGATATTAAAATTAAAACTACTGACATCTAGATCTGTATTTAAAAATAAATCATTCAAAATGGCCGCCTTTGCATTCAATGCAGGCCTTCAAACGCGTGCGCCATTCATCTATGGCGGCACGAATCTTTTCAATGGGAATCCGTTTCGAATATTTAATAAGGGCTCGCTTGAGAGAATCCAGGTTTGGGTGAGACTTTCTGCATGCCCTCAGCTCGAACTCCGTCCATAAAGAATAATCCAAAGGATTCAAGTCAGGGCTTGACGAGGGCCAATCTTCGCTCCGAATGAAGCCTGGCAAATTGGCCTCCAGCCAACGTTGGGTAGTCTTAGCTTTATGGGAGGGAGCAGAGTCCTGTTGGAAAACCCAGTATTTTCCAGCGAATAGCGTATCATTTAATGGTTTAACCACCGCTTCCAATATGTCGGTTTGGTAATTTTGTGCCTTCACCTTGACGCCTTGCTGGCAAAAATGAAGCGAAGTGACCCCCTCGTAGGAAACACCCCACCAAACCATCACACAAAGACGACCGATGTGGCGCGGCGGGCGAAGGTCCGCCTGCGACGCAGAAGGTTGCGGGTTCGATTCCCGCCTTGGGACAAATGTTTGTACGATCTGCAAATATTTGTTCTGGGTGTTCTGGGTATTTTCTATATATAATAAAAAATATCTATCTATGTTATATATTGTATTAAGTTTATCAGTCATCTAGTACCCATAACACAAGCTCTGCTTACTTTGGGGCTAGATGATGCTGTGTGGATTGTCCAGCATTATTTATTTATTTATTTATTTATTTACACTTGCTGGATGATGAGTGCGCTGGACATTGCGTACAGATGGCTGGACGTCCTTTGAACTTCTGGCGTAAACCTTATTGTTCTGCCGGTTAAACTTTTCTTCCACCGTGAAGATCTTTTCATCGGTAAACAGGATATTTTTTGGATCGTGTCTCCTCAATAGGTTCCGACATCGTTCCAGTCGCAATTTACGAAGACGCTCGTTTAAATAATGCACTTTCCTTCGACTGTAGGCCTTTAGTTAAGATCACATTTAAGTATCCTGTTCACCGATAATCGTGAAATGTGGGTCTGCAGAGCTAATTTCTTTTAAGTCCGGCAAGAGTTGCGACGAATTCGCTCTCTGATTACTTTGATGTTGGCGGGCGTCCTTACAGACCGCGGGCGGCCACATCTTCCACGGTCTTCTAAAGAGCCGGTCTCCTTGTACCTCTTTATGGTATAATACACAAAGTTCCGACTACATCCCAAACTTTGGATTTCACTAAAAACTTGCATTGGTTTTTTTCCTGCTTGAAACAGTGAAATTACAGTCGCACGCAAATCTTTTGTTGGCCCAATTTTCACGGAGAATGAAACAAATATTCATAATATTATAATAAATATTATATAAATGTATATTTTTTCTGATTCAAAACATTCGAAATTTAAAATTATAAAGTTTAAAAAAGGTTGCATGAATTACTTTCTTTTTAAATTAATTAAATAAGTTCGTCTCAAAACTTATGAACACACGAGGTATATGTAGCTATTAATAGCTAATATAATAAAAATATAATATTAATGGCTAATATAATAATATTAGCTATTAATAGCTACCTGTAGATTGTTTGCAACAGTCTGCAGTTAGCTTAATTGTTTCAATTGTAAATACTAGTTCCAATTTGTTTTTATTATTGAATTGTAACTTTCTTTAATATTATGTAGGTACTAACATGACAGATGTAATAAACTTTTTTGTTTATTTACATTTATTTATTTATTCATATTATTATATTTATGAATAAATAAATAAATGAAAAAACTTCCTTGTTTTGTTATTTGCACCTTAATTATGTTTCTAAATAAAGACTTAATTTTTGTTTTCATAGATACTTATGTGTCAATTTGTGAACATGCCTTAGCAAATGAACCCGAACCCCCCAACAGCCCAGTTGTAACCCCTACGACTGAACCATTGGGGGGCAGCTCCTCAGCTCCTCACAGCACCTGCTGTGAGGAGTAAACTGATTGTAGCAGTATTATTACACAAGGTTTTAACAAAATAACAAAAAAGAAAAATATTATGTAGGTATCTACATAATATTTTTCTTTTTTGTTAATCCTAATAATCAAGCTAGAGTAATAACAACCTTCTATCCATTTTCACCACAACAGGCATGGAGACAAGTGCAGCCTAATTATTTTATTTACACCGCAACAAACAGCTTCCATCTTAAAAGGTACTAATAACAGTTACATAGAATATACATTATAAAATGTTACCAACAACAGTAACCTCATAATAAATTACCTATGCTAAGAACTTAGTGCAATTTAAACTGGAATCAGAATAACACTCCCTGTCACAAGGACGAGAGAGGGCTGTAAGGGGGGAGTATAAACAACTGCAAAGTCTAAAACAACAAACAGTCAGTCTGTGCTATACAGTAAGTAGGTACAGCCAGAGACATGTTGTTGAGCGTGGGGAAATGACTAGTTCATCAACATAAAACCTAGCACATCTTTATTCTAAATGAGCAGGTTGCGGACAGAAACAGCTGAATATATAGTCTTTACATAACCCTCAAGTGGCAAACGAGTGGCGTAATAGGGCAGCGGACAGTGCGCTGTCCTGTCAGCGCAGCGCGACGAGGTTAGGACCGCCGCTTGCGCTCAGCGCTGCGCGAGTGAGTGTGATGTGAGTGAGCGACTCACCTTGACAGAGTCCAGCGGATACATGATGCAGTGCTCCATCACTCCCGCTATGGCTCCGGCGGTCATGTGAGTGACGAAGTTTTGGGTCGGAAGGGATTCATAATCCTCAAAGTTCATAATACTCACTGAATACTGACACTTGCACGAAATAAACACAGATTTAGGTCAAACTATACGAAGTTTACTTTTGCTTTACCGAATTAGAAGTATCATTTTCACTAACTATTTTCGTCACAAGTCATCTGAAATTTAGAACGATCAAAATTGATTCCATCAACGCTAGTAAACGAGCACGCGCGCGCTACTTGACGGACTAATTTTATTTGGCTGACTTTTCTTTTCATTGCCAACTTGGCAGCTGACAGCAGACACCATCTGTCGTTGACAGTGACAATCTACAAGTTATTGTTTTCATGAACATAATTTACGAAAAATGTAGGCCAACCACGCTAAGAATAGTAATTAAAACAACAATAAATAATATTATGAAAACAATAATTTGTTATAATAAAGGAGATGCACCATTTTGAAAATTTATATTATAGAAATACCTAAGTTCCGGTCCCAGACTAGACACCAGCCAAACTCAATGTAGAATGTTTGTAAACAAACCACGACAGAAATAACTAAAATTCGCTTGCTTGATGTCGTGTTTCAGATATAATTTGTAAGCAATATTTATTATAGAAAGGATCTCAAAAAACAAGTAGTATTGTAAATTGCGTAATAAGATTAAGAGAATTGAGAAGCAATACAAAAAATACATAAATACAAAATCATTTATTTCAAAATTAAATCTACAATAGAAGTGACAGGTATCCCTGGTTTCCGTTTTAGTTTAATATAAACTGTATTACAGAGAACCAATAGACTGAAATTTAGGATAAGTATGGGCGGTTTGCTTACAAACATTCCACATCGAGTTTGGCTAGTGTATGGTTAGAGATAGGTCCTATCCCTATTTTATCTCTATATGATAGTAGCGTAGATGATAGTGTAGATGTAGGTACAATGTGTAGATGTGCAGATGTACAATGTATGAGGGAATAAGCAAACTCGTAAATAGCTAAGTATGCAAGAAATAAAATAACGTTTGAGGTACCTACTTATCATATTTATATACTATCTATTCAAAACGAGTTTTTTGTTAAATTTCATTATGTGTTTTTTATGTAAAAAGTTTGTTATGATTATTATGACATGGACACTGGCAAAGTTGTGGCAGAACAGGCACAGCAAGCCGTGAAACAAGAAGTTGAAGTATGTTTGATTTTTATAAAAAAATGGAAAGCTTTGGTGTTGGGTAGTGGCAACGCGCGACGCCCCGCCTCCGCCTGTGCGTATATGTTCCTGTAATAATTTGTACATACAACTACGTGGAAGAAAAAAATATAAGCAAAATTAAAAACATGCCACACGCATTTAAAATAGCTACATAAAATGTTAATTACAGTAAAAGCTCCTTATTCGCGATTTCGCTATTCGCGGGTAAATAAATTGCGACTCGTTTCCTGTATTCGCGGATAAATATCTCGCGAAGAGAAAATTACTAAGTTTTTTAAACCTTTGTCTAAGCCAGATAATAATTAGTAGGTATTTTTAAAAAAACGAGTTACGTTATGTGATTAAATTGATTTTAAGTATGATTTTTTCTTTTATTTTGGGTTCTTGGCACGTATCCTCTACATTCTTATACAAATTACCGTTTGTATCCACGGTTTCAGTATTCTCGGCATATTTACGAAACTTATATGTAGGTACCCCGCAACTATGGAGCTTTTGCTGTATTATTTAGTAGGGTTTTATATGCAACGAAAGTTTGATTATCCTTGTTTTTCTAGGTTATTTTTAGTGTTATTATAAATCTAAGTTTATTCATTTCTTCCTACTAGTTACCTAAACATTATTTCTGTTTACACGCCACTGTCTATACTTTTTCTATCACTTCTTGTCCATCCTAAGGTTGCTTGGAAGAGATTGCTCTTAGCGATAAGGCCGCCCATTGTACATTATCTTTATTTGTTTTTGTGTTCTGTGTTTTTTATTATTTGGTGTCCAATAAAGAATATTTGTATTGTATTGTATCATTGCAGAGGCAGTGTCAATAAAGAACATTCTATTGAGTACTTCGGTCCAGTCTAGGTTTCGTTCGTGCAAGGTGGCTTGAAAGATTGTTCTTTAAAGAACCTTTTTAAGGTTTGTTTACGTTAGTTCTTTTGCTCAAGTGAAGTACATTTTTAAAAAGCCTAATTTTTTACAAAAAATTTGGTTGTTGTTTCCTTTGTAAATAATGAACTTGATTGAGAATAAATTATTCTCTGTTTATTTTGTCTATCTAATTTAAACTCAACCTTCATAAATTTTAATTGTATTTGTTCTCAAATGCGCAATTGGAAACTGACATTGGCAGATTTGTGTCAAACCATGATGCAGAGTCAAAAATAAAAGAAGAAGAAAAAATTCTTAGGCCGCCTTTACATCTGTAAGTTTTACATTTAATAAGTCATATGTCATTATGTAAATTTTCACGTGTAAACACTCGTTGTACCTAAGTAGCTTACTGTAATATTTTTTATTACTTTGGTAAATTGGAATATTACAAGTCTAAACGTGTTCTAGTTTGTTTACGGAAGCGACTCGCAGCTTGTCGAACTAAATTGATAAGTTGAGAACTTACACCAAAACAATGTCCTCTAAACCATGTTTCTTAGCTGGTGAAATTGCCATTGCGAAAATTTGCATCTTTTTTTTAAATTATTGTTCCAAAAGAAATTCAAAACTTGTAGCATTCATTCTTAAAAAATTGAAAAATCCGTGTCGATTTTCCATTCTCAACTCCAAAAGATTTTCAAACGCACCTTGTGTCCAAGGTTTCCCAGCATTTTCTTTCAGTATCATTTTTCTGTCGCCTTGTAATGTAATGGATAAAATTATATTATGCATTAGCCGTTTGAACGTGACGTCTATGAGAAGGCATTTTTATTACTGATTGAATGTAAATGGGCGTGTAATAATTTATGCAAGTTTAAACTCACAAAATGACGTAAGCAATAATTACTGTAAGTTTATTTTAAGTGTAAATGCAACCGTAAGTAAGTTATATAAATAATACGAAACTAACTAGCAGGTGTAAAGGCGGCCTTAGTTTGTAAAAACTGTCGTTAGAAATACCACGTCGAGTCCGTGGATTGGTTTTGTTTGCTTGTACGAAGTATACTTACTAGTCTATGTAGATGACCTACAGCTGTGAAAACGTAGTGAATGATTCAAATATTTATATTGTGAAGTCAAGGCTTTGGTTGGAGACAGGAAAATGTCTTCGGTACCTACCTACTAATAAGTAGAATTTGCCTCGCCGCGCCGCGCCGGCAATACAAGACTGCATTCCTTGAAAAAGAACCCACTCAGCCACTCTTATATATATATATATAAAAGATAAACTGATCAGACAGAACCAAGGTAATTCATACAGGTCATTCGCTACATAGTTTTCTGTGTTCAATGATTGAATTTATTCCTACTTTGTAGCTTGATAATACTTTGCAACTTGTTTTATTTAATTAAGTACCTATATAGGTAGGTACCAAGTTACTTATGTCTTTGAATCTTATTCTAGTCTAGGTAGGTACCTATGTTTGCCAACTAAACTTTGCTATCTAATTCTTAGTTTGCCAATCAAATTATTAACAAAGAAAATTACAATCAAAGAATAGAAAAATTAGAACTAGTATTTAATTAAGAAACAATTGAGCTAACTGCAGACTGTTGCAAGCAATCTACCGGTAGCTCAACTGATCATATCAATACCAGTAGGAAGCATCTCCAACTACAAAATGATGTTATTAAACACCTACCTACATATTTTTATGATTAAAGATTTTTGATGTAACTGCGGGAACACAAGCACATGCATGTCACAATTTTGTACTTGTACTTAATCTTTATTTGTAACATTTTGTATCTTTCGTTGGTTGGTTTTAATTATAATAAATAAAGGCTATACCTGTGTAAGGGAACTAAATATGCCCGTGACGTCATCAGCCAATGAATACATCCTATGTATTAGTAATGATGCTAGTTATGAATCTGCAAAGTTTTATGTCATAATTAATGACAGTTTCCTTGCAATGTCACTTGAAAGTTTTTTTATTTTTCTAAATATCTTGAAAACTACTGATCCGTTTCTTTTGTGATTAACATATGTTGTTACTGGCTTGAAGAGGAATAAATTCGCAAAAAACAAGACGTCTCTAGGTCAACATTAACTTGGTCATTTATGATGTCAAATAATTCATACTTTTTTTTTGACACTTGTGACTCAGCGACACCCACCATTTTTTTTACACTGATGTGACATCTCTTTCCGTACAAATATATATTGGTCTGAAATCAATCAGCTTGGAGCAACATGGACATTTTTTAATTTTGAGTATACCGGCCGGGACATTGCAAGGAAACTGTCAATAATTATGACATAAAACTTTGCAGATTCATAACTAGCATCATTACCAATACATAGGATGTATTCATTGGCTGATGACGTCACGGGCATATTTTGTTCCCTTACACGGGTATAGCCCTTGGCTCTGCAAATAATTGCAGAGCCATTATTTATTTACTGCATTATGTGCGAGCCTTGTAAGAGGTTTGCATGATTTGGGCTTTTTACAATGTGTAAAAAGTACAAGTATAAAGGAATAAAATAATAAATGTAGTAGTTTCTCTACCAGTTTACATTGACTTCTAAAAAATTATAAGTCGGCTGTAACTACATAATCTGGAATAACTAATTTTAGTTTATTCTCAGATAGTTTATTTTCATTATATTATATTGAAAAATTCAGTTTATAAAATTATATAAGTAGATATGTGAAGGTCATTCCTCAAATGTTGTGTTTACCTGTTGGTAACTTGCTTATCAGAACAGGACCTAATTTTAAGTTTGTTTTAAATGATTGATATGTTTAAGGTGGATAAACCTTTTTTAATAAATAAATAACTTTTTTTCAGTTTAACTCCGAGGATGAAAGGCCATGCGCTTTATGTAGTTTTGGTTTGAAAAATGCTGAGATGCCACACCTTTTCACAAATGGCTCGCAGATCTGAATCGATATTCAGCCATTTTGTCCAGCAGTGTCCTGAGGTAGGTACTAACAAATCCCTTGTAAATACTAAGTATAAATAAATAGTAATGCTGGACAATGCACAGCATCATCTAGCCCCAAAGTAAGCAGAATGTGTGTTATGGGTACCTTGATTAATAACAGACATACCTACTTATTACATACATTTTAACTATATGGATGTTTGCTCTGCTGCCCCTGAGCTTGTCACATAACTGTTGTAATTTATTTATTTGTTTTTGAGAAAAGGTGGTAGGTAAAGGTAATTTATATTTTTCCATACTTTATTTAGCACATATAGAAAATTACATTACATTCTCAGAATAAAACAATTACAACTAGTAAACACTAGTAAACACTAGTAAACACTTATATCCATTTCTTAAAAATCTAAGCCATCACCAAATGATGGCTTCTATTTCGGTCAACAAATTAGCATTGCCAATTGCCAACGTGGCAATGCTGCCAGCATTTGTTGACCGAAATAGAAGCCAGCATTCTGATCACCTGCAGACTCTATGAGAAGTTTGGTAAGATCTTTTAAATGGTGAGTGCCCCAGGACCCCAAGGACCAAGTATCTACACACCTGGCATAGCAAACTAAAGGCCGACCCATCTTCCATGGAATCAGAGTCATACCGTCAGGTCTTTTACCATCATCTCGCATAACGACATGTGGTCGAGGGTAGCTGCCACACTGATGCTGGTAAAAGCCCGACGGATGATGTCATTAATTGAACTATGACGGGACGCACGTCCTGCACTATAGACACATGCCAGTGCATGGTGACCAAACTTATCAACGGTTTCACCACACTGGCAACGATGTGCAACTAGGCAAGGAGAACCTTAACGCAAAGAGATAACAACCCGAAATGAGTTGTTATCTAAAAGGGTACCTAGATTTTTGGAAGGCAGAACATGTAACCAAAGTCCTGATTCCCACTCGGAAACGGCGAGTAGACGAGCACGTTCTGATGAGCTGGTTGACGTATTAATAAGATTTTTCCGTAGTAGCTCACATAGTGGCTCATCCCACTGTCTATGAGAAGAAAAGACTTAAAAAAAAACATTAGAAATGAGCAACGTCCCCCCAATGAGCGACACCTCTCGTCAAACGAACTAAACTTAATTTTAGTCTTTGAACAAGATTGGATAAACTTCAATGTTTCCCCTATAGGTAGATCTAACGGCGCTATAGTCCGATGGAAGTCCTGAAGTTTTTCGTCTCCTATGTCACTTGACCTCGTAGTGTAGTTGGTTAGCACGTTCCCGTACAGAGGGTAAGATGCGAATTCAATTCCAGTCGACCCCGAAAAAAATTTTTGGGCTATTATTTGATTTCTTAGAAAGGACTGGGCAGATTTGTGTTAGGACAGGCTTTTTTCCATAATTCTAAAGCTCCATCGAAACCTGTAATTAAAAATTTTGATTATAATCCAAATGCTATGAACAAGATCTTTAGTCAAAGTCAAAGTCAAAAACTATTTATTTCCATAAATACAATAAATGTACACTTAGAAAAGGTCAAATTCTTAATAATTAAACACTGACACGGAAATAAAGTGATATTTTTGATTTCAGTCGCTTCGGTATGTTGACTAAAGTAAAGAAGCGACGAATAAACCTTTAGCCTGTTAGTTGTTATTTTTCGAGTTGGAGCAAATCCCGTCCCAAGCTTTTTTATCCTCTAGATAATCTGATATTTTATAGTAGGCCTTTTTACACAAGAAGGTTTTGACAATTTGTTTGAATTTATTTACTGATAATTTTTGCAACTCACTAGGAGTTTTGTTGTAGAAGCGTATACATTGCCCTTTAAAAGATACATTGATTTTGTGTAGTCTAGTTGTGGGCACAGCGAGTTTATGTTTATTTCTTGTATTCAAATTATGTACATCGCTATTTTTAGGGAAGCGATTGATATTTCTATGAGTGTACAATAGGTTTTCATAAATATATTGACATGATACTGTCATTATATTTATTTCCTTGAATTTTTCACGTAGGCTTTCTCTGGGACCCATATTATAGATTGCACGAACAGCCCTCTTCTGCAGCACAAATACGGTGTTAATATCTGCAGCGTTCCCCCATAGCAGTATGCCATAAGACATAACACTATGAAAGTAGCTGAAATAAACTAGTCTAGAAGTATCAACGTCTGTAAGGTGACGGATTTTTTTGACTGCATACGCTGCAGAACTAAGTCTCTTCGATAGCTTGTCTATGTGTGGGCCCCATTGAAGTTTACTATCTAAGGTTATTCCTAAGAATATGGTACTATTAACAATTTCTAACGTTTCTCCTTTGACGGTTACATCAGCCTTAACTTGTTTTACATTAGGTAGAATAAATCTAATGCATTTCGTTTTGGTTTTATTAAGCAAAAGGTTATTGACATTAAACCAATGGACTATTTTTGAGATTCCATTATTCACATCGTCGAAATTAGTGTTTTGTCGTTTCATTTTAAAAATTAATGAAGTATCATCAGCAAACAATACGATCTCGTGGTTATCCTTTACAAGATGAGGCAGGTCGTTAATATAAACTAAAAATAGGAAAGGACCAAGGATAGAACCCTGTGGTACACCCATTGTAACTACAGACCCCGAAGACCGTTTCCCATTAATGTCAACTCTTTGTATCCTATCACTCAAGTAAGATGTAAGAAGATCCAAAGAGGTGTCTCTAATTCCATAGTGATGTAGTTTCCTGATTAATGTTTCATGGTGTACGCAATCGAATGCTTTTGACAAGTCGCAAAAAACACCTACAGCATCTTGCGACTTCTCCCAAGCATCAAAAATATGCGATACTAACTCAACACCGGCATCAGTAGTTGACCTACCGCGAGTAAACCCGAATTGCTTACTATGTAGCAGGTCATTGCCATTGAAATGTCTAAGCAATTGATGCAAAATAAGTTTTTCAACAACTTTGCTGAATGTAGGCAGTACTGATATTGGTCTAAAGTTAGTGGGGTCAGACCTACTACCCGATTTAAACAATGGTATTATTTTACTAAATTTCATTAGATCAGGAAATACGCCACAATCAATAGATTCATTGAATATAAAAGCAAGATCTGGTGCAATAGTATCAATTAATGGTTTAATAATTCTAACGGAAATGCCCCAGAGATCTGCAGTTTTCTTTATATTTAAAAGTTTAAAGGCTTTTTTAATGTCAGTTTCATCGACATGGTTGAATTTAAGTTTATTTTCGCATTTAGGTACATTTTTTTTAAGTAATGACTCAGCGATTACTTGAGAAGAGTTTAGACACTTTGTAGTAGAGATTGGAACGTCAGTAAAAAAGTTTTCAAATGCTTGGGCTACTTCAACATCATTTTTGATAGAGCAATCATTAATCTTTAAATTGTAATCATTATCGTAGGTACTGACCTTTCCAGTCTCACTATTTATTATTTTCCACGTTGATTTTATTACATTTTCACTATTTCTAATTTTCGAGCTAATATAATTTGATTTTGCTATTTGACAAACTTTTCTAAACATTTTTGAGTATGTTTTTACTTTACCTTTGAACTCCTGGCTAAAATTGTATTGTTTTTCACTATACAGTTCATACAACGTTTGTCTACTCTTATGTATACCTACTGTTGCCCACTCACTAAGTTAAGTTTTTCTGAGACCATGATCGATTTGGATGTGAATATTGAATTGAACGCATTAGTAAATTTATTAAAAAAACTACAATACGACTCATTTGGGTTGTTATGTGAGTAATGAGGTGATTGTTTAGAATCCCAATCCAATTTCAACCGTTCAAATCGACTTGTGGTCACAGGTATGTATTTTATTTTTTTGGTACAATTATTAATTTTTACTTGGATTTCTAATTTAATTAATTGACCTAAGTGGTCCGATTTTAAATTGCTTATTATTTTTTTACTAACATATTTTCCAGTTTGGCAAATAAATATATTATCTATACATTTTGCTGAGGTTTCAGTTATTCTAGTTGGTTCCATAAATATTGGCCTTAGATTATAAGAGTTAAATAAATTAGTTAATCTACTACTGAGGGAGTAAACTTCTAAAAGATCAATATTAAAGTCTCCACATACCATGAGATTTTTATTAGATTTTGATATTTTAAATAAGATATCATCCATCATTTTTTCAAATATTTCAAAAGAAGCTGATGGTGGGCTGTATACGCTTACTACGCTTACGCGTACTACGTACTACGCTTACGCGTACTGATGACAAAAAAGCTGGGAGTGAAACACTAGAAATTTCGTGGACACCTAGAATTCCCATCCTAATAGGGAAGAGTGGCCAGGTGCCATGCACTGTCATCCTCAGGTACATACATTTTTTTTATTAAAGTATCATGCATGATGCTCTCCTACTGCTGTGTAAGATATGGAAAGAGTTGGGAGCATCGTAAATAATAAGTAAATTTAGGAACAAATAGGCAGAAACGTAGTATAACAAAAGCCACGTAAACATTGATGTTTTGCAAATTATCGGAAAACGAAACGAAATTTTGAATTTTTTCATTTAAAGAATTGGGCAAAGGCTTTTCCATAATCGGAGATCCTAAGAGGCAAAACGAAGACTCTATCAACTTAAAAGTTTGGAGCTAAACTTTCCTATATGATTAATACCTTAGAAGCTGTTTCGGTTTCCGGGATATAAAATTAGCATTTCGCAAAATTTATGTCCAAACCCATAAGCTTGAATTCTTCAATCTAAACAATTAAATCTTTCAATACCATGTCTACATCGCCTCCTAGAGTGCCATCATTTAAATACCAAACATAATATTTTGACTGCAAACTGCAAACGTTTGATATTCGGATGTATAACGAGACTGAAAATAGCCGGTATTGGTATCTTCCATACTAATATTATAAACACGAAAGATATTCTGTCTTTTACCTTTTCACGCCTGTTTAGGCGTGAAAAGGTTGCACTGACAGACGGTTGGGCTGAACAGATATTAAATTAATTCGGCAGGGAGGTAAATTATATCCTGGGGACGGGCATAGGCTATACTTGAAAAGGTTGCACTGTCTGACGGTTGGGCTGAACAGATATTAAATTAATTTGGCAGGGAGGTAAATGGTATCCCGGGGACGGACATAGGCTACTTGAAAAGGTTGCTCTGACTGACGGTTGAGCTGAACAGATATTAAATTAATTCGGCAGGGAGGTAAATGGTATCCCGGGGCTACATACATACATAGGCGACTTGAAGAGCGCGTGCGAAGCCGCGGGCAGAAGCTAGTACCGAGTACCTTAATAAGTTATTGACTTTTTCAGACAACACAAGAAAAACTAAGGTCAACCAAGGAATAAAATAACAGTTTTCTGTAGGCGTTATGCAGTACGTTACCATTGATTACAATACAACTAATGAAGGTTGTCAGGTATCCATCAAAGATGAACCAATACCTAGTATTGATATAAAAGAAGAGATGATCACTGAACAGGATAAATTGGTTGTAGAAAAGCTTGTCCCTGAAAGTTTTACTAAAAGTAGAAATTTAGAAGAAGATAATAGTGATCGAGAAAACCTTGTGAAAGAACTTCCCAGTACAACTAATGCCGATTCTCAGGTACCCATCAAAGATGAACCAATACCTAGTATTGTTATAAAAGAAGAGATGATCACTAAACAGGATCAATTGGTTGAGGAAGAGCTTGTCCCTGAAAGTCAAATTTTACCAGAAGATAATAGTGATCGAGAAAATTATGTGGCAGAACTTCCTTCTAACATGCATGTTGAGTTAACCAAACCAGATGATACAAAAATGCTTTTAAAAAGGCCATTTGCTTGCAAAGTGTGTGAAAAACAGTTTCGTAACAAATCCAAATTTGTTATTCACATGAGAATTCACACTGGAGAAAAGCCATTTGCCTGCGATGTTTGTCATAAACAATTTAATCAAAACCACAATTTAGTATCACATATGCGAATTCACACAGGAGAGAAACCCTTTGTGTGCGATGTTTGTGATAAACAATTTAGTCGAAACGGTAATTTAGTAACACATAAGAGAATTCACACAGGAGAGAAACCCTTTGCCTGCGATGTTTGTGATAAAAAATTTAATAAAAACCATGATTTAGTTAAACATTTGAGAATTCACACAGGAGAGAAGCCCTTTGTCTGCGATGTTTGTGATAAACAATTTAATCGAAGCGATAATTTAGTAACACATATGAGAATTCACACAGGAGAGAAACCCTTTGCCAGCGATGTTTGTGATAAACAATTTAATAGAACCCATCATTTAGTATCACATATGAGAATTCACACAGGAGAGAAACCCTTTGCCTGCGATGTTTGTGATAAAAAATTTAATGAAAACCATGATTTAGTAACACATATGAGAATTCACAAAGGGGGTAAACCCTTTGCCTGCGATATTTGTGACAAACAATTTAATCAAAAATTTAATTTAGTAATACATATGAGAATTCACACAGAAAAGAAACCCTTTGCCTGCGATATTTGTGATAAACAATTTAATCGAAACGATAATTTAGTAACACACATGAGAATTCACATAGGAGAGAAACCCTATGTCTGCGATATTTGTGACAAACAATTTATCCAAAAATTTAATTTACTAATACATATGAGAATTCACACAGAAAAGAAACCCTTTGCCTGCGATGTTTGTGATAAACAATTTAGTCGAAACGGTAATTTAATAACACATATGAGAATTCACACAGGAGATAAACCCTTTGCCTGCGATGTTTGTGATGAACAATTTAATCGAAGCGATAATTTAGTAACACATATTATGAGAGTTCACACTGATAAGAGTATACAGGTTAGGCACATTAGAATTCACAAGAAAGAAAAGTATTAACACTGGTAAGATATAGTAAGTGCCTTAAGTTTTATTTTGAACCAATTTAAATAAAAGGAGGTTTTATGTTCGGCTGTACCTGTTTATTTTTTATTATGTTTCTCGATTAGGTACTTTGTCAATTGTGGATCGATTTGTATGATTCTTTTGCTATTTTACTACAAATCCTACATACAAAATGAATACCTGTGGCGAATCGATCGAATCGTTCGTCACTACCCTTTTTGTTGGGTACATCCCTAGTTGGGTGACAGACAAGAATTATCAGCTTGGTTTTTTCCCCTTTGTAACAACGCAATCCTATTATCATTTTATAGTGTACAAAAGCTATGTGTAATGTGTATTATCTGTACACTGTTAACTCCTAGTGATCGAAGCCGCTCCTTTATTTACGTGGGGAGAGTTTCCCCCACATACCTTTGTCCTTTGCTCGTAGCTTATAAAGTTTTCACAACAAAAAAGATATTTTAAATATTTTATTTACCTACTTTTTTTAACCTTAAATCTTCTACACAGCACACTAACATATGACAACAATTAATCATATGTAGTACCCACCTACACAGAGGTGCTTATTTTTTCGTGCGCCGCCAGGGCTTAGGATAAACATGGCCTCCACTCAGCATTGTGCTGGATGAAAACTGGTGTGTCCACCCAGCGCTGTGCTGGTTTACAGCCATATGTAATAGAAAAATCAGTTTAAACACCAGTCTCAAGTAATACAATGTTTTAATGGTATGCGTTTACCATAAAATCATTTTATTTTACATTATAATTATGTTGTTTTCATTAGATACTAAAATATATTTTTCAATCCTATAACTTCTTTTCATAATGCCCGGGGTGGCTCTGCCTAAATGCCCGCTTTGCGATGGTGACATTTGACAGGTCTACTTAATAATAGATGCTATTTTGCCGGAGAATATTTACCCGACTATACAAAAGGAGGATGCTAACAGTCGGCTATCCTGGGTACAGGAATGTCCCCAGTCCGGTTCGCCCATTTGATATCTAAGTTGTATGCCCTCATACATGCTTAAAAAACCATAATACAAAATCTTCCTACTCTCAGACAAAAAAAATGTATGGTTAAAAAATAACTAAAGGTCATTAATCAGGTAGGTAGGTCATTCATTATCTTAGCGATCTCACTTACGAGGGTCATTCAATAAATACTTAGCCTACAAAAAGTACACGAAAATTTTGGAAAAGTGGCAATTTATTTTTCAACATAGTCTCCTTTTAGTTCGATACACTTAGTCCAGCGATGCTCCAACTTTTTTAAACCGTCCGAAAAATAGTTTTTGTCAAACTCTGCAAAATAGGCCTCCGAGGCGGCGATGACCTCCTCATTTGATCCATATCTATTCCCGGCGAGTGATTTTTTCAGATTAGGAAACAGAAAGAAGTCACAAGGGGCCAAATCTGGAGAATACGGTGGATGGGGCAGCAATTCGTACCGTAATTCGACCAATTCGGCCATGGCAACGGCAGACGTGTGAACCGGTGCGTTGTCGTGGTGAAACAGCACTTTTTTCTTCGCCAGATGGGGTCGTTTTTTCTTTAATTCGGCGTCGAATCAGCCCAATAAATCGGCATAGTAAAGCCCTGTAATTGTTTTACCCTTCTCGAGGTAATCGATGTAGATCACACCTTGTGAATCCCAGAATACGGATGCCATAACTTTTCCGGCCGATTTTACAGTTTTCGCCTTCTTTGGAGCACGTTCCCCGGTCTGGATCCATTGTTTTGATTGCTCCTTGGTCTCTGGTGTGTACCAGTGGATCCAGGTTTCATCGACGGTCACAAAACGACGCAAAAACTCAGCTGGATTCCGCTTAAACAGCGCCAAACACGTCTCCGATGTGGTCTCACGGTTGCGCTTGTTTTCCGGTGTGAGTAAACGCGGCACCCATCGCGCCGACAGCTTTCTCATGCCGAGTTCCTTGTGAAGAATATGATGCACTGTTCCTTCTGAAATGCCTACAGTCTCAGCTAGCTCCCGAACCTTCAATCGGCGATCTGCCAATACGAGATCATGGATTTTTTTAATGTTTTCCTCCGTAGCAGCTGTTTTCGGTGCACCTGGACGTGGTTCATCAAAAACCGACGTACGGCCACGTGCAAACTCGTTGAACCAATTCTTGACGGTGGCCATCGATGGAGAAGAGTTACCGTACACAGCATCCAAGCGCTCTTTGATTTCGATGCGCGTTTTCCCTTCCAAAAATAGGAATCGAATCACCGAACGATATTGCTCTTTTTCCATTTTTGTAAAACCGATCGACACGTTCGCTTCCATAAGTTGTCAAATTAAAACAAAAGAAGGGATTGGAATGAAAATTCGAAAAAAGAATGTGCTACACTGTGGTAAAACTCTTTTGAAACTACAGCGCCCTCTGGCGATGAGGCTAGGTACTTATTGAATGCACCTCGTAATAGGTCGAAATAATATTATGCATGTCTTCATCTTCATGCGAGTAACGCTATGGCAGTGGATAGCTCAGCAGGCGATCAGAGACTTCATTATGATACGGCGTCTGAGTGAAAGAGAACACAAGGTTAGTAGAGTTGTAAAAATTGTAATAATTTAATAATATATATAGATATTATTATAAACATAGAATTTGTAGGGAGTACCGCACGATAGGTAGAGACAATGAACTAAGTCATGTATAGCTAAGCAGATATACCAACTCAAACACATGTTCTTGCACCAATTTGCTTACCTACGTATTATTGTGCAATTACTAGTGAATATTAAATCACTGTCAAACTAGCACTCGAGGGTTTGATTCGTACTTTATCCTTCCCTCTAACTATTAACTTAACTTATTTTATTTATTTAGGCATTTTAAGAAAACTTACAGCTTTAAAATTACAAAAGGAACCTTTATCTAAATACATGCGATTTACATGTACTTTTTCTGAGGGCTATTTATAAAGTTTCCATTGGTAGCAAAATTCATAATGGTTAAACATGTTTCAGTAATGTAATGATTGTCGACTAAATAAAAAACAGCATAACTGATTTGATACATAAACACATAGGTTTCGAACGATTGTCAAGTATACCAATATGTACTATAGAGGTAGATACTGGTTAAAGACTTTGCTATTTGATGAATACCAAAAAATTAAAGGTAGGTACCTACATTTCAGATGTATATGTTTGCAAACTTCGGAGTAGGTATAGAGGTAGGTAATGGTAAAATTTTCGAGTTTTTCAAAATATTTATAAAAGTTTAAAACCTACAGAAATTTTAATAACTGTTTTGAAATGTACAAACCGATACCTTTCATTTGATAAGGGGAGCCCTGTACATTATCGGATACTTACGTTGCGGAGCCGTAGTTTTACATGAAATGAAAGTGTCACGTAAGCTATACAGCTTGTTATACAAAACATCTGAGGCCTCATCCACAGTTCCACTACCAAGATCCGAGTGCCAATCCACGGCATCCAGCTCAGCAGGTAGGTACTTAATGATTAGTAGTCACCGTCACGATAAAGAAAAAAGGTGTATGGGAGTGGTTTAATTTGTGTGAAGTTGAACATATTCTGCAGAGCAACTAAGGAACAGTGATGAGGGTCTTCAGTCACAAGGGGCAGGTCGCAGGCGCTGACGGTTACGTCGTTGTTAGAGAAAACTAAATCAAGAAGTCGACCATGACTGGCATTAACAATTGAATTATATTGAAGTAGGTTACGCGTATTTAAGCTATCAATTAAGTCTATTTGATGCGCTCCTTGTAGATTACTAGGTAATAAAGATGCTCCATCTTCACATCACTGAGTGTCGACGACATAGATGGCATGTTAATATCACCCAATACGATAATTTTGTCAAGCGGGTTGTCCAAAACAATTTTAGTTAAATTATCTGCAAAATTATACAGTTGGGACTGCATAGAGTTTCCTAACTTTTCATTAAGGTACATAGGGGAAACTGGGTACAGTTGATCCTCCCTATTTTCCCTTTGCTCCTTTTATTTTGATCTATAAAATAAAAGTTTTACCTCGAAACTGCAACGATTTGTGACTAAAGCATTAATAATTTATCTAGTAAAAGAATGTTTGAAGATACTTACTATTTTGCTATAAGATATAAAAGATATTAAAAAAAAAAGGGAATCGTACCTATCATGTGTCCTCTATAGGTGGGTGACTTGATCCTGGCTGTCAGATGACTTGATCCGGGTGGAACAAGTCTCCCATTATGTATGGGAAACTTGATGCATGCGAGACTAGGGGACGCGTGCTCAAAACGGTTGATGCCTACTCTACTAAAATAAAAACCACTTGATGTTTTTATTTTAGGAACTTATATAAAAAAAACCTAAAATAATAATTATTTTACCTAATATTTTTTTACCAGGCTTAAATTTAGACATTTGCAGCAAAGTAGTAGACTTTTCTACCACTGCTGGGTAGCAAAGTAAGTACCTACTGGTAGACAGTTATTGTTATCTTATTACATACTATTACTAAAACTAGTCACAGATCTTTTCTTAATCAGATGCTTAATGAACTAACAAAAACAAACTTTAAAACCAACACTATAAATGTTTAAACAAATACAACACATATAAACGAATAAAATGTTAGGCATAGTACAAACTGAATTTACAACTATAGAGTTATTAAATATATCGATGAGCTTGCTTCACAAAGATCACAGTACTGGGCTCAACGAAAGTTACCGATTTTAGCTACTGTACATCCAATTTTGAACTCTTAATCAATTCACTCCTGTGATAAACTTGAAATGTTTTCCTTACATACTTGGGTTAGCAATATAAATTTAACTAACGTCATTATAGATAACATCCCTGCCATTGTACATTCGAAGCGCTCATATACTTGTCGAGATTTAAAAAATAAGTGTATAACTTACATCGATATTAATTATTCAGATCATTATAAAATATTTACAGACGGATCCAAGGATGGAGATAAAGGTGGAGCTGCATTTTATGATCCCTTTACAGATACTAACATAAAATTACAAATTGACTCACATATTTCGATCATGCATCTCGAGTTAATAGCTTTATCTAAGCTATCTCATATTTAGATTCTATTGAATGCAACAAATTTGTTATCTTCTGCGATTCAAAGAGTGCGTTGCAACATATAGCTCGGTGCACCTCGCACGTGCGAGGCAGCCCGATTGCTTATACTATTCTAGAATCTATATTAATGCTACAATCTAAAAATAAAACAATAGTCTTGCAATGGATTCCGTCACACATTAATCTAGAAGAAAATGACATAGTTGACCTATTTGCCAAACAAGCTAGTTATGATGGAATCCCGTTTTTAAAAATCCCGTTGTACTCTGATTATGTCAGATTAGTTAAGACTCAATGCATTGACCTTTGGCAGGAATATTTCGATAAAAGATCTGTAGAGAAAGGCATTTGGTATCGGACAATACAGCCTCAAATTATGTCGTATCCTTGGATTGATGACTGTACTTATGATAGAAATGTACTTGTGATTGCTCTCAGGCTCCGTTCCGGACACATTCCAATCAATAAGTTTGCATTTCTTATGAAAAAAGTTGATTCGCCCAATTGTGATGAATGTGGTTCTATAGAAGGTGTACAGCACGTGTTGATGGAATGTTGCCGGAACGCAAGTGAAAGAACTAAATTGTTTGGTTCCTCCAAGGTGCTCAATGTCGGACATTGCAACGCTATATTGGCGTCGCCTCTGTCGGACAAAGCAGCACAGCTGTATGACCTGGCAGAATGTTGTTTTAAATTAGGAACTTAATTTTTTAATTTTTTTATGTTACTTTATCTGTTATTCACCATGTTTTTGTCGATCTTGTTATTAAGTAAATTGTTGTATAAGTAGGTATAATTTATACGTAAGTTTGATATCCTAATAGGGCGATGTGGTCGCTAAGCGACAAAGTCCCTTAATATTTGTTTAAAATAAAAAAAAAAAATCTATCGATCAAACGATCCAAGGATCTTAAAACAAAATAAAAGCTAAAATCTAAATCTTAAATCGCCAAAATTTTAAACAAACAGTCACGACTAAAAAATCCGATTAAATAAAAGTATGAAACTTAGGTATAATAATCGGTACCTACACTTTTTTTTTTTAAATCTTTTGAATCAAGTCTCCCCAATCACAACAAGTTTATGTAAAATCTCATATAAATTAAACCAATAACAAATAGAAATTTGGGTTAAAGGAAAATAAAAGCACACAATATTTGTGTTTCTTTTCTTTTATCAACAAATAAACAGTCATTAAATTTGCCACTACCTACCAAACCACATCCAAATCCTCCAAAATGAAAGTCGTGTGTGTGTCGAATGAAAAAACTGCGACCGTTTGTAAACGCGACTGATTTTAACAGATGTTTCTTTTCTGCGGTATTTAAGCTTAATAGCTTAAGCCTGGCTACACTATGGAGTTATTATTTGGGGTAATAGTACGTCGGTACTATTAAATAAAAAGTTTATTTACGTCGGTAAATAAACTTTTTATTTTGCAGAAGAGGTGTATTCGTATTATCCATCACCTAGACGAGATGGTAAGCTCTGCCCTCCTAATTTAGACAACCGTAAGTAGGGTTTTTATCGAAAATGAGTTATCGATATATTCGGAATTAGCGTGGTGAGATCTATAACGTATTAACTTTGACGTATTTTTGATAAAACCTATATTTACGAAGTTATTTTAGTCATGAGCACCGTAACTGCGAATTTTTTCAAGGCTTTCCTAGACATGAATACCGTATGAGCCCTTACGGTTCTTTTTGTTATTGCGATTATATGAATTTGGCCATGACTCCATATTTGTAACCTTATGAATAGCACCGTATAGTTATATACGGTGAATATTTGAAGTATTTTTTTTATTTTATTAAACTATAACCTACACATAATAACAGTAACGTTAGTTACGGTGCTTAGGACAAGTGTTGATAATCCTCGGTGTTCCTAGTTACTATTGAATTCAAGGGTATCACAACCTACCTTTGTCTTATTTAATAAATACGGATTTGTACGAGAGTTTTCCTTGACAAGACCACCGTAGGTTACCAACTTACGGTTTTTATACGTAGCATCACATAGGGCCGACGCAGGGGAGGCGTAGCGGGAGTAACTCAACGTAAGCAAATGACTCACATCATCCGTCACCTTCAGTCACTCGCTTGAGCTCTAGTGGGTAGTGGGTCATCGTGTGTGGCGCATTGCGCGAATGCGCGGCTTTATACGCGTAATATTTTCCGGGAAAATGTAAGTACCTACCTACTTAAATAAGTATAAACATTATTCGTTTGATTACTATGCATACCCACTTAAATAAACACGCCACAAACAAGTCTTGAGTAAATATGACTTACAACCAGTAATTAAATTTTATATCACCCGACCTCTGTCATTTATACAGTAGACATCAATTAAAACTTCAAAGTTATCGTGTGTTTATGAAAGCCTAATTTCCGATACTCTACTTTGCTATGGATGATTAATTTAATTTAATTTTATCGCGATAATATTATTGAATATTTATGATATTCAAGACGACATTTTAAAGTAACATGATTTTCGTTTAGACAATGGCCAGATTTTTATTCCAGGCAGATATTACTCTCGTAAGGTTTCAATTCGAATTCAGAAACAAATTTTAGAAATCTAGACATTGTGTAAACGAACAAAATGTCGTCTTAAAATGTCGTCGTCTCCGATGTATTTTTGTTGTTCTTACAACCGCAGTATAATCAATCACTTACAGATGATTTAATGATAGGTAATAAGCTAATAAAATTCACTCGCTTTGTTACAGCTAAAATGGCGTCCCAAGCCCGACGTGACAGTATTAGTTTCGATCTTTATCAAATAAGTCTAACAATGATTTGAAATCATTATATTATTTTACCTAGAGAGAACACCCCAGAACCCGTTTATGAACAAACCAGTATTGATGAAAATAAATCAGTGCCTAAGCCCACAGTTACTGAAATTGAGGTATTATTTAAAATACCATTAGAACGGGGCCCATTCCATCCAAGTGAATATGGCACGATTTTGTACAAAGATATGGTGTCAACTCCTTGAAAAAAATGCTGGGCTGGACCAATCAGGTCTAGAAAATATTAATATACTATAATAATATATTATAAAATAAATAAATATTAATATATTATATAAATATACACTGTATATATAGTATGAAGCAATATATAGCAAATAGTAGCATAGTAATAAACATGAAGAAAGTATAGTAATGCTATAATAAACATGAAGAAAGCCGTAAAAGATTACCCAGCTTTCGAAAAAAGCCGTTCCGAAGGCACGGAGGACGCGGGTATACACAAATATTTGTATGCCATTTGGCACAGACCGGGAAATATTTGTTTCCGGTTTTCCCAAAATTGCAGGGGATCTTGTTTCCGATCTAAATATGGTAGATCTAAATATTGTTTTAAAACAATTGCTGCGGACGATATTGGCGTTTGTTGCACTACACTTTCATTTACTTTTTTATCAAAGTGCTCCCAGATGTCATCGTCGTTCCTTGTAGATGCACTTGAAGAGGCTTCATGCGTGGTAACTGTTGGTGGTTGCTGCTGCTGATAGTTATGTTCTTCTTGGTTTGGTTGCAGTTGAAAGTAAGCTAATTCTTCAAGAACATATTTGACAGCATTTTCTGCTGTGCTATCGATGCCAAACGCCTTCTTCTTGAAGCGCGGGTCTAAGATAGTTGCCTTTGCCGCAATCCGGTTAGTCTCATACACGCTCAGTCGCTTGTCTACAACTTCCAGCAATGCATGTTGTAAGTGTTTCCCTGCTTCAGTAATTGGAGCCTTGTTCATTAGAGAGCTTTGCAACCCACGGACTAATGGTATTACGGACGACAACGTTGGGTACGACTCCGCAGACAGCATGGACGTCAGTTTTTCGAAAGGCTGCAGAATAGTAACGCAGTCCTCTAATATTTGCCAATCTGCTGCGTCCAAGTTGGGTGGCGGCGAATCTAACATGGATAATGTGGCAGACAAAGGTACTTTTACTCGCAAAAGTCTCTCAAACATGAAGAAAGTCGAATTCCATCGTGTTTGCACATCTTGCTTTAGTTTCAGAACGTCCACGTTCATCTGGCTCTGCATGTCCATGTCCCTAAGCGAATTAGACGATTTTATGCTCTGCTTAAAATGTGTAACTATGGCGCGACTTTTTGAAATAACCTGAAGCACTTCATCATTTTTTAAATGTGCGTTTTGTGGTTGGTCGTTTTGTGGTGGACTGATACAATCTTTCACGGCAAGGTTCAATGTATGTGCAATACAAAAATGATTCCTTTTGCTGAGGTAATCTTTTACGGCTTTCTTCATGTTTGTTGCGTTATCGGTTACTATTGTCACAACTTTATCGTATATTTCCCATTCTGTCATAATAGCGCGTAAAGCATTAGCAATGTTCAACGATGTGTGCTGTTCCGATAATTCCGATGTACTTATTACCAAAGATTGCAAAGTACAATTTTTGATAAAATGCACAGTTGCACTAATAAAGCTCTTTTGGCCATCTGAACTCCATATGTCTGTTGTCAGAGCGATATCTTGTACACTTTGTAACTTTTCCTTTACCTCCGCACTGCATACGTTGTACCTATCTTCTAACAATCTAGTTAATTTCTGACGTGACGGCAACACGTAATCGGGATTTAATTTTTTTGTGTATCCAATAAATCCTTCGTTCTCTACAATCTGTAGTGGTTGCATGTCCAAGACTATCAGATCTAATAAAGCCTCATCACCAGCTTTCTGGTTGATTTTTGTCGGCGCCGTCAAACGCATTTGACGCGGACGCTTTGATGGTGGCGGTAAGGTCTGCTCCCCGTCTGAGCCTGCCACATTTGATGATGACGTTGGTGGACACGAGCGAATTAAGTTAACTCTAACTTGTTCTGGTTCAACTAGTGCACTTTCAGAACTTGGTCCGGGTCGATTCATGCCGGTCGCTTCAGCATACTGAACTATATGTTTTTTTTTCAAATGATTAATTAAATTTGTCGTGCTGCTTCCTATAGTTTTATATTGAGCGGAACACAAATCACAAGATAGTTTATTACCGTCACTACTTTTTTTGAAAAAATCCCACACCACACTTTTTTTGTTTGGAGGCATTTTAATTAGGTACCTACCCAATTTTTAATTCACTAACTAAAGCTTCGCTAAACTGCATTTGAATAAGGTACGTCACGACTTCGAAACTATTCAAAAGTTGTGTTTGTAAACAAACATTTCTCCTAGGTACTTCAAAGGCACTTGAGTAATGAGTTCAAGGACAGGAATAGTGACGGGATGCGAATGCTCTCAAACCTTGCTCGAGCGCCGACGGCGGCCCGAACCGACCCGACCGAGGTGTGCCGACGGTGACCGGCGAGGCGAATCAAAACAAAATGAATATTCTAGAGTCGAGTTTCGGTTTCGAGTTGGCGAATCGCTGACTCGCGACCTCGCGTGCACTCGCATTCGCATAACTCGCATTCGTTATCCGAATTCTAGTACCTAGTTAGGTAGGTAAGCGAGTTGATTCGAGTTGCGAATGAACTCGATTCGAATCAACTCGTTTAGACTCTGATTCGAGTTATTCGAATCAGCCAACTCGACTCGCCCATCGCTATCCTCCCGTCGTTAACAGCACCACTCTCGAGCTGGGTCTGCGCAGTACTCCTCCTCTGGTCTCGACGTCGACGATCCGAGTGCGCCCATCAGGTCCAGGATACACTTGCTGGATTCTACCGCGTGGCCAAGTGCATCTCGGTAGGGTGTGGTCGACGATCAACACGATGTCTCCAACTTGTAGATCCGTGATGCTGGTCCTCTTCGAAGTCTTCCTCGGCAGTAGAGTAGGCAGGTATTCTCGCAGCCATCGTTGCCAGAAGTGGTCGGCAAGTCGCTGCGTAGCCTTCCAGGTGTGTCTGCCCACGAGCTCGTGGTCTTCGAAGCTGCCGATTCTCGCAGCACCGCTGGATCGCCCGAGAAGGAAGTGGTTTGGAGTGAGCGCTTCCTCCTCAAGGCTCTCGGAGAGGTGAGTTAGAGGCCGAGAGTTGACCATGTGCTCGGCCTCTAGCAGGAGGGTGTGGAGTACTTCCTCTCGTGGATACTTCCCGTAGTGTGGCGCTTAGTGCGGTTTTGATGGATCGCACCAGACGCTCCCATGCACCGCCCATGTTTGGTGCACCAGGTGGGATGAACTTCCATTGCACGCCGATCTTCTCCGCTTCTGAGATGAGGTCTTCTTTCTTCATGTTGTCCATTGCTTCCCTCAGTTCCTTGTTCGCGCCGACGAAGTTGGTCCCGTTGTCCGTGTAGATTTTCTTCGGCATTCCTCTTCTTGCAGCGAATTTTCGTAGCGCCATGATCATGCTGTCCGTAGAGAGTGAAGGAACAAGCTCAATGTGTACAGCTCGAGTTGTTAAGCATGTAAACAGAGCGCCCCATCTTTTCTCGTGACGTCTTGCTACGGTGATTGTCATCGGGCCGAAGTAATCTATGCCGGTGCACGTGAAGGGTGGATTACTGTGCATCAACCTCTCAGCTGGTAAGTTGCGCGTCGGTAGTTCTTGAGGTCTCGCCTTTCTTGTCTTGCACCATTGACATTGATGTTGAATTGTCTTGATCGCCGACCTCAGTCCCAGCACCCAGAAGCGTTGCCTTATCTCGTTCATGACCGTTGCGTGATTCCCATGGTTGAAGCGGTGGTGGAACTCTTCTATGATGAGTCGCGTTGCCTTGTCCTTGCTGTCGAGCACGATAGGTAGTTTGTAGTCCCTGGTCACGCCTTGTATCGCGTCGATTCTTCCTTTCATCCGCAGAAGTCCATCTTCCAGCACCACGTCGAGCCTCTTCAACTTGCTGCTGCCCTCCATTTGTTTTCCTTGCTGAAGACATCTGATATCTTCATTGAAGCTTCTTTCTTGACTCTTCTTTAGTAGTAGAGTTTCAGCTTGCTCTAGTAGGTCTGCTTCCAGCGGTATGTAGTTAACCGCTTTCCTTGAAGATGATTGTCTCCGAGTGATGGACTTCTTTGGTTTCCTTGTAGTCTTCTTCCAGTCAGGGTCTGCTTGGCTGACGTTGACCTTCTCCTTTCTTCTGCAGAGTTTGATGAACTGCAGTACTCTTGCTGTAGCTCGCCATAACCTCTTCCATGATGAAAACCTCTCAGGATCTGGAGATGGATGGGTGAAGCTCGCTGCCGCTGTAACGTCCGTTGCCTTCTCCCTCCGGTGGTCTCATGTAGACACGTGTTGAGGAAGTGCACTGGCCTTGCACCTCCGACGTCAGTTCCGTGGAGCACCCATCCAAGTCCCGTTCTAGAAGCGACCGGTTCGCTTGGCTTGCCTCTTCTTATCTCTTGAGTCACGATCAGCTCCCAGTTGTCTTGCCCGATGAGCAGCTGTGGTGACTCTCCTTCGTATTGTAGAGCCTTGGCGATCTTTTTTAGATGTGGATATTCTTGTATCTTCTTCTTGTCCAGGAACTGTGGCGTAAGCTTCAAGTCGTCGATCGTCCGGACTCTCTTCAATGTCTTCCGATGTCCTTGATGAACCCCCTTCAGTATGAGGTTCAGCACCTGTGAGTCCTTTTTCTTGATAAGCTTGCCTCCTACTGTTTCGATGACCAATTCTTCTTTGTTCCCTTGAGCGCCGATCTCTTCTGCCACCTTCTTGTCCAGAAGAGATACCGTTGACCCTTCGTCCATGAGGGCCAATATCTTCTTGGATGTCTTTGACCCGAAGACTTCTACTGGAACAATCTTCAGGTACGCCCTTGCGTTGTTGACCGAGTTCACTGTCCCAGTGACGCTTGATGCCTCTGGTGATGCTTTAGTTTTCTCCCCCTCGGTCCTATCTTCCGTCTCGACGTGCAGCAGATGATGATGCCACCTCTTGCACTCCTTGCACGACGGCTTCCTGCAGCTCTCCTTCCTATGCCTTCCTTGAAGGCACTTGAAGCAGACGCGACTCCTCTTGACGGCTGCCCAGCGGTCTCGAACTGACGCCTCCAGGAACTTCTGGCATTCCACGAGGAAGTGTTCCCCTTCACAGATGGGACAAGTCTTCTCCGTCTTCCTCGGGTCCGTTTTCCTGAAGTCCTTTTCTTTCGTTGAGTGCGCCGCTTGTCTGGTTTTTCTGAAGCCACCGCCTTTGTCCTCTGATGTCGCGAAGGCCCCGCACTTATCTGCTTCTGCGTTCAGGAACCTAGAAACAAGCGTTAGATCCGAGAACTCGCCTTCTTCTGATGCTGCAGTGAAGTCATACCAACGGAACTTGAGAACTGTCGGCATCTTTTCCACGATTTGCTTCACTATCTCCGGTGAATGCAGGTACTGAGGCTTCTTCAGTCCTTTGATTGCTGCTACGCTGTTGCTGATCTGGCTTGTGAAGATGCAGATGTCCCTCGGGTTCTCCGTGATCTTCGGCAACGCCCTGACTTTGTCCAGTTCAGCCAGTACCAGCGCATCAGGTCTTCCAAATCTTCTTCTAAGGGTTTCCATAACTTCCATCGGAGAAGCTTCGGAGTACAGCAAACTCTTGATAGCTTCTCTTGCGTTGCCCTTCAGTGCAATCGAGCCATGTTCTGGACATCGTTGAACATTGGTGCTGTATCGGCGTAGACGACCTTGAATGCCAACCACTCGCTGCTGTCACCGTCGAAGTAGGGTAGCTCGTGAATGTAGTTCGGCTGCGATGCTGGACCTCTTCCTCCGGTGAAGGCTTCCTTCAAGGCTGTTGCCAGCGCTTGAATCTCGATCGTGGCCCCTCTTGTGGAGTGGTTCTCTTCAGGCTTCACCTTCTGGGGCTCTTCTGGGGGTTTCCGATTTTGTTGCTCTGCCCCATCCTTGTCGTCTTCCAATACGGATGTCTGAATCCAGTTCTGCACCTGTGCTGCTCTGTCCTCTTGTTCCACTTGGTCTTCATCCACGGAATCTTCATCCTCATATTGTGCCAACTCCAATCTGACGCGAGCCAGCTTCGTCGCAGCCTGGGCTTGCTTCAGCTCCCGGCGCGCTAATTCTTCTCTGGCTTCCAGCTCACGTCGTCTGGCTGAAGAACTCGTGGTTTTTGTAGACCGCGCTTGACGACCGACCCCCGTCGGCTTCAGAGTTGTGGCTGATCCACCTTTCTGTGCCGGGGCCTGTTCTGGGGTCTTCTGTGCTGCTTCTTCTTTTTTCTGTCCTTTCCCGGACGCAGCCGTGGTTGCAGTAGCCACCGTAGTAGAGGTTTCTTGAGTGGTCGTTGTACCCGAAGAGTCTGAGGTAGTTCCCATGGTTCCCGAAGAGTCCGAGGTAGTTCCCATGGTTCCCGAAGATCCCGTCTCTGACGCAGACGTGACCCCTACTGACCCTGACGCTCCTTCTGTCTCGTCCCTTCCCAAGGGACGGGACACAGGGCGTGAGGGGGCATCCTTCTGTGACCTGGTGACCGGCATCTTGAGTCATCTTTCCTTCCGGGTTCTTCCTCTGGAATCTTCTAGCTTCTTCTAGCAGGGATCCGGCTCGAAGGACCAACTGTTGCGGACGGTAACCAGGATGACCTAGTTCGCCCTGGGAAAGTATCCCAACTTAAGTTTGACGTGCGTTCCTTTCTCCTTCCGAAGCTGGTAGACGCACGCCGCCACGCACCCCTGAATGCGTATGAAGCTATGACGACCTGCTCTTCCTTCCTATGGGGGACCTCGACGTTGAAATGAAAGACAGGATCTTGAATATTCAGGTTTCGGCTGTTCCTAGGTTTCCCTACTACTACTTGCTGTCTTCCTATTGCTTCTTGCCTCTTCGGTGGCTTAGCTGCGACTTGCCTCTTCGGTGGCTGGACTGCGACTGACGGCCGTACAAACTGCGCTCATATTTATATGGCCGTGTTTTACCGGCAAGACGCCTGCGTGCTTTTGACTCAAATTCACCTAATTTTTTCCTTGAGCCGAAACGTTTAAACCTTTATTTCTTGTAATTTACCCAAAGAACATTTACAAATCTAAGCCTTATAAATAACAAAAACAAGCCTTATCAACATAAATTACAAAATCTAAACATATTCAACAAATAAAAAAGTTTCTAGAACCAAAACTTATAAAAAACTTGATTCGGAACATTTTCCTTATACTAATTTTACAATAACTCTAAAACTTATTAACAGATTTACACAATTCAAACGGAAAACCTTGTTCCAAGCCAAAACCCTTCAAATAACACTATTTTTGTTATGATTCATCAATAAACAAAAAAGTACTTAAACAAAACGATGTCTTATTATAACAAAAAACGAATCAGCCTTACATTAAGCTTTTGTCGCCGACAAAATGGGTTACAGAAAAACTTATCCCAAACATCACTGAGCCTTCAATCATTGTGATGGATAATGCGCCGTATCACTCTGTGATAAAAAATAAAGCTCCAACATCATCCAATAAAGTAAATGAAATAAGGTTGTGGTTACAAGAAAATAATGTGCCATTCGATCCAGATTTGAGACCAGACTTGAAACCTTCTCTTCTAGCTCTGGTAAAGAAAAATAAGCCTGAACCAGTTTATCAAATTGACGAGATTCTGGTTCAACACGGGCACACAGTGATCTGAACCCAATCGAGTTAATTTAGGCACTCGCAAAGAGAAAAGTTGCTACAGAGAACGTTGGTGCAAAAGACATAAAGAAGTTGACCGTGGACGTATTCGAATCGATAACTGCCGTTGTGTTGATTGGAAAAATTTCTGTGAACACATAAAAAAAATTGAAAAGGAATATTATGATCGTGGGAGAACATTATACAGTGCCATAGACAAATTAGTCATTCGGGTTGGGAAAGATAGTACTGATGATGACACAGAATCAGTTAGTGACGATTCAGTTGCAGAGTTGGATACAACAAACTTAGGGGCTGGTACTTCACAAGATTCAAGTAGTCTCATGGAAGGGGTGGTATACCTAGATTTCGACCTATTACAATATGGTTTTCATAATTACAGTATTATAAATAAATAAAACATGTTTTGATTCAGTCTTTTATTTCTTGCATATTAACAATACGATGTAGTATGGTAGGCGAAGTTTTAATAGGTTGATTTTGACAGCTGTTTATCTTTATTTTTTTTAACTAGCGATAAAAAATATCAAATATACCATAAAATAAGATTTTACGTTACACAAGTACTTTAATTTCTTTTTACATAGAATTATGGCTTCAATCAAAATATAGCAAGAAGCCTATAATCTAGTATCAAGATCGGTTGTGGCTTACTGACTGTGTTGCTACATACAAGCTACACGAGCGATGGTGCCGCCCTCATTTATTTTCAACTCTTATGACCATTTTCTACTGTAGGTACCTATATTATTAACGCGGACATAAAACATTAAGAAAGTTGAAAGAAGTGCAAGAAAGTAATAAACGTAGCAAAGTGCACAAAAACAAGACGTCAAAAAGGTGATAAAATAATTAGAACCACAAAAGAAACAATAGCTAATGGCTAGTTGACTTACTAATAATGCGGGAAGCGGTACGTGCATAGAAGGATAACGCATAGCGGGCGAATTGATTGAGTGCGGACTGGTTTGCGTGACAGTGCTCGCCAACCCTTGGGTGCAGATATTCATACAAGTTAGTGTGAGTAGTAAGTTAGCAAGCAATAAGCATATATTGTAGAATATTACAGCTTTTGAAGGTCCACTTCCGTCCGAATTACTATCACTGGTGATGTAGGGGTCTTTCGTATGCAGATCTTGTAGGCTTTCACCCATGTATGGGCAAACCCCCGGCCCTTCGCCAATGTTTTGGTTTTATTGAGGAGTAGGTATTTTATTCTCGAGTGTCAAGTGATCATTGACGTGTATCCTGGTGGTACCACCCTTCAATCCCAGGTCTGCAGGGGTTATAGTGCATTATTTGCCATAGCAACGAAATCGTCCTTTATATATCTACTGTACCTACACAGAGATGACGATCTTTTTATTCACCTTGTCATTGCGCATCGGTATCCTCGCAATGTAATTTATTTGCTCCTTAGGTACCGAGCATTCAATATGAGAACCGATATTTGAAAAACCTCGAAGAGATTTTCTGAGCTTGAGACTGGGACGCCCTTAATTTCAATATTATTTAGGCGCGAGCGCTGCTCATTCTCTTTCAAATGACTCCAGGTTTTCCAAGCGCAACTTTGATAACTGTTGATGAAATGGTCACAGCATTTTACAACATTCTGTATGATGTCATTGAAAAATTTGTTCCTAAGCGCAAACAAAAAAATTCTCAACCCGCCTTGGTTTAACCAAAGACTTATAAAAATGCTTAAAGAAAAGACATAACCCCCGTGATAAACTTGAATTTGAACTATTATCCAATATTTATAAATTTAAGCAATGCGTAATCAGGTTGCTATATGGTGTTCAACAACAATGTTAAATAATGTTTATCTTATTTATTTCGTTACTATTTGTTTTTTTCAAGTAATTTGTCTTATTTTTTCTTAGTTACTAATTTAATTTTAAATAATGTACCTACTGTAAAAATCTCGAGTTTTTTTTGGTAATTTTTATATATTACATTGCAACATTTTTTCATGACTTGTTATGTTTGCATATTTGGGTAAAATCTAGTTCGTAACTACATTGTACCTACTGTATTTTTATAATGATTTTACTCTGTTTTGTGAACTAATAAATAAATAAATAAATAAATTAAGGCGACGCTGCGACTCCTTCTTGGACGAATGTTATTGTCAATACAAAGAAAACGTTGAGAAAAACATACATAAAAATCCGAGGTCATTCTGGACTTATATAAAAAACAAATGTAACAATATCATAAACATACCTTCCAACATGTCCTCCCTAACTTCAACCGCCAGTAATGGTACTGAACATGCTAATCTTTTTGCCAAACACTTTTCTTCAGTTTACGATACTCTAAATTCAGTCACTTCACCCAATTTAAATTCAGGAACTTCTGCACTTAATCAAAATTTTTCTCAATCCAACTGCTTAGGAATTCTACATTTCACTATAGAAGAAGTGTTACGCCAACTCAAAAAACTCGATCCTTCTAAGGGAGCCGGCCTAGACGGCATTCCGCCAGTTTTCATCAAACAGTGTGCCAAGGTCTTAGCTTTACTTACGACGCTTATCTTCAATCGGTCTTTGGCTGACGGTGTCTTCCCTCGTGAATGGAAAAGAACTAGAGTAGTGCCAGTCTTCAAAAAAGGAGATCGCAGTAGTGTTTTAAACTATCGGCCTATCTCTGTTCTATCGTGTTTCTCTAAGAGGTTTGAATCTTTGCTTAGGTACCCCAACAGTTACTAGACATGTAAACTCATCATTGTCTGACTCACAACATGGATTTAGACGTGGCCGCTCTATATAAACGAACCTCACAACTTTTATATCGGATTTGTCGTTTAGACAAGGGCCTAGAAATTGATACCATCTATACAGATTTCAGCAGCGCCTTTGACAAAGTCAACCATGATGTGCTTCTCAACAAGTTGTTTTTGCGGGTTATCTTTGGCTCATTATTAGAATGGTTTACGTCGTACTTAAATAACTTTAGTATCAATTAAAGGTTATGACTCCATGGTTTATTACGCTAAATCCGGCGTTCCGCAGGGATCCCATCTGGGACCTATACTATTTCTCATATTCATCGATGACTTATCACAGCACATAAAACATTGTAAATTTTCTATGTATGCAAATGACTTGAAATTTTATAAAGAGATTAGTTCCAACTTAGATGTTAAATTAATGCAAGATGACATAAATTCAGTTGTAAATTGGTGCGAAATTAATGGTATGGTACTAAACTCCTCAAAGTGTTACCATATTAAGTTTTCTAAGAAAAAACTGCCGCTGGAATCTACATACTTCATCAATAATAACACAATTGCAAAAGTAAAAGAAATGAAAGACCTAGGCGTCACCCTTGACTACCAACTCAATTATATTTCACATTATAACAACATCATTAAAAAATCTGCACAATCAATGGGATTTATAAAACGTAACGCTAAAGTTTTCAAAAAACCTAAAACCAAAGTTCTCCTTTTCAATACTCTTGTTAGAAGCTTTCTGGAATTCGCCTGCACCATTTGGAACCCAATATAGAGGTACAGCGTTCACCCCCAAAGAATTGAAAGTATACAACGCTCTTTCACAAGACATCTTGCATTTACCTCTCCTGGAATATCCCATAGATCTCCATACCCCGATAGACTGAAACACTTTGAAATAGATTCCCTTTACTGTCGCCGTAAGATACTCGAACTATCATTCCTCCCCTGGATGCGTCCCCGTAGTAGTAAGAATCAGTAACCAGAGCACAGGTGGAACAACCATCATAGCTCGATGAACCAGAGCACAGGTGGAACAACCATCATAGCTCGATGAACCAGAGCACAGGTGGAACAACCATCATAGCTCGATGAACCAGAGCACAGGTGGAACAACCATCATAGCTCGATGAACCAGAGCACAGGTGGAACAACCATCATAGCTCGATGAACCAGAGCACAGGTGGAACAGCCATCATAGCTCGATGAACCGACGAACCAGAGCACAGGTGGAACAGCCTTCATAGCTCGATGAACCACAGTCCGATGGAACAACCATCAAAGCTCGATGAATTAGTCATCACATCCAGATGGAACAACTAAGTCTCATGTCAGATGAATTAGCCATCGAACCTGGTGGAACAACATTGCAACATGACCTTATTTCAGCATTTTTTTCTTACTTATTAATGTTTATCACATACATATAATATTCGTCATAATCCATAATAGTAATGGAGGCATTTGGCGACAGTTGGTAAACCTTTATTAATAAATCTACTATATAAAAATAAGTCGGGTTTTCCTTCCTGACGCTATAACTCCAGAACGCACGATCCGATTTCCACGGTTTTGCATTCGTTGGAAAGGTCTCGGGCTCCGTGAGGTTTATAGTTACATAAAACGAAGCCATCTGGTGGCGAAACGGAGTTCGCCGGGTTTGCTAGTAAATAAATAAACTTCAGATATACGACGTCATTTTTGGTATTTTTCAAAGACTGAATGTCCTTCTCCATCTCCAGTATTTTATCTGATAATGCTCCAATTCTGCAATCGACGAAATCAATAGACTTTTTAATCTCTGCTAACTCAGGTTTGATGGTTTTAAGCTCGTTTAATTCTGCCTTAATACTTTTTACGCTCTCGTCAAGACCAGGGAGCACGGCTACTTGAAATGACAGCCGCTTAAGCTCAGCGAGCACGGCTTCCATATCCGCTGGTACCGGCGACTTCGCAGAAGAAGTAGATGCCGGTGGTGGAAGAGGGCTTCCCGTTCTGGAACTCTTGCAGGAAGTACACCTCCATGACGATTTCCGGTCTCCAAGGCGACGATATCCGATTTCCGTTACCCCAGCACAGGCGAAGTCAAACTGGCCTGCGCAGATAGAGCACTGTGCTCCGTCTCTGAATTCTTCCTGGCATTTGAACATCGTGTGTGGTTTCTACTATGCGACCCGATATCAAAAGGTTTAATTTGCGACCCGGTATCAAAAGCGGTTGACTATCGCTGATGCAGGCAGCACGCGCTAAACCAGTCGTGTATACGTGCGCACAGACTGACTGCTTATAACTACAGGAACCCTTTACACTGTAAAGGGTCCCTGTAGTTAAGAAAGTTAGGCTGAAGAACCAAAAACTGTAAAGTTTACAGTTTTTGGTCCTTAAGCCTAACTTTTTACTAATACCGTGGCCGCCTCCTGTCGACGTTCGGGAGACACGGTTTCCAAATTACAACCGGTATACGGTCTACTGGCTATTCTGTGAAGTATCATCGACGCGACGTTTGATACCAAACAGGGAAACAGTGCTCTAGTGTTTTAGTGAATTACGTGCGACTGCGAATCGGTTGACTGGCTTCCCACCTGCGGGTTCCACCAGTCATTGAGAAGGCGCAGAAGGTTGTGCTAATTTCACGAGGACACTGAGTACCTACAGGTACTTAGCAACAGGTAGTACTGAACATCTTACCTAGGTACCTACATCTCCTACTACTATATTTACTACAAAATGGAGAATCTACTTTAGCGCCAACACGTCATTATTGACGCCATCAAGAAGTTAGAACGCAACTTTAGCAAGGATTCTGCGAGTCGGAAGACCCGCAGATACCTGGATGAACGTCTGGATAAACTCGACAAGCTGCGGGGAGACTTTCAATCCAACAACCAGAAGCTGTCTTCTTTTACAAATGACAGCGATCCATACTTCGTCGAAAATCAATTCGAGCAAATGAGAGCATACTACGAATCTGTCCGTGTTAAGATATCGTCCTGCCCCCCTGCGGCTGTGGATGTCACTCTAGCACCTCTATCCCTTACCGAGGCCGGGGACATCAGCCGAGGAAGTGCCTACTCGATCACCTAGGCCCCTCTCGACGGCTCCGCCACCGCCCATTGAGCAAACTACCTCTTCGCTGGGGCAGGTAAGTGAATTGCTATCTCTTAGAGGCAGAGAACCGCGTTTAACCGTCAGGTAAACAAACTTCATGTTGACGAGATACGAGACAGATGGGAGATCGACGATGTGCTGCGTACATTACAACAGCGATGGAATGCAATCGACTCTCTGCACTTGCGAATTGACAACATTCTACAAGGATCAGGTCCTCCCCCAGAGTTTGATACTTACGAGACCACATACACAAAGATCAAGCGAAATTTGAACTACAAGGTGGCTTCAACATCGCATCTTCAACAACCAACGCCTCAAATCACTCACCAACTTTTACTACCAACATTTACGGGCAAGTACACACAATGGCCTACTTTTTACGATCTCTACGTGGATAGCATCCATAATAACAACTTACTTACGAAGTCCCAGAAGATGCAACATCTAAAGGGAATTATGTATTACAGCTTCATTCGATGCGATTTTGAGATTTTACATATTGTAGTAGCGTTTCATAGCACTAGCCTTACACACGATATTTTAAAGTTTTATTTTTTTATTTAATTTAAAAAAATATGAAAGTTGTTATTTCTCTCTCTCTGCTGCTAGCTGACGTTTTGTCATTAACTGTCATTTTAGGGTGTTTCGATATTATTTTTTAGCTTTGTATATGTGTATTTGACTTTTCAATTAAGTATAATAATTAAATAATATTAAAATAAATATAATTTTTCCTTTGTATTTGTAATAATTTTCTTAGGTTTTGTTGCAATATTAACATTTTAGTACTATGTTCTGCCTTTAAGGTTAGGTAGGCTCCTACATTTGTTTGCTTTTGATTTAAAAAAAAATTAACGATCCACTTACTTACGGTGTAAATAAGTGAAACAGGGGATTTCTGAAACTCTTGTCCAATTATCCCCTGCGCTTCACCTTAGTGAGCACGCAGGGGATTATGGCAGGGGATTATTGGAATAAGCCGTCATTTTGACTTAGCTGACCCTGTCTTGACTCTACGGTACCATGCTGCCCTGTCATTGGCTCTACATTTCGTGACGTTGTTGGGTCGTCATAGCTCAACTTCTTACCTGTAGGCCAAGCACGGGGAGTGTTCTCTAGGGTAGAATAGACAATAATGACCTCGCATCGACATACATTGCGTACGTTAATGAAGTTGAAGGAATAAATTTCAAATAATTTACGCATTCGATGACAAACTGACGTAATTTTTCTCTATTCTACCCTAGACAACAATGCCCATGCTAGGCCTACTGCGTTGCGATTTTCTTGTCATTTTGTTTAAAGTTATATCCTTGATCAAGTGAATGCTTTGATCGATAGATAATTCAAATTTTTACAGAGGGATGGGGGGGTTAAATAGGGGAAGGTATATAAATCGCATCGAATGAAGCTGTTCATATAATTATGATCGAATTTCACGTAAGGGTAAGTTCGTATGATCATTAATTATGTATCACAGCTTCATTCTTAGCGATTTTGAGATTTTACATATTGTAGGATGTTCAGAGGTCATCCAATGTAAAATTTGAAGCTAAAATTTGAAATATGAAGCTGTTCATTTAATTATTATCGTACGTCCCATACTTACAGATTAAGTTCCTTTGATCATTATTTGTTAGGAGTTGAGGGTCGGGACTGTTAGGAGTTAAGGGTCGGGATTGTCAACCTACCCCAAGGTGGTTCAGTATTTTTGTCCGTTTTGAGGGAGCGGGTAGAAAACCGCCCCGGGCACCAACCCTCGCTACTCCCGTGCAGTCATGCATGCTACTGCGAAGAGGTTTTGTGACAATTTGAACAGATTTGACATTGGTTTCATGCTGCCACACCAAGGTACAGTTATAGTTTAATAGTTACATTTTAATTAGTTTCTACTCTTTCCGGTTTCCGGTTACACTGTAGACTAAGTAGTTAATTAGTCAGATTAGATAAGAAGGTAGTACCTAAATCAAATCACAAAGCTTTAAAATTAACAAAGTTAATTAGCGAAACAAATTTTTAGATACCTATCTAGCTTTTGTAGTTAGGTAGATACTTGATTTAAAATTAGCATGACATTAACTGTTTGTGCCTGAGCGTAGCTAGGCTTGCGGGCGCGCCGCACGCCGGCACCCTTTAATACGACGCTACGCAACTTAGCAGCAGCATCTCTGTCAACACTATCCCCTCCGTTGTTAGAATCATCAGGTGTGTAGTGTCTCCGCTACCGCTACCGCACAACACAAGACAACACAATGCGAGTACTAGCTAACTTGTTGATCTGCGCGGGCGCCGGCGCTATGTTCTCCGTACACTGTAAGTTACCTTGGAAGTCATCATCAGCCTACTTATAATAGTCCTCGGAGCTGAACTAGTCTCCTGCATAAGTAGACATATACATAGCCTACCTATAATAGTCCTCGGAGCTGAACTAGTCTCCTGCATAAGTAGACATATACATTTATTTGCCACCACATAGGTACCTACATCTCTCTCACCCTGTCATCGGTAGCATCCAGTATGTGCCAGTAAATTTAAATGTTCCAGTATTATGGGCTCCTGCTTTAGGACAGTACTTCGACGACACATACAAAGACAGATATTTCAAGCCCATCGAATTTGAAAAGTTTCACCGTGGAGCAGTGAATAGATACAACACAACGGGCATGTTCAATATAAGTCAATGCAGCATTGATCTCATGATTTGCTTGGAAGATGCACCGTGAGTACCCAGTACCTACCTACCGACTTACAACTCAGGGTACCAGATAACAGATTCCAGCGTAGCTTTGTAATGTAACTTGCCAGGAGTCAGTCGTTAACAGAATTTCCATTCACTTCACGAAACTAGGTGCCTATTCCTATAAAATAATTTGGTGGTTTTGCTTTTGCTATTATTGTTTTTTTTTTCTATTTGGTTATTTATTATAATTGTGTACCTGCCTTTTTATGTGTACCTAAATACTGTTTTTCTTCATCTGTTATTTTTCCCTGTGCTGTTTGCGTGTGGACGTGTGGATTTTTATCTATCTATCTACAAGTCCGACCAGAAAAAGTAGAGGGCGCCATTATTGTTTACATGGTACCTTAAACTACGGCAGAACTTTTTTATATTTGATATTTTTAATATATTTTTAACAATTGTCTTTAATGTTCTTTACCTCTGTCTTAGTTAATATCTTCTTTTGAAACTGCTAGCAAATTCGACAAAGTAGGAACTTCTTTCCTAACTGAATAAAAATGATGATTTTTTTATCTGATAGCATAGCACTAATATCAAAATCATCCAGCACTATCTTAGGTCGACCTTGTCTGTGCTTCGCACGAGTACTTAGGTCGACCTTGTCTGTGCTTCTCAAGAGTACTTAGGTCGATCTTGTCTGTGCTTCTCACGAGTACTTAGGTCGACCTTGTCTGTGCTTCGCACGAGTACTTAGGTCGACCTTGTCTGTGCTTCTCACGAGTACTTGGGTCGACCTTGTCTGTGCTTCGCACGAGTACTTAGGTCGACCTTGTCTGTGCTTCTCACGAGTACTTAGGTCGACCTTGTCTGTGCTTCGCACGAGTACTTAGGTCGACCTTGTCTGTGCTTCGCACGAGTACTTAGGTACCAAATTATCCGCTATTTTTTGTGGCTTTATCAACAATCCCCCTAACAGTGCTTTCAGATTTTCCGGCAAATGAAAAATAAAGGGTTGCACTACAAAATACGATTCAATGGGAAATTGCAGTGTTGCTGCTAGCGGAAAATTATTCTGTTTAGTCCAACAAATAAAAACTGTAAGATTAAAAGAAATTATTCTTAGACGTCTTTTTTTTTATTCTGTATAAGTAGGTATTCTATTCTTATGAAAATAAATCTAGATACAAAAATCAGTAAGTACCTTTATGATTTATAAGTAAGTAGGTAAGTATCTAAGCTAAATACGTGCATATAGTTTTGCAAAGAAAAGCTGAATCTGGCGACAAATTCACTATAGCGTCCACACTGGCCTGTCATGAAGAGTTGCCAGTTAACAGTAAATTTTAGTTCCTCGATAATTCATTCTACTCTTTCTGGTCAGACTGCATCTAATTATCTGAGCGTCTGGTCGAAGCGGCGCGTGACCCGAGAGCTGGTGAGTATCTATCTGGCGCAGCGCAATATAATATTAATACATTTATTTCAGACAACATTATAACAAATATTAACTAGATCTTACTGTCCATAACAATGTACATAAGTACCTATACCTAAACCAAACATACATACTTACATAGAAATATAAAAAGTTAATTTACTAAATAAAATTGTTAAAATTTTTTTAAAAAAAATTGTAAATAAAACGTGTAAAACTGTACACGTTATAAATTGCGGTGGCGTGTATGACGCAATCAGGGCCTTAGAGCGGGGCCATACAGCCAGTTTCTTAAACTGATCAAAAACTTATCTAGGAATAACTGAGGTTGGAGTAGGAACTAAACAATTTAGAAATCGCCAAAAGGAAGGTGAAGGAGGTGGCGCGGATGGTGAGAAACATGAAGAGAGGTAAGTCCCCAGGACGCGTTGAGCATTCCACCTATCGGGCGTGCTCGCCATGTTCTTCACCCTCTGCGTCGGGCACTCGTACCTGCCGGCGGCGATGATGCGAGCTGTGGTGGTTCCTATCCTTAAGAACAGGACTGGTGACGCATCCAGCCTGAACAACTACAGGCCGATATCACTCGCCACGGTCATGGCGAAGGTGCTGGACGGTGTGATTCATAGGCATTTAGAGAAACTCCCTAAACTACACGACGCACAGTTCGGCTTTAGAGCCGGACTGTCCACTGAAACCGCAGTGTGAACCCTCAGACACACCGTCCAGTCCAGTACTACACGAGCAGAAGTATCTGCACCTGTCTACGCCTGCTTTTTAGATCTATCAAAAGCTTTTGATCTTGTTTCGTATGACAGGTTGTGGCAGAAGCTCGCGACCGAGACTCAAATCGATCCGCGGCCTTGCCCTAATAATAAGGATAGTTATATATTATAATTTGTAACCTAAACATTTGGATTTAAGCTTTTACATTTTATGCCTAGAATATTTAGATTATGTACCCATTAACCACCTAGCATAATATTGCCGTGCCCTAGCAGGGTGAGGGTGCAGGGTGAGGGTGCATGTTTGAAACCACCTTCTTTTATTTTATAAGATCCCTTGTACAACATGTTTGCAATCAAAATTTGATTATTGACTAAAAATTCCTCCACAGCTAATATCGCTGTAAATACTGGTACCTACGACAATCTGGACAAAAAAGTACCTAAGCTGAAAAAAATTTAGGTATATTCTACTAAGGCCATTTTCCGGTAGCTACACCGGTTAAGGATGGGTTTTTAGGACGGGGCAGTAAGGGGAGGTCCCTTACTGCCCCGCCCTAAAAATTCACCCTGTAGTTATACCTAAGTACCTAACGGGGCGCCTGCGCCTGTCGTGTGCTACAACAACGACCAACCGTGTAACAACGACCTTGATCTGCCGTGTGCTTACAGCAACGATTTGATCTGCTCGCGCACGAGGCCCTTCTCGAACCTCGCCTTCATCGACACCATCTGTCCACTGATGCGCGAGCGCTGCCACGACTACAACCCCACCTTCCAAGGTTTGTATTGTACCCTCTCCTATATGTAGTCACTATGTGGTAGGTATCCATTGAGAGTGCGCGAGAGAGGGCTCCACCGCACCAGCCAGATGTAGTCACTGTGGTAGGTACACATTGAGAGTGCGCGAGAGACGGCTCCACCGCACCAGCCAGATGTAGTCACTGTGGTAGGTACACATTGAGAGTGCGCGAGAGACGGCTCCACCGCACCAGCCAGATGTAGTCACTGTGGTAGGTACACATTGAGAGTGCGCGAGAGACGGCTCCACCGCACCAGCCAGATGTAGTCACTGTGGTAGGTACACATTGAGAGTGCGCGAGAGACGGCTCCACCGCACCAGCCAGATGTAGTCACTGTGGTAGGTACACATTGAGAGTGCGCCAGAGAGGGCTCCACCGCACCAGCCAGATGTAGTCACTGTGGTAGGTACACATTGAGAGTGCGCGAGAGACGGCTCCACCGCACCAGCCAGATGTAGTCACTGTGGTAGGTACACATTGAGAGTGCGCGAGAGACGGCTCCACCGCACCAGCCAGATGTAGTCACTGTGGTAGGTACACATTGAGAGTGCGCGAGAGACGGCTCCACCGCACCAGCCAGATGTAGTCACTGTGGTAGGTACACATTGAGAGTGCGCGAGAGACGGCTCCACCGCACCAGCCAGATGTAGTCACTGTGGTAGGTACACATTGAGAGTGCGCCAGAGAGGGCTCCACCGCACCAGCCAGATGTAGTCACTGTGGTAGGTACCCATTGAGAGTGCGTGAGAGACGGCTCCACCGCACCAGCCAGATGTAGTCACTGTGGTAGGTACCTATTGAGAGTGCGCGAGAGACGGCTCCACCGCACCAGCCAGATGTAGTCACTATGTGGTAGGTACCCATTGAGAGTGCGCGAGAGAGGGCTCCACCGTACCAGCCAGATGTAGTCACTATGTGGTAGGTACCCATTGAGAGTGCGCGAGAGAGGGCTCCACCGCATCAGCCAGATCTAGTCACTGTGGTAGGTACCCATTGAGAGTGCGCGAGAGAGGGCTCCACCGTACCAGCCCGATGTAGTCACTGTGGTAGGTACCCATTGAGAGTGCGCGAGAGAGGGCTCCACCGCACCAGCCAGATGTAGTCACTGTGGTAGGTACCCATTGAGAGTGCGCGAGAGACGGCTCCACCACACCAGCCAGATGCGTCGGGAGATGAGATGGAAGAACGCTATAATATAGGTAGCTTGTTTTATGGAATCTTCGATATAAATTAAATACAGTGAACTATGAAAGGGGGTAGGACCTACTGTACGAAGTACAATGTGTCAGGTCAGTCCGAGAATCTAGTTCACCTAAAGTCCTACATTATAATGTCTACTTGCAATACGTGATCTTTGTTGTTCCGCATTGAACCTTCATGTATCTTAACTCTAATTAATAAATCAGTTGCGAATTATCAGCGTTGGAGTTATCATTTCCCGGTACCTCTAACACCTACTGTTGACAAGAGAAATGCATGTTTGTCTGTCGGTGGGCATGTTTGTTTGTCGGAATGTGTATGTGTGTGCGCGCAGGCCCCTTCCTCGACTTGTAATGTGTATGTGTGCGCGCAGGCCCCTTCCTCGACTTGTAATGTGTATGTGTGTGCGCGCAGGCCCCTTCCTCGACTTGTAATGTGTATGTGTGCGCGCAGGCCCCTTCCTCGACTTGTAATGTGTATGTGTGTGCGCGCAGGCCCCTTCCTCGACTTGTAATGTGTATGTGTGCGCGCAGGCCCCCTCCTCGACTTGTAATGTGTATGTGTGTGCGCGCAGGCCCCTTCCTCGACTTGTAATGTGTATGTGTGTGCGCGCAGGCCCCTTCCTCGACTTGTAATGTGTATGTGTGCGCGCAGGCCCCCTCCTCGACTTGTAATGTGTATGTGTGTGCGCGCAGGCCCCTTCCTCGACTTGTAATGTGTATGTGTGTGCGCGCAGGCCCCTTCCTCGACTTGTAATGTGTATGTGTGCGCGCAGGCCCCCTCCTCGACTTGTAATGTGTATGTGTGTGCGCGCAGGCCCCTTCCTCGACTTGTTATGTGTATGTGTGTGCGCGCAGGCCCCTTCCTCGACTTGTAATGTGTATGTGTGCGCGCAGGCCCCTTCCTCGACTTGTTATGTGTATGTGTGTGCGCGCAGGCCCGTTCCTCGACTTGTAATGTGTATATGTGCGCGCAGGCCCCTTTCTCGACTTGTAATGTGTATGTGTGTGCGCGCAGGCCCCTATTTCGACTTGTAATGTGTATGTGATATGCGCGCAGGCCTTTTTCTCGATTTGTACTGTGTATCTGTGTGCGCGCAGGTCCCTACCTCGACTTCCAGGAGGGCGCGTGCCACGAGGAGAAGATGGCGGAGGACATCGATTACAATTGAATTGGAATGAAGCTGCGCTTGCTAAGCTTCGAGAGAACTGCTCTGCGCTACTCTACTTATTGTATTTACATATTAAACCATTTTTTGTGACCATTTGGCTTATAAATATAATAATAAACAATATACTCTGAAATGCAAGTTTATTACTTTAAAAGCATAATCTTCATTAAAAATCACCGATGGTAGGTACCTACTCCTTCCGTTCATAGTAATACACGTACAACGCCACCGCCGCCGCCGCCGCCGCCGCCTGGCGCTTGCGACATATCAACTATCGTCCGGCGCCGCGATGCCGACACACAGAGGCGGCGGCGGCAGCGGCGCTCTCTATATAAATATAAAGCATTATTACAAAATAAACTCTATAATGTATAGATAGGTACAATAAATAGATTATAAGTATGCGCCGGCCCCGCGCGGCTAGGGCTCTCCGCTCGACTGCGTGGCGCGGCAGCGTCCGCCGAAGGACATCGTTTCTTATCTTAATCATAATCTGCGCTCCGACGGACGCCACGCCGCGCCACGCCGCGCCGGCCCGGCTATATTCCCAGGATATTATTTATTTAAATTTTACAATTTTAAAACCTATAGTCAAATCAAAATCACTATTTTCTTGGAGAAAATATTAAAAAGCCTAGTATAGCGTATTGTGAACCGTCTGAAAACAACTAATTGAAAAACTGTAAAATGTAATTACATAAGTACCATCAAATGTAGTAATTATTGAAACATTGACACTTCACGTACTCGTAGGTACTGGAGGTCGCATGAATAAACACAATCGTGGAGAGCTACAATACAATACGAGCCAGCTCGGCTCACAGTCTGGTCGGCTCGTTCTGGAAACACAGTGATTTCAATTATGACAACAAAGTTACATCAAGTACTTACAACAGAAACATATCTAAGGTAGCGACCGCCCGGAACAGACAGGCGTATAGTATAGTCCCTAATAAACGTATAGGTAATGTAATGATACTCAAAGATTTAGTTAATTAAATACAAGAGTTGTGTCAATAGTAGATACCACTTCACTGTACATATTGTATCCAGCAAGTGCACCACCTGCGTGAAGGCAAGGCCTGCTGGGGAGCCCGAGTCTGCGTGGGGCAGAGCGCGGGCTCCCCCGCAGGCCTATTACACGTAAGTACCTAACGTATATATCTAATACAAATATGGAGGCAATCATAATAATTTTAATAGTCAATTCGCCTCAGCAATAAGATTCAAATTGTAAAGGTTGCAATTAGTGAAGGAACCGCCCGCGCCCCTCGCACAGACAGTCACACACACACAGACACAGCACAGACAGGCGCTCCACTGGTAACATCCGTCAGGCATACGGTAATAATATTATGTAATGAAAGCTATCTATCCTTATCTATGTTCCGCCTTCTGCCGCTCCTCCGACTCACCGAATAATATCCGCTTACAATAACAAATAACGTCCCTCACGCACTCACACACTCGGTCATTCGAGAATGTTCACACACACACACACACTCGTGTCATAAAGAAAACTATGCACAGGCTAGAAGTATTTAGCTAGCTAGGGCACCACCCAAACCTAGCACCTCAAGGCACGCGGCCGCAGCTGTCGATAGATTGCACTAGACAAGCGAGTACGAGCGACATCCTAAGTACCTACAATACACAAATATATTTGGTTTTCACTTAACTAAATAAGTTCGACAAAGCACTCCCTCACACAATCACAATAATAAATGTGTAATATAATGTTTCGTCTCCCTCTGCACGAACCGAAAGGCGAAGCGGACACACAGTGCGCGGCGTTCCACGAACCAGCGCTGCAGCGCGCTCCGCCATGATAGCGGCTAGTTATAAATATTATTATGTGAAACTTATTACAACATCGATCACTAGATGAAACAAGTTGCTGACATAACAGCGACGGCAGCGCCCTCCTAAACATACGTACGTCGCGGTCGGTACATATCGCTGCTGACGGGCAGCCGGCACGCCGCACGCCGCACGGCGCTGCCCGTCATTACTCATATAACGTTCTGACCGCGTGAGTTGACCGCTAGGGCTCCAGAAGCGAACCCTTTCATCTGCTCCCCACTTCTAGACGATAGGTAGCAGATAGCATGCAGCACACAGAGCCGAGCTAGAACAGCCGGGCGCGGCGCTTCAGTTCGTTGCGGCGCCACTGCGGCAGGCGGTAGAACTCCACGCGAGCCACTTGCAGGATCGCCTCGAACTCCGCGTCCGACAGGTGGCGCTGCAACACACCGACAATCAATTCAATTACTAAACACGCGAGATACCTAACTAAAATGTCTCAACATCCACTCAGTAAAGATTGAGGTGAAGATAATCAAATACAACTTTATTTGCTGCTCAATTTATCATTCTTCTATTTCTGTAATGTAACCATCAAAATCTTCAATAAGCTTTTATTTATGATGTACGAAGTACAATGTAGTGACATTATCAGGGAGGAATCCTAGTTGTGTCTGGATTCTTGTGTTACACAGTTCTTACACATTACATTGTTTTCCCTTTTTCTAGTGGCCAAGATGTACAAGGTACAGTGTGTTATTCAGTCTATGCGTGTGATATCAAGGTTACCTAGCTTCCTATGTTATTATAGCTTAGCGATGTACGAAGTACAATGTGTCAGGTCAGGCCGAGAATCTAGTTCACCTAAAGTCCTACATTATAATGTCTACTTGCAATACGTGATCTTTGTTGTTCCGCATTGAAGCTTCATGTATCTTAAATCTAATTAATAAATCAGTTGCGAACTATCAGCGTTGGAGTTATTATTTCACGGTAGCTCTAACATATGCATTTTTGTTAATTTTACAATTTTAAAGCTCTGGTTTTTTCCTTGAAATACATATAAAGCGCGGTTCACGACGCGACTAAGAACGTAGACCGAGTCAGGAGACCGATCCCACACTTGCCTTGAGGCTCTAGTTAGTGGTGTTGTGGTACACTACAAGCACCTCAGTATACTGTCGCGCGACCGCGGCCGCGGCGTGAAGCGCTCGCTCGTGTGAGGGCAGCGACCGATAGAGATCATGGGGATGCACAGTGCGGTGCGGTGCAGGTACCTCGAGGTTGAGGCGGTCGACGTCGGGCGGCAGGCGGTAGTTGGTGATCAGCAGCAGGTGGTAGGGGTACAGCTTGGCGGGCTCGTGCAGCAGGTGTCCCGTGCTCATGTTGGGCAGCGAGCGGCGCACGCCCGCCCCCGCGCCCACCGCGCCCACCCCCGAGCACACCGCCTGCGCCAACATCACGCCGCCGTCGACGGTCTACAATGTGCAACACATTACAAACTTATTGACAACCTTAAATATTATATATTCTGCTTACGGCTACCTACCTAACATAAAGTATAGATATGGGTTATTATTATATTAGCCATTACTGTCCCACTGTTGGACAAAGGCACACCTTTAGATGCAGTAAACTCAGGAAACATATCAATCATTCCATTTATTCGAAGGCATGCATAGACACATTCGAGGTGCTGCTGATTGTGAGAGCATTCGATTAGGTCCTAGAACGCTACGTCCACTTGCAGCATACACACGACGACGCGACGTTACGAGCAGTCGGTTTGGTATACGAGTACGTAATATGTCCTTCATCGAAATAAATCATATAAGTACCTAGGTATGAATCAGATCGGATCATCCGGTGTCGCGCAAGGACCGATTATTGGCCCTCTTCTATTTTTAATCTTTAAGTTGAACATAAACTATATTAACTATAATTTATGTAATAGGAACTGATATATTCGGGTTACTTACCGCAGCACTTCTGTCCACATCGGTGATGGAGCCGGCAGAAACTGCAACAGAGACGGGCATCAGTGGAACAGCGACAGACCGAGCCACGCCCTTCCTCGGCCGATGTGCCGAGCTAACCCCATTGTCAACAAGTCTCTAGACAGTGGTGCTACGCGAGACGGATTGCAAGGTCCGCTTGGTTAACATAATTATTATGTATGTGACATACATAATAATTATGTTAACCGGCGACGGGTAGGTACTATCTTAAATTGGCTCACTGTGAGTAATTGAGGTTTATATAATTTATGCCTGATATCTTGGCACTTGTACTAGAGCCTTGTTGTACCGGCCATATTGACCGTTAACAGACAACGGATCACAATGTTTACAAGAGCCAAGGAAGGCGCGGCGGGGTGACCAAGAGAGCTACAGTGTTCTAAGCTCAATATCGAGGTGCTGGGACGGCAACCGTCAGGATTGAGGCAGGTTTCCGTGTGTGGCGCAGGGGCTACCGGCGGGTCACTGACGACATGCTTGTAGCTATGTTTATTGAATGCCAGTTGCGAGGTGAGGAGGTGCGATATTTCAAAATAAAATAAAAAGGTAAGCAAGCCTTCCGGCGTTCAACTTTTTAAAGAAGAATCTTAGAAAGTCCTGAAAACGCCGCGCGCGTGCTATCCTTGGGAGGCGACCGGCAGCGGCGATGCAGGCTAACCAGCGCAGAAACGAATGTGAAATTAAATAGTGCGTATGAGAAGCGCTTGGCTGAATATATGGGGTACTGAAAGGCATGTGGTAGAGCTTTGCGCGGTCGACACAAGGTTCAGCATGCGCTGACACTCACCGCACAGCTCCGTCCGCACTGCGCGCGCGCCGACAACACACAAACAATCAGTGACCGACAGCGCACGCAACACTCACCCTTATTGCAATGCATACATAAGACAAAATTGATTGAATTATAACTTGTAAAACGTTTCAAGGTAATATTTACCTATGTAGCTAAGAAAACACTTAAAAACAAATGTTAATATCGGAGGGTTATCATCGCGTACCTCCAACCTGATCGCGCTCACTGCTGTGCTGGGTACAGGCGCGCCACTGTGATGTTTACGGCCCTGCGCTAGGATACATTGTGCAGGGGTGCTCCTGCTCACAGACTCCTGCAGGCGCGCCACTGTAATGTTTACGGCCCTGCGCTAGGATACATTGTGCAGGGGCGCTCCTGCCCACAGACTCCTGCAGGCGCGCAGGGACCAGGCGAGGTGAGGTCGGTATCGACGTTACACTGCAGGTAGTGACAGGGTACTCACTATCTGACTTGCCGCTGCTGAAATCAGTGCTGTGCGTCTTGTCGCCCATGCCGCTGAACGTGAAGTCTCCCTGCAACGGACCGAGCAAGTTACACCGCGCGACCGGAAGCGGCGCGCCGCCGGGACGGGACCACGGGCCGGACGCGCCGCCATTACCGACTCGCACCTGGGCCGCGCCCTGCCCTCTGCCTGCCCCGTACACGCTCTATCATCGTTTACGGCCACGGCTGAACAAAGGCATACCCCACAAAACAAACAAAAAGCAATTTGTATGTTGCAAGGCAAGGCAGAGACACATTCCGTACGTTCACTACTGCTACTCCTCACACACCCGCTCGGTGTAGGTCTCGTCACACATAAATACACTCCTGCTAAATTCGATGTGTCATGTAGATAAACAAACCGCCCATGTACCTATTGTTACTTAAAATTATTTTTGTTGCTGCGTCTATTTACGCAATTTATATTCGTTGTCTATTTGAGATCTTTCCTTATAATAATATGTCTAACAATATATGAAACTCGGCGTCTAGCATATGAATATTAGTTTGTTTGTTGAGGTTTGTGAACATTCACATCGAATTTGGCCGGAGTATAGGTAAAGTACTCTACCAAGAACTACCGAGGTGATCCTCTGCGTTGAGTCTTTAACTCAACAAATAACTTTTGAAATTCATCGGGTAATTAACAAAACCTTCACTGCCTTCAGGTGACACACAGCGTAAGAGAAGACGCGTGTGCGGTTAGGGCTCCATGTTGTTATTATCGTATGTTTTTGATACTCGTACTTCGAGAGCTCTAAGTCAACTAGCGATATGCCCTCTAGCGTTCATTTATTTATCATGGGTTAATGCTGCTTTATAATTCACTGCCTGCCCTTTCACCGCGTGTGTTTGACACACAGGAGGTAGTGGCCCTGGTCTCTGTCTCTCGGCGCTAGTGCCCGAGTGTTAGAGTAACTAACCTGTGTGCTGGACGAGAAGGTATGGGAGCGCGCGGCGAGCCCGTAGCCGGGCCGCGGCGCCGCCCTCAGCGACGATACCACTGCAACACGCACGCTGTCAGCGGGGTGCCCCATGGGCCGCGCACCCCTGCCCCTAACCCACCACGCCGCGCCCTATCTGTCTTACCATGCGACTGACAACGATCACCAACAATCTCTAATTGTAAGAGCGTCACTCTGCCGGCGCCGGCGCGGCGAGGCGCTGCGACCACTCCTCGTACTAATGTACGCGGCGTTGCACTGCACTGCACTGCACTGCACTGCACTGCACTGCACTGCAGCACCGCAATGTTAGCGCCTATAAATATTAGATGCTTCGATTGATACTGATCTAGCTCATATTATTTAAACTTATAATTATCTGCCGAGAACAGAGCTCACCGCAGAATACAAACACTTACAAAATAGTTTCTTCCAAACCTTACCCGAAGTACAGTTCAAGCAGGGAGTAGATGCCGCGCTGTGAGACACACGCGCTTTCAGTGTGCCTTGAGCAGGGTTACATCGCAGGTTGGTCTATGGCTGTTGGAGCTGTGGGTGGTGGGCGGGTACTCACGTTGAGGTAGCGATGTCCCTGCGCCGACGGCAGCGTGGAGGAGCGCAGCGAGCCGCGGCCGCCCACTACGCACACACACGTCACTGCGACACGTACACACACACCACTATTGCTGTACCTACAGAGCTTCCGATCTTAGAGGATCAGACACAGCGGAGATCAGCGGAGCGGGTGACATGACATGTACTCACTCTAATCCCTACTTATCGACAACGTTTGACATTCTATAACTGACATCTTTATGAATAAACTAATTTGTATTTGATCCTCAAAGAATGGAGCACTCCGCATAAACCACAGCCAGCGTGACTGCAACTACACAATTTACTAAGCAACAACCTGCCTTTGACTACTATACAATATACAAATTCCAACTACGAATGCATGCCGTTGGAAAATCAACCGCAGAGAATGTTCGGAGCAGTATCGGTTATCTTCACAACGCTCTCCATTCGGAGTTGAAATAACAACACAAAGTACCTAGTTATCTTATTAGACGCCAGGGAATTACCAAAATGCAATAAAGAAAAGGGAAATAATAAATTAAAAAACATGCATTATAATTACTCTATTAAGTGCAAAGTAAGCATAGACATAAGAGCTTCGCCAAAATTTTGAATTTCCACTTTTTAATGTTATTTTAAGTAGGTAAGTTTGTACAAATACAAATGTACAAGTAGGTACTCGTCACTGTAACGCGAAACGAGTCATTAACAAGTTGGTACTCGTCAATGTAACGCGAAACGAGTCATTAACAAGTTGGTACTCGTCAATGTAACGCGAAACGAGTCATAAACAAGTTGGTACTCGTCAATGTAACGCGAAACGAGTCATAAACAAGTTGGTACTCGTCAATGTAACGCGAAACGAGTCGTAAACAAGTTGGTACTCGTCAATGTAACGCGAAACGAGTCATAAACAAGTTGGTACTCGTCAATGTAACGCGAAACGAGTCATAAACAAGTTGGTACTCGTTAATGTAACGCGAAACGAGTCATAAACAAGTTGGTACTCGTCAATGTAACGCGAAACGAGTCATAAACAAGTTGGTACTCGTCAATGTAACGCGAAACGAGTCATAAACGCCATGAATCCAACTTTTGTTCAGATTGTTCAAACTGAACTTCATTTGAAAAATTTAACAAGCATCAATATTTTAATGAAGTTCCCAATGAAGTATATACTTTATAGAATTAAGTATAATAATAACTCAATTGATTTAATAAGACAATTGTACAGTCCAATGACAAATGGGATATTAAAGACATCCAATAAATAGTGTTCGAACAAAGCCATATAACAAGAACAATGTAAGCGCAATGTCACTACTCGACTAGAACACCAATCAACGAGAATGCAGCTCTGTGCTCACCTGTTAGCAGACACGCGCCAGAACGAGGCGAGGCACTCCGGGATTCGAATAGCTCTTACATCTCGACAGTGCACCTGTCCTTTTCCCTCAGGTTGCGGGCGTCCTACCCGAAAGGGACAGGTGCACTGCCAAGGCTTACCAGTACTGTCAAGACAATCGCTGTTTTTATGCACTCTCTGTTTACTTTATTCATTGATTAGATTTTTAAATTAAAACAAAGAGATAGAAACAGCGACTGTGATGTTAAGTACCTATAGGGTAAATAAATATAAATACAAAGGTTACGTTATCCTAGCCGTGACATGGAGCACAGTCCAACGAAAGGCAAAGCATGTTTTGTAACACATAAGATGAGGGACAATTCAGATAGAGGTATTTTAGAGCTAACGCAAGAGTTCAAATCACTTACTGATGTCAGTACAGTAAGTTTTCTTTTGTACTGCTAAAGATGATACAAAATGTACTCTGCCCTTCGATCCCAACCCAAAGGAACCTAGCTCTAGCTTATTGAACTCAGACAGTGGAGTTTAGACCGACGCGACGCCCGTTAGTGACTGTTATTTGCACAAGAATAATATATGGTAATGGTGGGTTAGAGGCAGTTATTGTACAAACTATATAAATCTTATCACTAACACAAAATACAAAACAAATTCAACGAATCCAATCATTACATCTTGAAAACATAAATTGGCGTAGCCGGCAGGCTCACGCAGGATAATAATAACATTAATAAATAAAATGCGTGCTTCTGCAGTCTGCGCCAATTTATAAGTTTAGTTATTTGGATTCTTAGGAATCTTCATGACCTTGAACGATGTCGCTCCGATGAGACTAAGGGTACTGCAAGTCTCACGGGAGCGACTATTAAATAACGAAACGGTGGTGCAGTGTAGGGCCGGTCAAAGTGTGCGATCGCTCGCGGCTTTCAAACTTACATTCAAAACGTTTACGTAAAGACACGGGCACAGAACAAAATAAACATACAAAATACATTGGAAAGGAAAGCAGCGCACGGAAGTAGAACCCTAGGGCCGGCTGCGCTGCGCTGCAGTGTACCTATCTGTAGTTGTAATTCAGTTAGGATAAAAGTTTTCGCACATTTAAAGGCAACTACGCTTTCATGAAGTTTGTCGTCAAAGAATGTGTGGCGGGGAGAGTTTATGTGAGGTGTGCATTATGTGTTCGATCGTCACGGCAGTGTCATGTCTAGGGAATGGGATGTTGCCGAGTGTCTGATGTACCGTGTAGTGAGCCTGCGTCGTGCAGTAGGTGCATACCATTGTAGCTGGGTATGTGGTTGTCGTAGTCGGAGTGGTGCGGCGGGCGCGTGTGGTCGAGGTGCCGCGACGGCGAGGCGCCCACGGGCGACGAGTAGCGCAGCCGCGGCGCCGCCTCGCGCATCGCGCTCGGCGTCCTACACACACACACACATGGCTAAATAAACATCCCACAGGCTCCGTCAGTTTGTAGTTACTGCATCATTCTATGATCTGCAAGTCTTGATTAGGTATCTTATTAGGCCACATCGATATAACTGGTTACGAGACAATAAGAACAAACTCAAAAAAGTGACGCAAAGACAATCAACCATAAACTTAACACTGTGATATAGACACACCAGCCACAGGCAGCTCGTCTAAATATAGACACACCAGTCACAGGCAGCTCGTCTAAATATAGACACACCAGCCACAGGCAGCTCGTCTAAATATAGACACACCAGCCACAGGCAGCTCGTCTAAATATAGACACACCAGCCACAGGCAGCTCGTCTAAATAAATCAATCTATTGATTAACTAGATGCGAACAGCAGGACAGAGGAGGCTAGCAAGAATTCAACGAAGCCCATACCCAGTAGGGTGACGAAAGGGCTGCGGTGATGATGATTACTGTCTTTAGTAAGAAGTAGCAAGACTACCCGCTTGCGTCGGCAGTAGGTAGGTAAAAAAGAGTAAAGCTCAGGAAATAATCAATAGTTAATGTCAATAAGACAACGTACCTGCTTGCATTCCGAGGATCCATGTTCTGTTTCTTCCATTGTTGCATTTTTTCTCGCTCTTTTACTTCTTTTAGGAATACCTGGAAGCATTAGGTGTATTTGAGTACGTTGGACAGCTGCGGTGCCGCGGGCAAGATGTGTTGGAAGCGGACCTGCTAGCTAGAGCCACAAGCGGAGCAGACTTGGAACTTGGAACTGCACTGGACAGCGCAGCGGACAGACCAAAATGGCGATTTCTCTTATGTGTATGACAGAGGCCACGGCGTGACACACGTCGGGTGTCGGGTCGCTGAGCCATAGGATTGTGTGAGAGGTTTGAGTTGGATGCAGTAAGTTTAGTGACCATTGTATCAGTGGTAGCGCTAAGAGGTGGACAACCTGTGCCATTCCCGTGTGTATCTTGGCGAGCTCGTGTTCCTCGCGGCGCAGGCGTGTGGCGTGCCCGTTGACGCCGTTCACGTGCGTCTCCGCCCCGTCCGCCTCCTCGTCCGACTCCACGCCCTTGTACGTGTCGGACCAGCGCCGCCGACGCTCTGGAATCACAATATAGGTACCTACAGGGAAAACAAACACAAAAGAAAGGAAATCTTCATTAATATCATCTGACATGGATCCGACAAAATCCTTCGACAAACTCTCAAATCCCTATCGGGTTCCAAAACTGGACGTAACATAGAACAGGCAGCTTCCACGTAACATAGAACAGGCAGCTTCCACATTAACTTTTCTAGAACGAATAAAGCACAGCTGGGACAAAAGAATCATGTTATTAGTTAGGTATATCAGGTATTTAAGGGTTTATTGGGCATTAAATTTTAGCTTGTACCGTAAGGCAATATTTTTGGCCCTACCCTTTTCATATCCGACATGATTGATCTGTGTTTTTAAGCAATGGTAGAAGAGTTATACCTGGGTCGGTGTAGGGGTAGGGCGGCGCGGGGAAGTCGTCGCGCTCAATCTTGGACTGCGTGCCGGGCGCCGGCTTGAACGCGCTTGGGTAGTGGGACAGCTCGATAGGCTCCTGCAACACGAGGTCGCGAGTAAGACACGCTTGGAGTGGGCGGCCGGCGCGTGCGTGCATGGGCACACGCGCGAGGACCAGTAGGCATATCATTAACACCAGGGTAGGATAGATAGAATGTGCGCGTCACCTCGTTGTTCATGTGCGGAGACTTGGGCCGCGGCGTCTCAGAGCGCATGGAGTCGACCAGCACGCGCATGCCACTAGCGCGCGACGAGCCGGCGCGCGACGTGGCTCGGGTCGACGACCGCGCTGCAACAACACAATAACAATTACCTACTGTGCTGGTGGTGACGCGGTGCTTACGAGTAGGTACAGACAAACAGAGAGCCGAGTATGTACTCACAGGGCGGGCGGTGGAAGTGCGGACTGGCAGGCGGGCGGTCGGCCGGCGCCAGCGGGCGGCGCAGGTAGTTGGGCTCCGAGGTGAGGTAGGAGTAGGTGGTGATGCGGTGCGGCGAGCAGGCTCCGTACTCGCGCAGCACGAGGCCGGGCGAGATGCCGCCGCTGCGGTACCCGCCCGTGCCTACACTCCCCAGCCCGTACTGGAACGTACAACCATCACTGTCAGACCCCCAGCTCCACACATCCTTCACAACCTACATTCTAGTTAAAGATCACCCACTGCTGGATACAGACCTCCTTTTGCGAGGTTCTTGTTTTGTGCTTCTCGTATGCAAGACAGCCCTACCTCTACATATTTGAGGAGTCGACAGAGACATAGAGGTAGACGTATCGTGCGAGAAGATGACCCGGATGGTATCGATTGGATCCAATCTTATGATACTTAGGTCGCGGCAACTTATCCGGCTGTCTCGTGTGTCCAAGTGCCCTCCAACTCATTTAAAGCGTTAAGACCAAGAGTTGTGTATTTTGTGCTTCTCGTATACAAGACAGCCCTACCTCTACATATTTGAGGAGTCGACAGAGACATATAGAGGTAGACGTATCGTGCGAGAAGATGACTCGGATGGTATCGATTGGATCCAATCTTATGATACTTAGGTCGCGGCAACTTATCCGGCTGTCTCGTGTGTCCAAGTGCCCTCCAACTCAACTAAAGCGTTAAGACCAAGAGTTGTGTATTTTGGCAGTCACTGGCATCAAAGATCTTCTTCGAACGGCGGACGTGATACACGGAGTGCGGCTCTCTTCTAAATGTTAACACTATTCAACTTTAGCGTGTAAGAGATCTGTCTGGATAACTAAATGAACCAATATTAACACAAAGAAAGCCCGGCGCTGAACATTAACTTGCAATAAGACAGACATTGTGCAGAAGGAGAGACACTAATACTGAAACTAAAAATAATAAATGATGTGCTCCTGAACGCAAAACTACTCACGTCTAGACTTAGATTCACAAAAGAATACGAGTGTATGGATAAGTTGAGTGAGAGAGGACATGGGTGAGTCCGTACTCACCCTGAGTGCGAAGGTGACGGCTGATCGAGGAGAGGGGAAGTCTGATACATGTTGTGCAGACCTCGTGTAGAGCGGGATAAGGGCGGGGAGATGATGGTCTAGTCTTAGATTCAACAGTTTTCACTAATTCCTTGGGCGATTTCGTAAGTTTATTAGCAACTACTGTATTATTTTATAGATTTATTCGCAACAAAAACACAATCTGTGTTCAAGAGCACATAATAAAAGTAAAATAAAAAGGAACCTTTCTGTTGAGGCTACTGTAGGGGCTGCAGTAGGAGCCGTTGACGCTGGGCGTGCGCGAGCGCAGCGACAGCTACGACAAACGACATCATGCACTACCCGCAGCACGACACTACGCCCGCTCGTACACCCGACCCGCCCCAAGCACACTACCCTCATCAATGTAAGAGCACAATACTAAACAAATACTCATTTCCAATCGTATTGCCGATCATGAGCAGTTTTACAAATCACAACTAGATTTTACTTTGAGAATGCTTCAGCATTTCATGTCCAGAACTTTGTGTGACGTTGAAATTTGCAAAAGATAGCGGGCAAACTTGCATGGATGCTGATCGGAAACAGAATCAACAACATTTGTTTCTTGCGGCTTACAAAATATTTATATAAGTCAAATTTTGAACAAAATAATAATAATAATATAATAAGAAATAAGGTGTTAATTGATCATCTTCACTTAATTATTTTACCCACTAGCGGACGAAGTGACAAAGATATGCGGTCGATTAATGAGTCTCATTGACCATAACGTTGCAACTTAACTTGAATATACTTGTTCGCCCGCTCAGGCTCACTTGAAGATATAACCGCAAGAAGATAAAGAGAGGATAGAGTGCTTTAGATGTGTCGAGTGTAGTGTTGTGTCGTGTCGTGCTTACACGTATACATTACGGGTGCAAAACATAACATAATAACTGAAACAAAATAATACGTTAAAATATGGACTGCGGCCCGTATGCTACAACTACAACCCAAGTTTAAATATAAGTATGAGGAAATAGACATTCTATAAGTTGAGGGCGGTACAACACAACCTCCCTTCTTTGCCTTGCCGCTTTCCATTTCCAGTAGCATCTTCTGTTTGAACTTGGGTAGCGTATGTGATGTGACCCTGAGTATAAAGCAAAAACGCGCACGCGTAACTGCAAAATTATTATTATGTATTTTTTTGTGTTTTTTGCTTCCAGTTTAAACGCTTCCTACTCAGGCCACTGCAGCAAGATGGACACAATAACATCAACATCAGCTGATGATGATGACTGTTACTGAAAGCGAATACTTATCAAATAAATAGTTGTCTCATTTCCGAATAATGAAGCGCCACTTTGACTTAAGCAGGTCTCAATCAGTATTAAGAAAGTTTTCAAAGAGAATCTGTGATCTATGAGGTTTTAAAAAGAGAATCGGTGATTTATGTGGCTTTTCTGTATTCAGATCTTGATGTCTAATACTAAATCCAACGTTGATAAATTAAACAATACCAACCAATAGGATAACTTAGCTAGCTCGATCATCCGCTACATCTTCATCGGACCACGTGCGTCCCTGTACGATGAATTAGTTAGAGAATGCTGATAGTATGATGAACATTTACTCCAAACCGGAATTCGAGCACGGACGGCGACTAGCCATGTGCGCAGGACATAATATGATGCGCAAGTATGTGCGCAAACACAGGTACACACTCTATTCCCCACTCTCGTAATCCTTCAGGACGGACTGACACGACCGGAGAGAGGTCAGGCGCAGGACCAAAGGACGTGCGCATCACGCCGCGGATAGCAACAGATGATTAGCTAGTCGATGATCACCAACGGTCGGACCGTGGTGGTTACCTGCAGGTCGGAGTCGGGTCGGTCGTGGTCCAGGCTGGCGGGCGCGGCGTGCGGCGCGGGCCCGCAGCGCGGGTGCCAGATGGCGGCCCCCTGCAGGAACATCTCCTCGCCGTCCCCGAAGGGGTCACCGCACTTGGAGCAGCGCGCGCACGTCGGGTGGAAGTGGTGGTTCTCGCCGGCCTGCAGCACCTGCAACCACAAACCGTTTCATTTATTTATTAATTTCCTAAAATGGCAATATAACTCTGGCTGATGAAATAGCAATGAACCCTTTATATTTGGTTTTGGGCGGGCCTGTAGGAGCAGCGTACGCCCCAGGTGCGCTGGTAGTCCCGCTCGCAGTAGGGCGCGCTGTCGCGACCCATGTACTGAGGAGAAGGATACACACCTTGCCGGAGATGTACCGCGCGCAGTAGGCGCAGCGTACGCCCCAGGCGCGCTGGTAGTCCCGCTCGCAGTAGGGCGCGCCGTCGCGACCCATGTACTGAGGAGAAGGATACCCACCTTGCCGGAGATGTACCGCGCGCAGTAGGCGCAGCGTACGCCCCAGGCGCGCTGGTAGTCCCGCTCGCAGTAGGGCGCGCTGTCGCGACCCATGTACTGAGGAGAAGGATACACACCTTGCCGGAGATGTACCGCGCGCAGTAGGCGCAGCGTACGCCCCAGGCGCGCTGGTAGTCCCGCTCGCAGTAGGGCGCGCCGTCGCGACCCATGTACTGAGGAGAAGGATACCCACCTTGCCGGAGATGTACCGCGCGCAGTAGGCGCAGCGTACGCCCCAGGCGCGCTGGTAGTCCCGCTCGCAGTAGGGCGCGCCGTCGCGACCCATGTACTCGCCCTGCAGCACGCAGCCGCACACCACGCACGAGAAGCACCACGTGTGCCATTGTCTGCAAACAGGCACAACCGTGTACTTAGGAGGTTTAGGTCCACACGAAATGAACAAAGAAACCACTGAATGAATACTTTAGTTAACAAAATATATATATATATACAAATCATTTATTTCAGACAATTATTGATTCATAGATAACCCTAACATTAATACACACATTTAACATTATTACATTTAAATACACAACACAATTTCAAATTTAAATAAAATAATATAAATTAATGAACATTCAAATTAAATTAAATAGCCCTAACGATCAGATCATTGAGCCACCAGCGATGATACCGATTTCAGCATCATCATCCAGTACTAAAGCGCCGAGTATAAACGATTCAGCGTCACCGACCCGAGCGTGACGTGACGAAAAAGCGTAAAGTAAAAGTAGTTTTCACATCAACAACTCTCATCACTGTTATGCATTAAGCTGTATGCTAGCGTCACGTTGACGCCATGTATAGGGAACACAAGAGAGGTACCAAGCCCTTCGAAAGGATTGACCATAACAACTGCAGGTACGCGGGGAGAGCGATACCTCGGTGCTTCGCTTCTTGTGTCAGGGCCAGGTCATCTCATTTCATTTATTTATTGCTAATATGTACATAGATTGGTAGCTTAAGATCTAATTATATAGCTAAAGTTAGTACATACACCCTGTTGGGCTGCAATTTTTATTGTAAATGTTAGTCAGTAGGTGTTAGGACTGGGCTGCTGTCATTAACGCATTTGCGTATACGTCGACGTTGATATCGTCAGGTGCCACAGGGTTCTATCTTAGATCCTCTCCTATTTGTCATTTTTATAATGACAAACTTAGTCAACCTCTTGTGGCGCGGTGGGTGAAGGTCCGCCTAGGACGATGCAGGTTCAATTCCCGTCTCGGGACGAATGCAATCTGCATGACCAATGCTGGTACGAAGGTTGGTTCTAATAAGAGATAGATTTAGAATCTCAATCAATCTCTTATTAGAACCAACCAACCAGGTGGTTGATCTTGGCGTGATACTGGACTCGGCTAATTTTGTTTGACAAATACCTACATTGAACACACAGTGTTAGGGAAAATAGTAGGGGCTGACTGGCTGGCTCTTACCGTCTCACGTTGGTAGCAGGAGCCTTCCTAATCAGATGGATCCACTGATGGCTTCCCTGGAACGTTTGGTCTTCCACAGGGCTGGTTTGGCTTGATTCTCCGATTGGTGTATGAGGGGTATAGATATAAAGGTGTGATTGAAGGACCTGATTTCGTGTCGCGACTCGATCGAATATCGGAATGACGCGGTGCGAAAGCATCTTCAGGGGCGGACGGCGTTGTTGGATGGGACCGCGCAAAACAGAGTGTACTCGAGGAATGTCGAGCCCGTCCGAAGGCTTCCGACGTGATGGACGAAGCTCACGTGAGTGCTCTTACCACCAGTAGCCAATTGCAAAGCAGTAGCATTATGTCTAGATTTGAATCTTCAAATTGTGTACATATACTAAATGAACCAGATGCTACCCTAACAATTTATTGAATTATGTAAATATCGACCACTCAGATCATCATGGTAAGAAAGGTATTTATCATATTCCGCCACGGAGCACACAGAGAACAGCATAAACTTTTGGTTTTGTATACACAACGGAATGATAAATACTTTTTAAAATATTAAAAATAAAATATATCCGTGTGGGAACACTACAAACACAAACAGCACGCTTGCAGCTAGCTCGGGCCCCGCGCACGCCTCGTGCCCCTGCTGCTTCAGGGAGGAACTCTCTCGGGACTCACCTGTCCAGCGCTACCAGTGCTTGTCCTTCCGACAGCTCCTGGCCGCAGCCCGCGCACTCTGAAACACCACACGTTATCTGTTACCGTTCTGCTCAGGCTAGAACCTTATGCGATTTCGTTTGAGAATAATCAGGTAGGGCCGTTCGATACCGCTCAATGAGAAAGTTTATCAAATGGCTGAGTGTTCATTTATTATTAAAGGCGCGCGGGGTTTCATTCTGTCTGACAGTCGCGTAACGCGGCAGTTTTGCAAGTTCGCCGAGAATATGCGGAATTCAGAATCCAAACAATACAAATTAGAAAGTCAATGAACCGCTCATACTCGTATGTTTTTTTCATTTAACATAATGTATATAAGTTCAGTTATTATTTGTGTACCTTCTATACGCGGAAACTGTTCCAGCTCCAATTGTTCTATTTTCGAAATTTGTTGTTATTTAAGTAGTACTTCAGCTTTAAAAATTAATCATAAACTTAGGTGACTTAAAATAAAAACGTTCTTGAAGTAAAAGGAATCCTCGAGAGCTCGATGAGGAACTCTAATTGTAACTTCAATCTCTAATAGTGTGTCAAACTAAAAGCCTGGATGATTTATTGTGCAGTGTAGCTGTCCAGGGAGAATATTATAGCCAGAATGATCCCTGGACAGCGACTTGTCCCGGGTAGAATAGACATGACATCAAATCGCCATCGAATGCGTAAAATATTTAAAATTAATTCAGTCAACTTCAATAATTTGCGCACTGTATTAAATTATCTAGGCTATTCCCTCCTAAGTTGTTTATGGTACCGAACTGCACCGGTGCAGTGCAGGTGTGTTGAAACAAAAGACAGCTCAGTCGTACATACGAGTATATTCTGTATTTAGTGTAGATCGTGGTAGATCGGTGCTTACCATTAGGGTCACCCAGCGGCCTGGGCGCGTGGTGCGGCGGCGAGAGGCTGCGGTCGGGGGCGGCAGGAGCCGGCTGCGGCGCGGGTGCTGGCGCAGCACGGGCCGTTTGCCGCTGCGGGCCCGCGCCCCCGCCCGCCACGCAGCCCCCGCACACCACCTCCGCCCCCGTGTACGTCACCTTCTCGCCGGATGGGAACGCGCGTCTGAAACACAACCAAACATGTCTCCTCAATCACTGCTCCTTACTTTGTTCAAGCTTCCCAGAAATTCCACGTGTAGCGTACGTCATTAATACCGAATTAAGCTTATCTTTACCTATATTTAGCATCGCCTTAGGGCTAAAAAAAAGACCTGTAATGATGTTGTTTCTTAATAAATAATAACAAATAAATATTTCTCATTTATGTATAACTATAATGATGCTTTGTCAACAAGCGTCGGACATAATAAACGAGCCGAGTTAAAAGGGCGAGAATTTTGAGGCCATGAGCACCATCGTCATAAAGTGACGGATAATAAGGAGCCTAGAGTTGAGTAATGAGATATGTAGGTAATGTAAGTAGCAGAATTTAAATCAGCGGTGCTCGACGGATTTGAGTTGTTTGTGAGCCAGGCTCTTTTATCAGCAACATAACCAAGATGATGATGAGAGTGGAGATGACTTGTACTGACTTGCATCGCGCGCAGGTGAAGCATCTCTGGTGGTAAGTGTTCCCGAGCGCGGACACCACCTCCCCCTCCACGTACTGGCTGCACGCCGCGCACCGCGTGCCGAACGCGCGCTGGTAGTCCTGCGAACAGCAAACACCACTACACCACTGCACTGTCACTCGCTGTTCAACTGCCATGTTCAATACTCTCCTAACCTAACTACTTCAAATTTATCATTTCTGGTGATTCGGAGCCGTCGCAAGACGATTCAGACATTTTGCGATTTGTGTAATACATTACATTGGGTAAACTTTGTCACTAATGGGGCACATGACTTTGGATACATATTTTCGTTACATATTTCAATGATAGAATATGAAGAGTTGACTTGACATTTATGGGAAATGTTCTCTTGATGTGGGTCTCTGGTGGTTTGCAGAGGAGGGCTGCTCGTGCTATCTATAGTGTGGGTCCCAGAGAATCCCTGCGTGATAAATTCAAAGCAATAAACATAATGACAGTACCATGTCAATATATTTATGAAAACCTATTGTACACTCATAGAAATATCAATCGGTTCCCTAAAAATAGCGATGTACATAATTTGAATACAAGGAATAAACATAAACTCGCTGTGCCCACAACTAGACTACGCAAAATTAATGTATCTTTTAAAGGGCAATGTATACGCTTCTACAACAAAACTCCTAGTGAGTTGCAAAAATTATCAGTAAATAAATTCAAACAAATTGTCAAAACCTTCCTGTGTAAAAAGGCCTACTATAAAATATCAGATTATCTAGAGGATAAAAAAGCGTGGGACGGAATTTGCTCCAACTCGAAAAATAACTCGAAAAATAACAACTAACAGGCTAAAGGTTTCTTCGTCGCTTCTTTACTTTAGTCTACGTACCGAAGCGACTGAAATCAAAAATATCACTTTATTTCCGTGTCAGTGTTTAATTATTAAAAATTTGACCTTTTCTAAGTATACATTTATTGTATTTATGGAAATAAAGAGTTTTTTGACTTTGACTTTGACTTCTAACTATACTGGGTGTAGCGCAGGGATCTACTGGATCCATCTTGACAGGGATAATCACTAGAGGTTGAATAGATCACAGACAGTTCCCTCTTGTTTAAATGAAACCATCAATTGTTGTGTATTACGATTACGACGATGTGGATAGTGCATCGAGCACATAGAGGACCTCAAGTGTTCGCACCGGACTGGAGGGAGGCGGCACAGGACAGAAGCCGGTGGCGGTCTATTGTGTCGGAGGCCAAGACCAACTTCGGGGCTGATGCACCAGAAGGATAAAGTAAGTACACATTGTATAGGGCATGTGGTGTACCTGGGGGCAGTAGTAGTGGTTGTCCTTGCAGAAGAAGCCGCCGCGGGCGAGCGAGGCGGCGCAGGTGCGGCACGTGAAGCACGCCGTGTGGAAGTACTTGTCGGAGACGCGCAGCACCTCGCCGCTGCACTTGCCGCCGCACGCGCCGCACACCACCTTGCCTGGAACCACACAACACAACCGCTATACACCTGCAGCAGGTGTCTTGTAATCTTGTTAACGAAGTAGCAGGTGACCTGCTACTTCGTTGACAAGATCCCCGGGAAGTTTCTCAAAATCCTCTCGCAGTGATACTTTACAACGCTAAAGGATATATTTTACACTTCTAGCTTCACCAAATTCTTTGTAACTTACATTCCCGATGGCCTAGAAAGCTTTAAAAGTACCTACTTCAAACTATTTATTCGCAGAACGGCATACGAATGTTAATAGAACTACCTAATGCGTTTAATAAGTGTGCTCGTAATGAGCTACATCAGACAGAAGAAATTTGACACTGATAAATTTTGAGACGAACTTAAATAGTTGCCGAGGCGGCCCTGGACAAAGAACCTTTAAACCTAATGGCCAATAACGGCGTTAGTGATCAATTAGAATTAGCCAAGAGAGGGGTCAACTGCGGGGCGGGGCCGCCGCGCGGGAACACTTGCGCGGAGCACGCACGAGGGAAGCTGATCTACTATGTAACATGCACTGAGTTACATTACGGTATCTTACACAACAATTATTATAACTAATAATGTTTAGTGTAGTTATATCTACCACAGACAAATAACTGCCGACGGTTTATATAGAGAATCAAATAAAAAATAAATATATGGATTAGAAAGAAATAGGATTAGGGCGCATAATTACAAAATTGTAAGTTAAAACCATGATTCTTTTTATAAAAAATAGACCGCCGAAGTTGGAGTGCAGAGCAGCATGCAACACGTAATTAGGTCAAACGAACTGACTCCGACTAGTCCCGGATTACACAGCAGGTGCTGCAAGGCATCAATGCCGGAAATATTTGCTTGGACTTTTAACTCCGTTGGGGTGAGTTAAAAGTCAAAGCAATAGCGAGTCAGAGGAGCGTGGAAAGCGCGACAAACTACAGTTCCCTTTTGCAACTTTTGTACATAATGTAGTATAATTTACGAGGAGCCTTGCCTCGCCCTGCAGCAGCCCCGTGTTGGACCTTGCCTGTTAGTTGATCGGAGATCACTGGACGTCTGTCTCTGTGGGCTCGGGAATAGAGCGGTTGGAGGAGGGCTGGCGCTTACCTTTCGGTAAGCGAGTCTCTGTTTCTATGCAGAGAAAGATTAAGGATTGCCTTTTAATTCTTGACCACATAAAGGAATAGCATACATCACAAACGACAAAGTATAATTGTAGGTACATGAGTAGACCCTAGCAGAGCAGCGAGCAAGTCGATTGATCCTTCGGTCGGTGCCACATCCGAGACCTCAGACAGTGACATCATTTGCATAGAGCGCCGCCCACACCCAGTCCGCTTCGTCGGACAGACTATACCTACTAGCACCGGGCGAGCTGGCATGCGCAGCACACATCATGTGGAACCACCCCCTATACTTGCTCCTCCTCTGTAACCTCATCACAGGCATGCATGTAACTGAAATGCCTGCAGCGGGGTATCATGCCGCCGCATGACTTTAGTGACGATGATGTCTGAGCGAATTTTGAGAGTATGTCACTGCCAGTGACATACTCTCTCGGGAGACCAGTCGAAAAGCCTGTCCAGTGACTCACTGGACAGGCTTTTCGACTGGTCTCCCTTATTAGGGTGTTGGTTTTCTACTCTTTGATAGCTACCACAATCTCTACTATATATTATAGTAGAGATTGTGCAGAAGCAAGTAGCAAATAAAACAACAAAAATAATACTATTTTATTCTATTGAATATTCTGATTCCAGAAATAAAGTCGCCTGAGTAAAATATGTAATACAAAATGTTAAACAAAATCGATTACAACTTCTTTATAAACAAAAGCGATTGTCATACGAAATAGAATTGACAAAGCATTAGTATTAGGACATGACTATTTGATGGCCAGTCGAATCCAAACAGGAATAATGAAAGTGGATTAAGTATAGGTACGAGTACGTTCACTTGTTACGTCTTATTGAGCCGATGTCGATGTACGTACAAAACTTGGCGTTTTCTTAAAAGCTAATTTATTTATTTATATTTATTATTTATCAATTTATCATAGTCCATTGAATCAGATGAACGGCTGCACTGATCTTGTTAAGAGCGCTATGAAATGGATCCTCTCCCATTAACTAGCGGAATGTTTTCTCAAGTGTGAGAAAACATTCCGGAGACTGGTTATAGCGGATACAACCGCTTAACATCTTTGACGACGACATTAACTGTGCACTCAAAGAAAACTAATCAGAAATGATGAAGGATTCAGAAACTGACTCTAGCCAACTCCTTTCTCATCACATCACTGCTGGACATCCCTCCCCCAAACATTTGGGATAATCACCTCGCTTGGTTAGCCAAGCGAGGTGGTGGCGTGTGTTGGTGGGTTAACCCACCAACACACGATAGGTACACAATTATTGAGACCTAAAACGTGCTAAGATGAATGTGAAATGAGATATTGCTGAAAATGGAAGAAATGAAGCGTAGAATGTAGGTGCGCCAGTCGCGCAGGAGTCGACGCCTTCGACCAGTCCGTCCTCCGGGTAAAAATAACGCGGCGCTGGCGCCCGGCCAAAGCTGGAGCGGGGCGAGGCGCCGGCCGGGGGGTAACAAGCCCTCACAGCTCTCTTACACATTGCAAGTTAGCCCATCCGTACAACTGCTGAAGACATTCAAACGCCCTTGCGATGCTGCAGTAGCTGTACGCTTATCATCGGTGTCAAGTTCCGTCGATCCGTTCCCTGGCGTCTGACAGCGCCTTTTACAAGTAAGCATCGGTCAATTCAAACCTTGTGTACGCCGAGTACTCTCCGGGTCCGCGTCAGTCTCCTGAACACCTAACATTATATGCACGACACAGAATATGTACGTACGTACGTACACGCATGACGCACCTCGCCACCAATATACGACTATGTAGAATAATGTCAAACTATAAAGTATTCAGCCGATTTCGACGGCTGAAGGAGTGCAATCAATGACAAATCTAGAAGCTCAATCGTCTCCAAGTGGGATCTGCCGACCTGCGTCAAATAAATCAAGTCACGAAAATTACCGCCGAGAGGGCAAATAAATTGAACCTGAAAATAAAACTCAAATAAAAGCCGAGCATCGATCACTCACCGACGCGCGACGCGCGACGCGCTAATCAAGAATAGTTCAACAAAAAATGTCTACAGTACAGTGAGTCACGAGCAGTCTGTTGCAAAAAGTAGATCACGTACGCGCTGGTACCAGGACCGAATTCCACTAAATTAATCACTTCACCGTAACTATGATATCGTCTCAGAATGACACACAAAGAAACTCTTTCATCAAAGGTAAAATGCCAAAATGGGTCGACACTGCGAGCGCCACGCAATTTTAACTTACATGAGTGAAGGAATCAACTGTCAAGGGAACTTATTCCACTAAATTAATCGCTTCACCATAACTATGGTATAGACTTAGAATGACACATTTTGGCTAAAAGAAACTACAGATTGAGGGGACGCGTGTCAAAAGGGTCAAGGTCGAACCCATTCTATAAATATCTCATTGCAAATAGCACCGCACGCACTATCTAGAGTTTATTTCATCTATGGATGATTCTGCGACGATACCATTGTCATAGTCAAACGATTGGTTAGCAGAATTCGGCCCCCGCACGTGATTTTTGATCGTTACATTACAAGTGTAATGTAAGATCATTACATGATACGTACGAGCTCGATTATGAATATGAGTTGTTTTTAGGAAGCGAAACCGATGTGCTTTACGCAGTTTCAACTGAAATCATGTTTTACCACAATCTGCCAGAGTTCGTTTTCCTTTGATTTATGATTATTTTCAATATTCACTTCTAGCGAACTACGACGCGAATGCGTAATAAATAAAATTGAACTTCATAAATTAAGCAATTTCTCTGAGATACGACAGAACACGGGTGGGCAGCTGGCCCAACGGCCTCTCGAACTGTACTCCATCGCACAATAACTCAGTTGAGTTATTGTGCATGCCGCTGCAATATCACAAGACAATGCTTCAGGGAACTATCATTTTGAAGTTAGAAAACATGATTGTATTTAGCTATTGCTAACACTTGTTTGTATACGAAACTCTGAGAGATCAGCGCCACGCTCCCCAGCAGCTCGTCTAGGGAGGCTTCATTACACCACCTGGTTACAGTAATCACGGGATAGTTGTGTGATCAGCGCCACGCTCCCCAGCAGCTCGTCTAGGGAGGCTTCATTACACCACCTGGTTACAGTAATCACGGGATAGTTGTGTGATCAGCGCCACGCTCCCCAGCAGCTCGTCTAGGGAGGCTTCATTACACCACCTGGTTACAGTAATCACGGGATAGTTGTGTGATCAGCGCCACGCTCCCCAGCAGCTCGTCTAGGGAGGCTTCATTACACCACCTGGTTACAGTAATCACGGGATAGTTGTGTGATCAGCGCCACGCTCCCCAGCAGCTCGTCTAGGGAGGCTTCATTACACCACCTGGTTACAGTAATCACGGGATAGTTGTGTGATCAGCGCCACGCTCCCCAGCAGCTCGTCTAGGGAGGCTTCATTACACCACCTGGTTACAGTAATCACGGGATAGTTGTGTGATCAGCGCCACGCTCCCCAGCAGCTCGTCTAGGGAGGCTTCATTACACCACCTGGTTACAGTAATCACGGGATAGTTGTGTGATCAGCGCCACGCTCCCCAGCAGCTCGTCTAGGGAGGCTTCATTACACCACCTGGTTACAGTAATCACGGGATAGTTGTGTGATCAGCGCCACGCTCCCCAGCAGCTCGTCTAATTATGTTTGTATTCATACTTACGCGATCATACATAACACTTTAATATTCATGCGCGGATATTCATCACGTTTAGTTACCTATTTTTCCAAGACAGAGTGTAAACCTGTTGAAACGTTGGAAAAAAATAGGTAAATAAACGCTTTAAATACCCGTGAATATTTATAATACCCAATGTTTGTATTTATGTTGTAAGAAGGTGCTGTTGGCCAAGCATGGGGATTGTTCCTAGGGTAGAATAGACAATGATGACATCGTACTCTACCTCTATTCTACCCTAGATAACAATCCCCGTGCGTGCGCTACCGCAGCGAGTACAGCAGCGCTGCACTACACTGGCAGTTCTCCTGAGGAGCTCTAAAGGGTCTGCAGGCGACCATACCATTGAACCCACTGGTTCAGCGATCACCATTAACTTCTATTGATTCAATAACGACTTTCGACGACAGAGACATAGAAAGACGTTGTTCCCTCACTACACTAGCCATACTCTACAAATTGACTCCAATCAACAAGATCTGAACTTTTGCATTCTTTATCAAGTGGCGTGTATGTCTGTCTGTGTGTGTTAATCTTAATCTCACTGGTTGCATGGAATTAAAGTCGATCGTTTCGTATTGGCTCGAGATTAAATTTTTCGTGGTTTTAAATTTTTTCTGCCATTTTCCATCATTTTACAAAACATTTTCTTGTGAAACTGTGAACTTGTGAAAAAAGTCACTTCGCCTTAACTGGTATTTTTTGGTTATTTGGGAAAACAAGATATTTTGGGCTATAAATCAACATATTCCCAAATGTTCCCAAAATACAATTGAATCGTAGTTATTTTCATCATGGGCATAGATAATGGTTAAGGATTTGGGGCGAATTTTTTTTCTGCTATTTATATTCGTTGTCGAAAGCAGAAAATATTAAAAAAACTACAAAACAATTTGAATCTCGCGCAAACACGAAACGATCGTAGTTAACGACTACAGCAGAGCGTCGATAGTCCGACCGAAACCCGGCTAGTCCGAACGACCCCCGTACCTTGCCCCTACACAACCGTTTTTCCTCAGTCTCGCAGTACCGTGTATTGTATACATTTAATTGCTACTGCACGTATTGTGTTCATCCGCCGCGCGCCGAATGGCCAGATGCTACTGCACGTATTGTGTTCATCCGCCGCGCGCCGAATGGCCAGATGCTACTGCACGTATTGTGTTCATCCGCCGCGCGCCGAATGGCCAGATGCTACTGCACGTATTGTGTTCATCCGCCGCGCGCCGAATGGCCAGATGCTACTGCACGTATTGTGTTCATCCGCCGCGCGCCGAATGGCCAGATGCTACTGCACGTATTGTGTTCATCCGCCGCGCGCCGAATGGCCAGATGCTACTGCACGTATTGTGTTCATCCGCCGCGCGCCGATTGGCCAGATGCTACTGCACGTATTGTGTTCATCCGCCGCGCGCCGAATGGCCAGATGCTACTGCACGTATTGTGTTCATCCGCCGCGCGCCGAATGGCCAGATGCTACTGCACGTATTGTGTTCATCCGCCGCGCGCCGAATGGCCAGATGCTACTGCACGTATTGTGTTCATCCGCCGCGCGCCGAATGGCCAGATGCTACTGCACGTATTGTGTTCATCCGCCGCGCGCCGATTGGCCAGATGCTACTGCACGTATTGTGTTCATCCGCCGCGCGCCGAATGGCCAGATGCTACTGCACGTATTGTGTTCATCCGCCGCGCGCCGAATGGCCAGATGCTACTGCACGTATTGTGTTCATCCACCGCGCGCCGAATGGGCAGATGAAGTCAATATTTTTATTCCAGAAAAATGCTTTTGCGAAAATTTAGTGATAAAGCGTTTTTTATGTCGCTAAATACTACTCGTCAAAGCACTATATTGGAATTCTATAAAAAAGGAGTGATTTGAAGAATTATACTCAAATTTTATAACAATTTTGCATAATAAAAACATATTATTATTATTATTAATATAAACATATCTATTAACCATAAAAAAATCTTTTTGTATTTAGGAAAATGCCTTTGAAATATCTACATACCATAATCCGAACGCTCCGTGCATCCGATCAGGATATATGTACGTTTTGTGTGTTCGGTTCGGGTTATCGAGGTATTGTATTGTATTGTATTGTATTGCTATTCTGTAACAGGGTGGTTCGGCTCAGTGCCATTATTCCCTTATTTACACCAGAGCACGCGTTTGTCAACTACATAATCTAGATCGAATAAAGGAACCATGTCAAGCGGCTTCTCCGTCGACCTCACGCTCGCGAGAGGCGAACAGTGGTCCGCAGAGAGCGGCGACTTCAAGGGGCTCGAGTCCTGCTTTAACGACGCGCGACGTGTTTATAGCAACAACTACAGACAGACGGACGGCACGTCCCCCGACGACGTGCCGGCCTTTAACGACGCTCATTACTGTTTTATTGCATTTACGTAGTACATAGACAACGACAATCAACAGGTAGTTATCAATCGTACAAATACGAACATCATGCCGACGTAGTTCGAAATAACAGCTTAAACGACGATGCAGCATGTTGATTCATTTGAAGATATCTTCGAATCGAACGATATAATCGCAGACAAACTATTAAAATGTCTCCGGAGAGATCAAACCTACCAACAGAAAGCACAGCTTCCTTCCACGGAATCAATGAAGCTGTTACACAGCAGACAAGCATTGAGCGCATTGAGGAAACTTTGGGCTGATGGAAACAGCTGGTGCAATCTCCGCCGATACTCGTTTAATTCCATTCAATATCTCTGAACCTAGGAACTTTGTATCGACTTTGCAGCCATTAAGGAGTGAATCAGGTATAGTAGTTACACTGCGGTCGATGCTAATAGGATTCTCTCTTCCGTAAAAGGTGTTCAAGCGAGTGGCTGCGGCAGTCGCCGGCGGGGATAGTCTGATGGGACACGACACGACACTTGATATACGAGACGTGTCACCCGTTTACTCAATAAGTAGCCAATAACTCGGCGGTACTTCAGCGCGCTGATTTGCATAATGTGGAAACCGCACCGTAAGCTTTAGAAGAGCGCAGCCTGGAACACAATACACACATCGACGTCGTTCGTTTTCAGTCATCATGTTAGACAGATTTTCAACCTCTGAACGTTCATCTGATTTTAACAAAGCCAGGAGAATTATCAAAGGAGAAACTTGTACTTTGGACGCGAATCACTCCCCGGCACATTTATCATTAACCGTGGCACATCGTAATAGAGTTAATAATGCAACGGACACGTTTGACAAATTACTGTGTCAATCAAGAAGCTTTCTAATTCAAATAGATTGTCTTCTAGTCGTCCGTCGCCAGCTCTTGCCTGTCAAACTGATCTTTATTCCTAGACACATAAGAGTTACTGTGTACGTACAATGTCAACATCGTTACTAATATATCTATCCGTTTGTTCTGTAAGTGCCTTCTAAAGGCAGAGTAATTAATGAAGCGTTTGAGATAGCAGCCGTAAGCCATGTAGGACCATGGATTCACTTTTGTCCAGAGCTTCGTCGCGCACATTGTCTCTAATATCCTAAAATAATATATACGCTCACTTTATTATACTTTATGTTATGTTATGAACTTATGGATCAAGATCATCTGGCACGCAGACAGACGACGAGGCGAGCAATTCAACTGTAGGTTTTATTTTACAACTACAGGCCTATATCACTAGCGACAATAATAGCTAAGGTGCTGGACGGTGTGATTGATAAGCATCTCAGTCATAATTTGAGCTTACACGATGCCCAGTTCGGCTTTAGAGCCGGACTGTCTACTGAATCAGCAATACTGAGTCTCAAACACACCGTCCGGTACTATACCAGCAGAAACACACCTGTCTACGCCTGCTTCTTAGATTTATCAAAAGCATTTGACCTTGTGGCGTATGACAGGCTGTGGCCGAAGCTGTCCAGTGATACAGGGCTGCCGCCTGAGCTAATAATGCTTATAAAATATTGGTATGGCAATCAACGTAACTTTGTGAAATGGACAGGATCGTTATCGACCGAGTACAGGCTGGAATGTGGTGTGAGACAGGGCGGAATTTCTTCTCCACGAATTTTTAACTTGTACATGGATCGTCTGATCCGTGAGCTCAGCAGCACCGGTATAGGCTGTTCAATTGATGGAATGACAGTTAACAACATAAGTTACGCCGATGACATGGTGCTGCTGAGCCCATCGATCAGTGCCCTCCGGAAGCTGTTGAAAATCTGCGAGAGTTATGCGGAAGCTCATGGGCTCAGATACAACGCCAGCAAAAGCGAGCTGATGGTTTTTAAAGCTGGAGCAAAGACCTATTCCACGGTCCCATCAGTTTCGCTGGCAGGCACTGAACTGAAGAACGTAGCTGAGTTCAAGTATCTGGGCCACTGGGTCTCCGAGACTCTCTCAGATGACCTAGATGTAGAAAGGGAGCGCAGGGCATTATCAGTTAGAGCAAATATGTTGGCCCGCAGATTCGCGCGATGCAGTACAGCTGTTAAGATAAGTTTGTTTAGAGCGTACTGTCAATCTTTTTATACGTGCAGTCTGTGGGTTAACTACACGCAGAAATGCTGGAATGCCCTGCGCGTCCAGTATAATAATGGATTCAGAGTGCTACTGGGACTGCCCCGCTTCTGTAGCGCGTCCGGGATGTTTGCAGAGTCCCGCGTTGATGACTTTTACGCAATCATCCGCAACAGAACAGCATCCTTGATGCGCCGCGTTAGGGGCGGTACCAGTAGCTATCTGCAACTAATAGCTGGAAGGCTGGACACGGACTGCGCTTTCATGAAGCACTGGACGCGCACACATAGAGCCATGCGCTCATGAACATTGTTTGTCCCAGATTGTGCGTTCCATTAATTTAAGATGCTTTTGTTTAACTTTTCTTTTCATTACCCATTATATGGCTGAAATATGTATCGAAATATGTACCTATCTAAGCTGAAATAAACTTATTATTATTATTATTATTATTAGCAGAAGTTGTGAATGTAGGTAATGTAATGTTACGAATAGCTACATCAGCTGGGTATCTTTACTCAGTGATATTATCAGGGACACAAAGATTGTTCCACGATTACGATGACTTCGGAGAACTAAAATAATGTTCTGTATTAAAGATATATACACTAGCCAAACTCGATCTAGAATATTTGTAAACAAACCGCCCATACTTAACCTAAAGTTCACTCTGTTGCCGCGTCTTTTTATACGAACATTACGCGTCGATTTGCCTTCCTTCCTTCAATAAATATTGCTTACAATTATATCTGAAACTCGACGCCAAGCAAGTGTGTTTTAGTTATTTGTGTCGTGGTTTCTTTTCAAACATTCAACATCTAGTTTGGCTAGTGTATAGGCTCGCATGTGCTAAGCGCCGATCATCGTGCAGATGACGTGATGGGACGACGACTGCTGACCCTGACACAATCCTACGCGCGCAGGAGTTCCCGCGGGCGAGGGGCCCGCAGGATGCCCACACTTGGCGCTCCGCCCTCAATTCCACATAGATGCCGCCCGCTCGTGTCACCGCTCTAAACATACTCTCAACTCCTCATGTCCAGTCACAATACAATAGAACCGCTGAAGAGTGCCGCGTGATTCAGCTGCACTTAATATCAAACAGCTGCGCAACAATGCAATACAAACAACTTATCGAATTGAATCAGCGGCTTATAATAACTTTGTAGACGGCGCGCAGCGTTTCCGGAACGAACGTAGCGCTTCAAGGTCTCACAACACAACTTAATCTCAGAGTTTTAATCGAAATTTGTTTTAGAACCTTAGTTGATGTTTTTCGTGCGTCAACGACACTGGCGGAGCTCGTGAAATGAACGGCGCAACTTTCGGGGAACGACTCCATCTGAGTCTAGCTGGTGCTACCAACCGAGTGTACCTATGTTCGCAACCACAACAGCAGCACGCACGAGCGAGTTGTTTCCATTTCCCGAACAGAAGCGTTCGTATTCAGCCTGCGAGTGCTGCTGAAAACATTGCCTGTTTACAGATGAGTGTGTAGAATACAATTCTTATTCGTGGAAGTTTTCATAGGCACAGTGATATATATATATATATATATATATATATACATATCACACTTTGTTGTGATTCGTTTCAGGGAACGAACTTTCGTTCATGAGCCTCGACGCAAATCTAGCTTGACGTATAATACTACTGTGATAATGGAATTGGATAAGGAGACTACACAATAACAGGCAAGGACACAAGCTTGCTAACGAGTAGGTACATTCTACGATGCTTTCCGTTAAACAATGGGGTAAGCGTTAAATGAAACAAATGTATAGAATGTTGTTATTTACGACTGCATCAGGCTCGGCGTGTGAGGCGAGAGGTTGTTCAACTGCGGACAAACATTTTCACGCAAATATGGTATCCTTCATATCCACGAGAACACAGCTTCTTTAAACAGGCTTCTTGTCAAGGCCAGTAACACCAGATTTAAACAAGTTTGAGAGTCTTAAATGGATGTTTTCAGCTGAAGCACAGTGTAGGTAATGTTTCTCTATAAGTTTTTAATGATGATGAAAGGTTCTCAGAGCAGTATTGCCGTCGGCGAGGGTCAGTGCATAGCTGCGAGTGTTGCCGCCTCCGACCGAAGTAATCGCATTTTGATAGCTTGCGTAATTACAGAAGAAAGGGTATTAGAGCCGTGTGCTTTCTCCGGCCGGGAGAGTACGGGAAAGCTCCGGGTAATTGAGTTCGCGGACGCTGTTTATGAACTGCCTGTGAAGACGCCGACGGAAGCATTCGCGGAGGTTGTAGCTATGAGAAATTAATTCTAGTCAGACAGTACCTAATCTTTGTTCCCATAAGACTAAGGTCCAATTTTACCGATGCAATTGAACGCGTTCAGTAAAAGATAAACTCAGTTTAGTGCTTCGCATTTTACCGACATAAAGTTGATCCGGTTCAAGCGCTAAACAGAGATCATGAACTGTCAATTCACACAATAGGAAACCGATATTTGAACTCGATCAAGCTGAACTTCGGTTTGCTGATCTTAGGTTTGGCAGCAAACGGTGAAATTGGACCAAACGGAAACAGAAAGATCAACTGTAAAAAGAATACCAAGGAGATGGACCCATTGAGCATAGTAAGTAATAGAACAATTTAGAGATACTTTAGTCAATCACTAATTTTTGACTAGATTGGCTTGATCACTAGATTGGCATTTGGATAGCAATAGTTGTGTGCGAAAGTACCCGCAACGCATTATCATTATCTTGTGAATGGAGCGCGCACGCGTCGTCGTCGCCTCAAGCAAACCAACCACAGCGCGGTGCGCAGGCGCACAGGCAACTAACTTGAGCTTTCTAAAGCACACAATACGCTCGGAGGATCGATCCATTCCTGCTGAGAGTGGAGTAATACAGATTAATAATTTGTACGAGTGCTGAAAGTGCACGGTTTTGAATATACAACACAATAACAGTACTAATTCACAGTATAGCAACCCGGAGTCAGGAAGTTGGCGGTGTTACACCCCGGCGCCTCGGAAAGCACATTAAGCCGTTGGTCCTGCGCCTGACCTCTCCTTGGTCGTGTCTGCTTGCCGTCCCATCGGAGTATGAGAGTGAGGTATTAGAGAGTGCACCCGTGTTTGCGCACACACTTGTTCACTATAATATGTCCTGTGTACCTGGCTAGTCTCCGTTCATCAATCTCGTCATCTAGTCGTAAACCTCTAAAGCGTTTTCAGCATCTCTTAGATAACTTCGCGATGGGCGTCATAATCGTTAATGTAATCAAGATAGTCTCAAAACCCCATTATTATTATAAACACCACACTCTATTGAGGAACGTTCAAGGTAGGCCGCGACGTACCTTGAGATGACAGTTTATTTCTCCACTCGTATGCGAAAATTTTGTAAGGTAAGTTCGAGTGTAGGATTTTTTTACGATCAAGCATATCGAACCGCATTTGGAGGTCGAGTCGAGGTCGAGGTAGCGACTACAGACTATGGGATAAGTATGTAATAGCTCGATAAATATAGAAAGCGAAATGTTTGAGAAGCAATCTGTTCTCTTTCGACTCCACTCCTTTCACTACTACCACTTACAAAGTGATTGCCACAAAATTATGAACATTATTTTTTACTTATTTTCATTGTGAATGAGTAGACCTTTGTTTGAGCACAACCTCGCCCGCTGCGGCGCTGGTACGTGACGATGTATCACGAAGGTCTAGAAGACACCTGTTCAAAAGCAATCTGGTTTACTAACCAAGCGTATTGAATAATAAAAGAGTTACTCAATAATATAAGGAAAATAATAAAATGAGGTCATGTTTATGAAGAGATAGGCGCCGAGACTTGCCCAAGAACAAGATGAACAAACCGAGAGGAAATAGGACGAGTTTATGAAAGCAATTTCACAAACAGCCAAACAAGATAAGGCATGTGTGTAATGTGATGCGAGATGGAGGAGCGGCGCACGCGCACGCGGCGCCATGCGATCACACACGGAGCGCTTCTCGAACAGACACTTTCGATCGGGAGCAGACACACAGAACCAAGCGGTCTGCATTCTGCTCCGAATGACGACGACGTTCCGGTTCTGCTCATAGTCGCACACTAACAACTCTTATCGAAGTGCAGTCAGTTGCGAAAATATAGATATTTTCGCACTCCCACATTCACACTCCTAAGTTTACAAAATGTTACTTACATGATAAACTTAAGCTACTCGTAAGTATTCATATTATGTCATTTTTCGTCTTTCTAAATTTAGTCTAGTACTTAGTGTTAGAGTTAATACATCCTCGGATACATCTCTGTTCTTTATAGTAGGTAATAGGATTCTTTTGTTGTTTTGATTTCTTTTGTTTATTTTCTATGTATAATAAAAAACTCTATCTATGTAGTGTAGAGGTAGGTATTAAGTATATCAGTCATCTAGTGCCCATAACACAAGCTCTGCTTAGCTTGGGGCTAGATGATGCTGTGTGGATTGTACAGCAGTATATTATTATATAGTACATAAAATAGTACAGCCGAACATAGCATTCGACGATGGACAACTGAACACCATGCACGAATCAAAAAATAAGAATACAGATAAACTAAGACAGAATATGAAACTGAAACAACCCGCACATGCAGAGTGAAGCGGTTCAACTGAGTGTGAGCCATGCGTATTACTGAAGGCCAAAGGGCAGGGTACAAATGCAGCCGGGAACGAAAGCGATTAGCATTATTAGCCAGGAAACAGCGAACCAATCTCCATTCTCACGCGCCCTAGGGGAAGGTGACGTCACGCGTCGGCGCGAGGACCTTGCACTTGGGATCGTATAGATATAGATAGATACTGGACCAAAATAATGGTGAATCATATTCCGAGGCAAAGATCAAAGATCTTGTAAACATAACCTTTTGTATAAGTATCGATTGCATTAACCTTTGCGAGAGGAAATACCTAAATAAATTAGGTAATCATTAATGACAGTAAAAACATTCTAACAAATTGTCAAAACCTTTCTGTGCAAAAAGGCTTACTATAAATAAAATACCAGATTATTTAGACTCTAGTTAATTTGATATTTTATAGTAAGCTTGGTTTTGCTCCAACTTGATAAATACCAACTAACAGGCTAAAAGTTTATTTGGCGCTTCTTTACTTAGGTACGTCTACAATACATACCGAAGCGACAGAAATCAAAAAATCACTTTATTTCCGTGTATGTTTGTGTCGTTTAATTTTATGGATTTGACCTTCTCTAAGTGTACATTTATTGTATAGAGGTAGTATATGGAAATAAAGAGTTTTTGATTCTTGCCTGACTGGAGCAGCCAGTTGAAGCTTGCTCTCACACACATGGCATTATTTTGATTCTTGCCTGACTGGAGCAGCCAGTTGAAGCTTGCTCTCACACACATGGCATTGTTTCTATGACATCGTGACATGGTCCTTTGTTACGAGTGACACTGTGTGTGTGTCTATGTATCCAGGAGTCAAGTGAGCACACAAAGTCAACAGTGGTGTTCTTGAGCTTGCTCCTCGAGTCGGCGATTTAGGAATTAGCATTTAATAGCGGACATCTACGAATCCGACCGCAGATGCTTGTTTTAGCAAAAACAAACATTAAGTACCTACGTCTCTTTTTTGAGCAAATTGCTGAGAGTCATTAGGACGTTTTTTGCACAAAATACGTAAATTACAGTGTAGAGTTAATATTTGGATTTCAATGATAAATGTAAAGTGCCTAGAATTCTCCTTATCTTGAATCTTGAACAAATCAGATAGATTCACCTCCGCCTCGCGCTCCTATTGGCTTTAGCCGACTGAAGAAGCCATGAATTCACTAACGGGACTGCTCGGAGGGAAGATGTTCAGTCATTCAAGTGTGTTGTGTAACTCACATTGCAGGCGCGGAAGTCTACCGCTAGTCGGTCATACATTGTCATGTCCGATCCGATGTCTTACCTGAAACGAAGGAAAACATTATTAGTATTCATATTCACAAGGCAACGAGTACTTCTGTGTTCTACGAGATCCACTACAATACGATAGAAGGTGAGTCAATCTAAACAAATGACATCAGCTAAGGACAATATGAGAGAGCTGCAAGCCTGCAACCGATGACGACGCGCAACGAATATTAACGTGTTCTCATCGAGTACGTTGATTATACTAAAATACTTTGTTATTGTTATGATAAACCGTCTGGCTGGTCACACGTCACACGTCACACCTGTCAAAGTCAAAGTCAAAAACTCTTTATTTCCATAAATGCAATAAATGTAAGCTTTTTTATCCTCTAGATAATCTGATGTTTATAGAAGGCCTTTTTATTTTACACAAGAAGGTTTTGACAATTTGTTTGAATTTATTTACTGATAATTTTTGCAACTCACAAGGAGTTTTGTTGTAGAAGCGTATACATTGCCCTTTAAAAGATACATTAATCTTGTGTAGCCTAGTTGTGGGCACAGCGAGTTTATTCTTATTTCTAGTATTTAAATTATGTATGTCGCTATTTTTAGGAAACCGATTGATATTCCTATGAGTGTATAACAAGTTTGGATAAATATATTGACATGGTACTGTCATTATGTTTTTTCCTTGAATTTTTCACGTAGGCTTTCTCTGTATGGTTATTCCTAAGAATATGGTACTGTTAACAGTTTCTAACGTTTCTCCTTTGACGGTTACTTCAGCCTTAGCTTGTTTTACATTAGGTAGAATAAATCTAATACATTTCGTTTTGGTTTCATTAGGAAAAGGTTATTGACACTAAACCAATGGACTACTTTTGAGATTACATTAATCACATCGTCGAAACTAGTGTTTTGCCGTTTCATTGTACAATTTTTTAAAAAAATATTTTGTAAAGCTGTTTTTTTTAAATACTATTTGATTTTTTTTTTATTTGCCTACTGTAAATCAGCAGTTTATATTTTAATATAAGCCTTAGGGCCTTACCGTTACACGAAAGGTCATTTTCACTTCTTCAAAAAAAACTTAAATCGGCAAAACCCACGGCCTTACCTAATTAATTAATTATTCTTAGTTACTACAAACAATTTTTTTTTACATAAGTGCGTAAAATCAAGTAACAAGAATATAAATCAATGTTGAACAATACTCTTTATGAAAATTTTTTTTTACTAACTTATGGAGTTATTGTTAAAATCATAGACTATTAATATACTGAATGTATTCCCAGCCATCGTCGGAGGCGCGCAGGTTGGTATTGGTATTGTTTACAGGCTGACTAACCACGTGACGGACAAACACGACCGACACGCGGACCCTTAGGTAATAGTAGCGGGCGTTGCGATACTACGAGTAACTGTAACTGTGGCTAACTTGTCCTTTCAAACGATTTTTCACGGGTTGAGTACAAGAGCACCTAGATGGCGGCATTGTTGAATGTTCAGACCAAACACAGATGTATGAGTGGACACTACCTTCGTGAATCCTTGAGGGGGTTGTACTTTCCACTACTAGGTACAGATAAATATTTAATTTATTATTTGTCAAATTATACGTCACAATTTGTTTTCACATAAAATAAAATTAATTATAATTATTGAAAATTTACAAATTCGTCGTAGGTATAGAACGTCTTCTCTACGAGCCAGTTTTTAAGCTTATTCTTAAAATTTTCGAGACTTAGTGCGTTCCTAACCTTATCTGGAAGCTTGTTGTAGGTAGCCGGTCCCTTTACGTGCGGCAACTTCTCCGATTTGGCCAGTCGTCTTGCCGCAGGCACCAGCCAGCCACCCGCGGCATGCGAGTGTTGTAGCAATGCGAGATGCATTGCTACAACACTCGCTTGTTTTGGCAACGAATTTATGTTTCGACGGACATGCAATACTACCTGATAAAAGTGATAAATAGCTATCGATGGAAAGGTCATGATATTTGGCTGGGTAGGTAACGTATGGTCTCACAGATGTTCTCCGTGACACGCGTACTATCGCACGTACGGCCCTTTTTTGCATTCAGAAGACGCGTTCCCTTTCGGCAGCGCGTCCAAAGAGCTCGGCGCCGTACTGCAACAATAAGTGTACGGTCGCAAAGTTGCTACTTTGCGCATGTGCTCATGCGGAGCATATCAGCGGGCACCAGGCGCGCCGGCCCGCCCAGCGCGTAGCACGCCCTGCCGAGCCGCTTGCACAGCTTGTCCACGCGCGCCGCCCATGTCAGCCGGCGCGGCGCGGCGGCGGCGCGCGGCGGTCCAATTCGAATCCGAGGAATGTCGCCGACAACACTTCGTGAATTGACGTGCCGCCTACACACACCGACATGTTCCTGGATGACCGGCCGGAGATTTAAAAATGAACGAAGTGTGTTTCACTAATACTTAGCACGAGGCCGTTACGTTGGAACCACAGTGCCAGTTCCTGTGCTGCCTCATTCAATTTTTATTCGAGTCCGTCCACAGTCTCCGCTGTGACGATTGCTGCTACGTCACCTGCATACATAAATATGTCGCTCTTGGCTCTTGGTTCGTGGTACTACGAGTACCTGTCACTATTACCTAAGTATTTCCTGAATTCTGACAATTCTCTATACTGTTATAACTTGTTAGCTGAGAGCTCAAGAAACTTAGATAATAATATTGTTACGTATAACTGGCATTGTTATTTTTTGTATGATTCCATAAACAAAAAAAAACTCTTTGTAAAACTTAATTTCTTTTTCAACTATCAATCGTCTACTACGTACGACCCACATTGTTCATTTACCTGCAATTTTGGTGTTGAAAATATTGAAGCAAATCAATATTGATCTACGAAACAAAAATCGTTAAAAAAATATAACTAGATGCACACATTACAAAAAAGTAGTAAAATATACAAAAGACAGTCAAAAAAAAAATTCCGTTCAATATCTCTAAAACGGTTCAGTTATGTATGTAAGTAAATAGTTAAGTATGGTGTTTCATAGTCAAGTCAGTCAGTAATGTAATGATGGAAACTACACCCCCCTCAAGGATCCAGGTCGACTGAACCAGTACCCCATACAGGGGTACTGGTTAATCCAAACATGACACAGATCCTGATGTCACTGTAAACAACAAGCACTAGTCCCACTTGTGATACCTGTGAGGAGCATTCATACAAATATGATTTGACCGACCAGCAATCATTTATTATATTATAGGTGTGGCGGGTACAGGAGTGTTATGTACCTCTATGAACAAAACAATCAAATTTTGTTTTAAGGAATCTCCGATCACAAGATGTGTTTCTAAACAAACGTAGAAAACAGTAAGTATTATGATAATACATGACCAGACACAATATGTTAACCCTGCAGCTTGATACAGCGAGAGACAATTTGAAAATAAACATTCCAGCGTTTATGGCTCATCAGCATCACATCAAACAATAACCAAATAAATAAATTGTTTTAGTTTAAAGGATTGTGTAGCGATTGGAACGTTACACAATCCTTTAAACTAAAACATCAGGTCACTGAGCCTTCGGCCTTCGACACGCGAACGGACTTAACAGCAGATATGCTAAGAGCGATGAAGACGTACATATCAGCTGCATCAACATCAGAGATCGTAAAACTAATGAAGAGGTTACAGCGGGAAGACGATGATGCGCGAGGAAGTCATTAACACATGATCAGCGTCAAGTTCACCGTGCCAAGGCCGGCGGCGCGGCGGCAACGTCTAACAGTTTGAGCGATCTACTCAAAACATGAAAGTCTGGCTTTTAGCACGGACTGCAAAGCAGTCACATTTAAAATCCGTGAGTCAGTAGATGAATATGCAATAGTTTTAGAAACAATCGAAATCATCATGTAATCGCTTTTAATGAATGGGTTATTGATCGTGTAAATATTGATGATGCAGAATTCCTTTGAAGAGCATTCACTACCAGTTATTGTTATTGTTACGATTTGTGAGTCGAATGCGGAATAGAAATCGTGAACATAACGTTTCACTACACAAGTATACCTACACAACAAGAGGTGATTAGGAAATGATTAGGTACGCAATTAAGTGAGAACCATTTGTAATTTGGATAGCGAATGATAAGTTATAGAGGAAGTGTAATATTATTCGAACGACTACATTAGTAAATACGGAGTACACAAGGAATTACAACCAAGAAACAAGGATTGTGACACTGTTGACTTAGTGTTTAGTTACTATATCAATGATGTATTTGTATTTAGGTTTCAGAGTAGTTTCCGAGATGCAGGAAGCAATAAAGCAAACAAGTGTTCTGCTGATAGATCAGAACAGGAAATGCAGTCTAATTCAATTGACCTGATCCAAACGCGCATCCAACGCCGCGCGCCGCCCGCCGCGGGCTGCGGGTGCGGGGCCCTGTTCCAACATAACGGAACGGAAGTCTGCGCAACGGAATCGCGCTCACTATTCAACTGACTTCATACGCATACATTTAGAGCTAGTCTATTTGAATATAGATAAATAGTTTGGCTAGAATTGTTTTAACGCTACGTGCAATAATACTCGTAAGTATTATGGATTCCATGTTGGCCGCAAATAAAGTGTTTCATCTGAATTCCTAGAGGTGTTCCCCAGGCCGATCTAAGTAGTTTACATCAGCTGAGCGCATAATAGGAGATCACAAAGGGCGCAGCAGACCGACTCTATCTCAGGATGTCATCTGCTAATTGTGCTCGACTCTAAACGGCCGCACACATAATATCTACGTAGGTGAGCTAACAATGCTAATCACAGATGTAAGCGACGTCTCCAGATTCTAAACAGATTTAGTACATCCACAGTCTGTAAGATCGGGGTGTAAACACATGAAATGCAAGCCAACCACGAGTTCACCATTTAGTAGTCTACTAAATTGTAGCAAGATCCGGTTCAGTTAATCTATTAGGTAGGTACCTATACAAAACCACGAACCGACCGTGGTTAGCAAATTGTCTAAACGGGATTTCAGATAGGTAACTCAGAACTGCGATTCGCTGAATGTCGTTCACGGTACATTCCTCCTCGCTTGTATATTATTTATTAGAAACCGAACATACATATTATAATAAACAAAATGAGAGAGACCAAGGCACGCGGCATTGTTGACAAACAACCCTGAGCGCACAAAAACACTCTCTGAGCTCATACTATACCTATACAATACGGATTCAACACGCCAACTGACTTCGCTCCACGCAATCCATCAAACCGCAGAGTTTGCGTTACGTGTAGTGTATGGGCATTACTGTCAGTCGTGTCAACAGATCGGTAAGCAAGCCACATGATCGAATGCTGCATGCACAGGCCGCGGCCTACGTCACTGACAAACAGCTCTAAACTACGCTACAGGAAGACTTCTTGAACGAATGCACAGAACGGATTCAAGACACGCGTCGTTTGGGCATAGACGATGTAAACAAGAGGAAGGAGAGTATTCAAAATAACCGAGTATACGAATAGATTTTGTACTATCAATAACTAGCAGTGCAGTGGTTCAATGACGTCCGCTCCACACTAAGCATGTGCGGATGCTCGAGGGAAGGATAATAAATCAGCAAATTGTGTCTCCGATTCACAACAGGATATTGAGCACTTCAAACATATTCATTGGCTCTCATTGAAACGAAACATAATAAGAATGATGAATGGAAGCGTGAAGCCAAATGCATTAGGATAGACGCGTCATATCGCTAGATCGCATAGCGTTCATTCACAGCGCACAGCCGTCCTGCGACCAGATGGACCACATAGATACACGCGCTGGTCGGTAAACGCAACTGATTCAGGTGATTATTTCGAGGACATTATGCAAGTTACAGTTTCCTATTATAAACTCACTTCCGGTAACGTCATTCGATCAACCGCTGATTTGATACCAGTTTGATGCAAACTATAGAAGAGGTTGGGTTTGGAAATGAATCTCCAAATCGCACGGTAGTAGACGGATGACTAAAAGAAGGAATTAAGAAAAGCAAATGCTAATAATTATATCGAAGAGAGGTCCCTCGCAGCGATCGATGAGCTATCGGCGCAGAATGAGTAACACGCCGCGAGTACAATGGAGCCAATAAACGGGGTTTTAATGGCGATCCACATTCGCTACGTGCCATCTGTTCGGGAACGAATCGTATTCAGGCAGGTGCGTGTACTGTACTCTGTCCATTGCTGTCGCCAGGCGCCACGCTCTCGGCACCCCCTCTATAGATTAACACAAAACTATCTGCTCCTTTCGAATAGTGGACTGTAACTTGATGGGGTCGGAAACGGGAAATAGGTGCGGTCGGAAAAGAATATCACAATTAAACACTTGAGCACTTTCACAAAACTTGCAAGACCACGGGTCTAGAGCTTCGGGGCTTAGACTTGCTATCCACAGACTGAACTGATTATTTTAACAAATGAAACGGAACCTGACTAGACCAGGCCTGCGCCTGTTTTCTCGCTTTATTTATACATTTCAATGTCTCGCCGCTGCTACGTGGTCCGTCGAGCAAGATTTTTCTTTATTATCCAATAAGCTTAGCCTAGGTGTGGGTGTCCTATGGCGTAGACTGTAGACAATGTCAGTCAGCCAAAGCCTTCCAATGGCGTTCGTTATTACCATATATGGTGGCGAAATTCTAGTGTCTAATAACCCGTTCCCCTCCCCCGAATCGACTTTCTTTTTTTTCAGAGTCCTAACTAACTTGTTGCTTTTAACAAAGTTCTGTATTTCTTTTACTTATCTATCATAGTTAGGGGTCGGAATAGGTAGAGTTTATAAGTACCAAATGACGTCATATACGCTACTACGCTAGTTTAATATGGATATGCCTTTTAATCTCGGGATTGATATAGTATATCAATCTTGATAATCTGCTAAAACTTATTTACGTACTTCGAACTCGAAACATTACTTTCATTCAAAAAATATATTTAGGAATATTAATATTATAAAATAATATAAAAGTAATTGATTCCTGCCCGGTAAGTCAGAAAGCAATTATTGTTTCTCAAGACAGTGTGTAGACCGCGTAAATTTGATTTATTTCCATTTATACTGTCCAAATTCCTACCGCTACAAGGTGGGGTGCGGGGTGGACGTTGCGGGGTGCGGGATGAGGGGATGGTTCAAAGAGAGGATGGATATACATTTTTGTTCACTCGGCTGCTTCGGTGCGTTGAGTGTGCGTGCGTGCGTTTAGTTTTGGTATTGGATTTTTATATTTTTGACCTTGGCTTACGTTTTTTGGATTGAACCTGCATAGCTTGACGATTTTGGCTATGTTTATTGGACTGGGATTTTACATTTGATAGTTGTGTTGTGAACAAAACTAAACACACGTGATATTGCTCCTGCATTTTAATTCAGTTTTAAGATACCTACACATAAGGTGAGTTTCAATAACTTTATTATTTGTATTATATTGACTACATATTAAATGTCTATTTAAATGTATATTCCACATAAAATCTTAATCCAGTCTAGTGCTAGTCTTTTCCAGTTAGTTCACTGGATTCCCGCTATGAACGTTTTACATTATACGAGATAAGCACGAGTTTGCTTATCTCGTATCTAAAATTACAATTTTTATGTACCTATCCAAAATATCTTACTAATTTAACATAATTAAAGTTTGGGGCCAACTACTGGAGGAAGGCCAGGTGTTTTACGCTACTTAATTTGTGTTTAACATACAAAGAAATGTTTTAGAAGACAATAATATCAATCCCTGAAATTTAGAAAACATTTAATCAATACCCAATCCAGGGATTAAAAAGGCGTATCCATGTTATGTTATCCTAGGTATTTTTCGTCATTAGGTACTTAAAAACTCTACCTATTCCGACCCATGTCATAGTACATCTAGTAATTTATTCATCTTACGCTACTCTTAGTAGTACTATGTTCTGCCGTGCACAAGCACACTATCGGGAGAGAATGGAACTGTACAAACTACGTTAGTTACCTTGTTCTAACAATCCTATGTCCTAACCAAGCTAGTGAAAATAAACCCCGAGAGAGAGTTAAACATGTATACCTATTGCAGGCAAACACGATAGATAAATATCCGCGATGACATCAGACTGACCCCGGCAGCCCCGCGTGCTGTCGCACGGCGCGGGCGCGCCATCGCATCGGCGGCGCTGCACTCGGTGAGTTTGCTTTGCTGGTACCGCCCGTGCCGGCCTTTGCCGACTGCACGCTTCTATAAAGATTTACCTACTAATATAAAAAAAAAATTAGGATCCAATTTTTTGTACCTATCTAAGTTATTGGAAAAGGCATAGAAGCTAAGGTAGCTGGGAACGTCTTGCTTGTGGCTGGCGGGAACTGGAATCCTTTCCAATTCGTTTCTACTTTAATGCACTTGAGGCAACATCATCATCATTCTTGTACGATAACTCACTGTTGAATTGAAAACCTTTGCTCAACAATGGTGAGTGACTACCCACTACCTATGCTCATTGCTCTATCGTTAACAGTCTACAAAGACTCTATAATATGCAATTTCACACCACTGACTGACTGACATAGGTATTTCAAGTAGGTAAGGTAGCATTTATATGAGATGTTTTAAAGGTTCTGCAGGAGGACTCTGTATAAAATTAATTAATAGTTTTAGTAAATGTTTTTCTTTAAATATCTATATAATGTAGGTATATAATAAAGTAAAATTTAATATCAACTAGCACTGGGCAAGTTATCTTTAAATAGGTATAAAGATAAATTTTATTGCATAGGTTTTTTTACATGTTTATGTTGTTTTTTATGATGAAGCAAACATAGGTTTTCGATTTTTAATTTTGCAGGTCGATTTGCGAAATAAATATGAAAATAAATGTAAAACGGTTAGCTTATTCTAAAATGAACGCCCATTTCCGGAAAGTATTAGTCATCAAAACCCGACGATGATAAAACCTGAAGACAAAGAACTTGGAACTGAAGACAAACAAGGTAGTTTTCTATAAATACCTACTCTTGCTTCTTTTCCTTTAATTTTATTAAAAATTTTAACTAACCACCAATATTCAAAAAAGCCCAAAGTTATTGAGTTTTATGATTCTACAAACGATGCAGTTGTAACTTCCGACCAGATCATCCGATCCTTGATGATCTGAGGTGCTTATACTGCGGCATTATAAATATATATAGGTACCTATATAAGAGTGCATTATGTCAACCACGTCTCTCATGCAATCTTTGATGAAAATAAATCAAAAAAGGTTCTCGCATTAAAAATAACAAAAGAACTGACAAAAGACTAGACTGCAATAAAGATAGCAGACTGTAACTTTACAAACAAATATGAAGCCAAATCATCGCTAAAATCTTGAAACTTTGTGGTTGTCAGGAAAGGCAGTTCAAGGCGTTCCCAGAACTTTTAAAATTTACAGCTAGGTACTCCAAAAAAACGCCATAAGACCTTGAATTTGTGTAAGGGCTGCAAATAAGCGATTAGCACGGAGCATAATATATAGTATCTGGGTGCAATGACTATTTTTTATAAGTTATTTCCGAAATAGACAATGAAATTTCAATGAGAGAAGACTAAACATTTTAGTAAAGGTTGTTTTGTCTCATCCATCGTAAAATTTACGAATGGTTAGTGATAACGTTACTCGAAATTAAGGTTAGTGAGCTAAGGTTAAACATGAATATTAAACAATAACTTAGATGGGCAAGTATGGAAAGTGCAGCTTTGGAGCCAAACGCAGGCGGAGTCGCATCGCACACTCGCGGCGGCGGCGCGGGGCGGGGCGGTACGCGGTGACGGTGACATCATCGCTAATAATGCCAAGGGCACGCCGCGTCACCAGCGGAGCGCCGCGCCGCCGGCCGCCCGTGCTCATCACTATTCATTCACATCATATTCATATAGCACAATCAATATTTCAGATTACATATTTCAAGGCTCTGATAATTACACATTAGGACCAAAACCTAATCGCTTTCAGCTGTTGCAAGACGTAATCTCGTTTTAAATTTGTCTTTTAAAGTAGGTACCTACCTATGTACCTAGTTACGAAACTTCATGCACACTACATTATAATTCAGTGGAAACGAAATAATTATGCGCGCGCGACTATGACCCTTATCATCAGGGTCCGAATTACGAATTTAGATAAGTCAGACCGCATTTACCTATAATCAACTTACCTAGCGCCGAAAGTTGAACAATAAAATTATTGTTTCTGTCTGACGTAGGAATCCCGATTCGGAATTCGTGAATCATTCATATCAACTCGGCGCTTTGGAACTTTGTTACAATAAGTAATGAAAAGCCCATTAGGTCGGAGTGACCGCATAAGTGTAGGTAGGTGGGAACATGAGTCGTGTTCGGAGGAGGCCAGGGGTCACACCGGCCGGTCGGACCCAGCGCCCAGCGGGGCACGAGCTCCGCGGCGCACACCTTGCGTCACCACCGAGAACGAAAGTGCCCGCTGTCACAACACAACCACCACTTACGAACAACACACTAAATACGAGGCACTCGTGATATGATAACTAACAGTTCACTCGGAGACGGATCGGCGCGGCGCGGCGGCGGCGCGAGGTGAAGGAACCCATCACTGAAATAAAGGTTAACAACACAGCAGAGGATCAAACAAAGCGAACAGCTGGAGCACGGGGCTTGGGAGGCGACGCAGGTGATGATGGCTGTGCAGGACACACCGGATGACAGAAGTTACTTAGGTATGTTACAACTCGACCGCGCAGGCTGGTTGACGTTGTCGTTGCCAATTCATTGGCAGATTGTAAACATGAACAGAGCGCAGAGTACCTCTAGAGGTACATATATCAAAAGACAGTGGCTACAGACACCTAGTGGGTTCACCTGGCTCTGCCTACACCCGTCGCAATCATTTTAACCGACTTCGAAAAAAGGAGGAGGTTCTATGTTCGGCTTTAAGTATGTTTTTTTAATGTATGTATGGCCGTCGATTTCTCAGTCAATTATGGGCCGATACAATAGCGAAAATTATTTCGCTATTGTATAGGGAATGATCCCAAGGTGGTTCCATAAAAAATGTATTCCTGAGGGAAGGGATTTGTCTCGCAAAATTTAAAACAGTGTGAAATTAAGGGATTCGAAGTAGGATTTTAGCTTTATTTAAACAATCAAATTATCAGCATGTTATACCGCATAATTTTAGCTGATTGACACGAGCCCAGGAACAGATAAGGGCACTATATATGTACCTAAACACCTACCTAATTAACCACGAACTAGATAAGCCACAAGGTAAACGATGATACCGACCGGTTAAATAAGGCATACGAATTAACGACCAGAAACTTACAAACGAGGTTCTAATTTAATTACAACATTATTTAATTTATTATTAAAACGTGACAAAAGGTAAGGCGCAATACATTTTATTTTAGTGAGACCTAACGTTAAATGGACTAAGCAGTTAAAATGTGGGCCAGTCCACCAACGAATGGCTTCATGCGGGCGGGCTGCAGCTCACAGCCGTTGTGGTGAGCGACGCGACGCTGCTGTTTCTTCAGCAAGTGGACGGCCACGCATACACAACGCAATCTATGAGAGTGCTGATCTACTTCTGGAAATTACAGACATTTTGAAACGGTTTTTGCGGGCCAGGCTATAACAACATTACCTCTACAACTGATACACGCCTCGGTTAAACTATTTATGATTATGTCTCACTTACGAAACTGATGAAAGCGCAGAGTACAAAGTACACAGGACAGAGACTAGTCTCTGAGGCGCCAGACAGATTGCGGAAAAACCATTCTCAGAGTTCGAGTCTCGAACCGACGACTATTAGAACAAAAGCAAAAGTCGATTGATCGCCGCAACAACAACGCAACGCACTGCGGCGCGGCGCGGAGTCAACGACACCGCGTCTGCTGCTTCTCTCTGACATCTAGGGCTGAACTATTCACAGTTTATAAACACGCGCGTAGCTCAAGCAATTAGCAAGCTGAAGTGGCAGTGGCCCGGCCATATCTCGCGAAGATACGACAACCAGTGGGTAAACGTGTTCATGAGTGGAGACCGCGACTCGGCAATCGTAGCGTAGGACGCTCTTCGGCTACGACCTGCGAAAGCCTGCAAATCCAGGCTGGATGCGGCAAGCTGAAGACTGCGCGCTATGGCGCTCATTATGGGTGGCCTATGTCCAGCAGTGGACTAATATAGGTTGATGATGATGTTGATGAAACACGCGGTAGGTACCTAGAGTAGAGGCCACAGACCTCAATGTATAGATGTTTCATTATGAAAGCAATCAACCTACTAGGTAGTACCTACATAGCTAGTTCCTAGCTAGCTACACAGATATTATTTCAACATTTCGGTCATAATAATGGAGTATCATGTCTCTTTTGCAATTATTCACGACAAGTTTTATGATTCCCCGTGTAGTCTGGCAGCCCTACCGGTATCCTAGGAGGCGGGGCGTTGTTGCAGACGAGCGACCGCACGCGATCGCCGGCTCCGCAGACTAACTGCACACAGAGCTGTGACGTGACAGTTGTACCGTTCATCGGATTACTGCCGAGATTTCAATACTGGTACAGAAACAAATAGGTTAAGTGAGATTTCATTTCTAGTTTAGCTGGCTGACTTACTTTCAAGAATCATGGTTAAAATCGTAGTCGTTGAAAACGCGGAAAACATAAATGAAGGTAGAGACAATCAAATTCCTTGAATTTTTATTATCCGCATATGGCAATATTAGAAAACCTGCAAAAACTTTCCGCGCACGCAAGCCACGGCATCCGACACCGCACGAAGGTAAGTAGCACGACACCAGTGAGTAGGGAGCACTCGTACGTAACATTCGGGCAACAAGCAGGCAAGCAGGCAGGGCTGCAGGATGACGGATGTATGGTTCCGCGCGTGATTGCGCGTGCGCTGCTGATGCGGGCCGCGTGCGAGGCACGCCGCACGCTTTCTTCATTACATTACGGTACTTCATTCATACAGATGGTCACATTGCAACCACTAACTACATACGTACAGACAGACTCAGACATGCCTAGGAGCGTTATTTGTGGCATCGTATGAAGAGGCCTATTCCCAGCAGAGGACGTGTGTGGGCTGACATGATGATGGTACCAAGGAGAATTACTCTACCCTAACTTAGCAAACAAACCTACCACAAGACACAAGACTTGTATGGAGGCAAACAGAATGATACATTGTAAAGGTTCTCAAAACAAAGTATATATCATCATAACACGACCTAAGCATGTACTGAACCTGCCTAGATTTAATAGGCCTTAGATTTGCTCAAATGGCTAGGTATATCAAAAAATAACATTACTTATCAGGAATTGTAGCACGAACGAGCAAAATGAACCAAATTGAAGCTAATCAGAAGGAAGTTCCTCGCTAGATGATTTGTGTTTGAAGGCCGCAGCCATTACAGGAAAATATTTACTTATTACGTTATATTATGGTACATATATTTGTCAGGACTTATTGACTATATTATGAAACACACACAATATGGGTGTGTACCTAGGGTGTTGCAATGGGAGACGGCCAGATACGTTATATAATACTAATTTAATAAAATGGTATGAAAGGTAAGTAAATCAAATTAAATTAAAATTAATGCAACATTTCAATTACAAGTCACCAAAAGTATCACTTCAAAAATCACTTAGTTCGTATTAGCATTTTTCCAAGAGCATGTCTTTTAATCTAATTCCAAAAATATTATTATTTCCTTGGCTTTTAATCCTGTCTGGAATTTTATTAATATTTTTACCGCCATTGAGTGTGAACTGATGTTTTATTAATTTGGATGCAGGTATCACGAGATTATACCTACTTTGATAACGACGCGGTTACTCATTTATTTTTTGAAAGAAAAAATGTGTTAAATATTATTTATTGGGTATTTATCGCGTACCTTTTCGAAACGTAGGTACGCGATAAATACCCGTTAAATAATCTCTAATATGTTAACAGATCGCGAAAGTTTAGAAAGAAATGTGGTTACTTTCTTACAAATTTACTTATTTCTAGGATGTAAATAGAAGTTAATTTCAAGATTCAAGAGTGATTTCAAGAGTGTGGTTTACAAGAGTCCGGTATTCTTATATCTACTAGGATACGAATACGAGGAAGACGATCAACTCGAATAATAACTAATATAAATACCTACAACTCATTAATAACTCATAAGAACATTGCTATCGATCACGTTTATAAACGAAATTACGTCTTTAGTAAACCACGAGGCAAATACAGTTCTAAATACTGCAACTATGAAACACTCGATAATCGATAACAATCTTATCAACAAAGAAGCTGATAATCTTAATGACTATGTGTACTCTTAATGAATAAAATAAAACAGTTCACAAATCAGACTATGCGATGCAACAGATTGTACCTCTAGGGAGGGAGCAGTAAATAGGGAGAATGGCACAACACCATAGGGCAATCACCGACAAGCTGATCGATCCAAACAAGCGCGATATGTGGCCGTTGCATATAAATACGAACATTGACAGGTCCGGATTAGCCCCTAGGCCCACAAGGCCCGGGCCTAGGGGCCCTTATGTCGGATCATTCGTACCCTAAAGTCTGGCTTGCCCGAAAAATTGGCATTTATTTTTCCTAATAATAATAATAGGTAGGTAGGTAATAATAGGTAAGTAAATAACAAGATCCGTCAAGTGCGAGTGTGACTCGCGCGCCGAGGGTTTCCTTAATGCCCCTCACGTTAAAATTTACTATCTGGCCAACTTTACTACCCGGTAAAGAAAGTTTCCTTCACACAGCTAAGTTTTTTTGTTAAATTAAGAAGGGCTTGTAACTTGTAACTAAGAAAAATTGGTCGAGAGAGCAGAGCATAACAATATTTTAACACACTCTTCGTTCGTGGTTTTATATTTGATTGAAAAGGAATCTTTGAAAACTTCAGATTGAACTGAAACTTTGCACATTTATCAAGGACCGATGACCATACAATCATTTAATAAGTTTGTCCCATTACCCTGAGCAGGATCTTCAGGACCAACGATTTTTAACGTCAAATCATAAATTCTTCTATACCGGCATACAAACTTATACCAAATTTACCGACTCTCCGTGTCTTCACATTTATAAGAAGTAAATACAAAAAAATAACTCGAGAACTGGAAAACGCGAGGGTGGCGGTCCCGGGTACCAAGCTTCGAGGGGTGCCATCTTGGCAGCACTACTCACACGCACATCCAGATCATAATAATTTTCGGAGCTCGCCTCGCTCGCCGATGATTCAATAGCCTGTTGTCGTCCTATTTTGTTGTTAATCAACAAATAAACGTGAAATGTTCTAAGCTCATTCTCGTTTCATCTTAGCTTCCTTGTCTTGCTAAGCATTCCTCACCAATTTCAAAAAAGGCTGCGGCTCACTCCAGTCTCCAATACTTATTTTGAGTCGTTTCTTAACAATTTTCTCAACCAGCGCCGCCACAAACTCTCCAAAATTTTCATAGCTCCGCGCTCCGTTCGCTGTTATTTATTTTTTCATACTCTTCTGATCTTATTTGGAACCACCTGAAAACGTGACATAAATTACGGCGACGGCCCGTGCTCGCCGTTAAATATTTGTAATTTAATATAAGTTATATTTTTAATTTTGTTAATCGCGGACAAAAATCGCAAAAATGCTGCAGCTATCTCCGCTCGCCGTCGTCTTAGCTTCCTTTTCAGTTGCTAACCCGACCTCACCAAACCCCAAAATTATCTCGACTCGCTTCGCTCGCCGTTACTTATGTTCATAGATTTTTATCTACCATCGCAATTTTAAAATATTTGGGGGCTCGCTTCGCTCGCTATTATTTATAGGTTCATAGGTCCACTTGCATACTTTTCGCGAAACTTCCGAAAAAATTTCGCTTACAAAAAACGTTACGGTTGCGTTGTAAAATTTCATAAAAAAAGTTGTATAACTGCAGTAAATTGACCGGAGGAAGCCGCAGCCGGAAATTGGAGCAGGTGATTCAGGGTGAAAAAAGTTATAAATTGTGTAAAATATAGATCCATATCTACAAACGCTACATACATTTTAGATGGATCGCTCTGCAAACTTCGGAGATAGGAGGGAGGGGGGGGGGGGGGGTAATTTTTGGACTTTTTTCAAAATATTTGAACCTACAGAAATTTCAATAATTGTTTTTAGAAGCTGATACCTTTCATTTGATATCCCACTTGACCTTGAAGGTCTCTTCAAAAGTTTCGGCGTCACGATTTCTACTGAACATTCTGTATAAATATTATGGGGGGCCCTCAAATACCAAGTGCATAGGGGCCTTGGATCCCTTAATCCGGGCCTGAACATTGATCCGATCGAGACAGCGCGCCCTTGGATCACACCGCGGCGAGCTTGACCCTGCCCGCTCAGAACCATTGTGTGTGTACGCATTAAAAAGCTTTGATTCTATTGTTATTTGTTCTATTGCATGCATCAAACATCTAGCTGATCTCAGAGTAGTACCTACTCCGCATATCTATGGTAAGTATAAGGTCTTATTTGTTACCGATATTAACTCACGAATAGTTCAGATAATTTGATGCTTACACAAAAATGAAATTCGATTTCGAATTCTTTTATATTATAACTGTATTTTAAGTTGCCCCGGACTGGTAGTAATCCCTCCATCTATATACTATACAAAACCAAAAACATCATTATCTTTATGAAACTTAAAGAATCATCAAAATCGGCCCACAATTGACAGCAAACGTAAATAAAAAAAAATATTGTATATATATGTTTTTTTATATAAGTTGCCGTCAATTGCCAAACATAATAACCTCCTCCCTTTTTCAAAGTCGGTTATTAATGCAAAATGTTTCTTCTACTTTCGTAAACCATAAGAAAGAGGGGTTCAGAGCTTTCGAGTGGGAACCAAATCTCTCTATAAACTATCTGGCTCATTTATCTATAGGTATATACAGCGAGCGGCGGCAGCGGCGTCGCGGCGGTGTGTCCTGCCGATACAATCTGCGTTGAGGTTGCTAATTAACTGTACTCTCTCCTACACGTACCTTATCTGATCAGTCTTACTGCTTGCAATGTCTCCGACAAACAAACGGTTCATGCGCCCGCGCCGTTTACTGCACGCACTTTATTCTTATGATGGAAAATCTGACGACTATAGTTTTATGGGCGAACCATTGTGAAATGGAAGATAATGAATAATTGTAGAGACCTACTCCAAGAAGCTTTTACTAATTACTCTGAGCAAAGTAGCTTCCACCTAGTAATTAGTTATCCTACTAGATCAGAGCATTAAGCACGTAACAGTGATTGCGCCCAAACAACCGCTCGCAGCCAACCATCAATTAGAGGCGCCAGGAAGCGCTACCCATAAGAAACATAATTATGTACTTATATTGCGCATTCAATTGGTGCCCGCCACGCCCCGCTTCTATTCAACACGAGTCTCCAGGATTATATGTCAGGGGAGTCTAGAGCCGGTAGCAGTAGCCACCGAGCTGTCAAGATAGCGCGGTTCTCACGCTTCCTGTGTTACGGTTCTGTGGTGGTCGTAGTCGGCGCTACACCTCTGCAACCAACGACCGACTATTCCATGCAACTAACCAGTTTACTCAGCACAAGAACTTAGGTACCAAGTTGATACTTGACAACTTGAGATATCTACAGCAAGCAATTATACCGTTTGGAAACCTAATTGATACTCAGAAACACTAACACAATGGAATGTACTGATTTGAAAATGGTGAATGGTAGGTAAGCGCACCTGCCAAACCGAATGTATGTCAGCTCATCCCACTCATCAGCAGGCATCCCGCGACGTAGGAGGGGAGAAGTACTCGTAGGCATGTACAGTACAAGCGGTGAAGCTTAGGTCGTTCCCCACAGGCGCGCACCGTACTGTAGAGACGCATGTCCGTGTGTGCCGGTGCACTGACAGCTCACAGCGGAGCGGTTACATAACTCGTTCAATTGACCCGGATGACGCACGCGAGGAGTGACCGCTCCGCTCCGTAATACCGTGCTGCCCGTAAAACTGATGTATTACAAAATAATGTTACTTTCTTGACTATGGTTGTTGAAACAAATAAACATGTTGTCCCTCGTAGTCGTAATGTAGTAAAAGAGTCGCCTAGCTTGGTTCTTTTAATTTTTGAGCTTGAAACATCAAGTAGCTAATTTGTGAATGGCAATTAGGAGACATGAATTTTCCCTAGTGCACACTTTTTTTCAATAAAACGTTAGATCACGTTGGTAGATAACATCAAAGTTCGTTCTCGGCGATCAAACCGGCGCGGCGGCGGCGGCGGCCGGAAGGAACGCGTCGCTGCGCGCTGCGACCACGGGCTAGCCCGGAACCGCCGCCGCGCCGTAATTACCATCACTAAACTGGAAAATTGTCAACTCATTTATTATGAGTATTTTATTTAATGGGTTTCTCAGGAAAATTGATGATGTTGAATTTCGCAGACTCGTTGTTTATATTACAGTAATTTTATTTTGAAGCATTAGCGAAGCCTTGACTCAGCCATATAAACTTAGATCACAAATATACTGGTTTATACGTTGACCTAACAAGTTCTGTAAGTACGACGACATGCCACATGCTATCAGTACGCAAACAGTGCCCGCACACTAAGTTGCCTCAATCCCTGCGCAATTGAATGAATAAATAACTAAGTATCGACTGCTATAGTCGCAGAAGGCTCTAAGGCAGTTGCAGGCAAGTTACGCAACGATGCAGCCCGCAGGGCTCCACAGACCGACAGGGATTACTTCATTTACATTTTACTACGTTTACGTGTAAACAAGACCTCCTTTTACGATTTGAATGGTGATGAAAAATGCAGAATCTGATGTAACTAATAAATAATACATGATGTCTAGCATCATGTATTATTATATTAGTTACATATCTTACTGGACTGATATACATCTGTCATAGCCGCTAGCGGATTTATCAGTAGAACCGCATACAGTAACTTCGCACTCTGTCAAAAAAAACTATATTAACGAGGTTGTTACGGCTAACGATGTCCAATCTAATCACACCAATCAAAACTAACGCAAATGATATGTATATCAACGGACCACAACGAGCTAATGAAATAATAGCAAATACCATCAGCTGACAAATTGATGAAATCGCTGTTGAAATGATGAGATTAAGCAACGGCAGGAACATGGCGGCGACTGACACGCGACAGAGCCGGCATTCCACCGGCCTCTTCAAATAAGTATAACCAACTCAAATATACCATCGCTATAATTTACTCGGAAGCGCTAAGCGGGAACATTAATTAGGAATCAACCATATGGGTGGTAAACTATAAATAAAATATCCAGTGGAAGAGGCATACTTCACAGGCAACCTTCAAAGTTATGGGAACTGGGAACAAGATGTTCTATTGTAATAATAATACATCTAGATCGTCGGTAAGAAACGAGAAGTAATAATTATGATAAGCCTATTGTTGTAATATACTATATTACGAGAACTGGATGAAAACAATGATCATAGCAAGCAGCGAGCGAGCGAGCGGGCCTCGTGGTTCTCACGAAAACCAATCAATTACCTAAACAGCGCTGGTAAAGTCGATGTCGTACGTGACAGAGTGAGTTAATTTTCGATGTTCGTTCTCAGGACTGACATCGAAAACAAAACACTAATCTAAGGTTTGCCTTAAAAGAAGCCGTTAATGTAATATTTTCATTAAAATCGCAAGAATATTCAAAACCAGCAAAGCAAAAAGTCTTGACGAAGAAAATTCGAAGGAAACGAAAAAAGCTCCGTTTGTCTCATAAAATTGGAACGGCTAAAACGGTCCCCGCTGCCTGAAGCGATGTATCCTAAAAGTTATTCCCCAATTAGGAAGCCGAGGAATAAGACAATTGGAGAACCTTGAGGCGCCGCCGGAGGTCGCCCGTAACGAGGGGGCATCCTTTAGACAAGTGCGAGCAAGGCCGGAGGCGAGCGGCTAGTTGTCTGCACTCAGGGATCCGGTACTAGATTATATTGCTCTGTTCTGTCACTGACAGTGATCTTAGGCCCGTCACAATACATTTTCCGCGGTACTAAGTTTGTCAACCAATCTTACTTCGCTTTGTTTAAAGTTTTCAGAACAAATAAATGGACTAGTGACTAGAGGAGTTAGTGTTTCCCTCGGATAGAATTCCACGGATGTGAACCGAAGCGGCGAACAATCGTTATTTTGAGCCGCAACTAAAACATCCGCATTCCCAAACTTAACATTAAACATTACAGTTTGGAGAGATAAGAGAATGTAGAGCTTTTCTAACTAAAATTCATAGATACACATTTAGTATTTATGTGCGCTTAAATGCAAGATCGCTCGCTTAGTTCGTTTATTGCACAGACGAGTTTGTACTAGTTTCATGCATGACACTAGTAGAAAAGGAAAACGGGAATTATTGACTCAAGTCAGATGTCCTCTCTCAACAACAAACTGTCTTTATTATACAAGAGACATCGTTTACATTTTACAAATGGTAAAAAGCATTACTAGATCTCTAGAGAAAGCTCTCTATAGATCCTCGCAAGTCGCCAAGATCGTAAGCCCCTCGAGTTCTCTCTAGTAGTAGGGAAGGTGTTCACTCTCAGCAGCTAGGTACCTAACGCAGGCATGCAGTCTCTGCGGCACTTCGCCACTTCGTGTAAATGTTTACACGTTTGAGTAGGTCGGACCACCTGGCTCGCTCGCACTCGTGCTCGCGCGTGCATGCGCATCTATCACAGCGACATGTTCCTTGAGACATTACAAGAGGACTTGAAGCATGATGCTCAGATACTAGGTCGGGTAAACTCTTGTCATTTTGGATTCGTTTTTATATTCATTTCATGACTCTCCTTTAACTACAAATTCTGGACGGCGACAAGAAACAAGACATGCATGAGGTTATATATATTGTAAGGATGCGGTCGGTCACACAGGAGCAGGTTTAGAATACCTACTTGCCGAGACAGGAAGGGCATAACCCGAGTGCGGGGCTCAGGCTGTGTTAACGACATAGACGAGATAATTTCTACTCTTTTTGTGTGATTTGCATGCCGTTCTGTCTAGATGTTAAGTAAACGAAGGAGCATGTATCGTGCTTGATCCTGATAGCCAAACAAAATGATAAATAATAACTGTTAAGGCTATTAAGACAAGTAATAAAAGAAACTAGTTTTAAAACGAGTCACCAAACGAGTCCAAAATAACATTGAGTCAGGCGCAATAGAGCACGCGAGCGAACCGCAAAACAAACAAGTGGACTTCCCGCAAGGTGACGCGGACGACGTAAACAAACATTGGTAACAGCACAGACTACGAGTACGAGTACGCTGAACTGAACCTGCATTCGCTTACAATAATGTGGCGACAGGAGTAGCCTTGACCTTGTCAGGGATATTATTCAATTCTTAAGACATCACACACAGAACAGTACAGAGTGGCGATCGACGGAGACATTGTAACCTTGACCCTCGAACATTATTATCTTCTCTCTCCAACAATAACAATGTAGGTACAATAAACATACTCGTACATCCCGAAAAGGACAGCGCTATCGCTGCGGTGCGATAGATAGAGGTCATATTAATCCCGACAGAGTTTAATGATGCGTTTTGTAAATTAATATGACTCATAATTTAATTTAGTTCAACAATACGATGGATCAGGCTAGTAAGGATATCGAAACTTTCAATTCAAAACGTAAAATAAATTGGGTTCGCAAATTGAAACAAGCTCACACTAAATAAATTCAATAGATATGCTAAGAGAACGATCAGAGACAGAATAACAATATAGATTTGGTAACGTGTACACATTGTGCAATGCGATTGGCGTGTCAATGTCAACCTTATCACGTTGAGAACAAGTGTCTTTTCGCCGTTTCGTTATCAGCGGCCTCATTTAAAAGTAGTATTAACAACAGTGACGTGGAACATCCATAAGTGTTGATAAAGCAGCTTCGTTCAACAGCTGCAAGATATTTCATACTATTTCTGTACAATACATACAAACTATTATACATCGCCATTATTTTTTATTACATTGTGTAGGTATTTCAAAATATTACATTACCCACGTTGCGAGATTTATTTCAACGCGTTCTGTTCTGGGATGAATTCATCAAACCTGTGCAATTTGACACTTACCTGAAAAAAAAAACTACACATTAATTTTGATTATTTGTTATTGATATTTTTTTGCTTTTTACTAACCTACCTCTTTGCATTATGTATGTATTTATTTACGTGTACCTAGTTTAGTTTACCAACTTCAGTTAAGGTTTTTTTTTCTTCAATGTCTAATTTTCTTTTTATTCATTTATTTGATAATCAAGATGCGCTTAAATTAAACGATCACAATAATTTGAGTTTACACAGCATTGAATCAAGAGAGATGAGTACCTAAATCTGTAAGGACTCTTACCTCTTCAGAGTCTAACTAAAGGTTGAAGGGCCTCACAAAGTCCATACGTAATTAGACGCACGTGTGACACGCGCGCGCCACACAAAGCTTTCATAGAGGAAGCAATAACCATCGATACCGAGGCCGCGGCGCCGGTGGAGTTCTCCCCTCGGACGGCCGCACCTGGACCACGCCACGGGGCCTTCTCCACGTTATAAATAACCCTGGATGGAACGAAGGAATCTATTTGGAGCGCTGAACATTTACGATATAATTTAACTAGCAGCTATTTTGTATGCGTTTTGAAAGGTAACCGAGGCAAGGACTATGGACATACCGCGATTGCACAATACATATAACGTCAGCGAAACACTCAATTACAAGAATACTAACCATTTCCAAGGAACGATCGAGTATCAAAAGTGAAGCGACAGTCAATTCGAAAAGCTGAATTAATTCAATGAAAGACAATGAAAAGTGGCGCGAATAAATGAATGTGTTATGGTTATGAGGCGCGCGACTGACAGCGATCAATCACGTGTCGGCGATCAATCTGAAGAGGGACAACTGACAGCACAGAGAATAGGATGTAGGAGTCACTGACCACTGACCACTGACCACACAAAAACCGGCTCTAGCAAAAAACCCTGAGTCATTTCAGAACGGGAAACCACATACTAGTAGATCGGTACTTATTCGGTACTGACACCATTTGGAGTAGGTGATAGGACACTTTTTGATCATACGGAGGAAATAAATTTTAATTGGTTCAAGATGTGTAGGTACTACGAATGCTACGATACAAAACGTGATAAATTCAAAGAAATAAACATAATGACAGTACCATGTCAATATATTTATGAAAACCTATTGTACACTCATAGAAATATCAATCGGTTCCCTAAAAATTTACGACATACATAATTTAACGACTAGAAATAAAAATAAACTCGCTGTGCCCACAACGAGGCTACGCGAAATTCATGTATCTTTTAAAGGGCAATGTATTCTACAACAAAACTCCAAGTGAGATGCAAAAATTATCAGTAAATAAATTCGAACAAATTGTCAAAACCTTCCTGTGCAAAAAGGCTTAGGTACTATAAAATATCAGATTAACTAGACAGAAATCAAAAATACGGGATTTGCTTCAACTCGTAAAATAACAACAGGCTAAAGGTTTCTTCGTCGCTTCTTTACTTTAGTCTACATACCGAAGCGACAGAAATCAAAATATCACTTTATTTCCGTGTCTGTATTTAATTTTTAGTGTATTTTTATTGTATTTATATGAAATAAAGAGTTTTTGATTAGATTTAATAACCTCTGAGCCTCTAACTCTACACGACTCGTATTTGCTCTACCTCTATTTAAATTAGATTGTTCGTATTGTCCATAATAACATTATCTAAATATGTTTTTCGAGTAGATAGGTCGGGGAACACCTCCACCCTGTCTATTTGCGTCTCGGCGTGGCACGAGCGCTAATTGCGGAGCATCCGGAGGCACCAGCGCGGCGCGCAATCTGTGGCGCCGTGCCTTGTGCCCGTGCCGACAGGACCTGGGGGCCTACTCGGAAAAGGAAAATCAAAGTTTCTTTTTCGTTTTCGTGAAAAAACCAACTCTTATGTCACATGCATAAGATTAGCGTTTGCACGAAAACGAATCAGAAACTTCGACTTCGTTTTTAGGAGTACGGGGCCTACTCATAGCTGAGTAATAATAAGCCATTTGCTAAATGCTGACGACTCAACAACTCGACGATGGTTGGAATTGGAACCTGTTGCTCTAGACTCAAGGGGGCTGCCATATGCCATGGCGCGGCGTCTTGATTTGCAAAAGTGCTTAATTTTTGCTATGGGAGAAACATAACTACAAAACCACTCAGTTTGCGTCATCTATCTATACGTCTTTTAGGTACATTTAAACATTTACTTACAAACTTAAAAAGCTAAAAGCTAGCGCTAAGCCCTAATATATTTTTATATGTATGCTAGTTAAAGGTATATTATTACTATGGACCGTAGAATAAAGTCAATATAAGTTCAATAACAGCTGTAACTTTTCTATTGTAATCTGAAATAACTGAATTATTATACAACAAAATCTTGCTATAATTATAAATTCTTGAATGAGTCTACAAGGACAATAATGCGTGTAATAAATAAATAAGATAAGGACAGGATTTGCAAGGATTGAAGGACACCGTGACTCTGATGACTTTGGACAAGAACCACGGCAAACAGCGGCAGGAGTGGCTGAGAGGTCTCACCTCAGACAGCCGGTTCGTGTGGCGCGGCGCGTGCCGTGCGTGACGCACACACGAAGATCAAGAACACATTCGACATCACGTACCGCTCTCTGATTCAATGTCAACTCGATTGGCTGTAGGTATGATTATTCAAAAATGTAGACGCAATATCAATTTTGAAACAATGCCTCCATTATTATTATTATTATTATTTTAACACTTTATTGCACTTTAAGGTACAAAGGGTACATTATGTTGAACATGAGCTTTCTGGAAGCTTTATCGCCAATTCTGGAGCCTGAGAGCCGAGGCCTGGCTCGTGTTCACTCGGGTAATGGAGCAGGACATTTGAAACAACTAAAACCAATGAGCTCAGTGAGAGTAGAGACGACAAGTAGAGTTTGGTTCGTTGGTGGTAAAATAAGGGACATATACACAAAAGTTTAAGTATTGCCAAAACCAGACAGACAATTTTTTTTTAAATCTTAAGTAGTCCTGCGACGCAATTGCTTCGTATTTCGGAGACAAGACAGCTCCAAACTATAAACCGGTTCCGTGAGACTAGCATTAACTGCCCATTAGATTTTTTCCGCAGAAAAACCTCAAGCACGCAGTGCACGGTTCAACTGAAAGTAAAAAAATAGTGACAAGAATTCAGAAAACGTCGTCGCCTACACGAATACTACGATTTATGATAGAGTCGATGTTTTGCACATCGCCACAAACCTCTTAAAGCCCTGAACTTTAGATTATTCATATCAAACAACCAAGATATCCAATACTTGGAAGCAACTGTATAAAGAGCAATTAAGTGTTACTCAGAGAACTGATATACAAATACATATAATTAAGTATAATCATATTTCAATAATAACATATTCATGAAAACAATTAAAATGTTATCAGCCTCGCAATTAAATTTCAATTATTACGTCTCTGACGATAAGTCAAATATGAAATCAAGAAATTCTAGATACTGTATGATGTGATGATCAATTAGTTATTAATGCAATAAGAGCACAGGAGTCAACATGTAGATGTGAACGCGAGGACGATCATGAAGCCATTTGGTCTCGGTCAGATGATACACTCGTATTTGAGTCGTATCGTATGTGTGTTATCTATCATTCTCACTCACCTACTCACCTTGCGTCGACCGTTGAACACAGACGTCCAACTACGATGAGTACTGCACCCAGATTAATTATATTATTAATATTATCAACAAAGTTACATCACAGGCATAGAAAATATGCAAGTCTAAGAGAAAACATATTAGACAGGGGAAAGCAGCTTATTGGAATGAAACTAAGGATATCGGCAACTTTAATGAGCAGCAAACAGCAAGAAAATTCATACAACGGAAGCGAACGAGACAAGAAAGCAGCTTCGATTAAGCTCTCCAAATATGTATCATAGCCATTCTCTGGCAGAGTGGTTTCTCTTCGGGAGCCTTACGCCTCGTTATGCAGTCGCTAGTCATGACATTGCCTATGTACAGCGCTTCCATAAAGGCAGCACATGTGCGATAGCTATACAAAATGTTTGGTTTGCGACTGACATAATTTTTTGAGGAGTTGGGGGGTCATCATGGCCTACATTTCATATTCGTTAGGAACTAACATCAATATCACTTTTAGTTTTAGCTGTCACGATTCTTAACTTTTACTCAGGTTTTTGATTTCGAATGCTCGTAACATTTTTTTTTAAATGAATTGTATCAAGTAATAATTTATTTAGAATAAGTATACTTTGAAGAATACAGCACAAGTTACTTGGTGGCATTACAACCACTAACAAAAAAATATGAAGATGGTGATTTTAAAAAATCTTTAAAAAATTATATCTCAGCAACCGTGACACTTAGGACATTGACTCTTCCGGAGAAATGTAGACAATTATCCCCCAACTCCTCAAAATATTATTTCGGTCGCAATACTAGACACCCTGTATATTCGCGGCGCGGGCGCACGCTCGCGGAACGAAACACGAGAGCTACACGTCCATAAATGCTTAAACAATTGATTGAAAGAGAAAACATGCATTTCAACTGTTACGTGTTCGGCAGAAATAACAACCATTGCTGCAATAACAAGCTTCGAGTCGAAATACGAGCCGTCGTAAATCCGACCCCATGAATCGAGTGTACCTTTAATAGCGTTACGACTGTTCTGAGTGGGATAGAATGGCACATACAAGTTTTCGCGAGACGAATGGATTATATGAATGAAATTAAATTTGTATTTAGATAGGAGTTGGACATTGTTGAGTTTCTATCGATTTTGCTTTGGATTGCGAGTATTGCGAGGGACACCGCGAACGAGGCGAGTACGACACACAGCACATCCAGAGATATGTGCTGAACAAATGACACGCGACCTGGAAAAATTACGAGGAATGTTCTGAGAAAACGTACCAAAATAGTCACGAGATGAGATAGTATGAAGTTGTAACACAACACAACAGACAAAAATAAATGTAGTAACAACAATGCAGTTGCTGGAAGAATAAAAACGATATAAATGCTCTAGCTAGAGTTCGTGATAAACTTTTAAAAATATTTTCTCGCAGCATAAGTTCTGATATCTCGAGCAATGTACGTACGAGTTTGTTCTGATAAGAGCCAGTGTCAGCTTGTACTCGTATGAGCAGAAATATTTAACAACGCGATGATCAAGGTCGGGGCAGACAGCGTGACGCAACCGCAACCACAATAGATTTCAGTTCTAGTGAGAACCGACATCTTTTAATGACCAAGCAACCAAATTTTATAGCAGCAGCAGCGACCTTTAGTCGCAAGATGACATCATGCTAACCGCTCCGGAATAAAACGTTCTAGCCTTCTATGCAATAATTTAATTCGTACCTTTCTTCGCGTGTTTCTCTTGTTCCTTCTCCTTCTCGCGCGCCTTCTTGTCCCTCTTCTCGCGCTCCTGTCTCTCCTTCTCTTGTCTTTTCATCTCCTTCTTGAGCTCCTTGCCCGTCTTCTTGGACTTGGTATCGTCGATCTTTTCGGAGAGGATGAACGTCCCCGTGTTCAGCTTCACGTCCGAGTCCGTGGGACGCATCTCGTAACTGCAGAGACTCCGGACCCCCAAATAGAAAACACTCACGTACGATGTACGAAGCAGATCGTATTTCGATTCAGCACAGATCGGCGCGGATATCGGTCGCGGCTCGCTATCAGTATTATCACTGGCGCTCTTGCGGCTTCGACACTGAGGAGCGGTGATACGGGAGATATATCGCACACAGCACCGGCCGCGAGCGAGTCTCGAGCAGCACTGCGCTGCGTGCGTGCGCCGGCGCCGGAGTGCGGGGCGATGCGCGTGCGCGCCGCGCTGCCTCCGCGCTCGCAACGCGCGCCGCCAGCGCAAGCGCGCACCTCCTCCAACTATAAATAAAGCCTCACTTCCTTACAGTAAGGAATCAGAAAACGATTTATGGCCATTGAACCCATGAAAGCTCGGACCGATGACTAAGCTGTGATTTTGATCGATTGTACGCTCCAATTGGCTTCGCCGTAGCTTTTGACGAGTCCGCGAGCGAGCCCACCGGTGCCGGTCGTTGTTTACAAGCCGCGGCGGAGGCGGAGTAGCACGACATCGCATCGACACGGGCGACTCCAAGGTCTCAGCTGAATGCCGTCCGACGGAATGCAGTGATATTACAAAATCAAAATGAGCTTTACCCTGCAGACAACCTTGATCGTAATGTAATTCTGCCCGAAGCATTTTACGAATGGCCGCATTCAATGGAGTTTATGAGACGTATGGAAGGATGGTAAGCAAGCAGGTATTTCAAGACGTGGTGTTCGATGCGTCGCGTCGCTTCATTCCCTTTACGAAACGACGAGCCATGCCCAAAGATGGCGATGTCAGTGAATGGTAGACAAAAAGCCGCTTTCGAAACTGCCGAGCGACCCCAAAAACAACATTAAAGGCACCGTGAGAAAGAACATATTTCGGGAGAAAAACCATTTCAATGAGCATTGCAGGGAACAAGTGGTCGCGTCCACTAATTCTCGATAAGATATTGCTGCTAACAGTAAGTAAATATCGGACGCTAGTTACTAAACACAACGTCCGTGATATAAATAGTAATCGCTGACATGAGTACTCACGTGTTACGCAACACAACAAAGGTATCTAGGGACAACGGGGCTCCACAACTCGCATATTAAATGTCTGAATAACTGTACCCTCGCTACAACACACAGACGCGATGGCTGCCGGTAATATTGTGTCCGAAAACTGCTGTTGTCGGACACAATATTATCGGCTGTATCGTCGAACACCAAGTTTCTAAACTTGGTCACATGTCGAAGGTTATTTTATTATTCCGCAGTCGAAATAACACAACTGCTCTTTGTGGAAACTAAACAAGGGCACTGTAATCAATTAGCCGGAAGGCAGCTAGCCCGGTTCATTACGGGTTTTTAGATAAGCGGTAACTAACTGGATCATCCTGCTAATTAGGAGGGAAAACCGCAATTTACGAAATCGTAATATGCATGACTAGTAATTAAGAAACATGATACAACACCGATGCTGCGAGATGATTAGGTTGGTGACGTTAGACTGTCTGCAATGTAAATAGCTAGGTCTGCGCAAGCACCCCCCGGAGGACCGCACAAAGCTTCCGGGGCGCAGTGGTGCGTTCCTGATCTGTCTCGGTCTGGTGACGTTATATCCCATAGATAAAACGTCTATGTTTTATTCCAGGCCTAGAACTACTGGTATGCAAAATTTCACCCCGATCCGTTCAGTAGTAACAAACATTTATACATCCATACTTTCGCATTTTTAATATTAGTGTGATATAATAAGTATCTGAGTCAAATATCTCTAAGAACAAATCTTCCTTTACCAATGTTATTGGCACAAGCGTAGTTTGATGCAACTTTAATGTTATGGGCACAAGCGTAGTTTGATGCATCTTTAATGTTATGGGCACAAGCGTACGTAGTTTAATGCATCTTTAATGTTATTGGCGCAAGCATAGTTTGATGCATCTTTAATTCGATCGCTCGTAGTTCCATCGGCATTGATCGTACGGAAACGTTAAACTATGTGACTGTTTGTAATTTGAGAACGGCTTGCAGCTCACAGTATCGTGACCAGCAAGTGAAGTGTGTCGTGAAGCGCTTTCCTTCGCCTTTCTAGTCGGAGTTGGTTTGTCAGCGGCATTAGTTCCTGTAATGCAAGGCGCTTTCTTGCGCCCGCCGCGCCGCGCCGGGGACAGCCGAGACAAGTTCCTGTCGTGTCGGGAAGTGCACGGCGGAAAACTGGATTGCGGCGAGCTGGCACAAGCATGTCGCCAGGATAGCGCTTAGAAAGTGAGATTCCTACCGATAGTTCCAAACTCTAGAATAGTTAGGTGAGATCCGTTCCTTCTACCTTCTTACTACATTTTAACTAGCACGTGTTCTTAGCTCCAAGATTACACAAATACAAACGCAAGGCAGTATTTACAATTGAAACAATTAAGCTAACTGCAGACTGTTGGAAACAATCTACAGGTAGCCAGTCGAAAGCTTAACAGAAAGGAGGGCACCAAAACTAAATCAATTTCCAACTAGAAACCAACTATGTAGAACCTAACCCATTTAGAAAGTTCATAAAATGTCACTGTGGTTAAAGAACTGCCTACAGCTGGCACCGGCACGGCTGTAATCCTAATTCACCTAATAGTATGAAGCCGAAAGTTTGTCCATTTTATTTTGTTATCTAAGATCTACAAAACTACTGAATAGGTATAGCCTAACTTAGATAACACGCTACTTATTAAACCGAAAATATCGAGCAAAGCTGCGGGGAGAAGATATTTTATCATATAATGGAGTGAGAAGACTTTGCAAAACAAGAATAATCAACAATACCTCTTATGGTAAAAGATGCCGCATGACGTAACATTACAACCTGTAGCTCCAGCGACCAGCCTTCAGTATCGGCAGCCGCCGCCGCCGCCGCCGGCGCGCCAGCGCGTTGCGTAACACAGAGCTGTAGGTATAGTAGGTATCTAGTAGGTAGGTATCTAGTCGGAGGTACCGTACCTACTATCAATGGAGGCGATTGTATAAGCCTCGAGTTTGAGCCAGACAAATAATAGAGAAGTTGCCTACGTGAACTAGTTCGGCTGAATGAGAAGCTTTGTTTGAGGATTCGATTGGTAATGGTATTTAGTAAAGTACATTACAGTTGAGAGAACGTGCTAAACTAAAAGCTGTATTCGATTACGAGAGTCTGAAAGTATTTCTATGTAACTCTCGAAACTAAATGGCTAGCAAAAGTAGCAAATGAAGAAGACCAAACTCGCCGTCTTCTCGTAATCATGATCAATTTGACGCCGATTCTACGCATGTTTCGTTGGAGCTCGGAACCATCAGCCAAGCCAGTCCAAAGGAAACATTGCTGCGATATATATAACCTGTCCGCACGATTGGAAATTATTGCTGCTCCAAGGCCGCGCCGTGTGATGTGATGTGATATGATAATGCAAGTGCCCGGTATACTAGACTAGAATGACTGACAAGTCGTGACTCAGGCCACGACTTAGAAAACAGACACGAGTACGACTTCAATTCAGTTAGATATTGATGGAATGTGTTTGAACAACAGGTGAAGTGAAGCTATGGCTTGGCTTGGCTTGGCTAGAGATATCACTTGTTTATGTAGAGCCAAACACTGAGGACTTGACGATCGATAGGAGTAACCTATCAAGATATTTACAATCAGCAACAGCAACATCTATGTTCGCAGGAGTAGACGTACCGCTAAGCCGCGATTGTAGAAACACATTGTCACCGTTCGTTCTATATACGGAGTTTCCGGGATCGCCGACCCGCCTCCCCACTTCCCATCGCCTCAGTCCGTTCACACATCAACGCTTTACTGTCTCATTTTAATACCCATCAAAACCACATAAATAAAGCATCAAAGTGTGGAACAGTCCCAAAACTAAACAGCTGACAAAGGAAGAAAGAATTAGGAGTTTCGAAATTGCTCAATCTGGCTGGAGCCTTGCCCAATCGTGCGTATTTGATAACCTTGCTGTCTGTTTCCAACAGTAGGTAGCGGAAAGTACAGGGTAAGCTCTAATTATCAAAGCTTATCCTTTCACATCCTGAAAACATGTTTCACAATTTCTGCGAGCAGATTTCTATATATTCTGAATCAGTTATATCAATATTTATATTTATATATATTTTTATTTATGCTTCATGTCACCCCGCTCATGTGAAACGTAAGGTATAAAATCAGGGCATGAAGACATTCCATGCCCTCGGTTTGATTTTATAATATTAACGGCCAGTAACTTAACTCTGCATGCAAACACCGAATTAAAGGCGATACCAAGTAATCTATTGGTGCTCCCTCGGAGCGTGACTAGAACGCGTAGGCTCTAGGCAGAGACTGCAACAGATCTACCTTTTGCTTTAGGATTCATCCACTCGGAGCCTACAACAGAGGGTTACTATACATAGAGCTGTCTTTGTTTCTAGCAGGACATGTCAAAGATCAACGAGATAGTATGTGAACATGATTGATTTTCACTTCTTCGAGATCTCGCCCAACAAGTGGGGACTTGCGTAGTACAGCTGTGGTGGAAATAATGAATGATAATAATGTCCTTTACACACTGAACAGTATGTGGAGCTTTCTACGAGAGACACAAGACGTTCAGAATAGCTCTTTGTACAGAATTCATTGAATAGAGGAAGTTCAAGTGCCAAAGTCCCGCTTTCATAAAAAATGCAGAACTGCAACTGGCTATGTAGAACCAAAAGCACACAGTTTAATTTCTAACAAAGGTATTCGGTGATTCAACGCGCTATCAGATTCCAATGTGATACCTACAGACACTCGTATCTTATCGATGTCCATTTCGTTCGTTTCGTTAAGTCAAGCGCTACATTCAGACACACTAAACTTATTGACATTTAAGAATGGATGCATTTTACAAGTACCTTGAATACCAGATCATCACTCATCAGACAGCAGCAGGGCTATTCTAATTGAATCATAGGTTCATAGAAAACGGCTTACAATTTGCGGGAAACTAATTGTATTCTTCGTAAAACGCAGAAAACATTTAAAACCACAAAATATTTAAACTTCAAGCTAATCCGTGTCAGATTCCGAGTGTTCGACTAGGAGTGCTGACTTCCATCGAATTATGATAGCTCATAGTCCGGTAACCTGCGCCGTGCCGGTAACTCTGTCATGACCAGCTGCAACCAACACCATTTATTTTCCATTCAGAAAAATAAAAATGCAGATCGATTCAGATGTATTCGTGAATGTATCACTCATATTAAAATGCAGATCGATTCAGATGTATTCGTGAGTGTATCACTCATATTAAAATGCAGATCGATTCAGATGTATTCGTGAATGTATCACTCATATTAAAATGCAGATCGATTCAGATGTATTCGTGAGTGTATCACTCATATTAAAATGCAGATCGATTCAGATGTATTCGTGAATGTATTACTCATATTAAAATGCAGATCGATTCAGATGTATTCGTGAGTGTATCACTCATATTTCCGCTGCTCATTGGTTCATTTACTTTTGTATTTTATTCGTAATCAAAATGCATCGAATGAGCGGCGAAAATAAATAAACTCACGAATCGACTAGCAGAATTTATTTATTTTATTTAGTTTATTTATTCATCAACATAAATAGAATAGACTTATGTAGGGTGGTGGGTGGCAGTGACATAGAATTCAACTAGGCTTTTAGGCGAGTCGTTTCTGGCACGCCATTTCTTTATTAATAGTTAGTTACTGTGCGTCCTGTTCACGAACATTTTCATATTTCGTGTTATAGCTAGAGTCCGTCTGTAATCTGTACAGTAGTAAGGCGAGGCGCGGCAGTTTGCCTTCACCCACTTTGTAGAAATTCGTATCGAACTGTCCTGACACGTCGCGCGTCTGCGCGACGAATACAATGAATGCAGCCATACATCAACACTGATTGAGAGGAAAAGTGATTTGATTGGAGACGGTCATCAAGGCAGTCGTTTATTACGAAAGCGGTACTTAGGGAGTTAATGCCTTTGTTTATGGAATTGAACATTTACTTTTAGCTAGACTTTTACTTTCGCATATTATTCAATCATATAGTACTTCATTATATCTTTTTGATATAACAGATTCCTACACACGTAGATACCCGGCAATTCAACCACCAGCTCTGTACTCCGAGGGCTGACCTGCTGAGGCATACGGAGACCAAGTAGAAGATGCCCTGAGGAGGGTTCGTCTTCAGCAGACGTTGCATTTGCTGACCTTAAGAAGAACCCGGTTGGCTGTAAATCACACCATCTGGTTATACAAAAATAAATTGGTGTTCGTTAGTCTCGCTCTCGCTAAAACTTAAAAACGGCAAGACCGATTGGATTTTTAATTTTGTTTGCTCTAAAACAGAACTGGTTAAAATAAAAAAGTAGGGGGAAAACCAATTGTAGGTGATACGAAGTTCACGCGGCTATCTACCTCTAGTATTATTTAAAGGCGAAAGTTGTGTGTGCATGTTGTCTTCCCGCTCAAACGGCTGAACAGATTTGAATGGAATTGGGTATCAGGGCAGCATATATCCTGGATGAAAACAGGCTATTTTTGATCGCGGAAAAATTCAGTGTTCCCGTGGAATGATCAAATAATTCAAAAATGCGGGGCGCAGCTAGTGATCCACTCCCATGTTTACGGTCGGTAGGTTAGGTTCAATACAAAACGGTCAATATAATAATCACAATTATTGGTACGACATCGCATGAGTTAGCAATACATTTTTTTGCTTGATACAATGCATACACCTTCCTACAAAATTTAAGACTTTCTAAGTGCAATGTAACGTGCCTATGATAAATAAATAATCTTCTTCAGTTGATAATCTTTTAAAGTCATCTTGTTTGGTCCCAACTGGAATTTTATTAAAAATTTCAGTTTTAGACGAAGCTCGAACGGCTTGGCATAGTGCTTGCCTCAATGTCTTCGGTTAGATGCAAGGTGTTGCGCGCCTTATCAATGCTAGTGCGGTCCTGCTGTCGAACCGCTTGGTCATCACGGATTATCGTGTACTAGGGCCGCCACCCGGACGGACATCTTCCCACATCATCCGGTTTTTGAATCGAATGGTATGTTGCGTGACGATGGTAAGAGGCGCGATGGCATGCAAGAGTACAAGCTCAAATTGCTCCCTTTGGGGTCGAGACCCTAGGTACGTGTGGTAGCGAGGCTCTCCCGGTTTTTAGAAGTTATCTGAGCGTCTGTTCGAAGCGACGCGTGACCCGAGAGCTGGCGGGTATCTGGCGCAGCGCAGCAGCATTGCCATACAGCGGGGCAATGCAGCCAGCGTCTTGGGAACGCTTCCGATTGGTATTGATATGGATTAGTTGAGCGATCTGTAGATTGTTAGCAACAGTCTGCAGTTAGCTTAATTGTTTCAATTGTAAATACTAGTTCTATTTTGTTTTTATTATTTGTTTGTAATTTTCTTTGTTAACAAAGGCCATTGCCATCCGAAATCCAATAAATGAATGAAACATGAAACAACATGAGGTTATCGAGGTTGAAATTGTAAGATACTTGAAAGAAGTGTCAATAATTTCCGCTAGTAACGAGTGCTTTAATTTGATATTCAGAACGAAAACTTACTACTGGCTTGTACTATAATATCTCTATGCTTAGTACAGAGCTCTATTCTGGCTGTTCGACACAGCTCTAGTCACACAGCTGGTTACAAAACTTACTACTGGCTTGTACTATAATATCTCTATGCTTAGTACAGAGCTCTATTCTGGCTGTTCGACACAGCTCTAGTCACACAGCTGGTTACAAAACTTACTACTGGCTTGTACTATAATATCTCTATGCTTAGTACAGAGCTCTATTCCGGCTGTTCGACACAGCTCTAGTCACACAGCTGGTTACAAAACTTACTACTGGCTTGTACTATAATATCTCTATGCTTAGTACAGAACTCTATTCTGGCTGTTCGACACAGCTCTAGTCACACAGCTGGTTACAAAACTTACTACTGGCTTGTACTATAATATCTCTATGCTTAGTACAGAGCTCTATTCTGGCTGTTCGACACAGCTCTAGTCACACAGCTGGTTACAAAACTTACTACTGGCTTGTACTATAATATCTCTATGCTTAGTACAGAGCTCTATTCTGGCTGTTCGACACAGCTCTAGTCACACAGCTGGTTACAAAACTTACTACTGGCTTGTACTATAATATCTCTATGCTTAGTACAGAGCTCTAATCCGGCTGTTCGACACAGCTCTAGTCACACAGCTGGTTACAAAACTTACTACTGGCTTGTACTATAATATCTCTATGCTTAGTACAGAGCTCTATTCCGGCTGTTCGACACAGCTCTAGTCACACAGCTGGTTACAAAACTTACTACTGGCTTGTACTATAATATCTCTATGCTTAGTACAGAGCTCTCTTCCGGCTGTTCGACACAGCTCTAGTCACACAGCTGGTTACAAAACGCTTTGCCTCAGAAATGCCAGAACAAGGAACTATCCGCTTAATGCGAGTCACCATAAACCTGCCCGTGGCGCGGGCGCGGGGCCGCGCTGCTTTCACAACATAATGCTGAAACGACACTCAACTCATAAAGACGCTAATTACAGACATGTCACTATTACGTTGTCGACCGAAATGTACTACTTTGTCGTGGCACCGCTCCATATCACGCAGTTTCACCGCTTTTTTAATTTGCGATTGCGTGTTTCGTTTTCGCCAATGTTATTTATTTATTTATTCAAAATATTGTACAGCTATCCTTACAGGCACACCTAATGCGATATTGTACAGCTATCCTTACAGGCACACCTAATGCGATATTGTTGGTATTCTAAGGGCCGTATTAGGGGCCGTTCAAGTATTACGTCAGTAGAATTTTAGTCAATTTGGACCCCCCATCCCTACCCCTCTATTGACAGCAAAAGTAAGCAAAGCTGTCACCCCTCGTGTGCGGATTAGGATTACCTAGTTATTGTTTTTGCGACAGATTTCGGCTATTTTTTAAGAGTTTCTTATAAAACCCAAGGCCGTGTAGGTCGGCACCGGTTTGCGCAAGTGGTGCTCACCGCAAACTACGAGTATGTATGTAGTTTTACAGATTAGCTAACTAATCTGTAAAACTGGCTCAACTATGCGCTAAACTAATCTAACTGAGATTAGCTGGCGGTGGACGATGGTGCCATTTCGTACGCTACACATTATCTGCTTATCGACTTAGTACCTACTGGTCTGTCTCTGGCATAAATAGCAAATATTTTTAGTCTCTGCTAGAAGTGGAGTCACCTTTATGGTTAACGCGCACCTGTTCGCACCACTCTCGCCGCAGTCATCGAATTTTATAAACCTTTATTTATATGAAATAGTATGTCACATCGCGCAACTATCCACGCCGAACGATCCGCATTTTAGTAAAATCCTATAAGTAGGTACCTATACGGATTCAAAAAAAAAACAGCGCGCGCGGCGAGTGCGACGCTGACGTTGGTGCGGGCGCTGCCCGGCGGCGCGACGGCGCGGCTGACGTCATCCTTATTCATTCAGTCCGTCACATAAACGTCACTACTAAACAGAAATACCTACTGTTAAAATGATGAATGCTATTCGGCGCGTTCGATGCGTGCGGCTTATACGATGCGGACAAGTGCGCGAGACCATAAAGAAACTAGCTGACTGCGGCGAGTGCGGCGCGGACAGGTGTGCGTTCAGCATTAGGCACTACTTTGTACTCGCAAGGTTAATGTGCATGGGACGATCGTTCAGATGCCTTGGCTCCTTCGCTTGGCTTGGTAAAGATTCGTAGCTTAGGTAGGTATGCATATTCACAAAACAAATTACAAAACTTAAACTTATTAAACAAACTTTGTACTTTTTTATAGAGGTAGAATCCTTATTTTACTACTCTCTCTGCCCTGCGCAATAATTTGCAGAATCATGGGAAAAGGCGCGACTTTACGTTCCATTCCTGCGACGACACAGTACAGCCTCCCGGGAGCGACCTGAGTAACAATGCGTGAGCTTCTCGATGGAGATGGAGTGAGATATACATAGCTCTGCACTGCAGGCAGGATTGAGATGATTTAAATAATTTTTTTTATCGTTATCTAGTACTAAATACAAAAGCTTTGCTTAGCTTGCGGCTAGATAATGATTAATGATGTGTGAATGGCCCAGTATTATTTAATACTTTTGTTGTTTCAACATTCAAATTCCAGATTGTTTGTCGACGGCAATCCGTCCAGTATGACATGCCATAAGTTCCTTCCTACATCACAGCATCTTGGATAGCGCAAGTACTAAGAATTTATTAAAGACAACGTAGGTCAGGTACATACAGGTATCGTGGAAACGTGACGGATGAATGGGGTCGGCGAGTGTGTGGAATGGTGGGCTCGCCGGCTATGTATGGGAGGAAGAGGGGACGCCAGTCGGCCCGCGGTAGGTTTAAATGTTCCCGTGGTTCGGCGAAAATGGCGAGAGAAGGGTCACCGGAGAAGTTTTAGTGGGTATTACGTCCTTATCAGGACGTCGAGTCCCACATAATTTTGGTCTCCCCCACCCCCCAGACCAGTCTATTCGTAAACGAATTTACTCGGCAGTGAAAAAAAAAAAAAAAAGGTACAGGTATCGTTCGCTTGTCAATACTGCGGCCGCAGCTGTCGTCTCCTGTATAGTCCTCACAATTACTCACAAGGCATCTACCATAGACTAATTAACATTTATCTGCAGCTACGTAAGTGCCGGCCGACCAACGGAGATCCTTCGTAGATGTACAAACTACCGATGCTGATGGGGCGTATCTGACAGGGCTCTCGCCTCTGGGCGGTGAAGGCGCCCAGCGGAGCGGCGCCGGGTCGAGTGTCGCGGTGTCGATGCCGGGATCGCATGCTCCACCGCGCGCTCCGCTTGTCTGCGCGCAGGCAGCAGCGCTTGCGTCTTATCTGCATCGATTTATACACAACTATTGTATTAACAACAGTTATCATGATCAGCAGCCAGCGATGTCTCGATCAGGTAGGTACAACCGATGGGTCATATACTACCAGCTCTTCTGGAAACCAGGTACCCACTTTGCAACCAACTTTGGTGTGAATAACGCCTTAATGCGTTACATACTTAACTAACTGAAATATTTTAACCTTCCAGCAACGTTGTATTTATGTAGATACGTAAACTATCAACATAAACGAGATGATTGATGTGATGAGATGACTGATGAAGCATAAATTAATTTAAGCATAAACATAAATTATCTTTTAGGTTCATCAAACTTTAGTTATTTCAATAAAACAAAACAAAACCTAAGAACATGCTGTCTGAACATAAGTGCAGTAATGAATGCAATAAACAGTGCAGCGTGTCTGTGGTTGCACAATTATTTGCATTGATTGGCAAACAGTCTCTTCACTGCTGCAAGGGATAAGGGGAAGTCGGCTCAGGTACCCGGCAGGGCAGGGCATGGTGACGGTCGGATTACTGATATCACTGCCAGTGATAACGTGTTTCATAATTATTTATTAAGATTATATAATGCAATGATTAGATTATTGCAAAAAATTACAATCGTCAATTTTGTTAGTTAGATCAGTCAAAACCATAGTAATTGTGATAAATAAATTGGATAGTTCAAAATCAAATATCAAAATCAAAATAATTTTATCAGATTCGTACAGGTAATTTATGGAGGTCGGAGGTTACATCTTACGTTACTGGTAATGGCAACACCAGACCAGACCGCTCTGATCCATCAGTCTGCCGTCAACGCTCACGGCGGTAGGTAGCTTTTGTACCGGACTGTCTACGTCAGACGCACATGAGATAAATATCCAAAGATGGGTCGAGCGCTATCTCGTGATGTTAAGACAGTCATTTTTAGAGTGGCCAAATATTTTAAGAAAAGAAAAGCAGACAGAGAAAGCTTTGAATATAAAAGTGATGCGAATATTGCAAAAATCGTGGCAGAGGCTACTGCGAAAAAACCGCAATAAATGTGATAGAAGCGGGCAATTCATCAACTGAAAATTTGGGCCGATTGTAATTTAATTCGGCAAAAAAACCTAAAACTATAAAGAAAAAACATGTATTTGATGATTTTGATTTAGGAGTTATCAGAAGAAAAATTCATAAGTTTTATGAATATAAAAAAAGACTGCTAAGTTTACTATCAAGTTTGAAACAAGATGGCATAAAGAGAATTTCTAAGAAGCCTTTTACACACAACGGGTTACTATATCAAAACATGCAAATCGAAGAGACATCTCTTTATAGAGCAGCCTAATATTGTAGTGTGGCGGTAAAACTACTTAACACAAATCAGAAATTACAGAACGCAAAACCGCAACATATATTTCCTTGATGAAACATATGTACATTAATGCCACTCACCATGTAAGCAAATGTTGGCAATCATCGTCCGAACCTGGAATTGATGCTGATATTGGAAAAGGACGGCGTTTGGTAATTCTTCACGCTGGATGTCGAAATGGCTTGGTTGATGGTGCATTGACGATAAACAAATCAGATGCTAAAATCGGCGACTATCATGGAGACATGAACGGAGGGCCCGTTGTACTTTGTATAAGTGGGTAGATGAAAAGTTAAAAGATAAATTGCTTCTGAATTCTGTAGTTGTCTTGGACAACGCGTCGTACCACAGCGTTCAGGTTGACAAGAAGCCAACCATAGCAAACCCTTAAAACTGAAATGCAGAACTGGTTACGGCGCCACAATGTTGAATTTGCGGAGCTTCCGTAAAACAAAATCACATCACTCAAATCACAAATGACAAAATCTCAACTGCAACTTCTTATCGATAAGACACAAAAAGAGCCCGTGTACAGAATTGATGAACTCCTGAAAGCCCATGGATATACTGTTCTACGTTTGCCGCCGCACCATCCGAATTTGAGCCCCATAGAGTTAGTCTGGGCTGATATGAAAACCAACATAGCCCACAACCATATTAACTCTTCTCGAGATGAAAAGATAAACTTATTGAATACATTGTTTTCGGAGTTCACGGCGGAAAACAGGCAGAAATGTGATGATGATGTCCAAAAATATTAAAACAATTACTGGGATCGCGATAGTAAATTTGATATTATTAACAATCCATTAATAATAAATTTGCAGAACGACTCTGATTCAAGTATCGTATCGGGGATGCAGTTGAAATCACGAACTCGGATTTACGCCGTATCGCTGAGTGGAGTCGAGCTCATGGTTTAAAAGTCAACCCCGTCAAAACCCAAACTATAATCATAGATAGCCCGAAACTGCTAGATAGATTGGACTGGAAAACTGTTCCTCAGGTTATATTTGATGGAATACCCATTTCTTACAGTGCGACCGTCAGGAATCTTGGAGTTACGTTGGACCGCAAACTTTCATGGCGTCCTCAGCTCGAAGTCACCTGTAAGAAGCTATATGCTTCAGCAGGTTCACTTAGGAAGTTGTGGTACTTTTTGCCGACCGCTACCAAAATTGCACTTGCCCAATCCCTTCTTCTCCCTGTTCTGGACTATGCTGACGCCTGCTATTTAGATCATTTTGAGGAGCAGTTAGATAAGCTTGAGCGTCTCCAAAATTTCTCCATTCGGTTCTTATTTGGTTTACGCAAATATGACCATGTCTTTTCTTTTTCGCACCATGCTCAAGCCCTATCCGACTTCGCCGGGACATGCATGTTCTTTCTCTTTTCTTTAATCCCTTTTCTCCTGCGTACCTTGAAAGGTTTGAGTTTCTTCATTCTTCTAACTCCCATAATCTTAGGTCATCCATCAGATAACCTACTACTCAAGTTTCCCAATCATTCCCAAACCTTCTATTGCAGCTCTTTTAGCGTACAGGCTGTACGGCTTTGGTACAAACTGCCTATAGTTATCAGACTTGCGCCTTCAATCAACTCCTTCAAATTTAAACTGAAGTCCTATTTCCTATCTTCAGCTGCCTGAAATCTTCCTTCATTTTCTCCTCTTTCTGTAGCTCCAGATGTGGTTGTAACACCATCGGTGATCAGATATTATAGTAATATAGTTCTGTAGAACCTATTGTATTGTATTTATAGGAATATTGTATTTATAGAATATGGCTTCTAGGTTAGCTCCTAAGTTAGTTTTGTTATTATATTGTATGAAGTATGTATTTTAAGAATAATTTCTTCTACTGTTTGTGCTCTACCAACTTTATTTATACTTATATCTTTTTCTCCATCCCTAGGTTGCCGGGGAGAAATCGCTCTGAGCGATAAGGCCGCCTTTTGTACTGTGTTAAATGTAGATATAAGGTTTTTATTATGTTATTTTTTAAGTGCAATAAAGTGTTCATCTATCATCTATCTATCTGTCTATCAAGTTCCGATGGCGAAATGGAAGATGAAGTTGATGTTGAAGCTATGTCAGAATATCTGTAGATAATTTAGTTATAAAAAAATAGAAATATATCAATATATAAAATAAACATATTGTAAGATCTATCCGACAATATTGATCTCATGTGTTTCCTCGGCCCCACCTCAACATACTTTCATAAGGAGCGGTACAGCAGTTTCGGTCGAACTATAGAAGCCAGACCCAGTAACCAGTGTACTGCATCCTGTTAGGCTATACAGCTTGCAGGACCAGGAGGGTGGAGGACATTGGAGAGCAGTGTGTTTGCAATAATAAATAAATGCTGGACAATCCACACAGCATCATCTAGCCATAAGCTAAGCAGAGCTTGAGTTATGGGTAGTACTAGATAACTGATATATCTATTACAATTTAATAATTGGTAAGGACTGGTTAGAATTAAGTATAAGATGGTCTAATACACTGTAGATTGGTGTGATGCCTTTGTGAAGCAGTAAGAGGAGTTATACTAATGAAAAAATACATTTTGAAAAATATTTATCTTAGTAGATCCCTGAATGTGGGATGAATATTTATAAGCACTTATTATTATTAGCTTGCCATCTGAGATGTAGTCTCAGATATAGGCAGCAAGGACACTCCACTTAGCAGCCCCCATGTGAACATGATCATTGCAGCGGACTCGCTAACCACCTCTCATCTGCAACCATGTAACTTCTCACTTACGTATCATCGACAAGTACTTATTACATTTTAGCTTGCTTTAGTAACATTCATTTAACAAGTCGACTATGAACATATTCAGATTATGTAGGTACCTATTGGACATAATTTATGTTTTGTAAGCTTATTTTGTACCATTTTTGTTTTTGTAGGTACTACACCTACCTATTAGAAGTCATTAAAGTGATAAGAATAAGTGTCCAATTTAAGTAATTTCACTGCTAAATGATAAGGTTTATCGGTCGCTAAGTATTATTTTTAGCTCCGCAGTTTACGTAGAGCGTGAAAAAAATCAATAATTCTTCCATTACACATGACGGTGAGCGCGCCGTCACTAGGATTCATAATAGATCGGAAACTCATCAAGTTACTTAGTTACTCGCAGCCTGTCGCACGACAAAAGACCAGACTTATCGCTGTGGCCAAGATATTTCGAAAAAAAACAAAAGGAATTGTGTGAAGCCGGCGTGTACTCACCCATTTTGTTTGCTCGGCTCGTGCGTGACTCCAATGGACGAATACTTAGTTTGGTTCTGTCGTTATAACACCATCACTTATTTATTGCACACACAAGTTTTATTCATTCAGAAACTAGCAAAATTGTGTTAAATTTATTTTATGAGCGTGAAATGTACAACGACGTCACAAGTAGCTCCCACCGCAAGCAAACTCATGCAGCTGTCAGAAAGCGCGCGTTCGTTCAGAATCAAACTAGGTTTTTTGTTGCGTTCAGAAATCAGAATAAAATTGAAAGGAGCGCGACGGGCGGCGGGGCGCGGGCGGCGCGGCGCCTATTTATTAGATTAGAATTGTATGCGTAAAATACTTAGAATATAAATATTCTAAGGTAAATTACCAAGCGAGAACCAGCTGGAGCCCACACACAGCACAGTCTGCCGACGGTCAAGCCTTCAACAATACAATAAAACCAGCTGGAGACCCACACACAGCAGTCTGTCGACGGTCGAGTCTTCAACAATACAATAGGTAACTATAGGTATGTATGTAGGTACCTGCCTGAAGCCGCCTGAAGGTATAGAGGAAAAATATACGCTGCTGAGGGCAATGACATTACTAAAGGCATGAGACGATAAAACTACGTCTAGCTGACGCCCTAACGTCAGTGGCTAGCGGAACTACATATATCGTGAGCACGTGCTGTCTCTTTGTCTCATTGCCAATAACCTCAGGGCTGGCAAGACGCCCATTATTTTGGGTCTCATAAAAAAATGGCGGAAGTGGCAAGTGACTGCCACTTCCTGTGATGCCTTCTTGTTCATTTGAAAAGTGCCTGAACCGTTCAGGGAAACAAAAAAGGCTTCAGGAATTACCTTTCATGCTAATGTATGTACCTACTCGTAAAATTATAAAATAATTAAAATCAGTATTTTTTTTTTTAAATTCATAGCTCAACTGATCTAAATCAGGTTGAAATTGTTTGTAAAAATATGAAATTTCCAATTTCGTAATAATTGGCGCATTACAAAAATGTGTTTTGTTGGTTTTATCCTAATATAATTTTGTGAAAAAAGGATAGAATAAACAAATACACTCACGTGTGACACGAACAATAGTACGCGGCATGACGCGACGCACAGTGAGTGGAAACTGCTAAAAAGGGGACAGGATTTTTTTCAACAATTGAAAGATTTTTTTATGCCAATCGGAGCTCAATAATTCTATCAGAAACTAATCTATGACATTTTGTCATAGAAGTAATACGACTTTTGATGATGATTTCGATTCGACCCACTGTGTGACGGTACCTTACAATAAATATTCTGCAGCGGGGAATTCCCGATTATTATTTTGTTTGAGGCTATTATGTGTGGATGCGGAGCTGTGATAGCCGTTGCTGTCTCTTTCACGCTACAGTTTCAGTACGTGGTACGTGTTTGCTTGCGTGTATATATAATGTTATCTAGCACAATATCGAATACGCGATGTATGCATATGCCTTGTCTTGTCTCTTTAGTAATGTCATTGATGCTCGGAGCATTTATTGTTAAGGCCGACTCGGGAGTTTTGATTAACACTCTCATTGCCCATGACGCACATGTCCATCTTTACGTAAGTCCTCCAGACAGCAGGCGGCGCACTATGGGTCAGGAGCGTAATTATCGTCTCAAACATCATTTTGACAAAAGTTAGATTTCTACATTTTTCTCAATGAATTTATGGAAGTAGATTGATTGATGTAGGAAAATTTGTGATTATCTTTCGCAAAGTAAAATTACAGTATTTATTAGATCATACTGTGGCTCGTATTTTGAAGATCGAATCTACAAATAAACCTGGATTACAAAGTCTGAAACTATTTACTAAATGGGGATGTGACGGTTCTTCGGGACAAAGCGAATATAAACAATTACAAGGCGAAAGTAAATTAATTTCAGACGATATTCATAACTTCGTTAGTTCCAATAAAACTAATAACTTGAGCTCTAATGAAATTATATGGCAAAATAAAACTTGCTTATCTCCGAGGATCAATGGAATTTTCAAAAGAAGCTCCAGAGAAAACTAGAGCTGTTGTTAACGATATAAAATCACAAATAGAAAGTTTATAGACATCGAAGGTTAGACAAAATGATGAAATGATTGAAATAAATCATAAGTATAATATTAACTGATACTACCTAGTTCTGGAGCAGTGTGTACTATTTGTGGTGCTATACCAACAGAAGTGAACGAATTAACTAAGGTTGCATCCAGGCCTGAAAATCAAGATGCCTATTAGTATGGCGTGGATTCGATGCATGGAATTAATACTACACATATCTTACAATCTGTCATTTCAAAAATGGTCAGCAACAACACCGGAAAACAAGTCACCAAAGTGGAGAAAAAAGAAAATGTGCAAGTGCAGTTTAGGAATCAAATGGGTTTACATGTAGATAAACCATGACAAGGATCAGGCAATAGTAATAATGAAAACAATTATCAATAAATAAATTCAAACAAATTGTCAAACATATACTTAGTAAAAAGACTTACTACAAAATATCAGATTATCTAGTGGATAAAAAAGCTTGGGACAAGTTTTGCTCCAACCCGAAAACTAACCACCTAACAAGGTAAAGGTTTCTTGTTCGCTTCTTTGCTTTACCTTAAAAATATTAAAGTGAGCAAAAATAAAAGTGATCACTTTATTTTCTAGTTTTACTTATGTAATTTGAATTTTGTGACGTGTCCAAGAGTCCTAAGGTCTAAAGGAAATAAAGCACTTTGAATTTTGAATTTTTTCATTTTGAATGGGAATACGTGTTGTCGATGTTTTCAGAACTACCATTGCAGTTCCGAAATTATGTGTTGATGAGGAGATAATCAAAAGATTGTACGTCATCGTGCAGACCTTGTCATCTGGACATGCAGTTAATCCTCAAAAATTTGGTGAATACACTCAAAGTACTGCACAATTATACGTTCATAATAAATATAGGTGGTTTGTTGGACAATTGTCTGAAGATGCCCAAGAGTCCCGAAATAAGGACTACAAAAAATATCGATTGGAGCATTCCAGAAAATGCTCTAGGTCAACTACAAATGAGGACGTTTTTCATTCATTACTTTATACACCTGATCAGTATATCATTAGCCTAAGCAGACCAAGCGAAAGTGTTCCGAAAGAACTGTGGCAGGAAGCTATGAATCTTTTAGACTATTAAACTAAAAAACCTTGCATTTACTTTTTTACGATTCTTATAATTTTTATTACATATATAATTTTATTTTATATTTATAATAAGTACTTCTGTTATAGTAATTATTTATTGGTTTCCAATTTTTGTTATTTTTGTAATAGGTTTTTTATTACTTGTCACTCAATAAAAAGTAAGCTTTAATTTAGCTTAAAAAAATTGTGTGTAAAAAAATTATACAAATTTTTGCAATCAACAAAATTCTACATTGACATGATAGATCATGTCAATGTAGAATTTTGTTTTAATTATGTCCATTGGATTAGTTAAAATTCGCGAAAACCTAAAAAATATAATTTTTTAAATTTAGTCGCAATTTTTTCTGATTGATAAAGGTTTTTTATTTATTTTTTTCGTTTCATTTATAGTTATTAAGATATATAAGATTAGTTATCTAAGATTATAATTGCGAAAGTTTCATTATGATATTTTGAAAACTGAGAAAGTTACAGATTTTTGAGATGATAATTACGCTGCGTCAGGCCCATAGTGCGGCGGCGCGGCGCGGCGCGGCACGCCCCTCGGGTCGCACTGTACTGTTATAGAGGAGGTAGTTCTTACCAAACGAGTAGGTAAACTGTACATAATTGGGTAGGTGTTAGGTACCTACGCCAAGTCAGAGCTAAACAGTCACAACTCTACCATCACTATATTGTGGAACGTATGATGGATGATGGATCATACCTGCTTTTGTATCCTCAGAATGTGGCTAACATTCTGAGGATTGAATGTGGCTAACATTCATTGCCCACACGGCGGGAATCGAACCCGCTACCTTCTGCAGTGGCTTTTCGCCAACTGCGCCAATGCGGTCATCATCGTCATTATTAGCACAATCCCCACAGCCGGGGCTTTGGCTCAACTCACTCATTAAGTCTAATTTTTAACGCCTGAATACTCAAACGCAACTCAGATTTAAGATGGTTAGTGACGCTTGAAACAAAAACAGATTTCTACTTATTTTCTAGGTTTTACAAGTACTACCTACCTAGGTAACGGACAATTTAGATAAGAAATTTTGCGCGCATTTTAAGCCATTTGCTATGAATCTTTGCTAAAGGAAACTGAATAAATTCTTGTTTTAGAGTCTATCGACATAGGTAATGTTCATTTTTAGGAAACGATCTCATAATGTCCATATACCTATGTAACTCCAAACGTACAATTGATTCGAAGACTGTTTCAGCGTGGGTGCATAGCAAATAACAATGTGCGCAAAACTTCTAATCTGCTACTGCTATGGCTATCTAAATTACTCGTAGAACCTAGAAGATTTGTAAAAATCCGTTTTATTTTCGACCCCACTAACCACCCCCAACCAATTCGTCACATGGATGCCTCCATCATCATGATCATGGAGGCTCCATGAGACGAATATTTGAGATTTTCATTGAAAACTGTAGAAAAATCGATGTAAGATGCGCTTCAATCTGAGCTGCGTTTGCGTGTTCGAGCGAGACAAGGCAAGAGCAGAATGGATAAATAAAACTAAAGTTTAGGGAACAGCTTCGTAAAGTAACGTGCTTTTAATTGATTTAAAGTTAGTAGGTTTATTATCTGAATGAAAACGTTAGATGTTCAAACGAACGTCTGGCTTGTACAGTTCTACTGAACTCAACCAAAACTTACTTATTTACACAATTTCAGAGAAAATAAACGAAACAATATTCTAATATATCAAAATTATCTTTAACAAGTCCTCTGATTTAGCGTTCCGGTATTTTATTGTACTAGCAACAAGTTTCTATAGATTCCATGCTTAGCATTAGGTCTAACACTAACAGATTGGATACAGGACTTGAACTGTAGGCCCTACCATCCACAACCCAGGGTCGAAGCACGTAGCCGCCGTCTCCTGCACGTACCGACTCACGGAGCACCGCCGCGGCGCCGAGACTGATACGTACACGATGCGGTGCGCGTGCAATACGAACTGAAGCGAGCTCTGCCTCGGGCGGCAGAATGTACTACACAGCTAGTACAAGTAAAATACTAAAACAGCTCCGGCCAACTCTGGAACCGTTCACTCAGTACCTCCACTATTGGTTAACACAGTACGGAATTCAATTCACACCTATCTATTAAACAAAATAGTTACCATCTGGGCTTATCTACTCTAGAAACGATTGAGAGAACACTAGCCGACACCTTAGTTCATTACAGACTCGCGTACATTTAACTGGTACAGATAAACGATTTGATTTGACGGTGCCTAATGCAATAGAGTGACACAGAGCTAGTGAAGGAAAGTAGTGCAGAGTAGATAAAGCCAGAATGTGTCGGTAATTATTTACTAACTTTTAAATTTTAATAACTATCAAAAGGCAATCGCAGCAGTTTTGCATTAAGCCGCACTATCTATACACCAGCGCAGCGCTAGGAGACGGGATTGACAACTTCTTGGAAATTACAAATAACTGATTAAAGTAGGATTAGAAAGAGCGTTCAAGTTCGTCTCACTGAACACTGCGCGGGATGCGTGCTGCCCAGATCCCACGTATTTACATCCGAACTATACATAATAATATAAATATTAGAACCTTACTCTCTGTACAATAATTTTAATAGACTCTTTATAATAATTCTCAATTTAGTTGTGTTCGATCTAGCTAGTGTCTATATGGTTTGTGAACACCTGGAGGGCTGGGTGCGAGCGGGCGCGGACCCGCCGGCGCCGCGGCGGGCTCGCTCGGCGCACGTCCTTCCGCAAGCCGGCGCTCCGTACAATACAATTGACCTATGTTTATTTATGACGGCTGGGATGCGCGCCCAAGAATGATTACTATTTTTATCACGTTTTCAAAGTTTTTTTAATTCGATACATCCAAGACCGCCATCTTGTCTACTCCTTTACTTTCGCTACGAGAGAAGAGGGAAAACAAAATGGCGTCCGTATCCTCATAAGTATCGCCAGACTCGATTGGCACACCTATTGAACTGTTGTTCTCAAAGAATGTATTGTTTATCCAAGTAAACATTTACAATAAATACAAACAGACATTAGTAAAGCTGTACTTCGCTTCCGAGACCCAGCCCCTCGCACCACACCTCTCAGTAAATACCTGTCCTAATGACCCTATCCTATCAATTCTTACAATGTTACATTTGTAATGTAATTGCACCCATCCCTTCGCTGCAGGCGGTGCGCGGTGCGCGGTGCGCGGTGCGCGGTGGAGCGTCTTTGCCGAACAAAATCAAATCACATATTATTTAACTTTTCAGGTACTTAAATTCTATTAGCTCTGCGTGTCTGTTGTAAATTATCCATGACGTTCAAAACTCAAGATGACCGATTGACCTCGTATCGGCAGACGAGAACAACCGATGACCAGTCGCGGAAAACCTGATGCGGGCAGCGTAGGACCAGCCAGTGAGGCGATGCCTATGTCCAGAAGACGTCTTTCGGGTGATGGTGATGGTGGATGGGTCACCTGGTGCGGTGGTGAGCTCCCCTGCTGCGAGTGACGTCACTCGTCTTCCGTGTCGGGGTCGCTGGAGTACTCGGCGGCAGGCTGCAGCCGCGGCGGGAACGGACCCTGGATCTGTTGTCTGCAACACAGAACGAGGGGTCACGACCAGCTCTTAACATACATGAAACCAGTGCAGCACCACGCTCTCAACGTATTACTTACGCTAGCCTGCGGTAGTGGTTGAGCCACTCCTCCACCATCTGAGCCTGCAGCAGCGGGCGCGCGTCTCGCTGCGGCGCCTGGCGCGCGCACAGCACGCCGCCGCGGCACACGCCGGCGCGCGTCCAGCCGCGCACCACGCTCTCGACGCACCCCATCTGCATACATCATAACCATCAACAACACCTCATCAGCACACCTGAGCGTGCCCCCCGGATGAGGGGGATCATACACAACGCTTGGCAGGCAGATTGCTCATCGCAGTTGCGGTGTTCTACAGACACAGAAGGGAGATGCTGCCCTTTCTCTGGTAGGTTCCGTTAGTTGACTCTTACAACATCCACGGGCTGAGCTGGAGGGGTCAATCAACTCACGTTGAGATACCCCAACGTATTAGTTGTGTAGGTATTTGTTAATAGTACATTATGGTACAAGTGTGTAATGTTGGTGATTACCGCTGAGGCGCCATTGAGACCCGAGCCATAGGCGAGCCAAAAAAACCAAAAAAAATCTATAACTCACTAGTGAGTTATAGCAAATGAAAAAGTCAAAGTTTGATTATGGGTGTCATTCTGTGCCTAATTGCGGTGACCATAGAGCCACTTTATGAGCAAGTGTGTTGAAAAAGCATTTATTGATAATGTATTCCACGAAACATTTATCAGGATACCACTACTAGCTGATGCCCGCGGCTACGCACGCGCTTTAGCCTATGTTTGTCCGCGGGATACCATTCACCTCCCTGCCAAGTTTCATTGGGCTGATCGGATTTCAGCCGTTCAGGCGTGAAAAGGTAACAGACACAGTTACTTTCGAATTTATAATATTAATGTGGATGCTTACCTATTCCATCCACATTCATATTATAAATTAGACATCTTTTTGGATCTTCGATCAATGGGAAGCGGTCTCCCAAATCTGTAGTTACAATGGGTATACCACTGGGGTATATTCGCGATATATATTTATATTTTTACTTTATTTACATGACGTGCCTGACGTGCCATCCTGAGAATAATCACGAGATGGTATATTGTTTGCTGATGGATGACATTTCAACGTGTTTTTGCAAATAAAGTAGAAAGTAGTAGTGGAATGAGAATGGTAAGATGCACGAGACCGACCTCTTCGAGCGTGAGGAAGTGAACCGGCAGCAGCTTGCCGGCGCAGTCCGTGAGCGGCAGGAACACGGAGCTCTCCTCTTCACTCGCGCGCTCGCTGCAAACAAAATTAGGCTGCATTACAAAGAAGCAATTTTTACTTTTCAACCGGGTTGTAAAACTGCGTCGGATATGCGAGCCAACCCAAAACTAAGTTAGCTCAGCTTTCGGTGATACAGCGACCCGCATCGGGGCGAGAGCATATATCAAGCACTGTTTCTTTGCTTTCCAGGAACCTATTTATTGGAACAGACATTTGACAGTAGGGGTGTCGACAATTAATAGGGTATATATGCATGTCTTCAAAAAGCTAATATTTTATTTATAAAAACTATCGATATATGTTGCGGACGGTAACCAGGATGACCTAGTTCGCCCTGGGAAAGTATCCCAACTTAAGTTCGACGTGCGTTCCTTTCTCCTTCCGAAGCTGGTAGACGCACGCCGCCACGCACCCCTGAATGCGTATGAAGCTACGACGACCTGATCTTCCTTCCTATGGGGGGACCTCGACGTTGAAATGAAAGACAGGATCTTGAATATTCAGGTTTCGGCTGTTCCTAGGTTTCCCTACTACTACTTGCTGTCTTCCTATTGCTTCTTGCCTCTTCGGTGGCTTAGCTGCGACTTGCCTCTTCGGTGGCTGGACTGCGACTTGCCTCTTCGGTGGCTGGACTGCGACTTGCCTCTTCGGTGGCTGGACTGCGACTTGCCTCTTCGGTGGCTGGACTGCGACTTGCCTCTTCGGTGGCTGGACTGCGACTTACTGCCGTACAAACTGCGCTCATATTTATATGGCCGTGTTTTACCGGCAAGACGCCTGCGTGCTTTTGACTCAAATTCACCTAATTTTTTCCTTGAGCCGAAACCTTTAAACCTTTATTTCTTGTAATTTACCCAAAGAACATTTACAAATATAAGCCTTATAAATAACAAAAACATACCTTATCAACATAAAATTACAAAATCTAAACATATTCAACAAATAAAAAAGTTTCTAGAACTAAAACTTATAAAAAACTTGATTCGGAACATTTTCCTTATACTAATTTTACAATAACTCTAAAACTTATTAACAGATTTACACAATTCAAACGGAAAACCTTGTTCCAAGCCAAAACCCTTCAAATAACACTATTTTTGTTATGATTTATCAATAAACAAAAAAGTACTTAAACAAAACGATGTCTTAATATAACAAAAAATAAATCAGCCTTACATTAAGGTTTCGTCGCCGACAATATAGAAATATATCTGTATATTTATTTTTGTATTATTTCATGTTTTTACTGTAAAATTTAATAATCATAATTAAATTTTGTTTATTATTTTAACCCAACGCTATTAGCTAGAGCGAACGTGACGTCACGCTACATTTCGTATTATCATGACGCTTTGGCGGGATATATTAGGTCCTTACATATGAAATTGGCGTTTTGTATGGGAGGAACAAAAAGTCGAATATTTTTTAATATAATATATTTAATTAATCAAAGTTATATCATAGAAAATAATGGTTCATCCATTATTTTCTATGCACTTTTGCCATCTTATAGGTAGTTCATTGATCCCTTTACTAAAAAAACCAGTCGGACGGGAATCAATAAAATCTTTGAAGGCGATTTGGACTGCCCCATCGGAGTTGAATTTTTTCCCTTGCAAGAAGTTATCCAAATTTCGAAAAAAATGGTAATCTGTTGGAGCAAGGTCCGGGGAGTACGGAGGATGTCTTAGACTTTCCAATTGAAGCTCTTCTAATTTAGTAGCCGTCTGTTGCGCAGTGTGTGGTCTAGCGTTGTCGTGAAGCAGCAGTGGCGTGGAGCGATTGACCAGCCTAGGTTGTTTAGCCGCTAGCTTTTCCATCATGGTTTGCAATTGCTGACAATAGACATCAGCCGTAATAGTCTGGCCAGATTTGAGAAAACTGTAATGAACAATACCGGCACTAGTCCACCAAACGCTTACAAGTAACTTTTTTGGGGTTAATTTTCGCTTGGGGCAGGATTTGGCTGGCTGGCCAGGATCCAACCATTGCGCTGAGCGCTTCCGATTATCGTAAAGAACCCATTTTTCATCACAGGTAATGATTCGGTTTAAAATACCTTCATTATTGTGCCGGTTTAGTAATGTAACGCAGCAGTCGACGCGCGTTTGCCGGTTTGCTTCAGTCAATTCGTGAGGTACCCACCTTTCAAGCTTTTTAATCTTCCCAATTTGCTTCAAGTGAACAGTTTTATCACTAACATCGCAGCCTGCAGCTAACTCGGACGTGGTTTGCGATGGATCCGCTTCCACAATAGCCTTCAACTCTTCATTATCAACTTGAGTCTCAGGCCGTCCACGGGGCTTGTTCTGCAGGTCAAAATTTCCAGAACGAAAACGTTGGAACCAAAAACGAACTGTGTTTTCTTTTGCAACACGACCGCCATACACATCATTCACCCTTCGAGTTGTTTCCGCAGCACTAGTGCCACGGCGGAACTCGTACTCGTAAATAATGCGATATTTTAAGTTTTCCATTTTGTAAAATGAGTGACGCAAACAGAAAAAAACAGAAGAAAAAAAACAAATGAATGACGATCATCGAAGCACAAATACATGAGTCTATAGCTGTACAAATTTGAATTTGGAATTCCTTACCAAAGAGGAGAAATTTGTGATTAAAGTGGCCAGTACGAAAAACGCCAATTTCATATGTAAGGACCTAATATTTTTGTATTATTTTGCAGTTGTACAGAAAACACCAACTTTTCTGTAACCGAACCCACTAAAAAAAATTAAAAAAAAGATTCATAGATTTATTTGCCAGAAAACATGTGAACAAAACATGACAAAAATATAACAGAGTGAAACAACACGCTTGACCGGTTAAGGTATGCAAAGTAGGTAGAGAGATGGCGCAAAAAATTTAAAAGCTAATTACAATTTATCATTTAAAAATTCGTTAAGACTAATAACACTTTGTAAGTAATTTTTGTTTCAGTTTTATTTTAAACATTTGTCCATACAGGTCTCACACAGTGTGGGTAATTTATTGTAGATTGTAGTAGCAACACCAACAATACTTTTCTGCATTAGTGCTGTTTTTGCAGGGTGTGACTTTAACCTAGTATTATCCCGTCTGTTTCGAATAACAGAATCAGATGGCCGGGGAAACAGACGGGGATTATTGTTTACAAAAAGAGCCGCTTCTAATATGTAAAGGGACGGAAGAGTCAGAATTTTGTATTTTGAAAATAATGGTCTACAGCTATCAGTAATTTTTATTTCAAACTTGGCTCTCACACATCTTTTTGTAGCATAAAAATATTGTCTTTATTGGTAGAGTTGCCCCAAAATATTATTCCATATCGTAGGACAGACTCTACCATACCGTGGTATGCAGTCAATAAGGCGCGCATATTGTAATATCGCTTGTACACCCGACAGCCGATCATTGTACCCCGTCTTTCTTGGCTTCCAGTGCTATTCACAACTATTTATAACTAGGTACCTACATTCAGTTTCTTACCTGCGCTGCGGTGGGTGCATATTGTATTTATTAGCCTATGATATTGATAAGTGTACGAGTTGTTGTGTTCATTAGATAATACTTACCATAGAGACTGAGGCTGACGGACAAACCGATCAACGGTTTATGTTAGCTGTAGCATAAGAATGTAAATAATGTTTAATATAAATAAATAAAAAAAAAAAGGCATTTGTATTGACTGTTGATGGCAGTTTATACAGGGCATTAGACTACTAACACGCTTACTTAGACCTTCTAGATGAGTTTTCCAATTGAGTTTTTTGTCAATGATAAGTCCTAAGAATCGTGTAGCATCAACTTGTTTCATTGCATTGTTATTAAATTGTATATTCATGTCAGATGGGTTTTGGTATCTTTGGTCAAAATGCATAATCATGGTCTTATTTAGATTGATTTTTAAATTATTATTGTCAAGCCACTTAATAATTGATTCAATTGATTTATTTATGTCGGTTCCATAAGAATTAATGTCAGTGCAGGAAATTGTTATTGTGCTATCATCTGCAAATAATGTCATGGGATTAGTTGTTGCACTTGGCAGGTCATTAATATATATAATAAATAGCAGCGGTCCCAGCCTTGAGGTACGCCGCATTTAGTATATCGCATTGATGATTCGTGTACAACCTCAAGTTTGGTTTTAGTCTCTATTCTTGATATCTCTGTGATTTGCTTTCTGTCACTAAGATAGGATTTAATTAAGTCTAACACGTTTCCTCTAATTCCATAACATTCGAGTTTTTTTAGTAAGATACTAGCTGCAGCTCGCTGCTTCGCACGCTTTTTTCCGGAATAAAAGGTAGCCTATGTCCGGCCTCGGGATACCATCTACCTCGCTGCCAAATTTCACCGAGGTCCGTTGAGCCGTTCTTGAGTTATAAATAGTGTAACTAACACGACTTTCTTTTATATAATATATAAGATTATGATTCACATAGCCAAATGCCAACACAAAATTTACTACAAATAAGAGTTTTCTTGTCAACTTTAGAGATAACATTATAGAAGAAGTCATAGATAGCCATGTTTATTGTTTTCTTGTCACGAAAACCTGTTTACTCTACACAGAATATTGTTTTTTTCAGAAATTTATCAAGAAACTAAGATGAGGACATATAGCTTCATTCACTGCTTTATTGCTTTATTAAATCCTGAGCTGTTTGTATTTTTCAGAGATTTTATTATTTTATAGACATGTTGTGTTGTGGCTAAGAACATTGATTTTTCTTGTCTATTTGTTACCTGCCGCGTTCTTACCTATCCCTGGTAACGGGTTTACCTTATTTATAAAGTAGCGGTATATTTGGTCGACTTTTATTGATAAGTTGCCATGTCGTTTTAGATTTGTTGTTTGATGTCAATATTTTGTGGTTATTTTGAGCTTGTTTTGTAACTGAAATATTGTTTTTAAACTTTTTTGTATAATTAATATATATATATATTAATCTATTGGTTTTTGAGGGCTTAGATCGGTAATTCCAAAGGAGCTCCCTTTTTCGCTTACTGCAACTTCGAATACCACGTGACACCCATATCGGTTTTTTAGATACTTTAATTAAAATATACTTTTTCGGGAAGCATAACCCATCAAAGAACGTAAATGTTTCGATGAAGTCCCGGTATGCTACAGAAGAGCTTTCGGGAAGCATAACCCATAAAAGAACGTTAATGTTTCGATGAAGTCCCGGTATGCTACAGAAGAGCTTTCGGGAAGCATAACCCATAAAACAACGTAAATGTTTCGATGAAGTCCCGGTAAGCTACAGAAGAGTTTTCGGGAAGCATTACCCATAAAAGAACGTAAGTGTTTCGATGAAGTCCCGGTATGCTACAGAAGAGCTTTCTGGAAGCATAACCCATAAAACAACGTAAATCTGGGAGTAATAATTTGAGCTGTATGAAAGGCCAAATTCTAACACTTCAGTCTTACAAGTCGTTTTGTAGTTAAATGTCGTTTTGTAGTTCTCAATACAAGATTTACTAATCAAACGAGTTGGCTGTTTTAATGCTAGTTTCAGGTTATAATTAATTAATAAGCATTCAAACTCTCGTGCTATATTGTTGCATTTTAGAATATCTAAGTTAAAATCGCCGGTTATTAAAATATTCTTTATATTTAGGTTTGTTATAATATCTTAGCAATTTTTCCAATTTATTGAAGAAAATATTTAAATTACTTTGCTTAGGAACTCTATATATACATATTATTACAATTTTATATTCAATTAACTGAACAGCACAACATTCAAATACATTAGCCAAAGATAACTTATTTATGTCTGATATTTCTTTCCAATTGTGTTTCTTACTTACTTACATACCCGCCCCGCCCCTCCTCCTGCCACACTGTCACTCGTACAAGAGCATGTAGCTAGGGAGTAGTTATCCATGTTAAGGAATGGTTCAGATCCCTGCTTCATAAAAAGCTCAGTTATGCATAAAACATCAATGAGAATTTTCTTATCTATGATTTTTTGTAAATTTATAATTAGCGCGTCGCTCTTACTGAGCATATATTTTGGTGCATTATATGTAAGTACATATATGTTCAGTCTCGAAAAAACGTTGAATCCTCCGTGTCATGGGGGGTAGATTGCAGTTCATTTAGATCAGTTACACAGTGTTTCTGAAAAATATTCATGTAATTTCCCAAATTGTTGAGAATCGATCGCATTCCCAAGTTATTTATCTTTCCCGAGCCCCAGCTAAACATAGTATAATCGTATCTTAAGTTTTCCTTAGAGTCGAATAGATACGCATGCTCATGTGTAGTAATGTCGAGAGAGCAGGTTGTTAAAGTTCTCTATCCTCCAGTTATACATATCTCTTAGCTCTCCATATGTATACGTAGGGAGACATATAATTATGTTGGTATGTTTAATCTTACTTAGTGTTTCCTTCATGAGAGTTATTGTACTGAAGTAGTCATGGGTCGATCTGAACTCTTCTTCGCCGATTAGGATTATGCAGAAATCATTCATCGTGAAGTCTGTCAGTTTTATGCTGATACCACCGATTGTGCTGCCAGGCATCAACAAATGGCAAATTGTTGAGTTTTGGCCAAAACAGTTGCTAGCGAGAGCCAGGGTATTATTCACTTTATTTGTACTTAGAAGGCATATTTTATATCTGGTTTTGGTTTATTAACTTCTTTTTTTAATATTTTTTTTTCTTACTAGCTTTTATCCGATGCTAATGTATTTTTTGGTTTAAGTTTCTGACTAGCATTAGGCGGGTCCAACATTTAATTTTTCAAATGTAATATTTCCCTTTCAGCATTTTGGAGTTTGTTACTCAATTCGGTTATCCTTGATTGTAGGGACCAAAAACCACATATTCATCTGTTATTGGGCCATTTTTCGCCAAAGATTGAGGTACAGGGGAGGCGAACAGCGCTCTTTTGGTCTCTGGAAACTGTGCTGAGCATCTTCTTTTTTTCTTAGTCGTATTGTTGTCAATTTTGATTTCTGGTAGAGATTTCTGGCATTAAATTAAAAGTTCGTTTTCTTTAGTCAGTTTATAGTTTTGTCTAGAGTAGAGGTATGTAAGTCATTATTGTCAAGTATAACAGGTATTATATATGATAATGTCTGGTAGAGTCAATCATACGAATCAAATCTTGCAAATATCAAAGTGCTTTATTTCCTTTAGACCTTACAGGATTCTTGGACACGTCACAAAATTCAAATTACATAGGTAAGTAAAACTAGGAAATTAAGTGATTATTTAATTTTTTGTTTACTTCAATCTCTTTAAGGTAAAGTGAAGAAGCGAACAAGAAACCTTTACCTTGTTAGGGTGTTAGTTTTCGAGTTGGAACAAAACTCGTCCCAAGTTTTTTTATCCTCTAGAGATAATCTTCTATTTTGTAGTAAGCCTTTTTACAAAAGATACATATGTTTGACAATTTGTTTGAATTTATTTATTGATAATTTTTTCAGTTCACTTGGAGTTTTGTTGTAGAAGCGTATACATTGCCCTTTAAAAGATACATTAATCTTGTGTAGCCTAGTTGTGGGCACAGCGAGTTTATTCTTATTTCTAGTATTTAAATTATGTATGTCGCTATTTTTAGGGAACCGATTGATAATCTTATGAGTGTACAAGTTTGAATAAATATATTGACATTAATATGTTTATTTGTTTGAATCGATCGCGCGGGGGTTCTCTGGAGCGATGTCATAGAGTGCACCGGCAGGCGCGGCTGCTCAAGTGGGTCAGATGTCATGTCTTCCTTTTATTTAATATGCAATGTTTATTTGACAGATTTGATTCATACGACTAACTCTAGACTACCAATCAGTGTTATAAAAATACAGCAACTATTGGTTTTAATTTGGTGGGTTCGAGTGCCGAACAAGGCAATACAATTTTGGAAACTCTATGAATGCAGTTCGTCTTGTTTTGAAAAATAAAGGAATGTTTCCTTCGAATAAAATTTTATATTTTGAATATTTCGGGTAGCTGCCCTCCAGGTAACGTACTTTTGTAACATCCTGTATAACCGAAAGCAGGAAGATCTATACAACTTGGCTCCAAGGGAATTTCCAACTGTCATTACTCTGGAACAATACGAGTCAGAACCCCCTGGTTTATAGAATCAGAAATAAAAAGAACCAGAAGCAATTAACCCCTCCGCTCAAAAAACCCCTCGCACCATATCTCCGTATCTAGGGGGAATAGACCAATCTTGTGGGGTATCTAAGTGATCATCTACAACTTGGCCGCAAGGGAGGCATATGAGTGCTTCTGCTACTGTATTCAGGATCTGTTTGCAAGCCGCTGATACGATACACTCATGTTAAGATGCTCATAAAGTCACTTTTCCAAACGCCACAAAAAGAATAGCAGCTCACTTTGCTCATCGATAACTTGGAGTTGGTGCCGTCCATAAGCAAAATGTTAGCATAAAAAAAATCTCCGATCCATATCGAAGGAAAAAGGCGGAAAAAACATTTAAAAAAAATATTGGTTCCGTTCTGAAAGATTGTTGGAACGTAAAATTAAGTAAAGCCTTACTAAGGGCGGCAAAATAATTGCAGCCTACACTTAGGAAATGTGCCATTTGGGCTCCGTCAAATATTGCAATTTACAAAAGCTAAAAAAAGTTAAAGAACCGCTTCATTCTTCGCGCCTAAAATAAATTTCAGATGGAAGGTCGCACGTCAAATGTTGATTTAAACTAATTTTAAACCATTCGATCATCTGTCCATCATCTCTCCGTGCAAACAACACCACACGCACTATCTGGAGTCTCTTACATCTAAGGATTCGTGACGATTCTGCGACGACCCCATTGTCATAATGAAGCGATTGGTTAACAGAATTGGGCTCCAGGTATGTGTAACAGAACTGTGTATTAGAAATGTACGAGCCAATATCGCTCATACAACAGATTTACTTTATTCATTAGTAACCAATAAAAGAGTCGTACTGAAACCTGCGCGTGGCAGCGCCGCGCCGCCGCGCCGCGCCGGTGTGTGTCTCTGTACGTACCTGAACATTACGTGCGGCTCAGGTTACCTAAGTAACGTTTAATGTGTTTATAAATCTAAAGACTTATAAACAAAGGTTTGTTGTTGTTATATTTCCCAGGGTGGGCGGTGCGGTGACTGCCTACTCGTTATTAGGGCTTGTGCACTGGTGGTGGGTAGGTGTCTATTTTAGGTATTGTGTATAATTTTGGTTGTTTTGCTTTTGCTTTAATTATTTTTTTTCTCCTTATGTATACTTACCTAAATACTGTTTTTGTTGATTTGTTATGTTTTCTTGTGCTGTTTGTGCGTGAACTTAATATAAATTTCTATCTATTTATCTACAAGTTAACTATAACTGGAGCGCCCTCAACGAGGAGAAAACCCCAACAAGAAATTATTTCTTTAGATAAAGCATAGAAGTACTAACGTTAAAATAAATTCTCCAAAGCAGTAAAAACTACTTGTTTATTGTCGATCTATTATAGTATCTCTTCTCATTGCATTGCATTGCTGCAACACTTTGTGCTTACGTTTGCATCTCGCGGTCTATGAAAAGAAACTTTGTCAGGTGAAGTTTCGTTGTATTTTTTGTAAATGTAATCTATAAGTAACCTGCAGATGTAGTCATCTCGGAGTGAGTAGGGCTCCACGGGCACCAGCGCAGAGAAATGTCCGCGCGTGTAGCCGAGGCACAGGGGTGACTTGGAACAGAAGGACGGCTCCCACAGCAGCGGTAGGTAGATGCCTGTAATGGAATCAAATAACAATGTCTCTGTAGATGCCTGTAATGGAATCAAATAACAATGTCTCTGTAGATGCCTGTAATGGAATCAAATAACAATGTCTCTGTAGATGCCTGTAATGGAATCAAATAACAATGTCTCTGTAGTACACATACAGGCGACGGAGCCAGGTGGCACAGAAACTCTTCTGGCACCACTCACAATGATGCAATCGAATAACAAGGGCACGTGTGTGTGTGTGCATTAGGTACCTTGGAAGCCGGCGTACCCGAGCGCCTCGCCGCGGAAGGAGTTGACGACGTCGACGCCGTACACGATGAGCGGCCGCCGCAGCACATGCGCCAGCACGAACACGTGCAGCTGCAACAGGGCGGGGGGTTAGAGCCCGCTGGGGGGCCGATAGGGGAGTGTACATCTATCAGGACATCAACCCACTAGTGGACCAAGGCCTCCTTTATACGAGGCCACCAGCAGCAGTATCATCAGGGGGGTAAGCTATAACTACAACAATTCGCAGCAGATTCGTGAAACTTTATTTCCTAGTTTTATTTAAGTAATTTGATTTTTTTGACGTGTCCAAGAGTCCTGTAAGGTCTAAAGGAAATAAAGCACTTTGATATTTGGTGATCGCAGTGTAGGTGTTAACAATAGTCAGATGGAAGCTGCTGCCAGTAGTCCGCTGGTAGTCCGCCCCAACGGTCGGCTCTACCATCATCTAGGGGCAGACATGTACCTGGTGTAGCGGCGTGCCGGGTTGCGGCGCGGCGTCGACGAGGCGCGCCCACTCGGCACGCAGCTGGTCGTCCCCGGGCGCGTAGTGCAGCCGCGCCGCCTGCAGCCGCTCCCAGGCCGTGAAGCGCGCCAGGAAGGGCCGCGCGGCGTGCGTCAGCGTGGCGTGCATGGCGGCACGCAGCGTGTTGTCCCGGTCGCAGACGCCGAGCGCGGCCTGGCACACCGCGTCCGGCAGGCAGTCCCCGGCGCTGCGGTTCCACAGCGCGTGCAGCCGCGACCCGCGCGACGTCAGCTCGCACGACCAGTTGATCAGCGCCGGCTCCAGCGTGCCCTGCACCTCGCGGTCCACCAGCTCCGCGAACAGCTGCTCCTGGATCATGCCTGGCAGCCCCGAGATGTCTGCAGGACAACGCACGTTGTACCAGCGCGATACCAACACTGACCGGATGCCATTGTTCGCGTCGACCTCTGACCAAGACGACCTCTGTTACGAAAGTCCGCCTACGACGCAGGAGGTTGCAGGTCCGATTCCCGCATCGAACAATTTTTGGTACGATCTGCAGATATAGCTTTACAGCTGAATTTTTTATCAATTGTGTACCTGTGATTTATTTTAAGTTTAATATAATTTAGACATAAGGCAATCATGTAATTTTGAGTTATAACTAAGTGCTCCTTAGCGTTCCTATAGTTGAAAATAAAGGGAATTAAAATGAAATTTGTTCTGGGTGTATTGTATTAAGTATTAGTTACCTATCTAGTGGCCACAACACAAGCTCTGCTCAGCGAGGCTGGATATGTTACCTATCTAGTGGCCACAACACAAGCTCTGCTCAGCGGGGCTGGATATGTTACCTATCTAGTGGCCACAACACAAGCTCTGCTAAGCGGGGCTGGATATGTTACCTATCTAGTGGCCACAACACAAGCTCTGCTAAGCGGGGCTGGATATGTTCCCTATCTAGTGGCCACAACACAAGCTCTGCTAAGCGGGGCTGGATATGTTACCTATCTAGTGGCCACAACACAAGCTCTGCTCAGCGGGGCTGGATATGTTACCTATCTAGTGGCCACAACACAAGCTCTGCTAAGCGGGGCTGGATATGTCACCTATCTAGTGGCCACAACACAAGCTCTGCTAAGCGGGGCTGGATATGTTACCTATCTAGTGGCCACAACACAAGCTCTGCTCAGCGGGGCTGGATATGTTACCTAACTAGTGGCCACAACACAAGCTCTGCTAAGCGGGGCTGGATATGTTACCTATCTAGTGGCCACAACACAAGCTCTGCTAAGCGGGGCTGGATATGTTACCTATCTAGTGGCCACAACACAAGCTCTGCTCAGCGGGGCTGGATATGTTACCTATCTAGTGGCCACAACACAAGCTCTGCTAAGCGGGGCTGGATATGTTACCTATCTTGTGGCCACAACACAAGCTCTGCTAAGCGGGGCTGGATATGTTACCTATCTAGTGGCCACAACACAAGCTCTGCTAAGCGGGGCTGGATATGTTCCCTATCTAGTGGCCACAACACAAGCTCTGCTAAGCGGGGCTGGATATGTTACCTATCTAGTGGCCACAACACAAGCTCTGCTAAGCGGGGCTGGATATGTTCCCTATCTAGTGGCCACAACACAAGCTCTGCTAAGCGGGGCTGGATATGTTACCTATCTAGTGGCCACAACACAAGCTCTGCTCAGCGGGGCTGGATATGTTACCTATCTAGTGGCCACAACACAAGCTCTGCTAAGCGGGGCTGGATATGTTACCTATCTAGTGGCCACAACACAAGCTCTGCTAAGCGGGGCTGGATATGTTACCTATCTAGTGGCCACAACACAAGCTCTGCTAAGCGGGGCTGGATATGTTCCCTATCTAGTGGCCACAACACAAGCTCTGCTAAGCGGGGCTGGATATGTTACCTATCTAGTGGCCACAACACAAGCTCTGCTAAGCGGGGCTGGATATGTTCCCTATCTAGTGGCCACAACACAAGCTCTGCTAAGCGGGGCTGGATATGTTCCCTATCTAGTGGCCACAACACAAGCTCTGCTAAGCGGGGCTGGATATGTACCCTATCTAGTGGCCACAACACAAGCTCTGCTAAGCGGGACTGGATATGTTACCTATCTAGTGGCCACAACACAAGCTCTGCTAAGCGGGGCTGGATATGTTACCTATCTAGTGGCCACAACACAAGCTCTGCTAAGCGGGGCTGGATATGTTCCCTATCTAGTGGCCACAACACAAGCTCTGCTAAGCGGGGCTGGATATGTTCCCTATCTAGTGGCCACAACACAAGCTCTGCTAAGCGGGGCTGGATATGTTACCTATCTAGTGGCCACAACACAAGCTCTGCTAAGCGGGGCTGGATATGTTACCTATCTAGTGGCCACAACACAAGTTCTGCTCAGCGGGGCTGGATATGCGGTGTCATTATCCATTTAAGAAATCAACACACGTGTCAGCCTGCGGTGGCCTAGGCAAAGATCCGTGTCGCGTCGCCGGATCTCGTTTGATCTTGCGAACTGACACACTCACACATCTATGATGATGACTATCACATGATGCCACGGAACCACTGTCGGTTGAGCCAATGTTATGAACAACATCGCGTGCGCAGATAATAACTACAACAGCACAGTTATTGTTTACACTTTATTTATTTACAATTCATTTCTAGCGTTGCACGTTAAGGGCGAACCTTTAACGGGTTTGGTCGCCAAACTAGGCCTAGATCTCAGCAGTCACGCACGGGATCCCCGTGGCACAAGTGGAATACCATCTGGAAACTTACCACAAGGAAGAGAGAAGGTGAAAAACTCGTTGAGGAAGCGGCACGGGAAGGAACCCTTCTTGTAGCGAACGGAGCTCGCTAACTGCGAGCGGATACCGCGCGCTATGTCCGGCGCTGGAATGAACGACACGACGCGACGTGAGCTTTCAATTCAGACATGATACAATTGTAAAGATTAAACTTGACATGTCCTGCAGGACACAAGTCTCCCCCAGACAAGCGCATATTGCCATTATGGGGGTGATGCCCATAGTCCCCGCGCTAGCCATGCAAGGTAGGGATCGCAGTTCCGAGAACTGTTCTGCAGTAGCCGCTGCTGCCCCCCAGCGCCGCGCCCTAGGGAATAGTTAGTTGGCTGATGTGAGTTCTGAGCCGGTACCGTACCTTACCTACCACACCACATGATACAGTAATACAAACAAATTAATGTTCAAATTGCAGAGATATCTATTTGATGGTATAACAGGTATTGTTTACCGATGTAGGATGGGGACCGCTTGAGGCCCGGCCCGCCGCCCGATATGCCCGCCAACAGCGTCGCCAGGATCTCTTGTCGTTTGAACCTGGAAACAACATTGTCACTGAGCTGAGGTTTACAAGGCGACCTGCCGCTCAGGAACGCCGCGAGATACTCCCTCCTGCAGGCAGCACGTTACCTAATAGCTAGGTGCACCAGCGTGTGTCCGACGTCGAAGGCCGAAGCGCGGTTCAGCAGCGCCACCTCGTGCGCCGTGAGCGCGCGCCCCGGGTCGCCGCCGTGCGCGAGGTACTTCTGCACGCAGCCCGGGGAGTTCTCCACCACACCTGGAACAGACCCTTCCCTAGAGTCTAGGACTAGGGGCTGATAGGCTGCAGTCCTAGTAACTACAGCCCATTACCCTAAGCTTGGTATTGTCTCCACGCCTGCCACAGATCGCCCATCAGGAAGGCAATTCTCGCCAATATATCACTCGCTAGATATGTCAACAACTGTCAAATTTGACAGTTTTTCTATATAAAAACTGTCACATTCACACTGATAAATATGAATATGGCAAGAACTGACAGTTCTTGCCATATTTATCGAGTGCTACAGCACTCTTTTAAAAAAAGATGGAGACATCAGACCAATCGCAGTTGGTACAACATACAGCCGGCTTGCAGCCAAAATATGCTGCAGAATCAAAAGCTCAGAATTGAAGTCAGAATTCCAACCGACCCAGCTGGGCTTTGGATCCCGTGGTGGTTGTGAAGCGGCGGTACACTCACTTCGATCGTTTGTGTCATACCACACAAACGATTTGTTGTTAAAAGTATCCACTTTTAAAAGCATCCTTAACATCCGTTAAGGATGCTTTCAATTCAGTAGACAGGGGCGCCCTTGTGACACAAATAAAGAAGCTACCTGTTGTTTACCCCTTTCTTTGGCAATGTTATGGCACACATTCAAAATTAGTATATAAAGATAAGCTATTGTCTTCTGAGGTTGGTTGTCAGCAGGGTGATCCTTTAGGACCGGCTATTTTCAGTCTCGCTATACATCCGATTATAAAACGTTTAGAGTCAAGATTTAATGTTTGGTACTTAGATGATGGCACTCTAGGAGGCGAAGTGGAAACAGTATTGAAAGATTAAAGAAGTGTTTTAATTGAAGAATTCAAGCTTAGGCTTGGAGCTCAATTTTGCGAAATGCGAACTCTACCTCTATATCACGGAAACCGAAACAGCTTCTAAGGTACTAAACATAAAGAATCGCTTCGAAAGTTTAGCATCAAACCTTAAGTTTATAGATATGTAAGTCTTCGCTTTGCCTCTTAGGATCTCTGATTATGGATGAGTCTTTACACAATTTTATGAAAGAAAAAATTCAATATTTTGTTTCGTTTTCCGATAAATTGCAAAAATCAATATTCACGTGGCTTTTGTTATACTACGTTTCTGTCTATTTGTTCCTAAATTTACTTATTATTTACGATGCTCCCAACTCTGGAAATTTCCATTGCTTACACAGCAGTTGGACAGCATGATGCATGACACATTAATCAAAAATTTTAATATACCTTCGGATGACAGAGCGGGGCACCAGGCCACTCTTCCTATTAAGATAAGTCTAGGTGTCCGCAAAATGTCTAGTGTTTCACTCCCAGCTTTTTTATCTTCAGTACATGGTATTAAAGATTTTGTTCATAGCATTTTGGCTAAATGTCAAAATTTTGAAATTACAGGTATCGATGAAGCTTTAGACTCATGGAAAATAGCCTGTCCTAAACAGAATCTGCCCAAAGTCCTTCCTTCTCAGAGACTGTGGGATGAGCCACTATGTGAGCTAGTACGGAAACATATTATTAATACGTCAACCACCTCATCAGAACGTGCTCGTCTACTCGCGGTTTCCGTGTGGGAATCAGGACTTTGGTTACATGTTCTGCCTTCCAAAAATCTAGGTACCCTTTTAGATAATAACTCATTTTGGGTGGCCACCTCTTTGCGTTTAGGTTTTCCTTGTCTAGTTGCACACCGTTGGCAGTGTGGTGAAACCGTTGATAAGTTTGGTCACCATCCACTGACATGTGTATCTAGTGCAGGACGTGTGCCCCGTCATAGTTCGATTAATGACATCATCCGTCGGGCTTTTACCAGCGTCAGTGTGGCAGCTACCCTCGAACCACGTGGCCTTATGCGAGATAATGGTAAAAGACCTGACGGTATGACTCTGATTCCCTGGAAGATGGGTCGGCCTTTACTTTGGGATGCCACGTGTGTAGATACCCTAGCGCCTTCACATCTTGCAGGGACATCGGTAAGGGCCGGCTCCGCAGCAACATCAGCGGAGTCCCTCAAACGGCGAAAATACGCTAATCTTGACGGAGGTTGCCTATTTGGGCCGTTTGGGGTGGAAACCCATGGTCCTTGGGGACCTGGAGCACACGCCTTTTATAAGGATCTTACAAAACTTCTTATAGAGTCGACAGGTGATCGGAATGCTGGCTTCTATTTCGGTCAACGAATTAGCATTCTGGGCACTCTGCCTTCTGGTGACGCCTTAGATTTTTAAGAAATAGATATAAGTGTATACACTAATTGTAATTGTTTTTTTTTGTTATTGTTTTTCAAATAATTAATATAAAAAATTCAGAGTATAATTAGCACTCTATTCCCCAGTATTATGAAGTATTCCAATATTTGACTTTTGTAACTGTTTAATACGATCCTAAGATAAATAAGACTGGTTTTTTGCGCATCTTTAATAAGTGTGATTAATTAGGCTGAGATGTTAGCCAAGCTAATAGAAAGAAATAGAAAAGTTGGACAGTAGTTCACCAACTGTACACAACGGCTGAGAAGGTAAGAGGTGTCTTTACCTAAACATGCTTGCAGCCAGACCCAGTCGATGTTGTTGTGCGTCCGCTTGGCGCGGCGCGGTGAGGCGGCCTCCGCCGGCTCCGCGGGCGCCGCGCTGTTGCAGATGTCGTTTATACCTAGAACGTACACCATTATACTAACATTTCTTTACATCGTTATGCAATGAACTAGCTAGCGTAACAAGTGTGTGTCTAGGCATAAAAGGAGCGTGGAATGTTGAATTATGTGTTTTATTTCCACAATTGATCCTGTCAACAATAGGCAGAAAAGGAGCATGGAATCTTGAATTATGTGTTTGATTTCCACAATTGATCCCACAAGACAAACTGTCAACAATAGGCAGAAAAAGAGCGTGGAATGTTGAATTACGTGTTTGATTTCCACAATTGATCCCACAAGACAAACTGTCAACAATAGGCAGAAAAAGAGCGTGGAATCTTGAATTATGTGTTTGATTTCCACAATTGATCCCAAAAGACAAACTGCCAACAACGCCATCTTTGCGCTGTTGGGAACGCCAAGTAGAAAATGATACTCGGGTAAGGTCGACACGACAGAGTTCAGAGATGGCACCGGTGAAGATGGTCCTTTCGTGATCGTCATTGATCAGTGAGCAATGATTTAGTTCCGCGGTAAAAGCTGACTCTCCCAGGCCGATACGCGCCACGAAAGATGTCGCGCGCGGATTGATTAATCATTTCGACGTCAGTAGTTTTGTCATTAGCTATAGCGATGAGTACAGGAGTGGGCGATACATACCGATGGTGGGTCTGTGCAGGCGCGCGGCGGGGGGCGGCGGCAGCGGCGCAGCGGGCTCGGGGGCGGCCCCCGACCCGCACATCGCGCAGCGCAGCGCCTTGGGCCAGTTCTCGTATGTACACACCTGGGCAGAATCATGGATACAGTTAAACATCAACATCATCGTCATCATCAGTCTATCTTAGTCCACTGCTGGACATAGGCCTCCCCTAATGAGCGCCATAGCGTCCTGTCTTCAGCTTGACGCATACAGCATCTGCCTGCAGTCTTTCACCGGTCGTCATCCCACCTGGCCGGAGGGTAGGAAGTGTAGGACGGTACACTACGTTTGCCGAGTCGCGGTCTCCACTCAAGAACACATTTACCCCAGCGGCTGTCGGATCTTCGCGAGATATGGCCGGCCCACTGCATCTTGTTTTTTATTAGTGTGTTTTGGTTTGATTGTAGAGGTATTATGTTATATTATTATTGTGAATTATCCGTACCCGTAACGCCAACAAGTGGCTCTGGCGGAGGACCAGCGTTGGATGCTAGTTTGCTAGTCATCCAACACATGCTGAGCCAGAGCCAATTTTGTTAACAGACTTTGTCATCATTTGTTTTATTTTTTTCCTCAATTAAGTTTTGTTTGTAGTTACTTAAGTGTTGTGTATGTTTAAAACTGTTTATAAAATAAATATATTTTATTCTTATTCTGCTTGCTAATTCTTTAAGCTATGACGATAACTTTGGTTCTCTGTCGGATGTATTCCTTACGAATCCTATCCTTCAGAGAAATTCCGAGCATAGCTCTTTCCATAGATCGCTGAGCGACTTTGAACTGATACACAAAGAACTGGATCCGGTAAACATACAGTACTACAATCTAATAACATTAGATAACAATCAATAAGCTAAGCTGGGGTAGAACTAGCTGAGGGTGTTAAAACTCGGATGAGATTAAAATAAGGGAACCCGTTGAGTGAAGGTTGAACACTGGGTTTATTGTTCCCACAGCAGTTGATAATTGCGGTCAATGCGAGCTAAGTTAATTTACTGTTCCAGTGAAAGTGTTCCCACCTGCACCGCATGTACTTATGCGATAGCTCGTACATTTATTTATCAAAAAATTTGTTCAAACAACAACACACTTGTTTGAACAAAAAATGCCTGAGTAAAGAATTGACGTACTTACCGAGTTATTATTACAATTGTTTTGATTCTTGTAGCTGACTCTGCCTATATTTTCCGACTATAGTAGTCGGTTTCTAGCTATAAATAGATTATGTACCCACCTATTTTAATAATGTTTAAATTAATTGCTGCGCCCTTACAGGGTACATGTACTTACCCCTAAGCTAATTACCACCTAAGCTAAAACAATGTATTAATGTATATGTATGCAATAAATAAATCTTAATCTGAAAATAGAAAAGAGTGTTACTTTATATTCTCTTCACTTCAACTAGTAGGAAGCAAAGTGTTTATTGATTCTCTACACACAAGACTAGGGTGTCCTCTAAGTTACCCGATTAGTGTTGTAGCAGTTTATACAGGATGGGACAAACGATTGTTACCTACTCCAAGCTCAAGTACCCGGATCATTCAAGATAGCTTATTTTACTTAAACATAATATTTCTTTATATGCAAAAATAAGTAAGTAAAGTGAAAGTAAAAAGTATTTATTTTGTGTCACAAAATTATAAACAAAGTTGGTACAAACAAATATAGTTACAACATGACATCAAAAAAGGTCATCGCTCAACTACATTCAACTACATTCACCGAATTCAGAAAATTGATTTGCCTTATCCGGTAATCGAACCCACTTAAATCCAAGGCGATTCGTGTCCTGTCAAATAGTCAATACTCATGAACTACGGACAGCCAAACCAGTTGTAGATTTAGTATTGATGGTCTCCAACGGTCGACTGCAGCAGATAGATGGTCTGCAGCGGTCGACTGCAGCAGATAGATGGTCTGCATCGGTCGACTGCAGCAGATAGATGGTCTCCAACGGTCGACTGCAGCAGATTGATGATCTGCATCGGTCGACTGCAGCAGATAGATGATCTGCAGCGGTCGACTGCAGCAGATAGATGGTCTGCATCGGTCGACTGCAGCAGATAGATGGTCTGCAGCGGTCGACTGCAGCAGATAGATGGTCTGCAGCGGTCGACTGCAGCAGATAGATGATCTGCATCGGTCGACTGCAGCAGATAGATGGTCTGCAGCGGTCGACTGCAGCAGATAGATGGTCTGCATCGGTCGACTGCAGCAGATAGATGGTCTGCAGCGGTCGACTGCAGCAGATTGATGGTCTGCATCGGTCGACTGCAGCAGATAGATGGTCTGCAGCGGTCGACTGCAGCAGATAGATGGTCTGCATCGGTCGACTGCAGCAGATAGATGGTCTGCAGCGGTCGACTGCAGCAGATTGATGGTCTGCATCGGTCGACTGCAGCAGATAGATGGTCTGCAGCGGTCGACTGCAGCAGATAGATGGTCTGCAGCGGTCGACTGCAGCAGATAGATGGTCTGCAGCGGTCGACTGCAGCAGATAGATGGTCTGCATCGGTCGACTGCAGCAGATAGATGGTCTGCAGCGATCGACTGCAGCAGATAGATGGTCTGCATCGGTCGACTGCAGCAGATAGATGGTCTGCAGCGGTCGAATGTCGCAGATAGATGGTCTCCAACGGTCGACTGCAGCAGATTGATGGTCTCCAACGGTCGACTGCAGCAGATTGATGGTCTCCAACGGTCGACTGCAGCAGATAGATGGTCTCCAACGGTCGACTGCAGCAGATAGATGGTCTCCAACGGTCGACTGCAGCAGATTGATGGTCTCCAACGGTCGACTGCAGCAGATTGATGGTCTCCAACGGTCGACTGCAGCAGATAGATGGTCTCCAACGGTCGACTGCAGCAGATTGATGGTCTCCAACGGTCGACTGCAGCAGATTGATGGTCTGCATCGGTCGACTGCAGCAGATTGGCCTAGCTAACTGGCGTAAACGAGCTATAAAAAGTACTTTGTTACGTCCCAGTTTTTTTGCAGATTTCATGTTGTTAATTTAATTTAATATGCAGTGTTCATAGCATTCGATTTTTATAATTGAGTCTATCGATCAGTGTCATAACAAAAAAGGGTGCAATATTTTTATTTTTAGTGTTTTCGATTACCAGAAATGGCAAATAATTTTTCAAAATTCAGTAATTGCAGTTTTACTTATATTAAAAAATAAAATAATGTTTCCAACATTTGCTATCTTGAATAATTCAGGTACTTGTCCAGCGGGGCTTGGGAGCCGGTATGTACTTACAGCGCAGGACCACTTGTTGCCGTGGGTGGCGCTGGTGTGCGGCGTGTTCTGCGGAGACGAGATCCGCAGCGGTTTCAGTCGCTCCGTCACACTCTCCACACCTGGACATAACAATAAACAATCGGATCACTCGACCTACCTCTAGATTGTTTTTAATTGGTTTCTATTCTTTGATTGTAATTTTCTTTATTAGCTTAAGATTCTTTATTCACAATAATGGATAACAGTATATTCATTTGTTACAAAGATTATACAAAATACATACACTTAAACCTACAACTCAGAGAAAATCAGACTCTAAGGTAAGAAGTGTAGGGTCATGTGTCGAGTACAAGCGACTCATGAACGCTGCGCTATATAATCTTCAGGCTGCCTCTTGAGGCTGCTTGCCCATTTCGGAACCGGCTATTCGTTATTTCTTAAAAAATAAGTAGAAGATGAGGGTCGTTGGTTGTTGGATAAGTCACCGCCACCGGGTCGTTGAATCAAGCGGGCTCCTTCTGCCCTTCAATTAACAACGGTGAGTTGTAGGGCAGTGAGCTAGGCAGTGAGCTAAATAAATGGCAGCATTTAGTTAATTGTCTGTCTTTCTTAAATAGCCTGAACTATTATTTAAGGTGCACTTAAATATACACGTATCAACTTTATTGTAAGTATTATTATCCAAGAGCTGGCTCTGATATGATATGAATAGTTTATTTTTAAACCTAAAAATATACAGCCAATAACAGAATCTACATTTTATGAACTTTGTAAAATTAAAGACGACAGTCACCAATATTGTCGGTATGACATTAAAGACGACAGTCACCAATATTGTCGGTATGACATTAAAGACGACAGTACCAATATTGTCGGTATGACATTAAAGACGACAGTCACCAATATTGTCGGTATGACATTAAAGACGACAGTCACCAATAGTCGGTATGACATTAAAGACGACAGTCACCAATATTGTCGGTATGACATTAAAGACGACAGTCACCAATATTGTCGGTATGACATTAAAGACGACAGTCACCAATATTGTCGGTATGACATTAAAGACGACAGTCACCAATATTCTTCTTCTTGTCAGATGGCTTCTGCGACTGAGGTCACCAATAGTCGGTATGACATTAAAGACGACAGTCACCAATATTGTCGGTATGACATTAAAGACGACAGTACCAATATTGTCGGTATGACATTAAAGACGACAGTCACCAATATTGTCGGTATGACATTAAAGACGACAGTCACCAATATTGTCGGTATGACATTAAAGACGACAGTACCAATATTGTCGGTATGACATTAAAGACGACAGTCACCAATATTGTCGGTATGACATTAAAGACGACAGTCACCAATATTGTCGGTATGACATTAAAGACGACAGTCACCAATATTCTTCTTCTTGTCAGATGGCTTCTGCGACTGAGGTCACCAATAGTCGGTATGACATTAAAGACGACAGTCACCAATATTGTCGGTATGACATTAAAGACGACAGTCACCAATATTGTCGGTATGACATTAAAGACGAGAGTCACCAATATTGTCGGTAAGACATTAAAGACGACAGTCACCAATATTGTCGGTATGACATTAAAGACGACAGTCACCAATATTCTTCTTCTTGTCAGATGGCTTCTGCGACTGAGGTCACCAATAGTCGGTATGACATTAAAGACGACAGTCACCAATATTGTCGGTATGACATTAAAGACGACAGTCACCAATATTGTCGGTATGACATTAAAGACGACAGTCACCAATATTGTCGGTATGACATTAAAGACGAGAGTCACCAATATTGTCGGTAAGACATTAAAGACGACAGTCACCAATATTGTCGGTATGACATTAAAGACGACAGTCACCAATATTCTTCTTCTTGTCAGATGGCTTCTGCGACTGAGGTCACCAATAGTCGGTATGACATTAAAGACGACAGTCACCAATATTGTCGGTATGACATTAAAGACGACAGTCACCAATATTGTCGGTATGACATTAAAGACGAGAGTCACCAATATTGTCGGTAAGACATTAAAGACGACAGTCACCAATATTGTTGGTATGACTTTAACGACGACCGTCACCAATATTGTCGTGATGACATTAATGACGACAGTCACCAATATTGTTGGTATAACTTTAACGACGACAGTCACCAATATTGTCGGTGTGACATTAACGACGACTGTCACCAATATTGTCGGTATGACTTTAACGCCGACAGTCACCAATATTGTCGTGATGACATTAACGACGACAGTCACCAATATTGTCGGTATAACATTAACGACGACAGTCACCAATATTGTCGGTATGACATTAACGACGACAGTCACCAATATTGTCGGTATAACATTAACGACGACAGTCACCAATATTGTCGGTGTGACATTAACGACGACAGTCACCAATATTGTCGGTATAACATTAACGACGACAGTCACCAATATTGTCGGTGTGACATTAACGACGACAGTCACCAATATTGTCGGTATAACATTAACGACGACAGTCACCAATATTGTCGGTGTGACATTAACGACGACAGTCACCAATATTGTCGGTATAACATTAACGACGACAGTCACCAATATTGTCGGTGTGACATTAACGACGACAGTCACCAATATTGTCGGTGTGACATTAACGACGACAGTCACCAATATTGTCGGTATAACATTAACGACGACAGTCACCAATATTGTCGGTGTGACATTAACGACGACAGTCACCAATATTGTCGGTGTGACATTAACGACGACAGTCACCAATATTGTCGGTGTGACAGTAACGACGACTGTCACCAATATTGTCGGTATGACATTAAAGAAAATAGAATAACAAACATTGAGACAAACTACAACCTATTTAAACAAAATACATATTAGGTCTCTACTAAAAAAAATCTATTTATTTACTTATACGGAAAAAATAATAACAATACGTACAGATAATCAATTATTAGATAAACCCTACTTATTTTAGCCACCTATGAAACGCTCTTACCTGAAAGTATCTGACAGTATCTGCACATGATCTGATCACGCTTAACTGATAGTTATTATAAATAGTTATTGGAATAGAAATGATAACGTACTGCATGGCTCGGGAGAAGGCAGCGCGCTGGCGTGGTCCTGCAGGTTAAAGATGTCTTCCCCCAGCACGGGCTTGGCGGCGCGGCACATCGTGCACTGGAATATTCACACAAAAACATTCATTACAAAACAAGTGCATTCACAGCTGGACATAGCCCTATCCCAAAGACCGCCACAATTACCATATTCTCATAAATAAGGTTTTGTTCGTTTGGAAGTGACAGGGAGCGCTGCAGCCCCCCGGTGGATATATAATACTATAGTCGCTTCTTTAGACAAGACACCTGTGTGACACCTTCACCTGTGGGTGAAGTTGTAGTGGGTTTTTTTGTGTTTTTTGCTCCATAGACCTTTATACCCACAATCTCACCTGATGTGGTGTGAAATGTACGACAACACAATACGGCAACTACACTTAGCGGCACAATTAACCGCCCACCCTTTTAAAGTGGCAAATTTTGATGTTATCGCAGTTGTAAGTTATTGGGCATGAATAAGTCAAGTGTGAAAGAAATGTAGTGACGAAAAAATTACAAACTACCCTAAGTGGGTAGTTTGTAATTTTTTTTTTTTTACGCATAAGTTGTGAATAGGATAAATATCGAACTTCGTCTCATTATCGTTATCGTTGCCATACTGCTTACATTGCTTCAGTAACATTAAAAGTAAACAATTTGAGTTTGTTTTGGTTTCGTAACTTAAAGCTAGTGTTGGACATCACAAACATGCCATTTGATGCTAATTCAGTGGCGAGAGCCGTCGCTCTTATCGACGAAGGGTTTAGTCAGCGTTACGTGGCGCGGAAGCTTGGTGTCGCACGTACCACCTTAAGGGATGCAGTGAAACGGTTTCGGGAAACTGGCTCTTATGTTCAAGTGAGTGAAAGAACAGTGAGAAGAAGACTAGGAGAGAATGCCCTTGGAGCTTTTTGACCATCTCGAGTGCCACAATTGCTCGTAGGCCACCGGAGAGAAAGACTTCGTTTTTCCCGAGAGCACGCCGAATGGAATATGGAACAATGGAAGAATGTTATGTTTACTGACGAGACAAGAATATGCTTGCACGGTCCTGACGGTCGCCAGCGTGTATACAGACGAAAGAATGAAAAGTTTGCACCATGTACTGTTGTGGAAACAGTAGGTTACCAAGGTGGCTCTATCATGATATGGGGCGGCATTACTTACGAAGCACGCACCGACTTGGTTATCTTCGAAAGAGGTGGAATAAATGCTCAGAGATATGTAACAGAAGTGTTGGAACCTCATGTAATGCCATTTGCTCCATTTATTGGCGAAGATTTTTTATTAATGCAGGACAACGCTCGCCCCCACGTTGCTAGAGTCGTTACCGCGTACCTGGATACCGTCGGCATTTGAAAATTAACATGGCCATCCCGGAGCCCAGATTTAAATCCTATTGACCACATATGGGACAATTTAAAAAGACGTGTTCGAAGCCGCATACCAGCTCCAACCACCATAGATGAATTAAAACAATCCGTGATTGAGGAGTGGCAGAACATTCCACAACAACAGATCAAAGATGTCATCGACAGCATGCCAAACCGTTTGATGGAAGTCATGAGGGCTAGAGGTGGAGATACGCACTATAAGAATTCATTTATTCAGCAGATTTTTTATTTTTAAGCCATTTCATCACATTTGTTAATTTACGGTCAATGTGTTTTTCAGACTTTTATATAAATAAACGTAATAATTAAAAACAATATTATCTTTCATTTTACTTCAATATACCTACGTTATAAAATAACATTCACAAGTAAGGCCACAATTTTTTTTTTAAACCAAAATCGTAAAAAATCATGGTGGGCGGTTAATTGTGCCGCTGAGTGTACATCTAAGCAAAATCAAACATGTGAAACAAAGCCCCCTACGCATAGCCACCGCCAACGCCTTTTCACAAAATTTCACCTTTAAAATATCAGTAAAATATGATCAGCTGACGATTCTTCTCCATCATCATCATCATCAGAAACAGATATCACCAACCTTTAACTTTCATGCAGTTGTCCAGGGTGTACTTATTAATTAGAATCATGTTACCTATTACCTACTCTTGTGATGTATAACTGCTACATTTTCTAAAAACATTTGAAAACAGCAATACCTATTATCAACGTTCTATCACGACGACGATGTGGCGCGGCGGGCGAAGGTCCGCCTGCGACGCAGAAGGTTGCGGGTTCGATTCCCGCCTTGGGACAAATGTTTGTACGATCTGCAAATATTTGTTCCGGGTGTTCTTGGTATTTTCTATATATAATAAAAAATATCTATCTATGTTATATATTGTATTAAGTTTACCAGTCATCTAGTACCCATAACACAAGCTCTGCTTACTTTGGGGCTAGATGATGCTGTGTGGATTGTCCAGCATTATTTATTTATTTATTTATTTATCACCTTCTAGTTTAGTATCATCATCATGCGTAGCTGGATTTTACCGACTGTTGGGTATAGGCCGCCCGCAGGATGTGCCACCCGGCACGGTCCTGCGCTAGCCGCCTCCATTGACGTATGCATGTCGTAGCTTCTATTTTTAACTGACTTCGAAAAATGGAGTTTGGTCAGTCCGAATTGGATGATTCTTTTGCAGTTGTATAGAGGATGGTCACGAGGTGGTTCCATAAACATTTTATTTCCGAGGGATTAGTATTTATCCCGAAAAACTTAAAAAACAGTTTAAAACGAAGGGAATTTTAAATCGGTTTTTAGTTTTTTCAAAAAAAAATATATATTTTTTTTTTTTAATACAACAATAAAATTATAATTATTTTATTTCCCTAGCATATAACAGTGCACAGCCCATCGTTTCCCATGGCTGGCTTGCTGGAGGGCTACCTTTGACATATATCTCTCAAATATAACGCATAGATGCATCGTTCGTTGCAACTTTCTCTAGTGGGCGGCGGCGGGGCGGGGCGGGATGGATGACAAATACAGCTGATTACGTAAGCGGAATTCTTTTTGCGTAAGGAACATTAAACAAGCTCGGCGCGAGAACCGCTCGGCGCGGCGCGGGGCTACGCGGCCGCACAACAGGCTGTCATTAAGAACCGATAAGAATTCAACTTACTTTGAAGAGGAACGGCAAACGTGCTAGATTTATTTACCGTCATAATGGAACTCGCGGTTTTCACACACCAAACTTAGACTCTGATAAAATAAGCACAGAATAACAATAGTAGATTGTCTTACAATCTATGTACATGAACTAAAAAAAAAATTTTCAGTGATTTAAAAAATAGACTTGATATTGTAGTTCGAGCAAAGTTTGATAATTATTTTGGTATAAATATTACGTCAAAATGATGTAGAACTTCGGAGATATTGGGGTTTGTTTCGAAGCCTTTTCGGTCGATAATCGATTTGATGTGTTCCCGTTGTCCCCATTGACGCTGTCCCCATTATGGGGACAACGGGAAGTAATAAAATTTCCTTCCTGTTGTCCCCATTGACGCTTTCCCGTTATGGGGACAACGGAAACTTATAAAATATCCTTTCTTTTGTCCCCATTGACGTAAGTATAGTTACATACAAATGAAACAAATGATTTAAGCATAATAGGATTTTAATCAAATGTGAAATAATCTAAAAAAAAAACTAAAACAAATACAACAAACTTAATGTTATAAAAGAGTAAAAATATCACTATCATTTTTTGGATCTTTTAATCAACTAGGTATTTTTTTTTTGGGTCATAGTATTAATTATATCACAGAATCAACGTAAACCTAAATGAAAACACATAACATACATAAATAATTAAAAGTTAGGTTAAATAAACATTAAAAAACAAAACAATTATAAATTGTACTTAAACGTGGGAAACATATTTTCCTATTATCATCATAGTCTAGCGTTTATCGCGATTAAATGTTACATAGACAATTTTTTTTAAATTTTGATTATTTTTTTTTTATTTTTTTTGCTAAGATTGGTAAGCTGGTTTTCAGCACGTAAAAATATTGTGCCGCCCTTTATGTGTATGTATTTTAATTCACTACTTCCTCCCGAAGGACCAGGAGGCGTTAGTTACATTGTTGATAACTATAAGGAAAAAGGAAACATTATTTTATTAACAGTTTATAGTAAGTACGCAAGAAACACTAAGAAATAAAAGAATGACACAACTTGACAAAAACCGATGTGCTGCTTTTTTCTACGTAGATTTTTTTCTAACGGCTGTATAAGTACTATACAATAGAATTAACACAAAGAAACTACTTATTACTTACTTAATTTGGAGAAAAATTCATTTTATATTAAATTATAATGAATACGAACATATTAATTAGACGTGTGTTATTTTTGTATACTTATAGTCTTATTATACGTCGGAAATAGCAAAACATGTTTTAGGCAGTTTGTTTATGTTAATATACTTACACGAGCTCTTTTACACTTTTACCTACAACACCACTATTCACCACTTATTAATACAGCACAACTAACTCCCAGATACTAGTTTCTTTTCTGTTAAGTATTTTCTGGAGTGGGGTTTAACATAAGCCAATAAGAGCTTCGCAAAAACAATGTTATCTGTGTGCTTTTGTTCCCTAGCTGTATCGCCGTGCGCCTAGCGCGCCGCCGCCACAGCGCGCCGGTGCATTATTTTCAAGGACACTTGTTTTATCGTAGTTAACTAGTCTAGACAACTAGGAAACAAATAATCTATTTTACACCGTTACATTAAGAATGTGTATTTTTGAGCAAAAGTAATAGCAATAACTTAGTACATAGTTATATAATTATTATACCAGTGTAAACTCCATTTAAGTCACTCGCTATAACAACAAACTTTAATTATTTTATTGAGTTTCGCTATCCCTGTTAACAGCAGGGTCACTGTCAATGGGTATAACAGGAACACATTATAATTATTTTTATTGTTTCGCTGTCCCCATTAACGGGGACACTGTCAATGGGGACAACAGGAATACATTTTAATTATGTTTATTAAGTTTCGCTGTCCCCATTAACGGGTCACAGTCAATGGGGACAACAGGAATAAATGTTTATTATTTTTATTGAGTTCCGTTGTCCCCATTGAATGGGGACAGCGACAATGGGGACAACGGGAATACACCTAGGATATTCGTAACAAGAAAAATATTTTTTGGTGGTGTTTATTCGATAGAATCTACAAATTAGAGCTCCCAAAACAGATCTCCGAGAGTTTTTGCCTAAACTTGCATAGGGAATGATTATAACTACATAAAAAGAGAAGTTTTCTAAAATTTGTTTTATTATTATTGTAGTAGAGAAAACAAACAACACAACAATTAACAAGTGATTATTATTTTAAGCAACAAACGAAAATCATACGATCTGGATGATGAAACCATGCAATTTCTCGTTTTTTTGTAATAGCCCTCTTAACTTAATTTTTCTAATGATAAGTATTTAATTTTCTATTTCTTAAGCTTTTTGTTTAACATAAATAAACAAAACAAATGCCGTAGAGCAAGCTATAATTTATTGTTTTTTTTTTTTTTTTTTTTTTTTTTTTTTAATGCTGTACAATCCACACAGCATCATCTAGCCCCAAAGTAAGCAGAGCTTGTGTTATGGGTACTAGATGACTGGTAAACTGAATACAATATATAACATAGATAGATATTTTTTATTATATATAGAAAATACCCAGAACACCCGGAACAAATATTTGCAGATCGTACAAACATTTGTCCCAAGGCGGGAATCGAACCCGCAACCTTCAGCGTCGCAGGCGGACCTTCGCCCGCCGCGCCAAATCGGTCGTCAAATTTGTTTTATAACATTCAATAACACTATACAGTGGTGGACACATAATTAGAGACACCCCCTAATTGATCACAATAAATATGATTTTGGCACAACCATTAGCCAAAGTAGGTATTAAATTGAATGTAATTGTTACTAAATCATACATGACGTTGTATTCTTAAAAATGGAAGACAAAAAAGTTGTGTTGCTTGGTATTTTAGACACTGCTCACTATCCGAATCTAATACAAACTTTTTTAACGTACCTGTAGCTGGCCAGCTAATTAAAGACAGTGAACGCTATGTTCTGAATATAAAAAAAGAAACAGAACTACATTCGGTTTTTCATTGTTTTGCCGCGTATTTGAATGAAACATCGACATTAATTACAACATTTTATTTTTTGTATTCAAATTAATTCGGTTTATACCAATCGATATGGGAAAAAACAAGAGTTGCGATTCGTCCACTAGAAAGATAATCTTGAACTTTCATGGCAAAGGTTAGTCATACAGAAATATCGCAAACCATTTGAGCCGTTCTAAGGACATGGTTATGAATGCTATAACGCATTTCAAGAAGTTCGATACGACCGAAAACGTACCCAGAAAACCGTGACCTAGAAAAACTACTCCGCGGGAAGACTCTAGGATGGTATTGTTGGCAAAAAAGGAACCGTTTAAAGGACTAGAACTGATACGCTCGGAAATATATGGGGCAGGAGGGTCGACGGGTGTGTCTGCAAGGACAATTAGACGGAGACTATGTGAGGCAAACTTGTACGGAAGAGTGTCTCGGAAGGTGCCACTTTTGAAAAAGCAAAATGTTAAGGCAAGGTCAGCGTTTGCTAAAAAATATGAACACTGGACTGAACGATAGTGGAAAAATGTGCTTTTTTCGGATGAAACAAAAATTAATATGATTAATTCTGACGGAAAACAATATGTTAGACGGCCCCCGAACAAAGAAATGGATCCGAAGTACACCAAGAAAGTAGTGAAACATGGAGGGGGCAATATCATAGTGTGGGGCTGTTTTTCAGGAATTGGTGTCGGACCTGTCAGGAATATAGAAAGCAATATGGATAAATACCAGTACAAAAATATTTTACAAGAAACCATGCTGCCCTATGCTGAGCAAAATTTACCGGTAATTTGGACTTTTCAACGGGATAATGATCCGAAACACACCGCAAAAGTAGTTAAAGATTTCTTAAGGAACCAGTTTGTGACAGTTTTGGATTGGCCCCCGTACAGTCCGGATTTAAATCCAATCGAAAACTTGTTGTACCAGGTGAAGAAGACAGTGGCGGCAAGAGTACATCAAACGTCGATCAACTTTACACAGCTTTTACAGAAGCGTGGGAACAAATTCCGGTACAAGTTTGTACAGAATTGAATGCTTCCATGGCTAAGAGATGTCGTGCTGTTATTGCTGCAAAAGGACATGCGACCAAGTATTGATACGCATCGGAATGCTCTATAAAAATGTGTTAGAAATCTTACGTACTAAAATAATTTCAAAGATAACTAATTTTTTGTTTAATTTCTTGTTACGAAATGAAGTGTCTTTAATTATATGGCCAGATCTTACTAATCTTATCTTTTATTTACACTGCTTACATTTAAGTTTTACCGAATAAAAGGCAAGTTTTGTTGTAAATGTTTCGTTTTAACATTACACAATAACAACACAAATAAAAATTATTTGTGCAGCAAGTTACAATGGCAGTCTGATAAAGTATATACTAGGAATAGCTTAGTTATTTCAATATGCTTCCAGTGTCTTTAATTATGTGACCACCACTGTATATACAGTGTGTCCCTGGATAAAGTGCAACCCCGAAACGGGGTGAAACTAGATCAAAAGTTATAGACAAAAAAAATAGAAAAAAAAAAAAAAAATTTTCGTTATATAGTTTGATGAATTAAAATTTCTAATACTCACTAATGACTCTATTTAATAAAAAAATGATTTCTTCCAAAGTAGTGGGTCTATTTTGTTAAAATAAAAACCATAATCATATGACAATAAAATAACAAATAACTCACAAACGAGTGGCTATCGTGACTTAAAGTTTAATTTTTGTATTAAAATTCCATTTTTTATGCTGTTTTTTTATTATTATAGGCTTAATTTTAAGATTTTTGGAGATTATTGAAAAAAAACAGCATAAAAAATTGAATTTTAATACAAAAATTAAACTTTAAGTCACAATAGCCACTCGTTTGTGAGTTATTTGTTATTTTATCGTCATCGTCACATATCTGACATGATTATGGTTTTTATTTTAACAAAATAGACCCACTACTTTGGATGAAATCATTTTTTTATTAAATAGAGTCATTAGTGAGTAATAAAAATTTTAATTCATCAATAAAGTATATACGATTTTTTTTTTAAATTTTTTTTTCTATTTTTTTGTCGATAATTTTTGATCTAGTTTCACCCCCTTTCGGGGAAGCACTTTATCCAGGGACACACTGTATAATAGTTTAATACAATCAAAGTAACATTTGAAACAGTTGAATGGCTCAGCTTCTTGTATTGTAACTGACAATGCATGTTCTTTTATGTTTGGTTTGTTGGTAACCTTGTAGGCTGTTTAACTTATTAAATTACATTAAAATGTATCAATTACCTTTCTTGAAAGTGGGTAGTTCTCGTAAGTGCAAGTCTCACAGCGCCATTTGCCTGTATCAGCAGCAGCAGGCGGTGTTGCTGTCATCTGAAAATAATTAAAAATGTTGCCAGCATCAGAAAGAAAGAAAGAAAGAAAGAAAGATATACTTTATTTGTAGCTATGAATTAAAACATGTACAAAAATTAATAAAATTACCAAACCCATATAAACTATATTATAATATAATATTACACACTTATAAAATACCTTAAAGCTACAAAATGGGGTTCGACTCAGCATATGTTGTGATAGCTATAGGTTATAGCTACTACTACGCTGATCTTCCGTCGAAACCATAACATTACGTCACGTACGCGACTATACAAACATACATCACAACACAATACACTAAATAGAATCAAGCTTAGATGATTGATTCTATCTCTGTAAAACCAGTGAAGATCCCAAGAAGGTTATGCGCTATTGGTCAAAGTTACACTGGTTTTATTAGCAAGACATAATACACATATTGGACCAAAATCTTAAGTCCAATTATAGATGCAGATACCCATAATTGACTAAACTAGCTGAATATACTAGGTACAATACTGCAGGCAGAGTAGACACATTATGGTAGATTAAGATACAAACTGAACATGTAATGCATAGCACTAAATAAACTTAATAATCAATTACATAAAATCTATATAGAGTAGAAAGCACATCGCCCCAGCATTAATAGTGCCTCTGCAGTGCCCGATGACCTATAATCTGTTTGTTGTTCAACACTGATGCACAGCGTCACTCAGTGGGGCTTTCAAAGAGCTTGTTGGATGTGAATGACCTATTTACATTTAATAAACAACATTATCACATTTATTTACTTTTTTAATGATAACAAGCTGCTGTTCCAAGTATTTGAATGTCTTGTGAACTTTTAGGGACTTTCTCTTAGGAGACAAGAAAGATTCATTTGTCCAGTCAATTCCTTTCATTTTAAGGTGTAGAGCTGATATATTTTGTATTTTAAATGAGACTGGTACAGAAGGTAATTATTAAATTAAATTTATCCTGCCGTTTTTGTTAGCAACAATATGCTATTTACTTGCAGAACTATAACTGAAACTATAGTTTTAGTTGATAGCTGATATTCCAGGATAATTCTTAGCTCAGAATGCCTCTCAATGGCCACCTCCGACAGTTAGGTACTGCTTTCCATTTCTTGAAAATCGGGCAAGCTACAATGACTAGAACTCCCTAATGGGTGTTCCACCTCAAGTGTTAATTAAAGTGGGCACAATAATAAACCTATGGGACAGAATTGGTCAGGGTTCGGGACAGGTGTATGAAAGGGGTATTGCAATAGTGTGAGGGATACCTGCGCTCGGCTAGCGTGCGAGACATTGGTAGAGTCGAGCGGGGCGCGCGCGGGCGCGAGGGCCGCGGCAGAGGCCTGGCTGCCGCGGCTGCTGGCGTGATTCGCGGCCTGCGCTTCCTCGCTCATCCTCCCTGCACCATCGGCCGCCCACACCACACCACGCACTATCACCAAAACATTGCTTCGAGGGACCAGTCGCGCACGGCTCCGTTCTTGGCCCCGGCGACGCAAAATCGAGCGACCGCGATATCACAGAGAATTTCTGATTGGTACTTTCGCGAGATTCACGCGCGAACGTCGGTGACTTATTTACCTTGAATAAATCGCGAGGTTGAAGATGCGAAACTTGGCAAGGCTCGCTTTAAAATTTTGGCGTCGTTAAACAACATAAAACACTGGCTGGCGATGCCATAAGGTCAAGACTACTCGAGCGACGCGAGCGCGGAGAACTCTCGCACGGGCCGGAAGGTGTGACGGTGTTCGTGGAAGCTATCACCGCGCTATTTGGGCACGACAATCGAAGGACGAAACAAATCCAGGGTGAATGGAGGAAAATAAAAGAAACATTGAAGGTGAAGAAGATTGTGTATTTTGACAAATTTTGTATCGGTCAATTTATTTCTATGTCATTCAATGAAAACGAAATCGGGACTTCGATCAGGGAAAGTAATGGTTATGCTACATGAGTTGATTTTGGGTAACGTTATAAACAGACAGCTGTCCGTTTAAAAAGTTGTGTTTGACTTGGTTTGACTCACATTTTTGATCGACGTCGATGAAAATTTGTGAGCCAAAAATTAATATAATAATGATTCCCAAATGAGACTCAAATGAATTGAATCCAAGTTTGTGGATTCAAGATGGTTTCATAGAAAATGATACGATTTTTGGAAAACTACTTGTCCAAAGAAGAAAATGAGAAATAAATGTAGCATTTATTTCTTGTAGGACGCAAATATATATTTTTAACAAATTATTTTTACCTAGCGCATAATGTAAATCGTTCCATATTAGGCATAGAAATGTGTCTACCTAGTAGGTACAAATTAATAAAAAGCAACAAGCATATGTACCTACTTAATAAGAATTATGTATTTTCAAGATACCAGAAATTACTTAGGTACCTTGTCAAGTAAGAGTAGGGAGAAGGTACGTACAATAATCGAGGCTAAAAAAGATTACGTATCATTTAAAAATATAACTCTGATTAATTTACAACAAATACATTTTTGTACTAATGAGTAGGTATCTGAAACGAACACCGTTCAGCTACATTTTACAGGAAAATAACAGTCACATACATTTTCGGAAAAAATACCAGATGGTTAAAAACTGCCACCCACGGCACGATGCACTCTCATGTGGTTTCTATTCGACTACGGGCTTTGTTAGTTTTATTTTTTAATTGTACGTTTTGACCTGTTTTTGTTATTATTGACTTTGTATTAGAGTAGATATAATTGTTAATTTAATTCTTTGACATGTCCATATTTTAGACTTTACAATTGACCTGCTTTTGTGATCTGTCTATGACAAAGTATACCTATGTATTACAGATAGTTACTGATTATTTAATTCTGAATTTTAACTTATGTTTTTGTGTTATGTGTTAATATTCTACCTTAGATGTTGTAATAGTGTTTGACGTTTTGGAATGTATTGTAATTCTGTAAGTCATGCTTAAATAAATAAATAAATAAATAAATAAATTTAGGGTTCCGTACCCGAAGGGTGAAAACGGAACCCTATTACTAAGCCTCGGCTGGCCGTCGTCCGTCCGTCCATCTGTTATGTGGCTATATCTCATGAACCGTCAGAGGTAGACAAAATAAATTTTCAGATAATGTGTATTTCTATTGCCGCTATAATAAAAATAAAATAAATTATATCAAAACTAAAGGGGGCTCCCATTCAACAAACGTGATTTTATTGGCTATTTTAGCTCTAAATTTGTCAAGGCTGTATCTCTTGTACTACATGGTAGACACATTAAACTTTCTATAATTAAGTAACACTTCAATTGTAATAATAAAAAATACTATAAATAAAATAAAAATAAAAATTTAAAGGGGTCTCCGAACAAGTGAAAATTAGATGTTCTTTGAAAAAGTTGCCTAATTTTTACGGTACGGAACCCTTTGTGTGCGATTCGACTCGCCCTTGGTGGATTCTTAATTTCAACAGACATCGAAAAAGTTCAAGAAATAGGGTTTTTTGTTCTTACATAAATAGGTATCTACGAAATATAATTAACGAAGTTTAGCTATCTGCAGAAGGTTGCAAACAATCTAGAGGTAGCACAACTCAGTACGAGTGTGACGTGACACCCGTAGGGATGGTGCGAAGGATCCAATAGAGCTGGAGACGAGACCTATAAATGAGGAGCACAGGAACAAAAAGGGATAAAACCAGTTTCACAAATTTATCACAAAAAAAAAAACTGTAGTTTGTAGGTCTTTGAGTTTTAGGAAATTATTTTTAGGCATTAATAAACAGCAGTTTAAACTCTTCAATTTAGATAAGAATAAAATAAAATTGGATTCATAGAGCCTGAGATATTCAAGTTTGTTATTTGGAGATATCCCTTTTTGATCATCACTAGCCCCTTATGGGATATGCCCCTTTTGTTTGTACAACTTTGGGTTTTGGACCCATTTGCTGAAAGTTGATAAAATTATTATTATAATATTATCTATTTTATTTTTTTACCCTAGGTAAATAGGTAGGTAGGTAGGTAGGTAGGCCTAGGTAAATATTAAGAAAATAAATTCTAATTGGTTCAGCATCATGTTCATCACAAATACACTCTTTGTCACGATCCTCATCATTCTCTTCTAATTCCTCATTCTGCAGCTGGTTGTTTTCTTTAACTACATACCAACGCAATTCTTCTAAATCTTGCCAATTACCTCCAAACTGCTTTTCTAATAGATTCGCGACGTCCTTCTTCTTTGCAGGTTATAAAGCCTATCCCAGAAAAAAATTCACACTTATGTTTTGAAACTTGCTGAGACTAAACGCACACTAGTGACATTACAATTGCAACCAAGATCATTATTTTTTTATGGAGGCACAACATAAATAGACAATTTTCCAGCGTCCAACTTTTCTTTGTCAATTGGCATAGTCGCGATATTTACCCGTACAAAAAACAAGTTTGTTTTTTTACAATGTGATGTCCCTTTTTGTTAGATAAAATTAATGAATATCAGTTTTTGTATTGGATTTGTCCCTTTTTGTTAGATTTTGTTCGAACTGCTGATATTGGTCAGAACCAAATATGGATTAGTCCTTCTTTGTTAGAACAATCTACTTTTAAGTCCAAAAATCAAGAGGATTTATCCATTTTTGATGGTTTCGTGGTGCGGAAACGATGTAATCCAGCATTTTGCGTCCGATTAGAAAAAAAAACAGAGGAGGTCTAAAGTGAATTTATCCCATTTTGTTCCTGTGCTCCCCAAATCATTCCCGAATTATTGTATCTACCTATAAAACATGTAGGATGAACCTCCTCTACTAACCTACCTAGGAGGATGGGCGTTTTGGGTCCGTTTAAGGCCGAAAACGCCTATCCTCTTTTGTCCAATCAAGAAAGTGAACAAAAAAATATACTACGACTAACCCGTTGGGGTTGTCCGTTTTGTAATACACTCTTCAGAAGATGTTGAATTTTTATCTCAAATAGAATAAAAAAAATCCTATACTTCTCAGGTTCAGCTTAATTCTTTCGTAATCACTGTTTATGTAAATGACAGTCCCTCCTGATTATAAACCTCTCATAACAATAATAACCTTATACCATATAATAGGTAACCATTATTATCTTAGCAATGGCTAAGAGTAGTTTTTAACCGAATATATACGTTCGTTAAACCACAATCTCACCGACAGACAAGAGCGATATATTTATTTGCTCTTGGCTTGAAGAGATCTTTAGGTTGTGTTGACACATTTCTTTAGGTTGTGATGTCACAATGTAAAAAAATATTTCTTAGACCATTATGTAATGAGGTGAGGTACTTAGTAACGCGTTCACTGCCCAGTCTCGGCGGTGCGAAACGCAGGGGCGTTTTCAAATACATAATTTGTTTTGATCTCGCTCTATTTGGTTCGTACTCTGAAATTAACAAAGTTATGTAGAGATAAACCATTCTAAAAATGCATGCCCCTCCACCACGGTTACACATGCATGCAAAACAGGTTTTTATACACAATACACATAAATTGGTTTTAGTCATTGGTTGTTCAGTCCCAAGAGAATATAATAGGTACCTGGTTCAGTCACCGGCTAGACACGAAAGTGCTCCCAGCGCGCGTCGATTACGCCGCAAAAGTACGGTTGGCATGTCAACGAAAAAGCATCTTCGCAGTCAAGTATTTTTTTTTTTGTTTTAAGATACTACGGTCGATTCAACTTATGTCTGTGCTGTTCCTGTGAAGCCAAATACATGTATCTTTATCTTTATATACTAGGTATATCACCGAATGAAATATAAAGCAGAAAATGGGATTGAAAATGCAACTGTATTTGCACATGTTCCCAGTTATTTACAAAACGGCTCGACCGATTTAGATACCGTTTTCTGTATTGGGTTCGGAATTTGTTGGCAATGGTTCTTAGCTGGATGGTATGGTAGTTAGTCGCTAAGGGGTGCTGTTGTGTGTGTATTTGGCGAAAACCAATGTTCCCATTTACATATGTCCAGAACGGCTTGATCGATTTTAGACACAATTTACTGTAAAAGGTATAAGGTTGTATGGTGTTTACTCACCAGGGGGCCCTGCAATCAACATTTAAAATTTAGATACAATTTTCTGTAAAAGTTATGAGTTTCATTGCCGATAGTTTTTAGCTAAGTTTTATAGTGTTTTACTCACCAGGGGGTGCTGCATCAACCATTTAAAGTTTTGACACAATTTTCTGTTAAAGGTATGAGGTTCATTGCCGATGGTTTTTAGCTAAGTTGTATGGTTACTTGCCAAGGGGCGCTGTAACGCACGTTTTTTTTTCAACTGTGTGTTAACTTTGTTTGTGATAGTATTTGGTGAGCAGCACTTGCTTATGAGCAGAGAGCAGCTGGTGCTCTGCTGATGCACCAGAACCTCAGCGTGGGGAACTCAGCCAAGATACACACATAGATGATGATGATGATGATGTCAGTCAGTCAGTCAACTTTTATGTACAGAATAAAACATAAACAGTACATCAAAAAAAAATTTTTTAATTATACTACCTACTTCTTTTTACTCCACGATTTTACTAATCCTCTTACTTTACATGGTTCTCATTTCAATATTTTTATACAAATGATAATGACATGCTTATTTGTTTACTGTAAACTTCAAACTTTATTTAATTTCTTGATTAATCAGCTATTAACAAGTTTGCCTATTCCCTCACCCATCGTACATAACATACCATCATCTACCCACGCTACTATCTTATAGGGATAAGATAGGGGTAGGTAGGATAGGACCTATCTCTACTACCCGTACGCTAGCCAAACTCGATGTAGATTTTTTGTAAACAAACCACTCATACTTATCCTAAAGTTCATTCTATTGGCGCGTCTTTTTATACGCAATTTACATTACTTGTCGATTTGAAATTCTTTCTTCAATAAATATTGCTTACATTATATCTAAAACATGACATCAAGCGAGTTTTAGTTATTTGTGTCGTGGTTTGTTTACAAACCTTCTACATTGAGTTTGGCTGGTTTTTAGGCTGGTACCTACCGGACCTAGGTATTTTTAATTTAAATTTGCAAAATGGTGCATCTTAATTATTGTTTTCATGATATTATATATTGTAGTTTTACTATTCCTTATGTGCTTGGCCTACATTTTTGGTAAATTATGTTTATGAAAACAATAATTTGTTGTTGTAAAGTAAATGCACCAATTTGCAAATTAAATTAAAGAAATACCAATCCAGACAATTCATTTGTAAATTTCAATTGTAAATACTAGTTATAATTTGATTGTAATTTTCTTTGTTAATAAAGGCCATTGCCGTTATCCAGACATGAAAATAAGGAACATAAAGTCAGGGTAAAAATTTTGCATTTTGTGGTGGGGGAGGCCCCTCCACACCTCGTATTCTCTTGACTCTTTTCTCCATCTCCAGTACTCAATCTGCGCTGCCTTCTGTCTTGTCCTCTCTGTTCCAGTGTTGCCAGACGTGCGATAATTATCCTAGATCAACAAAATATTTGAGTGTCAATTTAAATATAAAATAGTTACGTATCGCATCACTCAAAGTCAAAGTCAAAGTCAAAAACTCTTTATTTCCATAAATACAATAAATGTATACTTAGAAAAGGTCAAATTCAACACTGACACGGAAATAAAGTGATATTTTTGATTTCAGTCGCTTCGGTACGTAGACTAAAGTAAAGAAGCGACGAAGAAACCTTTAGCCTGTTAGTTATTATTTTTCGAGTTGGAGCAAATTCCGTCCCACGCTTTTTTATCCTCTAGATAATCTGATATTTTATAGTAGGCCTTTTTACACAGGAAGGTTTTGACAATTTGTTTGAATTTATTTACTGATAATTTTTGCAACTCACTAGGAGTTTTGTTGTAGAACCCTCACATGATAATTCATCGTAATTCCACGAATATATTTTTAGTTCTACCTTAATTTTGTTACGAATTCTGGTCAGTGTATTCAACACCATTTTCCGTTCTTTCATTCAGAGTTAGTGTTCGTGAAGATAGAGTGAGTAATCGTCGAGAACGAATCGCGGGGTACTACGTACTACAGACAGATAATAAAGTCAAACGTCAACGTTATAATCATATTTTACGTTGTTGTCTGTAACGACGAGCGATATGTTCTTGTAAACACGAGATAACATTTAATTAAATAATAAGAATATTAATTTTAAGCATTATCTTCTGTTTTTTTTGTTGCCTTACCTAGCATTTGTTTAATTAAGTTTAAAATAATTATAAAAAGTAGGTAAATGCCTTCTTAGCACTTGAACTTATCACTACTTCATTGCTAGTGTTGTTCATGGGGCGTGTTGTATATCGCTGGTGTCATCTCGTTCATCTTCATAATGAAAGAACAATCATTATGAACATGAACGAGACGACACCAGCGATATACAACACGCCCCGCCCGCGCCGCCGCCGCCGCCGCCGCGCCGCTCGTGATGTTGGAAGCACAGGATTGCGCCCAAACATTTTAGCCGTAGGTACAATTTGTCTCTTTCTAGATTCGGTAGAGTTAAAAAAATGTGTACGAAGATGCGATTATTACTTTTCTTACACAATAATTTTAAATTCTACGATAATTCTTTATCTGGCAACACTGCTCTGTTCTGTTGTCTATGTCTTGCATTGCTCTTGATGTTGCTTGTCTTGTCAACTGTCATGTCTGTCTGTCTTGTCTGTGGTGCCGGCATCGTACGTCGAACTCGAACGTGTTGTTAAAATCTAAAATAACCAAATTTGTGAAATCACGATGACGGACGAATTTTTTTATGGTAAATATTATTCTCCATGGTGTTTCTAAGACATAAAAAGACCAAATTTTCCACGAAAATTATATATTGCTGTCAATTGCTTTCCGGGGAAGAAAGCGTCCGAAGTGACAACCGGCTCGCCATTTTATCTCTATTTTAGCATTCTGTGACCAATTCTCTGACTATTTCATTACATTTATATATACTTTGTCTACCCAAACTCTGACTCGCAATCAATTATCTATGTAATTTTTTTATTTCTCACAAACGTGTTGCCGCCATTTCAGTTTCGCAATAAATAGTTTGCGAAGTAGGTTTTTTCTACATACCCAATTCGTGTGTAGAACTACGCATTGAGAAATTAGTCATGGTAAGAGCGAAGCAGAGTCTAAAAAAAGCTGTAACAAATACGTAACTAAAATGTTTTACGAATTTTGGATCATACTGTGGCGCGTAATTTTGAAAATGAAGCGTCGGTCGTAACTAATCCAAACTGTCATTTGAAAGGTTTGGCAAATGAATGGGTGTGTTAATAAAGCAAAGCAATTATAATGTTCATGAAATGACTATCTCGCCGCATGCCCGGCGTCATTGTTATCGTTATCTGTCGTTCCACCAGCATTGGCTATTTTGAGGTTATACCCTTGTTATTACCCAAACAAATGCGGAGCCCCTAGCTTCGCCTCATCTTTATTTCTTACTAAGAGGTACTTTACACATTTGTCTGATGATCTAAAAAAACAATAGGTACACCCAAACAAATGCAGAGCGCCCAGCTTCGCCTCATCCTCATTTCTTAAACTAAAAGGTACTAGAGACATTTGTCTGATGGAACATTCATTCATGCTAGCCTATCTAAACTATCCTGTTCATGCCTCATACAAAAAAAAAATATTTTTCTCATTTGTCTAAATGATGAATAAAATATACCATGTGTTTACACATTTGATAGGAGTGCAAGGTCGTTTTGACTGATGCATTTCCTATTATGATTGGTTTGAGGCATTTGTCTGAACTCATTACCAAAATAGGTAAGTAGTCTGCATTTGATTGAAGCTTCTTTCTAAAATCATGTTGAAATTTTTCAGGTATCACTCTCTCGGATTCAAACAAATCAGTACAATGGGACCCCGAAGCAACAGACTACAACCCTCGCAACAACAAGTTCAACAAACTGGTGATCCGACAAGCACTTCTAGGCCCTGATGCGAAACCCGATGAACTGAATGTAGTCCAGGTGAACATAATAACCTAACCCCCGAATACTGAAACGCAACTCAGATTTCAGCATGTCAATAGTCGCGGTTTTTGGACAGTTTTCAATGAAAATCTGTCAAAAATTTGTTTCTTGAGTCTCATAAATCTGAGTTGTGTTTGAGTATTCGGGTGTAACTGAAATATAATAAATCTGCAACTACTTTATATTAATTAAACAGGGTGTTAGGCAGACCATGTGCCATAATTATGGTAACTGGGGGTAGGTGGAACCAAGTGCAATAGCTTTGTGGCTTTGTAACCCTACCCTAAACTTTTTTGAATGAAATAACACAGCTTACAATAGATAGTTAATACTTTATTGTACCACACAAAGACCGAAAACAATACAGAAATAAATGCTAAGAGTAGGTGAAGTACAAAGGCGGCCTTATCGCTATGTGATAAGGCCGCTGATCTTTTCTAGCCAACCTTGGGATGGACTGGACATGTAAGAACAAAATAGATGGACATACAATTTTTTATATTAAATCTGTATGTGTCAGCCAGTAAGGTTGAGGTGGAAGTACTCCTGTGTCCTGCATTTGTGCTCTATTTGGTCCATTATGCATTAACTCCTTGTCAGCCAGTACTATTCAAATCAATATTTACATGAGATCTAGGTAAATAAAGCGGCTATAGGCATGCAAAGTGTTGAAAAATTAAAGTTAAAAACAGAGTGTTCAATTTTCGATTTAACTTAAATTATGTCATATAAATATTGATTTGAATAGTACGGGCTAACATGCCAGATGTAATTTAAAAAAATGATAAGCTGTGATATTTTGTACAAAAAAGTTACAGCAGTAAATAAATAAATTTTGAAAAAATCCTGAATATTGTTAAAAAAATCTTAAAAATAGCCAAGAAGCTTTTCAGGGTTAAAAAAGCCACCAACCTATTGCACTTGGTTCCACCTACCCCCAGTTACCATTGGCACACGGTCTGCCGAACACTGTTTAATCATTTAATTATATTTTTATTATTGGTTTTGATGTGTTGATTTTAGACTTAGATTTTTGTTACAGGTAGAAACAATGTCAATGCAAGAAACTATCAAGATCCCCATAGCAGTGCTAAAAGTAGGAGAAAACCGTCACGCTCGCCTTGATATTGAGTTCCCTGATGCCCCAGTCACATTTACCATTATTCAGGTAAACTTACGTTTCTAATACAGTTCACTTACCACTGAACTTATTTGATCTCCCGTATTACCTTATTACCTTACTTTAATATGGCTGATGGGCGCTTGACACCGTTTTGGTTGTTACACTGCTTATTCATGATTTTTTTCGAGGCATTTGTCTGAATTAGGTAGTCAATATATAAATAGTGTCTCTTGTAACTGATTGATTCTTCTAAATGTTATGTATATTGTTGTAGGGTTCAGGACCCGTGCATCTGATGGGCCAGCACTTGCTGAGTGGCCCCATCGATGAGTTTGATGACATGGAGGAAATGGAAGAGGAAATGTTGGATGAGGAGGAAGGAGACGACTCTGAGATTAAGGTTGGTTGAAAGCATCTGTATCATATTTACTAGTAGCCTCTAGATTTGTCTGGTTCATTGTAGGTATTGCCATGTTATTGCTCTACCAGCTCATGCCAAAATAAGGGCCAATACCCATCATTATCATAGAAGCAAAAAAAATCCAAACATTATTTTCTGTTTCATTAAATCCTCTAGCTCAGTATTATGGAGCTTCTTTAGTAATCATTTGCATATTGTGCATGAATGAAATAGTTTGGAGAAGAAGTATACAGTTGAAATGAATTTGCAGGAAGCTATAAATAAGAAAAAAGAACCAGCCGGCAAGCGCAAAGTGAATGAGGTACTGAAAACCTTCAAGTAATCATTATGAAATGGTGTTACACCAACTGTGGGCAAAGGGCTCTTCTACGTCCTAGTCATCAGAGAGAGATGTTCTTTCTCTCAGGCTAGATAGAGGTGTTATATCAGAATTGTGTACTTTTGACTAAATTTAGATGACCTTGCTTTTATTTTATTATTACTGCTTAATGGGTTTGTAGTTAATCTGTGTAATGAGTTCATAGCTTTCAATGTGTATGTATCCCTTGTTGGAATTGAAAAGAAAAAAGGAAACATTGGCTGGCGGTTATCTGTCCTTATTCTATGTTCTCTAAGTTCTGATGAAGCACCAATGATAAGTGCATGATTGTAACCGCAGGTTAAGGTAGTGGTAGTGGATAGCCTCTGGTTATGGATTATCATTTATGTATGATTACCAAATCTAGTTTATTATGTAGAAAGTGAGCTAAATCGTTTACTGTCAAAATAGCCGTTGTAATTGTATTAGGTATTAATATTATTATTTTGACAACAGGGAGAAGATGACGAGGAACCCAAGGGCAAGAAAGCGAAAGTATCAAACAACGCCAAAGGCAAGGCTCCCTCGCCCAAGAAGAACGCCAAGAAGTGAGCGTGCGCGGGGGACGGGGGCTGGGGCGGGGCCGCTAGTTGTACGATAGTGTGGTCACTTCAATAGGTTAGCGATGTATCGGTAGTCCGTTCGGGACCAGCGACCGATCGACAGTGATTCTCTTCACTACTATTTTATTTTTTGAAACAAATTTTTGTTCCATTCCGTACTGTGGTATAGAGTTATGAAAGTCATACACCCTGATGTATTTTAAGTTAAGTCGTAAATTTAAGCCTAATAAAATAATCGTGGCACTCGGCTGCAATAACGTTGAATTTACAATTTAATCGTTATTGCGGTCTCAGGAGGTATCAATAATATGTGAGACATGAACGTTTTGTTACGAGTTGCCGCCGGAAGGTAGCGGTGCGCACTGTTACAGAGCGGCGGGGGGCAAAACACATCTGCTGTGCCGCAGGCGGAGCCCGGCGCGCTGCCTCCAGTCCCAGTGCTGCACGACATGTGTCAGTCTACTGTGCCGGATGCGGAGCCTGGCGGACCGCCTCCTGTCCCTGATCTGCACGCACACTGATATGTGTATCAGTGTGCGTGCAGAACCGGTACTTTAGGCTTTGTCTATGTGTACAAAGCCTAAAGTCAAGTTTGGTCTAGGGCTCCTCTCGCGGACTCGCCGCCACCTTTAGACAGGTTATTGTATTTGCATACAGTTTCCATACCCCGAATGACAAAACTGATTTATGAATAGTTTGTACATAATACTTACTTACATTTAAAGGCATCAATAAATTGAAAACAATTTGTAAACATAGTATTTGTTTCTATTGGACATTCTACTCCTTGCACTGAAAAAAAAGTTGAGTTAGGTACATATATATATTTTTGAGATATTCGCTTAATCGTATTTTTTTGGGAAAACCCCGTTTTACGTCTTCACTAACGAATAAAAAAATATATCGCCAAGCGCTAGTCGGCTCGCACACGAAGGGTTCCGTACCGTAAAAATCAGTCAACTTTTTCAAAGAACATCAAATTTCCACTTGTTCACGTCCGTGAACAAGTGAAAATTGGGAGGAGATCTCCCTTTCAATATTCAACTTCTATTTGTTATTGTTATTACACTTAAGTGTTACTTATTTAAAGAAAGTTTCATGTGTCTACTTTGTAGTTCAAGAGATACAATACAGCCTTGACAAATTAAGAGCAAAATCACGTTTTTGTATGGGAGTCCCCTTTATTTTTGATATTTTTATTATTTGTTATAGCGGCAAGAGAAATACACATTCTTCAGAGGTTTAGGCGTGAAAATGTCACAGAGTTCTGTTACATTTTCACGCCTAAAAGGCTGAACGGATCTTAATGAAATTTGGCAGGGAGGTAAATGGTATCCTGGGAACGGACATAGGCTACTTGAAAAGCGCGCGCAAAGCCGCGGGCAGCAGCTATTAGAAAATTAACTTTCAACCTCCCTCCCTTTCTTCCATCTTTTTAACCGACTTCAAACAGGAGGAGTTTCTCAGTTCGTCTGTATGTTTTTTTTTGTTTTTTATTTGTATGTATGTCTTGATATCTCCGCCTATGGGTAACCGATTTTACTGATTCTTTTACTATTGTATAGAGAATGATCCCGAGGTGGTCCTATAAAAAAAATATTCCCGAGGGATGAGTATTTATCCCGTTAAACTTAAAAAGCAACAATATTTTTGGAGAATTACGTCTAGTATGTAGTTAATTAGTTTTATTTTAGGTTTCCAAATTATGTCAAAAGTGATTTTTTTATACTTATTAATTATTATATTTATAACACTGAAATACATTAAAACAAAAAAAATCTGATAAGGTACTTAATAGATAGATAGAAAATACTTTTCATTCCATCTATTCGAAAAGAACGACTTGGTTCGCCTTTAAGTGCACCCAAATGTTGTTTTTTCTTTAAGAAACTTTTAGCGGGCAGTAATGACTTTTTAATCCTCTTTTTAAGTGCGCCGCAGTAATCTTTGTCGCGCACTTTTTGAATTTGAAACATTTTAGTGTTCAGCGCCAAAGAAATCGAACGCAAATATTGTTTTCAACACACTTGCTCATAAAGTGGCTCTATAGTCACCGCAATTAGGCACAGAATGACACCCATAATCAAACTGTGACTTTTTCATCTCACTAGTGAGTTATAGATTTTTTTTTAATTTTATTGGTTTAGGTGCTTTGTTCTTAAACAAGTTTTTATTCAAAAAAAAGATCGTGTTCAATAGAACAAATAAATTAATGTTCCTATTGCTTGCTCATTTCATGCAACTTCTTATTTAAATAGATAATTTTAACTCGTACGTGTTTAATAAAACTTTCACTCAGATATAACTTTTGTTTTCTCTGTAATAAAAGAATACTAAATTCCCCATTTTGTACGTGGTAGAATAGACGCAAACCCTATGCGCGGAAAATAAAAAAAAACCGCATCCCGCATCATTGTCTGTGGCTGACCGCAATGCGCGCGCATAGGAAAACTGATTAATTTTTCGCGCCATTGCGAAAAATTTTTCACAACTCGTTTATTACTGTTGAAATTACAGTTATTTATTTATTATTTAAAATGTCTACAAGTACTAATAATGAAGAAAATGTTTAATGTTGTACACCGCCCGATATAAGATGTGAAGCACTTAACGTTATAAAAGATTTACTACCTGAAAACTCCCAAGGAAAAATTTATTATCTACTGAATAAAATGATTTTTGGTATTATTTTCTTCACAAGTGGGCTGGTACGGCCCGCGTCCATTTACTAACTCAACATGGCCGCCGCCGCTACCATGCCCCCCGACGTTACGTGAGAGTGAATTGGCCACGGCCTGTTCAACCACAGTTCACCCTTTTTCTGCATAGATGGCGTACACAGCTTGTCTATGCGCCGTCATATATTTAATTATGCTGCACTACATTGTTTACGTTAGTTACAATTTGTGTTGAAATACTTTTTATATTGAATATAATTAACTATCTGAATTTGATTAGAGCTAAAAATAGAACAAATAATATTATTATTGTTATTATTATTAATATACTGTGGGTTTTCATTACTATATGACTGAATTCTAATTGTTTGGTTTACAGTACGAATGTGTGTGATTATGGAACAGTTATCGAGAATATGTTGTGTGCAGATCAGTTTTAATCAGAAAACAACTTAATAAGTGGACACATAATATGGTCTGTTATGCCGACATAAGTCGAGAAGCCGCTGTGCAAGCAGATTTTATTCAGAATGAGCGTCGCCATAGTGAATAACATACTTAACCTATTTAAAATGATTTGGAATTTTATACTGAATTACTCAATTTTCATAACGAAATCGGTGTAATTTTCTTGTAAAAGTTTTACAATGTTATGTTTGAACCCTTGAACTATATAAAACATAAAACATATTTTACTCGTAAAAACAGACCATACACAAAATGTTGTTTATTTCTAATAAAACCCGGTTTATCAGATAGCGCGTGAAAATTTTACTCGAAATGGATTATATTAGGTCCTTACATATGAAATTGGCGTTTTTCGTACTGGCCACTTTAATCACAAATTTCTCCTCTTTGGTAAGGAATTCCAAATTCAAATTTGTACAGCTATAGACTCATGTATTTGTGCTTCGATGATCGTCATTCATTTGTTTTTTTTTCTTCTGTTTTTTTCTGTTTGCGTCACTCATTTTACAAAATGGAAAACTTAAAATATCGCATTATTTACGAGTACGAGTTCCGCCGTGGCACTAGTGCTGCGGAAACAACTCGAAGGGTGAATGATGTGTATGGCGGTCGTGTTGCAAAAGAAAACACAGTTCGTTTTTGGTTCCAACGTTTTCGTTCTGGAAATTTTGACCTGCAGAACAAGCCCCGTGGACGGCCTGAGACTCAAGTTGATAATGAAGAGTTGAAGGCTATTGTGGAAGCGGATCCATCGCAAACCACGTCCGAGTTAGCTGCAGGCTGCGATGTTAGTGATAAAACTGTTTTAATTCACTTGAAGCAAATTGGGAAGATTAAAAAGCTTGAAAGGTGGGTACCTCACGAATTGACTGAAGCAAACCGGCAAACGCGCGTCGACTGCTGCGTTACATTACTAAACCGGCACAATAATGAAGGTATTTTAAACCGAATCATTACCTGTGATGAAAAATGGGTTCTTTACGATAATCGGAAGCGCTCAGCGCAATGGTTGGATCCTGGCCAGCCAGCCAAATCCTGCCCCAAGCGAAAATTAACCCCAAAAAAGTTACTTGTAAGCGTTTGGTGGACTAGTGCCGGTATTGTTCATTACAGTTTTCTCAAATCTGGCCAGACTATTACGGCTGATGTCTATTGTCAGCAATTGCAAACCATGATGGAAAAGCTAGCGGCTAAACAACCTAGGCTGGTCAATCGCTCCACGCCACTGCTGCTTCACGACAACGCTAGACCACACACTGCGCAACAGACGGCTACTAAATTAGAAGAGCTTCAATTGGAAAGTCTAAGACATCCTCCGTACTCCCCGGACCTTGCTCCAACAGATTACCATTTTTTTCGAAATTTGGATAACTTCTTGCAAGGGAAAAAATTCAACTCCGATGGGGCAGTCCAAATCGCCTTCAAAGATTTTATTGATTCCCGTCCGACTGGTTTTTTTAGTAAAGGGATCAATGAACTACCTATAAGATGGCAAAAGTGCATAGAAAATAATGGTTCATGCTTTGATTAATTAAATATATTATATTAAAAAATATTCGACTTTTTGTTCCTCCCATACAAAACGCCAATTTCATATGTAAGGACCTAATATATATACCTACGCGGTAAAGTTGCATGCGCACCTAGAATTACTTTCTTAAAGCAATAAATAAGGGTAAATTATTTTACTTACCGATAGGTACAATTAATCAATAATCATCATCTGCTACGTTGCTATTACACAGCTATTAGCATTTAATTTTGTGCCCAAATTGCTTGAGTAACGTCTGAGTACTAAGCGCCAAATCAGCTAATAACGGTAGTCTTATTCAGCACTTAGTTTTCTATGACTGCTGTTAAACAAAACTTACTCAGATGGTTTGTGCTGGCTGGGCAATGGCGCCTCAGCGGTAATCACCAACATTACACACTTGTACCATAATGTACTATTGAATAAAACTGGCGGGTACTACGGGTTATTTATTATGGTACTACCTACATCCAAAGTACGAGATTCACCGTCACATTTTCCTCAAAATGAGCCAGATTCGGACATTACTTCAAACACGCAGATTATAAAATCTACAACAAATGAACAACTTGCGATAAGAACACGCTTCAAATGGTGTATTGTGCGATGTGTCTTTCGATTCTCAGTTACTGCAACCTTATCGCCGCCAAAAATCTCATTTGATTGAACTTGAACGAGCCCAACGCGCAGTTTTCAAGGTAATGTTATGCAAGCCCTTTACCTATTCCACTGACTTACTGTACAAGGCAGCGGGAGTTCTAAGAGTTCGCCAGCTGTTCATCATTAAGGCTTTTGCAGCTATCCACACAGAAACCATAAACTCTACCTATATCCGGACCTATATTCGGATTCTTAATATTATAATTATGCTGTTTCCAGTAATAATGGGATTATTATTCACCTTTTTTGGTAATAAATTGTATTAAATTATTAATATAATTAGTATAAATTATTAAGAAATTATTAAAATATTTGGTGATAAATAAATTAAAACAGTATTAATTAGTACTTATGAAGAGTGTCTTCAAAATTCCCTTTGCCGCTACTAAAACATCTTTTGCCAAACGACTTCCAAACTCTATTCTCCCACGTAGGTATTTATAATTATATCTGCAAGGTGTGCGACGTAAAGTCGCTGCCGACGTCCAAAGCAAAATCCTTGGTCCGCTCCTGGCTAATAACGATGACTTAAGTTATGAGGAGATTGAATCGATCCTTCTGTAATCGCAACAACCGTGATTGCAGAGGAGTGTCTTCGATTTCCTCATAAGTGTTTTACGCATACCTACACTACACACAAACGTACGTCCACCCTCTCAATTTCAATTTCGTGCTCTTACTCTCAATTTCACACATGCACCAACACTACACGTTCGTTCCCCTACACACACTCACTAAACTACACTACGCTCAGCTACACTACCTTTATCGATTCTAAATTGCATACCACACCTATTTACAGGTATATTTACTCAGTAAAGTTGTCTTTGATACCCTAGAACCAGTTAATCTTCTGACTATTCGTGCACGGGTACCCACGACACGGGCCATGAGCCTAGTGTGGGGCCGTAGCCTATCCAATAGACATACACACGTATTATAGTTAGCTCTTTAGTTTTAAAATTTTTAATATGTATGCCTAATTGTTAATTTTTGTTGTTAATAAATAATTTTGTATTTTTGTATTTTTAACTACTTATTCCTAATAAAAGTGTAACAATAAATTTTCATAATTGCGAAAATGTCTCAAATGTAAATAAATATGTAGGTACCTACCTATAAGTTTTAGTTGTTTTATTATTAGATACTATTTAAATTCAATTGTAAATAAAGTTGTTACTCTATGTTTTATTAAATAATAATATTACAATAGTCAATAGTCAATTTTTTATTGCAAACATGTTGTACAAGGGATCTTATAAAATAACAAGAAGGTGGTTCCAAACATGCACCCTGCTAGGGCACGGCAATATTATGCTAGGTGGTTAATAGGTACCTAGAAACTTATTCTAAGTATATATTCTAGGCTTAAAATATAAAAGCTTAAATCAAAATGTTTAGATTACATTTTATAATATTTATCTATCCTTATTATTAATGAGATCTAATAATAGTAAGTACTTAAACCTTAGATAACTACCTACATATCTACTTAGAAATTTTATTTTTTTGTGAAGAAACTAGAAATCTAAAAACTGTTGCAGAGAATAAAAACAGTTTTTTATTAAGAATGTTTTTAGGAGGGACTTGAATTTATTTATTTTGATTTCGTTTTGTATTTCTGGAGGTATTTTATTATATATTTTGATAGACATAGCGTAGGGACCTGAGTGAAGCATTTGCAGTTTTGAGAATGGTCTATCTAATCTGTTACAGGGTCTGAGGTTCTGCGGTCTGGTATAAACTTTAAAGAGATCTAGATTCTTTTTAACAAATATACTAATTTCTAAAATATATATACCGGTAAGCGTTAATATGTTATATTTAATGAAATATGGTCTACAGCTTACCATCTCGTCTAGGTGATGGATAATACGATATGAGAAAAAATATGAGGCGCCTTTTATTTTCTCATAGAGGGTGATGAAAAGTAGAGTCGGGCGCAAAATATATTTTTGGCTCAGGCGACGACGTAGGTAGGTACTTTGAATCCCTCGCTACGCTCTGGATTCAAAAAAGCGCCTTTGCCGTAAAAATATAATTTTGCTCCCTTACGTTATGATACAATCTACTATTATTGCACACATAAAACTAAGAAACAATTAATACACCGTGTAACTGGAAGGGTGGATCATCGGTGGCAGGCGCTGGGTGACCTCAATGCCTATCGATTTAACCCCCCCTGTATGTTCCGCGATTTTCAATCGTTCAAAAGTTATTCAGATTTTTATGAAACTTTGGTCAAAATCTGATTTTAGGCTTCATGCTCCAAGTGTACCCAAAATGTTAGGTCCACGACCGTAATTTTCGTTTTAGCTTGTAGCTCAATAGTAGACCTTTCGTCCTACAATACCAGTTTGAGTCGTTATTTGATTAAATTCCAAATAAAGAATAATCTTTACAAAAATAAACTGCAAACTTAATTTTTCAACAAACTTTGAAGGCTCCCAGATGAAAAAAAATACTTAATTTTATTTGTACAACCTACCTAAAAACTACTACCATTTATGGAGAAGTAAACCCTCAAATTATCATTTGGCTAGTATCATGGCATCATTTTAAAAAGTGGACTTGAAAATTGTACAAGTGCTAAAATCGATAATTTTTCTGTCCACCAAAGGTACCAGGGATTGTATCAGAGAAGGGTAATTAATATCCTCTCATTTGGTCTACAAATAATCAGAAATTAAGTAGAAAAATTGTGTCTGGCTAAAACATACTTTAACCATTTAATAAATGTCAAAAATATAATAAAATGTTGGATATCAGTAATGAATGTTGGACCAGTAGCATAGACTAACAAGACACCAAGTAGGGTACCTTTAATTACTTACCAACAACATTAAACAGTTCTAGAAATGTGAACTTAGTTGTACGTTTGGTGAAGATCCTTCCATGTCTTTTCCTTGTTGATGATAGATACGAACACAAAAGCACTTTGTGGATACGAACAAAATAAATAAACAGTTCCATTCCCAATAATTTTATTTACATCACATAATTTGACATGTACCAATACAATTTTATTTGACTGGACAACTGGGCGATACAACAATATTATTTAAAGCAATTATTATAATCGAAAATCTATCTCTTAGCACCTGAAGCAAGCTTACTAGATGGAGAGATATAATACCATTGATGGAGAGAGCAGGAAACAATTTTGTACCTACTACCTACCAAAATATTTGTTTAGAACCAAGCATACAAGACTGGAATATTTCATAAATTTTGAACTTTTTTGTTTAACATTAGGTAGAATAAATAAATCTAATACATTTCGTTTTGGTTTCGTTATGCAAAAATTATTGACACTAAACCAATGGACTTCTATCGAGATTGCATTGTTCACATCACATTGTCGAAACGTTCGTTAAGAGAGCTTGTTCACATCACATCGTCGAAACGTTCGATAAGAGAGCTTGTTCCTAATAGTCAACTGGAACAGTCAGAACAGGAATGTGGTGTAGTACCAACCACACTCTTGTTCCACGCCTCCGGCGAATAATGGAGTTGAACCGCCCCTGAAAGACTTTAAGCCCCGGTGATCCACCTGATCTCAGAAAATTACGTATTCTTTCGAACGATCTATGATTTATTCTAATCCTAAAAAAATAGTGGAAACGGGGGTTCCCCCAGTTCCCCCGTTTCTGACAGCGTACCGGAACCGGGTTTCAAAAATCTGGAACCGGGTACGGTTTTGCATGCCGTATAAGCTTTTGACCCAGTGCCGCCGCCGCCCCGCGGCGGGTAAAAGCTAGTTATGAAATAATAAACTCGACTTGACATTGAATTGAACTAAATACTTTATTATGAAATAACGTAACAATAACAGAATAGAAACAAATTAGAACAACTGAAACGGTTGAACTAACTTGCGGATTGTTGCAGACAAACTATGGGTAGGTAGCTCATATTCTTTTTATATCAGTCACATCCTCATATCGTCAGTCAAGTTTAGTTCAATTCCTCGGCTTGAAGTTGACGTAGAGCCCGTCCCTGGCGCGCAGCACGAGGTCGCTGTACAACACCGGCTCTCTGCCCGACGCCAGGAGGTGGAAGTGGCGCACGATGGCGGATATCAGCACCTTCATCTCTAGGATGGCGAACTTTTGACCTGTACAATGATAATTGATAACGCATTGTAAATAAATCTTTTTCATTCATCATAAATATAGCGAAGAAATAATGAAAGAGTTTGAAGAAGACCTAAACCAGTCTACTGGTCGATAAAGGCTAGAAAAATGAAAGATGGAGAATTAAATGAATAAGGCCGTCGCCCTCGTCGAGGTCGACTAAGGGAGCCGCCCAGAGGCCGGCCAGCAAGCAGGGCCATCCATCTGTGTAGTTCTCAAATAAATTCAGTACTAGTAGGTACTGTACCTCAACCGAAAATTATAGCTAATTAATAGAAACTAATTAGAAATAGTATTTACAATGAAAACAGTTGAGCTAACTGCAGACTACTGCAAACAATTTAGAGGTCGCTCAACTGATCCATAACAATTCCAATCGAAAGCGTCCCTAAGACGCTGCATTGGCCTACTGTGATGCAATGCTCATACGCGCCAGATACTCGCCAGCTCTCGGGTCATGTGTCGCTTCGACCAGACGCTCTGATACCTTTGTGAAAACCCGGAAAGCGTTGGCACCCCACTCTAGGTCCGTGGGGTGCCATGGCTCTCCGGGGCGTAAAATGCAAACATCATACCGATGCAGTTCCTAGGGCCAGCACTGAACGTAAAATGCAAACATCCTCACCGATGCAGTTCCTAGGGCCAGCACTGAAAGGCGTCCAGTTGAAGGCGCTATTGGCCTCCCTGTTGGCAGTCTCGAAGCGTTCTGGGATGAATGCGAGGGGGTCTGCGTAAACCTTGGGATTCCGCAACGCATCGAACAAGTTTATGATGACGTTGGTGTCGTGGGGGACGAAGAGACCGCGTACATCTGAAAGTTAAATAGACGTAATATAATGAGTGACCTGTCAGGTAGGTATAGTTACTTCTTCACCATAGTCCACTGCTTGATATAGGGTTCCCTTAATGAGCACCATAGCGCCGTCTTCGGCTTGTCACATCCAGCATCTGCCTGCAGTCTTTCACAGGTCGCTATCCCACCTGGCCAGAGGGCGTCCAACAATACGTTTGCCGAGTCGCTGTCTCCGCTCATCATCAGGTATACTAACTAAACCAACAATCAAAAAAATTGGCGACGTAGAAGAGTAAGAACTCTCCTGTTCATTTCTAAGTAGGTAGGTACCTATGCCCAGTGCCGGGTAAGCCTATATGCAAACTAAACTAAGTAATTGCTTAGGGCTCACGTGTGGAACGTTTTAAGTTTATTTATATCCAATGGGAACTGATAAATAGGACAAAAAGTAGTCTATGTTTTATTCCAGGCCTAGAACTACCTAAACACAAAATTTTTACCAGATCCATTCGGTAGTTTCGGCGTGAAGAGGTACCTAACAAACGTCCATACCTACATCTAAACATCCAAACTTTCGCATTAACAGTTTTTTAAACTTACATGATATGATTATATCTATGTAAGTGTGATGTTTTCAGAGTGAAATAGGTATATTGATCGGATATATTATCCTGAATGTTTCCTTAGAGCAATGGAATAATTAAAACATGCTCTAAAGGAAACGTAAGGAGATAAACCATTTTATGCCGGTAGTATTTATTATACTACCGGCATAAAATGGCTTTGTATTCTTCGCAGTAGTTAGTTCCCTTCATTACATAGGTGTAGAGTGTAGAGTGTAGAGTAGGTACCAACCAGCATCTTGTGTCATCTTTCTTTCAATGAACGGGACCGAGGGGAAGACCCGAAGAGACTCCTTGATGACTAAGTCCAAGTATTTCATGTCCCGGAATTCACTGGAAAATAAATTAATATTATTTGATCAGAAATCATCCTAATGCAATACTTACTTACTTACAACCTACATACGCGGCGATTAAACGTGTAAATATATGTACCTATCTTCATGAAAGTAATTTGTATATAAAAATTGTAATACAAGATGACTGGTAATTTTTAAACATATGCATACTTTTTATCCCATAAAACAGTTCCCATGGGATAGAAATAACGATAAAACGTGTCAATATAAATAACGCGTGCAAAGCCGCGGGCAAAACCTAGTTTAAATTAAGAATCTTAATTCGGATTCTAAGAAAAGTACCTATCTTATCTTCTTATCTTATCTTGTAAAGTATCTTATCTTATCTATCTTATCTTGTAAAGTAATACAAAAGGTTGAGCAAAAATAGCAAAGTCGATTATATAACCTAGGTACGACCTACAACTTCTTTATAAATACAATCGATTGTCGAATCGTTAAGTTGGGATGGGATTAGGACATCACATCACACTAATACAATCGATTGTCGAATGTCTATGGTGGGATGGGATTATGACATCACATCACACTAATACCTACAATCGATTGTCGAATGGTTAAGGTGGGATGGGATTAGGACATCACATCACACTAATACAATCGATTGTCGAATCGTTAAGGTGGGATGCAATTAGGACATCACATCACACTAATACAATCGATTGTCGAATCGTTAAGGTGGGATGGGATTAGAACATCACATCACACTAATACAATCGATTGTCGAATCGTTGAGGTGGGATGGGATTAGGACATCACATCACACTAATACAATCGATTGTCGAATCGTTAAGGTGGGATGGGATTAGAACATCACATCACACTAATACAATCGATTGTCGAATCGTTGAGGTGGGATGGGATTAGGACATCACATCACACTAATACAATCGATTGTCGAATCGTTAAGGTGGGATGGAATTAGGACATCACATCACACTAATACAATCGATTGTCGAATCGTTAAGGTGGGATGGGATTAGGACATCACATCACACTAATACAATCGATTGTCGAATCGTTAAGGTGGGATGGAATTAGGACATCACATCACACTAATACAATCGATTGTCGAATCGTTGAGGTGGGATGGAATTAGGACATCACATCACACTAATACAATCGATTGTCGAATCGTTAAGGTGGGATGGAATTAGGACATCACATCACTCTAATACAATCGATTGTCGAATCGTTGAGGTGGGATGGGATTAGGACATCACATCACACTAATACAATCGATTGTCGAATCGTTAAGGTGGGATGGAATTAGGACATCACATCACACTAATACAATCGATTGTCGAATCGTTAAGGTGGGATGGAATTAGGACATCACATCACACTAATACAATCGATTGTCGAATCGTTGAGGTGGGATGGAATTAGGACATCACATCACACTAATACAATCGATTGTCGAATCGTTAAGGTGGGATGGAATTAGGACATCACATCACACTAATACAATCGATTGTCGAATCGTTGAGGTGGGATGGAATTAGGACATCACATCACACTAATACAATCGATTGTCGAATCGTTAAGGTGGGATGGAATTAGGACATCACATCACACTAATACAATCGATTGTCGAATCGTTGAGGTGGGATGGAATTAGGACATCACATCACACTAATACAATCGATTGTCGAATCGTTAAGGTGGGATGGGATTAGAACATCACATCACACTAATACAATCGATTGTCGAATCGTTAAGGTGGGATGGGATTAGGACATCACATCACACTAATACAATCGATTGTCGAATCGTTAAGGTGGGATGGGATTAGAACATCACATCACACTAATACAATCGATTGTCGAATCGTTGAGGTGGGATGGGATTAGGACATCACATCACACTAATACAATCGATTGTCGAATCGTTAAGGTGGGATGGAATTAGGACATCACATCACACTAATACAATCGATTGTCGAATCGTTGAGGTGGGATGGAATTAGGACATCACATCACACTAATACAATCGATTGTCGAATCGTTAAGGTGGGATGGAATTAGGACATCACATCACACTAATACAATCGATTGTCGAATCGTTAAGGTGGGATGGAATTAGGACATCACATCACACTAATACAATCGATTGTCGAATCGTTAAGGTGGGATGGAATTAGGACATCACATCACACTAATACAATCGATTGTCGAATCGTTAAGGTGGGATGGAATTAGGACATCACATCACACTAATACAATCGATTGTCGAATCGTTAAGGTGGGATGGAATTAGGACATCACATCACACTAATACAATCGATTGTCGAATCGTTAAGGTGGGATGGGATTAGGACATCACATCACACTAATTCGAAAGTTTGGATGGATAGGTATAATGGATGGATGCATGTTTGTAACTTCTTCGCAGAGTTTTGCAAAACTTTAAATATAAACACACAACAGTTTTAAGAAAAAAATAATAATGAAGGTTTATTATTTTCTTATACCTATCTCCACAGGAAGGTAACCCTAATTTAGGAGGCTGTAACTGTAGACTTTTCAAAAAAAATTATATTTTATTATTTGAAGGCTTCCATAGAAACGAAACCTGCGAAGCCGCTGGTAGAACTGGTAAGTACTTAATAAACTCTACCTGAAGGTAGGGTCCCTGTCCATCTCATCTCCCAGTATCGCCTTTTGTTCATCGAACAGCTTCCTCTGAACAGTCTCGTAGATCGAGATGTTGTAGAGACAGAACGAGATGCCCGATGTCGTCGTGTCGTGACCCTGTAAGATAAATTTATAAATAAACATTAATTATATTGAGCCGACCATCGATCAAGGTTTCCGCCGGCGACGGCGCAGCCTCCCGCGGAATACCTACCTGATCGAAGGAGCCGACCTAAAAAAGTTCGATAGTGATTTAACCGATCAGACGCAAAATATTTACTACTTATGTATATAATTCTAGAAAAAAACTCAATGCCAGGCATTGAGTTTATTTTTTCTTTTTACGAAATCGGCGAGGGATTCGATCCAATCATTAATAAAATTGTTTCCGGGCAAGAGCTTAACTTCATTATTATTAAGTATACACTAGGTTTCAATTAAAAATAGGTTCAGGGTATTATTATAATTTCATAATAATAACTTAGCACTTGCCTCAAACATGAATGTATCAACTTCTTCCCTTATTTTCTCGTCGTCGAGCTTTTCTCCGTTTACTTCAGATAGCAGCAGTATGTCCAGGAAAGCATGCCTGTTTTTTAAACCTGGAAGAAGCAATAAAGATAATATTAAAATTATAAAATTTAACTAAACGATCTAACTAGACTATTTCAAAGTTATTGGTAGGTAAGTACTAAAGATACAAGGTGACATAAAATAGGAAGGTACCTAAGTGAAACTTTTTTTTTAGACCATTCCTTTTCTACGCGGCGGCAGCGGCGGCGGGAGCGGCGGCGGGGCGGCGCGGTGCGAGGATCCACCGTGAGAGTATGAGACCTAAGTATGTACTTTAGTAAAGTTGTCTATTAAAAAGATGATGATATAGACTTACCCAGTTCAGAGCTGGTTCCTAAACTAGTGATATTAGATTTAGCAAGCTCTTGCTTTCTAGACTCGATGACCTTTCTGGTTTGTCTGTGAAGCACCTGTAAGGCTTCGTCTTGTCGTCTCTTGTGGGACGTGAAACGGAATATCGTTTCGTTGGCTAGGAAGGGGTTCCGAGTGCGGTGGGACACGATCTCTGTAAGGCTGAAAATTGCAATGATTAACCCGCGGAATTGCCATTTTTTCCATAATAGACAATCATTTAGACGAGCCCAGGATCTGTCCTTACGCAACTGAACACAATATACCAATCATCTACAGTCATTTTGTTCATAATTTGATGTGCTAAAGTGACCGACCGAGTTCCGACAGTGACGCTTACAGTGAACAATGTAGTACGTACTATAATAGGTAGTTACTAGTTACTAACTGCTGAACGAGGCACGTTCAGCAGTTAGTAACTCCCAAACCCTATGGCAAAACGCAAACACATTTTTGGGGTTTGCCATATAGGTAACCACTCTTAGCAGGTGGATTGGTGAACATAAAGAAGCTGCCCTTCCTTCTTCCGGTCTTACGACATTCACGGGCTGATTCTTACACCGCGGCCGCCACGGCTTCATGATAGCTCGGCTAGCTCCATATGGATATGAAAATATAACTTACACCTCAATAGATTTCACATAAGATGAATCCTCGTCTTTCTGCGCATTTATAGAAACGCCCATAATCGATTCTGTAAAGAAACATAATAATTCAATAATTGAAAAAAAAATCCAATCGGTACCAAACACTAACAAGAACAGCCCATTCCGTAATAGCCCTTATAGTGGGTCTTACTATGTCTTATAGTGGGTCTTACTATGTCTTATAGTGGGTCTTACTATGTCTCATAATCTGGCAAATAAATACGAGCTCGATGATTGAGGTTATCGTAGAAGAAATCTCTTTTGGATGGACTCTATTCGTCGTACCTTGGATTCCATTTGGATTCCACACTTGGGAGGCGTGTTCGAGGTGACTACGAAGCGAATGAGATACTTTTTAGGGTTCCGTAAGGGTGAAAACGGAACCCTATTACTAAGCCTCCGCTGTCCGCGCGTCCGTCCGTCCGTCCATCTGTCTTCAGAGAATGTGTATTATCTTGCCGCTATGACAACAAATAGGTAATGAAAATAAAATAAATATCCAAATTAAAGGGGGCTTCCATACAAAAAACTTAATTTTTATGGCTGTTTTTGCTCTTCGTTTGTTAAGGCTGTAACTCTTGAACCACAATAGGTAGCCACATGAAACTTTCTATAAATAAGTACCTAACACTTCAACTGTAGTAACAACAAATACTTAAAATATAAATAGTTTTGCAAAGCCAGAGCCGGTCAGAATGAGATACAGGCATAAAGAGGTTTCTTTTTTGAAATTGGCGATCTGTCCCCTCGTGACTAACAGGGGGACAGATCGAACTTTTTTCCCAACTGTCCCCCTAAGGGGACAGAGCAGATATGAATAATTAATTGAGATTCCCTTATTTTATTTGTTAACTAAAAATACTAACCAGTAACGCTATCCAGTGCAGCGAGGGCCACCAGCGGGAAGACATTCACCGATTCACCCCCCTCGCTTAAAGCCTTCAGTTTGTTGCAAAGTATTTTGTCATTTTTGCAAAAAACTGGCAGATAGTTTTGTAAGTTATTGAAGTGGAATGCAGGCGTTAGGAGCTTTCTGTGGGTCCTCCACCTGGTCCCTGCGATAAAGAGAACCTTATTGAAAATATATTAGAATGAAGCATTTTATGTAACAATTCCGCGCAAAACCGTCTCTGCTAAGATTCGACGAAATACAATTCGCGTGCACTACACATTGACGCGTGAACAATCAGCAATCAATCGTTTTTGGTGATAAGTCAATATCTTCAGAGAAACCATGAACATGTGTTATTTTGTTTTAGTTAGCCTACCTGTTGAGGACAGCAGCCCTCGTCCCAGCCAATCAAACAAATTATTGTAGGACTTCCCTTTTGTGATTAGTTCGGAACTCGACAGCAGAGGCTAGAAGAGAAGAAAATATATCAACAATTTACCATCATCATTTATCATGGAAAAGTCCCCGGTAAGGACGGAATTACTTCAGAGCTTCTGAAAGCCGGAGGAGCCCCTGTGATACAGGAGCTACAGAGCCTCTATAAAAACGTCCTTCACAGTGGGAGAACTCCAAAGGCGTGGAGCGGGAGTTTGGTAGTGCTCTTTTTAAAGAAGGGAGATAAAGCAGAGTGCGGTACAGTCGCAACAGCATCGTAAGAACTGTCGCAAAATGCCTATGTTCTTAACTCTGGAAGTGTTTTGTGCGGAGGGTGATCAATGAGGGCAACCATTTCCTTGATTGATCATCCTCGGCTCACGCATCTTATCAGTGTCAATTATATTTTATTTTATATTTTATTTTGTTCATTTATGTGTGTTAACGATAAATACTCGAAAATTTGTATGGACTAGTATTGTCTGAAATAAAACATTTTTATTATTTATTTTATTTATAAAACCCTCCTTAAAAGCTACAGACCCTTCTCACATCTGCCACGTCTACATATAAGCTGTTCTTACGAGAGGTCACGAACCGTCTCGCCAGGAGACTCGACGAGTTCCAGCCACTGGAACAGGCCGGGTTGCGCGGAGGTTATGGCACCATATACCACATTCATACAGTGAGGCAGATTATACAGAAGTCCGAAGAATATAATCAGCCCCTGGGTCTGGTTTTTGTAGACTATGAAAAAGCCTTTGAGTCCGTCAAAACCTAGGCTGTTCTGGAATCATTACAGCGATGCCAAGTGGACTATCGTTAAATCGAAGTGCTGAGATGTCTCTACGAGGCCGCCACCACGAGTGTCCATGTGTCCAAGTACAGGGCCAGCTCTAAACCCATCCAGTTGCGCAGAGGAGTGAGAGTGAGGCAGTGGCAATCATATTCCGCAACTGCTCACAAGCGCATTGGAAGATATGTGATGCTGGACTTGGTCTTGGCATGAATTCATCATTTATCATGTTTTGTATTTTTGTGCCTATTTATTCTTTATATGAATTATAAAACAGCTATGACTTGCCGCATACACATAGGTTCAGCATCTTTTTTAATTCCCGAAATTGTTGGCCTATTTGAAAACCGGGATATCATAAATAATTCCCCGGGAAAATTGGCTTTTCGTAACAGCATTTTTAGAAAATTTTTAGACTTGGACTTCTGGGTCTCTACTGTAACTAACTAGCTGAGTGACTTCCATTCGTGTCGTCATTGATGGCTAGTAGCGCGCATGAGTGGCGAATTGGCGATCCACGTTGGGTACTTCAGGGTTCTCTCCCTACTACTTCATTGTTCCTGCCGCCAGTAATCGGTACTATTCAGATGTATTCGGCAGTGTATGAATACATGTTAATCGACCAGATGTTGGTACCTGGTATATTTACCTAAGAGTATCCACGCAGACTCAGAATAATTTCAGAATGAGATGCTGCAACCTGCAACGCTTGCAACTGTGATGGTTGTCTGTATTTGGATTGTTTGGCGAAATAAATCAAGTCAAATTAGATGCCTCGAAAACCAAGCGGAGCGCCTCGGTGTCACTCTTACACCAACTCTGAACTTCTACTACTAGGTACTTTCATTGGATTTAAAACGAAGAAACGTATCAAAGCTAAAACGGCGGCCACGAAGCTAAGTGTCTCATATTATACGAGATCAAGCGATATTTCACACAAGAACAGGTACTTTGCTGAGCAACATGGCAGCAAAGCAAACGAGTGTCTGAAGCTGGCTGCAGACACGACTCCATACAACGAAAAGCCACGATTATTACACCTAATAATTATAATTAATTAAAAAGTAATTCAATGAAATGAAATAGTATAGGTATATTTGCTTAAGTACAGGGTTTGAATGATGGTTTTAGAATAGAGTAGGCATCACAATATTTGACATTTTAGTTCATAGTTTTTTATTCATAACAAAATGTTACATGTCAGATACTTAAATCTTTGCATGATATAAAATTCTAAAATTGTACCTACTTAACATAAAAAGTACATAATTTCCCAAAGAAACAGAAAACGATAAATAAATAACAACATTCATTAGAAAATTATAATAAAAACTATCATTTTGAGCTTATGAACTCATCATAACTATAAAAATGTTTGTTCGATAAGCCAACTTTTTAGGCGACGTTTAAAAATAGCATCGCCTGTAACCCCCTTAGTCGAGTCTGGTACCCTGTTGTACACTTGCGGACCCATAGCATGAGTTAGCTTCCACGACTTAGTCAGGGACCGCGCTAGGGACACCAATCTGTGCTGGTTACGAGTGCGGTATGCGAAGTCGCCGTGCGTCGCGTAGGAGCCGAGGTTGCTCCTCACATACAGCGCTACCTGCGAGATGGCTATGCAGGGCAGTGTAAGGGTGACAAATCAACATCGAACTATGCTGCGCTGTGCTATGTTTGGTTAACTCGCTCGTCTAATATTTTAATGAGGATACAAACAAACCATGCTGTGCTGTGCTGTGCTGTGCTGTGTGAGGCTACGCTCTGTTTAAAAACGCAGTAGTCTCGAGCTAGGCGCGCTACCCGCCGTGCTGAGCCGCGCTGTGCCGAACTGTGCTATGTTTTTCATTTTTGACGAGATAAACGACTACACTACACGAGCTGCTGATTACTTTTAATACTGAGCTAAGCAAAGCGCAGCACAGCTTGATGTTGATTGTTCAAAAAACGTAGCTTAAGAAACACAGCACAGCACAGCGCAGTACAGCGCAGCATAGCTCGATGTTGATTTGTCACCCTAAGGATGCCTAGGCTCTTAAAGTGCGGCCTGGCCTAGACATCGCTGCGTATCCGTATCCGTACCATCGCTCGTATCCGTATCCGTACCATCGCTCGTATGGCCCTTTTTTGCATGCGGAACGCGCGCGAGTTAGTCGTACAAATGTTTAATATTAATTTACATCGTAGTTAAAGTAGATTTAACATAACCCTACTTGAATGATTGATGGCTCTTTAAAATTTTATAATCTTAAATTTTTTGTAACATGTGTTTTTGTATAATATTTTAGAATAATTTAATCTCATTGTATGTGTGGAAACTGCTTAGCTTTATTTTTCTAATGTTAAGTGTTATTTTTCTAGTTCTAAAGCTTTTTGTTTCCCTAAGATAAATAAATAAAATAAAATAATAGAGAATCCAACATAAACGTAAAATTTAAAAAAAAATGTATGTACATGTCAACAATTAAAATTATAGTGTTGTATTATTAATCTAATTTGATTAATAAAGATTAAAGGATCAAAAGAAATACAGCTCTAACATACCTAATACCGCGTAGGTACCTGTTATAATAAGCGTCAGGGGCTGCGGAAGTGGGGTGCAGGGGGGCCAAATGCCCCAAATCAAACGGGGGTGAGTGTCTATTAGGTCAAGTTTATTCTTACTTCGATGTACATGGGGTGAGACAGGACCACATAGCGATTTGAGAACAGGTAAAACCGGGCGGCATCATTGTATTTCTCAGCTAGACGTCGAAGAACTTTCATAAACTCTGAAAATTAGAAACCACTTTTTAGCACTTATATTTATATATAGATAGCATATACCCATAACACAAGCTCAGCTTAGCTTGGGGCTAGATGATGCTTTGTGAATTGTCCAGCATTATTATTATTATTCACTTCATTTATTTTAAATCTCTTTATAAAATACATTTTTTACTATAGAAAATAAAATATTATAAAACTATTGAATCTTCTCTCGGACGTTGTTTAGAGCAGACGTGCCTTACTCAGTGTATTAAGATATAATTGCAATTGCTGACTAGTGACCTCCTTTGCCGTTAACAAAACAAGCTGTATCATACATAGTGTTTGGTGAAAATGGTCTTATACTAAGTTTACTGTTTTATCAAAAATTCGAAATGGATTCGGACAGTCCCTTCAGCCGGAGCAGCAGGATAGAACGCAGCCCGCCTCGGACGCCCGTTTCGCCCTCGGCCACCCAGCAGCCCTCGGTTGCGCCGCGGCAGCCCCTGGACGCCCCGCAGCCCTCGTCTCGTCCTGCAGTAGTGTGTGGAGACCTGATTGCTACGTCAGAACTACAAAACTGGATGACGGGCATCGATCAGTGCTTAAATGAGATCTGCACAATTACCGAAACAGGAAAACTAAACTCCGAACAAAAGTTAAAAGTTAGCACTCTATGCCGAAGAGTGGCTCGCGGTACTTCGCAGATGGTAACCCTTTACCAATCTGTAAAAGCAAAAGCTATGACCTTGAACATTGAAAATAAAGCCATGAACGACAAAATGGACCTATCAAAGCGGCTTCAAAATTTGGAGGATAAAATAGACGAGACATCCAAACCTCTCTCTGGAAACTCCACTTTTGCAGACATGGTCAAAAGAGGTAATAACTTTATAAAGCCTATTAACATAAGCTCTGTGGCCATCTATCCGCAAGATAACCTCAAGACGAGCGAGGAAACCAAAAATTTAGTCCAAAAAATAATTTGCCCTGAGGATATGAAGCTACAGGTTAGAGGCCTAAGGAAAACAAGAAACGGAGGAGTGATAATAAGCACTGAAACGAGGGGTGATATAGAGAAACTGATGCAGTCGGCGCAGCTCACGAATTCTGGCTTACTGGTCGATGAGCCGCAAAAACGAAAGCCCAGAGTCGTAGTAATTGGAGTGCCCTCATCTATGCCGGAAAAGGACGTTTTTACTTGTTTGTACAAACAAAATATAGCCGAATCACTGCCAGAACTAACACTAGAAAAATACCTGTCGCTGACCAAACTAAGCCATAAGTCCGGCAAGAAGGACGCTGAGACCTGCAACTATGTGATAGAAGTACCTGCAGTTATTCGTAAGGCTCTAATATCCAAGGAGAGGGTTTTTGTTAACTGGTCCTCGTGTCCTGTGAGGGACTTTACATTGGTCACTAGGTGCTTTAAGTGCCAGCAGTACGGACACGCTGCCAAGACCTGCCGTGAGATGACCTGCATCTGCAGCCATTGTGGACTTCAAGGTCACACAGTAAAGGAATGCACAAAAAAGGCGGAAGAACCAAAGTGTGCTACTTGCCTTCACTTCAAAAAGCCGAGTAAGCATATTGCGGGTTCTGCTGACTGTCCAGCCAAGGCATTAGCGGAAAAAAGGTACATCAACTCTATAGATTATGGAGGCGCCTAAGAGCGCCACTTATAATTACTTTTTCTTGTCCTTGTCCACTCCGTTTTATTTATAAAAATGATTAGTAATGTAATTAATGATTTGGATAATTTTTCTGTATCAGATTCGTATCCCTGTGAAGTTGAAAACTGCAAACATTATCTTTCCTCTTATAGCTATCCATTAACTGTGCTAACACAAAACATTCGCAGTATCTATAAAAATTATGACAATTTTACCATATTTCAACAAAGACTGAATATTGATTGCGACATTACTGTTTTAACAGAATGCTGGCACTAAACAGTACAATGTGCCACTAATGCCTGGATATTCTATGTACCATACTAACATAAATTATAATCAAAATGATGGGGTCATAGTTTATGCAAAGAATCATCTTAATGTGTCTGTCGAGGAACCTAACATGCAAGACTGCAACAGATTGTTAGTTAAAATTGGAGCTGAAACTGCGATACTTGCCTTGTATAGACCACCTTCTTTTAGAAACCCCAGCAATTTTACTGATTCCTTAAACAATACGCTGCAGCGCTTATTGTCTTTTAAGAATATTGTTGTAGCTGGAGATATTAATATCAATATTATACCTGAATATAGCGACGAAACTAACCAGAACTACTTAAATCTATGTTCCTTTCATGGTTTGCTTCCTGCGCACACGCTCCCAACGCATCAAGGTGGTTCCTGCTTAGATCATATAATGCTTAAATCGGATCTTTCTTCACTTACACTTGTCATTAACTCATCTATTACCGATCATAAGGCTATCCTACTTTCTTTAAATTTCAAATTACCTGAACGAAGCAGAAATCGCATTAGGTCAAAGCTAAACATAAATAAACTCGAAGACGATTTATGCAAAGTAGATTTTGCTTACGTTTACAATTCCGATGATCCACAGTTGTGCATGTCTTTTGTAATAGATAATGTGCAACGCGCAATTTTAAAGAATTCGTACAATGTTTGTTTGAGTAATAAATACCATAACGTAACTTCTGTAATGATCTTTTACGAAAAGTCAAAATTAACTATGACAAAAACATACTTGAAAAAGCGGGAAAAAATAGTAAAAAAATCTGGAAACATATTAAAAATGTAACATATTCTCAAAATCGCATGAGTCATCTTCGGGTTTATTGCAAACAAACGCATCACATTTGCAATCTGCTAACTCTGCAAATTCTTTCTTCGTAAATGTAGGTAAGTGTCTGGCAGAACGAGCTCAAGGCCACTTACAAACACAAATATGCACAGCTTTCTCGGGCCACAATGTTCTAACATCCTTTGTATTACTAGAGACTGATGAAGCTGAGGTAGAAAGGATAATTATGAGTTTAAAAGACGACTGTGCAGCCGGATGGGACAATATCACAACTAAAATACTAAAACAATTAAGACACATTTTAATCCCTCCATTTACACACATTTTCAACAAATGCTTGACTTCGGGTGTTTTCCCTGCATGTTTGAAAAAAGCCATAGTTGTTCCGGTATTCAAATCTGGCAGTAAGGACCAAGTCACAAATTATAGACCGATTTCTTTACTATCTTCTATATCTAAAATATTATAAAAAATTATCAATACAAGGTTGGTGAATTACTTGCAGGATAAATTGATTTTATCTAAGACTCAATTTGGTTTTAGACCCAAAATTTCCACTGCCGATGCTGTTCATCACTTGACCAATTATCTCGTTCAAGAACTCGATAAAGGAAAACACACAGTAGGAATTTTCCTCGACCTTGCTAAAGTTTTTGACGCAGTTTCTATACCTATTCTTTTGCGCAAGCTAGAACTTCTAGGAATCAGAGACACTCAGTTAAAGCTCTTTACAAGCTACCTGGAACACCGCACTCAATCCGTGAGAATTGGGAGTGTCCTGAGCGATGAACAGGAAAATTCGTCCTTCGGGGTTCCCCAGGGAAGTATATTGGGCCCAACCCTATTTTTAATCTACATTAACGATCTGTGTAACTTAAAACTAGACCACGGCATAATTATATCATACGCTGATGACACTGCCCACCTTTTTTCAGCTGATTCTGATAAGGAAGTCTTCGAGTTTGCGCAAAATGGATTTAATGTTGTTAACAAATGGCTACAGTACAACCTACTAACATTAAATGCTGAGAAGACCAATTATACTAAGTTTTCGATGCGCAAACAGATCTATCTCTATCTAAAACTATCTCTAATTCTAAAATATACGCACATCATTGCTATAGCTCAAACAACACACAATGCTTATGTCCCGTCATTAAAAGTATAAATCAAATAAAATACTTAGGTATCGTACTAGATGATAATCTTTCGTTTAAGCCCCACATAAAAACCCTATGAGAGATGGTAGAGTGCGAAAGTTAATATTTATCTTTAAAAAGCTACGCCATATTGCAGATCATTCTATAATTCGACAAGTTTACTTTGCCCTGTGCCAATCAATTTTAACTTATTGCATTACCACATGGGGTGGAGCGGGGAAAACATTGTTACTAACAGCAGAAAGAGCACAAAGAGCAATACTTAAAGTGGCAACTTTTCGTCCTTTCATCTTTCCCACTAATCTTTTATATGAGTCCTGTGATGTGTTAACAGTCCGGCAGCTATTTATAATGAACACAGTACTAAGACAGCACGCAGCCCTTAGCTACAGCACTGAATTTACTAATAACAAGAGACGGAATGCTAAAGTTTGCCCTCAACCAACAACCCTAAAATTTTCCTTTGCGAACAAATGTTATCTACATATTTCTTGGTCCGTTCCTATACAACAGACTAAATTCAATGTCTAATTTTTACGCGCTTAACTATAATAATTGTAAAAAAACTATTAAATGTACACTTCAAAGTAGACTTTGAAGTGTAGTTGTAGCATTTAATAGTTTTTTAATAGCTTCTCTGTATCATCGTAGGATAGATCCTACGATAATACAGAGAAGCTATTAGAAATTATCAAGTGAATTATATTTTTATACGTAATGTTAAACTAGTTAGAATAGTGATTAATCTAGTTTTTACTCAATTTATGTACCTGCATACTATACAATTTGTGTATTATGCACAAATTGTTTGTAACATAAACAACATTGTTAAACTAAATGCCTTTATCGTAATAGTAAGTGATTATTTTATTTAATAATTATAAGTATAGATTAGCACTACTGTCGCCTGAAACACAGGATTACCTAGTTCAGGCTAAATTGTTATACTTAGCTATACATATTCGTTTAGTGCACTAATGTATTGTCGATTTACGTTCTTTGAATAAATTTTATTTATTTATTATTTATTCTACAGTAAAAAATATATCAAAACAAAGATTATTATTATTATATTCAAAGTGAAGTGTTTTATTGCGACCTTAGTGTGCCTAAACAAACGAACTCGATGTAGAATGTATATAAATAAACAAACCACGACTCGACACAAATAACTAAAACTCACTTGCTTGCCGAGTTTCAGATTAAATTATATGCAATTTTTATTGAAATAATGATCTCAAATCGACAAGTATAATGTAAATTGCGTAGACCCAAAAACAATCGGGCAACAGAGTTAACTTTCGGTCAAGTATGGGCGGGCTGTTTACAAATATTCTACATAGAGTTTGGCTAGTGTATAATATATATGTTAGATACCTAATACCTACCTATACCAAAGTAAGTACCTATTAAATTATAACAGTTTCAAAATGGACCCGGCGGCTATGGCACAGCAGCAGCAGGGTAATGCTAGGCTCAGGTTACAGACATTATACTCGTAGATACCCATACATACCCTGTGCCTGTACCGAGGTACGTTAAGTATTCTGTATTCTGTAATCTGAGATCCAAAACACATACCTAGATAGGCCTACCTCCCCCTTCCCCTTCGACCAATTTTTCTTTTCCTATTACCTCATTGACTACTACACATACAAATTTAAACCCATCTATATCACCTCCCCCTAATAACCGTTATTACCCCTCCTACTAGCTCAGTGACTACGGCGCAAATAAATCTAAACCCATCTATGCTTTCTCTCCCCAACCCTTTGACAGATTCTTCCCGTCCTATGCTACCTCCCTCTACTCCTCCGACAGACTACTCCTCCGACAGACTACTCCCCGCCTACTAACCCAGTACAATCAATATCAACCCACATTATGTTATTCTCCTCAAATTGCATGACCGAGTATACTCTGCCCCTTAACTCAGCGACTTCACCCACTGATACTGCTACACCTCATTCTTCCTGTAACTCACTTGTTCTTCCCGCGGATGAAGATGAAGTTAGTCTGCTAAAAAAACTTAAGAGATAGCTTGCAGTAGGATCGGACCAAATATCGAGCAAAATTATTAAAAGACATTCTACCTTTCTAGCTAGACCTATCGCACATATCTGCAGTCTAGCCATCAAAACTGGTTCCTTTCCCAGGTCATTCAAAATAGCTTTGATTAAACCCTTTTATAAGGCAGGCAAAAACGACTGTGTCAACAACCATAGGCCTATTTCTATCCTACCGGCTTTATCGAAGATCTTAAAAAGGATAATGAATAACTCGTCCGCTTTCTGGAGAGTAACAACCTTCTTTCATCATCCCAGTATGGTTTCCGTCGGGGTAAATCTACAAACGACGCAGTCCATGAACTTGTTGATTGTATCAAAACAAACATTCATGAAAAAAGGAAGTCTCTTGCCATATTCCTAGACTTAGCCTTCGACACAGTCTCAATTCCCCATTTTATCTTTAAGTTAGAAAATATCGGAGTTAGAGGTCTTCCACTGAAAGTCTTTGAAGACTACCTCTCTGAGAGAAAACACCAGATTACGTAAGCTCATTTTCATTTTTAAAAAATTAGGACATGTCTCTGATCCTAAAATCATTAAAATGGTCTATTACGCACTATGCCAATCTATTGTTGATTATTGCATAACTTCGTAAGGAGGTGCAGTAAAAACTCACCTTATTCAGTTAGAAAGAGCTCAGAGGGCTATCGTAAAAGTTAGTTCTGTTCTGGCTACCCCTTTAGTTTTCCCACATCCGATCTATACAAGGAATGGAACCTCCTTACAGTCAGGCAGTCTTTCCTTCTTCAATTGACGCTTAGGAAACATGCCCAGCTAAAACCCCAATTCCATTTAGATCACGCGAGATTGCGTCAATAGAAACTGCGCTTAGTGCGTATCATGGCCATATTGGATCGGCTCTTCAGTACGGTCTACTTCTGTGGGGCAACAGTGTAGGCTCGGATAGGGCATTCAGGGCCCAGAAAAATTGCGTTCGTTCTCTATGTGGAGCACATTTTTTAGACCCTTGTAAACCACTCTTCGAAAAATACAGAATTCTTCCTCTGCCAGATGCCTCTACGTTAAACAAGCGGTAGAGCTCGTTAAAAAGCATCCAGAACTTAAAAAAAAAAAAGCTGACTTGAGATCTAGAAAACTAAGAGAAATTTCCAACAACAGATTGCACACACCAAAATATAAATTAACAATGACACAGAAACAATACAAATATTCAATAATCTACCAGAGGACCTAAAGACCCATCTGGAAACTTATTCAATATACAACTAAAAAAATGGCTCCTTAATAAATGCTATTATTCTATGAATCAATATTTTAATGACAGGGACTCAGAAGACTTCGAATATATTCATTGATTTATAATATATTTTTTTAATTTATTTTTTTGACATTTGTTAGCTATTCATTTAATTATTTAATTTTGTATTTTTAATTTAGAAATAGAAAAATTAATATTGAGTGATGGAAAAATTAATATTTGCGCTTAAGTTAGGTAGAATAGAACTGGACCTAAAAGTTTTAAAACCTACATTGTTACATATATGTATTCTGGCAAGTAAACATCTTTAATCTTTAATCCAATGACCCAAATCTGGCACAAAACAAGCGAAGAAAAGGCACTGTTCAATGTCATTCTCGTCTTCCTCAAAATTTCTTCCGCTTTCTTTTAATTACAATAAAATCAATTGTACTTTATCAATTTATCCTCTTACGCAACATAAAAGTAAAACTTCGGTATGCAATTGGCTTAAAACACTCAACTATGAACAAACAGAAAACCTGTTGATCCCCTTAAAATAATTCCTCATTTTTAATTACTTTTTCTCCGAATACTTCATTTACAAATAACCTTATCTATAGTTTTGGGGTTCTCACGCAACTTCATCTTCATTATCCTATCATGCCTACCGCACGGCACACTCCTGTGTGGGTAAGTTTACTTTTGTGTGGGTTCAATAAGGATATTATTATTTTTAACATACATAATTCGGTTCTTGATTATTTAATTATTTTCTGCATTTTTGTATTTACTAGGTTTACCTAATTAACTGTTATTTTGATGTGTTCCAAATTATTCTGCGGAGTACCTAAGGCCCTGGTGACCCGTACGTACCACAGGTTTAACAAACCTCTCTCGGGCACCAGTTTCTTACAAAACAAGATAACTTCATATAAAATTAAGCTTAATCCAAAAATTGTAAACTTAGTATTATCTTTTGTAAGAAAAAATAAATATATTGTTCAATTCAATTCAATTCAAATATTACTTTCAATTTAACTACTTCAAGGATATTTTATTTTAATATTTTAAATTGTAAAATATTCACTCGGGCGAGATAATTATGTAGCTCTACTGTTATTTTCCACCAGAGTATTCATGTACCCTGTCTTGTGTGAATATTACTGAATTAGGTAAGTACATATACTTTATTTTCACTAAAGCCAATAATACCGGGATACTTACCATAGTTTGTGTTATTTAAAAAGAAAAGAGGTTTCTAGCGTGCGGATATGGAACTACGCATATCCCATACAAAAATAAGACGTGACGCGAGGTCGTCTTCTTCTCGGTTGAAGTTCCTGTTTGGTAACCTCGTGCTTCCTGCATGATTTTTATGGTACGGAACTCTTTCGTGTGCGTGCGAGTTGACTCGCACATTTGGCGGTTTATTTAAGTTTCGCGGGACAAATACCTCGGGAATATTTTTTATGCGACCATCTCGGGCTCGTTTACATTTTTTTTTACAGAATAATATCAGAATCATTAGAATCCATCCGCTATCGTCACATACATCCGAACATAGAACCTCCTGCTTTTTTGAAGTCTGTTAATAAAGTTACCATCCCGGAGTTTGATCATGTGATCCATGAGATCAAACCTCGGGATAACATTTGCCATGAATGATGCGACATAATAATAATTACAGACATACCTACCGTCCTACTCTTTCATCAGAAGAACCCTTGAAAACACTTTATTTATGAATAAGGTCCAAAAGAGCACTCACCCACAGAATCGACAATAAATTCGTACGCGTTCCCCAATAGAGGCAGAGGGAAGTTTCCGGGCACATTTGTTTTTTTGCTGTCCAAAAGTAAATTTATCCATGACACAATAACTAAAGCTACAAACGTAAATAATAATAACAAAATAATCATTTTGTTCGGGAACTGTACAGAGTTACACGGTACTTAGGAAGATGCGACTGCCAGGCTGAGAAACTGAACCAGTGTGTGTTTTGGTTAGGTACCTACGCTACGCTGCTGTGAAGGTTACCGGCCGGTAGGTCAGGTACCTACGTAAGTTAGCTGATGTTATTTTGGTCAGGTAGGTAGCTATCTGATGATGTAACGATATGCTTAGAATACCTACTGAGTTAATGTGGATGCCACACTCAGACATAAATTAGTAGCTTTTGTAATTAAATAAATAATGCTGGATAATTTCAAACCGCAACAAATTATAAATTAGGTATTTTTTCCAGCTTCAAGCTAAGCAGAGCTTGTTACCAAGTAATGTCATTGGTTATAATAATATTCCATGGGTCGTTATCGCGTTTCGTTCAGGTTCATTTTCCAAGGCTCGTATGTTTTTAAGGTTTATTAAAAAACCGAGTGGAGACCGCGACTCGGCTAACGTAGTGTAGGAAGTCCTCCGGCCAGGTGGGATGACGATCTGCGAAAGACTGCAGGCAGATGCTGGATGCGGCAAGCTGATGACAGGGCGCTATGGCGTTCATTGGGGGAGGCTTATGTGCGGCAGTGGACTAAGATTGGTTGATGATGATGATGATGATGATGATGAAAAAACTGAGTATGAGGAAATATTGCCGTCTAATCAAGTTTTAATGCCACCGAGCACCAAAGAGCTATGTGGCTGTATTTATAAAAAAGTAGCAGAAAAAAAACATGTTAAAATCCCATTACGCTCCCTTTCCAAACGATCTATCACCAACTTCAATGCAGTGGTCTCGAAAGTCAAAGCGCGAAATCGGTAGAGTTGCCCGCCCACTAAAATCGGTATATTTGTAAGGATATATAGAGAATAGAGTATATCACAAAAAAAATACAATATTATATTAAATTCGTTTATTTAACAAAAAATAACTTAGAGACTAATAAACACACATAATCATAATAATTTTTTATCATTATACCTGTTCTTCGGCCATAGCCGCGGCCATGTTTCAGTTTATTTGTAAGTCATAACAATTAGCGTCATTTAAAAGTCCTTTTGCATGTAAGAAACCTGAGATTGTCTCAGTAGACAGTATATTTCGCTGTTTTGTTTTCATAAGATTAATATGCAAAAATATGCGTTCAACGCTGGCGGACGAATAGGGGAGTGAAAAAATATTAAAATGAAACTAGACAACAAAGGATACATTTGCATATTGCCACGCTGCAATAAACTTACTTCATCCCAAAATAGTTCTACATCATCAGAAAATGTTTGAATTTGTTTACAATTTCTTATAATGCGCTATTCTGTATCAATTTCCTGGAAATCATTGCTCTGAACAATATTGGGGAAAAGCCTAATAATAGGAGCTATCGATGCAGCTAAACCTGCATCATTTTTAACATTTGTTGCATCAATTATGTCTAAATCTAAACCTTTTACTGGATTATTTTCCAATGGGAACCGCGTGGTTATTTGCTTACAAGCTTCGATATAAAAATCTAGGCGTCTGCATTTAAACAAATTCACTTGGTCTGTTTAGATCTGCTGAACAACTAAGTATTAGACGCAGCAGCACCATAGTACCTATACGACGTCGAAATCCACAAAATTTCTAGGATTTTTAATATCAACATCTTCTAATGGAGTGCTAGTTAAATATTCTCTTTTTAAAAAGCAATCAAAAATAGTTCCATATAAATTATGCATTTTAGGGTGTTCTGCTTGCATTTCTTTGTTTAAATTGTTAAATATATGTAGGTAATACAAAATCTAAAAATTCCAAAAATAATAACGTAGTGTGATCTTGAAGTTTCTGTAATATATGTTCTGCGGCTTAAAGATGATCGTTATTAGATATTAGGTCCTTACATATGAAATTGGCGTTTTTCGTACTGGCCACTTTAATCACAAATTTCTCCTCTTTGGTAAGGAATTCCAAATTCAAATTTGTACAGCTATAGACTCATGTATTTGTGCTTCGATGATCGTCATTCATTTGTTTTTTTTCTTCTGTTTTTTTCTGTTTGCGTCACTCATTTTACAAAATGGAAAACTTAAAATATCGCATTATTTACGAGTACGAGTTCCGCCGTGGCACTAGTGCTGCGGAAACAACTCGAAGGGTGAATGATGTGTATGGCGGTCGTGTTGCAAAAGAAAACACAGTTCGTTTTTGGTTCCAACGTTTTCGTTCTGGAAATTTTGACCTGAAGAACAAGCCCCGTGGACGGCCTGAGACTCAAGTTGATAATGAAGAGTTGAAGGCTATTGTGGAAGCGGATCCATCGCAAACCACGTCCGAGTTAGCTGCAGGCTGCGATGTTAGTGATAAAACTGTTTTAATTCACTTGAAGCAAATTGGGAAGATTAAAAAGCTTGAAAGGTGGGTACCTCACGAATTGACTGAAGCAAACCGGCAAACGCGCGTCGACTGCTGCGTTACATTACTAAACCGGCACAATAATGAAGGTATTTTAAACCGAATCATTACCTGTGATGAAAAATGGGTTCTTTACGATAATCGGAAGCGCTCAGCGCAATGGTTGGATCCTGGCCAGCCAGCCAAATCCTGCCCCAAGCGAAAATTAACCCCAAAAAAGTTACTTGTAAGCGTTTGGTTGACTAGTGCCGGTATTGTTCATTACAGTTTTCTCAAATCTGGCCAGACTATTACGGCTGATGTCTATTGTCAGCAATTGCAAACCATGATGGAAAAGCTAGCGGCTAAACAACCTAGGCTGGTCAATCGCTCCACGCCACTGCTGCTTCACGACAACGCTAGACCACACACTGCGCAACAGACGGCTACTAAATTAGAAGAGCTTCAATTGGAAAGTCTAAGACATCCTCCGTACTCCCCGGACCTTGCTCCAACAGATTACCATTTTTTTCGAAATTTGGATAACTTCTTGCAAGGGAAAAAATTCAACTCCGATGGGGCAGTCCAAATCGCCTTCAAAGATTTTATTGATTCCCGTCCGACTGGTTTTTTTAGTAAAGGGATCAATGAACTACCTATAAGATGGCAAAAGTGCATAGAAAATAATGGTTCATACATTGATTAATTAAATATATTATATTAAAAAATATTCGACTTTTTGTTCCTCCCATACAAAACGCCAATTTCATATGTAAGGACCTAATATTTGGTCTATGAAAAATAGTTTTAGAGCAGAAACTTGTTCCAATATTCTTTTTACCGCTGCATGTACTGATAACCAGCGTGTCTGAGATGGGTGAAGTATTTTATGTACTTTTAAGTGACACAAAATTTTAAAGTGTTTAAGCTCTGCCACTAATTTTGGACTAGAAGAAAATTAGGTGTAAATGTCCCTTACATGATCCTCTATAAAGCGTGGTAATTTGGTACAAGCATATGACGCGCAAAGATGAAACGAATGGCAAACGCATTTAAGTTTAAAATTGTTAGGAAATTCTTTTTGCAGCAGTGCTGCAGTGTAACAACAGAATTATTACGTCCCATCATTACGTTTGCCCCATCAGATGCAAAACCTATAAGATTATTTTTATATGGAATATCATTGCTTCTAAAAAAGATTACAATGTGTTCAAAACCTATAAGATTATTTTTATATGGAATATCATTGCTTCTAAAAAAGGTTACAATTTGTTCAAATAAGGTTACTGCATTAGCATCTTCTAACGGAATAAGAGCTAAAAAACAATCTTTGATGCGATGCTTTTTTGCATATTTCACGACTAAGCACAAGTGTTTGGTTGTACTAAGCACAAGTGTTTGGTTGTACTCAGCACAAGTGTTTGGTTGTACTAAGCACAAGTGTTTGGTTGTACTAAGCACAAGTGTTTGGTTGTACTAAGATCAGTGGACTCATCAATAATTAGCGGAAACTTAGTTTGCCGCAAATCTTCACATAAATTATCGAAACTTTCTTTACCTATATTATGATCAATTATGGCGTGAGTTTTCGCCGAAGAACATTTTAGCTCCTTTGCTATATTTGAATCAGGACAAACAAGGGATTGTATCAGTTTTGGTAGGCATTAGTGAATGTTTGATTGTGTTCAGCAACAAACGACGCCAATTTCACCTGAAAATAAAATAAAAAGAATTAAAATAACATAGGTACATATATCTAATGGCAATTAGAGCACTAACTACATCCATCTTCTGTACTTATATACTGATAAATAGAAAACTAAGTAATATAAATATACACACATCCGGAACGCTCGGAATAAATTTCTGCAGATCGAGGACAAATATGTGTGCCGAAACGGGAATCGAACCCGCAACCGCTTGCGTCGCAGGCGGACCCTCGCCCGCTGCGCCACTGAGGTCGTCAATAATGTACATAAGTAGTTGCATGAGCTTAGTAACACATAAATATATTTACCTTGCTTAATTAATTAGTGCATTAGATTTTTGAGTTTTTGTCACGGTAAATGATGATATCTTCGGCTGTGATTTTATATTCTTTGATGACACCAAGTGTGCTTGTGAAGAACTATATGTTTCTTTATAGCGTCTTTTCCTGATGTACCTAATGGTAATATCCTTGTTACAACACTTACAATAGGCAGAACATAGGCCTTTACGACTATCTAGCAGCCAGCCTGAAAATTCTTCTTCCCATTCTTTTCTTTATTATTGTACATATTTTTTTCTTTTTGCATTGGCGCTTGTGTTCGGTTCCTCGTTGGACGACATATTTTCGTAGGCACTTTGCAATTGCAACACTAAAATTAAAGATAGTAGGTACTTTTCTTCGAAGTAATGAAAATGAATGAAAAAGTTAAATCCGAATTTCTCTACAAGACAAGTAAATACCCCAGCAGGAAACCCTGTAAGGGACTCCCCCTAAGGGATTCCCCGTAACGTTAAACATAAATGAAAAGGGTTGCCAACCAACATGTGAAAAGTCGGTAGGAAAATCGGGAGTTTTCCCATGTATTCTCTGAATCATAAAAAAATAAAAATCGTGAACAAATCGTTGCATTTCGGTAGAACAGAGCCCGTATCGGTAGAAATACCGAAAAATTAGAAAAATCGGTAGGTTCGCGACCACTGTTTCAATGTTTTTTTATTCAACTTTTTTTTCATAAAACATGAATAAAATTCATCGTATTACATAAAGAAATTATCAAAGACACTAAACCAATGGACTACTCTTGAGATTGCATTATTCACATCGTCGAAATTAGTGTTTTGTCGTTTCATTTTACAAATTAATGAAGTATCATCAGCAAACAATACAATCTCGTGATTATCCATTAAAAGATGAGGCAGGTCGTTAATATAAATTACTAAAAATAGGAAAGGACCGAGGATAGAACACTGTTGTACAACAGTGGGCAACAATGGGTGTACACCCATTGTAAATACATACTCCGAAGAGCGTTTCCCATTATTAGTTCCAAAAAGGTGTCTCTTATTCCATAGTGATGTAGTTTCCTTACTTACCTAGTTCACAAGTGTTTGTCTGTGCTGTTTGTTAGTCTATGCTAGTACTAAGTAGTATCTTTTTATTTTTTTATTGTCTTAAAGTTTTTGTGTGTGTAGTGTGTAATAAATAATTTTCTTTCTTTCTTCTTTCTTTTTCAAAAACTTTGCTGAATGTAGGCAGTACCTACTGATATGGTCTAAAGTTAGTGGGGTCAGACCTACTACCCGATTTAAGCAATGGGATTATTTTACTACATTTCATTAGATCGGAAACAACATCACACTTATTGTTACACACTTTTTTTTGGTTTAGAATTTACTTTAAAATATTAAAGTAGGTACTAAACCAAAAAAAAGTTTATAAAAAATTTTAATTTAAAATTTGTTAATTTATATTGTGTGTATTGTGGTGGCAAATAAATGATATGTCTATGTCTACTTATATTATAAACTGGCTAGCTCCCTTAGAAACTAGCTTGCGGCTTCGCCTGCGTTTTTCCGGGCTACATCGTCGGCATAGAACAGTAGGTATAACTAATCATCTATGCAAAATTTCCACCCGATCTATTCTGTAGGGGACGTCAAAACTTTGACATTTACAGTATTAGTCTGATAAGAATGTTTGCACAAATGGATAAAAAATGGATGTTCTTTACCATAACACGCCAAAAACACTAATCAAAGTAGGCCGAAATTTAGCATAAATGTAGTTCTAGACTTGGAATAACATAAAGCCTACGTTTAATCCCGGGAAATAGCGTGACAACCGCAGGCAAAAGCTCGTTAAAAATAATGTTTTTTTGAATTCTTCAGTTATTCAAATTATCCGAATTATTTGGATATGTGAATGATGAAAACTTTATTAACCAGATAAGAGAATTATCTAGATTTTGCAATCCCTACCCGCCCGCCATGCGCCATCGCGCCAGGCACCATATCAAGGGGCTGCGCGGGGAGATGTTACGTACCTATTTCTTGGGCCATTTATGTGATATGATAAGAAATTAAAAAGTTTAAGGAAAATTGCCTCAAGATATTATATTACAGTATTATCATCTTGATTTCCCTTACGGTCTAAAAAAAGGTCGAAGGCGTGGTGCGTCCCCCTGGTCGTGTATATAGGTTTATTTGTCTGTATATAAGATCAAGAGAAGTAGGTAGGTAGATAATTTTGTCCGTCCATGGTTTGGTCTATGCCTACATCTATGTTATTTGACGTTCGACGCATGTAAATGTCAAAGTCACAATTTTTCGTATTCGATCATCTATTCGATCACCAAGCGGCGCCATAAAAAAAAAGAAGTTGAAGTTGAAGCTTCGATCACCTAAAGTACGTCTAGGTTTCGTTCGTCCATGTCTTCAGTAATTCCAGCTGATATAATTTATGCTTTATCTAGCAATTTCGGCAACAAGTAGTACCTAGTTACCTACCTAATTATCTAGTCTTCCTATCATGGACTAGTTAGTATTCCTCGCCGCGCGCCACACGTCCTCTAGCCTCACCAAGTACTAATTTCGTCTGTGAACTATGCGGCCGTCGTCGTTTTCGCTATCGTATTGCCTTAAGTACTAGCCATATGTGTAAGTGCCAAACCTCATAAACGGATGCTGCTTACGTCATCTTTTATAGCCCGGCTACACGCCCCGTCTTGCTTGCGCAGTGCAGTTTGTGCAGTTATGACTGCAAAAAGACGGAACATCGGTACAGTGGCCACACGTGCAAGTAAGCTTTTGTAAACTAGACTGCGCAAACCTCAAGTCATGCCGTATGAGGCGTTTTTTGTTTACGAGCTCTACGATTTGTTCAATTCTATGAATTCAGTTAAATAGTCCTTTGAATATCCTCTCACATCATTTTTATGATTTATACGATCGAAAACATTTTGCCGGTGCCGCGCTTCAGCGCAGCTTGAATGACCGGCACACGCTCAAATAAACGCGTGCAAACTAAATTTGCGGATTTCAATCTTCTCAAAGATTGCACAAACCGCGCTTGCGCGACCTACCGTCTGTCTTGCCGTCCGCACACTCTGTCCTACCTGCGCAAACTGGTTTATGGAAGCATCTGTGTTGGAGTTATCATTTGAATATCTAACAGCACCTGTGTAGTAAACAAAGTTATCGCATCCACATCTTTTAAAATTTACTAGAGAATCTATTTCGTTTTTTTATCGTATTTGTCGTTTCAAAACTCTAGAAGGTAAATAATTTTCTTGTTAAGTTGGCAATACTATTTTTTTAAGATTTGTGTTTTGCTGTTGGTTGAGTGCGCCGTACCGGCAGCACACGTGAACGTAGTGATAAAATCTTAATAAATTAGTGAAATCACGATGACGGAAGAATATTTTTACGGTAAGTCTTATTCTCCGTTATATTTTTTATGGTGTTGAGTTATTATTTTCGAACAAAATGGTGTATTTGTTGCAACAAACCAAAATTACTTCCCGGGGAAGAAGCTTCCGCAGGTGACAACCGGCTCGCCATTTTATTTCTGAATTCTAAACATTCTTCATTAATAATCTCTAAATTGTTTTTGGAGCTGTAGACCTTGTCGAGTGAGAGATAATGTCTGTCGCAGTACCTTACCTTTATATATCAGTGAGGTAAAAAAATGACATTCTCGCAAACCGATATTGCCGCCATTTCAGTAATTTTAGAAATCCATCAAGCAACAAAGTAGGTGAAAAATTAGTCATCGTCAGCACAATACAGACGCGACCGACGGTCATTCGAGTCAGCATTATTGTTACATTCTATTAACGACTTTGAAAATTGCGAAATGGTAGTGGCGTTAAGTTTAAAATGGAAGCGTCTAAGGTGTTTGTGTTATGTGGGAGCTCGTTATATTGAATGGGCGTATACCATGGCATCATGCACTGCATGCATGTTGCAAGTATGCTAGTTAATAGGTATATATTTGCCTCATGCACGGTGTTTTTGTTTACGTTAACGTCATACCACCGGCTTGTCAGTTTGAGGTTATATCCGAACAACTGCGAAGCTCCCTTCGCCAACAAACTTGGCCGATAAGTATTATATATATATATATATATAAACTATTCGACAGTCTTTGTCTAAATGATGAATAAAATATACCATGTGTTTACACAATTGATAGGAGTGCAAGGTCGTTTTGACTGATGCATTTCCTATTATGATTGGTTTGAGGCATTTGTCTGAACTCATTACCATAATAGGTAAGTAGTCCGCGTTTGATTGAAGCTTCTTTCTAAAATCTTATTGAAATTTTTCAGGTATCACTCTCTCGGACTCCAACAAATCAGTAACATGGGACCCCGAGGCGACAGACTACAACCCCCGCATAAACAAATTGGTGATCCGGCAAGCACTTCTAGGACCTGATGCTAAACCAGATGAAATAAATGTGGTTCAGGTAAATGCTAACTGTATTTCCAATAAACATACCAAATGAATCTGTTGTTTAAGTTGTGCATGTTCTCGCTATACTCTGCCGTGCATTCATTTTCTCTATGAAACATGCATAAATTTATAAGATAAAGACATATGATACCTTGCCTCCGGCCGGGCCACGGTTTCTGTGTGTGGCAGCTTTTATTGTTGATAGGTAAATGAAAATAAATGAAGTATTTCTTTAGTTACTTTTTTATATGTATAGAGATGTGAATCTGTCAAATCGAAAACTTGTAATGAACATTATTCTAGTTGATTTTTCAATGAAAAAGTATTGAAAATATGGAGTATAAAACTTATTATGTCTTACTTTTTATATCGAAAAACCGCAAGGAATATCCCAAAAATGTTCGACTTCGACGGGACTTGAACCCGCGTCTGCCTCAGTACGGGAACGTGCTAACCAACTACACAACGAGGTCAAGTGATGTAGGAGTCGAAAAACTCTGGGACTTGCATCGGACTATAGCGCCGTTAGCTCCACCTACAGGGGACACATTGAAGTTTATCCAATCCTGTTCAAAGACTAAAGTAACGCTTAGTTCATTTGACGAGAGGTGTTGCGTTGCTCATTTCTAAGGTTTTTATTAATATAGTGCGTAAGCCTCACACTGGGTTCATTTATAAGAAATCAAATAATATGCAAAAAAAATTTGACTCAACCTCTGATTATTTTTCGCATACTTTTTGTTCCCCTACTTGTAATGCGTTACAGCGATACCGTAACACAATAGAATTATCAATAATTTATTTACCAGGTTTTTATAAATATTCTTAAAATATGTTCGCAAATTGCTAAAGTTTACAAGTTTTATAAATAATACTATTTTATTCTGATGTTACATACCAAAGCGACAGAAATCAAATATATCACTTTATTCCCATGACAGTGTTTAATTATTAAGAATTTGAGCTTTTTTAAGTGTACATTTATTGTATTTATGGAAATAAAGAGTTATTGATTTGATTTGTTACAAATTTTTAGCAAATATTTCAAAATCGAGTTCAACTAGGTACTTCATGAACAAAATTTTTTTTAATAATAAATGGAGTTGGTGGAGCTAGTTGGACATGACTATAGTGATTGTCAGGCGAAATAACAAAAAAAAATGTGAGGACTGAGTATAGCAATTTATTAACACTGGCAACAAAGTGAGGAAAATTATCATACTTCTTCATTCTTGCTGAGATGTTTATGCTTTTGGGGCTGGTTTTTCTCTCAGTTAGTGCATATTCAGTTATTTGTTTTAATATGGTGATTTCATATTTTGCATTAATGTTACAGGTAGAAACAATGTCAATGCAAGAAACTATCAAGATCCCCATAGCAGTGCTAAAAGCAGGAGAAACGCGGCATGTGCGCCTTGACATCGAGTTCCCTGATGCCCCGGTCTCATTTAACATCATTCAGGTAAACAACTAATCTGCTAAAAAAATATTTTTAAACTCTAAAATGATGATACCTTACTTTTAAAACACTGATAGGCGCGCGGCTCCGTTTTGGTTGTTGCACTGTCTACTCATGATTTTTTCGAGGCATTTGTCTGATTTATTCAATGAATCCAAAGTGCCTTTTGTAATTGAGTGTAGTTTTACAGCCTTGCGTTTGTTGTAGGGTTCAGGACCTGTACATGTGATGGGCCAGCAAATACTGAGTGGCCCCTTGGAAGAGTTCGACGATATGGAGGAGATGGAAGAGGAAATGTTGGACGAGGAGGAAGGAGATGACTCGGAGGTGAAGGTTGGTTGAATGCAAATATTGTTGTTCTGGTTCAAGTATCATTCTAGGTGGAGAAAATTTGGATGTATCACCAGGAACAAGGACAAAATTTCCTATCATAGATAAACTTGACGACCGATGTGGCGCGGTGGGAGAAGGTGAAGGTCCGCCTACGACGCAGGAGGTTGCGGTTTCGATTCCCGCCTTGGGACAAATGTTTGTATGATCTGCAAATATTTGTTCCGGGTGTTTTGGGTATTTTCTATGTATAATAAAAAATATCTATCTATGTATTGTATTATGTATACCCGTCATCTAGTACCCATAACACAAGCTCTACTTAGCTTGGGGCTAGATGATGCTGTGTGGATTGTTCAGCATTATTTATTATTAAAAAATTATAACCCTACTGCGCTGTATTAATAGAAGGCAACTATCTAAAAGTAAATAACAAGCTATTTTCTAAATATGCTGCAGCTCTACTTAGTGATGGTTATTAAACTTATTCATTAATTATCCCAATAATTTTGCGCGGGCTCCATCTTAAATTCTTGTGTTGTGTGTCTTCTTGTTATGAAATTTTCATTAATATGATTATGTTTAGGCTGTAGGACGTGACATCACATGTTTTTCGAGAGAATGTATGAAACCTCATACATTCTCTCGAAAACACAACCCTCCTTGCACAGTCAGGTAAAAATACAAAGATCTGTAGTTCCACAATCTCTCATAGCACGAAATATTTATATTTAGAAGTTCTTCAGTATTTACTTGCATGCACAAGAATAAAAAGAATAGTATTACAGTTGAAGTAAACTTTCAGGAAGCTTTAAATAAGAAAAAAGAACCAGCCGGCAAGCGCAAAGTGAATGAGGTACTGAAAACCTTCAAGTAATCATTATGAAATGGTGTTACACCAACTGTGGGCAAAGGGCTCTTCTACGTCCCAGTTGTACTATATTATAAATAACTCTGTTGTCAAAGAGAGCCACATACTTTGTGGTTTTGTAGATGATATGTATTGGATTTGTAATTTGTGATTTGTATCAATTATATCTCACTGGACAACCAAAATAGAATTTGTTCAAAAAATTTAATGATTGGTTGGTGGTTTTCTATACTCATTCTATGTCCTTTACCTTCTGATGAAATACCAGTTCTATGTGCATCATTAACCCAAACTAGAATGCAGTGGCTAGCCTTTGGTTATGGGTTTCTGATTATCAAATCTAGATTAAGTTTGATGTTTAAAAATGAATGCCCTAAAATGTTTACTGTCAAAATCCCGCCGTTGTAATTGTATTAGGTATTAATATTATTATTTTGACAACAGGGAGAAGATGACGAGGAACCCAAGGGCAAGAAAGCGAAAGTATCAAACAACGCCAAAGGCAAGGCTCCCTCGCCCAAGAAGAACGCCAAGAAGTGAACGCGCGCGGGGGACGGGGGCTGGGGCGGGGCCGCTAGTTGTACGACAGTGTGGTCACTTCAATAGGTTAGCGATGTATCGATGTATGGCTGCAGTTGCGTGTGTGTGCGTGATAGTCCGTTCGGGACCAGCGACCGATCGACTGTGATTCTCTTCACTACTATTTTTAATTTTTTCGATTCAAATTTTTGTTCCATTCCTTACTGTGGTATATGGAACTTGAATTCACCCTGATGTATTTTAAGTTAAGGAGGTTAAGCCTAATCAATAATCAATGAGATGCGAGACATGACCGTTTGTAACGAGTTGCCGTCGCGCCGTCGTAGACATGTAATTGAATTTGCTTACGATTTCTCAATTCTGAATGAAAAACTGATCTATTATAAGTTTGTTTGTACATATACTTAAAAAGTCATAAATAAATTTAAAACAATTTCTAAACATAGCGTTTGTTTTTATTTGTACACCTACGATTTTAGCATCTACAAATTGTATAAAAGTCATTTGACCAATAGTAACGTATACAATTATTTTAGATCGAAACTACGAAGGTCGTGATTTTGAGATTGTAGAGGCGTTTCATCTAGATGGTACACGTCACTGAAGTGGTTGGAAACTGTTGCGTAAATCCGTGAGTTACACAAACAACGTTTCATGTTTTCACGTATATTACTTTCTTTGGAGCAGCTTTTCCAGAATCGTATTTCGTTCCCTCTGGATGTGATTGGCTTCGTCCATTGCATGGAACAGCCTCTCTATGTCCATGAGTGCGTGTTCGCGCGCCCGCGGCGGCGGGGACGCGGCGAGGTCGGCTCGCAGAGCCCCGTGTCGCCGAGGCTGCTGCGGCGCATCGAAGATCTTCTCGAAATGCTCATAGTACGGCCAACTGCTTCTCCTCTCCGATATGCTCCTTGCCTCTGACAGCCGTACGTAAGTTTGTTTCAGATTCCGAAACTTCCTATCGCATTCCTCGGGGCTCATGCCGATCTTGGGTGCGAGCCTTCTCCACACGGTTTTCTTCTTTATCCGCTGATCGCTAAATTTGTCCTTGTTTTCCAGATAGAAATTCAAAATCTGTATGACGTAATCTTCGTCGTGAGTTCTTGTAGTGCCACATTCCCAGCGATGAAAAAGATTGTAAATATTCTCGAAATCTTTGTAATACCGCCATTTCGTGATGGCTCCGCCGGCGTCTGCCTTGTTTTTCAGCTTCAGATAAGTTTGTTTCATATTTCGAAATTTTTTGTCGCAATTGCTGGAGCTCTCGCCGACGACCAGCGATATTTCCTTCCACAGATCTTTTTTCTGGTATCTGGAACTTCGGAATTTATCAGCTATCTGAATGTAAGCGTTCATGAGTTGTTTGGTTTTATTTCTATCCCACGGCCCTGCGACGGGATTGTATTCGTAGAAGATCCGGTCGAAGTGCTGATGATAGGGCCACTTGCTGGGCTTGCCGCTGTCCCTGCTACGCTGCAGCCATTTGAAGTGGGCTCTTTTTAAATTCTTGAACTTGTGGTAGCAGTTGTATTCTGTGGTTCCTAACTCCGAAGCGATGCCCCTCCACACCTCTTTCTGCAAACAGTCTGAACTGCGGAATCGGCCGAGGTTTTGAATGTACAAGTTCAGCAGGTTCCTAACCCGCTGCTCGTCCCAGGGTTCCAACACCGACGGAGGGAGGGATTTGCACTCGTTGAAAACTTTCTCACAAATGCTATAATGAACCCATTTTATTTCTTTTCCGTATCTTCTCTTCTTGAGCAATCTTATGAACGTTCTTCTGAGATTTTTGTACTTCGCGCAACATTCGTCTGGCGTGGTTCCCACGTGTTCTGCGATTTGCTCCAATAAGGTTTGGTCTCTGATGGGGTGTTTCAAATTATTTTCTAAGCACAACGTGAGGAGCAGCTTGATTCTGTTCCTGTCCCAGAAATTGTTTTGTTCCTTCTTGTCGTCTGCTTCAATAGGCTCCGTGGCGACCTCGTGAGCCGTCGCGGGGGTATCGTCGATCTGAATGAACTGGCGTTCCCCAGTATCTACGATGTACCTGGCTTCTTGCCCTGCAACTGATATTAAAATAATCTAAGTAAGACAGGTATTCCTCATCGGGTTGCGTGCGTCTAGAGAAGGAAAGTACCAAAGCACCACCATAATAGGTACGATGACATACATTATACGCGCAACATTAAGAGATTCATTACGGATGTAAGCGGGTTACATATGAACCTCGCCCTGAGCTCGAAGAGAGCCAAACGCGCGCGTCTATAACCGCACTTACCCTGAAGAAGTTATGGGATGAAATGCTGATGTTCTATCACAGTAGGTATGGTTCGTAGTTAACTCGCTTACGTCCGTGATGAATTCGTCAAACTACGAAAGTGTTTTATTTTCTTGTAGTAATAGCAACAAGTCAGCTGTGAAAATAAATATGTAACTTCGCAGGTACACTGCCCAGCTTTCAATTTTACTAAAATAGTGGGTAAAAAGAGTAATTGAGATAGGTAATATAAAGACCGCATTCTGACTATTTCTGACAAGGACGATGACTAATTTGTACGAAAAGTGTGTGCATGGAGTTTTATTAGAAAGGTTCCAAGTAAAATAAAAGTGAAAACTTGGGAGTGTATACTACCTAACTGAGCAGCTGATTGTAGTACTAGTAGAACAACGTACAAAAAATATTGTCTTTAGTTCGATCAGTAGGAGTTCGCGATAGGACCGAGGGAAACAAACGTTTGATTTGACAAAAAATGGTGGTCCAACGTCCAACCCCAGTCACGACACGACTGACAGACTGACAGACGAGTGTACCTGACCTGTTGAAACGTCGGGGGAAAATAGGTAGTAAATAAACACCCGTGGGTATTTTTGTTCCCACAAAAATATTGAAAAAAGTATGAAACCTACAGAAATTTCAAAAACGGTTTTGTAATACAAATTGATACCTTTCATGTGATACCCCACTTGGCATTGTAGGTCTCTTAAAATTTCGACATCACAATTTGAACCTACTGAAAATTTTCATTTTAATTTTTAATTAATTTTTCTTTTAATCTGTACAGGCGCACGAAATGTATTATTATTTTAAATTTCACTTTTATTGCTTTTATTTGCTGCTGTAGTTGCTGAGATATTAAAGACCGAAAAAAGGACAGAAAAAACGATGCCTTATGGGATTCGAAACCCTAAAAATATGTGTTAAAGTTATAAATCGTGAAAACATCTAAATAAGTTTTAAAAACAATCTTAATGAATTTAATTGTTCATAAAAAAGATTTTCACGTATTACTCTATCCAACGATACCTTGCTACACATGACATAAAAACTATGTATTATGTGGTGAAACTAAGAGATACTTGCTAGTGTCACCCATCATTTAGCAGACACTTTTTTATGTTTTGTTCTTCTGATTGAATTTAAAATACATAATTTGCTCAAATTGGCCGCATTCTCGCCTTACGCACCCAGCAGTCAATTAGGTATCTCTTAGTTTGACCACCTAATAAAATAGATTCATAAGTCATGTAGCAGTCGTTGAAAAAACTATTAACATAAATAAAGAACTTTTTAAAAAAAAAAATTAAAGCTAAATACCTACATTTAAATAAATAAATAATGCTGGACAATACACAAAGCATCATCTAGCCCCAAAGTAAGCAGAGCTTGTGTTATGGGTACTAGATGACTGATAAACTTAATACAATACTTATCAATTACCTAACATCATAGATAGATATTTTTTATTTTATATAGAAAATACCCAGAACACCCGGAACAAACTTTTGTCCCAAAGCGGTAATCGAACCCGCAACCTTCTGCGTCGTAGGCGATCCTTCGCCCGCCGCGCCACATCGGTCGTCAAATTGAGAATATTGAGTCTACCGGAGAAAAGTAGACCATGACTCTCCAAAAAATTATGTCGGTCGCAATAGCAAACACTGTTTAAACGTCTAGACTAGAATAACACTTACTCTGTGGATTGTGCAAGGTAAAGCTGTTGACGTTGCTGCTGATAAGAACATTGCTCTGATCTTCTCGAAGTACGAACCAATAACCTTGGCTTTGCGGATTATTCAAATTCATGATCCTAGTTTAAAAAAATCCTAAAACAAAAAAGCGCTTCAAGCAGAAACCAAACAAACAACGAAACGAATAAGCGCTGAACAACAAAATGGCGACTGCCATGAATGAACGAATAATTGGCAACCACAACAGCCCAGTTAGCTGGCAATACTACCCATAATAGGGCTATCTTGCTCTATGCTAATAATCGTAGCATAGTTAATAGGTTTATCTTATGTATGTTAGACTATGGTACAAATTTTATATGGGCCGTAGTTTTTAAGTACTTTACATCCTGTACTAGACTAATGTTGCCTGAAATAAATGATTTATTATTATTCACTTCATTTATTTTTAATCTCGTTATAAAATACATTTTTTACTATAGAAAATAAAATATTATAAAACTATTCTACAGTAAAAAATATATCAAAACGGTGAATCACCGGCAACGAAGCTAGCCTTAAGCGGCCGGTGACTAGGGCTGTAGAGAGAGGAACTTCCTGACGATGCGCGCCGTCCAGGAGTACCGCCTTTTGAATCTGACTTATTATTTTTATTATTATAGCGCTGGATAAATTATAGAACTCGTCCACCTATAGATTATTCCATGCTAATCAATTATCTCTTCCGGCGTTCTTGTCTTCAGTCTACAGCAATAGTTCATTAGTTGAAAATTTTTTAAGTCATCTTGTTTGGTCCCATCTGGAATTTCATTCAAAATTTAATTTTTTGACAAAGCTTGAACGGCTTGGCATAGTGCTTGCCCCAATGCTGCTCCCCCAAAATATATTTTGTCCCAACGGCAATGGGACGGGCCTCTTGTGTGAGTTGACACGGAATTGTTTGTTACAAGCGTGCTCCAGCTCTGCGGATCGTGCCCGTCTCCTGGCCGTTTCTAAATGGGAGTCAGGACATTGGTTGCAAGCAGTTCCTTCACATAACACTGGCACTTTATTGGATCCCGTAACTTTCCGTATCGCAACATGTCTTCGGTTGGTGCAAGGTGTTGCGCGCCTCATCAATGCCAGTGCGGTACTGCTGTCGAATAGCTTGGTCATCACGGATTATTGTGTACTAGGGCCGCCCCGGTCGGATGTCTCGTCATGTCACGGGCCTTTCTCACCGTCATCCGGCGGGCCTTTCTCACCGCTAACGTACCAACTATTCTCGAACCGAATGGTCTGTTGCGTGACGATGGTAAGAGCCCCGACGGCATGACACTAGTCCCATGGGAGGTGGGGAGGCCCATTGTGTAGGACGCTACATGCGTCGACACACTTGCGCCTTCCTATCCTCCAAGGACATCCGTGAGGGCTGATGCGGCGCCGCGGCGGCAGATTTGACCTAGGATCTCAAGAGACACAAATATGCAGGTCTCGACAGAGCCTACACATTTGCTCCCTTTGGGGTCGAGACCCTAGGTCCGTGGGGTACCGAGGCTCTCCGGGTTTTTAAAAGTTATCTGAGCGTCCGGTCGACGCGACGCGTACACGAGAGCTGGTGGGTATCTGGCGCAGCGCATCAGCATTGCCATACAGCTGGGCAATGCAGCCAGCGTCTTGGGGACGCTTCCGACTGCTATTGATATGGATCAGTTGAGCTAAGTATCTGTAGATTGTTTGCAACAGTCTGCAGTTAGTTTATTTGTTTATATTGTAAATACTAGTTCTAATTTGTTTTTATTATTGAATGTAATTTTCATTGTCAATAAAGACTGTCCTACTGTTTATACAACAGTTTATACATTGCACATGCATTGCAATAGAGTTTATTTTTACAAAAACCGCCCACTCAACCGTTATAGAGCGAAAGAGATCTCTCTTTCGCTAGGTATATGTTTGATAAATTTGATAATGTAATGTGATTTGATAAAAGACTATGGGTCTGTGCTAGGAACTTACTTATTGTAATTGAAGCAAGTTTGATATAAATAAATATGTTATTAATCTTTAAACTATAATTTAATAAAATCCAAGCAAGCGAGAAGAGAATGGAATGCTTGATAGACGGGTGCCTAACAAACTGTTTAAAAAAACAGACCGACCATTCAACGACCACCACTAGCACGCCTGCACAAACCGGTTTGCGCAGGTAAGAATGTGCGTGTAGACGGGCTTTTTTTATAGGTGAGCTGGCAGCCCCGCCGCCGCCGCCCGCAGCCTTTTATTTGTGCATAAAATGTCTTTGGCTGTATGTATTCTGTGTTGTCTTTGGCCGCGTCGCCATATTTATTTTCAAAATCAAAAAAACGCTATCGTTGTTTTTTTCAGTGCTTTGGAGAAAACATTGTGATCTCACCAGTGGCGAGTTTATTTAAAACACCCTTCGTTTGCCCTGATTATGCGTTATATTTTGAGGCTAATTGACGTAGAATCTTGACAGTGCCTGGTAAGTTTTGAACTGAACCTTGAATTGAACAGAATATGTTTTGTGTTTTCTTGTCTGTCCGGCTGTAACGCACCGCACTGCCTTGTTCGACAAATTATACTATTGTTTTCCCTCCAATCTAGTACGAATGATGTCAGAAAAAAATCTTCAAGAATAATACCTGTCGTACGAACTCATACGTAATCTTCTCATTTTGATTGACTCGTTACGTTACTCTTCAGTTGGCGGGAAACTCTTGGCCTTGTTTACTAACGTTAGCATCATCAATTTGTTTCCAGGTTATTTGGTAGTAGATAGAACTTCATCTCAAACATGACCTTTACTCATGACGATGTGTTGGTAATTTATCTTGGAAAAATATATGCATTACAAAGGCAGCTTTTCGAGCTATGACGTTCTGTCAGTGGACAGTGCTAAAATAAACTGGGCACTGGCAGGAAAGTGGCAAACCAGATACTTATTGCTAATAACAAAGTAGTCAAGATATCCAGACTTTGAAATTGGGTTACCTATCACTTTCTTTGATAAACATGCTTATGCACTTTTCTCTGTAAGTGAACTTTGTTCTTTGAGAAATAAATACGACAACAAATGTTGATTTTTGATTTTGGCATAATCATGGGCAGGGCCACCTGCCCATGACTGGCTCCGTACCTGCCTATGCAATAGAAAACAGTACACACAAATTGAATATTTCAGCAAAGACATAGTTCAGAATATAAAATCTGATTTAATAACAATAAATTCATCTATTTCCCAAGGAAGTGTGCTAAGATGCCTTCTATTTTTAGTTCATATCAACAAATTTGCCTAAAGCTGTAAATACTAAATGATAAAATCTGATTTAATAACAATAAATTCATCTACTTCCCAAGGAAGTGTGCTAAGATGCCTTCTATTTTTAGTTCATATCAACAAATTTGCCTAAAGCTGTAAATACTAAATGCATCCTTTTTGCAGATGATGTTTCTCTGCTGTTTAAAAGTAACCAAAATATTGAGTTAAATTTAATAATAGAAACCTTTAATTGTACCAAACAATGACTTAGTAATAATAACTTGGAAATTACCTAAAAAAGACAAAAATTACACAATTCAGAACCAGGCAAAGATACCTGAATTTTGGATGTAGAACAATGCAACAAATTTAAATTATTAGTTGCTACAAATTAGAATTAGTATTTACAATTGAATAAATTAAACTAACTGCAGACTGTTGCAAACAATCTACAGGTAGCTCAACTGATCCATATCAATAGCAGTCGGAAGCGTCCCCAAGACGCTGGCTGCATTGCCCAGCTGTATGGCAATGCTGATGCGCTGCGCCAGATACCCATCAGCTCTCGGGTCACGCGTCGCTTCGACCAGATGCTCAGATAACTTTCTAAAAACCCGGAGAGCCTCGATACCCCACGGACCTAGGGTCTCGACCCCAAAGGGAGCAAATCTGTCGAGACCTGCATATTTTCGTCTCCTGATATCCTCGGCCAAATCTACCGCCGCACTAGCCCTCACGGATGTCCTCGGAAGATGGGAAGCCGCAAGTGTGTCGACGCATGTAGCGTCCCACTCAATGGGTCTCCCTAACTCCCATGGGACTAGTGTCATGCCGTCAGGCCACTTACCATCGTCACGCAACAGACCATTCGGTTCAAGAATAGCTGCTACGTTAGCGGTGACAACCCCCGCCCGCCGGATGATGTCGTTAAGGCTGGCATGACGAGATATCCGACCGGTGGCCCTAGTACACAATAATCCGTGATGACCAAGCTATTCGACAGCAGTACCGCACTGGCATTGATGAGGCGCGCAACACCTTGCACCAACCGAAGACATGTTGCGATACGGAAAGTTACGGGATCCAATAAAGTGCCAGTGTTATGTGAAGGAACTGCTTGCAACCAATGTCCTGACTCCCATTTAGAAACGGCCAGGAGACGGGCACGATCCGCAGAGCTGGAGCACGCTTGTAACAAACAATTCCGTGTCAACTCACACAAGAGGCCCATCCCATTGCCGTTGGGAGAAAATATATTTTGGGGGAGCAGCATTGGGGCAAGCACTATAGCAAGCCATTCAAGCTTTGTCAAAAAATTAAATTTTGAATAAAATTCCAGGTGGGACCAAACTAGATAACTTTTCAACTAAATAACTAGTGCTGACTGAAGACAAGAACATTGGAAGGGTTATACTTGAAATTTTGCGTATACCTAAGCCTCCCAATTTGACAGACAGGAAGGCCTGCGAACATGCCTTGTCATCTAAATCGACATTCAAAACCGATGACAGTATTCTTTATTATGTTGTCTAAGCCTTCCAAGAGCTTGCTGTGTTTCCACAGTTGACTACATCTCTTTCAAATTTAGGTACAAAAAGACAACCGAATAATTGTAAAAGCCATATGACTATTAATTTTGAGCAGTCTGTCTGAAGTTTTGTTGAAATTTTGAATGTTCTCATCTACAAAGGACTGAAAAGACTCATCAAGAATGAGAACTAATGTTTGGGGGGCAAACTAATTAATTTTCCAATGATATTGTTTTTGTCTACACAAGAGTCCGAAATAAAAAGCTCGCACTTAGAAAAGTTTAATTCCAAACCTATTTTCGAAATTCATCTGTGATGATTTTTAAATCATCAAAAACTGTGTTTACCTTTCCATCTAATGTTCCGTCATCCAAATACCAAACCTCTGAGCTTGATCGGAGCTTGGATCGGAGACGTTGAATTATCGGTTGGATGGCTAGGTTAAATAAGGCCGGACCAAGAGGGTCGCCCTGCTGACATCCAACAGCGGACAAAATGACATTGTTCCTGTAAATTAATTTTGACGTAAAATTAAAAACATAACAGAAACGTAACAGAAAAAGGTAAATTTCTGGAACTTTGTCTTTAATTTCTAGACGCCCCTGTCTACGGAATTGAAGGCGTTTCTGACGTCTACCTTCAGAATTACCTCCTCATAACTTTGGTCTATAAATGTACGAAGGGCGGCTTCACATCCGCATCTCATCATTTCCGAATTGGTCGGAAATAGTCGGCTACTTTTCGACAGCAGACTTTAGCCGCAAGGTATGTGGTGCCCACGGCTATGGGTCTTAAGAGTTTATTGACACGCTAAAGACTAAACTTGCAAGGTTTACCTACACCCTTAGTATATTAAATATTTTTAATTATGTAAGTTTTTAAAATATTATTGTATGTATAATTTTTTTTAATAACATTTGGGAAAAAATATTACTTAACCTATTTAGATGAAATTTTGTTGGAACTTAAACACATAGTACACAGTGCGTCAGGATAGGTGATGTCCTCAGCAATGATCAGAAAAACACTGAGTTTGGTGTTCCCCAGGGCAGTGTTTTAGGACCTACTTTGTTTTTAATCTACATCAATGATCTTTGCAATTTAAAATTAGATCATGGAAAAATCATATCATATGCTGACGACACTGCCCTCCTTTTTTCAGCTGACTCTGTAGAAGAACTGTATAAGTTCGCGCAATGTGGATTCAATATTGTAAATAAATGGCTTGAGCACAACTTACTAACTCTTAATGCAGATAAGACAAAGTATATTAGGTTTTCGATGCGCAAACTGCCGTCAACCGAGATTATCCCCAAATTGTATGCGCATTATTGCGGAGGTGCTAATAAAGTATGTAAGTGCCCTACAATAAATAATATAAATAAAATTACATACCTTGGCATTATATTGGATGAATCACTTTCATTTAAAACTCATTTGGAAGCTTTAGTAAGTAGAGTACGCAAGTTAATTTTTGTCTTTAAAAATCTACGTCATATTGCAGATCGAAAACTTATTATACAAGTTTATCGTGCCCTATGCGAATCCATTTTGACCTACTGCATTACATCATGGGGTGGGGTGGGTAAAACATTATTACTAACTGTCGAAAGAGCACAAAGAGCGATACTTAAAGTATCAACTTTCCGTCCTTTTATTTTTTCTACTAACCTCCTATTTAAATCATGTGGAGTTTTATCAGTTCGACAGTTATTCATAATGAACATAGTACTTAAACAACACGCAGCCCTTCCATATGTCACTGAATGCGCTGACAAAAGGAGGAACAATAACGTTTGCCCTAAACTACTGGGTCGGAGACAGATTATTTTATGTGATGTTAGAACTCTTTTTGTCTGAAAAACAGGTTTTTACTTAGTTCAGGCACACACATTATTTAATACCATTAGAATTTTATACGAACTTTGTTATCTTTTAGTCGTAAGTTATTTTGAATAAAATATTATTATTCACTTCATTTATTTTTAATCTCGTTATAAAATACATTTTTTACTATAGAAAATAAAATATTATAAAACTATTCTACAGTAAAAAATATATCAAAACGGTGAATCACCGGCATCGAAGCTAGCCCTAAGCGGCCGGTGACTAGGGCTGCAGAGAGAGGAACTTCCTGACGATGCGCGCCGAGTCCAGGAGTACCGCCTTTTGAATCTGACCCTTGATCCAACTTCCTAGCGAGTCTCTTGAGATGTTGATCGAGGCTCTTCGCTATTACGCCGTTAACTGAAACGACTATCGGGACGACGGTCGCTGAATCAACATCCCACATGCTGACAACCTCGTTGGCCAAGTCAAGATATTTGCTAAGTTTATCTTTCTCAGCTTTAACGAGGTTAACATCATGTGGTATGGTGACATCAGCGAGCACCGCCCTCCGTTCTAACCGATCTCTCAGTACAATATCAGGCTTATTCGCAAGAATAGTCCTGCCTGTAATGATAGATCGGTCCCAATAGAGCGTGGCACGGCCATTTTCGAGAACTGGCGCCGGTGTGTACTTATAGTTTACGTACTTACTTATTATTATTATTATTATAATTAAACGTGACGTGATAATTTAAGTTCTAGAATAACACAGACTAATCTCATTTTCATAAATTAACCTCTGAGGGAAATTAACTTTAATTAACTTAAATTAAGAAATTAACCACGCGAGCAAGCCGCGGGGCGCAGCTTGTTTATAATAAAATACCTAGCTCCATAAAAAATCTTAAAAAAGATTCAGTTTTTTGTAGTAAACTCAAAGAATACCGTATTTCTAAATGTTACAACTCCGTTGACGAATTTTGAAATGATAAATCTAAACTATTAACTATTTGGCTGCCAGGAGTAAAAAAATTACGTACTTACCGAGTTATTATTACAATTGTTTTGATTCTTGTAGCTGACATTGCCTATATTTTCCGACTACTATGTTTCTAGCTATATTGCTGCGCCCTTACAGCGTATATGTACTTACCTCTAACTACCACCTCAGCTAAAACTATGTAGGTATTAATATTAATGTTTATTTATGCAACAAATAAATCGTCGCGTCGTCGTATAGAGACGGATCTGCATGTTAGCTGCTTTACAGGAGAACACTAGCAAGTTTTGGAATTCCATATTTTGTAAGGGGCTAGTTCGATCAACGTAAAATTTTCAATGGTTGCTATTTGTCTATAGTTTTACGTTATAAGTTATAAGTGTTATAACTATAACCTACATAAAAAATCCAAATGCCTAGTTTTCGTAAAAAGTCACATGCTTCATTGTTCAGTGGGGACATGGGTGACGGATGTAATGGTATGACGTTATAGTTCGGAACATCATTGCAAAACTCCTGGCGCATTGTATTATCTGCCGTTATTTTGGGGACATTCAATCAAATCAACTGTCGTATGTGTATGTGGTAACTAGGAAATAAGACGACAAATAACTTTGTTACAAAAAACATTATATATAAAAGTTTTACAACTATATACCATAACAGGAGGTAGATATGCATAGTAATTTCCATGAAAAGTAAAAAATTATCAAAAGTTTTAATTACAAAAATAGAGTTTAATTTTTTTGTCTATACCAAGGTGATCTGGAAGAGATATCCTATAATTTCATAGCGATAAGGCCGATATTTTTTTGGCTTTAGTGTGTATAAATGTTTTAATTACTTAACTAGTCATTTTATTTTTAAGCAGGTAATTTAAACTGTTCAGAGATTAAATTTATTCCAATAAATACATCCCTATAGGATCAAAAGCTATTATAGTTCATAGTTCATAGTTTTTTATTCATAACAAAATGTTACATGTCAGATACTTAAATCTTAGCATGATATAAAATTCTACAATTGTATCTACTTAACATACAAAGTACATAATTTCCCAAAGAAACAGAAAACGATAAATAAATAACATTCATTAGAAAAATATAATAAAAACTATCATTTTAAGCTTATGAACTCATCATAACTATAAAATGTTTGTTCGATAAGCCAACTTTTTAGGCGACGTTTAAAAATAGCATCGCCTGTAACCCCCTTAATCGAGTCTGGTAACCTGTTGTACACTTGCGGGCCCATAACATGAGTTAGCTTTGACGACTTAGTCAGGGACCGCGCTAGTGACACCAATCTGTGCTGGTTACGAGTGCGGTATGCGAAGTCGCCGTGCGTTGCGTAGGAGCCGAGGTTGCTCCTCACATACAGCGCTACCTGCGAGATGGCTATGCAGGGCAGTGTAAGGATGCCTAGGCTCTTAAAGTGCGGCCTGGCCGAGACATCTCTGCGTATCCGTACCATCGCTCGTATGGCCCTTTTTTGCATGCGGAACGCACGCTCCCAGTCGGCAGCGCGCGACCACAGCTCGGCGCCATACTGGAGCTGCGAGTGTACTGTGGCAAAGTAGCATGCTCGGGCCACGTCCGCAGACACCACCCGGCTCACCCGGCTAAGCGCGTAGCACGCACTGCCCAGCCGTCCGCACAGCACATCGATGTGTTTCGCCCACATCAGCCCCCTATCGATCTGGAATCCTAAGAACCCTGTGCACTCAACCTGACCAATAGCCTTGCTGTCTATGGTCACAGCCAGCGCCCTGACGGGTGCACCTGAGAACCGGAAGTGAATAAAATGGGTCTTTTTCAAATTAAGAGCGAGTCCGTTTACTCTAAACCACTCAGCTAGCCGTGCCGCCACGGCATTCAGTTGGATCTCCAGAGCGTCGATTGAAGGAGCGGATACCACAGAGGCCACGTCGTCCGCGTACATGAAGATCTCGGCCTCAGGGACTGCCTCCGGTAAGTCATTCAATAGTATTGAGAATAAGATGTTCGAGACCGAGGATCCCTGCGCTACGCCCATGTACGACTGCTGTGGTTCCGACATGATGCCGCCTCCCTTCACCACCTGCGACCTGTCTCGCATGAGGTCTGTCAGCAGTGCATACGCTGGCCCATCGATGCCATAGTGCCTCAGCTTAACTGCGAGGATAGTATGGTCGGCAACATCAAACGCTTTGAACAGGTCGCAGCACATAACTGCGACCTGCTGCTTCCTCTCACGCGCTGCGACCACAAGGCTAACGACATTCCGTGTCATCGACGTTGTAGACCGACCCTCGCGGTACGCGTATTGTCGGTCTGACAGTGCATCAGTCGACGACAGGAACTCTGTTAGACGATGGCTCAGACCGTTTTCCAAAACTTTTGCCAGTGCAGGAATTATAGACACTGGCCGATAACTGTCCATGTCGCTCTTTTTTCCTTTGCCTTTGAACAAAGGAGAGACTTTGCTCTGTTTTAAGGACGTTGGGTACTCGCCCTGCCGAATGCAGATGTTGAAAGCATAGGCAAGTATAGGAGCGAGCACGAGTACTGCGAGGCGCAGCAACTTCATTGAGATACCATAGACGTCTTGTGATGGCTTAGCGGGAATCCGTTTTGATATAATATCAAAGACTTCATCCGCTGTGAACGGGCGGAGACGGAGCGAGCGGTCCGCCGGCGCCCGCGCCGTGCATAAGGCGCGGTGCACATCGGCGACAATTGCGCACGGCGCGCCGCACGCCGCCGCCGCGCTCAGAAGCCGACAGTTCATGGCATTTAGAAGTTCTTTTTTGTCTGCAAAACTGGCACCGTTGGTGTCAGTGACCACATCCGTTATATCTAGCCGAGGGGTATTTTTTTTACCTCTCTCCTTATTTACTACACTCCACATGCCTTTGGTGGGATTCGTGTTAGTCTGAATAATGTTATTATAATAGTCGCGTTTAGTATTACTTAGTAAAATTTCATAATGTTTGTTCATGTCAATTATTAAATGTTGAATTATCTCATTATTAGAATCTAATTTACTTAATCTGAAAATGTCGAATAATAATAGCTTATAGTCTATAATATCCTGAGATACCCAGGATAAGTCAGTTCTTTTATTTCTAGTTACCTTTCTATAAGGAAAGCAAATCTCAATTTTATTTCTTATTACATTAATAATTGATGTCATCGTGTCAGCTGGCTGGTACCTTCTAGTTAGTATATCATCCCAGTCAACACTATCCAATGATGCAACAAAATTAGCTTTATATGAATTACTAAAAATCCTAACATTAGCGACAGAGTAAGGCTGTAACTTGCGGCGCATGAAGACAGCCTTTACGGCGAAGTGGTCACTGATATTGGTCTCCACGGGAGTCACGCTCACAGCACTGCTTGCCAGGTTGGTGTACAGGTGGTCCAGGCTGGTGGAGCTGGTCGCCGTAGTACGAGTCGGAAAGTCGACTAAATTTCCCAAATTATGGACCGAAAGTGTGTCAGATAGTTGCTTGACTGAACTGTCAAGATTACACATAACATCGATATTGAAGTCACCAACAATGACACAATTTATACCTAAATCGCTGACTTTATCGAGCACTACTTCCAACTTGTCAATAAATTCAATATTCGAAACATTATTGTTACTTCTATAAATACAAATAATAGTCATGTCAAAATCTAATAGGTCTACCGCCGATATTTCACAAATTTTTTCAACTGATAAGCTAGTTACGTCCTTATTTTCAACGCATTTTATTCTGTCTGAGACAAAAATACACGAACCCCCGTGCACTATATGTTGTCTGCAAAAGAATGAAGCTAATTTGTAGCCATGGATATCAACACATTCTAATTCGGGCCCAGTTAAAAAGTGTTCAGTTAACGCGAGAATATCACATTTTAAGTCATTATTCAGTAGCACTTCTAACCTCTGCGATTTTTTATCCAATGACCTGATGTTCTGGTGACATACGACAATACTTTCACACTGTTCAACCTGCAATTGTAAGTCATACGTGCTGCATCCACTGGTGTTGTTAGCGACTGGCGCGCTCCGACGAGACACTGGCAATGCGGCCGGCCTCGGGTGCAAGCGATCCCCGCTCCGAGGTGCGGGGGGCGATTCGAAACCAGTCCGAGATTTTGATGCCCAGTGGCCATGCGGTCGCGTTACATAGGACATCGTAGAGTGTTTCGGGGAAACCAATGATGAAAGCTGCGTGCTGGTCCGTTTTGATAGTCCGTTTCTCCACTAGGTACTTCTCGCAGAACGCTATCTTATTTAAGTGACGGCGAACCTGCTCGGTAGTAGTCTCCGGTCTGAAAGACCATGCTTGTATGAACTTCAGACGCTCCGCTGACTGAAGTTCATCTAATTTTTTCCCCGATCCAATCAGAATTTGACGTGGTTTTGTTGGGCGACGTCCTTTCCGGGTAACTTGTTGCCATTTACCTTCGTCGTTGTTGTCAGCGTTACTCTTTTCATTTTCAGAAGTCATGGTCACCCTACTAATCGGGCTAGCGCTTTCAGTAGCGATTGGTAGGCTTATCCTAGCGTGTCCTCTTTCTTCGTTGCACTTATGAGGAGCGGTGCCTCCTGTGGGTATCCTCACCTTGTCACTCATAGTCGTCATCTTTTTTGCTGTCACTGATTGGGTCAACTTGGCCGATGCAGCTAGGCGCGCTGGTCGCACAGACTTTGCTATTGGCTGCGCTTGCAAAACCATAGCTGTTGCCGATTGCGATGTTGAATTTTCCTTACCCTCAACTTGAGTTTTGAGCGTATTGAAAACTTCTATCTGGCTGGCAATAAGAGCATTTTGCTCGATTACCTTGCCTTCCAGAGACTCAACTTTATCAGCTAGCACACTGATAAGTTTTTGTAGTTCACGTACTGCGTTTTCTAGCACTTTTTGCGTCATTTTCTATTTTTAAAAGTTAAAAATCCGTAGGAGCAACTTCTATCTGCGAGCCTACCCTCGTCTATAGGTAGGTTATATATAATATAACCTATATTATATATAATACCTACTACCTAATATATTATATATAATATAATGTATATTAGGTAGGTATCGAGTTACAAATGTAGTTTATACATTAACATCTGCAGTGACACTGCTAGACTCCACCAAAATTCGCCCGCACGCCACGGTTTTCATCAACCTTTACCGGTTCATCGGTCCACCTTGTAGGGTCTGCTCAGATTACACCTTTTGGTACTGGTCACCACGCAAGAACCATGTCCGGCCCTAACCCAAAGTAGCCCTAGGTTCTTCTGCGAATCTACTCATTTCTGATTCAATCTTGCAGAGGATTGCCAATATCTCTATGGACAGCCCTTGCCATTGCTCTCTGTGCGACCTGCATTTATATGACGCCCGTTAGCAAGGTACCTATCTCTTTTCTATGCCTTATGTCAACGTCAGTACAACTCACATTGGTCAAATAATTTCGTATCGAGACACTGCGGTACGCGTGACGAAAAGGCGATGGATCTTCCCGAGCGCAGGTCCATAGCGCTGGATCGGTGATCGATATCTTTATCAATGTTTGACTTCCTTAGCTGGACGGTTTGATGGACATAATTTCGGGGTATTACCGGCGATTGAGACTGGAGTTGGTATTAGATGGTCATTTGACATGCTTTTCGTCTTGCCCATGGTCATTATGAGACCAACGCATTTGAAGGCTCTACCGAGGTCACCGGGCATTGTAATGAGTTCCTAAATAGTCGGAATCATGGCTAAGTTATCTTCTGAAAAGGGAAGTTGAGTACCTACTTTCTTTTATTTTGATGCCTACCCCTTTTCAATTTAGATCTAAAAACACGCGCAACAACACTGTGGAGAACAGTTTCGCATAGATGTCGTCTCCCGGCGGCTTCCCTTGCTGTAGTAAGATAGGTTTTGAGTTCCGCCATAGTAGCCTTTTCGTACAAGTACGCACTTTGATGTACCGATAGTCAAAGGACTAGTACAGCCCAACTCTCGATCGAAGGCTCTCTCATTGTCCATAAACGCTGCACAAGGAGTAGTCCTCCTGGCGCCCTCTCAATAGTCAATATATTAATTTTGTACATATTTAATTACTTGTTTTTCTCAACCTGACACGTAACAAGGTAATTAAACTCTTCGGTCTTCTATTAAACGTATCTCAGGAAATGTACTTATGTAGTCTGTAATAGTCTTGGGAGAATCGACTCAAAGTAACCAGAACTGTGCGCAAGACGGATAGTGATGACTCTCGAAAACACCTTTAGACATGTCTAAAGGATGCGCGTCTGAGCCGTGGCTCAGAAGCGCATCGGACTTAAGTTCTTCAGCAAGGTGTTATCATCCCTTTTGGAGAACAGTACCACAACACTTCTGTTGTGAAAAGCCTTAATAATTGGTTGACTTCCCACCTACCGCATTTCATAAGTAATTCAGTCTTCCGCCGGCACCTTGTTATTCTTAATGTCTTCGCACGCGTAAGGATCAATCTCGGCGCCTCTTCTATTATAAAAGTCCAAAATTTTGAAAAATTGGCGAATCTTTGGGTTAAACTGTTTGAGAGACATACTAACTTCGCCTGCTGGCTACCACCAAAATGTTTTTTCAGCTAAAATGCGATTTAAATAACAAAATTATAAAGCAATAACGACGTAATTAAAAATCTATCCGAAGAAAAACGTCGGTTGTGATCATTCGTCTATACCTTGTCCGTAAAATAATTACGGTTTGTTCGAAACGCCTACGACCAGTGCATAGAAAAATGACGTATTATATTTTACGTCGCCCAAATATGTAACGATCAATGAAAGCTGTTACGTCACTAAACAAACTATAAGTTAATTCTAAGAATATTTACATAAATATCGGAAAGCAGACAACTTCCTATTTGGATACTGTATCTACCTCGTGTGTTCATAAGTTTTGAGACGAACTTATTTAATTAATTTAAAAAGAAAGTAATTCATGCAACCTTTTTTAAACTTTTAATATTTTAAATTTCGAATGTTTTGAATCAGAAAAAATATACATTTGAATATTTGTTTCATTCTCCGTGAAAATGGCGCCAACAAAAGATTTGCGTGCGACTGTAATTTCACTGTTTCAAGCAGGAAAAAAACCAATGCAAGTTTTTAGTGAAATCCAAAGTTTGGGATGTAGTCGGAACTTTGTGTATTATACCATAAAGAGGTACAAGGAGACCGGCTCTTTAGAAGACCGTGGAAGATGTGGCCGCCCGCGGTCTGTAAGGACGCCCGCCAACATCAAAGTAATCAGAGAGCGAATTCGTCGCAACCCTTGCCGGACTCAAAAGAAATTAGCTCTGCAGACCAACATTTCGCGAATATCGGTGAACAGGATACTTAAATATGATCTTAAACTAAAGGCCTACAGTCGAAGGAAAGTGCATTATTTAAACGAGCGTCTTCGTAAATTGCGACTGGAACGATGTCGGAACCTATTGAAGAGACACGATCCAAAAAATATCCTGTTTACCGATGAAAAGATCTTCACGGTGGAAGAAAAGTTTAACCGGCAGAACAATAAGGTTTACGCCAGAAGTTCAAAGGACGTCCAGCCATCTGTACGCAATGTCCAGCGCACTCATCATCCAGCAAGTGTGATGGTTTGGTGGGGTGTTTCCTACGAGGGGGTCACTTCGCGTGGACGTGTAAAATATTATTTTTATTAATAAATTCTTGTATTCTTGTATTCGCTTCATTTTTGCCAGCAAGGCGTCAAGGTGAAGGCACAAAATTACCAAACCGACATATTGGAAGCGGTGGTTAAACCATTAAATGATACGCTATTCGCTGGAAAATACTGGGTTTTCCAACAGGACTCTGCTCCCTCCCATAAAGCTAAGACTACGCAACGTTGGCTGGAGGCCAATTTGCCAGGCTTCATTCGGAGCGAAGATTGGCCCTCGTCAAGCCCTGACTTGAATCCTTTGGATTATTCTTTATGGACGGAATTGGAGCTGAGGGCATGCAGAAAGTCTCACCCAAACCTGGATTCTCTCAAGCGAGCCCTTATTAAAGAATCGAAACGGATTCCCATTGAAAAGATTCGTGCCACCATAGATGAATGGCGCACGCGTTTGAAGGCCTGCATTGAATGCAAAGGCGGCCATTTTGAATGATTTATTTTTAAATACAGATCTAGATGTCAGTAGTTTTAATTTTAATATCCAATAAATGAATACTCAACTTAGCTCCAAAAATATTTTAGTTTTACTGTGTCTCAAGACTTATGAACACACGAGGTAGATGGAAATTTGCTAAATCGTTCTGACACGGCTAAGGATCTGGGTATTATATTTGATAGTAAACTCTCTTTTAGACCTCACTATCATCAAATCATATCAAAGGCTAATCAACTTCTTGGTTTTGTCTTTAGGACGACAAAGGGTTTTACAAAACCTCGCAGTCTTTTATACCTCTTCTTTGCCTTGGTCAGAAGTGGTTTGGAATATGGCAGTCCAATATGGTCCCCAAATTACAAAGTACATATCAATGCAATTGAACGAGTGCAAAGAAAGTGCTTAAAATTATTAATTTATCGTCAACAACCCGGGCGCTCTACTTTGAGCTATGAAGATAGGTTATGCAGATTTAATGTTCAGTCCTTGGAGACGCGTCGATTATACTTTGATTTAGTTTACCTGTACAAAATCATGCATTCTATTATTGATTCTCCCGAATTGCTGTCGCATATTTCTTTGAATACTAAATTTAGCGCCTGTAGAGCAAATCATTCTAATTTATTTTCATTACTTACTTATAAAAATAACATTTCTTATTACAACCCACTATCGAGAATGTGTCGCCAGTATAATGAGCTATTAAAGTCGCATATAGTGTTGGACATATTTTGTCCTAGTTTGTATGGTTTTGTTAAAACTGCTAAGGACATCCTCCATTCGAACTGCAGGGGAAATGATGCTTGTGAGAGCAACATAGCAACTGTATCCTGAAGTCACCTTTAAATACATAGGTATTGCTGTTTTGTGTTATTTTATATATCTGGTCTTATCTTTATTGTTTGTTTTTTTTTTGTATCACCGTTTTCAAACCAATCTAAACTTTTGTTTACATTTCTACTCAATATACATAATTATTTGTTGAGTGCACATAGTGTTACGTGTCAAGCCAGTTCATATTTTCTCCGATTTTTGTGTTCTATTATTGTTATTGCTTGTTATGTGTTTTGTGTACCAAATAAAAAAATAAAAAAAAAAAAAAAACTTCCCAGTATAACATCGGATCTGACATACCGTCACCGTGACACCGTGACATACTAAATGGCTCATTCTGCGGATGAGCCATTTAGTACTATTTTACTCAAAAAGACCGCAATAAATTAATGCTATCATTAAAGTGTTTTGGAAGTATATCTACGCGACGCGCTAGCACCCCTTAGAAAACTGACGGTACGTTCAATCCGTCGCGCGGAGGAGCGTTGCGGGGGCCGAGGTCAGCCTCTTACACTGACGGATCAATTCTAACGTCGTTTAACCGCTGCGCTCTCATAAAATCAAAACCGTCAGTATTATAATCTGTATCTTGACAAATAACAATAAAAATTACAAAAATAAATTTTTATCTGATTTTCCTTTACGTTTTATGTAGGTTTCTGTAATTAAACGAAATTTGCAAAAAAATCTGATTCGTCTCTATTCTACGACTGCGACGAAATCTGAAATGATGATGCCCTTCTTGTCGAATTTCGGCCAACGGCAACCACTGTCTCAACGGAGACTAGAGTGCGCAGGACATATTATAGTGCACAAGTGCGCAAACACACCGATTGTATGGTTAAAACTTTAATTTAATCAACCTTTTGCAACTCGCACAACAAGCAAAAAGCTGTTTTATAACTATCCTAGAACCGCACTTGTTAACCTCTATGCGTTACAACTTTTTATTATTTAAAGTTTTTACTGTTATTTTAATACTTGCAAAATAAAATAAATAAGGCAACTTGTAGGTGGGTTAGGTTACTGTAGTCCGCAAAAGTGCCCATTTTATAAGTGCTTTTGCACTTATCCCTATATTCTAGCTTTTTCCAGCAAGAAAAATTCTCAGTGGCAGCCCGGATTCAGGAAGTTGGCGGTATTCCGTCGTTGGGTCTGCCGTCGCATCGGATTATAGAGTGAGGGAATAGAGAGTGCACCACTCTCTATTCCCGCACCGATTATCCGATAGGACAGCAAACCGGCACGGCCGGGGAGAGGTTAGGAGCAGGACCTTAGGAGCTTAATGTGCTTTTTCGCACGTGCACGTGTGCACGGGGGTGTAACACCACCATCTTCCTGAATCGTTGCTATTGTGAATTTTTCTTTCTGGAAAAAGCTAGAAAAATCCCAATAACACAAATCTTGGCCCGACTCGAGACTTGAATCTTTAACCACAACAAATAGTTAATCTATAATTATAAGCTTAGGCACTAGAGTACTTGCTTACAAAAAAAAATTTGTGATTAGGAAAGATGTCGGGCGGTCAGCTAGTAGTGCTGGACCGGTCGGGGGCTGCTGTGAAGATGTACGAGCTAAGCCGAGGGCTGGCCACGCTGGGCTCGCGCGCGCCCGCCGACATCCGCATCATGCTGCCCGAGGTCTGCCCGCACCATGCCACCATCGCTGTCCACAACTCACAGGTAAACGGCTGATCCATAACGGGTAGGACGCACTAAAAAAAACGTTTTCAAGCATTGCGGTATGGATAACGAGAAGACTCGACGTAGTTTTCCAAACACTGCCCAGCTCAGCTGGATCCTCCTCTTCCTTCCTTCTCGTCTCGATATTATTTTTACCTAACTGCAGAATCTCCCGAGGTAAGTGTAGGTACTCGGAAACAATTTAGAATAGAATAGAATTTAAAGAAGGCGACCATGTACGACTGCCGGTTCAGGATCAATGTGGCCATTGATCATGACTTTGGTTTTATCCAGATTCATGCTAAGACCGATCCATCGCGAGGCTGTGGCTAGGCCATTCAGCATCTGGTTTAGCTCCTCCATTAAGACTATGTCATCAGCGGATCGCAGGTGTGATCGCCGTTTATGTTTATAAGTGAGGAACTACGAGTTCAGCTGGTAGAATCCCTAATACTCTCAAGACTCAATTACGCGGACACGGTTACCGGGCCTCGACTGCTGGGCCGCACGCAGCGACTCATTCAGAGAGTACAAAACGCGTGCGCTCGCTTTTGTTTTAATATTCCCCCCCCGGACTCACGTCACACCATTTCTAAATCGGAATTCTACCCTAATAATGAAAGCGCGACTAAAGCTCCACCTCGCTTACTTACTTTTTGGCGTTATCAAGTACCGTTCACCTGGGTACCTCTACGATAAGCTCATTTGGATGTCTAGAACAAGATCTTTGCGAGAATGCTCTAAACAGCTGTCGACTCACTCGGCAGCTTTTAGAGGCAGTTTCCGGTACGCTGCAGCAAAGTGCTGGAACAACAACCCACCATCTATACGGGACCTTCAGTGTTTCCAAAATTTCAGGACCAAACTTAGAATTTTTATATTGGACCACCAGAAAAATATTACAACGTCTGCTGAGTCGGACGCGTATAAGTAGTGTGTAGTTGTTATAAGCTCGTTTTTTAAGTATCTACATATCTTTAATGGTAATAGTGTTAGTTTAGTAGTAATTATAACTTTAACAAACTATGTAAATGCATATCTACTATAAGTTAGCGTTACTGTAACTTTGCTACAAATAAAGATATTCTCATTCTTAATACCCTTACCTTTCCAGTCCAGCACCTGAAAAATATCTTCCAACACGCTCGTGAACAGTTTCGGATATGACGTCCCCCGGTCTCACTCTCCTTTGCAATTGCATAGGTTTAGACTGCCGGCCCTGGGCCTGGAGTCATGGTGGCGGCTTCGTAGAAGAGACATCTCAGCACCTCGATATAATGATAGTCTACTTCGCAACGCTGTAAAGATTTCCGGTTTCGACGGAGTCGAAGGCCTTCTCATAGTCCAGAAAACCGCCTATACTCTTCGGACTTTTGTATAATCTGCCTTACTGTGTGAATGTGGTCTATTGTGCCAGTGAGGAAATATCCAGCATTAAAGTGAATAATACATTCCAGACAGTGATACGTAACGTGGGCGAGAGCGAGACACTCGTGAACGGACAGAGCGTGACGGTGGCTGCACTCAAGCACAACGACGTCATCACCATCGGGGACCGCGACCTGCGCTGGGAGTACAGCGCACCCAACAAGCGGCAACAAGGTATTAATGCATGTATCAGAAGACTGCAGGACGGCCGACGGTCTACGGTGGCCGGTGCCGGTCCGAGACCACCGTAGACGGCGACACATCGAGACACACGATCCTCCATCTGAATTGTCGGTCTTAGTCGCGGCACAAACCGCTATCATAAACGTGTACTTATGTTTCCGTAGTGTCCCTGGGCCTACGCAAACTGCCGGCGGTGCGCGGCGGCGTGCGAGCGGCGGGCGGCGCACGACGGGCCAGCGCGGGCGCCGCGCTGCCGCCGAGGGACCGCGCGCTGCAGCTCGCCATAGAGATGTCACACCGCGCGTCCATGCCAGGTACTATGTCCGTTGTGTCTCTGGGACTGGACAGTCAGTAATTTTGGCACAGATGCAGCCGTGAAGAAGTTTGGCGCTTCGTAACGGCAGTCCGCGGAGGAGTCTCGCAGCAGTCTGCGGGGCGTGGGGGGTCACAGCACGGCTCGCTTTGCTCATCATGCTGCTTCCCGTAGTCGCATGCTCCCGCCAGGGGGGGGGGGGGGTCACATCACCGCTCGCTACGCGCGTGCTGTTCCCCTCAGTTGCATCCACCCGCTAAAAAAAGGTCTAATAAAGGACAAATTTCGGTTTAAAAAAAGAGGGTCTCTGAATGGGCAGGGGGGCAAACTACATCACACGCTGTTACACAGAGAGAGAACTCCAATTTAAGAGACGACACACACGGAGAATACCATAACAGGGGATCCTGTTACTAAAACGGCTGCCAACGAAAACGAAAAGATAATCGTATCTCATTTTGCAAAAGAGAACCGTAGTGAAGTACTGCTCGCTACTGCTTTAGTAAAAATAAAATCTAGTAACGGTCATGTTAGAGTAGTAAGAGCATTAATTGATCAGGGTTCCGAAGCTTCTTTTGAAAATGAAGATACTGTCCAAGCGTTAGGTTTAGAAGGATCCCCTGTGAATGGTCTTGTGTCCGGTGTAGGTGAGAGTGAGATTAATACTAAAAATATGGTTTCGTTTAACTTAGAGTCAATTCAAAATCCTACTTTTTCTGTGCAGGTTAAAGCATACGTTTTGAACAAACTGACCTCCTTTTTACCCAAGCATAGAGTTTTGATAAAAGTTTGGTCAGAGATTACTACCGCCACTGTATTACTAGCGGATCCAAAATACGGTGCACCTAGTAGACTTGACTTAATTCTGGGAGTTGAGATATACAGCGAAATCATACTAGAGGGACTTTTAAAACATCCTACTAATTGTGGTCCAATTGCGCAGAGTATGCTACTTGGATGGGTTTTATCAGGTCCAATTACAGAGAAAAATAGTAAATCTTCACACGAAAGAATATTAAACCTACACGTACAAAAAAGAGAAGAAGACAGCCTACGACAGTTCAGTGAAGAAGAAAGAGGATCAGAAGTAATAGAGAAGAAAAATATAAGTAATAAAAGAGTATGGTATAAAGAAAGCTTACCGTTCTAAGAATTCAAAACCAAATGCTTAAACAATCAAGCCGAACAAACCACACAAACCTTTACAACAACAGAAGATGACAAATCTATCAAAACGTTAACAGCGAAGAACAAAGAACAAAGTGAATTCATGTGGAAGAATTATTCAAGTTTACAAAGGGCTTTGAAGGAAGCAGCATACCACAGAAGAATTATGAGAAAAAAAACCTAAAGAAAAAAGAGAGTCAATAACAAAAGTAGAAATAAATAATTCAATTGAAAAAAGCCTAAGAGACAAATAAAACCTGTACTTTGAAGAAGAGGTAAAAACAATTAAAGAGAAAGTAAAAATAGCAAAAAAGAGTTTAATTAAGACAGTATAAGTTGAATCTACTATAGATAAGAAAATAATTTTGTGAGTAGTAGATAGAATCAATCAATTAGAAGAAAATTATGAAAAAAACTCAATACGACCAAAGAAAAGTCATTATAGAAAACTACCCTTAGACCGCGAAAGAGAGATAATGAAACAAAGATTCAAAAATTGCATTACCTGCGTCCGATATTCTAAACAAAGAAACAACCATGAGAGAAATGACAAAGCTCCCTCTGAGTCAATTCAAACATTAACTTAAAAACTTTTTTGAAAGCAATCCATTTTATCATATCAACAAATTTATATCATGTTCATTTTCTAATCTTTATGCAAACTAAACTAACAATAATTAAGTTAAAAATATGTCTAATCTAATTTTTTTTTAGGTATTTAATAACGTGTGATTATTTTAAATTAATTTATTATCTATACTGTAATCAAAATGTTATTTTATTAATTGACTTACCAATGTTATGTTATGACTATGTAACGAAATGGTTAATAAATAAAACTCTACAATCTAATTCTGGTTACAGCGAGCTCTGGAGGCAAGCAGGTGGCCATAGTGCAGCCGCAACGAAGAGACCACATTGAACATAATGGTGAGTGTACCATAAACTAAAACTCATTTTTAGTGACGTTTTCGTTGTTTTTCTGCGAGTTTGGCAAAGTGGCACTAGACTAAAGCCAGAAGAACGAAATTTTATAGACGAACGGAGCGACCCTCAAAAACATTTTGTGGTTTTCTTTAGAAAAAATATTGTACCCAGTAAAAGTTTTTTTTTTTTTACACTGGTCCGTTTTTTTTGGCGGCAAAGTCACGAATCAAGGAATTTTCACAATCTGTTTTAGTTATAGCATTTTTAAATAGCTGTGCTATCAAATGCTAACTGGAAAAAGCCATGGTTGACTCGAGCGAAGTCCATGCGATTTTTTTTGTGCGGGAATTTTAAATAATTGTGGTATTTATTTGTAGTAATATTGTTGTAGATTTTTAGATAATTATTGATGTAAGTTAGTATTCGTAAATGTTCTGTTTTTATTAGCTGGTTGTGTATACTGTTTCATTTGTGTGTGGTTGGAAAATTGTCAGCATGGTGAGTTCTTTTGTTTTGCTGTTGCGTCTTGATGGACCAAGATGGAGGTTCCTTTGGGCTCCGAGCAATTGTGGTTTGAGTTGGATCTCCCACATTTTCGTTTATTTTGGCCTCGCCGACATCGACACCGGAATATTTTGAGGCGTCGTGTTCCGATATCCTTGAAGATGTTGCAGACACACGTAATAAACGAGATACATTTTAAAATCCGCTAGGAATAGTAAAGTAGGTGGGCAACAGTTCCATACAGAAAACATGTGAAAAAATTGCGAAAGGTGTCGACAGTTTCGTTAAAAACTTCGGTGTAATCTTCGGCTTCTTCGTTGAAGTTAGCAAGGGCTGAGCCGAGTCTGTCAGGACCTGTGTCTTTAACCCCTTTCCAGTCTGATTCCCAGTATTCCCGTGTGGCTATGACTCAAGATCCTGCTACAAAAACGCATACTCCCATAACTAAGGACTTAAACCATCTCCTTGAGGAACCCCCAGTAAAGAAGTCGAGCTGAGATCTGGGGACCGTGGTGGCCACAGAATGGTTTCCAAGCGCCCGATCCACCTCCGATGATATGCTTCATCGAGGAACTCCCTCAAGCATGAATTATTTTTTCTGTTGGACAGTTCCTCAGAACACAACGCAAGCGACTCTCTGGATAGAGTCCCGTAAGAGCAGTCCGCGACGGCGCACCGTGTCGCCGGCCGTGGCGCCCCCTTCCGCCGGACCGGCAGGGGGGAGCGTCCGGCGCGCACAAACCCCTGCCCCCGCGCTGCCCGCCCGGCGCGCGCTGTCGGCCCGCCGGAGCACGCCGCTGCGGCTCACGGTGCTGAAGCGGGCGCAGAGTGCTACTAAGATGAAGGTCGTGAAGATTGAGGCGCCATCCAAAATCGGTACGTTTATATTTATCGCTAATTTTTAACTTTTTTTAAACGACTTTAAAAAAAGGAGAGAGGTTCTCAATTCGAATGATTAGCGTCCGTCAGTATAAACACAAAATACAGGCTCCGTTCCTCCGAAACATTTTCAATAAAAGTGTACATAAACAATGTTTCCTCTAACAATCCCCTACAAAGAATGTGTCGTTTGTTTAATGAAGTAGCTAAATCCATTAATGTAGATATTTTTGATAATAACCATTTTAGATATAAACGGTGCATAAAAAAACATATCTTTTTATATTATTAATCCAGTAACAATGATTGTTAATGTTTTTCCTTTTTTTACGTCTTAGGGTAATTTACATCTAATGCATGCAATGCAACATCATTTTCTCTATGTTCACATAATTGATTTCAATCTAGATCAAAATTGTAAAACTACTATAAGTTTATATATAATTCGATTGTTATCCTATTTGTGAATGAATAAATAAATAAATAAATTCGGCTGTTTTTAGGGTTCCGTACCCGAAGGGTCAAAACGGAATCCTATTACTAAGCCTCCGCTGTCCGTCCGTCCGTCTGTCACGGGGCTATATCTCATGAACCGTAAGAGGTAGACAGTTGAAATGTTCAGATAATGTGTATTTCTGTTGCCGCTATAACAACAATTAATAAAAATAAAATAAATATCAAAATTAAAGGGGGCTTCCATGCAACAAACGTAATTTTTTTGGCTATTTTTGATCTTAATTTGTCAAGTCTGTATCACTTGAACTACAATAGGTAGACCCATGAAACTTTCTATAATTAAGTAACACTTCAACTGTAATAATAACAAATAATAAAAATAAAATAAAGTTGAAAATTTCAAGGGGTCTCCGAACACGTGAAAATTTGATGTTCTTTGAAAAATTTGTCTGATTTTTCCGGTACCCTTCGTGTGCTAGCACTTGGCGGTTTTTGTTTTTATTTATGTATGTCACTAAATATCTCAGACAACGGTTAACCGATTTTGAAGATTCTTTTATTATTGTATAAAGAATGAACCCGAGGTGTTTCCATAAAGAACACGAGGAATTACTATTTATCCCGTTAAAAACACAATATTTTTGTGGAATCGACTAGCTTAACAATTTTGGTGATATCTTCGCCAATTGTTAACAGATTTGATGTTTCTTTCGTTGTATAAAAATATATTTAGAGGTGGTCACTTACAAGATTGGTTCTCAAGGGGTTGCTATGTGCGCTTGTGCGCCGTAAAACGTTTGTAAAACATCATCACTAAGATTATAAATGTAAGTTATATTTTTTATCATACATTTTGTAATAATGTTTGACGCTTTGGAATATTTATAATTCTGTCAAGTCATGCTTGAATAAATAAATAAATAAATCACCTGATAATTTCAGAATGACTGGTAACGAATGGTTTCTAAAATACCTAGCGTGTCTTTGTGGTTTGTTGTAACACAACACCGGCCGTTTGTTGAGTTAGCGCTGGGAGATCGTACCATATCTACAGAATTTTACTTAGGCTAGTTTTAGTGTCACGCTGGGAGTTCGGCGCGAAGCTTGTCAGCCCCGTCCGTCAGTGCGAGTATCGTGCTGATCGTCGCGAAGTACAGACGCAAACAATGAGACGGCAATGAACGGCGGCACTTCGCCGGCGCGTGAATCCGCGCGACACTGAAACGCTCACTGAAGGCTGAGGCGCGTGGCCGACGGCCGGCGCCGCTCGCTCAGCGACGCTGACGCGCAGCGCGTACGGCCGCGCACCTCAGCGCTGAAGCTCGTCAGCGCCGAGCAGTCGGCGTTATTTTAAAACGCGTCTGTAGCAACCATACATATTGACCTTTCAGCGCCGATAATCAGCGTGACACTACAACCAGCCTTAGATCTATGACCAAACCCAATTTTGCTTCAAAGAATATTATTCGACGACCGATGCGGCGGGCGTAGGCCCGCCTGCGACGCAGGAGGTTGCGGGTTCGATTCCCGCCTTGGGACAAATGTTTGTACGATCTGCAAATATTTGTTTGGGTGTTCTGGGTATGTTCTATGTATAATAAAAAATATCTATCTATGTATGTATTGTATTAGTATATCACTCATCTAGTACATTAACACAAGCTCTGCATAAATAATTAGGTTATAAGTTATAACAAAATAATAACCTAATTATTCCCCCTTGATGGGGAGACTTGTTCAGCAATGGATGTGTGTGTGCTGATGAGAAGGATGAGGATTAATTGTACGGTTCCCCAACAGATCACACGAAGCAAGCCGCCATAATGCTGATGACGGGGCACACGCCGCGCGCGCGCCTCTCGCTCGCGCAGGCGAAGGAGGCAACACCCTCCTACGTGGTCAAGAAACCGAGTCCAGTGCGCAAGACCCCGGGCCGCAAGGGCAGACCCAGTGTCCGCGGGTCCACAGTGGCTGGTCGTGGGTCAGCGAGCTCAGGTGGAGATGTTGGTGACGGGATCACGCCCAAACGCAGGAGTGTGTATCAGGAGACCAGGCGCTCCAGTAAGCGGGGCTCCGGGAACAACTCGGTAACATTGATGATAATTTTACTTTTCTATGAGCTTATTCAATAAGCCAAAAGAAATAAAAGTTATTGATTTCTGATTTTGGGTTAGTTTTTCAGATTGAACGTTATTTTAAGTTTTCATATGTTTCGGACTAGCTTCTGCCTGCAGCTTTGGACGCGTTTTGGATTAAAAGTAGTATATTGTTAATCCAAGTCCAGATCTTCATATTGTGTGCAACATTCCAGCTCAATCCATTCTGTAGTTAGCGTTGTCTTCAAAAACATCTTCACAACCAATTTTTCATCTCAATCAATTTCAATAAAAGCGCGAGACTTCCCTAGCTAGAGCATATTGACTACGTGACGAAAACCTGCTTGGTATTTTGTTCCCCCCTGAACGGGTCACGTAGTATGGGTACATTTTAACCTGGATTGTAATTTTTTTTTTGTTCAACAGGTGTCAATCTTGGAGATCACGGGCTCGGACAGCCAATCAGCGGCCAGCTCATCCCGTGTCTCCTCCAGTCTGCCGACTCCCAAGAAATCCGCGCTCAAAGACTTCTCAAAGAAAAGCGCGCGCAAAACCGAATCCATCAAGTTTGACCTCAGCAATCTTCAGAACCACCAGAACGATACCACGAGATGCGAGAGCGAGGAGAGCAGCAACGCTGAGCACCTGACGCTGCACTACTCGGACTCTAGCGCTCACTCCAGCGTGCAGTCCCCGTCGCCGCGTCGGTCGATACACTCGCGCGGCAGTCGGATGCTGCAACAGGTCGGCGCGAGCCTCGCCCTGTCTCCTTCCAGGACGTTGACCCCTACCTCGCCGAGGGCAAAGAAATCCGCTCGCGGCAGCCTCATGCTGCAGAGGGCGTTGGACGGGGCGGACTCTGATTACACAAGTACCGACCGCAGCGGGAACGCGACAGTAGCCTCCGCGTTCCGCACCAGAACGCTCAGTCCCAGGAAGAACATGGAGTCATTCTCGATAGTGGATCTCGTGTCGATCAACTCCGACACCAGCCAGAATCGCTCCAAGTCCGTGTACAACTCGATCGATTCAATCAACACTACGGATTTCGAGACTCCGAACGCGTCGAACAGAAAGTCTCGCTCCACCATCGACCCCTCTCTACTCGGATGCAGTACGCCGTACGCAAGCACACGCCCCACGCGCTCCACCTCGATACCGGAGCTCAGTCAGCGAAGCACTCGCAGCTCGGCCTCCACGCGTCGCTCCAAGTCTCTCTCCACGCCGAAGAACCGGCCCGTGTCCGCTCTCAGCGGCGTGCCGGGCCGGCGCGGGACTAGGAGCCGATCGCGTATCAACGACACCGATCTACTACTGCTTGATGATACTGAGATGGACGACTCGCCTAAATCCTCTCGCCGCTCGCGCGCCAAGGACGCCACCTCAGACATCTCTAAAGCGACCGACACCGTCGTCTCCGAGACAGGCAAGAGAACGCCCGAGAACCGACTCAGTCCAGTAGACGCCGGCACGCCGGTCCTCAGTATACAGAGTCTCCTCGACTCCAGTCGAAGCTCGAATCGCTCATCGGCGAGAAAGGGAAACAAATCTCGCAGCACCAGAAGGAAGACCGTCGGAGTTCCGTCGGCGGTGAAGCGGCGTTCGGCCGCAAAGTCCAAATCGCTGGGCGCCACCGCGCGTCGTTCGATACTCCACCATAGCTTTGAGTCCGAGAATCAGCCGGAAGATGTGGAGGACAAAGTAACGCCGCGTGCATCGGTGCGGCTCGAGCAGGAGGCGGTCAAGAACCAGCACTCGACGGCCAAGAAGCCGCAGTCGCGCCGTTCCATCATCGACGACCTTGAACGCTCCGACATCGTCAAGCAGCTCTTCAACAGTCCCGTCAAGCGCAAACTGTCGCGCAGCATGACGGAGTTCGAGAGACGCTACGACGACGAAGATGACGACGTTAGGCGCCCCACGAGGCACACGCTGGCGACGACCGGCCGCAGCGGCGACGACTCCCTCTCGGATCTCTCGGAGGCGTTCACCCCGGAGCGCTTCGTTAGTCCCATCGGCACGCCGTCCCATAGCCCGGACCTCAGCGGCATCGAGCGGCTCTTCCAGCGCAGCACGCCCGAGAACGATCCGTGCAACATCCGCGGCGATCAAAGCTTGCTCCGTACGCACCGAACGCGCAAGTCCATCAAGAACGACGTTAGCAACGTCACCGGAGTTAAGCTGGTGTTCACGAGCTCGCCGAGGAACCGCCTCAGTGACGTGCGCGTCAAGGATGTGTTCAGACGGTCGCCGAACAACGACCTGGGCCGCGTCTCGGGGGTCAAGTCCCTGTTCGGGAAGGAGAGGTCCCCTAAGAACGATCTCTCCGACGTCGGAGGGGTCAAGGAGCTGTTCCGGAGATCTCCCACCAATGACCTGAGGAACGTGTCCGGCGTGAAGAGGACTCTCAGGAACTCGCCCCGAAACGATCTGACGGACGTCCGAGGGGTCGGGAGAATGTTCCGCCACGGGACGAGGAAGCGAAGCGAGCACGAAGTCAGCGGGGTCGACGAGCTGTTCAACGAGTCCAGCCGATCTCAAAGCTCGGAGGAGTTGTTCGACCGTCTGGTCGGAAAGCCTACCATCCGCAAGGTGTACTCCAGAACGTTCTGCACTCGAGCGAGCCAGAAGCCCGAGCGCCGCAAGGGAACGTTCCACAGCTCTCTGGAGCGGATCCCCGCCAGCGTGGAAGTGCTAGCGCGCGAGCTGAAGGTGCCCCGGCGCAACCAGGAACCCCTGAATATTACAAAAGAGATGCAGAAACTGGTGACTTCAACTGTAGACGGAGAGTTCCCGTTCCTTGCATCTCGCACCAGAAACAGCTCGCTCAAGAAATCTGCCTCGGAGCTGTACGGCGCGCACACGCTGCCTATAAAGAAGCGGTCGCTGGCCTCGCCCCGGGCCACCCCCGCAGCCCCCGCCCCCGTCCCGCGCCTGCCACTCAAGAAGCGCGCCGTGCTGCACTCTACACCGATGAAGGGCCGGCTCGATGTCACTATGAACGCGTCGGAGCTCGGCCGCGTCTCGCCTATACGCGCGCTTGACAATACGCACGCTCACGACACATTCGTCGCTAGGTAAATTATAACCTCTTAAACTCCTTAGTTGTTAGCCATGGCCTAAAATTATCACAAGAATAGCAATATATTACTTAGGATGACGGACAACCCGGTACTCACCCACACATGCGCACATTGTGGTTTGTTTCTTTTTGATGTACCTCAGTTGACATGGCCACCAACCAAGAGGCCACCGGGAACGCATTGCGTTCCCCTATCTGATTAACTGTATGACCAACTAGATTTTGTTAGTGATCGTAAACTTCAAAAAGCTAAACATTTTTTATGTTATAAATTGTTTTGTGGTTTCAGAACGACGTGCCACACAACTATACACGAAGCAGCGATCGCTAAAGGCGGATCGTCTAAAGCCAAAACTCCACAGAAGTCGGCCAGGCTCAGCCCCAAGGCCTCCACATCTAAAGCGGGCCCACCGGCCTCACCCAAGGCCAAGGCCGTTCTCCGCCCGAAGGCATCTCCCAAGAAAGTTCTGACTCCGCCGAAGCGCGCCACTAGAAACAGAATAAATACCACCACCGCGAACACGAGCAAGAAAAGAACGTCTCTGGTCATCGGCAAGAAAGCTCCCGTCATGAGCCCCAAGGCGGCCGCGCCAGCCAGCCGGCCGCCGCGGCGCGCCGCTGGACGGAAACAAGACCAGAAACCACCGACACCGGCCAAGAGAACCAGACTCACCAGGGTGCGGGCCGCCGTCGTCGTTCCTAAACCATCCCCTAAATTCAAACCTCTAGCTGACAAGGAAGCCTCTCAAGCGGAGGACAAACCGAAAAGGACTCGCAGAAACGTCGCTGTTCACTTCGAATCTCCTAAGGAATCTCAGGCGAAGACGCGCGGCAAGAAAAATGTCTCCAAAGGCAAAGACAACAAGACTGATCATGTTTCGGCGGAGAAACCTAAGCGAGGTCGCAAGCCTGCTGCCCTTGGGGTGGAACCGCCTGTGACGAGGCGCGGCCGCTGGACGGACACTAGCGCACAGAATGTGAACACGAGAGGCAAGTCAGTCACGACAGCTGACAAACCAGAGGCAAAGCAACCTAAAGGCCGTGGCAAGAAGGAGCCTGTGCACCGGCCGACCGCGCGCCGCGGCCGGAGTAATGCAGAGCACGTCAGCGTGGAACCACAACCTGAATCTAGAGGGAGGGAAACTGAACCTCTGCTGGGAAAAGGACCCAGGACGCGCGGGCAGAAGATTGAACTGCAATCGAGCACGCAACCTGAGCTGGCCACTCGCGGGCGCAGAGCCAAAACGGACAAAAAAGACAACAACACGGTTATTCCAGTTCCTTCGCTATTGGAAAACCGACGTAAGCGGAAAACTGTACCCGAGGAAGAAGTACCCGCAAAAGTAGCTAAAACTGTGACCCGGAGAGGCAGGAAGGAACTAGAACCAGAACCAGTGCCAGCCACGACGGTCCACGAGAAGCCGACCGCCAGGGCGAGACCAACCAAAGACAAGGATGACACCCAACAAGGAAGCAAAACTAGAGGCAAGAACGTTGATGTCGAAAAACCTGCGCCTGCCAGAGCAACAAGAGGAAGAAAGGTCAGTTTTTGTAAAAAAACTATTTTATTTTTACGTTTAACATCTTAAGAGGGCGCATTGCGCACCTTTTTGTGAAAAGGATAGGCATAGGATTGCGGGCTTACATTTTTGGAAGGCGTAAGAGCAAAAATTAAGTTTTGCTTATTTACAAGAAAACTATACAACTTATGAAGAAACTGGTTCAAGGAACCAAATAATTAGTAAAAATAATAATATTATTATTAATAACCTAGGAATCAAAACATAAATCATTTCAATAGGCTGCTGGGTTTCTGATATCTCGATCAAATTGTGTGCGAAACAGTGCACTTTTATGATTTTTTATATTGTATTTTTTTTCGCAATCGTGTTTTCACATGCAAGAAACCAAAGAAAAAATTATGAATTTAATGTAATTCTAGTTTTTTACCCCGGGGATCCCGTGAGTGCTGAGCTCTCGGCCTAGCTTGACAATACAACACGTTAGGTTCGCCTTAATACATATTAAACATACTAATCACATTTTGTTAAACACCTACATTGTATCTGATAGTGGATAGACCAACAACTAACTCTTACCATCTTTTTAGGTGGAACCCAAAGAAAGTCCCGTAGCAGAGAAGCGGAAAAGGAATACTAAAGTAGAGACATCACCTGTCAAAGGCAAGAAAAATTTCAACAACCTTGTGGCAGTTCATTGTATGTAGCTGTATTAACTTGATGTCGTGTTTTCAGGTAAAGAGACTTCTCCGAGCGTCCCTAAGAAAGCACGCCAAGCTGAGCCGGCGGCGGCGGCCGGCAGCACGCGCGCCGCGGCGGCAGGTAATGTGTTTGCGGCAAGTCATGGCTGCGCGTCGTCTTACTTGAACTGCGGCCGAGACAAGAGACGAGTCTGCGCGGCGTCCGTCTCTCGGGCTGCATGCAGCTGCAGTGTGCTAGCTCACAGAGACACTCTAGCTAGACGGTCTCATCGGTAGTGCAGTACCCGGCAGGCGAGCATCGAGTCGTAACCAAAACGCGAATTATTTGAACGCCTTCTAGAAGCGTTTACAAATAAGTAAAATGTGTTCCTTTGTGTTGCAGAAGGTGTAGCGAGCGGGCGCAGTCGCCGCCGGCGGTAACCGCCGCGCGATGCCACGTGTGTCAGGACAAACAACAGCGGTGAGCTTCATGTCACTTCTTTACGTTTGGAACAGATGTTCCATACCATAGGTACCACTAACTGAAAACTCCTTTGACACTCATGATGATGTCTGATGTCGGAGCGGCCAGTCGCAACGGAGACTAGCCATGTGCGCACGTCATATTATACTGCACCAGTGTGTGTGTGTGTGTGTTACATAGAAACTATGCAACTAATCTGCACCCGTAGATTGCAGTATTGCTTTCGGCTTGTACATACTCTGCCGACTCAGCGATGCGTCCTTCCCTCAGCGCGCCGCCGCGCCCGCAGACACGTCATTCCACGCTGGGTGCTTGCATCGACCGAGCGTAGCTTCGTTACTTTTAACTTGGAATAATTTTACTTTACGAACTTAGTAACAGTTTAAATATAATAAATAGTTTAAAAGTTTTTTTTTTCATCGTCGACTGTGGCCTGCGTAATTTAGTGTGTAAACACAGGTGCGCTGTTCCCTCATGAACGCTCAGACCTCTGACACTCCTGAACATCACAGAGCTTTGTAGAGGGGAGTTTTTTTCTAAATGTGTATTTTTTTGTTGCAGATGCATCAGGAAGATATTTAGTGAATACATTTACTCATAGGCTCCTCGTGCGTATTGTACAACAATATTATGATGTTTAATGTTCAATCTAGTTCTAGAGCTGTGCTCAAAATGTGCTAGCGAGGTTCTCATGCCTGCAATGTACCGATTGTTCGAGCAGTCCTTGTGGTAAAGTGGTTGTCCCCCGAATGTTTCTGAGACATGATTTCTGTCGACGTAGCGACATAGCGACGCGACGTCCTGATGCGATTGAATCGCGTATTTCACTCCGCAGATGTGGGGTTAGCTACGAAATACGAGGTTTCTTCTAAGCTACATCTTAGAATAACTCATGATTAATACTTTCTTAGTTTTCTGAAGGAACCGGAAGTACAACTTAGCGTCTAAATAATTGGTAGATTTATTTTAATGTTAACATTTAGATAATTCTAGTTTGTGTATTACGTCGAAAGTACAAGCGCGGACATTATGTGCTTTGACTACATTTAGCTAGTAGGTACTTACCCATTTTATTGGGAGTAATTTGATGCCACTGCAAATATTGATTTCTTTAAAAACCGACTGCTGTACTTGACTCGACACTATTCACCAGCTCGACTGGCACCACTCTCTTCAGTAACAGCGTCTCACTTAACTAAGCACCGTTTTCATTTTTGTTTGATAGCACAAAACACATTAAAATAAATAATGCTGAACAATATTCACACAGCATCATCTAGCCCCAAGCTGCGCAGAGCTTGTGATATGGGTATTAGATAACGGATATATTTAATACAATACATGGAGATATATTTTATTATACATACATAGAAAACACCCGGAACAAATATCTACAGATCTCGCAAACATTTGTCCCGAGGCGGGAATCGAACCGGCAACCTGCTGCTTCGCAGGCGGACCTTCGCCCGCTGCGCAACTTCTTATAACAATAACGTAGCTGTAATACTTAGGTTTACGACTGGTGTTGTTGCACGCACTGTTCGTGTTCGTGTTCCCTGAGCTAATGTCTTCTACTTATAACATATAACACAAGTTAAGTTTCGTTTCGACTTGTGCTATCGTACCTATACCTAGTATGTTTAATATATATTTTACATTTCCATTCGCACAAGCTATTTTAGTGAGTATTGATTGTCTTCAAAAACACACGCTATTATTTTTTCATTGATACAACTGTTGGATCAGTTTCGACCCGAATTAAAAGCAAATGGAGCTTTGAATGCACAACGTTGATTCATATCAATGCTAGTTTACATACATATAAGGTGCACAAAGTACACTATCTATCTATCTATCATGTCTAAATTTAAAATAATTATGAATAAAGTTATTATGCATAAAAACGATCTTTCCGAACTTCTCTGTTTTGAAAAAATCAAAATGTGTTCATTTCCTTTAATATAATATATACATAATTATAATAAATGTAGTTAGAGGCCAAATTGTTAAAACTAAACACTGACATGGAATTATAATGATATTTTTAATTGCTGTTGCGTTTGTTTGTAAAAAGGTATGTACAGTGCATTCACAGTTATTGTACCTCTAGCTGTTAGGTTGGCAATCTGAGCGTTATATTGCCATATATGACTCCCTTAAACGAAAGGTAAAAAACAGTATTGCTAATATTACCTAACTATGCCGATTTAGTATTACACTTTGTGTGATAATAGTACATATAATACGATATTTCTTAAATATTTAATCAGGTATTTTTGAAGTAATGTTTTTAATAAAATATTTATCTCCATACAAAATCAGTACAGTTGTACCAATATTCGATTAACATAATATGTAAGTACCAATAATATTATATCAATCAATAATAAATAACAGATCAACATTCTAGTTTCCAGTTTAATTGGGTAAAATGTGTAAGACGGGTAACCCTTTTTTACATATGTACCTGTAAGCTCTTCAAGACGACTCGACAGTTATACCAACACTCAGAAAACATCTGTCAGAGGTAAAATAACTGTGAATGCACTGTATAACTGAAACGTATGGATGAGTAAAACAGCCGGTCGCGGTGCGAGCTCGTTTATTACTGCAAAGCATTACAATGACTCGCGATGCACGACCGCGCGTGTACCATCAGTAGCTAGGTAGGTATAGCTACATATACATCAAGAACAACAGAACATTATTAGAACTTAAGAACAACTAGTAACGAGAAAACTGTGGTGGTTTTAAATTATCACAATTTATTCAATTAATACACATGTAGGTACAAATAATTATATCTAACATAGAGATAAGATAAGATAATTTTTATTGGTTCACAACTTACAACACACAAGAAAATACAATTAGAGATAGGTACAACGCTGGTAGACCTCGTGTCCACCCTTTCCGGCCATTCATACTCCTACTTATTTATTCGGTTGCACATAAATAAATAAATAAATAATGCTGGACTTATTTATGTGCAACCGAATAGGAATAAAATAATATGAATCTTGATTGATGGGCAGCGGAACGATCAATACGAGTATAAATAATTTGGCGTGTTTTAAAAAACGATAAACCGACTTCAAATTCCGGTACCTATAATAGATAATATTCATCTAACTCTCGGATGAACGAAATCACCCCTCCCTTACTTTCCCTGGCCGAAGGTCTTATGTTCACGTGTAAAAAGTTGAGTTTACACTGACGACATCTAGTTATAATTGAAGTCTAATTTAGTTTGACGACACATGGGTGTAATTGTTGACTCAAGAGAATATAATACCTACTGGAGACTGTTGGCGCCCGTTGCCATGGAAACCATTAATTAGGTGATAATAAAATTATCATATTCTGAATTCTTACAAACCTACGTTTTACACCAAAACTGTTGTAACCAGTCGTGATTCTCCAAAAATATTAAATTGGTTTTTAAGTTTAACGAGATACATTGTATACAAATCCCTCGGAAATACAATTTTTATGGGACCACCTCGGGATCATTCTCTATACAATAGTAAAAGAATCAGTAAAATCGGTTACCCATAGGCGGAGATATCAAGTAACAAAAATAAATAAAAATAAAAATAAACATACAGACGAACTGAGAACCTCCTCCTTTTTGAAGTTGGTTAAAAATAACATGGTTTCGCCCATTGAGGAATTTACACGCGACTGTGTTTTACAAAATGATTATAATTTATCAAATGCAATGAGTCTGCATAGTCATACATCAATCAAAACAAGAAACAAGTAGGTACTTATTTGATTTTTTATCTCCGATAAACTCCTGTGCTCCTAGTAGGTACTTTTTGAAGATTTACGAGTAGAATCACATGAACGTGAAAGAAATAGATAACTTTTATTATTCTACTTAATTTAATACTTCTGCTCTCCTGGAACTTTAATTAGTAACTTACGTTTTAGTTATACTAGACCTGTGCCTTATTATTATTATTTACGTAACTCGTGAGGCGTATATGAGATAACTAACTACATTCGCACAAAGTTTATTTTCCAACATTTCGAAGGGGCTCATTGGAATGAACAAGCGCTAGTTAGTCTGATTCCTCTTCAGTCGTGGCTGGGATTCATTCCAGTCCAGAAGAGGGACAATGTTTCGCTAAACAACAACTTACATCTTACGCTGCATTTGGTTCGACATACCTAACGTAATTTTGTGATGGCTTCTTCTCAGCCTAACCACCGACCTCGGGCCGAATTCTGCCGATCGCTTACTATGACAATAGTAGGTATCGTCGTACAGATGAAAGTAACTAGATAGTGCGCGCGGCGCTGTGTGCGCGGCGTTATGAATGGTTTCAACCTTGACGCGGGCCCAGCAGCAGCAGTTCTTTCATCAAAGGTAAAATCATTCTGAGACGATAGGTACTATTGTTATGGTGAAGCGATTAATTTACTGGAACCCAATTCCACTGAATGGGGTACACGTTTGATGAACATGTATTCGAAATCTACAAGAGGCTTCGCAGAGGAAAACTCAAAACATAAATCATGGTAAATATCCCGTTTTAAATGACTTTAGTGTTAGTAACCATGATGGATTTAAAAGGAGTCGCTTATACTCGTCGTAACGGATAGATACTTTGATTGTGTAAACTACTCATCGGCAGGTTGTCTGATCTTCACCGGGTTGGATATCCGGAACACGGCGGGTAGAAGGGCTGCGAGCGCCTGGTGGAAACAAACTAAATTTATACAATCAAGCATAAGGGTCACCATGTGATGGGCCATCCGTCACATACTAGTGAATATAAGGGTCACCATGTGATGGGCCATCCGTCACACACTAGTGAATATAAGATGAGTACTGACACTGACACTCCAATAGGTATCTACTTATGTCTGACAACCTGTATAGGTACAATAAAAAATTTACTTAAAGTTAAATCAATCATGTGATTTCGATATTTGCTTTCTATAAAATTGTAAATTTAGGTCTCTTGCCCTAATATTTATGGTAAAATAACAATAGACTAATTTCTGTCTATGGTTAGTCGACGTAATATTAAGCCAAGGCGTTTTTGGAATGTAAAACACGAGAGGTTGGGTCGGGCATTCGGTCTCCAAGCTTGGTTAGGAAAATACTGTGATATTATTGTAAATATTTATTAAATAAAACTATAAACCTAGTTTGGATCCCTTCATTTACAGTGTGTGTAAGTTTTCCGGGACAAATACTAATCCCTCGGGAATAAAATTATTATGGGACCACCTCGTGATCATTCTCTAAACAATAAAAAAAAAGTTGGTTGACAAAATTGACGGAGAAATCGACGAGCATACATACAGCCGAATATAAAACCTCCTTTTTTCGAAGTAGGCCTAAAAGAACAAGTGAGACTATCATCACTTGACTTCTTTGTTATTGGCAATATGTGACTGGCTTGTCATCCATCAGGTGAGATTGCTGTCAAATGTAAATCTATCACACTAATATTTTTTTGGATGTTTAGATGTAAATATGGATGGATGTTTGTTACATGTTCACGGCACACCACCTGATCAGGCTGAAACTGTGCATACAGGTGCTTCTAGGCCTGGAATAAAAGAGGCTACGTTTTATCCCATAAATCAGCTTCTTGGTAAATATTTTTTTTTAAACGTTTCCATAGAAACAACGCGTGCGAAGCCGCGGGCAGAAACTAGTTGACTATAAGAAAGAACCTCAAACAATGAAGAGTGCACCTGTACCTTTTCTGTCTTTTGAATCTGTCTATAAGAGAACCAACCCTCGGACCTTCACGTCTAGAGTCCAGACCTGCCGGTCCAGATCAACTGTGGTCGGTGTTTCATAGTAGTAAGGTTGTGTCATGTACCTGGTACACTTCCGGCTGCGTGTGCGCCGGCAGCTGCGCCGTGAGCGTGCGCAGCTCGGCGCCCCCCCACCCCCCCGCCTCCAGCATGAACCCCTTCACACACTTCAGCACGAGCTCCGCGCGACGCACGCACCACGCTACTGTCATCTCCTAGACAACAAAAATACAAATATCAATTACAATAACAACCAGGGCCGGCTTTAGGGGAGGGCGCGATATACAGTCGCAAAATGTGGGTAGTAGTGGGGCCTCCACCCCTTGGTCGGTCCGGGGCCTCTAAATCCGACCCTGATAACAACATTAGAATGTTTTATCAATCGACTGTCAACTAGATAAGCTTGGAAGAAGACCTATCATGACGCTTTGGCTAGACGTTCACGATCGAGCATCATTGATTCGCAAATTGTCATTGATCTGTCATAAGTATTAAACTCAGTGTGAGTTAAGGATCGCCCGGTGATTCCGAGAATTACAACCTCTTTGGGTCTTCTTACATCTTATTTGAGTAATAGGATACATAGAGTTGACATTAATGGGAAACGGTATTCGGGATCTGTAGTTACAATGGGTGTACCGCGTACCGTTTTCTTAGGAATCACCTTAGATAATAAACTTCAATGGGGCCCACACATAGATAAGCTATCGAAGAGACTTAGTTCTGCAGCAAATGCTGTCAAAAAAAATCCGTCATCTTACAGACGACGCCAGACGAGACATCTAGACTTGTTTATTTCAGCTACCTACTTCCATAGTATTATTTATTTATTTATTTATTCAAAAATATTGTTAGTACACTATCCTTACAGGTACACCAAATGCGATAGTGTACTATCTATAGTCACAATAATACCTAAAATCTAAGTCACCTTTGGTCATCAATATTTTAACACAATTACTAATTACAATTATTAATATCATTCTCAATTTTAACATGTTACCATTACACCAAACACAAAACAAAAATTTAAATTTAATAATAATAAAATAAAATAAAATTAATCCAATAATAAATCGTTCATCAAACCATTAAAATCACATACAATAATATTATGTCTTATGGCATACTACTGTGGCCAACGCTGCAGATATTAACACCGTATTTGTGTTGCAGAAGAGGGCTGTTCGTGCTATCTATAGTATGGGTCCCAGAGAATCCCTGCGTGATAAATTCAAAGAAATAAACATAATGACAGTACCATGTCAATATATTTATGAAAACCTATTGTACACTCATAGAAATATCAATCGGTTCCCTAAAAGTAGCGATGTACATAATTTGAATACTAGAAATAAACATAAACTCGCTGTGCCCACATCTAGACTACACAAAATCTATGTATCTTTTAAAGGGCAATGTATACGCTTCTACAACAAAACTCCTAGTGAGTTGCGAAAATTATCAGTAAATAAATTCAAACAAATTGTCAAAACCTTCTTGTGTAAAAAGGCCTACTATAAAATATCAGATTATCTAGACTCTAGATAATCTGATATCCCGTTCTATATCCGCTATTTTATCCTCTAGATTCTAGAGGATAAAAAAGTTTGGGACGGGATTTGCTCCAACTCGAAAAATAACAACTAACAGGCTAAAGGTTTCTTCGTCGCTTCTTTACTTTAGTCTACATACCGAAGCGACTGAAATCAAAATATCACTTTATTTCCGTGTCAGTGTTTCATTAATTATTAGGAATTTGACCTTTTCTAAGTGTACATTTATTGTATTTATGGAAATAAAGAGTTTTTGACTTTGACATTACGAAAGGCGGCTAACAGGGGTACCAGTAACATTTGGATCCCATCATTGAGAGGAACATGTCCATAGTCCTGGTCTGCCACTGGCCTTACCTCAGTGAGCTCGTGGCGCAGCAGCAGCGGTAGTGTTATGTTGGTGACGTCGTTGGCGCATGCTGCCTTCAACACATTGCGCAGCCCGAGGATGGCCGGGTGGCGGGACGTTATGTCGCCTGAGGAAGATATCACCACAGATTACAGACAGATTCTGAATATTATGGTGTTCTTTAAAATTAGTTGTTAGAAGGACGACGTCCGAAGCAGTAAAGGCAATGCAATTTTTTTGCAGACATTACCACCCTTAAGAAACCCCCCTAAATACAAGAGGGAATTTTCAAGGGGAAAACTGGTTTAGCAAAACTATGAAGACCGTCACACTAAATTAAATAAGAGGGGAGTGACCAGCACTCGCTACCTCACCAGATCTGAGCGTGGAGTGGTCCACCATGAGATGGAACACCACATGTACATCCGGCAGGTTGGAGTGCGTCGTCATGTACACGTCTCCGGGCTGCAGCCCGCGCCGCGCCCGCCGCGCGCCGCCGCCGGCTGGGAGGCCCGCGCCGCCGCCCACGCCGGCCGTGACGCGCGCGGCGTTGCGGGCTAGGGCCTGGAAGGAAAAGATACAAGTTTGTACACAAGTTTGTATGGGGATTCCTTGGTCCAATCTACTTTTAAAAAGGGGTAGAAAGTTATTTTGGCAAAATGCTTTGTCCTGAATGACTTACTTGAGAGTTACTTTCGAATCCATACTACTCGTAATATAACTCTGATTGTCTGTCTGGCTGTCTGTCTGTCTATTACCTCTTCACGCCTAAACGGCTGAACGGATATTAATGAAATTTGGCATGGAGATAGATGGTACCCTGGGGACGGACATAAGCTACTGTCTATCTCGGAAAAGAGCGTGCGAAGTCGCGGGCAGCAGTTAGTCGAATTATAAAGTAGTAAGGGAAGATCTTGTGAATGGTGGGGAGTTATTCGACTTATAGCCCCACAAATATTGAATGAACACGACTGTTTACTAGAGTAAATTACAATTGCTGACCGGGTCGCCACCCATCCCTCCACTAGTGTACTGACCGGTTCGGTGACCCTCTCAGCGATGGCGGCCCGCTGCGCGTCCTGGTGCGCGAAGTGGTGGTCGGTGCGCTGCGCCGCGGCCCCCGCCAGCGCCGCGCCCGCCCCCGCGGCCCCCGCCCCCGCCGCCGGCCCCGAGTCGCACACCACCACCACGCCGGATAACTCGTTGCTGTACAGGGAGAGGGACGACTGCAGGCGGCGGGAGTGCTCCGTGTCACTGCAACGAAGACAGATGGTCTATTCACAGAAATACATATGTAGTTTTAAGGTCGTATTTAGCCTTAGGTACTGACGGTGGTCAGTGCTGCGTTTGCGGGGCTAAGACTACCAACGGCCTAAGGATTGTATTAGAAAATATAGCGTCATTAGAAACAACCGAGAGAGAAATGTAATGGATTGAGGGCGGTCGTCGTAACGTAACTGTGCGTCGCCAAAGCAAATTACATAATTTATTATATTCATAGATGCTGCAATGGTAAGGGAGGGTCCGACGTATTGACAAAGCTCGCGGGAACAGCTTGATGTGGGTGTTTGACCGGTTATTGTGGCGCTAACGAGGCCGCCGAGCAGCAGCGGACGTCTCTGGGCGACACACTCGTGAAGGAATTAGCATCTGTCACTGACCTGTCGTCCCCAGTGAGCGCGCAGAGATCTGCCAGATCGGCCGCCACGATGCGGACGTTGTGCGTCTGTTTGAGCTGGCTGCCGAGGTGGATAGTGAAGCTCTCCTCCAGCGGGGGCCGCGTCCCCTCCGCGCGGGGCGGCGGTGGGCCCCGCGACGGAGCGTCCTCCAAGAGCCCCGGGGAGAAGGTACCCAGCGGGGAGTTACTGGAAAGGTTAAATAACTTTCGAATAAATAAATAAATAAACTGTAAGAAGACCTTTTGTGAAGAGAAAACAACTGAATTTATTTAATTTTCATTCAAATAAGGCAGGCCCTTGTCGGACCTCAGAACTCATCAATTTTCATTTCAATAAAATCACTCGTAACAATTACCGGTTTGGGTCGTTTCAAGTCGGATACCTTTAGTGTGGTGTGTCGTCAATCACAAACGTGTTGCATTTCTAAATGAAATCGGTAAAGAAAAGACTTGGACCAATTTTAATTTTAAATACAGATAAGAGAGAACTCAACAATAGGAATGTACAAGACATTAAGAAACGAGGTTTTCAAACAGCAGAACGGATAACCGCTGTGGAGTATTGGAGTGGCGACCGCGATGCAACGCGAAACGTAGTGTTGGGAGACCATCCACATGACGACGTAGACGTAGACGAATGACGTAACTTGACGTAAGTGTGCTGATGGAGACATAGCACTGACCTGGGTGTGAGCAGCGCCTGCGAGGTCTGGAACTGGTCTGCGGTGTGCATGAGCCAGGCACGGAACTGCGCGCGCTGTGTTTGCCACAGCGCGTCCAGCTGTGAGCCCCAGCGGCCCGCCACCAGCGCCTGCGCCTCGAAGTGGGCCGCGGCGAGCGCGTTGATCTCTTCTTCTGTGGTGGTTATGTTCAGCTGACGGATTCGCTCTTCCATTTCGTCGGTTTGCCTATGGATGGATGTGTTGTTTAAACTGACTCAGTATCAAACAGTAGTTGCCTGAGGCTGAGGCCAAACAAACATATTTTTTTCAGTTTTAAGTCGCGTAAAATACGTTCTTTTAACCGAAATGACGACTTATTGTGGGGCACAAACAGGATTTTAGTGTGAAACAACTCATCTCTTTCAAATAATCTACACTCCTATAGCCTCACCCTGAGTTACTGCATGTCTCAAGATATCAATATATATTAGATATATAAATACTTGGCAGCTACAAATAGCTTTTTGTAGTTACTGTTGTGTAAGCTGTTTTATGTCTTCATCTCGGCTTTTCCGGACTTCATCGAATGTCTTTGCGTATGAGTTCTCCACTTGCAGAATAGTCTCCAACGCTGGCGAGTGCACCAGCTTGTGGTATGCGGCTGCAAACACCTGCAACAACACACAAATGCATCTTCTTCAACAGCACAAATACATTAACTGCTCACTGCCGCCCCAAACAAGGGCGGTAACATACCACGCTTGGCGGGCTGATTGATGATTGCAATGAAGGTGTTGAATAATATGCAGAAGGAAGCTGCTGCCATTTTTCTGGCAGATTCCCTTAGTCGCCTTTCACGACATCCACGGGCTGAGTTGCAATGGAGGGACTCTTACACAGCGACCACCACAGCCGACACAAATGCATACCTATCTTGGTAAAGGTAATAGCCCAGTCTTGGACCCTGAAACCACTCGTAAAGCAACTGACCTCTTCATCGGAGGTCCCCTTCTGCTCCGCGAACTCCATGACATTGTCCTTGAACATCTTCTCCCAGTTCTTAACAATGCCCTCGGAGTTCAGCTCACAGGTCTTCAGCTGATTGATCAAACTCTCGTCTCTTTCATTATGGAATGTCTTCGTTTCTTCTGACACGAATTTTGCTAGTTTTTCATTTAATTCTGAAAAGTAAAGTGATACGATTAACGCAAAGGACTTACGAAAGTCTCCTCCAGGGAAAAAGGCGAACTCGTCACTTTTCTTCGAAACTAATCTGGGAATGCGATTTTGTACGGAGTTTCCGGTACTATTTACTGAAGTATTTCATAAAGAGTTACTATTGACAGGTAGAGATGCAAATCTGTCGACTGGAAAAATAAGAGGACGAATGTTTCTATTTTTATAGAGCCGAAATGTAGGTACCTGAGTAACTTGTAATATGATTCTTCCATGAAAACGTATTGAAAATAGTAGGTAGGTAGGTATATAAAAATTATAGTTTACCACAGTAACTCAATCTGTCTCACTTTTTATCGGAAAAACGCGTGTAATGTTGCGGGCAGAAGCAGGTAGCAAATAAAACAACAAAAATATTATGAATACCTATGTAAGTAATAAGTAGGTATTTCATATTTTATGTACCTAAACCTAATAATAATATGAAATACTTTTCAAAAACAAAATTGAATGGGTAAAGCAATATGACAAGTATATTTGATTGTCAGTGCCTCGGGCTGCAGCCCTGCTCGCCCTCCCCTAAATCCGGCCCGTTGCGGAAAAGTCGAGTGGGCGGAAACATAAACAAAACTCATGTAAAAGTTGTTGTTCTAATGCCATAGAGATTTTGAATGGTTATTTGCGTCCAATTTTCTCATAATTTTATAGAAAAGCCTCCTGAATCGTACTCACCGTCCTCCAAATACACGGGAATGTGAAACATGTTTATAACGCGCTGCACGAGCTCGCGCGTCGAGCCGCTGTGAGGAATCTCCACCGGAACCTCCAGTTTGAAGAACACCTCCTCGTTGGTGCATGTAGGAAACGAATATTTGAATGTTTTTGTAACATTTTGCCTTGTTTTTACATTGGTCATTTTTGTTTGCAAAAGAAAACAACAATGGCCGACTTGACTTTCAAACCAGCTGTTTTTGACACTGACATTTCACAGTAAGTTTACAAAATGAATTGGCATTGACTGTTTTTGTTTTTTTTAGATTATACCTTGAGTTGGGCCATTGGGCCCACGGAACAGAAAGAACAGTGGAAATGTGGTGAAATAAACGAGAAAACCACGAGAAACATTGGTTTTATTTAACTAAAAGAATTCCACTAGACAAACATAATGATTAATAAATACATACCATATAATTAATAAATACCAGGTATGACAGTTGACACATTTGGTATTGACAACACTATGGAGATCGTATACGGTGCGGTGTGCGGAGGTCGCATATCACCTCATTCTCCCCCGGTTCTGTTTTCACTCTCATTCCCATCAACCACAAAGTCCGCAAGGTAGGAGGGTAATTTTCGCGTCCTGGGGAGTCCAGTCCGAAGAACTGGCGTAGACGTCGACGGTTCTTCTAAAGGTGATCTTCCAGGCGATGACGAAGGAGCGATATTTTCAGGTGGAGGTGTGGAGTTATTTTCAGATGAAAACGTGAAGTTATCATCTTCGGAGGCCGTTTCAAAGTTATCGTCTCTGCTATCAGTAGTACTGGGGAAGGGAGCCAATTGACGGTTTGATACCGTTGACGTTTCTCCATTATCCCGTCTTATGAGAGAGTAGTAGGGATTAGTCTCTAGGAGCTCGGCTTCCTCGACAAGAGGGTCCGTTTTTGAAGAGCGGACGTTCTTCTTAACTAAGATCGGTCCCGGAGTGAGCCAAGATGGCAGTGAATCTCCGTTCGGGGATCTTCTAGGGTATATGAAAAGTTTTTCGTGCGGAGTAGCGTTTGTTGCTGTACACAGGAGGGAGCGAACGCAATGCAATGCGTCCTTCAGTACTACTTCCCAATTTTCCACCGATAATGCCTTTGACCGAAGGCTGAGTTGAATAGTTCGCCAGAGCGTTCCGTTTAGTCGCTCCACTTGGCCATTACCCTGGGGGTTATAGGGCGTCGTTCTGGAAGAGGCTATGTTTGACTGTCTTAGGAATGATTTGTACTCTTCGGACATGAATGACGACCCTCTATCACTATGAATGTAGAGAGGTTGGCCAAATGTCAGAAAAAGATCTTTCAGGCAAGTAATGACGGTGGCTGAGGTCATATCCTTACATGGGTAAGCAAAAGGAAACCGACTGTACTCATCAATAATCGTAAGTATGTACTTGTTGACTGTTTTAGAAGGCAGTGGTCCTTTAAAATCTATGTTGATACGTTCAAACGGTGACGTAGCTTTTATCTATTTACCCTTGGCCTTAAGAAACCTCGGTTTTATTTCGGCGCAGATAGGGCACGAAGCGGACATCTCCTTGACATCATTAGCTGTGTAGGGCAAGTTTTTAAATCTTACCCAGTGATATATTCTAGTTACTCCCGGGTGGTTGAGTGCGTTATGTAGTTCTTTCAACTTGTTTATATTCATGTAGGCGCATACGCGAGATAGAGCGTCCGCAGCAGCGTTTTCAGTGCCTGGTCTATAAACCATATCGTATTTGAAGCAAGACAGGCAATCGCCAACGTTGGATCTTTTCATTTTTTTATTTTACTGTTATGTTTTTGATTGAACATGAAGGCTACCGATTGTTGGTCTGTTATAAGAAGAAAATGTCTACCAATCAGGTAGTGTCTCCATTTCTTTAGGCTCTCTACTATCGCACAAGCCTCTTTTTCGATTGAGGATTGTTTGCATTCAGAGTTATTCAATGTCCGAGAGAAAAAGGCAACTGGTCTTCCATGTTGGGTCAGCGTAGCCCCTAACGCAAATTCTGAAGCGTCTGTTTCGACAAACATTTCATTGTCGTTAATGGCTACTAGAGCGGCTGCCTTGATATCTTGCTTGAGTTCTTCAAAACACTTGAGCGCATCAGGTGGCAACGGGAAAGTTGTCACGCGTGTAAGTGGCTTTATTTTTTCGGAGAAACACGCAATCCATCTAGCATAGTGAGCGAGCATCCCTAGGACTCGTTTTAGTTCACTAGTTTTAGTTGGAGCGGGAAGCTCTAGAAGAGGTTTTAGTCTTTCCGGGTCAGGACTGATTGTATAATTTTCAACAGTATAACCAAGCAAGTTGATTTTAGTTTTACTGAAAACACTCTTCTGTTCGTTTAGAGTTAAATTAAATTTATTAGCGGCGTCCATAAAACGTTTTAGATTGTGGTCATGATCCCTTTGATCTTTGCCGCAGACGGTTACATCGTCTAAATAGGAGAACGTTCCTTTTAGTCTCTCTTCTGATATGATGAAGTCCAGGGTTCGTTGAAAATCTGCAACGCCATTAGTCACGCCAAATGGGATGCGTGTAAACTGGTACAATTTGCCGCACGCTTCGAAAGCTGTATATATCTTTTCATTTTCTAAGATGGGTACTTGATGATATGCGCTCTTTAGGTCGATTTGACTGAACACTTTAAATCTTGATACATTGTTCACGACTGATTCTATGTTAGGTAAGGGGAAGGCATCCAAATCGGTGAATTTGTTTATGGTCATGGAGTAATCGATGACAAGTCGTTTTCGATGAACCCCTCCTCCCGCTACAAGGACTTGGGCTCTCCAGGGGGAAATACTTGTTTCAACGACACCGTCTTCAAGTAATTTGGAAACTTCTTCTTTTATAAAGTCCTCATCTTCCTTACTATAGCGCCGGCTTCTCACGGCGATCGGTTGAATGTTCGGCGACAGATTTGTAAATACGGAGACTGGCGGCACCGAAGCTCGTAACACGTTGCATATCTCTAAAGGTTCACCAGGCCCACCAAGATTGAAATTAATGCTAGAGTGATGTTTGAGCAAGTCATGGCCGACGATTACGTCGGCACAGAGGTTGTCGACAACTAGAAGAGGTGTTTGTTTGTAAGTATGCTTATTCATTGAAAGGGTAGCAAAACAGACACCTTCGACAAAAGAAACTTGATTGAGAGATGCGAGATTGACTGTCTGCTTGCAGGGTTTTTTGCGTAGTTTCATTATGCGAGCAACTTTACTGTTAATAAAGCTGACCGAACTTCCTGTATCAACGAGAGCATCAGCCTTGTATTCATTGATCATGATTGAAATTGTCGCACTCCTAAGGCTCGAAGGAGAGGCAGCAGAAGTAGCTCCACTGTAGAACTGGCCGTTGTTAGAGGTCGTTGGATCTTCAACTGTCGTGGAGTTCAAGTCAATATTGCCCGATCTACAGACGCTTGCGAAGTGTCCTTTCTTTAAGCACTTTTTGCAGGTGGCTTTGTTGGCTGGACATCTAAACCTTGAATGAAGACTCCCGCCGCAAAAAAAGCAGGAATTAGCCGGAGGCGGCGGCGTGGTCGGGGCGGCTTGAAAAGTTCGTGATGATGAAGCTGCTGCATGATTTTCGGATTCCTTGTCCCGTGAAGTACCTTGCGATATGGCAGTAAGTTGCGGAGAGTTGATACCAATAGCAACTGCATCCTTCTCTGCTGTTTCTAGAGCTATGGCTTGATTAAGTGCTTCTGAGAGAGTAAGTCTAGAGTATTCTAATAACCGCTCGCGAATCCTTCGTGATAGTAAGCCGGATATGAGGGCACTACGAACTGCTTCGTCTTCATGCTCTTTAGCCCAAGAGCATGAAGACGAAGCAGTTCGTCTTCGAATTTACAATCTTTCGCGGAAAGTCGAAGAGCTCTAACATAATCAGAGATCGTTTCGTCGGCTCGTTGCTTGCGATTGAAGAGAATGTGCCGAGCTAGAATAATATTTTTTTGTTTGACATAGATGTCTTCTAGAAGTTTCATCGAATCTTTTAAGTGGAGCATGTTTTGATATGCTTGTAAATTGATGCCGATAAATGGTTAACTAGCAGCTTACACTTAAGTGAGTCTGGTACATCTTCGGTAATCTCTTCTGCTAGGAAGCTTTCGAATGTCGATTTCCAATGTACCCATTTTACATCGGCGTCCGCGACATCAGGCTCGATGTCAAACCGATCGGGTCGCAGATATCTTGATAGCGAAGGCTTGCTTAGTTTTTCGTCAGGCATTTTTAGTTAAATAAATTGTGGTGAAATAAACGAGAAAACCAAGAGAAACATTGGTTTTATTTAACTAAAAGAATTCCACTAGACAAACATAATGATTAATAAATACCAGGTATGACAGTTGACACATTTGGTATTGACAACACTATGGAGATCGTATACGGTGCGGTGTGCGGAGGTCGCATATCACCTCAGAAATGGTAATTATAATTAAGTGTGGCACGCGTGCCATGGTATGCATATATATCTGATCCCAATTCCCAGTCGTGTTTTTACATCGCGTCGTCGAGTTCCGCGACAAATTCATTTTTCCGAAGTTATGCCGTATTGTTCCAATATAGAGTGTAAATATTATACATATAGTAGGAGAAAAAAATCTTTAAAATTGAGGTGTTTCAGACCATCGGAAAGTACGATTTTCATTGTTTTATAATAAAATCTTAATTTATTTCAATTCATTAATAATTTCATAGAACAGGTCTAGTCAAAATCAACCATAAGCAATATGGATAAAATTTATTTGATTTTGTATTTGATTGTTGATTTTTGTTTTTTGATTATTTATTTAGTAATTAATTAGGTACATTACAATACAAGTCACTAAATAGGTAGACATCATTAGGTCCTCTAACCTTCATTTTAATTAATGGTATGTTTCCTTAAAATTCCCGTCAGAGAGAAATGGATATATGCAACGGGTAGAGTTAAATGGATGCTAACCAAATCAAGCACGATAGGTGTGCTCTGAATATTTTTTGGAAGTCGATTTTATATGATTATATAAAGGATAAAGATATACGAAAAATCTACCGCGTCTAACCTACAAAAAGGCTTACTACAAAATATCAGATTATCTAGAGAATAAAAAAGTTTGGGACAAGTTTTGCTCCAACTCGAAAACTAACAACCTAACAAGGTAAAGGTTTCTTGTTCGCTTCTTTGCTTTACCTTAAAAATATTGAAGTGAGCAAAAATCAAAGGGATTACTTTATTTTCTAGTTTTACTTATGTAATTTGAATTTTGTGACGTGTCCAAGAGTCCTGTTAGGTCTAAATTTCGGTCTAAAGGTAATAAATTTTGTTTTTTTTTTTTTTTTAATTTCACGCGTATATGCCTAACGCAAATAAGTTATAATTGCGATAACTGAGAATATCGCCGACTAAGGTCAAGTAGGAAAAAAAAAAAGGCGGGAAGCATCAAACAGGGCGGTCGCGTTTTTTCCCACCGAAATTTAAAATTTTATTTTACTAGCAAATATTGATCAGTAGAGTTAGTTTTTACTATTTATTTTCATAATTATTGTATATAAAGTAGAGTAGTGTAAATATTATACTTAGCATCTGGTAAGTTTTTTTTACATTTTTGTTGATGGACTTTGAGGAGCCGCCGGATCCTGGGGGCACGGTCCCTCAGGTCGGTAGCAATGTAACAATATCTAATAGCTTTGAGAGACTTTCTAATGAATCTGGGATGGATACGGATACATCGACTTCCAAAAAACGGAAGCTAAAGAGCAAAATGTGCAAACATTGTAATAAAAAGAAGCGGAAAAATGGGTCCAACAAATCGATAGGATGTCATTGTGACAAGAACCTAGTACCGCAAACTAGTGATAGATAGCGATACAACAGTTATAAGTCAAGATCTTGTTCCTACCCCTGTCGTGGCAGACCCCACACCTCCACCAAATTCATCATCGCAGGCTCCAGTTGTGGTTACTCGAATTCAGTATGATTCCAATGACAGTGCTCCTTATATTGTACATGTGCAACGTGTTACTGAGTTACCAAACGATGGCTCCACGCTCCACCCAATTATCTTTGGGAAATTCTTAAAACGCAACTCTATCGATAAGTAATGTTGTGAATGGTAGTGTGAAAAGAATTGGTAGGAACAAAGTATCCATAGCATTTATTAGACATACTGATGCTAATGCATTTGTTAGCCATGCGAGATTAAGTGAAAATAATTTGAAGGCATTTATCCCAACTTATAATGTCTCTCGTATGGGAGTTGTTCGTGGTGTGCCTACAGACATCTCTCCAGAAGAGATCATGGAGTGCACTACATTACCTAGTGGCTGTGGGAAAATCTTAAAAGTAAAACGAATCAATTTCGAAGAAATTGTCAATGGAGCCCCTGTGTGGAAGCCAACTCAGACAGTAGTTGTAACATTTGATGGGCAAGTGTTACCAAACCGTATCTACATGTGTTATACTGCCTTACAAGTCCAACTGTACACATATCCAACCATACAATGTTACAACTGCTGTCGGTTTGGTCATACCAAACTGCAGTGTCGGTCCAAGCCACGCTGTTTCAAGTGTGGCCAAGAACACTCTGGTGATTCTTGTGGCATTCATGAAGACTGTCTGTCCTGCTGTTCCTGTGGTGGTGCACATTATGCCACTAAGTCTTGCCCTGAGTATGTTAGACAAACTAAAATTAAACATTCAATGGCAGATAAGTGTATCTCTTATGCCGAAGCATCAAGAACACATCCACCTTTAACACATTCTTATGCTGCAATTTTGACATCAAATAAAGACCAATCAATCCCATCTCATACAATAAACCAAGTCCCATCATCTTCTAGAAAAACTGTGTTCTTAAAACCACGTCTGCCACCTAAATCACACAAGGGTTATGACCAAAGGATCCACCGTGATCTGACTAGTCAGCCTTTGACAACACAATCCAATGGTTGTGCTCTGAAAGAGGACAACAAGATGTTGAATATTAATGATGTTATTGCCCTTCTAACCACTTTATTACAGTCCAATATAATAGAACCGTCCAACGCTGCCAAAATAATAGACACAATTAGTATTTTACACACCCATAATGGATCACACCAGATCCGCAGTTCAATGGAACTGCAGGAGTCTAGTTAGCAAAAAGTCTGAAATTATATATTTAATTAATAAATGTAACCCTTTTATACTTGCCATCACAGAGACCTGGCTTAAGCCAGGCTCTGTGTTTAAATTGAGCGGCTTCTCCTGCCTCAGGGATGATGGATGGGGTGGAGCCGCTCTTCTTATTAAAAATTCTTGTTCTTTTTTTCAATTTGTTTTACCTTCCCATAACCCTAATAATTTTACTGCTGTAGCTTGCATTATTAATAAAATCTGCTTTGTCTCTATTTACATACCACATCCTTCATCACAAATTTATGATGAAATTGACAGTCTGCTTTCATCATTACCTGAGCCATGTGTTGTCATGGGAGATTTCAATGCTCATCATAGAACTTGGGGTAGTTCTTTATCCAATACTCACGGTAAAGACCTGCTTGATATAATTGATAAACAAAACTTGTGTATTTTAAATGATGGATCTCAAACTCGGCGAACAAAACCCTCAGAAAATGATAGTGCTGTTGACTTATCCATTACCTCTCCTAGCCTAGCCTTAGTTATTACTTGGAAAACACAACCATTTACACATGGTAGTGATCATTTCCCAATTATTTTACAATTTAACAAATTTAAAGTCAATAATGCTCAAAAAGCTCCACCCAGGATGAGATACAAAATTATCTCTGATAAATGGTGCGATTTCAAGTCCCACATGGAAGATAAGATAAACACTTTGCCTCCTATATCCCAGGGAATTTCTGCATGTGCTAATATTTTTGTTAATAATTTGATAGAAACAGCTAATGCAACATTTCCTCTTAAAAATAGTGCTTTAAACAAGTTAGCATCCCCACCTTGGTGGGATTCTGAGTGTAGTCTTGCTGTTGCTCAAAGAAAAGAGGCAGAGTTAATTTATAATCAAGAAATGTCAGAAGAAAATTTTAATAAACTAATTGATGTAATAGCTAAAACCAAGAAAACATTAAAACATAAGAAACTGCAAGGTTGGCAAAGTTTTTGCGCAACCATTTCTCCTAAAACAAAACCATCAGCAGTCTGGGCTAACATAAGACGTTACAGATCAGGACTTAATGATTCTGCTTCTGCTACAATGCCTCATTTCCTGAGTGATAGCTTCATAGACCGTCCAAAGGAATTATTTATCACCCCAACAATCCCACAAAATCCTGTGTGTCCGAATGGTCTTGATGCACCCTTTTCTATTCACGAGCTGAAAGGCATTCTGTCAGTGACGCGCGATACGGCGCGGCTCCTGGCAACGATGGCATTCCTCTTTCTTTGCTCATCTTGGTGAAGATTCTTTGCATTATTTACTTACAATTATCAATTCCGTCATGCTGACAGGTGACATTCCTTCAGATTGGAAAATTCAAATAGTATTGCCATTTTTAAAACCAACAAAAAATTCATTAGACTCCGCGTCCTATCGACCCATAGCCCTATCGCCAGTCATTTTAAAAATTGTTGAACACCTAGTTAAAAATAGAATTGAATTGTTTATTGAAAGTCAGAACCTTTTGCCTCAGAGTCAATATGGCTTTAGAAAAGGTAGAAGCTCGATGGACAGCGTTAGTGTCTTTATAACAGATATTAGAGTAGCGTTTTCACTGAATAAGTCTGTTGTAGCTACTTTTTTGGATATAAAATCTGCCTATGATAATGTTTTAATTGAACTGTTGATTAAAAAACTTAATTTTTTAAAAATCCCACCTTTTTTGTCGAACTTTATTCAAAACATGCTAGCTGGACGAATAATTAAATTAAATTTTTCTGAGACTTCAAGAGTAGCGTGGAAGGGTCTACCGCAGGGTTCTGTATTGAGTCCTCTCCTTTATAGTATTTACACTTATGATTTAGAAACTTCTGTAAACGATATGGTAAGTATTCTACAATATGCAGATGATTTGCTTATATACACGCCTTGCAGTTCCATTGATATAGGATCTTCATACATAACATCTGCTCTTAAATTTCTAAAATTATGGTTGGATAAACATGGCTTGGAGCTTTCAGTGTCCAAAAGCAACGTAGTTACGTTTACACGTCAGTTGAATCCGCTACCTGCGAAAATATACTATGATGATATTCTTATTCCTGTAAATAGTTATTCTAAATTCTTAGGTGTAATATTAGACTCAAAACTCACTGGCCACCCTCATTGTGAACATGTTGTCACGAAATGTGAATAGTTTTTGAATTTGATGAGAGGTCTCTCTGGTGTTTGGTGGGGTGCTCATCCGTTTTCTTTAAAACTCTTATACAATGCTCTCATAAGAAGTACGCTGGACTATGGCACTTTCTTATTAGAACCTGGTAGAGCAGCTGCTTTCAAAAGATTGGATGGCATTCAGTCTAAAGCAATGCGAATCATTTTGGGGGCTATGAAATCTAGTCCAATTATTGCGCTACAGGCGGAATGTGGGGAATCTCCATTACATTTAAGACGACAGTATCTATCCGATAGGTTCTTTTTCCGTACTTCTCAGCAATCAAATCACCAACTTCTTCCTAAAATCCAAAATCTTTATCACCTCATAACCACTTCTTCGTATTGGAAACATAAACGACCTCCATATTTAACTCATAGCTATAACAAGCATACATCGATGTCTGCCCCAACTCACCAATCTAATCTTCTTCCCATCTTCAACTGTAGCTATAAAGCTTTAACACTTCCTCCTACTATACATTTTGATCTAAACATAGACCGCGATGATACAAATGCTAATGTATATTTTAAATCTGCCGTTGATGATCGCTGGCACGGTTGGCATCAGATTTATACTGATGCCTCCAAGCATTCCCAGATAGGAAAAGTTGGCGTTGGTATTTATCACAAGGACTATAATATCGTACAAAAAATTAAATTTCCTGATGAAACATCAGTGTTTACTGGAGAATGCTACGGGATTTTGAAAGCTCTGGAGTATATATTACTGATGAAACTTAAAAATACCATTATTTTTAGTGACTCAATGAGTTCGTTACAGTCACTCATCAAATACCCATTCCGATCCTAAACTTATTACCACATTATAATGGATTCTAGAACTAGGCTTTTGCAATGTAATGATCATGGATATTCAGTGCATTTCGCGTGGATCCCAAGCCATTGCGGTATAGTCGGCAATGAGCAGGCAGATATTCTTGCTAATGAGGCTGTGGAGTGTGGGGATCTCTTTCCCTACAAAAACTTTTCGCAAGATCTTCTTGCTCTACCCAGGATTTATCTCAGGAATGCTTGGGATGAGTCTTGGGCGGGCAACGTGGGCAGCAAGGCAAAACACTACAGATTTATACAAAGTAGTGTCTCACTCAAACCTTGTTTTTTTAAAATAAAACTCAATAAACGTACAACAACAGTTATCATAAGGGTGCGGCTGGGTCATACGTGTACCCCAACCCATCTAGCCCGGATGAAAATTGTAAGTGACCCTTTTTGCGAGTGCGGTGATGAATTTGGTGACGAAAATCATATTTTTTTTTTCTTGTAACAAATACGATCACAGTTCCTTCTTTAATGATCTCGTCTCCCTCCGTATTCCGCTTCCTATTAATATTGCCTCCCTCCTTTCCTCCTTAGACCCCTCTATATATCATTGCTTAGCATCCTTTATTTGTACAAATAATATAAATATATAGTGTATTATAGTATATTATTGATAATTCCCTTAGTATAATTTTCATGATTATTGGTTTATTTGTGTGAGGTTGGCGACAACGGTGCCTTTAGTAATTTTGTTGCATAGCACTTCCAATGTTCTTCTCTATTCCGTGATTGGTCGGTGATTGGTCGTTAGTTTGGCTTGTGCTGATGGGAATCTTTTATTTTAATTTAACTAGTGTTGCCAGACTTGCAATAATTATCCTCTATAGATCCACGCTATAGTGTCATACGTTAAAAAAAAATAGGTATCGCACGATAGTATTAGGTCCTTACATATGAAATTGGCGTTTTGTATGGGAGGAACAAAAAGTCGAATATTTTTTAATATAATATATTTAATTAATCAAAGTATGAACCATTATTTTCTATGCACTTTTGCCATCTTATAGGTAGTTCATTGATCCCTTTACTAAAAAAACCAGTCGGACGGGAATCAATAAAATCTTTGAAGGCGATTTGGACTGCCCCATCGGAGTTGAATTTTTTCCCTTGCAAGAAGTTATCCAAATTTCGAAAAAAATGGTAATCTGTTGGAGCAAGGTCCGGGGAGTACGGAGGATGTCTTAGACTTTCCAATTGAAGCTCTTCTAATTTAGTAGCCGTCTGTTGCGCAGTGTGTGGTCTAGCGTTGTCGTGAAGCAGCAGTGGTGTGGAGCGATTGACCAGCCTAGGTTGTTTAGCCGCTAGCTTTTCCATCATGGTTTGCAATTGCTGACAATAGACATCAGCCGTAATAGTCTGGCCAGATTTGAGAAAACTGTAATGAACAATACCGGCACTAGTCCACCAAACGCTTACAAGTAACTTTTTTGGGGTTAATTTTCGCTTGGGGCAGGATTTGGCTGGCTGGCCAGGATCCAACCATTGCGCTGAGCGCTTCCGATTATCGTAAAGAACCCATTTTTCATCACAGGTAATGATTCGGTTTAAAATACCTTCATTATTGTGCCGGTTTAGTAATGTAACGCAGCAGTCGACGCGCGTTTGCCGGTTTGCTTCAGTCAATTCGTGAGGTACCCACCTTTCAAGCTTTTTAATCTTCCCAATTTGCTTCAAGTGAATTAAAACAGTTTTATCACTAACATCGCAGCCTGCAGCTAACTCGGACGTGGTTTGCGATGGATCCGCTTCCACAATAGCCTTCAACTCTTCATTATCAACTTGAGTCTCAGGCCGTCCACGGGGCTTGTTCTGCAGGTCAAAATTTCCAGAACGAAAACGTTGGAACCAAAAACGAACTGTGTTTTCTTTTGCAACACGACCGCCATACACATCATTCACCCTTCGAGTTGTTTCCGCAGCACTAGTGCCACGGCGGAACTCGTACTCGTAAATAATGCGATATTTTAAGTTTTCCATTTTGTAAAATGAGTGACGCAAACAGAAAAAAACAGAAGAAAAAAAACAAATGAATGACGATCATCGAAGCACAAATACATGAGTCTATAGCTGTACAAATTTGAATTTGGAATTCCTTACCAAAGAGGAGAAATTTGTGATTAAAGTGGCCAGTACGAAAAACGCCAATTTCATATGTAAGGACCTAATATATCGTAATTTCACGATTTTTCTTTTCATCTCTTCATAACTAGGTTACGAATTCTGATCTGAGTATATAATCAACACCAGTTACCGTTTGTTCAAGTTCGTGTTTGAATCGCTAATACCTACCAATACACAATACATAATTTGTATCGTTGAGAACGAATCGCAGGGTAGCTCTCCCAATAAATACTACGACTACATACGTCAACCTTGTCAAACTTTTCTTCATCCATTCATTTATTTTGCATTCATTCATTTCCAAGAAGTTGAGGAACGACTATTACAATAACAAACAAAACAAAGAAAAGAAGTGAAACCACCGTGTGTGAGCTCAAATTTACAATTTCTTTCATTAACAAATAATGAGTTTACATTAACAACGTAAGAGTGATCTAAAAAGCGAAATGCTGACTCCTCGATTCAAGCTTGCACAGGACGAGAAACATGTGTACATCAACGTGCACGCGCCGTACACCAACGTCGGCGACACAGAGATCGACATCGATGGTGAGAACTTCCTCTTTGTATCCTCCCCTTACTTCCTCCGCCTCCGGCTGCCTGGGAGAATCGTCGACAACGAGCGATCCAAAGGATCTTACATCTGCGATTCCGGCGAGTTTAACCTAACATTCGATAAGGAGTCCCCGGGCGAGGTTTTCGAGAACCTTGACATGATCACTAGCTTGCTAGCCCCGCGAGACATCCCGGACATCAACCCCAACCTAGTCGAAATGCTGGAAGAAGATGGCATCACCTTGGAAAACGATAATGAGAATGTAACAGATAACAAATACACGTATGGCTTCGCTAACAAAATATCTACAGAATTCAGTAAGATTGGCGTTGAGTTTCCACAAATATTTGAGCTGGAAGCCCCTGAAACCATTACAGTTGAGGAGCGGACTCTGTTACGCACAAAGCACGAAGACACCAAGTTTTCTTCGGACCACTATTTAGCAGACTTTTTTGATGAAGAGCTATTAGAACCTTATCTATCTTTAGCCCCAACATGGGAGAGTCCAGGCTATAACAAGGAAGTTCAGTTTACTGATGAAGAAGTAGGCATTTTAAAAGAATTACCAAACAAGCATTACTTGCTAACTAAAACTGAGTACAGAGAAGTTATGTTGGGCTTAGTGGACATATTGTTTGGCTTTTGCTATGATAAAAGAACTACTCTCAACGAGAGCACAGTAGAATCTAGTTGGACGATCAATAAACTCTCTTCAACCATGAGCTGGTTCTGTACCTTCAAAGACCTAAAAGAAACCTTGACAACATGCTACCGACGAGTGCTCATCTACCCTATATTTAGAAACTTTGATCTGTGCCATAAAGTCAAAAGTGACCTCATTTCTTTGCTTAAAAGAGGCAAGAAGTTTGTTATCAAATGTTTGGTAGAAATCCATCAAATGTTCAACACAAGCAATGATGCCCGCTACATTCTGAACCAACTGTACATCAAAGACTATTTAGTTTTTCTGCAAAAGTGTCGGAACGAAGAAATAGATGAGCTATGCAATAATATTGTAAACATTGAAGTCTCTAAAAGTGACTTGAATTTGGAACTGATTGAGTTGGAGGCCGCAGCAAACTTGGTGCAGCAAGAAGACACAGAGATAATGGAGAATGAAATGGCAGTTAAAATGGCTTCCATGAACCTGCTGCCCGGCTTGAGACACAACGGCCTCTACATTGATGAGAGTGAAGAGACGGATTCATCAAGTGATTCAAGCAGCGACGATTCATCATCTGAACTGGATTCTGATGATGACCCATCCTGATTAGAAACTATTGAACTCTATAGCTTAGGCCTTTAACTCCAACGTTAAATCAATGACTGATACAAGCAAAGAAGTTTATCTTAGTTTGTTTTATTGTATAGTAGGATAAAATGTGATAGTAAGTGATTTACTTAAGATTTTTATATCAAGCTTATTAATACTTAACACATTGATATTATGATCTTGTTTGATACATTCTCTACTTTACAAGTTGGAGGGCAATTAGTAATTTGAGTGTCATCAAGTTCATTCCTTTGTAAAACTGTGGTGCCCTCAGCAAAGATAACTTTGCAAAACTGTGGGGCCCTCAGCAAAGTTAACTTTTTGCAAAGAAGATGTAGTTGGTAGACTAACAGAAGACATCAGATTAGTAATCCTAGTTTAATATTAAGTAATATCTACTGTCAATCAAATAAACTATTAAGTTAATAATCAATCAAATAAATATTTATGTATGTCAGGAGTTGAAAGTTTTAATTTTACACATAGTGAACATAACTACCTACGAAAATTTTTATAAATAACCTACAATAATAAATAATGCTGGACAATTCACAGAGCATCATCTAACCCCAAGCTAAGCAGAGCTTGTGATATGGGTATGTACTGTACACCAGCCATACTTGATGTAGAATGTTTGTAAACAAACCACGACACAAATAACTAACCGCCGTATTCAAGACCACGGTCAAGAACACAAGGTCTCACAGTGCTCACGAACGCATAGGGTCGGTAAATTGACAACTTTTGTATGGGAAAACTGTCAAAAATGTGCACTTGGCTTGCTACCGTACATAAGTATTGTTCTTGAACTGACTTATGTACGGTACTTGACTACTTAATTGTGGAAATTAATTATACAATGAACAACGTAGGATCTTGCTTAGATACCAATAACATAATAACGAATATACGAGATGACATAATAGGCGACATTATTGTTGATCATAATGTATTAGGCGATGGTCATGCTGGCTTGTTATGCTCGTGTACGGTAGACTGTGTTGGCAAACATAATGCTACGCGGAAAATTTTATGAATTTTAGAGAGAGTGTTTTAGATGTAAACTGGTTTGTGATGGGAGTTATGAATGCAAAAGATTCAATTAAAGCGATTTGGCAAATAGTTAATAAACATAGAAATGGTAAAGATAACATTTGTGCTAATGATTTAATTAAACTTAAAATAGATGACAAAGTAGTTGATAGACCACAGGAAGTTCCTAACACTTTTATGAAAAAATTTGATCACGTCTATATTCTGAATGAGAGTTTTGGAGCTGGAGAGGCCGCTATAGGAGTTCTTACTCATAACAATGCTTGCATAGAGTCGGATATGCAATTTGATACAGTTACCAGTAAGGAAATAACCAAAATAGTCAAAGCTATGCCTAGAAAGAACTCACATGGTCACGATGAGATCCCTATAACAATAATAAAAGATAACATTGATATACTGTCAGACCCTCTGTCATATTTCTATAACTTATGTATTAAGGAAGATGTTTTTCCAGAACAACTTAAGATAGCAAGAATAATTCCAATCTATAAGGGAAAGGGCTTGAAAACTGATCCAAAGAATTACCGACCGATTTCCCTTCTTCCAATATTATCTAAAGTTTATGAAAAAATTATTAAAATAAGACTTAATAGGCATTTACTCACAAATAATATAATCAATGTAAGACAGTTTGGCTATCAGCATGGAGTTAGTACAAATGATGCGATTAATAGATTGCTGGATGACGCTTTAAACAAATTAAATGAAAGACAGAGAGTAGGGGGTCTGTTCTTGGACTTAAGCTCCGCTTTTGACACAGTTGACCATGAAATATTACATAACAAACTGAAACACTACGGAATTAGGGGGAAACAGCTAAATTTATTTCGGTCATACCTCAGTAATGGACAGCAATATGTAGAGTTAAGGACAACAAACGATAGTTTATTTTGCACTAGTTGAGTCCAAGCTTCGTTACAGCATATTATTTTGGGGAAACAGCTATAACTATAATATAAATTCAGCATTTGTGATGCAAAAGAGAGCGATTAGGACGATGATACGCATATCTCAAATAGAATCATGTAGGGAACATTTCATTACTTTGCGCATACTTACTGTGCCTTGTCTATATCTATTCATTCTCTTGATGGACTGCACCAAGTTCAAAGATCAAAGGGAGGCACTGATGACTGAACTTAATTTAAATAGATTAGATTTAGGAACATTTATTAACATTTTAGCAGAACCAAATTCAATAGCGGCCATTTTATTGTTTAAAATCTTTATGCATCAGTGACTTCCTTTGTATATAGCTACCTACAAATTGAATATTAGGTTTGATTTTGTTGTTTGTTTTTCTTTTGTTTGTTATTGTTAAGTTTAGGTTATGATAGGACTGACATACTTTACATAGTAAAAGTCCTTAACAATAAATTAGATTTAAAAAAAAAAAAAAATCTATTCATTCTACTCACATACCTAGTAAAACACTTAAATTCATTCGAAAACCCTGAGGCAAGGGCTTTAAGGGAAAAAACAAGAAGGGACATAGTAAAGGAATTTTCGCCTAAGCTGAACATATCAGTGCACAGCGTACGGCACCAGGCTGTAAAACTATATAATAAATTGCCTATCCCTTATAAAAGTGTATTTAATGCAGATAAATTTAAAAATAAACTAAAAGAATTCTTGTTGAAGAAGTGCTACTATTCTTTGAAGGAGTTCTGCGCTGACAAACATAAGTCTGAGAATCTGTAATGATAATAATTTAACATTTAGGTAACATAGTTGACATAGTTTTATGAATATTTTTCACCTGAAATCTGACATTCTTGATTATTAATTGTTTGGACATTTGAGTAATATTTTGATTAAGCACTATTATGGTTTGTTTGTTTTTTTTTTTTTTTTGCTCTGTGTCTACCTATGTATAACATTTATTTAAATATTGTAGCTGTACTATAATTCTCTGTTTTGTATCTGTGTACCTATCGATGTGTAATTTCCGACACAATGTAAATTGTTTGAGAATAAATGAAATGAAATGACTCGTCTGGAACGCACAGCTTCATCATTTCTAGGATGGTCGGGTTGGATATAATCCCCCGGAACACCCTAACCACATACAGCGCAAGTGCCATATCCCTCCTGAATTCCAACTTGTTGTATCCAACCATACCCAAAACGAAAACGGTTGGATACATCAAGGGATAGAAAGGGTAGACGCCATATCTCTTCCAATATATGTAAGTATCGCGTGAACTTGTTCTGTATGCGTTCCATCAAGAGACTATATTTACCTTCATGAGGAGTCCATACAGAAGCTGCGCTTTCCATCTGGCTTCTGACCAGAGCATCATAAATTGCTGTTAAAACTCATAGTTTGTGAAACCGTTTACTCGGCGTAAAATTAATCCTAGAATTCTGTACGCCTTTTTGCAAACGCTTACATTACAACATGGAGTCTGAATCTCAACTCTGTCCAGTCGAACCCCATGATCCCTAATTGATTCCATACGCTTCAACTGCGCTTCTTCTATCTTGTAGTTGTAGTGAAGTGGGTCAGTTGCTCTACTAAATGTTATAATGGAACATTTGTTCACGTTAAACTGCAATTTGTTTCTTCGGCTCCACTCCACTACCCTATCCAAGTCTTGTTGCAGACGTACGCAGTCTCCTTCCTTCTTAATTGGCAAGGTCAACTTGAGGTCGTCTGCGAACAGAAGACATTTAGCCTCTGAGACAACTTCGGGCAGATCTTTGATCATCACGACAAATTCTAGCGGCCCTAAGTTGCTACCTTGACTTACGCCTGTCCTCGTGAAATACTGTTTAGATCCCGCGTAGTCCACGTACTGCTGCCTGTCCTTCATATAACACGTGAAGAACTGAAGCAGTTTGGTGGTGCAGCCGATCGTCGCCACCTTTGTCAATAAGATGTCATTATCGACCAGATCAAAAGCTTTTTTAAAATCAAAGTAGGCGACGTCGACTTAAACCCCTGCGTCCACGTTCGGGAGCATGCAAGACATCGAGTTGAGGAAGTTGCTGGTCGTGCTGCGGGCTGGTCTGAAGCCGTGCTGAGCGTCCGAGAGATGGGCTGATATTTGCTGCTGCATGCTGCGCTGCACTGCCGACTCGAACACCATTGCTGGTGTTGACAGTATCGCCACGGGTCTGAATCCTCTTACCTCAGAACCGCTTTCACCTTTAAGTATGGGAATCACCCGGGCAACCCTCCAGCGTTATGGGAAATACGACCCTTCCAGGCATTGGTTAAATATGTGGCCTAGTGGCTCCGCGAGAACCCTGCTACAATCCTTCATTACAAACACGGGAATCCCGTCTGGGCCTGCGGATGCTTCGGGTTAGTGAGTGCCAACCGTACCTCTGCCTCCGTGAGCCGCGGCACGTAAATGCGCGCGCTGCCTGCGCGGCTCGAAGCCTCATCCTGACGCACGTCCAGGGCCACTGTTGCGGTGCCATAAACCGAAAGAAAATACCTAGCGAATTCCTATGCACATTCTGCCTCCGGAAGTGTATTACCATCTTTAGTAATTTTCTTACGGTCCACCGCACCCCGTTTTGATAAAGATAAAGATAAAGATCATTTATTTGCATAAACATGTGTAGATATAAGATTTTACTAATAGGTATGTAGGTATCAACATGTTTTACCGATTACGGTGTACAAATTGTGAGAGATGAGATGACATGCAGTAGGTAAGTAAAATAATAAATAGAGTTATTAGAAGCAATGTCAAAAAATTAAAATTAGGTAAGAAATAACGATACTGAATTCTAATAATAATTATTCTATACATGTCCATTAAAAGTTATAATTTATCATTTAGAAAGTCGTCAATCTTATAATAACATTTTTCAATTAACAATTTTTTAAATTTCTTTTTAAATTCACAATTATTAAGCTTCTGGTAGCTCTTTGGTTTGCTCTAACGTATTCCCAGAATGCCTTCGGGTCCTCCGCTAGTCTGCTCTGCATCCGCTCCTGATGATGTTGGTGCTCTGTGTGTATCTTTTCCTTGACTCTCGCTCTACATTCAGAAAAGGCCTGGTAGTTCTCCTTGGACCCTCTCGTCTTGTACAATTTATGTAGCCTTGCCTTGAGTTTTATTTCCCGAATGATATCTACCGTATACCACCTTGGGTAACTATATCTAGAGTTTACCTTTCTTATCCGCTATTTAGGTACACTCGTTGAAGGTCTCATGTTGAGAAGCATAAAAACAGTCTAAAGCGTCCTTTGGCTCTTGGATCTCATATAGAGCGCTCCAATCAGCTGCCGCTATTGTCAAGTACAAGGCGTGGTAATCTGCTTTACTAAAGTTGCAGCTCGGGGGTGTGCTCGGAGGCGGCGGCGGCGGCGCGGTGACGGGCTCGGCGCGCCCGCTGCGCCGCACTGTCACCGCGAGCGGTGGGTGTTGCTGACCTACCCGCACTAGTGCCTCACACTCATGCACACTTGCACTTCATCCATCTCCAATGAGACCAACACCAAATCTAGTAATCTGTCATTACAATTTCTCACCTCGTTTTTCTGAGCGAATTCGCAAAAGGCTACAAAATGTTGAAAATAGTTGATAACATTGTCATTACTTGAATATAAATTAAAATCACTTATAACTATGCAAGACCATTAGGACACCATTAGTCCATAATTCGAATAAAGTTAAATAATCATTCTCGGTACTATAAGGTGGAACATAAACAACACAACAAAAAATAAAAATTTGTCTTTCAAGGACATCAATGCTGTCCGGGACCTTCGCTCGTCGTAACTGAAGCCGATGCGGCGCGGCTAGGAACACTTCCGCCCGTCCGCTGGCCACCTCTTAAGACCTGGTATCCTGGAGGTTCTATCTCTGCATCATGAATGGACTCTACACAAACCGTCTCTGTGATAGCAAATAAAGCCGCGCCTGAGGATTCTATGGTGTTGTAAATTTTATCCAACTTAGTTCGTAACCCTCTGACATTCTGTAGTATATCTCTGTGGTACTATTTTTCTTCGATTGGCCTATTTGCCTGTCTCCGAAACCAAAACCACTCGCCAAACTCAGAATTTACCGGCCAGACTTCCGGTTGGCAAAGTATTTCATACTCTCTTTGCGACAGCGTGATATTATACGAAGCATAGTCCCGCTCAGTTTTATGCTTGATCTTGCCAACTTATATCGGGGCTTTTCGTGACTTTAGTTTTGATGGTAGTTTTATTGCAAACCGTAATCCAATCATACTCCTCGGGTATCGGATCCGGTGGTGAGGACATAGCAGCTACCGGTAGCCTTGTAGTAGAAGCAATTGCCTTAGGTTGTAGGTGTTCGCGTTGTGGATCTTCAAGCTTATTTAGGCATGATTCTAAGTTTGACTCACTATTCTGTTTGCTCCTTTCTAAATCTCTATCATTTTGAGACAGTGAGAGTTCTTGGGAGGTCACCCTGTTTATGTGTAGTGTGACAGAACCAGTCTTAGCCAGCTCGGAATGCAGGCTAGGTTGGCGCTTACTAGGCGCGACCTGAGAAATTGGTTTCTCTTCCTGTTTACTGGAACCTCATTTCTTCTCTAAAGTACTTATTCGCACGTTCAACTTCTCAAAGTGTTTCAACATTAGGTACTGTGAAATTGTTGTTCATCGCAATAGAAATCTGCTCCGCTATAATTTTACTTACAGTAAACTTTAAGCGTTCATGAAGTTCATCTGTGCTCTTCTGCAGCTCTACTTCAATAATATTATGGACCTCTATAGTCGACAAGTGATTGTTTGTCTATGTTGTGTTGTGTGAGGAGAGACATTCTACATCGAGTTTGTTTACAAACATTCTACATCGAGTTTGGCTAGTGTATAGTTAATAATATCTATAAGCGGAAATCGAACCTACATTTCTCTTTCTTATTTCTGGTTGTTATAAGATACCGCGGCTTCGCTCGCGCTATGCGGATACAAGCTTGCCTGTTATCTAAGTGTGATTTGTATTTGTATTTTGTATTTATTTAAACATTACATCTATCATTACAGGTCAGACCTAATACAACAGAGTAGTCATCGGAATAAATAAATAAATAAATAAGTAAATTAACAGGCTAAATACAAATGTCAATAAGATGTGATATATGTGAAGTACTCACGCCACATCTCATGTTCAGCTGCTACGTAGTTTTAGATATCTTAGGCCACAAACCTGCACATAGATCTTCATTTACCAACTTTCGTTTTTATGTTAATTAGTAGTAGGTAACCTACCTAAGGTTGGATGCGAGGGCCGCTCTCCCTATCAAAAGACCGCTCTCCCTTTCGCTACCCACGTCTCCCCGTGGCATAAACCTGCGTATTTGTGTACGATAAACCTCAACGGCTTCCTAGATTGATGGTGGGGAGACAAGATAGTTGAGTAGACATAGGATCTTTGTGGGAGATCGCACGGACTTCAATTGTTTGGGGGGAGACTTTGCCGATCAGTGGGAAGAAATTGGCTTATATAACCCTCCTCCTTTGGTAGTCGGATAAAAAAAGGTGGGTACTCAAAGTTGTTGTTAACCAAGGAGGTTTTATTATTAGTCTCTCGAAGTTCTTGACAGAAACAAGAACAAAAAATAATAATGGCAGAAGTCAAGGCAAGTTTTGCCGCTGACATCAAACTAAACTAAACTATTGAAGAAAACAAAACTTTTCCAAAAAATGCTAAGAATCACTCCCCACATTATATGCGCTAGAACATTATTGGTAAGTCCTCACACTCAGGACGGAAGCTTGTAACCCAAGGCTGGCAAGGTAAGTCCTCAAACTCAGGACGGAAACTTGTAACCCAAGGCTGGCATGCAAGTTTAGGTACCTCTTGTGAGTATATACCCGAAGATAATAAAACCACTTCGCTACAGGTACGGTACTACAGGTACCTTAGTACCCAGTTTACGTCTTAGGTAAAATGGAAGCTGGTCGCCGTTTGTAGTGGTCATTATGTTAAACGAGCCGCGCTTCGTGTTTGCGAGTCGGATTGCGGTGAGCGAAGCGAGCCGCGCTTCGTGTTTTGCGAGTCGGATTGCGGTGAGCGGAGCGAACCGCAATTCGACACCCGTCACATAGCAAGGCGAGCGAAGCGAGCCTTGCTATGTGACAGCACACCCACTAATATGGGTATCGTTTTCGATTAACTCAAACTCGAAGATTACGAAAAAGATGTCCAATTTAAAATCCAAGATGGCTGACATTTTTTAATAGCAAAATTCACTCTTGGTTATCGATTTCGACCAAATCGAGGGTGTAGGTTACGATAAGGGGTTCTAATAAAAAAATAAACGATATAAACAGCCGCCGCGAGCTGCTTGCAGCTCGCGCACATATAAAAAACTAGTGTTGTATATAAATAGAATTAGGTAGGTACGGTGTGGCGGGCTTTAGCAACTGCTAGCACCGAGAGCAACAAAACGATTTCAATATTCTTTATTGCGGCACATGCTGTACCTACGTAGGTCTTATCTTATAAGCACGCACTCTGCCAGGGCACAGCTTATTCTAGGTGGTTATATAATACTTGAGCTATCCGGTACCTTCACGGTGCTAACCTCCTGCCGTCCCCCAGAACCGCCGCAGCCCCGTGGAGTCCCAAATCGCCCGCATCTCGTGCTCCCCCCCGCTCCCACAGTACCATGTCCCGAGCCAGGAGCGCGAGCCATGCCCGCTGCCACCGCCGCGGAAGCCGCCGCCGCCCAAGGACGACCGGCTGTTCTGGGGGACGCTGGCGCTGCTGGTCTCTGCGGGAGCCTTCGCGGTGTACGCCAAGTGAGTTGCTCCTACAAGTTAACTGTACGTAAGTAAAGTTCAATGTATTGTATTAGTATATGTAATTCATCAAATGAATCGCGTATTTTATTTAAGAACGTGTAGGGCACAGATAAAGGTCCCTATACCTACATTATAATATGTCCTTACGTACCTACCTAGTAAACTGTCTAATGTTATATTTTTCGCTTTAGAAATAATAGCTTTTGTTGGGTACCTATCAGAATACCCATGTAGCAAAACGACGACATTAACAAAACGCCAAGATTTTAAAATTGCCAACTGTTTTGACCTTTACCTATGTAAGTACATAGGTATCAACTGTAAGATCTGAATTTTTTGTTCACAGAAACTCTATTGTGTGATTTTAGACATTGCAGTTATGAGAGTTACGATCTATCTGCCAAATTGTAGATCTGACCCGGAAGTCCGCGACTGGATCACCATCCGCGCCCCCTGGTTCGACGACCTGATCGCCGTGGCGTACCAGGAGAACATGAGCTACGGGAAGTGGGCCAGTTCCAGCATGCAGCGGCTCAAGACAAAGATCCTCTGCTTCATCAATCAGCCCGTTGCGCCGCCCTGCGACCCGGATGTGCAGCCGGTGGCGTACGGACCGCTGGAGAAGGTGGAGAACCCTTGCGGGGAACAAGGTTTATGTTGTTGTTTTAATTATCCTTTTGTGTCTTTGTCCACTGGTGGGTGAAGAATGACCCAGGGAACCCCAGCAATTCGATTCTCAGCCAGTTGGACACGCGCTGTATTCAACATTTTATTGTATAACCAATATACATATGTATTACAGAACCAGTAGGTACCTGTTTATATCTGTATCCAGGGTCATGTTTATTGTGGTCGGTGCGGGAGGATAGGCATAGAATATAATGGTATTAGTTCGACCATGCACTAGCGGCGTAGGGGGTGCCATCTTGGCACCTCTTGGGGTGACAATGACAACTCATCGGGCATACATAAGTCTCTCCAAAAGTCATTAAAGTCTTTAAATTACTTTAATGAGCGCCATAGCGCCGCCTTCAGCCGCATTCAGCGTCTGCCAGCAGTCTTTCCCACCTGGCCACAGGGTGACCTACACTATTTGCCGAGTAGGTGGGCATGATATCCATAGGTCGACAAAAGTTTCAATTCCCTCCAGAGGATGAAATGTCTGAAGACGGCGCGTCCTCTCCGTGCAAGAAGGTGCGTGCGCCCGTGGCCACCAAGGACCTGTGCGACATCGACGCCTGCATGCACGAGACGGGAGCCGAGGCCTTGGCTATGTACACCAAGGCGAGGGACGCCTGCCGGGCCTACAACAAGGTTATAAGCAAGTACCTACCTACATCAAGCGCCCCTAGATATACCTACTTATTACAGGTCGAGCCAGACATAAAAAGGACAGTAAAAAAACGCGTGAACGTGACCTTATAACGTTAAGCAGCCAAAAAACGTTAACGTTCCCCGTTGTTCGTTCAAAACGTTCATAAACGCAAAATAATAAGAAAACGTGTTCTGTCCTTTTCATGTAGAAAAGTGTGTGTGTGTGCTTGTGCCTAAACTGGCAATGTTTTTCAGCTCGTAGAGAAAAGGATGACGGTCTTCAAAGTGCCACACTTGGACGAGCTCCGGCGTAAGATGGAGGAACGGCTCGAGTTAGTCAAGACATCTATTAAAAAAGCTCAAGACTCCAAATGCGAACTAGGTCCGTCATCAACTTTATTTATTTACTTTACTAGGTAGAGTCATTCGGGGTAACTGGTTGCAGTGCACAGTGGGTAAGTGAGCGCACACCACAGAAAACCTAGTATTTGTAACTCAATGGCGCACACGCACACCCAGTATCTCTGGACGCGGGGTGCGGCCGCGCGGGGGGTGTTTTTTGGGTGATTAACAACGTCTATCTATACATACATACTAGTCGTTGCGCGATGCTTCGCTTGCCCGATCTCGGACCCTTCTGACCACACATGTTCTGACCCGCTTAATGACCCGCGCTGCGCGTGTAGGGAGAAAACTAAAATTTTGCTCATTCAAAGATAGTTTTTGTGTACCTATTTTACGAAACGTAGTTGCTGGTTGTAAGTTGCTGGGCCGATATTGTTCTTTCGATATTGTTCTTTTTTTAAGTCTTTAGCTATGAATTTAGAACTTATCTAAGTGAAAAGGAATTTGCTAGGCTTATTTAATAATTTTCTGATTTTGTATGCATTTATTTACCCCATGCACTTACACACTTGCACGTAACTGACTCTACATAAAACACATGACAAGCAATAATACATAGAATAAATAACACAAAGATATATGATCTGATTAAAATAACCTTTCTGTGTGTTGCTTTTAGAGTTTAATAATAATAAATTACTTATAATAAACTAGTACCCGCCCTCGACTTAGCTCACTGTTTGCGGCACATTATGTAACGTATTCCTTGGTATACCGTTCACCCGTTGTGACGTGACAAGCTAACAGAGATGTTTACGTTCGCATTAATATTATTTGATTAGTATGGACGATAGCCATGAAGTTCCGCAGTACAGGTAAGACATGAACATTATGTAGGTACTTATTGCAGATGATCTCAGCCGCTACTTCATCTGCGACATCAAGGGCGGAAGCAAGGAGCAGGTCGACCTGACGAAGCTGCAGCTGAAGGACTTCCAGACCAAAGTGAAGGCGGTGCGGATACAGTTCGAGTGGGACAACGACGTCTCGCTCGCTAAGGACAAGCAGTGGCAAGAAGTACGCGCCTACCTTTATGTAGTGTAGTGGATGGATGGATGGATGGATGGGTGGGTGGGTGTATAGATTCATCAATCTGGAACCCTGTCACATGCCTTCGGTCGTGGCACGTGTCGGTGTCGCCGTGCTATGGAAGAGAGAGAAGGAGATCATATTTCTATTTAGCTTTAAACTACTATACACAAATTAGCCTTAAGACTATGTTAAAAAACTACCTAAGTCACAAAACAAAATTATTTTGTGCGTAGCAGTATTTAACCGTATTCCGCTAGCACTGAAATAATAATGAAATGCACAGTCTGGCACGGTCAAGAGTCACGAGCACGTGCCTGATCAGGCCATACGCAAGTCTACGGTCGTTGTAAAAAAAAAACCGGAAAATTTTTAATGGGGAAATATGGCCTTCGCTCAGCATTGGTGTGTCCAACCAGCGCTGGTTTTCAGTGAAGACCTGATAGTCCGGGAGGTAGCGTTGCAAATGAAAAAGTCATAGTAAGCCGGCTGATATTGACATCGATAGTTGATCTTATATGACTAATAAGTAAACCGACCGTCAGCTGCTCAAGTAGCGGTGGGTGCGGGTGTGGGAGGCTGCGGAATATGTAAAAAAAATATACATATATTAAGTAATAGTACGCTGGCTGGAACTTTTTCCATAAATAGTTGACATTATACTGAGCAAAAAAAAAATCGTCAGCTGCATCGTAGAGGGGGGATTATGCGTCAGTTGCCCGCATGAACTTGTAAAAAAAAAACGTAAAATAAAGTTATAATACGCCGAATGAAATTTAAGTACATGATTCTTCAAATAATTTAGAGTACTAAAACAACAATCAGCTGATTGAGTAGCGGTGGAAAGACCGTCGTGCACATCGTGGGCATTACCCCAAATATGATAAAGCCCCGCTTATCAAGGGGAAGCCTGCGCCTAGCACTAGCAGTGGACCAGTATGGACTGCAGACTGTGTTCGCAGGTGGACGCTCTGGTGATGCAGTACGTGAACGAGCTGCAGGTCATATACTCCGGACTGGACTTCAAGGCGGAGAAGCCGGTGTTCTTCGGGAACCCGGACGTGACGCTGCACCACACTAAACGTTACGTTAGTAAAAACGTTTCATAATTAAAAGCACGTTGAAAAATACAAGTGTCTTGAAAAAATAATCTCCAGTGAAATGTGAACAAAATATGAACTTTACACTAGATTTTGCCCGCGGTTTCACGTTGTTTTCGGGATAAAAAGTAGCTTTAGATGCATGTAACCTGCGAACTTATAAAATGCTTTACGCTGCGCCTCGAGCGGAGCGAGGCAGCGGAGCGAGGTAGCGGAGCGGAGATGTTAATGCAATTCTATTGGTCCAATGAAACGGAGCTGGGGTTTTAGGCAAATCCGATGGTAAAGCCCGGTTTCCACCGCAAGCGGAGCGGACTCATTTTAAGTCGCAAGAGTAAACTGCATACCTACTTGTATTTCTACCAAAAACTAGTCGAGCGGAAAGGAGTGAGCGGGCATAAAGCGTTGCAATTAACTCCGCCCACTCATCTCTAATTTCCCGCTCATTACTTTTTCGCGAGGGAAACCCGGCATTGATATTGGCACAATCTCTGCTGCCCTGACTCGCTCCGCGTCAATGGGAGCCCTAAGCAAGTGTTCTTCCAGGACTAATCCTACATCTCAGCATTAGCTCCAGCCCATTCATCCACTGAAGATCTAACAAACCACAATCCACCCATACATACTTTTAGCCCGCGGCTTCGAATGCGACGTTTGTATGATAACGTTTAAAGGTTATTTATATGAGAACGGATCTATGGGATAAGAGTACCTATGTGTTATTTCAGATCTACATCTATGCAAAGTCTTAGCCCGATCAGTTCAGTAGTTTCGACGTAAAGAGGTAACACACATCCATCCATACATGTAAACATACAAACCTTCACATTTATAATATGAGTGTGATGTGTATCCATTTTAGTAACATGGATATAAAACTCTACGTAATGCAAACTTAACTAAGAAATAATAACTGTGACTAATAATAGCTTGAACTGTACTAGTTTTAGATTTATCAAATCAAAATCTAAATTTAAGTTTTAACAACAAGAAAAGCGAGGTTATATGGTCTAGCTACAAGTGGCCGCCCTCCCAACGACAGCCCCCGGTCTGCCTGGGTGGTCGCGAACTGGTTAGGGTAAGTAAACTTAAATATTTAGGACATGGGTCAGTGCTGATCTACGTGATAATTGTGACATAGAGAGGGAGCGTGGAGCGCTGGCGGTACGAGGGAACATGCTGATCCGCAGGTTCGCTCATTGTTCAGTAGATGTTAAAGTCTCTTTACTTAAATCCTACTGTCAATCTTTTTACACCAGCGGCCTGTGGGTTACTTACACCAAGGCGTCCATCAGTGCCCTACGCGTCCTATAAAATAATTTGTTTAGAGCAATGGTGGGGCTGCCCAGATACTGTAGTGCGTCCGGCAGGTTTGCTGACGCACACGTAAAATACTTTTACGCTGTGATTCGCAATAAAATAACATCTATAAAACGCAGGATGCTGGACACCAACAGTCTGATAGGGGTTCTGGCTGACAGACATTGCAGTAAACTGCAAAGCCACTGGATATCAAGCCTGATCAACCCTTGCGCCAAACAAATTTATTATTTAAATTAATTATGTGTACTTTTTTGTTTATTTCAAACTGTGTGACTTAAACTACTCTAACCTATGGATCTTTGTGTTGTCTGAATCAATAAATGAATTTAATTTAATCTAACATCCCTGTAACCCATGTTCCGCAATATATATATATATGAAGTTTGATTTGATTGATCGTTGTATTGAATCAGGTGGAGAAGCTGCGCGCTGTGCTGGACGACGCTGTGGTCGGCATGTCCAGTCGAGTGAGCCAAGGCTTGGAATGTGAGTGTGCATTACGTCTGTTACGAATACAGCCTCTTGTGTTGTATTGTTTCCCAGAGCTGGGCCTTCCGGAGCCTTGCCGTGTGGTTCGCGCGCTAGACGTTTATCTTATCTGTCATAAATGAACTATTGGAATTGGCTAAGTTACGGCGCTACCCGAAGAGTTTGGTGGCCACCAGGAGCAACTTGGCTGTGGTGGACTGTATTTACTTTCTTCCAAATAAAACTCGTTTTTCTGTATTTTGCCTTTATTTCCCACTTTGCACTCTTATTACTGCTGGAACCACTGTGTTCGCTTAGAACTGAACTTAACTAAACTTCGAAAACGTTCGGTTTTTATACCCAATTTTGTCCTTCAAAACCTACGAGAAAATTCGCCTAATATCCAGACCTACCTATCTCTTTCTTTATTCTAGAACATTTTTATTGTCCTTGTCTTTTGTTTCCTTTCATTCGAGAAATCGATCTATAAATAGGCAGGTACCTGCGAGTCGGTCGCTGACAACTATTACACAATCTATGCCCTATAAATACTATTATCTATTTTGTAGTTTGTTATAGTGTAGTTTGTTGCATAATTTTGAGCCTTATTTAGTCCGCACAAAGTTATCGTTCCTACAAACTATGAAGGCTCGTCGTGTCCAGGACATTGGCATTACAGGGGCTTCAGGTCGTATGATGGTGACATAAACTGTCCGATGGTTTGTTTAAATTCCTATCTTTAACCTAATAATAATAAAAAATTGGTGGCGGCGCTAAAAAAATAATTACTTATAATTTAGCGTGGTTTAAAAAACTATAAACCGACTTCAAGTTCCGGTAAATAGCTAGTATTCATCTATGTCTCGGACGAACGAAACACCCCTCCCTTACTTTTCCTGATCGAGATCTACATATGTTCACGTGCAAAAAAATTAAACATCGAAATTGGTTGGCGTGATATTGATTTATTCGTCCATTTGTCGCGCACATACTTAATGCAAATTTAAGTCATAAACGGTTTTCTCATGGATGCCGTCGTCAGAACTGGACCGAATTGAAATGGGACTACACAGGAAGCACCAGCTTTCAGACAAAAAAAGAATCATCAAAATCGGTTCACCCAGCCAAAAGTTCTAAGGTAACCATAACGTTCAAATTATATGCTCGGCGTGGGAAGTATGGAGCTTGTCAGGCCTATGTCCAGCAGTGGCCTAGCATAAATAGGCTGTAGAGGTACCTTATGCAATTTCAACACATTTTAACGTAGGTACCTACCTAATAAGTAGGTAGTTATGCTTAAGTTTCACTACAAGGCGTTATGTCACAGGCTTACCGCAAGACGAGAAGAGCGTGAACGAGAGGACGGGCAAGATACAGAAACTGTACGCCGAGAGGAAGGCGCAGCTGGACGCAGAGTACAAGAAGCGAGTGAGTTGAATTTGAACGCAAAGTTGAACCGCTCGAGCTCGACACATGTAGATATTGGTTAAAGAAGCGAGTGAGTTGAACGCACAGTTGAACCGCTCGAGCTCGACACACGTAGATATTGGTTAAAGAAGCGAGTGAGTTGAACGCACAGTTGAACCGCTCGAGCTCGACACATGTAAATATTGGTTAAAGAAGCGAGTGAGTTGAACGCACAGTTGAACCGCTCGAGCTCGACACATGTAGATATTGGTTAAAGAAGCGAGTGAGTTGAACGCACAGTTGAACCGCTCGAGCTCGACACACGTAGATATTGGTTAAAGAAGCGAGTGAGTTGAACGCACAGTTGAACCGCTCGAGCTCGACACATGTAAATATTGGTTAAAGAAGCGAGTGAGTTGAACGCACAGTTGAACCGCTCGAGCTCGACACATGTAAATATTGGTTAAAGAAGCGAGTGAGTTGAACGCACAGTTGAACCGCTCGAGCTCGACACAATGTAGATTTTGGTGAAAGAAGCAAAGAGTTCGCTGATTTGTATGCGTGTAACATTTTGCATAGGTAGGTAGGTACTTTGACGTCACGAGTGTAAAACACTAAATTACTCAATTTCCTTTTTTGGTGGTGTTTGAACATTTAATTATTATTAAAATAACAAGGGGTTCAAACCCCTTGTCCCTAAGATCGGAAACCATTTTTTTTTTTTCAGAATTTTCGCGTACAATAAAATTTTTATAAGTATTTGGATAGAAGACACTAAAACAAATAAAAAAATGCCCATAAAATAATGTCCTAAAGCGTCAGGTTTCTGAGATATTCAAAGATGAAAATAACTATATTTTTTCATCATAATGTTTATTGTGCACGACTATTTTGAAAAAAAAAAACAATTGTTAAACGAATCCCTTTCTTGTGGCGAGGACACAACAAATGAATAACGACTTATTTATTTGATGTTAACTTAACTCTTCTTATTGATATGGATCAGTTGAGCTACCTGTAGATTGTTTGCAACAGTCTGCAGTTAGCTTAATTGTTTCAATTGTAAATACTAGTTATCGATACTAGTTAGATCGAAGGGTGTAAGATATAATTACACTAAATTAAAACCATAAGGCTACGAAACGCGTGATACGCTACGAAATAAAGAACAGTCGACCCGCGAACATAGCACTGATATAAAACCATAAGGCGGCTCCACGCTACGAAATAAAGAACAGTCGACCCGCGAACATAGCACTGATATAAAACCATAAGGCGGCTCCACGCTACGAAATAAAGAACAGTCGACCCGCGAACATAGCACTGATATAAAACCTTATGGGGCGTCTCCACGCTACGAAATAAAGAACAGTCGACCCGCGAACTTAGCACTGATATAAAACCATAAGGTGGCTCCACGCTACGAAATAAAGCACAGTCGACCCGCGAACATAGCACTGATATAAAACCATAAGGCGGCTCCACGCTACGAAATAAAGAACAGTCGACCCGCGAATATAGCACTGATATAAAACCTTATGGGGCGGCTCCACGCTACGAAATAAAGAACAGTCGACCCGCGAACATAGCACTGATATAAAACCATAAGGCGGCTCCACGCTACGAAATAAAGAACAGTCGACCCGCGAACATAGCACTGATATAAAACCTTATGGGGCGTCTCCACGCTACGAAATAAAGAACAGTCGGCCCGCGAACATAGCACTGATATAAAACCATAAGGCGGCTCCACGCTACGAAATAAAGAACAGTCGACCCGCGAACATAGCACTGATATAAAACCATAAGGCGGCTCCACGCTACGAAATAAAGAACAGTCGACCCGCGAACATAGCACTGATATAAAACCTTATGGGGCGTCTCCACGCTACGAAATAAAGAACAGTCGACCCGCGAACATAGCACTGATATAAAACCATAAGGCGGCTCCACGCTACGAAATAAAGAACAGTCGACCCGCGAACATAGCACTGATATAAAATCTTATGGGGCGGCTTCACGCTACGAAATAAAGAACAGTCGACCCGCGAACATAGCACTGATATAAAACCATAAGGCGGCTCCACGCTATGAAATAAAGAACAGTCGACCCGCGAACATAGCGCTTATATAAAACCTTATGGGAAGGCTCCACGCTACGAAATAAAGAACAGTCGACCCGCGAACATAGCACTGATATAAAACCTTATGGGGCGGCTCCACGCTACGAAATAATGAACAGTTGACCCGCGAACATAGCACTGATATAAAACCATAAGGCGGCTCCACGCTACGAAATAAAGAACAGTCGACCCGCGAACATAGCACTGATATAAAACCATAAGGCGGCTCCACGCTACGAAATAAAGAACAGTGGAACCGCGAACATAGCACAGATATAAAACCTTATGGGGCGGCTCCACGCTACGAAATAAAGAACAGTCGACCCGCGAACATAGCACTGATATAAAACCTTATGGGGCGTCTCCACGCTACGAAATAAAGAACAGTCGACCCGCGAACATAGCACTGATATAAAACCATAAGGCGGCTCCACGCTACGAAATAAAGAACAGTCGACCCGCGAACATAGCACTGATATAAAACCATAAGGCGGCTCCACGCTACGAAATAAAGAACAGTCGACCCGCGAACATAGCACTGATATAAAACCTTATGGGGCGGCTCCACGCTACGAAATAAAGAACAGTCGACCCGCGAACATAGCACTGATATAAAACCATAAGGCGGCTCCACGCTACGAAATAAAGAACAGTCGACCCGCGAACATAGCACTGATATAAAACCTTATGGGGCGGCTCCACGCTACGAAATAAAGAACAGTCGACCCGCGAACATAGCACTGATATAAAACCTTATGGGGCGTCTCCACGCTACGAAATAAAGAACAGTCGACCCGCGAACATAGCACTGATATAAAACCATAAGGCGGCTCCGCGCTACGAAATAAAGAACAGTCGACCCGCGAACATAGCACTGATATAAAACCATAAAGCGGCTCCACGCTACGAAATAAAGAACAGTCGACCCGCGAACATAGCACTGATATAAAACCATAAGGCGGCTCCACGCTACGAAATAAAGAACAGTCGACCCGCGAACATAGCACTGATATAAAACCTTATGGGGCGTCTCCACGCTACGAAATAAAGAACAGTCGACCCGCGAACATAGCACTGATATAAAACCATAAGGCGGCTCCACGCTACGAAATAAGGAACAGTCGACCCGCGAACATAGCACTGATATAAAACCTTATGGGGCGGCTCCACGCTACGAAATAAAGAACAGTCGACCCGCGAACATAGCACTGATATAAAACCTTATGGGGCAGCTCCACGCTACGAAATAATGAACAGTCGACCCGCGAACATAGCACTGATATAAAACCTTATGGGGCGTCTCCACGCTACGAAATAAAGAACAGTCGACCCGCGAACATAGCACTGATATAAAACCTTATGGGGCGGCTCGCTACGAAATAAAGAACAGTCGACCCGCGAACATAGCACTGATATAAAACCATAAGGCGGCTCCACGCTACGAAATGAAATGAAATGAAATGAAATGAAATGAAATGAAATAGCATTTATTTGCATAAATATAGGTTTGCAATGGTGGTTTTACAATAGAGTTTCACTATATTTGACCTTTGAGTCGTGCAAATGTTTAAACTTAAAAATAACTTTTAATAAAGAATAATAGATTAAATAACATTAAGTAAGTACTATAATGTCAAAATAAAAATTATGTGCATTTAAATTTCAAATAATCACTTATATTATAAAAACAGTTAACACAAAGCCAGTTATATAATTTACGATTAAATTCATTATCTGTCAGTTCTCTCATGTCAAGTGGAAGTTTGTTATATAACTGTATGGCCATTGCGTAACAGTTCTTTTTACACATTTCTAGTCTAAATTGAGGCACCTTTAGTGGTTTTTGTACTATTTTTCTTCTGTATATAAACTTTTCATCCCTCTCAAACAATGTTATGTTATTTCTGACAAATTTTAGCATCTCGAAAATATAGAGTGAAGGAAAAGTTAACAGTTTATGCTTCATAAATAAAGGTCTACAAGAATCTCTCCGTTTAATGCCAAATATGGCCCGAATACACTTTTTCTGCGCAACGAAAGCTCTCTGAGCATCCGTTGAGTTGCCCCATATTATGACGCCATATCTCAAAATAGAGCAGACATGACTATGGTAAACTGTCAATGCAGTTTCAATATTAGAGAGGTCCTTTATTCTTCTCAGTGCAAATATAAATTTATTAGTTTTCTTACACACATTATCAATTTGTTTCTTCCAATTTAAATGTCTATCAATAATAATTCCTAAAAATTTTATGTCAAATACCTGCTCAATATCACTGTTTTTGTAATTTATGTAAATTTTATCTTTAATATTATTGTTATACGTGGTTGGTAGCATGAATTTAGTTTTTGTTGTGTTAATTTTTAAGTTATTTTCATCTAGCCAATTAATTACGTCATTAAGAGATTTGTTCCCTACGCTCATAGCATTTATAATAGATTTTTCTTTCGTCAATATTGTAGTATCATCAGCAAACATGATTGTGTACTGGTCAGTAGCGCTTGGTAACTCATTAATATAAATAATAAATAATATGGGACCTAAAACACTGCCCTGTGGCACACCGTGGCTAATAAAAGAATAAACAGATCTGAAGCTTTCTTGTGTATTACATTCAGAAGACATTTTTGTTATTTCCGTGCATTGCTTTCGTCCCCTGAGATAATTTTCAAACCAAGAGTATGCAGGACCCCTTATGCCATAGCATTCCAATTTATCTAGCATACGGTCATGGCAGACCATGTCAAAAGCCTTACTCATGTCTAGAAAGATGGCGACTGGGATTTCTTTCTTATTGATTGAATCAAGAATTTCTTTGACAAGTTTAAAACATGCTAGAGTTGTCGATTTCTTACTTATAAAACCATTTTGTTGTTCGCACAAAACTTTGTTTTTTTCTAAAAACACAACTAATTTTCGGCTCATTACCTTTTCAAATATTTTCGAGATTATTGGTACTAGTGTAATGGGTCGATAATTCCCAGTATCGGATCTAGAACCTTTTTTAAATAGAGGTTTGACTACAGATAGTTTTAGACCTTCAGGAAATACACCGTTTTCAAGAGAAAGATTGACCACGTGTTTAAGAGGCTCTAGGATATAACCGATATTTTGTTTGAGCAGTTTGGTTGTTATCTCGTCGTAGCCAGCAGAGTTTGTATTACGTAAACTCATTGTTATTTTAAGTACCTCCAAGCAAGTCACCGGTTCAAGATAAATTGAGTTAACTACTCTACTTTTCTTGTGCTTATATATATTATTGTGCTTATTCTTTGTTGTCTTTTCATTGTTGGCAATGTTTATAAAGTGTCTATTGAAACAGCTTGCTATTTCAGCACCGTTGGTTATAATATTGTCTCCGTCAACTATTTCCTTTATTTCATTGTTAGTACATTTGTCCTTAAGTCTGTCGTTGATTATTTTCCATGTAGCTTTACATTTATTAACTGCACCTGAAATATATTTCTTGTTCCTATCTTTTTGTAAATTGACTGCACACCGTTTTAATATTTTACTGTAGTTTCTATAAATGTCCCTATCTTTCTCTGATTTAGTTTTGTAAAATACACACTGCAGATTTATTTTTTTATCAAATGATCGTTTTAAGCCCTTTGTGATCCATTTTGGGTTTGATGAGTTTTTGTTGATTTTCACTTTAATCAGTGGAAAACATAGTTTATACGCTAAACAGATCCAGTCATGAATCATTGAGAAAGCCATATTAGTGTCCGTTTCTAATAACACATCCGAATAAGATAACTGGCTCAAACAGTAACTAAACTTCTCCATATTTTCAAGACAGATATCCCTTCTATATACGAACCATTGCTTTACCATAATTATGAGTATCAGCTTTAATTGTTATAGTTTGACCAGTATTATGATCAGATAAACCTAATTCATGTACTTCACCTTTGACATCCTTTATATTACTAATAATGTTATCAATACATGACTTTTGTCGGGTAGGTACGTTTATGTGCGGTTTCATTTTATAATTGTATAATAAATTAATAAATTCATTCCTCATTTTACTTGTACTTAAAATGTCAATGTTAAAATCACCACAAATTATGTTAAAATATTTATCTTTTAAGTCATCTCTATCTAGCATAATGTTTAGATGTCTAAAAAATATTTCTATGTCAGAATTTGGTGTCCGGTACATACACAATACATTTATATTCTTATTTTTAAGCTTTATACCACATACTTCGAAATGTTTTTCAATTGCTATGCTGTCCAACCAAATTATACGTTCAAACTCAATATTTTGTTTTACCAGAATACAAACACCACCTCGTCTTTGACTTTGTCTAGAAAAGCTACTTGCCAATTCGTAAGACATAAGTTTCAGGTTGTCTTCGTCACCTTCTCTTAGAAATGTCTCACTTAAGCATATTATGTCAACTACAATATGTTTATCGAAGTAACCTGACACTTTATTACCTGCTGACTAGGTTCTGCCTCTTGTCGGCGGGTAAACAGTAGCCTGGGTCTCTCCCCGGGATATTGTAATTTCCCTGCTTAGCCAAATTTTATGAACTTCTTTTCACAGTTTGGTCGTGAAATTAAAAGTATTAGACGGAAAGATAGAGTTACTTTTGAATAAATTAATGTGGTGGTTCGGTTCGTTTCGCGAGTGACGAGAATTATAATATAGGTACCTACAATATTTAAAAGGATTTAATTGTCATTTTGGAGTTGAAAGTACCTAATAATAAGTATATGCGATGCTTGAAATTGATTTCAGTTTTAAGGTTGATCGTCGGGTGAGGGTGCCGGGTTAGCGCGAGATTCAAATTTTTTTGTGGTTTTTATTTTTTTCTGCTTTCTCTAAGGAATAAAACTAACGGAAAAGTAATTTGCCGCAAATCATTAACCGTTTTCTATTAATCTTTGAAAAAACTGACTTCGGTTCACTGGTATTTTTAGAGCATTTGGGAAAATAGGAAATTTTGGGCTAATAGTCAACATTTTCCCAAATGCTCCCAAAATACAATTTAATCGAAGTTGGCTTTATCTTGGGTTCATAGAAAACGTTATACGATTTGCGGCAAATCACTTTTCCGTGGTTTTATTCCTTGTAGAGCGCAGAAAAAAATTAAAAACCACGATATATCTACCGCTACACTGTTTATATATTTGAAAGAATATATTTTTTTATTTCAGACAACAAAGTCCAATTACAAAGATACTTATAAATACTTAGCACAAACAAAGTTCAGAATACTAAAAAACTTTTGCTAAATATTCGAAGAACAATCTTTAACATTACCATACATAAATAAGCAGGTTTACTTACAAATAAAAATAAACATCTAGACAACGATAACTTTACAGGAACTTACTTTGCCTATGTCCAGCTGTGGACTAAGATAGGTGATGATGACTTTGCTTATATTATTGTATGCTAAAAATATACTATGACTTTACATTATATTTTTTGCTTATTAAATTGTAGATAATAGTTTTAATCCAAAAATTTATAATGGTGGAATCAAATTTTAAACATATAAAGTTCAGAATGCTATTACGACTATTTCTAATACAGCTCAATAAAGAAACAATGCGTTTTCGAAAATGTTGAGGCGAAAAGCGGTTACCTACGGCTACTAGGCAGTAAAATGAATTACGCAGGTCACGGCGGCGCGTCGCGTCGTGTAGACGTTGCTCATAATCTGCCATTTCATTATATTTGCGAGTAGAACGAGGATTCATTACTAAGCTGGCTCTGATCGAGAAACTGTCTTTAACTAATTACTTTAAAAGTATATTTGTTATTTAAAAACAAGTTCTCTGTTCACATTAACTTAAAAGTTAATAGCTTAATTTAATTGTATCATTTGGAAATCCCTTAAAGTAGCCCGGTATGAACCTGGATGGAGTAAGTATTTAATATAAGGTAATAACGACATGGAAGTGAAAAAAAAGACAACACAATGTCAGTAGGACTGTAGTGTAGTATATTTATGTATTGTTTGTTTACTTTTGCATTGCAGAATGAAGACCAGAAGAAACACAATGATCGTGATTTAAAGGAGGGTCTGAAACTGCAAGCTGAAAAGTCATTGAAAACGCAGAGCCTTCGCTTGGACGCCAAAGAGAGAGAGGTAAGTTCCAAAATGAATTCAAGGCACTTATTTATTTTAATACTATAATCGTCGGCGAACCGAAGGTGAGTGATGTTAACGCCGTTGATATTGATTCCATATCCGTCCCAGTCCAAGAGCTTAAATATATCCTCCAATGCAGAGGTGATCAGTTTCAGAAATAACGTCTCCTGTCTCACCCCTTTTTGCAGTGGGATTGGATTCGTGCTTTGGTCCTGGAGGCGGGTAGACATCGTGGCCTTGCTGAACAAACCCTTCAACACTTGGATATACTGGTAGTCGATTTGGCACCGCTGAAGAGACTGTAGTACTGCCCAGATTTCGACTGAATCAAAGGCTTTCTCGTAGTCCACAAACGCTAGACATAACGGCCGATTATACTCTTCTGTCTTCTGTACAATCTGCCGGAGCGTATGTATGTGGTATACGGTACTAAAACCTTTTCGGAACCCGGCTTGTTCGGGAGACTGGAAATCGTCAAACCTTCGAGCGAGATGGCTAGTGATTACTCTCGAAAAGAGCTTATAGACGTGGCGTAGCAGTGAGATGGGCCTATAGTTCTTCAGAAGGGTCTTGTCACCCTTCTTATGGAACAGTACCACCACACTCCTATGCCACGCCTCTGGCGTTTGTCCCTCAAGAATAACGGAGTTGAACAACCTCTGAAGGACTTTAAGTACCGGTGTTCCACCTGCTTTCAGAAGTTCTGTAGTTTTTCTCTGTGCCTTGTTGTTTTTTAGCTGTTTGAGAGCCGCCCTTACCTCGTAAGGGCGGACGCCCGGGATATCTCCGGTATACCCAGTGTCGTTGAACGGGCTCTTGCATCGCTTTGCGATGAGGTGTAAAGCTGTCCATAAAACGGGCTCTTGCATCGCTTTGCGATGAGGTGTAAAGCTGTCCATAAAACGGGCTCTTGCATCGCTTTGCGATGAGGTGTAAAGCTGTCCATAAAACGGGCTCTTGCATCGCTTTGCGATGAGGTGTAAAGCTGTCCATAAAACGGGCTCTTGCATCGCTTTGCGATGAGGTGTAAAGCTGTCCATAAAACGGGCTCTTGCATCGCTTTGCGATGAGGTGTAAAGCTGTCCATAAAACGGGCTCTTGCATCGCTTTGCGATGAGGTGTAAAGCTGTCCATAAAACGGGCTCTTGCATCGCTTTGCGATGAGGTGTAAAGCTGTCCATAAAACGGGCTCTTGCATCGCTTTGCGATGAGGTGTAAAGCTGTCCATAAAACGGGCTCTTGCATCGCTTTGCGATGAGGTGTAAAGCTGTCCATAAAACGGGCTCTTGCATCGCTTTGCGATGAGGTGTAAAGCTGTCCATAAAACGGGCTCTTGCATCGCTTTGCGATGAGGTGTAAAGCTGTCCATAAAACGGGCTCTTGCATCGCTTTGCGATGAGGTGTAAAGCTGTCCATAAAACGGGCTCTTGCATCGCTTTGCGATGAGGTGTAAAGCTGTCCATAAAACGGGCTCTTGCATCGCTTTGCGATGAGGTGTAAAGCTGTCCATAAAACTTTTCAAGCTCTCTCAAGATCACAGGCTTGGAAGAAATGATAGTGCCGCTATCGGTCTTCAGCTTCGTCAGCTGGCTTTGCCCAAGCGACAGATCTCTTGCGAACACTTTGGAGGCTTTGTTCCGTTCTATTGCGCGCACATTAGTATTGTTGTCACGGGTTCCTGCTCTGCCAGGCTAGCATAAATTCGAGCGGGAATCCGAGATAAGTTCTCTATCCTTCCTAACGGGGAACTACCAGTATAAAAAAAAGGAGGCAGGTAAATTTATATCTTATGTAATCAAATAAAGAAAACTTTTAGTACAGATCAGTTTTTTTACTTACTTGCTAACACATATAATAAATCAAGGAAATTTCCACTTTCTTACTTAGTCTACGTTAAGAATTTAATACCTGAACTCACAGAATCTAGCTACTCGCTGTCAAGTTTGGAATCGTTCCTAGACGAGACTAGGGCTCGACCCGATGTAATTGTCAATTAACGAAGATTCTCATGCTATCACAGACGTGTCTAGGGATGATTCCTAAATTCCTAACTTTGAGCAGACCCCAGAAACAATCTTAACTATAAATGCTCGAAAATCTTTCCCTAATGCCGATATTACTTTCTACTAAAAAAACACAGAAGTGGATACCAATATAAATCCTAAATCACATAACGAGTTTAATACAAATCAAATACCAACAGTCCACAATAAAAACCCAGCACAAGAATAGTAAACCAATACAAACACACTCTAACCTCCGAAAACACTCGATTCCGCCTTTATAGCCCCGACGCCACGCTCTCTGCCTCGACCGGCAGGACGCCGCTCCTGACGCGTTTTCACGTGGGCTCCTCTTCATGCGGTGTCTCTGCTGGGAAGTTGGCCTGACTATCTGCGTGCCCTCGTGCTCGCTGGAACTGCGATGTCTTTCAAGTCCGAATTCCCCGAAAAGAACACACAGTAGTTCCAATTCTTTCCCTGCCGCTCCCGATCGGAACAAGCTCAAAAACCTCCCGTTCCACAGATAGCCTCCCCTCATCTCACGCCACGTACCTTTTTGAGAATTGAACGTGCTCCTCTCGGGCTGGGGTCCTCTACCGGCTGCAATGGTCTCCTGGCTGCTAACTTGGAATGTCTTCGACGAGCTGTCTGACCCAAAATCGACCTCACGACCCACAACCATCAGTCTTGATCTCGTTCTCCGTCTGTTTCCCGATCTGCCTCGACCGAGGCTATATTATTATATAGAATTAATATTCTAGAGGTAGAACCGACGAGAAGCTTCGCGAACGATCTAAACCCACTTCCGCTTGCTATTCTCCGCTAGGGGCTGCGGACCCTTTCACACTGGAGATCACCCGCGTCGAACTTTCCTTGTTTATTCAATACTTCATTTGGAATGCTTTATTTAGTACAACACCTTATTCACAGCCTCCCATACGACTTCTTTTACGTGCTGTGTAAGAAACGAGGAACGAATTGAGGTTTATGTAGGATAGGGCTATCCTACATAAACCTCAATTCGTATACATTATTTTACCCTTTTTCATAACACTAAAACCTTTACGCAACCTGTTAAATAATCTCGTAATATTTAAAGTTATCGTACTTTCTAGAATAAACATATTTCACGGACTTAGTGTGAAATCTCCTCTCGCGAGCCTGCGTTTCTTGCGGCTAGATTGTGCTGCGACAAATTTCTACAAGCTGTTGTTTTATCCGTGAACTTTTGACAGTCTTACTGCCTCTTTGGTGCCTTCTCCGCGCATTTTTGTGCCGCTTCCTGTCTAGTCGGAAGAACAAACTTTACGCCCTTTAAGCGTACAGTTTTCTACGCTCAACAACAGATGTTGCCCTAAACAATAGATCTTGTTACTTCCGTTTCCCACGCTGATTGTTTAGTAATTCCGCTCAACGGTTGATGGTGCTATACGTCCTGAAATTAACTTGTGACATTGTATGAGCGCAAATCGTGTCGCATAGACTTCGAGTTCTGTCTGTTGAGCGCACCGTATTTCGACCTGTCTACCGAAGACTGCAGCCTCATTCACTCCTCTCTGCCATTAACTGCAGAGTGTGACCCGAGAGTCTCTGTTTTATTTCTGCGGCGGGACCTGAAGAAATCCGAACAGACTGCGTGGACAGTTTCGACGAGCCTGTAATTTAGTTCGTCCACTGTTGCGCATTCCGCGAGGCATTCAAAGCGGTTCTGTAGCTCCAACTGAAAGCTCTCGGGATTTAGTATTTGGACAGGATTTGGGCGTAGAATCGACTTTATCAGACGAGACCGTTCTTGCTGTACATCGATAATCAAATTAATCAATGACGCTCTTACCATGCGGTGATTGCTGCCGGTTTTAACCTTGTTGATCACAGAGACGTCATTGAATATGTGCCTGTGGGTCGTCATGATAAAGTCTATCACATGCTTATTGCCGCCGGCCGGGGTGCAGCCAGGTCCATTTACTGGAGGGCCGCTTCTCAAAAAAGGAATTAACCGTAAACAGTCCCTCCTTTTCTAAGAAGTTGGCTAGTCGCTGACCCGTTTGGTTTCGCTGTACAAATTTAAACTGACCTCAGTTAATTTATTTATTTGGAACACAATCAGATAGTAAAAAAAATAGAAAGCCACAATATTATGATCTAGCTAGATTGTATCCCTAAGTATGTGTACACATCATGAATCTTTAAGAGCAGTTCTGTGTTAACAAATATATGAACAAGTTAAAATAAAAAAAAAAAACTCGTTATTTTGGTTTGGACGACAGCGGTCCATAGTATTGTTAGTAGACACACGAAAACAGATTGTAAGTAGATACTTAACCTAATCCTTATATTGTACATACACAAAATATATACCTAAACTTACACGAAAATATAAATAATAGGTACAGGTCCAGTTCTCAGTGATCAATCAGAGTAATGAGACGTTTACCGGGATCACTCTGCGAACCACACCCGCCCACAGCGGCGATGAATACCTATCCGCTATGGTATTCAGGATGCTGTTGTGGCTGTCCCGCAATCTGTGGGTCAGGGATGCTGTTTTTTTGCGTAGGATTACTTCGAAGCCGTCTGTTTGATACTCCGCAAACATCCCCGATGCACTGCAAAAGCGGGGCTGCCCCAAAATGATCCTAAAGATATTATTGTAACTATTAGATACGTAGGGTTACCAGCGAGCTTTTGGTATACCGGTCGGCAGATATACAACACCGGTCAGTCAGTTTAACGGCACAAATCACTTATGGAAACTTCGGGGGACCCATATCAACAAAGTATTTTACTTTGTTCATATTACTAATTATTTTAAACTGTGTGTATGTAATAAAAATATGTTAAAATTGTGCATTAAAATTGTTATTATTATTAGAACTACAATTTTGTAACTGTGCTTTATATGGATCACAACGGTCTGAATTAAATTATTTTTATCTAGCCGAGCATTCAGCGTAATCCCAACGCCCACACTGAGGAATTATCTTGGCTCCATTCACCTTCAATCCTTGTTTATGTTTGGTGGTTGCCGATGTTTGTAAATCCTATAATTTGATCTATTTTATAGATATATTTGAAAGAAAGAAGAAAGAAAATATATTTATTAGTTCACTACAATAAAAATTACCTATAATTCTAAAAAAAGCAACAAGTGTTTATATGTATGTAGCGAACCAAAAGGTCCTGTCTCAGCATAATGTTGCTCCACAGAAAGTAGAGCAACGCTGGTTTTCTGACAGGACCTTTGGCACGTGTCAACACGGGTGGCAGACAAAAGATAAAAAAAATTACAAAATTCGAACAGCTAAACACAATAACAAAATACAAAAAAGGGATTATTTGTTATACAATATACACAGATTGAGCTAGCTGCTCAACACGGGATCGCAATCTCAACTCAGAACCAGACCACGCTTGGTGACCGGTGTTGTCACCTGACCGGTAATACCCGACATTACCCTATAACTTGTACAGTGTGTACAGTGTGTGTAGTAAATAAATGAAATGTCTATGTCAATCATACAGCGATGTCGGTTGTTTTCAGGCGAACGTGAAACTAAAGAAAATAGTGTCGGAGGCTGTGACTAACGAGAAGAAAATGATGGCGAAACAAATCACAGAAATGAATATGAGATTGAAAATTGTTCAGAATAAACTCGAAGGTAGGTAATCTTTTCACTCTTCAAAACTTCATATACACTACCTAGCTACCTATTCATTTGCAACCTCTCTGCAGTTTGTACTTGTACCTACCTAGCTACCTATTCATTTGCAACCTCTCTGCAGTTTGTACATGTACCTACCTAGCTAAATATTCATTTGCAATCTCTCTGCAGTTTGTACATGTACCTACCTAGCTACCTATTCGTTTGCAACCTCTCTGCAGTTTGTACATGTACCTACCTAGCTACCTATTCATTTGCAACCTCTGCAGTTTGTACATGTACCTACCTAGCTACCTATTCATTTGCGACCTCTCTGCAGTTTGTACATGTACCTACCTAGCTACCTATTCATTTGCGACCTCTCTGCAGTTTATACATTTACCTACCTAGCTACCTATTCATTTGCAACCTCTCTGCAGTTTGTACATTTACCTACCTAGCTAACTATTAATTTGCAACCTCTCTGCAGTTTGTACATGTACCTACCTAGCTAAATATTCATTTGCAATCTCTCTGGAGTTTGTACATGTACCTACCTAGCTACCTATTCGTTTGCAACCTCTCTGCAGTTTGTACATGTACCTACCTAGCTACCTATTCGTTTGCAACCTCTCTGCAGTTTGTACATGTACCTATCTAGCTACCTATTCATTTGCAACCTCTCTGCAGTTTGTACATGTACCTACCTAGCTACATATTCATTTGCAATCTCTCTGCAGTTTGTACATGTACCTACCTAGCTACCTATTCATTTGCAACCTCTCTGCAGTTTGCGAGAAGAATCATAAATACTAACGTAGTTCTAAGTAGTTACTTTACCTAGGTCAATTTATTTTATGAATGAGTCAAACATAAGTTTTTGGGTTCGATTCCCGCCGCAAGGTTAAGATTAACTTACTAAGAATTTCAGTGCCCATGACGCACTCGCACTGGTTGAGTTCAGGTTGAGCAATGATAGGGATATTTAAGTAGCATATATGACATTCTTAGTCTTGCATCTCGAAATGGAAAATATTGGCGAAGCCTGCTGGAAATATAAATATTGACGAAGACAGATATCCGCTGCTGGAGATATCAATATTGGCGAAGACAGATATCCGCTGCTGGAGATATAAATATGTATTGGCGAACGCAGATATCCGCTGCTGGAGATATAAATATGTAATGGCGAAGGCAGATATCCGCTGCTGGCGATATAAATATGTATTGGCGAAGGCAGATATCCGCTGCTGGAGATGTATTGGCGATGGCAGATATCCGCTGCTGGAGATATAAATATGTATTAGCGAAGACAGATATCCGCTGCTGGAGATATACTCGTAAATATGTTTTGGCGAAGGCAGATATCCGTTGCTGGATTTATTAATATGTATTGGCATGGGCTACTTTCTATCTCGGAAAAGAGCGTGCGAATCCGCAGGCCTGCTGCCCGCGGATGCCAAATTACACCCAAATTTCCTTAAGATCCGATCAGCAGTTTTGTTGTGAAAAGATCACAGACAGACAAAGTTAATTGCCAATTTATAATATTAGTATGGATTTAAACTTACTCGATAGTTGTAGGTAGGTCGGTAAGTCATCAGCACATTATCTGGCCCTTTCCCACTCAGGTGAAGGCACTCCCTTCGCTTCTATCAGTCTTCATCTCAGCACTCACTCCTTTCTTATTCTACTTCTTAATGTAGAAAAAACTCACTTACTCTTCGATAAATGCGAACGAATGCCCGCGACGAAGGCAATTCTCGCTAATTTATCGCTCTTTTATGGCAAGAGCTGTCAAATTTGACAGTTCTTGATATTTATTGATTGCAAAATATGATAAATGTAAAATTTATTAAAGATAATATAAATAATAGTGTGTTAAATATGGCAAGAACTGTAAAATTTTACAGTTCTTCTAAATAAAAACTGTCAGATTTGACAGTTCTTTTGATATTTATCTAGTGTCAAATTGGCGAGAATTGCCTTCCTGGCCCGCGTCCACTCGTAGCATAACGAGCAACTTAAGGAAGAAAAACCCTTGATATATAGAATTGCAGATTTTGAGAATACGCTTGTTTGCAACGCAGCAATCACTCGATAATTTGTCAGTTCTTGCCGTAATTATCGAATAGAGATAGAAAGATATTGCGAGAATTACCCTTCTGGCCTTTTGTGTTCTAAGTTCTCAGATCATTCACACGTGGAAGCCTCCAAAAAATCCTCGCTACGACTCGCGAATGTATTCACTTGAGCTCTGTCTGTTTCAATCAGGGTTGCCGCTCAGGCAAAAAAGCAAAAAAAAAAGTCGCTAAACTAGCACCGAAAAGTCGCCAGTTATATGAAAAATCTAGCTAAATGTCGCTAGATTTTTTTAAAAGGATATTGCATTAATAAAAGACGATTAATATTCAAGCGTTTATTAGGTACTTGAAGATAACCACCACTTACTTCCTATCAGGCGGCCCGTTTCCTTTCTCCTTACATATTACATAAAAAAATTAAAAAAAAGATGTAGGTTTACACAAACAATAGGTACCTAATCAAAATTGAATAAATTGCAACATTTCGTCATCTAAGACGACATCCTCATCACTAACATTGGCAGGAGCAGTCCTGGAAGTTGTTGGTCCCATTTCGGTACTCTTTGTTTTTTTAATAGTTTTTGAGATTTTGGAAAGAACACTTTCCGGCAATACGTAGCTGAAGCAAGTCTGGTTTAAAATTTTTAATTGGTTTCTTTTAAGAATGATTGAATTCAGTTTCTTAGTTTATTTTTTACGATATTCATCACACTGAACATTCGCTCAACTTCAGCGTTTGAATGTGGCAGTGACAGAACTGTTATAGCCAAATCTGCTAGCTCTGTGTATGTATTGATTTCTGCAGCATTTTTGTACTTACAAACTTGAGCCCAGAATTTCAGTCTTTTCAGTTGTATCCCACTTGACAAAGTGAATACTGTGCCACTGTTGTTATAATTTGTCGACTTTGTCTTTATCAAAACCCAGTTCAATTGCAAGTTCAGCAATTACCAGGGTCCACCACGAATAAAATTCACTGATAGGGGCATCCCCGAATTATCAATAATAGACTAATAGTGCATTCCGAATTACGCTTATATCGATATTATCGCGCTCACACGCGTTCCGTATTACCATGAGCGCGACAACGACGTCCCGTGTGACGTCATAGATGACGTCATTACATACGCCATTTTGCGATATCACCGACCATCCTACAAACCGAAATCACTGTGAACGATCAGTCAAAAGTGACAAATATGACAGTTGGCTTGCGAACATACACACGGTTTGAGAACCTCCTCCTTTTTTGAAGTCGGTTGGTAAAATTGTTGTTCTGCATCATCTTCGTAACGAATCGTCGTAGTAGTCCCACTCCTCAACTGAGTTATTTGTTATTACTGTTATTAGTTTATAAAGCCCTATTTTCTGCCATTCTCTTTTGATTTTCACGTTAGTAAGTTATAATATAACTAATAATGTTCTGCGTGTGCGGTTAAAATACTAAAAAATAAATAATGTTCGATAATACACACAGCATCATCTAGCCCCAAAGTAAGCAGAGCTTGTGTTATGGGTGCTAGATAAATGATATTATTATACTTGTTTCATTAAATTATTACACAGATTTAATTGTTTTTAAATAAAAAAAAAAATATATATTTTTCTATTATAAGAAAATACCCAGAACACCCGAAACAAATATTAGGTCCTTACATATGAAATTGGCGTTTTTCGTACTGGCCACTTTAATCACAAATTTCTCCTCTTTGGTAAGGAATTCCAAATTCAAATTTGTACAGCTATAGACTCATGTATTTGTGCTTCGATGATCGTCATTCATTTGTTTTTTTTCTTCTGTTTTTTTTTCTGTTTGCGTCACTCATTTTACAAAATGGAAAACTTAAAATATCGCATTATTTACGAGTACGAGTTCCGCCGTGGCACTAGTGCTGCGGAAACAACTCGAAGGGTGAATGATGTGTATGGCGGTCGTGTTGCAAAAGAAAACACAGTTCGTTTTTGGTTCCAACGTTTTCGTTCTGGAAATTTTGACCTGCAGAACAAGCCCCGTGGACGGCCTGAGACTCAAGTTGATAATGAAGAGTTGAAGGCTATTGTGGAAGCGGATCCATCGCAAACCACGTCCGAGTTAGCTGCAGGCTGCGATGTTAGTGATAAAACTGTTTTAATTCACTTGAAGCAAATTGGGAAGATTAAAAAGCTTGAAAGGTGGGTACCTCACGAATTGACTGAAGCAAACCGGCAAACGCGCGTCGACTGCTGCGTTACATTACTAAACCGGCACAATAATGAAGGTATTTTAAACCGAATCATTACCTGTGATGAAAAATGGGTTCTTTACGATAATCGGAAGCGCTCAGCGCAATGGTTGGATCCTGGCCAGCCAGCCAAATCCTGCCCCAAGCGAAAATTAACCCCAAAAAAGTTACTTGTAAGCGTTTGGTGGACTAGTGCCGGTATTGTTCATTACAGTTTTCTCAAATCTGGCCAGACTATTACGGCTGATGTCTATTGTCAGCAATTGCAAACCCTGATGCAAAAGCTAGCGGCTAAACAACCTAGGCTGGTCAATCGCTCCACGCCACTGCTGCTTCACGACAACGCTAGACCACACACTGCGCAACAGACGGCTACTAAATTAGAAGAGCTTCAATTGGAAAGTCTAAGACATCCTCCGTACTCCCCGGACCTTGCTCCAACAGATTACCATTTTTTTCGAAATTTGGATAACTTCTTGCAAGGGAAAAAATTCAACTCCGATGGGGCAGTCCAAATCGCCTTCAAAGATTTTATTGATTCCCGTCCGACTGGTTTTTTTAGTAAAGGGATCAATGAACTACCTATAAGATGGCAAAAGTGCATAGAAAATAATGGTTCATACTTTGATTAATTAAATATATTATATTAAAAAATATTCGACTTTTTGTTCCTCCCATACAAAACGCCAATTTCATATGTAAGGACCTAATATTTGCAGATCGTACAAATAGGTCTTAAAGTGGGAATCAAACCCGCAACCTCCTGCGTCGCAGGCGGACCTTCGCCCGCCGCGCCACATCGGTCGTCTGCCAACATTCTAAACGTCAGTCGAAACTGACTGACGTTTAGAATGTTCGTGACGTGCGTGTGATCGTGAGCGCGCTCATGAGCGTTCCGAATTATTGTTAGCACTCAACTGTCAGTATCGTGATAACCAATTCGGAACACAAAATATTTTGTGATCGCTATCAGCGCTGTAATCTTATTTCGGAACGCACGGTAAGTGTTGCAAGTCATAGACCAAATAACTATTTCGTTATTTTAAAAAGTCGCTAGATATTTTTTTGTCGCTAAATCTGAAAAAAAATGTCGCTAAACCAGACCAAAATCCCCTAGATCTAGCGACAAAGTAGCTAAAACGGCAACGCCAAATTACTACTACGCTATAAACATTGTCACGTGAATGGTTGTACTGTACTCATTTGCAGAGCGCCTGAAGGCGGAGCGCGAGACCCGCCGCTCGCAGGAGCTGTGGTCTGCCGGGGCCTCGCTGCTGGCCGCCACCAAGAAGGGAGACCCTTACGTCAATGTGGACAAGGAACTGAATGCCATTGAGAAGGCTTCTGGTACAGTACCCGCTCAATGTTTGTGTAGTGTAACATTTATTGACGGAGACAAATGGTCAGAAACCTTAAATAGGTTCGATACTATGTGTTGTGTCGTTGTAATACTGCGTTTCTGATCTCAAAAAGCTATTTAGTTTGTATCTACATATCTTAGAGGAAGGAAACACTTGGTAATGTGTGCTGCAGTGGGCTGATTATACGACACACGCGCTATGTTGTTTGTGACGTGTCGTTTTTTATAAATTGAACTGAAAATAACACAATTTTAACACTTTATGCACAAAATCCCACTTCACCCCATGGGTGTCGTAAGAGGCGACTAAGGGACATACACCGGGGGACGGGCAGCAGCGCCCCTTGCAGAGCAACTCCACCAACGAACTGCGATCCCCAACCCGCATGCCTGGCGTGGAGATTATGGGCATTACCCCCTAATGATGAGACAAGCCAGAAAAAGGCCCCCAGTTCCCGAACGCCTCGCTATTCCTGGCCATAGTAGCGGCCACGGTAACGGCGGGGCAGGGGGTGCTAGGTATCCCCGCGCTACATTACGCTACCGTTCACCACTTAAAAAGTTAACCCTGGCTACGTTTAACGGACGCACTCTGTGGCTTAACCACCATCTAGCGCAGTTGGAAGTTGAGTTAGAGAATATTAAATGCCATGTTCTGGGGTTATGCGAAGACCGTAGAGAGGGGGAGAATACAGTAACCCTAGACTCAGGCCATCTTCTCTACTTTCGCGAGGGTGATAAAACATCCCAGGGTGGCGTAGGTTTCCTCGTCAATAAGGCCTCTCTAACAACGTCCAAGAAATCTCCAGTGTTTCGACCAGGGTATCGTACCTGATCCTTCGGCTATCCTAGCGGTACAACATGAAGGTCGTTCAGGTCTACGCACCGACCTCGGCACATTCGCATGATGAAGTGGAGGATATGTACGAAGACATATCCAAAGCCTTACACAACACCACTAAGGCTCACTTCAACGTTGTTATAGGGGACTTTAACGGCAAGGTAGGAATCCAGACGGGCAACGAATCCCGAATAGGCATGCATGGTTATGCTAGGAGCTAGGAACCACAGGGGTCAAATGCTAGTCAACTTCCTTGAGAAAGAAGGGCTGTTCTTAATGAACTCCTTCTTTAAGAAACGGCCCCAAAGGAAGTGGACATGGCAAAGCCCCGATACTGTGACAAAAAATGAGATCGACTTCATTATGACGGATAGCAAGCGCATATTCTGAGACGTCTCAGTGATCAACAGGTTCAATACCGGATCTGATCACCGACTACTCCGAGGCTCTCTGAATATCAACTTGAAGCTTGAAAGAAACCGTCTGATGAAGTCCACGCTCCGACCTAACCCAATCACACCGAGAAGTTTCAGCACCTTCTCGGGGATAGATTTGTTGCCTTGGAACCCACTGATGACGCTGACGAGAACCTACACAATCTGGTCGAAACGTTGAGGGGCATTAAGTTTTGCAAAAAGCAGCGTACTTTCAAGAAGTCCAAACTCTCGGATGAGACTCTTGGGCTGATGATAAAAAGACGGGAAACCGGGTGGTTTCCCGTCACACACGTGGACACACGTGGACACTCACGGTAAGGCTGGCTCACCAGTTCAAAGTCGCTCAGCGAGCTATGGAAAGAGCTGTGCTCGGAGTTTCTCTGAAGGATAGGATTCGTAACGAATACATCCGACAGAGAACTAAAGTTATCGACATAGCTCAGAGAATTAGCAAGCTGAAGTGGCAGTGGGCTGGCCATATCTCGCGAAGAACCGACAACGGCTGGGGTAAATGTGTTCTCGAGTGGAGACCACGACTCGGCAAACAGTGTAGGACGCCCTCCGGCCAGGTGGGATGACGATCTGCGAAAGACTGCAGGCAGATGGAGTAAACGTGTTCTCGAGTGGAGACCACGACTCGGCAAACATAGTGTAGGACGCCCTCCGGCCAGGTGGGATGACGATCTGCGAAAGACTGCAGGCAGATGCTGGATGCGACAAGCTGAAGACAGGGCGCTATGGCGCTCATTGGGGAGGCCTATGTCCAGTAGTGGACTAAGATAGGTTGATGATGATGATGCACAAAATAACTTAACGCACTTTTACGTGCTTTAAAATCCCGCCAATTACCCGATTGCTCAATTTAAAAATAACACCGCAAGTGTATAATCAACCAACAGACAGATTATAATATAATACTAAGCCTCTCCTAGACAGACGCGACCTGCAGTGGCGGGTGGTACCTACCTACAATTTGCGTTGTATTCGCATCATTAATTATGTACATTTGGCATAAACTTCTTAACAAATAATACACGCAATTGCTATTAAAATGGTTAAACGCGCCACCGGGGGCGCGGCTGCCTAAGAGAGGCTTGACGAACAAGCACCTGCGCAGGCGGCGCCGATAAGCTGGTCCTGTCAGTGTTGAAAGCGATCCCGGAGAGAGTGCGCAAGCGCGGCCTGGTCCCGGAGAGCGTGCTCAAGGAAAGATTTGCTGTGGTTAGTTCTTGATCGTTTTAAATCTTACGCGTTATTATTAACACACTTAGGGAAAAACAAGACCCGTCAAGTGCGAGTGTGACTCGCGCGCCGAGGGTTTCGAACGTTTGTGAAGTATACCAATACTGGTAGGTACCGGTTAGACCTAAAAATGTAAGTTACATTTCATGGATGGATCAAAAATCGGAGAATCGAGGGTAATGGTAAAATGTCCAACTTTTTACCAAATATTTGGTAAAGTTTGTGAGGTACAGAAGTTTCAAATACTGTTTATAAATGTAAAAACCAATACGTACCTTTTATTTCACGGTGAGTTAGCCCCTCCTTTTGAAAAAAAATCCCCCCTTTTTGTATTTTTTTTTAAAAGTGTTCTTCTTGCAGACTTATCTATTTCTTCTGTATAAAATATAGATCTATATCTACAAATGCTACATGTATCTAAGATAATTCGCTCTGCAATCTTCGTAGATAGAGAGGGGGAATGGGTAATTTTTCGACTTTTTTCAAAATATTTCAAAAAGTATGATGGAACCTACAGAAATTTGAAAAACTGTTTTGAAATGTACAAACCAATGAAAAAAAAAATGTGAAATGTACAACCTTTAATTTGACACCCCACTTACCCTTGTAGGCCTCTTTTAAAATGTCGACATGACACTTTGTATTAATAAGTTTCATTTTCATTTCTTTTTCTTTATATCTGTTCAGGCGCACGTAATGTATTATTAGGTATTTTAAATTTCATGTTAATTGCTGCTGAAGTTGCGGAGATATTAAAGACGGAAAAAAGGACAGAAAAAGCGAGACCATAAGGGTTTCGAAACCGATCGTTTCGAAACCTTAAAAACTACGTAATAATACCTACCTCTACTATACAGGGGTACTGGTTAAGATCAGTTAGATCCTTGAGGGGGTTGTAGGGTCCATCATTCAGTTCAAAGATCTTTAATTCTCATTTACAACAAACATGTTACTTACATGAGAAACTTATGCTAGTAATATTATTATGTTATTTTTGTCTCATATGGTTTAATTTAGTTTAGTAGTGTTACATCTTCGGTAGTGTTTCATCATCATTCATTATCATTACTGACTGATTTGAATATGAAACACCATACATTTAGAAAACGAAACTGTTTTCGAGATATTGGTTATTATTTTTTTTATTGTGCCAATTTGATGTTTAATTTAGGTACTACATTTTTGTAATATGCATCTAAGTTTATTTTTTAATATTTTGTTTTATTATTTTCAACATCAAAATTGCAAGTATATAAACAAACTGGGTCTTAGTAGACGATTGATAGCTAAAAAAATAAATATTTTATTCTTTGAAGCATATTTAAAAAAAAATACTATTCCCAAAAGTTTTTTAAATTAACCCAGTGTGAGGCTTACGCAGTATATTAATAAACACTATGGCTGTTATGTTACAGATGTATCTACCTACTTAGGAGTTTTTTTTTACTACTACCTGTGAGCTTTTGATCTAAGTTTTTCCTATAAATTCTGACAATAATTATAGACTTGTATACCATGTTGGATAGCTGAAGAAACGTAGATATTTTTAAGTACATCTGCAACATAACTATTATATATTTTTTTAAATTATTCCTTAAACATAAATTCTTTGTATTTACAAATTTATTTCATTTTCAACTGTCAATCGTCTACTAGGAAATGACTACGAACCTGCAAAACTTAAAATTCCAACTAAACTCCATCTTGAAAACGTTTAAGATAAGTACGTCAGGGGTTTGGTCTTTCATATTCAAATCAGTCAAAAATGATAGAAGCTACAACCCCCTCAAGGATCTAGGTCGACTTAATAACCAGGAGGGCAATTCTGGAAATAAATAAATAAATAATCTACTCGAAAAATTTTAATATGGCAAGAACTGTCAAACTATCGAGTGATTGCTTTGTAGCAAACATGCGTATTCTAAAAATCTGCAATTCGATATTTATCAAGGGCGATAAGTTGCTCGTAAAGTCGCACAAGAATGCAGTTTTTTAGGATGTGATATTTATCACTTGGTATTTTATCACTCGATAATAGTATATCACGTGATACTCAGAATTGGCCTCCAGTGATCTTGTACAAAACACTATACTACGAATTTATTTTCTGTTTGGTATATGCACGACTATGAAGTTCCCTAATTATTAACAGGTGAGGGAAAGAAGACTGAATTAAGTCAGATAGTCATTTTATTAGTAAAATATTACTTACAGGTCAAGAAATTAAAGATGAGGTATTTAGTAACAATTCCGCGAAAAAACCTTCTCCAATATGATCTAACAAAAAGTAGTCCGCGTAGACCATAGATATAGTTCTGTTAGATCTTATTGGAGAAGGTTTTTTCGAGGAATTGTTACTAAATATCTTTCATCGTTATAATTATTTATTGTGAGGTGGATCGTTTTGGGTTGGCGCGAGATTATTTTTTTTTGTGGTTTTAATTTTATTCCACGTACGTTTTTTGATATGTCAATAGAAAATGGTTGAAGATTTGCGGCAAATAACTTTTCCGTTAGTTTTATTCCTTGTAGAAGGCAGATTAAATTCAAAACCACAAAAAAATTATAGTATATCCTAAGAATGTTCTACTAGTCTTTGCTCTGCCCGCGGCACCTGGATAAACCACAGCCTGTGGCCTCAGGGATAAAGCTTTTTATTACTGATCGCGCTCTCAACATCATCCGACCAGTAGACCATCTATGTAGTTCCAAAGGTTGTTTGTCTACAGATGGAGGACACGGCTCTGAAAGTGGCGCTAGTCGAACAGGAGGGGGCGCCGCTACCGGTGTACTTCATCTCTTGGCTACAGTCTATAGCGCTATTTATGAAGGTAGGTTTATGATTTACACAAACTGTGTAAAGGTTACACTAATGTTTTACTTTACATTCTCATCGGTAGCTAATAAATAAAGCCCTAGACGGGGGTATTCAAGGAGGAAAGGGGGCCGCTGCACTGCATGCTGATAAGATTTTACCTGTTTAAATTGACCATTGTCAAGCGTTTGGCCACCGTCTCACTTCAGTAAGTGAATATGTGGCCTAAGACGGAGCACGCTGTCCCAGAAGGAACTTATGCACCCTGGATTTGAAGACCCCGCGGTCAGAAAATAGTTTACTATATTTTACTCAAAATAAATGTGACTCGATTTGATTGGTCGGATTGGCGATCATTTCGTATAATTTATCAGCCATTTCTTTTCAGATGTCTGGAATACCACAAAGCGAAATTGATAAAGTTCCAAATGTAATTGATCCAGAAGAAATGGGATTGGATACATTTGATCTACTGCAAAGAGCAAGGTTAGTAAATGGCCTTTACCTACAGAAAAATTCCTTCCTACTCAATTCAACGAATTACAAGACTTCATCATCATCATTGCACCGTGTTGCAGCCTACATCACCCACTGCTGGGTAAGCAGACCTTTTCATTTATTGCATCATATTAGGGTCTATAATTTATTATGGTACCATACAATTTGTCAGAACTTATACTACATTGACTATAATTATATGACTTTGATTATGACTATATATTCTAGAATACACACAATAATATGTACTCATTAAGTGTGTTGCAATGGCAGTCGGCCAGATATTTTAACAGGGTGATTTTGAATTTACGAGCAACCTTTTGAAATTGGTCACGATTAATGATGCTCAATGCATTAGAGTTAATATTATGCAATAAAAAAAAAGTATTCATATATGTAAGTATGGGAAACGCAAAATAAAATCAAGTTGTATGTATGTAGTTGTGATCGCGCTACACCCAGCCCGTGCCGGCCGCGCCATAGATAGTCACGTGTATGAACACGTGACCTTCATGAACCGTCCGAGTTAAAAATGAAATCTTTAGATGATACCTACCTACCGTGCTACTGCGCTACTTACTGCGTGGTTCGTATTATGAGGTCCCGCGAAGGTATAGGGTCAGTTGGGTAGCGGCGATGACGGAACAATTCCCCAGTTTGCACTAAATTGGTGTTGCGACCGTACAATAGGTACAACAATCAGTAGATATTGGGCATTTGTGTACTTACCTAGCTTGCACTCTACGCGGTCGAGGCACATGTCACCAAAATTTTCACACATACTCAAATTTCCACGGGCACTGAATTCCAAATTTCTAATTTCCTTTTCCTGGCTGTCCTTTGTATGTCTTCTATCCTATTTTCTAGCATTAAAATACCTTCCATGCCCTGTTTTTGTTGTTGTTCTAAAACAGCAACTTTTTTGTAAGTTCCTTATGTTTGCTCATAAGAAGAACAATATAATTTTCTGTTTTTGTGTGTGTTCTGAATTTCGTTTAGCGTCGGGGCGACGCGAAATTCAGAACAAGTTTTTTAAGTCCAGTTTCTTGATCGGACAAGAGCTTTGCCATCACTTACCTTATCTCCTCCTTGAAGAGGTCGTCTTTATGATCTCTATATTTCTTGCCGCGAAGAATAACATAGCTTTGAGGGGTAGTTTCCAATACAGTTTTATTTAAATTCCCTTTGCTAGGGTATTTATCACCAAGGTTTCCAGACTGCAACTTAACCCTCTCAAACTTTAAAATGATTGTATATGTCGAAGATACTACTCTTCTTGTACCTACATGGTAAAAGCTGGGAAGACAGAAGAAAATGCCCTTAGATCTGTTATGCTTTGACTAAATTCGGCCACGCCCTATACAAAAATCTTCAAACCCCTTTGCCGCTTTGTCACCATATGCAGGCACACATGTAGGTACATTAAAAAATCATTCATTAGGTATGAATGTTTTTTTTTCATTGATTTGATCGTTAGAAAAGGTACCTACATAACATAAATAAAATTATTCAAAGTTACAAGTTAGAAAGTTAAATTCAATACGACTTTTAGTTTTTTTTATTGAATTTTGAAGATGTCACGTTTTTTTTATAAGTTCTATAACTTTTACACAGATATTTGACTTTGAATGCTCAGAACTTTTCTTTATGTAGTGAATTGTATTAAATAGATAGATAGATACATAGATTATTGCTTTATTGCACCATTATTTTTATTTAGAATAATACATTGAAAAATACAGCTCATGTTATTGTGTGACAACCACAAACAAAAAAAATAAGACGATTTGGGATGATTAAAAAAAAACTTTAAAAAATCATGGTTTCCCAACTGTGATACTTAGGACATTGAGCCTTGCGGGGAAAAATAGCCCATGACCCCCCAACCTCCCAAAAAATTATGTCGGTCCCAATACCAAACAACCTGTATAAATAAATAGGTAACGATAATTTATTAATGTCATAATAAATAAATACAGGCACGGCTTCCCTACGTGATGTGATGTGATGTGATGTGATGTGATGATGTTTTATTACTTTATTAGTGAAGAGAATCAATTACGTAAACCATACCTTTCTATTTGCATTTAGTTTAAAATTTGACTTGATTTGTCTATGTTAAGTTGTAAGAGAAATAAAAGTTATTGATTGTGATTGTTTGAGGGCTAGTTCACCAGCCTGAGCATAACCTCCATGCTCTGTGTAAAACAGACCACTGACTATGTAAGGTATGTATGGTTCCAGGTTCTGGCTCGAGCGCGACAACATAGCGAACGCGCTGAAATACGTGGCCGCACTCGAAGGCGCCTCGAAAGGGGCCTCCTTGGCGTGGGAGGAGGACGCGCGGTGCCACCTCGAGTGCCGGCAGGCGGCCGAGGCCGTCATCGCGCACGCCACCGCCCTCGGGCTGCAGTACATTTAGATGGGTAGGTCGGTTTCTACGGTTGCACAGACTTCACGTAGATACCTAGTGCCTACTAGATGCCTGTTCAGATCTACTCAGAACGGTCATCCTAACGTCACTAACTACTTATAGGCCCATTTCAGTCCTTATCTAAAGTTTTTGAACACACGGCTGACATAATACCTTACTAAATTCAAGATACTCGCGAACTACCAATATGGATTTCGAGGTGGACTTTCAACCGAAGACGCAGTACTAGAACTTACGAACACAGATGTAAAAAATATTGACTCTAGAATCAAAACATAGGTTATTTTTACTGACTTAGGTATCTAAGGCCTTCGACACCGTATCACTGTCCCTCTTCTACTAAATAAGATGGAATACGTGGCCACAGTTTAGGTATCTTCAAATGTTACCTCTCCAACAGATCCCAACAAAGTGTGCTCATGACAGCTTCATCTGCATGGACGAAAACCTAACTTACGGCGGCGTCCCACAGGGTAGTGTCCTTGGACCTACGCTCTTTTTAATATACATGAATTACCTCCGTAGGCTTCGTATCAAAAATTGTAAAATACTATCGGTCGGTTGCCGACGATACAGCTTTATTAGTGAGACGGTGAGACGTGGCAAGAAGTTAGGGATTATTCAGAAAGTGTTTTAAACCTGCCTCAAACTGGCTTACGTACGTTAAACATTACCAAAACTAATTATATAATTTTTCCCCGACTAAATCTTCGCACCTTCTTAGAATGTTAACATAATTGCCCATAAGTGTGGGCCTCAAAATATATCGAAATTAACATGTTAATGCAATGGGTTACACAGAGTTGACAGCGTTAAATACAGCGTTTAGATTGACGGTACACTTTGCTGGAAACCTTAAATCTCCTCGTCGACATCTATAGTGAGATAACTTCTTTATATCTTTAGAAAATTGATGTAGAGTGCTGATGGTCATACAAAAACTAAAACACTTCAAAACAACTCAAAACTATTAATTTTGCCCTCACCCAATCAGTCCTAAACTACTGTATTGCTGCGTGGGGAGGCGCTCCTACGCGTTTTACTAAAAAACCACCCTTCTTAAGCTTGAGAGGGCACAACGCGCAATCCTTAAAGTAAAAAAATTGATTAATCAATTTTTTCCCTACAATTGCACATTACTCAATGAGTAAGGTTCTCTCCGCGAAAATTATTTTTACTTAGTATAGCTCTATTATCTTAGTATACTCATCCCTAATCTACCTCTACATCCCACCCACCACGAACTGTCGTCGTAGATTTAGTGCAGTTTGTGTTAATGAAGGATCATGGCGCACAGCAATCGCTCCGCGTCATAACTATTTTCTTATACCTATCATTTATAATCGCATGAACGAAACTTTGAACATTTTTTCACTGCATGTTAATAAATGCAAAGGCAAAATTAAAGAAATAATTTTATTCTAAATTGTTTGCTGGTGTGTGTTATTTGATGCAAAGGGAGAGGACGGCTTCTCTCCCTTATCTACGAAGAAACTGAAAATTTAATTATAATCAGATGAAAATCAGAATTGCATCAATAACACACACCAGCAAACAGTTTTGAATAAAATTAACTTAAAATCTGAGCAAATTAATATAAGCTTCAAGATGACATACAATTTAGAAAATAAAGACTAAAAACAAAGCTTATAATTTAAACTGTCCCAACCTTATAAACTATTAAACTAAAAACTTAAGATTCTGAGTGATTTAATTCAAGCTTTAATTAAAGACTTAAAATGTACCTTCTTAGAAGTAGGTAATTGTGGGTAGATAATTTTATAATAAAGCTCAATGGGTGTAATTATTTAGTGAACTGTGTACCTAATATAAATGTGTATACAAAGTTATATTTAAGTGCAATATAAATACCTACACTAATATTAAGACTTACTTACTACCTCTATAATGAATGATCCATACCATTTATCCACCTACGTAATACCTGGGGTTGACTCTACCCCGCCCGTATTTACCCTGCTCTAGATCATTCAACACTATAGTAGAACATCACGTTTGAACGCCGGCTTACCAATGTTGAAAATGTTCATATCGTTGAATAATTTGTTATAGCTACTATGCAGACGACTAATAAGTGAATGTTGAGCATAGTTAGAGGTAGTATTTGACACAGCAAAAAGTTTAGTTTCGGTATGTCTAATTGGCTTTTTGGGTACGTTTAAACATAAAACTTTTGAGACTACCTAACTCCGAACAATCTACCTCTATAACCATTGCATAAGCCGTGGAGGAAAGACATGTCCGCCAATGTTATAAGCATTTACTAATTGTTAAATCGCAAACTATATTAACATTAGTAAACTATGCTTTCTGTTTGGTGAACTCGGCTCTAACCATATCCTGGGTTAGGGTGTTGGGACGTGCGACACAGTTTTAAACTTATGCGCTTTCTAGTGTTCTATTGTATTGTATTTTAGCTATATTATGTATTATGTTCATTCTAAAAATAAACAAACTAAAATCCTCGCAGGAATACGGCAGATCTCACGAAATCCAAGCGTACCGCTGCCCCACCGCTCTGCTCCGAGCTTTATTGTGATTAAACATGTGGGACATGTATGATTGTTATTTCGTTAATTTCAGATTAAAGCTGAGGGTGTCTTCGAACTACCAAATTTCAAATAGGATTGTGGCAGCATAAGAGTTCGAATTATAACTATTTGTACTTACTCTGTGATATTAAAGTAAAAATAGTAAAATGTACTGAATGGCGTCGTTTGGTACGACGACGACGGTGCTGTAATCCAAAAATTGTAAAATGTTTTAAATTGAAATAAATAGCATGTATCGAGACTGAATTCTTTCATTTCATTTATTTCAGCCATAGATAGGGAAACTTACAAGGTTTTTTATTTAGTCCCAGCTGTGAGTGAAGTCAGATTACGAATGACGTTAATAATAAATGAACCGGTAGTTTTAAGAAGGGAATAACATCACCCGACGTAACTTTTCAGTAGAGCGAAAAAACTGTATAACTTCTATATGTTACTGTTTTCTGATGGTTGACCTATGGATGGAATAAACTAGACTATAGTCCTAATACTATAGCAATCAAATATTATTACTGTAGGTTCTTAGTAGTTAGATAAAATGGTTTAAATGATTTGGATTTATTCCCTTCTTCAAACTAATGCATTTAAATATCAAAATGAAACCAAAAAAAATCTTATATGTAAAGTATTATTTATTGAAAATTACAATGAAAATTAAAGGAAAAATGAAATAGCGTAAACATCGTCCATCGTCTTCAGTCGTCTCAGTAGAAGTGGTTGGCCACGTTGGTACATTCAGGTAGAACTCCTTATATGTATTGAATGATTTTGCGGACGTCTTCCATCTTTTTGTGATTTATTGGTATTTTACCATTGTAGGCTTTAGCTGTAGGTAGCGCAGGTCTCACGTGACTTTTCTGGAGCAAGAAAGTGTGTGTTACTAACCGTTTTCGAACTAGAGGTCGGCGCTCTATGAGCCCCATCAGAAATGTGTCTTGTTCATTCTTGTCCACTGTACAAATTTTGTAGTATTTCTTGTTTTTGTTCTACAGTAAAGTTTTCAGTGCACCTCTCCCTACATGTGCACTCACGTTCGGTGTTTGATTTGGGTGCCTTAGGCTGCCCTGATATAGGCTTCTCCGCGTAGACGATGCATTTTTTGCACTTGATGTTTATAAAGATGTGTGTTTCTTACTACTTTCTTCCTCTTCCTTGACTGCCTCCCTTCCTCGCCTTGTTCGCGGTGATCTTCATCTGAACTTGTATTACTGCTGCTAGACATTCTTGACTCGTAGTAAAACAAACGCAGTCCTCTAAACGACAGTAGAAACTAAATTAACATGAAAAACTTACACATTACCGCCACGAAGTGGCGTGATCACTCTTCAAAATGCGGACAAAATACAGCTAACTTCAATCTAATTGAATGACCTAATTTAATTACGGAAAACCAGCCATTTTACAAAGCAATAGAGGCTATGTTGTAGTATGCATATTTTGCTAGTCAGTTTGAAGAAAGGAATAAGTCCAGGTTTTATTCCCTTCTTCAAACTACTACAATATTTACCTGCTTATATCTCCTCAGCGAAAACGATTTTTGTTCCCTTCTTAGAGCTAATAGATGTGTCTACCTTCAGAGATGACGTTTTCATCAAAATGTCAAATTCATAATTTTTGTCGTTTATTCCCTTCTTAAAACTACCGGTTCTATAATTTATTTCACAGGACTGTAGACAGGACAGTCTTGACGTGGTACCCAAAGAAAGTAAATGCGTTTATCACACGCGCCTGTAGATTGAGAAGGTAGGTAGGTACTTTACGTACGCGTCATGGCAGTTACTAATCATAATCACTTGCTAATATTAACGATGGCAGACAGAATCGACACCAATTTTAAATCTGCCAGTCTTATTTTTCAAACATAGAATAGCTTCGTCTATTTGACATTCCTAAATCCTAACTTTAGGTAATTTTAGCTAGTTCTAAAACAATAGAATCGACACCATTGTGTCCCAAGTTCCAGCCAATTTCGTGACGTACTAATTTAATTATAATACAAGGTGTAGATTGTCTACTCTTTGGTGACTTGCATACCCTTGGTTGCTTAGGTTTATGTCTAAATGTACGAGCGCACCTTTAATCGGCGCCTAACATGTCTCAATAAATACAACTTTGTTAATAAAACAATTTAGTACTATTTTAACTATTTCAGTCTTTTAGATTCTAAGCTGTCCAGGAAATTCGCCACCCCCTCTCGCCGCTAATTTAATTTTTAGTTTAAAGTTAAATTATTTTATTCAACGGACTTAATTGACATCGTACAACTTATTGAAAGTCAAGATAGACTACCACTCTGCTTCGGAAGGAACATACATCTATGGAAAGAAATGGCGCAAGAAACCCTCAGGCAGGGACCGATTTGTATACCCGTAGAAGACCCTTCAACGGGTATTCGAAAACCCTTTCGACAGGGTTTTTTGAAGAAGTTTTTAAACCCCTGTCTGTAGGGGTTACACTTTCAATTAATGACCCGCTTTTAGGGGTAACCCCCCTTCAAAACCCTAATTGGGTTAGCTATTGAAAGGGTTTCGGATTTTCGATAGTTTTGATAACCCATTCGATTGGGGTTACCCTTTCAATCATTGTAACACGGTAACCCTTTGCATCTTGGTTTGCGTAAAATTGACAATAGTAAATATTTTTGTCCAAAAAAAACGCCAGTGGCGGCGGGCGGCGCGGGGCGGGGCGGGCGGCGCGGCGGCGTTGCTGCGTCGGCACCTTTGACTTAATAGCAGCTTATTGTTTGATGTACTGAACAGGTACCAAATTATACTAAATATAAAATAGTATTATCATTCCCCAGACTGTTACAAACAATCTAGATGTAGCTTGGTTTCAATAGTTGATTCTCAGATATCAGCAGACTGTCGCAAACAGTCTAGAGGTAGCTGGTTTTAATAATTGATTCTCAGATATCAGCAGACTGTTGCAAACAATCTAGAGGTAGCTGGTTTCAATAATTGAGTTGAGTTGAAACAATGATGTAACACTAAAAACTTGAACCCATACAAAGGGGTAACCCCTTCAATAGCGTAACGAAAGAAAAACCCCATCGTTGCTAAAACCCAATGAAATTAAATGAAATTAATTGAAAATTAAATTAAAAATATTTTATTTACCTTAAAACTACTATACACAATTAGCCTTAATTCTATGCCAATTTATACCTAAGAACTACACTGAAAGGGTTACCCTTTGAGATGAGAATTTGACCTTTTCTAAGTGTACATTTATTGTATTTATGGAAATAAAGCGTTTTTGACTTTGACTTGACATGACATGTGTTTTATGCGGGTTAGCCGAATAAAGGGTAATCCAATCGAAATGTCCCATTCGAAGGGGTTTACCCAAACTCGGGGTTGTACGGTCCCTGCCCACAGAAAATTAAAATGTCAGAATGTTCACAACACAACTATAGTACCTTAACACCAGGGGCGTATTTGTAGATTCTGCGCCCTGGGCCCTTGGTTTGCCGCCCCATAAATTAACGGAAAAAGTACCTACCGGCAAAGTGCGTTTCGGGCCACGCGCAGTGTAGGGGTCCGTAATTGCACTTGCACGGTTTTTTATCTTACAGGTATATGTACTTATTAACCACCTGTACCTGTTACAACACAAATAACTTTAGCTAAGTAATTTTCAATGAAATTGTTCCAATTTTTCCTTTTTACCTGTGGTGGGCAAGCGTGGGTTGGTATGATGCCCGGGGTGGTTTTCTACCAAGCACATCCCAAAAAAAATTAAAACACTTATGTTTTAACAATAAAAAATAATTTTTTGAGACTTTTTCGGATGTTTAGTATAAATGTCTCTGTTAATATCCAAACCACTTTTGTAATGCAAAAGAAATCATTAAGATGTATTTATAACTTAAAGAGCACTGATTCGCTCCGAAATATTTTTAAAAAGGAAAAAATAGTGACTCTCTCTTCCATCTATATTCTAGAATTGTGTATTTTTGTAAAGAGCAACAAGCAATATTTTTTTGAAAAGAAATCTGGTGCGTGCTTCCTCTCAAAGGTCCAAGCATAAATTTAATATTTGTATCCCTCAAGTCAATAACACTATGTATCACAAAAGCACATTCATCACAGCCATAAACATTTTCAATAAACTTCCCATAGAAGTTAAAACATTAGATGGTAATATATTTAGAAATAAATTAAAAAGATGGTTAGAATCAAATGCTTTCTATTCGCTCAAAGAATTCTTTGATAAATGATGTTTGTATACCTACCTAGTTAATAAGGTGCCTATTTAAAAACTGTTATTGTATGTCTATTAAAGATAAGCTGTTGAAACTGTACACTATTTTATACTTAAGATCTTTTTTGTACAACAGTTAACAATAAATCTATTTCTGATTCTGATTCTGATTCTGATTCTGAATGTACCTACCAAAGCAAGAGTGTGACAAAAGAAATGAAAGAGAGCCCCGAAAAGTTTAAAGAATTCGGTCCTCTATTTTAAATAGCGGCGAGCGGAGCAAGCCTTTCTCACTTATTGGTTTAAAAAAAAGACCTCGAAGTTTTCATCCCAACTAGCCCATTTTTATATTAGTGACTACCCTACATCAGATGCACTACCGCCCTTAAAATCTTCGCCCGTATAAAAAGTTAGTCGCCGCCTTATCTAAACTTAACATTTTTAATTCCGGGACACATTCTATGTGTATTCTATTCTATTCTAAAAATTTACAACAATGAATCAAAATTTTTATGATTCAAAATATTTTAGTCTTACCCGATTTTAAAAAGTTTGTATGCCTTAGGTACAGGAATTTTTTAGAACATAGAAATATGTTAGGTAGGTAAGTTAGAATTTAAAACATTATTTTAAATACCTATTTGAATCTATGGTAATTAAAATAAAGTTAGGTACGTGTTTAAAATGTATGTTCCATATTGTATATATTATTATTTTATTACTTATCAAAAGAAAATCGTGTTATTTGAAACCTATGTTCTAAATTGCAGTGCCCCACCCGGGCTCATGGTTAGCTGTATCTAATTTTAAGACCTTATTGTACAAAATGATCGCAATAAAAATGTTAATCTTGAATCTAGGTGCGTCTAATGGCGCTTCTCATTTCTTGTTCATTGAGACAAGTTTTTATTCAAACACATTTTGGCGCATTCTCGTAACCGGCGCGCGGCGGCGGTGGCGGCGCGCCCGCCCTGGCCAAGCCCCTGCTTGGCCCCCCTAGATCCGATACTGTCAAAATGCCATCAACGTAGTTGTACATAATGAATGGCCACTGATGGGGGGCGGGCCTTGAGTACGTCGCTTTTGTTATCGAGTGCTACACGACGACGCGACGCTCAGTTTCAAAGGCGTCTACCATGTTGGTGGATAAACCGCTTCCATTCACATACGTGACGTGAATGTCACAGTAAGCCCGGTCATCAAGACGTGGTTTTCAACATTTCGACTAGGTACGTGAACGCAAGTAGACGCCCGCCCCGCAGGAAAGAATCTGAACTGAACTAAATTTATTTTTTGCGTCAACGTCGAGAGTTTTTCTTTCAGCTTTTCAGACTTTGAAAAACTGACACTGACATAGCCTTGACATGACATCAGCCGTCATTTCTGACATTGAAGAAACAAATGTCAAACCAGCATTGAGTTGAAGTTGAACCGGCAGCTAGCTAGAGCTATATATTCTTTGTAGAAGTTGAATTGTTGCGTTGTGGTTTTGTTGTGGTATTTTGCTTTAAAAATAAAAAGCTTCTTGTTCGTTTGTTTGTGGCCTTACAGACCCTGAACAAATAATAATGTCTTTCTTCGTAAAACAGTTAACGCGTAGGGTGAGTTCCTGTCCTTTAGCTTAGAATGTTATCCAAGACTTTTACTTCTGATTGTATAACTGAATAAATTCATGTTGTTTGTCTTCACTTTCAGGTTATTCCTGCATTATCCGCTGCCAAAAATACTAATTTCTCTACCTGTAAGCTACACTATCAGTATACAATCATTATCTTTTAGTAGTACTATAAAACAGGTTACATAACCTAGACCTCTGATTACTTGAGATTTTTTTAGCCTGTGCAGCATTCGCTCCCAAGGTGCAGAAGCCTGCTCCAGATTTCAGTGCAACTGCAGTGGTAAATGGAGAATTTAATCAACTAAAGCTGTCAGACTTCAGTGGAAAATATGTTGTGTTGCTCTTCTATCCTCTGGATTTGTAAGTATCAGTCTATCCTATTGATACCTATAGCAGGTAGGTACCTACTAGGGTTTGGTTCCGGGAATTACCGATTTAAGAACCAGGAAATCGTAAATCATTCAGGAAATTTAACGAAAATATATTTACATTTAGACCACTACCGAAATGACATAACTTACTTTATTTCACTTCCTCTTAAAGCATTTCATGAGTATCAGGTATCTACATGGTTTATACCGCGATTTTACAAATCCTCTTACTTTACGTGGTTCTCATTTATTTGTTTTTATTCAACTACAGCATATTTACATGCTAATTTGTAGGAAATTTCATGGAGAATCTAGATATTTATAGATATTACTAGGTATTCCTACAAAAAGATTAAGAAAATGCGGAAGCTGCAAGCTGCAAGCGCGCGGCAACCAAGCGTACGCGGTTCGCCACCTTAAGTAAAAACGTCGCGCGAGCGCCGCCAATTGAGAGGTTAAAGCATTTCATGAGTATCAGGTATCTACATGGTAGTAGGTATGTTAGTTAGCATTTTGCGAGCGTGAAGGCTTAATAATAGTGTTGTTGAAATAGTTTAAAATGTTATGAGGAAAAATAGTACACAAGTAGAAGATAAATAATTAATTGTGATGTTTATCCATGTCACTTTATGATGAAAACTAGAATGTGAATCATATAATTATGTAGATACGGTTGGTGTTTCCTATAACGAGAGTAGGTATTTTAATATCAAACTTATTCAGATTCACTTATCTCATTTTATTAACTAAATAGATACCGTAGGTAGACCTCCATTTGTTTAGTTAATTTCTGAAGTATTTTATTAAAAACAGACTAGGTTCGAAAAAACCCGGTTCCTGCAGAGACAACTGGGAATTCCCGGTTCTTCAAAAGCTACCCGTTTTTGCAATCCCTAGTAGGTACCTCCAAATAGCAAAACTGAATTGCACAGTTTTATAGACACATAAATAAAACATCAAAACAAACCGCCAGAGGCTTTGATATGATGATAAGCTGTTTAGTTGCCACAATGCATTTATTCTCATATGTAATTTGTTTCAGCACATTTGTCTGCCCTACTGAGCTGATAGCATTCAGTGATAAAGCTAAAGACTTTGCCAGCATTGATTGCCAAGTGATTGGGGTCTCTACTGATTCTGAGTTCAGCCATCTTGCTTGGACCAATACTCCTAGGAAGGTAACAGCTTTTTGTACTTTCTCTTTTAAGACTTTTTTATTTTGCTCAATGTTGCCTCAGTGATTATTACCTACATAAAATATTAATGGTTACAGGAAGGTGGGCTCGGCAAGCTAGACATCCCATTGTTAGCGGACTACAACAAAACCATTTCGCGAGACTATGATGTGCTGTTGGATGAAGGATTTGCTTTAAGAGGTAAAAACCAAATTTAATATCGCATTTTAATTTACTCAGTCTACATACTCAAAGTGACTCAGTAAATTTATTCCATGGTCATGGTCAGGTCACTGATATATCAAATTGCATAGACTTAGCTCATTCAAAGTTGTGCCTAATGACAACTACCGTTGAAGTTGTATTTCAATTGTAGTACAAAATTTAATATGCAATGCAGTGACTCATTTCTGATATTGCAATTGAGGAAAAAGCCAAACCACCAACAACATGATAAACTGGTGCATTCATTCAGGGAATTGAAACTAAATAATATGTGTGATTACTCTCCAGCAGGGACACTCCCTCTAACAAAAAGAAATACTACTTAATTGTACACTAAGTACAAAAAATGTTTACCTCCTTTGTTTCCCGAGAATGATAAATTTGAAATGGTTTTGCCAGGGAGTATATTCTCTAGTAATGCCACCTTGAAAGCACAGTTATTTTAAGCCAAACTGACTCGACTATTACACTAGAATTTCAACAATTAATTGTACAATGTTATTACATCCACAGTTTCAGATAAACTAATCTTTTTTAGTGAAAAATTAATTAATTATAAATAAATATGCGTTTGAATTTTTTTTTCATAGCAATATCCTTAATTTTGTTTTGGTCCTACCTATAACGAATGACCCTTGGTGTATCAAAATATGTCGTAAAAACAATTTTGGTCGCAATCGCTTTCTTTCTAAGTAGGTAAATCACTTTCTATATGATCTTGATTTTAATTGAAACCCCCTAGTGTCAAAATATGTATCAGATACGGCCATTTCTTTTGATTGTAAGGTAAAATTTTTGCACAGCTCCCAACGGATGGCAGAGTTCTAGATGTTAAGTTCAATTTTATATCTCCTAAGAAAAAAGGTCTTGACAGACAGATGAAAAACGAAGTGATCCTAATAACTAAGGTTCCTTTTTAGGGTTCCGTGGTTAACAAAGAACCCTTATAGTTTCACCACGTCCATCGTGTTGAGGGTTAAAAAGACCACCATATTATTGCGCTTGGTTTTACCTACCCCCGCTTACCCTTTGGCACAAGTTCTACTGAACTAAACATCAACATGATTAGGAGACAAAAGTTAGTAATTTTCAGGGTATTCAAAATGGCAGCTTATTTTGTTATGTATTTTTGACACATGTATGCCACATGGAGACCGTTGGAATAGCCATGAATTAGAGAAGTTTTCTGTGAATTGGAAGATCAAAAACCTAAATTTTTTTTTATTCAATCCGAAGTTGAACTCTTAATTTTTTATTTTCACTTTTCGACACTGCGTGCCCATAGCTGCTTTATTTACCTAGATTTCACGTAAATATAGATTTTAATAGTACAGGCTAACATGCCAAATGAAATTTATAAAAAAAATTCAACCCATGTTATTTCGTACAAAAAAAATTAATAGCACTAAATTGTTCAAATTTGAAAAAAATAAATTGTAAGAATTTAAATCTTAAAAAAGTTATAAAAACTGCCGAGTGGCTTTTCAGAGTTAAAAAAGCCGCCAAGCTATTGCACTTGGTTCCACCTACCCCCAGTTACCATATGGCACGCGGACTGCCGGACACCCTGTAGGTATAACTAACTACGTCAATGGTCTTTCTATGTTGCTCAACAAGAAGTTAATTCAGTGTGTTTCACTTCAGTATTGTAAAGATCAAAGATGTTTGCTATTCTAAAGTACTGCACAGATTGGGTTAAAACGCATAAAATTTAATTCCCTAGTACATATTCCTACATACTTAATTCCTTTGGCCCCGGAAAAAGCGTGCAGGCAGATGTAATAAATGAAAGTTTTTTTTAAAAAGGTTTGGCAACGCATTTTATGTCCTACGTTGGCGTACAGGCGGTGACAGGCGTACAGACGTCCATAGGTTCGTATCCGTTATCTATCAGGCGGAGCACGTGCTGATTTGATGATGCTTACGACATTAGTGGTTTAGAAAATAAAACCTTGTTTTGATATACATAAGTTACAATTCTGTGTCCTGGCCTCCGATAAGAGAGGTCGCTATTTAGGTCTGTTTTGTGCAATTTCCCACCCTTTATCAGCTTGTAGCTGTTTGTTTACATAAAACTAAATTTTTATTTCCAGGGCTCTACATTATCGACCGAGCCGGCATCCTCAGACACATGTCGGTCAACGACCTGCCTGTAGGCAGATCGGTCGAGGAAACCTTCAGATTGGTGAAGGCTTTCCAGTTTTCTGATAAACATGGAGAAGGTATGTATACATACATGACTTCAATAAAAATGATCATGATGAAGTCCTCCTAGGCAAATCTTCGGCCACGGCGGTCAGCCTCAACGGAGACTAGCCAGGTGCACAGGACATATTATAGTGCACAAGTGTGTGTGCAAATACAGGTGCACTCTATTCCCTCACTCTCATAATCCGATGGGACGGCAGACCGACACGACCGCGAAGAGGTCACTGGACTTTGCGACTTTGTTATGTATCATCACATCAATCATCATCTTGCTCGCAACAGCACTGCTTGTGTAATTTAATATCTGATGGTACTACCTACCTATTTACATTTTTTTGGTGTTTATTTAAAGGCAAATTAGGTTTTATATCTTTTTTGAATAAATTATAATAAAATGTTTCCCTTTCCAGTGTGCCCTGCAAACTGGAACCCAGACTCGAATGCCAGCACCATCAAACCCAACCCAAAAGAAAGCAAAGAATACTTCGCAAAAGCAAACTAACATCTCGGTCACTGTATTATTAAAGTGCATTTATTTTAACCGTGGTTAACAGGATTGTAAGATCAAAACATATTTTTATTATGTTTGTTTGTATGAGCTTAATAATCAGCTTATGTCAAAATCTAAGTCAAAAGCAAGGGATTAAAGAGATGAGGGTTTTGAGAAAAAGCAAATAAAACATTCTTTTAATTTATTACATTACTATTTTATATTTACAAGTCAATAATAGGAGCATAAATCGCTCGCCCCTGGTAACAGCACTATTCACAGCCGTATTCACAAACATTCACACACACAAACATACTTTACTAGTGTAATATAATAACAAACCAACATCTTCACCAAAACGTTGAACACTTTCTTTCTTAGTTTGTGAATACGAGTGCCGATCCCCGTAACAGCAAGTTTGCAGGTTTTTTTAAATGCTCCGGCTTTTATTTCTATAACATTGCCAAAATAAGTATTAGCAGCGTTTTTTTTTGTCTATATGAATTAAAACAATATTGTCATTTACTATTGTACAGAGGATTCGATCCAGGGATTTCGGGATTGACTTCAGGCGATCCCGGGATTGGAGATAAGCTATGAAAATATCGTTTTTTTTTTGTTTAATCAGTCTTTTCGTTATCTTTGCATCAACAACATTATGAACAGTTCATAAAATGATCAGCAAGAACGTAAGATGTCAACAAAATTCAACGTAAATCAAAAATGTTCAAAAAAAATACTGACGATCCCTGTTTTAAACTATCCATACCTTACTCGGCCGTCCATCTTACATGGGCCACACCGCTACCGCACAGCACAAAAATAAGTATTCAAATATGGCCCTTAACTCGTTATCCTTAAGTTTTACAGTGACAGCATAGCAGACAGCGCGCAGTATTGCTATAAATGAAGAATAAGAATAATTTTATTGTAAAATTATGTTAATCATAGTAGTTACATGAAGGTCTTCAATTATAGTAAGTATCAACAATTTTATCCTATTCGGACATACAATCTTAGTCTAGGCAGATCTTCATCTATATAGATTCTTTCAGCAAGCGAGCTCGTCGCAACCTAGTCACATGTTGGTCGTTACGCTTTGCTTAGTTAGCTGCTAGCGCTCCCTTGCTGCTAGCTGTCATCCATCACGTAAACAGCAAAAAAGGTGGGAAGCAAAAAGGCAGTTCTCGCCGAGAATTGCCTTCCTGATCGGTAGCGGATACAGATGTGCTTTTCTTTTAATCTTCTAAACTTGATAGATCAATTTATCTATCATATGAGGGTTCATAGGGGGTCATGGGTAAGTTATGACCATGGTGGGATAGTGTTAAAAGAAGTCTTTATAATATTACAAGTCAGTAGCAAAAAAAACCCGTGTGCATATGCACACTACATGATAAACACATAGTACTGTAGCCAAATCAATCAGAGTTTTCATTGGCAGTATGCATGTTTATTTTCGACTTTAAAAATAAATAATAAATAAAAAAATAAGGGAAATAAATTATGATTGAACAAAGGTACAGAATAAAACAAACTGCTGGTACAACATAATGCAGCAGGTGTCAGAATGAATCCCTTCCACCGTACCGGCCTGTTTCGATTGAAAGAAACGCTGCCGCTCGCAGCAGCAGCTTAGGTCGTGGCCCGACTTTTTGGTTTAAACAATGAAACGCTCGAGTTTACATATACTTTTAGCTTGCAAGTCAAGATAATTGATAAAAGACATGTGAAATCAGTGCATTTCATTCGTTAGATGCAACATTTCAACAATTAAATTAATTTTTCAATCTCGGGATTTGACCAAACGTAATCCCGATCGAATCCTCTATTGTACTATATATAATATTCATTATGTAACAGAAAAATGGTATATAGCAAAACGTAAAGAAAATGTTTTGGAGCTCTCTTCGACACAGGCGTGGTATGATTTATTGGGCATCATTTATACGGTCAGCAAATTAAAGAGGTTTAGGTCAGCCGAAAAATAGATATTGCCAGCAGAGAAAGGGAATTGATCTAATGGTCGGCAAGAAATACTAAATTGGTTAGCAAGTAATGTGACATTGGGCAGCCTATTAACAACAACCATGGTTTTTGAAATAGATACAAAATATAACTAAATGTTTTTTTTTAATCAGCGCTGCAGCGTCTAACCACCACTTTTATAAGAAAGTCGTGTTGTGCATGCCGGCCAATTTGAGCAAATTTTGTTATTTAAATTCATTCAGACGAACATAACATAAAAAAGTGTCTGCTTAATGATGCATGACCCTAGCAGTCAAGTATTTCTTAGTTTAACCACCTAATAAATATTTTTTTATGTCATTTAGCATATCGTTGGACAGGTTTATAACTGAAGAACTTTTTAAAAGAAAACTAAACTCAATATCACTTGTTTATTTTTTTATAAATTTAAATAAGAAATGACACGTTTTTTAACTTTTTTGCAGATTTATGACTTTGAATACCTTAATAAAGTGTGTTTGTATCAAATAATAATTTATTTAGAATAAATATACTTTGAAGAATACATCACAAGTTACATTGTAGCATTACAACCACTAACAAAAAAAATATGATTATGGTGATTTAAAAAAAGTATACCTCAGCAACCGTGACACTTAGGACATTGATTCTTCCGGAGAAATGCCCATGACATGATCCCACAACTCCTCAATAAATGATGTTGGTTGCAATACCCTGTATATTATTTACTAAAGCAACAGCGAACCGTGATCCAGATTTTATTAAATTTGGCACTGGTATAATCCTGCTGGCCAAATAATTAATTCTGATCAAACATTAATTTTGCTGATCAATCATCTATTTATTTACTGATTTAAAATAATTTACTTGCCGATCAAGTATTGCTGATGGTTTATATTTTACAGCCGACCAAAACATTACGCTGTCCAAATAGTTGTAAAACTGATTTCATTAGCTGACCGAATATTTAAAATAAATACCAATAAATTTAATTCCATTCTCTATCCTTCATATGGATGTAGCCGACCAAAACATATTATTCTGTCTAGTTAGTAGCTAATTTTTCCAGCTGACTGAATATTTAAATACCAATAAATTTACTTCCTTTTTTTTAGGACATTGATTTTAATTTTTGCAGCTCTAGTTTTTGCAAGACGAAGAATTCAATGGAGATATTAGTCTACTAGGACTAATATCTCCATTGAATTACTCGTTAACATTTTGTTATGGTGTACTTAGAGTACAATGTATAAAAACTTTTATACACAAAAATAATAGTACGGAAAATAAATATCCTTACAATAAATTTAAATTACTTATTACTGCTACATAATAATTTTTTTTAGATGTTTTAGCAATTGAAAATTATGTCGGTCGTCTAAATCTAACCCTATTATACAGATAAAAATTATTCGTTTGTCGAAGTCGAGAATACAAAGGTTCGCTGATCAAATATCCACTCCAGATTGAAGCCATTCTACAAACAGGCTGATTCTACGATCCGGGGCGGCGACATATCGATCTTTAGTTAATTACAATCATAGCAAAGCAGATGATGCCGTGACGATTTTGCACTTTGTTGTCGAGTCAAATTCATATCTTAAATATCTATCAAACAGTGTCAATGACAGTGACGAAACACATGGATGACACCATTGAATATGACATAACAAATAAGTTTTGTACCCATACACAACCTTCAGGTAAAGTCACAAGTTAACTGGCAAAAGGACACCACCGAGTGTCGTACGATACTCAGCGGCGGCACTTTAACACACACAGAAAAGTCCTGTCTAAATCCTTATCTGGTAGAGATCGCTCTTGACCGATGACTGCCAGTTGTCACTCGGTACTTTAGTTTTGGATTGTAAATGGTTTCTATTTGAACAAGTGTTCTCTATGGGGTATCATTTAAAGAATCAGAAAATTGAAGAGGTTTTGGTCAGCCGAAAAATGTATTCTGCCAGCAGAAAAAGGGAATTGATCTAATGGTCGGCAAAAAAGACTAAATTTGTCAGTAAGTAATACGATATTGACAAATCTGGCACGCAATTAAATTATTTTGATTTGCTAAACTTAAAAGAACCTACCTAGGTATACTATAATCTTCTAACATTAGTAGGTATGTAAAATTGAGAGAGAAGAAATTGAAGGAGGAGTTCAGTGTGTCTACCATGAGTTTTAACAATCGATACTCGCTAGCGACTGTAGTTAAAAAATGTATGAAAACTTGAACAGCGCCTCTAGCGGATAGTTGGGTACTAAAATGCGCGGTACTAATATTTACGTAACTACTGTAGTAACGTCAGGCGATCTAACTGTGACAACTCATGGTAGACACACTGTGCCCTACTCACGTAGGTAACGTGAGTAGGGCACTGAACTCCTCCTTTAAGGCTGGACCACATTGATAGCATTTGTTATGTCGGTTTGAGTGGGTCTCAGGATGGTTCAGATTTACAATTGGATCCGTTAGGTGACGTTACACTCGGGACTACGATTCTTTACGTGGCAACATCTGTTGGCACTCATTCACTGGACTGAATGATAATTGTTCAGAAAATCAGACCTATGTTCACTTGGATGACAGAGGGGGCCAAAACAATTATTCTCTCTCAATTTTACATACCTACTAAAATATGTATCGATTGACACATTAGAACAGTTTTAGATCTTATTGGTCTTGTTCTAGGGTCCACAGTAATATATTCCCTTATTTCTAAAATCTATCGTGTAAATTGATTTTATGTTCTCCCTCCTCCCACCTAAACTACTACTCAATACATTTTTTGCTTTACGAAAGTATAATCCTGCACCAAAACATAAATTTTGCTGATCAAACATCTACCTATTTATTAACTGATCAAAAATAATTTAGTTGCCGACCAAGTATTGGCTGATGGTTTATATTTTTATATTTTTTACAGCCGACCAAAACATTACACTGTCCAAATAGTTGTAAAACTGATTTCATTAGCTGACCGAATATTTAAAATAAATACCAATAAATTTAATTCCATTCTCTATCCTTCATATGGACGTAGACAGAATCTACCCCTGAAGAAGTTACTTTGCCTCAGAGGTGTCTCGATGGTGTCTACGAGTGTTCAAGCCGCGGGTATAAAGTCTAGATCCATCCGTCCATCAATCGTAGGTCAAGCTATCTACAGGTACAGCAAGCCAGATACGGATGCGTGCGCCATGACAGTCTCGGCAGCTTGCTTGATCTCCAGGTGCTGGCGCGCTGCGTGCAGCCATGGCAACGCGGCGGCGCGCGGCCCGCCCTGCAGCAGGTTCACGTACTTGAGGGCGGAGGGCAGGTCGCCGCGCTGCATGTGGTACCTGCGGGACAGAGACAAGGCCATGAGATGTCTCACATTGCAACACCCTAAATAGGTAAGTACGTATTGTGTGTATTCTCTAAAATAGTCAATACGTTGTGACAAATTGTATGAACCATCCATACTAATAATATAAACTAGCTGCTGCCCGCCGCTTCGCACGCTGATCTCCGATATAGAAAGTAGCCTTTGTTTGTCCGTCCCCGGGATACCATCTATCATCATGCCAAATTTCATTAAGATCGTTCAGCCGTTCAGGCGTGCAAATGTGACAGACAGACAGAGTTACTTTAGAATGTATAATATTAGTATGGATTAGAAAGTAGGGCATAGTATGGTTTAGAAATAAAAATTTGAATTTGCTCAGTACAATAATAATAATTAGTATGTATGTGGTTTCCTTGTAATAAATAAATAAAAAAAGTAGTTAGCTCAATACGTTCACGAGTTTTAACTATTTTCACTAGCTTTACTACTATTAGGAAAAACGCTCAATTAGGACCGCACTTTATGGAGAGCTCTGCTTCAACATCATCGGCCTATATTAGTCCATTGCTGGACATAGGCCTCCCATAATGAGCGCCATAGCGCCCTGTCTTTAGCTTGCCGCACCCAGCATCTGCCTGCAGTCTTTCTCAAGTCGTCATGTCACCTGGCCGGAGGGCGTCCTACACTACGTTTGCCGAGTCGCGCTGTGAGTGTTCCTGAGTCCCCAGGAACACTCTTACGTTCTCAAGTTCTTGAAGAGCTCTGCTTACGTTTGGGCTGTTGTCGAGGCTGTGTGGAAATGTTTTACTTACTTTGCCCTCTGTATGATATCAAATGTGTCCAATTTCGTGAAGTCCGTGGGTTTATTTTCCAACTCTTTATGAGGTATCTCGTTGAACTGAAACGAGAAAATAGTTATGTAGGAACAGACTGTACCTCCATGAAGAGATAAACGAACCAAGTGCGAGTCGCAGTTGCGCTTTGAGACCTAACAGACTCAAAACAAATATCATTGTTACTTGTCGTGTTACACTATCCCGTGCCATATCGCGCTCGCCCCTGAACAGGTCCGTGCATTACATTCAGGCAACACTGCAGGACACCTTCACCTTGTAACCCTACCCCTGCGTGACATAGGTTAGGTTTATACGTCCGAAGGGAGAATTAGCCCCTGGATCGCAAAGGAAGATCATTCCTGGTCGGGGGCGACCCCGGTCTACATGTCTGGTGACAGATGACGTCGAAAACTTCTATAAGTATGATGTTGCAGGCGATCTAGGCGATATCTTATTGTACTAGTGCATTCAAATTTGTCATGGCGCCATCTAGCAATGCTCGTACGTAACTCGTAAAACTGAAAATACAAGTTTCCGATTCGTGTCCGTGCAAATTCAATCTTATGTAGGTTGCTAAGGGCTGTATTATGAAAGCTTACTCAAGCATTACAGTCATTACGTGAGCTCTGCTCAAGCGTAGAATCTATGCTCAAGTAAATCTTTATGATACAACGTACTCGTAACTCTGACCTCTTTCTGGTTGCACTCGCAATATGTCTGCTTGAGTACCTAAATAGAGTCTTGTCTATGGTCTGTTTTAAAATAATTACCAAACTTCCTTTACTTTCGAAATCTTACTTCCTCAATAAATTTTTCTACAGTATTTTTATTATTCGTAAAAAAATATTGATATTTTGTGCGAAACGCAAGAAACAAAATTAAAAAACAAAAACATCGCGAAATACCACATTAACAAAACTTAAAATAACAAAGTATACTTACTATCGGCCTGAAGTATACTTACTATCGGCCTGAAGTATACTTACTATCGGCCTGAAGTATACTTACTATCGGCCTGAAGTATACTTACTATCGGCCTGAAGTTGACTAGATTATCATATAATAATAAAGTATACTTACTATCGGCCTGAAGTATACTTACTATCGGCCTGAAGTATACTTACTATCGGCCTGAAGTATACTTACTATCGGCCTGAAGTATACTTACTATCGGCCTGAAGTATACTTACTATCGGCCTGAAGTATACTTACTATCGGCCTGAAGTATACTTACTATCGGCCTGAAGTTGACTAGATTATCATATAATAATAAAGTATACTTACTATCGGCCTGAAGTATACTTACTATCGGCCTGAAGTATACTTACTATCGGCCTGAAGTATACTTACTATCGGCCTGAAGTATACTTACTATCGGCCTGAAGTATACTTACTATCGGCCTGAAGTATACTTACTATCGGCCTGAAGTATACTTACTATCGGCCTGAAGTATACTTACTATCGGCCTGAAGTATACTTACTATCGGCCTGAAGTATACTTACTATCGGCCTGAAGTATACTTACTATCGGCCTGAAGTATACTTACTATCGGCCTGAAGTATACTTACTATCGGCCTGAAGTATACTTACTATCGGCCTGAAGTATACTTACTATCGGCCTGAAGTATACTTACTATCGGCCTGAAGTATACTTACTATCGGCCTGAAGTATACTTACTATCGGCCTGAAGTATACTTACTATCGGCCTGAAGTATACTTACTATCGGCCTGAAGTTGACTAGATTATCATATAATAATAAAGTATACTTACTATCGGCCTGAAGTATACTTACTATCGGCCTGAAGTATACTTACTATCGGCCTGAAGTATACTTACTATCGGCCTGAAGTATACTTACTATCGGCCTGAAGTATACTTACTATCGGCCTGAAGTATACTTACTATCGGCCTGAAGTATACTTACTATCGGCCTGAAGTATACTTACTATCGGCCTGAAGTATACTTACTATCGGCCTGAAGTATACTTACTATCGGCCTGAAGTATACTTACTATCGGCCTGAAGTATACTTACTATCGGCCTGAAGTATACTTACTATCGGCCTGAAGTTGACTAGATTATCATATAATAATAAAGTATACTTACTATCGGCCTGAAGTTGACTAGATTATCATATAATAAATTACTTTTTTAATTTATTTGGCGTTTTCACTGTTTGATTCGCAATAACTGTAGGCTCCTAGGTACGAAAGGCAAAATCATTCTTGAAAGGATGTTTTTTTGCATTGAAGTAGAAGAAAGGTTTATGTCTAGTTAGGTTAGAGACATGCTATCACCAAAGAAAGTCAACATCGAAGTAGAAGAAAGGTTTATGTCTAGTTAGGTTAGAGACATGCTATCACCAAAGAAAGTCAACATCGAAGTAGAAGAAAGGTTTATGTCTAGTTAGGTTAGAGACATGCTATCACCAAAGAAAGTCAACATCGAAGTAGAAGAAAGGTTTATGTCTAGTTAGGTTAGAGACATGCTATCACCAAAGAAAGTCAACATCGAAGTAGAAGAAAGGTTTATGTCTAGTTAGGTTAGAGACATGCTATCACCAAAGAAAGTCAACATCGAAGTAGAAGAAAGGTTTATGTCAAGTTAGGTTAGAGACATGCTATCACCAAAGAAAGTCAACATCGAAGTAGAAGAAAGGTTTATGTCTAGTTAGGTTAGAGACATGCTATCACCAAAGAAAGTCAACATCGAAGTAGAAGAAAGGTTTATGTCTAGTTAGGTTAGAGACATGCTATCACCAAAGAAAGTCAACATCGAAGTAGAAGAAAGGTTTATGTCTAATTAGGTTAGAGACATGCTATCACCAAAGAAAGTCAACATCGAAGTAGAAGAAAGGTTTATGTCTAGTTAGGTTAGAGACATGCTATCACCAAAGAAAGTCAACATCGAAGTAGAAGAAAGGTTTATGTCTAGTTAGGTTAGAGACATGCTATCACCAAAGAAAGTCAACATCGAAGTAGAAGAAAGGTTTATGTCTAGTTAGGTTAGAGACATGCTGTCACCAAAGAAAGTCAACATCGAAGTAGAAGAAAGGTTTATGTCTAGTTAGGTTAGAGACATGCTATCACCAAAGAAAGTCAACATCGAAGTAGAAGAAAGGTTTATGTCTAGTTAGGTTAGAGACATGCTATCACCAAAGAAAGTCAACATCGAAGTAGAAGAAAGGTTTATGTCTAGTTAGGTTAGAGACATGCTATCACCAAAGAAAGTCAACATCGAAGTAGAAGAAAGGTTTATGTCAAGTTAGGTTAGAGACATGCTATCACCAAAGAAAGTCAACATCGAAGTAGAAGAAAGGTTTATGTCTAGTTAGGTTAGAGACATGCTATCACCAAAGAAAGTCAACATCGAAGTAGAAGAAAGGTTTATGTCTAGTTAGGTTAGAGACATGCTATCACCAAAGAAAGTCAACATCGAAGTAGAAGAAAGGTTTATGTCTAATTAGGTTAGAGACATGCTATCACCAAAGAAAGTCAACATCGAAGTAGAAGAAAGGTTTATGTCTAGTTAGGTTAGAGACATGCTATCACCAAAGAAAGTCAACATCGAAGTAGAAGAAAGGTTTATGTCTAGTTAGGTTAGAGACATGCTATCACCAAAGAAAGTCAACATCGAAGTAGAAGAAAGGTTTATGTCTAGTTAGGTTAGAGACATGCTGTCACCAAAGAAAGTCAACATCGAAGTAGAAGAAAGGTTTATGTCTAGTTAGGTTAGAGACATGCTATCACCAAAGAAAGTCAACATCGAAGTAGAAGAAAGGTTTATGTCTAGTTAGGTTAGAGACATGCTATCACCAAAGAAAGTCAACATCGAAGTAGAAGAAAGGTTTATGTCTAGTTAGGTTAGAGACATGCTATCACCAAAGAAAGTCAACATCGAAGTAGAAGAAAGGTTTATGTCTAGTTAGGTTAGAGACATGCTATCACCAAAGAAAGTCAACATCGAAGTAGAAGAAAGGTTTATGTCTAGTTAGGTTAGAGACATGCTATCACCAAAGAAAGTCAACATCGAAGTAGAAGAAAGGTTTATGTCTAGTTAGGTTAGAGACATGCTATCACCAAAGAAAGTCAACATCGAAGTAGAAGAAAGGTTTATGTCTAGTTAGGTTAGAGACATGCTATCACCAAAGAAAGTCAACATCGAAGTAGAAGAAAGGTTTATGTCTAGTTAGGTTAGAGACATGCTATCACCAAAGAAAGTCAACATCGAAGTAGAAGAAAGGTTTATGTCTAGTTAGGTTAGAGACATGCTATCACCAAAGAAAGTCAACATCGAAGTAGAAGAAAGGTTTATGTCTAGTTAGGTTAGAGACATGCTATCACCAAAGAAAGTCAACATCGAAGTAGAAGAAAGGTTTATGTCTAGTTAGGTTAGAGACATGCTATCACCAAAGAAAGTCAACATCGAAGTAGAAGAAAGGTTTATGTCTAGTTAGGTTAGAGACATGCTATCACCAAAGAAAGTCAACATCGAAGTAGAAGAAAGGTTTATGTCTAGTTAGGTTAGAGACATGCTATCACCAAAGAAAGTCAACATCGAAGTAGAAGAAAGGTTTATGTCTAATTAGGTTAGAGACATGCTATCACCAAAGAAAGTCAACATCGAAGTAGAAGAAAGGTTTATGTCTAGTTAGGTTAGAGACATGCTATCACCAAAGAAAGTCAACATCGAAGTAGAAGAAAGGTTTATGTCTAGTTAGGTTAGAGACATGCTATCACCAAAGAAAGTCAACATCGAAGTAGAAGAAAGGTTTATGTCTAGTTAGGTTAGAGACATGCTATCACCAAAGAAAGTCAACATCGAAGTAGAAGAAAGGTTTATGTCTAGTTAGGTTAGAGACATGCTATCACCAAAGAAAGTCAACATCGAAGTAGAAGAAAGGTTTATGTCTAGTTAGGTTAGAGACATGCTATCACCAAAGAAAGTCAACATCGAAGTAGAAGAAAGGTTTATGTCTAGTTAGGTTAGAGACATGCTATCACCAAAGAAAGTCAACATCGAAGTAGAAGAAAGGTTTATGTCTAGTTAGGTTAGAGACATGCTATCACCAAAGAAAGTCAACATCGAAGTAGAAGAAAGGTTTATGTCTAGTTAGGTTAGAGACATGCTATCACCAAAGAAAGTCAACATCGAAGTAGAAGAAAGGTTTATGTCTAGTTAGGTTAGAGACATGCTATCACCAAAGAAAGTCAACATCGAAGTAGAAGAAAGGTTTATGTCTAATTAGGTTAGAGACATGCTATCACCAAAGAAAGTCAACATCGAAGTAGAAGAAAGGTTTATGTCTAGTTAGGTTAGAGACATGCTATCACCAAAGAAAGTCAACATCGAAGTAGAAGAAAGGTTTATGTCTAGTTAGGTTAGAGACATGCTATCACCAAAGAAAGTCAACATCGAAGTAGAAGAAAGGTTTATGTCTAGTTAGGTTAGAGACATGCTATCACCAAAGAAAGTCAACATCGAAGTAGAAGAAAGGTTTATGTCTAGTTAGGTTAGAGACAAGCTATCACCAAAGAAAGCCAACATCGAAGTAGAAGAAAGGTTTATGTCTAGTTAGGTTAGAGACATGCTATCACCAAAGAAAGTCAACATTGAAGCGGCAAAGACTGTGACTTCGCGCCCTTATCATTTATTTTTTATTAAATATAATGGTTTCGTTGTTTTCAATACTCGTATTGTTTTGTTATTCGTATCGACATATTTTATTTACAATCTCAAATCATCATCATAATTTATAGTTGCCTATAAATTATGATGATGATTTGAGATTGAGCGAGCTGCTTCCCGCGGCTTTGCACGCGCTTATCAAGTAACCTATGTCCGTCCCCGGGATATTCTTTACCTCCCTGCCAAATTTCTTTAAGATCCGTTCAGCCGTTTAGACGTGAATTGGTAACAGACAGACAGGGGCCGAATTCTGCTAACCAATTGCTTTACTATGACAATAGTTCACATATACAGTCTATAATCATTTTCTTTCTCAGGAATAATTCGGTACGTTATATATTTTATTATTCATGTATGTACCTCTATATTTAGGTATAATATAGTAACATTATATTTGTATTAATGTGAGTACCTATTATTATTACTTTTTTTTATGTATGTTAATGTCAGGATTTATTAATTGTATTTATATTTTTTTATTTTTTTGTTTCTTGTAATTAATAATTTTTGTTATCTAGCACTACCTACTAAATTGTTGTCAACACTACCCAAAGGTTAGCAGGTAGAGAATGCTATCTAGCATTATGTTCGCCTATGTACAACTTTTGTGCAATAAAGAATATTCTATTTATCTATCTATAGTAGGTATCGTCGTACAATCGTCCACAGATGAAAGTAACTAGATAGTGCGCGCGGCGCTGTGTGCGCGGCGTTATGAATGGTTTCAACCTTGACGCGGGCCCAGCAGCAGCAGTTCTTTCATCAAAGGTAAAATACCAAAATGTGTCGTTCTGAGACGATACCATTGTTATGGTGAGGTGATCAATAGAGTGGAATTAGGGCCCAGATAGACTGACGCGGTTGCTTGCGCTTTTGTAATATTAGTGGATGACGGTTACAAATTGTAGAAATCTTTGACCAAGCTTGGTGCTTTCCACACTTGAGCAATCAGAGTTCAAAGAGTCTGAGATTTGACTGTTTAAAATCGTTCTAAATATGCAATTAGGTACTCGAGTAACGCTTGGTAACTGTTCAATAATACGTTTAAATAGTTACTTGAAGGCGTGGACGGAGGAAATCACGCTCTTGAAGCCTACTTTAGTAAGTAGGTATAGATTTTGACATAAGTTCCCAAGCATTGTTTAAAATAAATCTACTCAAAACAGAGCAAGCTTTGATAGTACTGGCCTAAGAGTAGGTTTTGCACGAAGAGTAGGTAAAAGTAGGGTTAGGCCCCCAGAATGTAAGGAGCAATCGATGCCGTCTCGATGTTTAGATGTCGCCCCGGGTCCGACCCCGCAAGGGATATACGCACGTGCGAGCACAGCAGCTTGGACTGCAGCCAGGACAGGAAGTAGACGGGCAGAGAGGCGCCCTCGCGGCCCACCAGCGCCACCTTGCTGGCCGTCGTCTCCAACTGCAGGAGAATACACTTTTGTTACTATGCTTACACAGCATCCATTAGTTTATTAAACTTTATATAACAACAGATTACTAAATCTAAACCGTTATTTAAGGCACATAAAAATATTGGAAAATAAATTAATAAACAAAGTAGGTACTAAAAGACCAATTGAACATGGCCGTGAACTCAACAACTTAAACTCACTAATAGGAACAGGAATACTATATAACTAAATAAAAATACAATAATGTACGACAATCAACTATATAAATTAGGAACGCATCATCTGGTATAAAAGGAAACCCTCAGCGCGCAAGTCACACTCGCACTTGACGCGTCTGGTTTTATTCTATACATTACAAATAGAATAAGACGACGACCGATGTGGCGCGGCGGGCGAAGGTCTGCGACGCAGGAGGTTGGGTTCGATTCCCACCTTGAGACAAATATTTGTACTTTTATTTTTATTATACTTAGAAAATACCCGGAACATATATTAGCATGTATAATAAAAATATATATCTATGTATTATATTGTATTAAGTATATCAGTAATCTAGTACCTATAACACAATCTCTACTTAGCTTAGGGCTAGATGATGTTGCGTGAATTGTCCAGCAAAAAAAAAAAAAAAACAAACTGTGAGACCTGTTCGAATCTGTCGCGCAGCGCCTTCTCCGTGGCGATGCCCTTGTCGCGCACCTCCTTGGGAATGCCTTTCAGCACCGTGTCTACTAGCTTATCGTCCTTGCCTGCAAATGAGTACAATATCAATAAATAGATTTACATTCATTTATTGCATACGTATACATTTAGAGGTAAGTACATGTACCCTGTAAGGGCGCAGCTATTTATTTACAGATTATTATAATAGGTACATCATCTATTTATAGCTAGAAACATTGTAGTCGGAAAATATATGGAAATGTCAGCTACAAGAATCAAAACAATTGTAATAATAACTCGGTAAGTAGGTACGTCAAATAATGTGTGTTACAACCATCATTGATGCGGTATCTTTGTGACTGATCTCTCGACTAGTTACGAATTATTTATTTGACAATGATGTCAATTCAAACGTCGCCAAAACTTAGCTAATTAGACAGCACCAAAATGCTACCGTCTCTTTCATTACGATCGAAATAAAAAGGATGGCAACATTGTTAGCGCTGTTAAATTAGTTTAGTTTTACTCGTGGTAGTCTGTTTACTGGGAAAGAAAGAAAGAAAATCAATTTATTGGCCCACACATTAAACACACAATAATCAAAAATAGGTAAACATATCTATGTGAACCAAACAGGTATCAAGTGAAATTGCTAGACATGTGCTGTCTTACAGCACAACATGCAAAACAAACTGGTAAGCGACGTAGGCTACTTACGCAAAGATACCTCTCTTTTGCATTGCAAGAAGCTCTTTGTTCAAGTAAATCTGGTAAGTGACGTAGGCTACTTACGCAAAGATACCTCTCTTTTGCATTGCAAGAAGCTCTTTGTTCAAGTAAATCTGGTAAGTGACGTAGGCTACTTACGCAAAGATACCTCTCTTTTGCATTGCAAGAAGCTCTTTGTTCAAGTAAATCTGGTAAGTGACGTAGGCTACTTACGCAAAGATACCTCTCTTTTGCATTGCAAGAAGCTCTTTGTTCAAGTAAATCTGGTAAGTGACGTAGGCTACTTACGCAAAGATACCTCTCTTTTGCATTGCAAGAAGCTCTTTGTTCAAGTGAATCCTAAACGTCCTAACTGTTCTCAGTTCGCGGAGAGGCGGAGGGAGGTCATTCCAACACCGGGACGAAGAAAACCTGAAAGATCCACGAAACGTCATGTTCCTATGTCCCGGTGTGACAAACACATGAGTACAAGCCCTACTCGGGTACCTAGATTGAGTATGAGGCCATACAAGCTTGTCGGACAAGTACCTTGGAGTTTTGCTGTTAACGATCCCGAAAAAAAACTGAAAGGTGTAACTTCCTCCGCGCTGATATCTTCAACAAGTTGGAAGAATTCAAAAAGGGCGTAATATGCGATCTAGGTGGAACATGGAAAAAATAACGGCCACAAGCGTTCTGAACACACTGTGTCTCTTAGTTCTACCCAAAAGACAAGGGCCATACACCACATCCGAATAGTTAAGCCTGGAAAGGACTAGCGACTCGCAGATCATGATTTTCATATCTTCGCTAAGGTATTGCCGTATTTTATAAAGCAACGATAATGATTAAGTCGATAGGGAGAGTTCCGCACACACTCTGAAACATGTTATTCAAATCATAGGTCACTGTCCAAGCAGATTCCCAGATTCCTTGCATCAGTTGTGTACTCAACGGCAACGCCGTTATCTTCCAAGAATTTGGTTACCTGCGTGCACACTACCCGCTCAAGTACTTTAGACACGCAAGGCAGGATGCTGATTGGACGCAAATCCTGTGCTGAGATGGGGTTATTCGTTTTGGGCAATGGTTTAACAACAGCAACCTTCCACGCATCCGGGAATACTCCGCTTGTAATAGACCTATTGACTATGGCAGTAATGGCGTCTATGGTTTGAGGCCTAGTCAACTGTAACATGGTTAGTGATATGCCATCAATACCTTGCGCATTTGACTTAAGTCCAAGCAATATCGACACCACAGTCGTGGTACTCGTCCTAACGGTCGGTTTCCCGATAGACGCCTTGCCTTGCAAGTTTTGCGAGTGCGGATCATTATGGAAAAAATATTGGCGCTGTGTTAATTAGTTAATGTAACTAGCTCGCGCTACATTAACTAATTAACACGTCGGTCTAGGTGAACGTACCATCAGCGCGGCTGTGGGGATAGTTTGAAGTGATCGAACCTGCTTTCTCGACAGCCTTCAGCTCGCTGTCGATCTTGGTCTCGTACGCCTGCCGGCGCGTGGCGGCGAGCAGCGCCTCCGCGGCCGCCCAGAGCGACTGCGAGCGCCGCGCTTCAGCCTCGGCCTTCGCTCGCTCTGAAATATTACGTACAAGACAGATAGACACATTTTTTTATTTACATGGTTTATTGTAATTGTATTGTATTGTATTGTGCAAAGACATTACATTATTTGGTTAATAGTGTCTTAAATCCTAAGTTAGGTTTATCTAGACACTAGGGTTCTCTAAAAATAGCAAAAAGTATAGATAAGTTGTAAACACGGTAGGCAGTTACGCACACAATCACAGCGGTGTCACCGCTTAGAATATTTAGCAAATGGAAACGATTTACTAACTCCTTTCCCCTCCGAAAACTACGTACACACACATACAAACCATTCGAATATATGCTTCGCACGGTATATGTATATTATCACTCGCCCGGGCTCTCGTGCCAGTTCGCGTCGCTTCGTATCGCTGAGCAGAGCTCCGCAATATGGTGTATTGGGCAGTGCAATCGTTTATCCGGAAGGCAAAAACATCAAATTTTAAAAGATACGGTGATTCTTGTTTCTCGTAAGTACTTTATAGTAATAACAACACAAGATTCACATAAAAATACAATTTCTGTTGGCAAGGTTACGACGCCTAAACAATACAAGATGTCATGTGTGACAGATGTAGTGATGTGATAAAATAATGGTTGGTGTGGACCGTGAAACTTTTCGCAAAAAAACTTGATCACATTTTTATACCTTGAAAGTTTACGATAATGATGACGACTTGCGAAATACTGCAGGCATATGCTGGATGCGGCAAGCTGAGGACAGGGCGCTATGGCGCTCGTTAGGGGAGGCCTGTGTCCAGCTGTGGACTATTATAGACTGATGATGATGATAATGAACTTTCCAGTCACCGCACTGTGCATTTAAAATAATTGATATTTTTATTTACTAATAATCTCCGTCTTCATTGGTGATGATGATGATGATGATCGGTCTTACTTCGTAGGAATACTTTCCCAGCACTTGTTTTTGTGTCTGTTGACGTTTAGCAACTTGCGTGTTACGATGAAATCTTTGTTCGTGTGCGTGTTTTCTTGTGTTACTACATTGGTTTAGTGTGGGTTCGTAGGTAAACAAGTTTTTTTTTTTTTGCGAATGTGAGTGTAATACCGCCTCTGTGCAATACGTGTTACCTCCCCTCCCGCTACAAAATCGGAGAGGGGTGTTTGGTGCAAAATTTGTAAAGCGGTTCCATTTGCTAAATATTCTAAGTGTCACCGTCTTGTTTCGTGCAGCTGTAAGGGGCAGTATGAAGTTCCATCAATCACGCGCATCAGGCCAGCGACTAGAGAGTCAACGCTGCACTCGACCTTAGCTATAGGATGCTTTTTTTTATACCAAAGTAAAATAATGAAAATATATATTTATATAACATACAACAATATTAGGGAAATTACTTAATAGTGAAGCTCTCAAGTTAAAATAAGTAAAGTTACGATAAATAATGGTTTTGTTATTAGAGCTTAATATTCTTTTGAGTTATCTACAAGGTCCGAGGCCAGGCTGCCCCCGGGGGGCGCGGACACGTCTTGTGCCTGCCGCAGAGCACACACTGGTTACTCTGAAGGTGCAAAGCTACCGGCTTACTATTACTAGAATAAAAACAGATGTCATCGTGCACTGCATGACATTAGCCATCGCGCGATGCATGTGTCATGCTTGACTAGCACGCCCTCTTGTAAACCAGTATGGTACTACAGTACTGTCTAGAAGAGGGTCCTTCTAAAGAGTGTGACTCACGTTTGAGAGTCTGCTCGATGGCCAGCAGCTTGCCGGCCATGGCCGCGAGCTCTTTCTTGAACTTGACGCGGTCCGCCTCCAACGCCTCGTTCACCAGCCGCGCCACCTTGCCCATCACCTGACAACACAGTTTGTTTAATGTATACTGCGACTCTGCCGAACTGAACAAAGAACGTTTGTAAACATTGCATACAAACTTCACCTAAAAATCACAGTCGACTTTGTCAGAATGTTTACAAACATTGTACATTGAAAATGGCTGGAGTATAGGATGGAAATAATTAGATGATCTCACGAGATGCAGTTTAATCACTAGTATATATTTCAAATCATATAATTACCCAAAAATATATATGTCTTAAGTATAAATGATTTAAAACGTACCTATCCTCGGTTCTAGAACTAGAGCACCGTATCGTACCTCAGCCTCCTTCTTCCGCAGCAGGTCAGCCTGTATCTCTTGCTGCATCTCGAGCGCCTTCTTCATCTGTTCCTTGAGGTTCCTGTTCGCTTCGGCTTGGATCTCTAGTGCCTGGAAATGTATGGAAATGAAATAAAACCGGCCAAGAGATACTTTCATCCCAACTAGCCCATTTTATGTTAGTGAAAACCCTACATCAGCTGTTCATCAATAAGGTTCTTGACTTTCAATTGTCACCGCCCATACTTGTCTCAGCCGACAACCAATGAAAATCGACCGCCCGGCAGCGGCGGGCGGGCGGCCGCACCTCGCGCAGACGCAGCGGAGCCCGCGCCGCCCGCCGCAGCCTTACGTGTGTGTGCGTGAGTGATAGGGTTGTCACTTTATTTTTCACAGACAGCTCGCGGGTCAGTCGCCATAGAATACTAATAACTTCAAATGAGTTCGTCCATTTGGAAGCTAAGTACGCCTGGAAGAAATCACTCTTAGCGATAAGGCCGCCCATTGTGCAACTGTTTCTGTGTTTTTCTGTTCTGTTTTTCTCTATCTTGGTGTGCAATAAAGAGTATTTGTATTGTATTGTACGTACGATACTGTGGGGTTCTCCCCATAATTTACAGATTAAATGTTTTATTTAAATACCTACCTACATTATTTATTTAGTATATAATTTCTACATTACATATTTACTCGTTCACACACTGTTCATACTCTGTCCATACAATCTCCCGTTCATACTTGCTTAACGTTCGTACTCATACACCCTGTTCATACTCTCTACTCCTACATGTTTACTTCACATTTATTTTCGCTACCCTCAATGATTTTCTACTCGCTATTTTATTGCTTCATTTAAATTAATTACACAAAGGTTTGCTACCTGGTTTATTAAAGCATAATAGGTTCAGATTTAATTGTAATCGATCTCACAACTGCTAAGTTCTCGACACTCATCGACCGGTATCGTACCAGTGCGCGGGAACCCCCCGCGCCTCGTACCTCTTCCCGCCTGTGACGCGAGCCCGTCGTACGGAATCTGTATCCCGCGCGCACTACCTTGCATGGAGTTGTTTTGTAAAAGCTATTGTTTCGCACCGCTCTCGCTATAACTTCTTCCTGTGCCTTCCACTCCTTCTATCTATAACTGTAGCCTTCAAATAAACCTGCCTGTGAACTGGATAGTGTGTTTCCTTCATTCATCGACCCCCACAACACTGGTACAGATGCCACAGACAGACACACAGTTACACACGTCAAACTTTATAAATGTGAACGCTGGACAATCCACACATCGTCACCTAGCCCTGAGCTGGCAGAGCTCGTGCTGTGGGCACTAGGTAACTAATATACCTTATAGATTACACGGATGGATATTGTTTTATTATAGGAACACCCAAATTACTAATTTGGGTGTTCCTATATAATTTATTAAATAATTTATTTTCAACCGGAACAAATATCTGTAGATCGTACAAACATTTGTCCCGAGGCGGGAATCGAAAAAGAAAACTTAAACAATCTTTATTTTAAAAATAGAGTAAAATAGTGACACATTCTATGTTCAAGGATACCTTCTTTTGGTACTGCGTCTCCAAGGCCAGCTTGTCGCGCTTCACCATGTCCTCTACTTTAGCCTCAATCAATAGTTTCTCGTCGTGGCCTGCAATTCAAAATAAATTAATTTCATTTATTACTTTAATTTATACAAAATGAATTAGAGATGTAATGAAATCATTTCATTACATTACGTAATTAAATTTTTTATAAAAATTTACGGATTACTTCGAATTCCTGAATATTTACAATGTTTATTTTATGTTTTACGGACAAATAGCGATCCCTCGGGATATACACTTATATGGGACCTTGGGATTATATTTTTAAAGTCCTTAAGGGGCGAACTTACGGGTTTGATTATCAAACTAGGCCTAGATCTCAGTACTCACGGGGGGTCCCCGTGGTAAAAAACTCGAATTACATAAATTCAACATTATGTCTTTGGTTTCTCTAATATGAAAAAACGATCGAGAAAATAAATTACGATAAAAAAATCATGAAAGTGCACTGTTTCGCACATACTTTAGTAGAGATCTCAGGAACCCTGCGGTCTATTGAAATACTTATATTTTGATTCGTAGGTTATTACTAATTATTTGGTTCCTCGGAGCCATTTGCTTAATTAGTTGTGTAGTTTTCTTGTATATAACCAATAACTTGATATTTGCGCTTACGCCATTCGAAAAACGTATGTTCTGTCCCGCTCATATGAACGCGAAATCCTATGCCTATCCTTTTCACAAAATGGCGCGCATTGCGCCGTCTTAAACGTAATCTCCTTTTTTATTTTAATTAATATTATAAATAACTAAATTACCCTTTAGCCAATTCTATGGCAAGATTGTAATTATACTCTAGTGCATAAACATTTATTTAAAGTGTGATTACAAGACCATAAATAAAAATAAATAAAAAATCCACACAGCATCATCTAGCCCCAAGCTAAGCAGAGCTTGTGTTACGGGTACAAGTTAAGCAGAGCTTGTGTTACTGGTACAAGTTAAGCAGAGCTTGTGTTACGGGTACAAGTTAAGCAGAGCTTGTGTTACGGGTGCTAGATGACTGATATACTTAATAAAATACATAACATAGTTTTTTTATTATACATACGTAGAGTAGTAAAATATCTGCAGTAACATTTGTCTCGCGACGGGTATCGAACCTGTCGAAGTTTTTTATTAAATATCGCCTTGCGTTTGACTTCATCTCGCCTGGTGGGAAGTGATGATGAGCCCGGTTGAGTGCAGGCTTGTCTAGAAAGTTGCTGATAGACTCTTCAAATTGTTAACTATACAATAGCCAAACTCGATGTAGAATGTTTGTAAACAAACCACCACGACACAAATTACTAAAACTCACTTGCTTGGCGTCGAGTTTCAGATATAATTGTAAGAAATATTTATTGAAGGATCTCAAATCCACAAGTAATGTAAATTGCGTAGAAAATGACGCGACAACAGAGTGAATTTTAGGTTAAGTATGGGCGGTTTGTTTGCAAACATTCTACATCGAGTTTAGCTAAGAAAAAGTAGTGCTAGTGTAAATGTAAACTTACATTCAATAGCTCTGGCGATCTTAGCATCTCTGATCGTTTGTATCTCAGCTATTTCATTTTGAAGGTATTGGACCTGAGAAGAAACTCTTGTGTGTTATATTATAATATATATGTAGGTACACTCACCGCACTAATACTATAAATAGATTCAAAGTTTGTATGTTTCTACAAACATATAGGCTCCTAGCGGCCGCCCGCGGCTTCGCACGCGCTTTTCAAGTAGCCGTATGTCCGTCCCCGAAATACCATTTACATATTTGCCAAATTTAATTAAGATCCGTGTGCACGTGCGCAGGTAACACACAGAGTTCCTTTCCAATGTATAGTATAAGGTAAGAATTATTACGGAAACAACAAAAAAGAAACGCACTGTGCGTCGATTTTCGTCTGCGCTTTCGATGGAAAGACCTTCCCACATGTCGTTGCGCATCGGGTCGCGGTCGTGCTCGACCTAACTACTGTAAGTCTCGTGGGACGCGTGCAGAGCCGCGCCGCCAGGGAGCTGCCGCGGGAGGGGACAGAAGGCACCTGTTTGAGCGTGTAGGCCAGCAGCAGGTCGGTATCGCCCCTCAGCTCCAGCTTGCGCGCGTTGAGGTCGATCCCGGGGTACAGGGCGCGCAGCTCGTCCTTGTAGAAATTACGGGCCGCTTCCACCTGGGGACAGACTAAACATTATGAGATGTACTAACCGATACCATTCATTGATATCCCACTCGGTGAGGTAGCAATTTGGAAATTATTCCCCTCCTTTTTGTAAATTTTTCAACAAGTGTTCTACTTACAGAACTTCTATAGATATAGATCTATATTTTTCCTGTAAAATATAGATCTATTTCTACAAAAGCTACTTGCATTTTAGATGGATCGCTCTGCAAACTACGTAGATAGGGGAGGGGAGAAAGGCAAATTTTTCGACTTTTTTCAAAATATTTCAAATAGTATGAAATATTTAGTATATTTAGTAGTGCTTTTTTGTGTGTGTAGTGTGTATAATAAATATTTTTTTTTTTTTTTTTTAGTATGAAACCTACAGAAATTTCAATAACTGTTTTAAAATGTAGAAAATGATACCTTTCATGTGATGCCCACTTCACCTTGTAGGTATCTCTTAATAATAATAATATTACTTTTAATCTGTACAAGCGCACGATATATGTACATATATTATTATTTTAATTTTCAAGTTATTTGCTGCTGTAGTTGCTGAGATAATAAATACTGAAAAAAGGACAGAGAAAGCGAAAGGGTTTCGAAGCCGGTCTCCGATCTTCGAAACCCTAACGATGCAGTGTCTGTTTGCATACAATGTTACAATAACAGGTTTTTACTAAATGCATACGAAAGTAATAAACGGTATCTGAAAATAAATAATGACGCAGGAGGTTGCGGGTTCGATTCTCGCCTTGGGACAATGTTTGTACGATCTGCAATTATTTTCGGGTATTTTGGGTATTTTCTATGTATCATAAAAAATATCTATCTACGTAATGTATTGTATTAACAACTAGCTGCAGCCCGCAGCTTTGTTCGCTTTTTTCCTGAATAAAAAGGTAGCCTATGTCCGGCCCCGGGATACCATCTACCTCGCTGCCAAATTTCACCGAGATCCGTTCAGCCGTTCGTGATTTATAAATAGTGTAACTAACACAACTTTCTTTTATATATATAGATAGATAAGATAGAAGATAGATATCGGTTGTCTCACCTAGTGCCCATGACACAAGCTCTCCTTAGCTTGGGGCTAGATGATGCTGTGTGGATTGTACAGCATTATTTATTTATTTTACTACCTCCTCGTACTTCAGCAGTCGGGCTGGTTGGGGCCTGGTCTGGCAGGGGGACAATGCACAATACACTTCTATGCAAGTCGCAAATCTCCCCACTTAGAATTAGTATACGGCCTACGTCCAGCCGTGGACGTCTCGGCTGAGCTGTGAGATACCTTGCTCCAGTATTTATCAGCGAGCACGCCCTTGTCGACCTCTGCCCTGTAAGCCTTCTCCGCTGCGCTGAGGTCCGCCCTGAAGTTCTTGATGTAGCGCAGAGTGGCTGTTATCTCTTCCGGGGGCGCTTGGACGCCATCTTGGATCATGCGGTTCAGGGTCTCTGCAATGTTACACTAATACTATTAATGCGATATACGGGATGTTCGTGTTCGGCAGACCGTGTATTCTAAACACTAAATAGTTCAAATTTCTGAAAAATATCGAAAAATCATATAACTACTCGGTTAAAAAAAGCCGCTAAGCTATTGGCATTTGGTTCCACCTACCCCCAGTTACCATATGGCACACGGTCTGCCGGGCACCCTGTATTACGACGACGACCTCTATAGCGCGGCGGGTGGAAATCGCGACGCAAAGGAGGTTGCGCGTTCGATTCCCTCGGGACAAATGTTTGTACGATCTGCAGATATTTGTTCTGGGTGTTATAGATGTTCTCTATGTAATGTTTCATTAAAGTTTACAAAGTTCATCACGAATGTTTCCTCGAGCAAAACCCCATTAAAACACAGGCTAAGTATTCTGGCTAGCGGCAAGCACACCACTTGTTCGAAAATATTATTTAAAAATGTAACATTGGTGGGGTTTAGTGGGGGGAGTTGAGAGTTGAGGCGTGATCCTAATCAGCAACCGAATCTGTGTCACGTTAGTGGCGGTGTAGCGCGGGCCTATTTTATATCCTTCATATCAAGCAACAACAAAAGTATATCTTATCTCATTGAAGAGCATACCGATGGAGCAGCCAGCTTTCCCGAAGGCGTCCTTAGCCTTCTTGATACTGGTGTTTCTGGACTCCTGCGCGCTGTGGAGGTGCCCGAAGTACTTCTGGTCCATATCCTCGTACCCGGCTTCTACTATCTGAAGCAAAATATATCTTTTCAATCCCCGATACAAAAATAGGTATTACAAGTTTCAACTTATAAGTTATAAGCAAGCCGTGGCGGTCATTCTGCGGACACCATCCGCCTGCCACGCGCGGCGAGTACGGCGACACGCGCGGCGAGTACGGCGACACGCGCGGCGAGTACGGCGACACGCGCGGTGAGTACGGCGACACGCGCGGCGAGTACGGCGACACGCGCGGTGAGTACGGCGACACGCGCGGTGAGTACGGCGTCACGCCGCAGTCGGCCACATTATGCCACGTTAATTCGCCCGGGATATACCATGTAAAGTTCTTTATCGATAGCTAGTTTAGTGAAACAATGTATCAACAGCCTTCACCAGTCCACTGCTGCACATAGGCCTCTCCTGATGAGTGCCTTACTGGCTCTTTATCATTAGAGGGTAATGCCCATAATCCCCACGCTGGGCATGCGGGTTGGAGATCGCAGTTTCGTGGTGGGTCTGTTCTGCAGGGGGCGCTGCTGCCAGCCCCCGGTGGATACCCGCGGAGAGAGATGGGGTGCTGGCACCACGCGGCCAATAATGCATGTCGTAATCAATTTACCCTGAAGAGTGCTTTGTTATAGGCTTCCGCGTATTTGGTGGCCTCCTTGTAGTTGTCTATTGCCAGTTTGGTGTAGGTGTGCATGTCATGCTCCAGCTCCACCATGTCCTTGGTGATCTTGACGACGGGAGGCTTGACCGGCTCGCACTTGTCTGTCTGGATCAATGTAGCTGGAATTTAAAAACAAAATTAAGATTAACTTCGACTCATGACTGATCGATTCAAAACTTTATAACACTATTATTACAAATGCGAAAGTTTAGATCTATTGATATTTGTTTCTTTTTCACAGCAAAATTACTGAACGGATTGGGGTGACATTTTGCATACAGGTAATTCTAGGCCTGGAATACTCATACATCTATTCGCCGTAGGAGCACAAGGCACACTTGGTTACGTCGGTTTACATTTCACTTACATATATATAAATACGAGCTTTATATATTATAATATCTATTCATACAGAGAGTCAAAGGAACACAAAACAAACTAATGATACCTATAGCTGCTGTAAATGTGCATCGTCAACAGTCAAACATAAGTCACTTTTTATCCCTAAACTCAGTTCCCATGGGATATAAATAACCTTTAAACGTTTCCATAGAAACAACGCGTGCAAAGCCGCGGGCAAAACTAGTTCTACTTATGACACAATACAAAAAATAAAAATCACTACTTCCCTTCGTGCGCCGCCCTTCGTACTTCCAATGTGTTATCTCTCTATCTATGAGTAGCCTAGTAACAGTCTCAAATAGTAACATTTTACAAAAATAAATAGCAACAAGTGATTGAAAGGCCAAATTGACTCAAAAGTTAAGACGAATGGGAGAACTGTAATCTTGGGATTTATTTTTTAATGCTTCGAAAGTAACTCTGGTCTGTTGTATGGTAATCATTTCATTTTTGTATTCTATTAATTTATTTCAGATAATGAAAATGTCTGGTCTGTCTGTTACTTTTCAGGTGTAAATAGATCTTGAAACATGCAGTGGAGAAAGGTAGCAAGGTGTGTCCTGAAGAAAGACACAGGCTACTTGTACCCTGAAACAATATGTGCATAGCGGCATGCAGAACTGCAGATGATCGTAATCATACTAAATTAATTAGTTTACCTGGTCCATCAACTTCGGGTTTTCCAATAGTTTTTTCTTCAACATAAAGAGGTTCGAACTTTGTCGGCGGCACTAGAGGGGTTAATAAACGCATGTTAGCGAGATGAAGTAAAAATTATTACATGAATAAAATGATCTAGAAAAATGGTTGAAAAAAAAATTAGTAACAACTAATTTTTTTTTCTAGTTATTAGTGTGAATACTAGTATTTGTCTAACATCCAATTTCCCAGGCACTAATTTGTTAAGCACAACAAGAGCTTGGAACATGACTATTTAGTGATTGATTAGACTTGATTAGGGGGCATCCATAAATTACGTGAGGCGTTTTTCGCGGTTTTTTAAATGTGTTTTGACTCGACCCACTAAACGCCGCACGAAAATAATGGACGCCCCAGTTGACCAGTTGACGCGCCCAGTTCACCAGTTGGTCAACTTAATATTTGTTTCTTTTTTGTTTGTCCTTTGTATTTATGGACAAATTAGGCTAAACAAAATCAACCCAATAAGCCAATGAAAAAAGAAAACCCCTTTGGTATACTCGGTGCCAAGTAACGTGGCAATGGAGGACATTCACCTATCTCCTTCACGAAATCATAAAAGGGCACAACTTAACATTTTGATTTTTTTAGGGTTATATGTACATATGTTTTGGAAACTTATCTATACTTATAATAAAACTGTAACAGGTCAAATTCTGTACATTTAAGATATTTCGAAATTTTTTTTTGGAGGGCTATCTATTAACGGTACTGAAGCCAAAACTGTATTTTTTTTCATTCATGTTTGTCCGTCTGTCTGTATCTTGACCGCGCATAACTCCGAAACTACTAAATGAATTCAAACGAAACTTGGCATGATTTGAGTTCATACTACGAGGAAGGATATAGGATACTTTTTATCCCGGAATTCATAACGGTTCCCTTGGGAGAGGGGATGAAAGTCAAAATGCGTACTTCGTTGTAATTCATCAACGCGTTGTCCGATTTCATTGATTCTTTTTTTGTTAGAAACAATGTGCAAGATTGTAAAAAATAGTCAACATCATCATCGTCTCAGCCTATATTAGTCCACTCTTGGGAGAGGGGATGAAAATCGAAATGAGTTATAATTCATCAACGCTGCAACGCTGCAACGTTGTCCGATTTCTGTCATTCTTTTTGTGTTAGAAATAGTGTTGCAAGATCGTTAAAAAAACGTCAACATTATCATCATCAGCCTTTATTAATCCATGCATAGCTCGCTGTGCGCTTTTGAACTGATGGACCAGCCCTACCGTGAGTGTCCACGTCTCAGCTCCGTGGGTCATGCATGACGGGTAGGACGTACTGATTAAAAACTTTTCGAAACAGTGTTGCAAGGTTAAAGTAAAGTAAAACATAAGTCGATTTTGAAAAAAAGCTATTATTTTTAGCCAGAGAAACGCGATAAGCGTGTGATTACGTTCTGCCTCATTATAAGGAGTTAGGTACTACGATTCTGATTAATATAAGTATTTTATTTTTAAGTTCAGTCAGTGTGAGTGTTTTAATTTCATCTAACCGTGCGCTTTATCTTGCGCGCGCCTAAATCATCAGATATATGACCTGTTGATTGTTCTTACTTTACCGTGCCGCGCGCGCTGTACGCCGCTAACATAAACAACGCTATCTACCTACAAACTAACTACCTAGGTAGGTACACCATCACACAACTTCATTCACACAATGTTGATAAAAAGTCGAAACAGTTTAGTTACGAGTAAGTAGGTCTAATCAATTATCGAAGTCACGCACATCGATCGAAAAATCAATCAAAATACTGAACTGACCCACGCAACGGAAGTTACGGATGTAAGAAGGTATACCTAGGTATAAAATGTATCACAAAACAAAAGTTGGTAAGTAGGTACATATATACCTACTACGTAAAATTAATCACAAAACGGAAAACGCACGAAAGTAAATCTTATTGCTACGTAATTAGATCTAATAGATCTGATAGATTGGTAAGCAGGTTCAATTCTGCACATTGAAGTTTTTTTTGCACACCGTTTCTTAATATTAGAGAAACTGTGATCAAATGTAAATACCTAATTTAACACATATGTTATAAATATTATAAACCTATGTTATTATGTTATAAATATTAAACCTATGTTATTTTGAATTTATAATCGTTTTCGATACTTAAATTCTTATGTTACACACAATTCACATATTTTTTTAGTCATGTTAATGTATTTTGGTACTCTTAACCATAATATTAATTAATTAATTAAAATATCACAGGTTTAAGTTTACTCTGGTATTTTAGACCATTAAAATACGTGAATTCATTGAAAACGTAAAAAGTCAGTACCTAGTTAATTCCCGATTTCGAACTTTTTGGGGTAGTGTTGTTTGTTTATTGCTTTCTCCTACGCTTGTACTACGATACTCTAGCGACACCGGTATCGCTTTAGGTTTGTACGGAAAGCAACAGAATAGCGATAATTTTACTTCTACTGTGGAGGAGGTGAACGACCTGTAATGCCACCTTATTTGGCACTTAGTATACACGAAAGAGCCCTATAGTTAGTATGAACTTCTTATTCCTTGGCGAGGTCAGTCTGACCCTGTTTTATTATTATTATTTTTTAATTTATTTTATTAGGTACACGAAACACAAAGCAATAACAGTAATAGAACACAAAAATCTGAGAAAATATGAACTGGCTTGAGCCGTAACATTATGTGCACTCAACAAATAATTAAGTATATTGAGCAGACATGTAAACAAAAGCTTAGATTGATTTAAAAACGGTGATACAAAATAAACAAACAAAAGACAATAAATATAAAATAACACAAAACAGCAATACCTATGTATATAATGGTGACATTAGGATACAGTGGCTATGTTGCTCTCACAAGCATCATTTCCCCTGCAGTTCGAATGGAGGATGTCCTTAGCAGTTTTAACAACACTATGCAAACTAGGACAAAATATGTCCATCACTATATTAATATGCGACTTTGATAGCTCATTATACTGGCACATTCTCGATAGTGGGTTGTAAAAAGAAATGTCGTTTTTATAAGTAAGTAATGAGTTTTGTAGTAAATGATTTATGGTTTTATGCGGTTTTGTTGTGGTAAAGCGGCCATGTTGTTCACCAAACCTGCTTGCTTATAAAATTTGCGTGTATACCACACGCAAATTTTATAGTTAGAGCGTAACTATACACTAAGCATGTCACAAGATCTCTCATGCAAGTGTCGACCTCAGTGGCGCCTGTGACACGACGCTGGAGGTTGCGAGTTCGATTCCCGCCTCGGAACAAAAGTTGTCCTGGGTGTTTTTTATGTATAATAAATATTTATTTCCATGAAATGTTTTGTTATCAGTCATCTAGTACCCACAACACAAACTCTGCTTAGATAATGTTACTTAAGCATTATGAAACCAGCCATTGCACATTCAATATGATTAAGGTAGGCTTACACTTGTAGTCCCGGGGAGCATATGCCTTTTCTGCAATTGCTTCTAGGTCTTGCTCAGACTTCGGAGTGATGTCCAATGGTGTGACACCCTCCTGAAGGAAACCCATAGATTAAATCAATAGTTTTGTAGGTACAGATAAATAAGCTTAATTGGTAAATAAATATTTTTTTATTTATTTTGCAATCCTAATACAATGTGAGAGGTCTTAAGAATTTCACTTTTAGGCTAGGATTGGCAGCCCTGTCAGGACGCCATGCATCTTGCTAGGTTGCTAAGACAATACTAGTATCACACTTCATGTTAACTTAATTTCACTTTTAGGCTAGGATTGGCAGCCCTGTCAGGACGCCATGCATCTTGCTAGGTTGCTAAGACAATACTAGTATCACACTTCATGTTAACTTAATTTCACTTTTAGGCTAGGATTGGCAGCCCTGTCAGGACGCCACGCATCTTGCTAGGTTGCTAAGACAATACTAGTATCACACTTCATGTTAACTTAATTTCACTTTTAGGCTAGGATTGGCAGCCCTGTCAGGACGCCATGCATCTTGCTAGGTTGCTAAGACAATACTAGTATCACACTTCATGTTAACTTAATTTCACTTTTAGGCTAGGATTGGCAGCCCTGTCAGGACGCCATGCATCTTGCTAGGTTGCTAAGACAATACTAGTATCACACTTCATGTTAACTTAATTTCACTTTTAGGCTAGGATTGGCAGCCCTGTCAGGACGCCACGCATCTTGCTAGGTTGCTAAGACAATACTAGTATCACACTTCATGTTAACTTAATTTCACTTTTAGGCTAGGATTGGCAGCCCTGTCAGGACGCCATGCATCTTGCTAGGTTGCTAAGACAATACTAGTATCACACTTCATGTTAACTTAATTTCACTTTTAGGCTAGGATTGGCAGCCCTGTCAGGACGCCATGCATCTTGCTAGGTTGCTAAGACAATACTAGTATCACACTTCATGTTAACTTAATTTCACTTTTAGGCTAGGATTGGCAGCCCTGTCAGGACGCCATGCATCTTGCTAGGTTGCTAAGACAATACTAGTATCACACTTCATGTTAACTTAATTTCACTTTTAGGCTAGGATTGGCAGCCCTGTCAGGACGCCATGCATCTTGCTAGGTTGCTAAGACAATACTAGTATCACACTTCATGTTAACTTAATTTCACTTTTAGGCTAGGATTGGCAGCCCTGTCAGGACGCCATGCATCTTGCTAGGTTGCTAAGACAATACTAGTATCACACTTCATGTTAACTTAATTTCACTTTTAGGCTAGGATTGGCAGCCCTGTCAGGACGCCATGCATCTTGCTAGGTTGCTAAGACAATACTAGTATCACACTTCATGTTAACTTAATTTCACTTTTAGGCTAGGATTGGCAGCCCTGTCAGGACGCCATGCATCTTGCTAGGTTGCTAAGACAATACTAGTATCACACTTCATGTTAACTTAATTTCACTTTTAGGCTAGGATTGGCAGCCCTGTCAGGACGCCATGCATCTTGCTAGGTTGCTAAGACAATACTAGTATCACACTTCATGTTAACTTAATTTCACTTTTAGGCTAGGATTGGCAGCCCTGTCAGGACGCCATGCATCTTGCTAGGTTGCTAAGACAATACTAGTATCACACTTCATGTTAACTTAATTTCACTTTTAGGCTAGGATTGGCAGCCCTGTCAGGACGCCATGCATCTTGCTAGGTTGCTAAGACAATACTAGTATCACACTTCATGTTAACTTAATTTCACTTTTAGGCTAGGATTGGCAGCCCTGTCAGGACGCCATGCATCTTGCTAGGTTGCTAAGACAATACTAGTATCACACTTCATGTTAACTTAATTTCACTTTTAGGCTAGGATTGGCAGCCCTGTCAGGACGCCATGCATCTTGCTAGGTTGCTAAGACAATACTAGTATCACACTTCATGTTAACTTAATTTCACTTTTAGGCTAGGATTGGCAGCCCTGTCAGGACGCCATGCATCTTGCTAGGTTGCTAAGACAATACTAGTATCACACTTCATGTTAACTTAATTTCACTTTTAGGCTAGGATTGGCAGCCCTGTCAGGACGCCATGCATCTTGCTAGGTTGCTAAGACAATACTAGTATCACACTTCATGTTAACTTAATTTCACTTTTAGGCTAGGATTGGCAGCCCTGTCAGGACGCCATGCATCTTGCTAGGTTGCTAAGACAATACTAGTATCACACTTCATGTTAACTTAATTTCACTTTTAGGCTAGGATTGGCAGCCCTGTCAGGACGCCACGCATCTTGCTAGGTTGCTAAGACAATACTAGTATCACACTTCATGTTAACTTAATTTCACTTTTAGGCTAGGATTGGCAGCCCTGTCAGGACGCCACGCATCTTGCTAGGTTGCTAAGACAATACTAGTATCACACTTCATGTTAACTTAATTTCACTTTTAGGCTAGGATTGGCAGCCCTGTCAGGACGCCATGCATCTTGCTAGGTTGCTAAGACAATACTAGTATCACACTTCATGTTAACTTAATTTCACTTTTAGGCTAGGATTGGCAGCCCTGTCAGGACGCCATGCATCTTGCTAGGTTGCTAAGACAATACTAGTATCACACTTCATGTTAACTTAATTTCACTTTTAGGCTAGGATTGGCAGCCCTGTCAGGACGCCATGCATCTTGCTAGGTTGCTAAGACAATACTAGTATCACACTTCATGTTAACTTAATTTCACTTTTAGGCTAGGATTGGCAGCCCTGTCAGGACGCCATGCATCTTGCTAGGTTGCTAAGACAATACTAGTATCACACTTCATGTTAACTTAATTTCACTTTTAGGCTAGGATTGGCAGCCCTGTCAGGACGCCATGCATCTTGCTAGGTTGCTAAGACAATACTAGTATCACACTTCATGTTAACTTAATTTCACTTTTAGGCTAGGATTGGCAGCCCTGTCAGGACGCCATGCATCTTGCTAGGTTGCTAAGACAATACTAGTATCACACTTCATGTTAACTTAATTTCACTTTTAGGCTAGGATTGGCAGCCCTGTCAGGACGCCATGCATCTTGCTAGGTTGCTAAGACAATACTAGTATCACACTTCATGTTAACTTAATTTCACTTTTAGGCTAGGATTGGCAGCCCTGTCAGGACGCCATGCATCTTGCTAGGTTGCTAAGACAATACTAGTATCACACTTCATGTTAACTTAATTTCACTTTTAGGCTAGGATTGGCAGCCCTGTCAGGACGCCATGCATCTTGCTAGGTTGCTAAGACAATACTAGTATCACACTTCATGTTAACTTAATTTCACTTTTAGGCTAGGATTGGCAGCCCTGTCAGGACGCCATGCATCTTGCTAGGTTGCTAAGACAATACTAGTATCACACTTCATGTTAACTTAATTTCACTTTTAGGCTAGGATTGGCAGCCCTGTCAGGACGCCATGCATCTTGCTAGGTTGCTAAGACAATACTAGTATCACACTTCATGTTAACTTAATTTCACTTTTAGGCTAGGATTGGCAGCCCTGTCAGGACGCCATGCATCTTGCTAGGTTGCTAAGACAATACTAGTATCACACTTCATGTTAACTTAATTTCACTTTTAGGCTAGGATTGGCAGCCCTGTCAGGACGCCATGCATCTTGCTAGGTTGCTAAGACAATACTAGTATCACACTTCATGTTAACTTAATTTCACTTTTAGGCTAGGATTGGCAGCCCTGTCAGGACGCCATGCATCTTGCTAGGTTGCTAAGACAATACTAGTATCACACTTCATGTTAACTTAATTTCACTTTTAGGCTAGGATTGGCAGCCCTGTCAGGACGCCATGCATCTTGCTAGGTTGCTAAGACAATACTAGTATCACACTTCATGTTAACTTAATTTCACTTTTAGGCTAGGATTGGCAGCCCTGTCAGGACGCCATGCATCTTGCTAGGTTGCTAAGACAATACTAGTATCACACTTCATGTTAACTTAATTTCACTTTTAGGCTAGGATTGGCAGCCCTGTCAGGACGCCATGCATCTTGCTAGGTTGCTAAGACAATACTAGTATCACACTTCATGTTAACTTAATTTCACTTTTAGGCTAGGATTGGCAGCCCTGTCAGGACGCCATGCATCTTGCTAGGTTGCTAAGACAATACTAGTATCACACTTCATGTTAACTTAATTTCACTTTTAGGCTAGGATTGGCAGCCCTGTCAGGACGCCATGCATCTTGCTAGGTTGCTAAGACAATACTAGTATCACACTTCATGTTAACTTAATTTCACTTTTAGGCTAGGATTGGCAGCCCTGTCAGGACGCCACGCATCTTGCTAGGTTGCTAAGACAATACTAGTATCACACTTCATGTTAACTTAATTTCACTTTTAGGCTAGGATTGGCAGCCCTGTCAGGACGCCACGCATCTTGCTAGGTTGCTAAGACAATACTAGTATCACACTTCATGTTAACTTAATTTCACTTTTAGGCTAGGATTGGCAGCCCTGTCAGGACGCCATGCATCTTGCTAGGTTGCTAAGACAATACTAGTATCACACTTCATGTTAACTTAATTTCACTTTTAGGCTAGGATTGGCAGCCCTGTCAGGACGCCATGCATCTTGCTAGGTTGCTAAGACAATACTAGTATCACACTTCATGTTAACTTAATTTCACTTTTAGGCTAGGATTGGCAGCCCTGTCAGGACGCCATGCATCTTGCTAGGTTGCTAAGACAATACTAGTATCACACTTCATGTTAACTTAATTTCACTTTTAGGCTAGGATTGGCAGCCCTGTCAGGACGCCATGCATCTTGCTAGGTTGCTAAGACAATACTAGTATCACACTTCATGTTAACTTAATTTCACTTTTAGGCTAGGATTGGCAGCCCTGTCAGGACGCCATGCATCTTGCTAGGTTGCTAAGACAATACTAGTATCACACTTCATGTTAACTTAATTTCACTTTTAGGCTAGGATTGGCAGCCCTGTCAGGACGCCATGCATCTTGCTAGGTTGCTAAGACAATACTAGTATCACACTTCATGTTAACTTAATTTCACTTTTAGGCTAGGATTGGCAGCCCTGTCAGGACGCCATGCATCTTGCTAGGTTGCTAAGACAATACTAGTATCACACTTCATGTTAACTTAATTTCACTTTTAGGCTAGGATTGGCAGCCCTGTCAGGACGCCATGCATCTTGCTAGGTTGCTAAGACAATACTAGTATCACACTTCATGTTAACTTAATTTCACTTTTAGGCTAGGATTGGCAGCCCTGTCAGGACGCCATGCATCTTGCTAGGTTGCTAAGACAATACTAGTATCACACTTCATGTTAACTTAATTTCACTTTTAGGCTAGGATTGGCAGCCCTGTCAGGACGCCATGCATCTTGCTAGGTTGCTAAGACAATACTAGTATCACACTTCATGTTAACTTAATTTCACTTTTAGGCTAGGATTGGCAGCCCTGTCAGGACGCCATGCATCTTGCTAGGTTGCTAAGACAATACTAGTATCACACTTCATGTTAACTTAATTTCACTTTTAGGCTAGGATTGGCAGCCCTGTCAGGACGCCATGCATCTTGCTAGGTTGCTAAGACAATACTAGTATCACACTTCATGTTAACTTAATTTCACTTTTAGGCTAGGATTGGCAGCCCTGTCAGGACGCCATGCATCTTGCTAGGTTGCTAAGACAATACTAGTATCACACTTCATGTTAACTTAATTTCACTTTTAGGCTAGGATTGGCAGCCCTGTCAGGACGCCATGCATCTTGCTAGGTTGCTAAGACAATACTAGTATCACACTTCATGTTAACTTAATTTCACTTTTAGGCTAGGATTGGCAGCCCTGTCAGGACGCCATGCATCTTGCTAGGTTGCTAAGACAATACTAGTATCACACTTCATGTTAACTTAATTTCACTTTTAGGCTAGGATTGGCAGCCCTGTCAGGACGCCATGCATCTTGCTAGGTTGCTAAGACAATACTAGTATCACACTTCATGTTAACTTAATTTCACTTTTAGGCTAGGATTGGCAGCCCTGTCAGGACGCCACGCATCTTGCTAGGTTGCTAAGACAATACTAGTATCACACTTCATGTTAACTTAATTTCACTTTTAGGCTAGGATTGGCAGCCCTGTCAGGACGCCACGCATCTTGCTAGGTTGCTAAGACAATACTAGTATCACACTTCATGTTAACTTAATTTCACTTTTAGGCTAGGATTGGCAGCCCTGTCAGGACGCCATGCATCTTGCTAGGTTGCTAAGACAATACTAGTATCACACTTCATGTTAACTTAATTTCACTTTTAGGCTAGGATTGGCAGCCCTGTCAGGACGCCATGCATCTTGCTAGGTTGCTAAGACAATACTAGTATCACACTTCATGTTAACTTAATTTCACTTTTAGGCTAGGATTGGCAGCCCTGTCAGGACGCCATGCATCTTGCTAGGTTGCTAAGACAATACTAGTATCACACTTCATGTTAACTTAATTTCACTTTTAGGCTAGGATTGGCAGCCCTGTCAGGACGCCATGCATCTTGCTAGGTTGCTAAGACAATACTAGTATCACACTTCATGTTAACTTAATTTCACTTTTAGGCTAGGATTGGCAGCCCTGTCAGGACGCCATGCATCTTGCTAGGTTGCTAAGACAATACTAGTATCACACTTCATGTTAACTTAATTTCACTTTTAGGCTAGGATTGGCAGCCCTGTCAGGACGCCATGCATCTTGCTAGGTTGCTAAGACAATACTAGTATCACACTTCATGTTAACTTAATTTCACTTTTAGGCTAGGATTGGCAGCCCTGTCAGGACGCCATGCATCTTGCTAGGTTGCTAAGACAATACTAGTATCACACTTCATGTTAACTTAATTTCACTTTTAGGCTAGGATTGGCAGCCCTGTCAGGACGCCATGCATCTTGCTAGGTTGCTAAGACAATACTAGTATCACACTTCATGTTAACTTAATTTCACTTTTAGGCTAGGATTGGCAGCCCTGTCAGGACGCCATGCATCTTGCTAGGTTGCTAAGACAATACTAGTATCACACTTCATGTTAACTTAATTTCACTTTTAGGCTAGGATTGGCAGCCCTGTCAGGACGCCATGCATCTTGCTAGGTTGCTAAGACAATACTAGTATCACACTTCATGTTAACTTAATTTCACTTTTAGGCTAGGATTGGCAGCCCTGTCAGGACGCCATGCATCTTGCTAGGTTGCTAAGACAATACTAGTATCACACTTCATGTTAACTTAATTTCACTTTTAGGCTAGGATTGGCAGCCCTGTCAGGACGCCATGCATCTTGCTAGGTTGCTAAGACAATACTAGTATCACACTTCATGTTAACTTAATTTCACTTTTAGGCTAGGATTGGCAGCCCTGTCAGGACGCCACGCATCTTGCTAGGTTGCTAAGACAATACTAGTATCACACTTCATGTTAACTTAATTTCACTTTTAGGCTAGGATTGGCAGCCCTGTCAGGACGCCATGCATCTTGCTAGGTTGCTAAGACAATACTAGTATCACACTTCATGTTAACTTAATTTCACTTTTAGGCTAGGATTGGCAGCCCTGTCAGGACGCCATGCATCTTGCTAGGTTGCTAAGACAATACTAGTATCACACTTCATGTTAACTTAATTTCACTTTTAGGCTAGGATTGGCAGCCCTGTCAGGACGCCACGCATCTTGCTAGGTTGCTAAGACAATACTAGTATCACACTTCATGTTAACTTAATTTCACTTTTAGGCTAGGATTGGCAGCCCTGTCAGGACGCCACGCATCTTGCTAGGTTGCTAAGACAATACTAGTATCACACTTCATGTTAACTTAATTTCACTTTTAGGCTAGGATTGGCAGCCCTGTCAGGACGCCATGCATCTTGCTAGGTTGCTAAGACAATACTAGTATCACACTTCATGTTAACTTAATTTCACTTTTAGGCTAGGATTGGCAGCCCTGTCAGGACGCCATGCATCTTGCTAGGTTGCTAAGACAATACTAGTATCACACTTCATGTTAACTTAATTTCACTTTTAGGCTAGGATTGGCAGCCCTGTCAGGACGCCATGCATCTTGCTAGGTTGCTAAGACAATACTAGTATCACACTTCATGTTAACTTAATTTCACTTTTAGGCTAGGATTGGCAGCCCTGTCAGGACGCCACGCATCTTGCTAGGTTGCTAAGACAATACTAGTATCACACTTCATGTTAACTTAATTTCACTTTTAGGCTAGGATTGGCAGCCCTGTCAGGACGCCATGCATCTTGCTAGGTTGCTAAGACAATACTAGTATCACACTTCATGTTAACTTAATTTCACTTTTAGGCTAGGATTGGCAGCCCTGTCAGGACGCCATGCATCTTGCTAGGTTGCTAAGACAATACTAGTATCACACTTCATGTTAACTTAATTTCACTTTTAGGCTAGGATTGGCAGCCCTGTCAGGACGCCATGCATCTTGCTAGGTTGCTAAGACAATACTAGTATCACACTTCATGTTAACTTAATTTCACTTTTAGGCTAGGATTGGCAGCCCTGTCAGGACGCCATGCATCTTGCTAGGTTGCTAAGACAATACTAGTATCACACTTCATGTTAACTTAATTTCACTTTTAGGCTAGGATTGGCAGCCCTGTCAGGACGCCATGCATCTTGCTAGGTTGCTAAGACAATACTAGTATCACACTTCATGTTAACTTAATTTCACTTTTAGGCTAGGATTGGCAGCCCTGTCAGGACGCCATGCATCTTGCTAGGTTGCTAAGACAATACTAGTATCACACTTCATGTTAACTTAATTTCACTTTTAGGCTAGGATTGGCAGCCCTGTCAGGACGCCATGCATCTTGCTAGGTTGCTAAGACAATACTAGTATCACACTTCATGTTAACTTAATTTCACTTTTAGGCTAGGATTGGCAGCCCTGTCAGGACGCCATGCATCTTGCTAGGTTGCTAAGACAATACTAGTATCACACTTCATGTTAACTTAATTTCACTTTTAGGCTAGGATTGGCAGCCCTGTCAGGACGCCATGCATCTTGCTAGGTTGCTAAGACAATACTAGTATCACACTTCATGTTAACTTAATTTCACTTTTAGGCTAGGATTGGCAGCCCTGTCAGGACGCCATGCATCTTGCTAGGTTGCTAAGACAATACTAGTATCACACTTCATGTTAACTTAATTTCTATAAGAATTGCACAGAGTTAATTATCTAGAATCGAGGTTGGGTTAAGTTTATGTTGATCTAATGTTACTCTACATAAATTCTTAAAATAATAAGTTTTAGTTATGGGTAGGTTTTTTAGTATGTTTTTAAATGTAATGTCTTTTTCAGATTGCTTGATTAATGGGATTTTATTGTAGATTTTAATTCAACGATAAAAAGGACTGTTGTTGTATATTTGTAGTATGGGTTCTGGGAGATTTAATTTATCTTTACGCCGGGAGTTTTTGTTCAAATATATTCGGTTTCTCCCATGATATTGTCCCACTTGATGGCAAAGGCCTCTTTCTCCCTCTTCATTCGATCTTAGTTGTAATTATACATATATTTGCCATTAGTGTCCCACTATTGGGCAAAGGCCTCCCTTTTCACCTTCCACTCCTTGTGATGCAACACAGCCACATCCCACCACAGCTGATGTTAATTGTAGCATGGGCAAATATTCCAAACAGGAAAACATTTGAATATTTAGCAGATCGCAAATTGAACTACGATAAACAAACGATTTAAAAATGATACAAACCTTCCCAAACATGAAGTGGCTCAACATAGTGCTGTATTTGTTGAACTTGCCAACAGCAACCTTCCAATAGGTGGTGTCCTCTTGGAATACGATCCCCACGAAGTCGGACGCCCAGGGGACGTTCGACTGCAGGAAGTTCCGGGCATCGGGGCTTTGTCTGTTATTGAAACACTGGTGAGCTGGTTGGTCTCATGAAATAGAAGTTTTATTGAAGGAAAATAATTTAGTGAAGGAAAGTAAGTCTGCAGTTTGTTCAACTGTTACAATTGTAAATACAAATAGCATTTCTAATTTGTTTCTATTCTTTAAATGTAATTTTCTAATTTTCTAAAATTGATATTCTTTACTTATTATTTTGCCATGACATTCATACCTAAATCCTACCTAATGAAATGAAAATGAAACTAGGTTCACAGTTAACCTCATTAATACACACATATAACATTCATATTGAGTTGACTTGCGAAAACAACAAACCAAGGAATAAACAAGACTCAGAATGTACAACAAATTGCCTTTAGAAATAACAAATCTGCCTCTGAGTCAATTCCAACACAAACTTCAAAACTTTTTTAAGTGAAATCCATTTTACCACATCATCAAATTTATGTAATGTTCATTTTCCAATCTTTATGCAAACTAAACTAACAATAATTAAGTTACAAATATAACTAATCTAATTTTTATTTTATGTATTTAATGACTGTTCTAAATTAATTTATTATCTATGGACAATAAACAAATTTTATTAGTACTTACCAATGCTATGAATATGTAATGAAATGGTTAAAAAATAAATCAAAAAAAAATCTAAATGAGTTAGTCAAGGATTGTCTTTAAAAGTAGCATCAAATCCGACATTTCTAAGTTGTAAACAAATCATTAAAGGCTATGTACTTGTTTTTTCTGTTGGCACTCAAACTACCTACTAGGTACTGTACTTCATTCATAGCAATATTACCGCTTATTCCGTTTATCCACCCTAAAACAGCCAACCTAAGGTGGATACTTGGAAACGCGTGTCCACCCTGAACGGGGTGTATAACCGGAATTCACATCTGATTGTTCTTCAGACTTTTTACCCCAAGTACAGTTTGAATAAAATTATCTATTAAATAAAAACATGCATCCTGTATTAAAAATAACTTTTTCACTAAACAAAAATTATTTTTACTTTATAAATAAAAAAGAGTACATCCATGCGAAACCGAGGCAGGGCTGGTAGTATTTTATAAATATTGCAATATGTCCAGAAAATAACCAACATTTATTTCATTATTGAGTAGACTTGCATACTTGCATATCCTGGATAAATTCGTCCCTTTTAATGTATATTTGCAATTGCTTTCTAAATTTTTTTGCTGCCGTTGATGTATTACCGAAGAACTGCGTTTTTTTGCCTTAACTAAATGAGGATTGTCTTTAAAAAATAATTTCACAAACAACCAGCCTTCATTAATCAAGTTTGAAGGTAATTGTTTGTGTATGTTTCTGTAAATGACTGTACGCAGGGGTGAAAATATATAATATGAATACGAATATCCACCCCATTCAGGCTGGGATACATGGACACTCGTTTCAGAGTATCCTCCTTACGGTGGATAAACGGAATAAGCTAATAATACCATTGCAATGCAGTCATTGCAGATAGTTTTTTTATGGTACATTAATCCATATGATCTGAGATATTTAATCAATCTTACTTAGCATAAGTCACAGCAGCCCCAGTGAGCACGGTAGCGCCCACCACTCCCCAAAAGAACTTGTTGGACTTGGTCTTGCGACCTGCCTTACATTCCTCGTGAGTACTGTGTGTCGCATAACGCCGGTCAGGCTGGCGCACCACCACAAGTGCCGAACATGATCCGTTCCCCACGTGTCTTCTGATCTGTAAAAAAATTACAAAATCAGCTGGTGCCAGAGCGGTGTAAACCTACCCCTTGTTTTAGGTTATTGAAAATGACGTCCGCCGATTATGTAAGGTACAACAAAAATTAAGGTCTACACTGTTCTAGGGATGTAGGGATCGTTTGATAGTTGTAAATAGAAGCGTAAGGTATTGTTTGTATAAAATTTATGCGAGAAACAAGGTCCCAAATCATCAAAACATTGGAATATCTCGGAAACGGCATACACATGTAACTTTACAAGTTCGCGTTGAAAATAATAGTGCAATAATTTTCTTGGAATAAGATTATGCTTACATACCAATACCAATCTATTACTAGAGAAATGGCTGGTAAATTTGTACATTTTCGCCACGAAAACAATACAAAATTGTGTAAAATTGAACTTGAGCTGAGCTATCAAAAGTATCAACTACCATAGACATTTTTTATTTTATTTATTTTGTCATTTCAGATAGGCTATAGTCTATTGGTCCTTGTTGCCCTTAGAATCGACGCAGACAAACTGCTGTTAGCCATTTAGCGCTCTGACAGAGAAAAGCAAGCTGAAGTTAACTTTATTCTGTTAAAGTTATAATCTAAAATGTATTTTTTTTAACCCCAGAAAGATGGCCAGAAAAACTTAATGTCAATAGACCATGGTCATAGACTACTATTTTATTATAAACTCTACTAGGGTAGTATGAGGTAATGGATTTAGCGATGGGCAACTCGGTTTGAGAATTTATACAAACCGGTTTGAAACCGATTCAAACCGATTTGCATCTAAATAAAAAAATAACAGCTTACAAAACAAATGGCAGATGGCAAGGTATCGAAATCGTATTGATCGATGTAATTTAGATCGAATGGCTTGGTAGTTTATTATAAAGAGTCCTACGTATCGTTTATTCTTTTTAACAATGAATACATTAAATACATACATTAAAAATATAATATTATAAATTTTAATACATTAAAAATATATCTCGGTTCATTCATGCGTATTTTAAAAGTTGCAACCAGGCACAGTACCAGGGCCGCCTTCCCCCCTCCCCGCACGGGGGTCGTGAACCAATAGAATCTTAGTTTAAGTACATAAAATCATAGGTACCTAATTTTAATAAATTCTTCCTGCCTCACTTACACAATATGTTTACCCACTGCAACAAGAACAAAATCGTGGCTCGCTCTACTCGCCAATATTACTAATGTTTTGGGTATAAGTTATGTTCAGCACAAAAACAACGTTACCTATTATGAGTGTTCGGGTCAGTTTCAATCAATCCAACCACCACAACAAAAACGTAATAAATAATCTGCGAGGTCACTTTGTCCGCCAGCTCAAAAAAAAAACTAAGCAAATAAAAAAAAATCGCGGTAAGATCCGCTCGCCCCCATAACATTTGTTCCTTCTGACTATGGTCCAAAGCTCGACCCCGCTTTAGGTCACTTTACCAAATTTGCTAAAAATAACATTAAAGACTAACAAAAATCAAAGATCATCACGGCTCGCTCTGCTCGCTGAGAACATTTTTGGCAGGTTCTTTACCTAACACTGCAAAACATCTATAAACGCCACAAAATATTCGAGGCTCGCTCACACATTTCGTTCTACGGTCCAGAGCTCAACCCCCACAGTAGTGTACTGTACCTATGCCCAATGTCCATGTAGGATAGGTATGTACATATCATCTGTACCTAGGAATTAGTCATTAATAAACCTACCATAGTATCACACAGTCGTTTCACTCAAGCCTCCTAACACCGAGCCCTATATGTCGACGCTGCCATTTAAGGTATCGAGCGAAGGAAAGATCGCGTTACGCACGATGTATTATGTGACTAATATTTAGGAAGTTATAAAAATGTGTCGCTCAAAAATCTAAAAGGGTGAGGTTTTTAGTACCGAGAATTCCTCCGGAGAATCAAACAGCACCGATTCGTGCACGGGTACCCACAACACGGGCCATGAGCCTAGTTTAGGGCCGTAGCCAATCCAATATACATACACACGTATTATAGTTAGCTCATTAGTTTTAAAATTTTTAATATGTAAGTATGCCTAATTGTTAATTTTGTTGTTAATAAATAATTTTGTATTTATTTTATTACCATCTATCCAACATAAGCATGGTGATGTACATTATTTGCACGATTTTGACGATTGCTGGTCTGGACTGGTTTATGGACTGTACCATCTGTACAAGAAATGTCACCACGATTGGATACGTAGCGAATTTACTACAGGGAATTTGAGGCGGTCTTTTCGTCGCTCGGCACCAAGAGCCCTATAGGAGCCCTGCGTAGCTTGCCTGGTCGAGACAAGTAGCTGATTGCAGATCAATCAATATGGAGCTGCGTGAAGTTAATTGAATAAAGTTCTTAGAGGAAATTATACATTTATCAAAAAAACTTAATAACTGTACCTAAAAGTGAATCAATCGGAATACGAGTTTATATTTCGATTTCCATTTCGTAATACATTCATACCAAATGTTATGACTAAATAAGTAACAAAATGAATAATAAATAAAAATCCAAAATCAAATTTTGTTTACTAACCCTACAGTAGGCAATTTCGACCAATTCGAATAAAATAACCAAAAAACAAGACTACAAAAAACGCGGCTCGCTCCGCTCGCGGTGGATGTACTCCAAGCAGGGGCGGCTTTAGCGCGTATGCTGGGTGTGGTGTGGTGTGGCGCTCTCATAGACTACTTAGGCACCCATGTCGTCGCAAAAAATGTTTTGTAAATTGTTTGAAATTACGTCTATAAAATCATTGCGCCTTAGGCGGTATGAGAATAATTTAAAATTCACATAAGGTTATGTGAATTCGCGAGATTTTCTAAGGAACATATACGAATACGTCGTGTTGTGTTTTACCACTGAACAGTACCTAATGTATCAGCGTCGTTCCTAGGGTAAAGCGAACGGAGCGGTCGCAAGGTGCCGGATGGCACGGAGTGCCCTAGTGCGAATATCTGATTCAATCAATCATTGTAATCATTTATTCAGTTGTTTTATATTTAGGTACCTAGAGCAAAAAGAAATAGTTCGATAGGCCTCTGTGCCTCTGAGAGAAGCGCGGGCTGCGCAACTGAGCGTGGTGGGCAACGACGGTGCCTACGATCGCCACAAAGTGTAAAAAAAACTGCAGCTCTCTTCGCTTGCCGTTTCTATCACACATATTTTTAGGAGCTTGATCAAGAATTAACACCTCACCATAATGAACTTGTTGCTGCACTATTACTCTTGATCAAAAGAACCCAACATTATTTCGATTAGCTTACCCCAAGTAGACGACGATGACGTCCCTGACAAATCAATATGTTGTAAGTTAATCGACAATAGCACATCACTAGTACAAAAGTAAATTATTTCGAAATTTAGAAGCAACAAAATGCACTAAAAATGTTTGGACTTGCTTTTTCTGGTAATTTTTATTATTTTACGTAGATATTTTTAATTTGGTTATACTTCGCTATCCAAATATTAATTTTTCATGTAATTTGCGTCATTATTCCAAAAAATCTCGTTTGTTTTGACATCACAAATTCTAGGTTAAGTATTTCTTTTTCAGTGGCTCGCGCTATCCGACCTCTTGCGATTCCGTATTGCAATACAGCCAGGATCATTCAGAATAGAGTGAAAACTTTTTCAACTATCCGAAATGTTTGCGGACTTTCATCTGCCTGTACACCACAACGATCTTTATTAGTTAACAAACAAATACTGGACATCACAAATAAAATAACACCAATTCAAGTAAGAACAGTTACTAAATTCAGTCTCAGAAAAGGGAAACGAAAGACTGTGAAGGCGGTAGTAAGTAGGTTCTTTAGGCTTCATTGGGGAGGTTGGATCAGGCCCAAAGTCGGTCGTCAAAAGAAGCTATGGAAGAAGTCTTCATCGCAGAAAAGGCGTCTGAGGCAGCATGTATTTTGTAACGCTACCCAGAATACACTGCTTGATAAAATGGTCACTAAATTCTGGAAGAGACCAAAGTATTATGTGGAAGATCCTTATGCGCCTTACCATACTCGGGAAGAATTTTATAACACCAGTAAGAAGCCTCTAGTGCGAGGTTGATATGTTAGACCTAGTCAGAAGTTTATTTATGATGTATGTATATGTCTGAATATTACTGTAGTAGTTATTAATTGTGGAAAATAAAACAGAGTTCTTAGGTAATCAGAATTTATTTCAAGAATGCCATAGTTAGCAAAATATGTTAGAAAGCTTTAAAATAGCTCCCTATTCGCGTACGTAGGAATGTTAAGGTGCTTTGTCATCTTTTTTCTGCTCCTGGCTATCTCAAGAAACATCTTTTATTTCTGGCTGACTCACATGTCAGATCATCAAGCAATCTACTCCTAAAGATACAATCTTATTGATAAAAATATTTTTCTATTGAGCCTGCTAGACTCTGGAACTCTCTTCATTTGTATACCTACAGGCTGTCTATGTTGCACACATTTCACAAAAATATTAAAAAGGTAAAGAAATAAAAATGATAAGGAATGTTGGTTGAGCATTGTGCTGCTGAGGTATATGCAGGGTAACTTGTAAAATAACTATAGTAAAATAACATAGTAAAACAGTCCTTTTAGCACAGTCATAAAATTATAAATGTAGGATTTTACCCTATTAATAGGTGGTAATAAAGTTCCTATGATCTATCAATAACATTGCATGCGTTATGTTTCCAGTAGATACAGTCAGTGTCAAATTGATATGAGCGTCTAGAGTAGTCAAAATTATCTGAAAAACATAAAAGCAATTTGATATAATAATGTTTGAATCATCATATTCTTGTAAGCACCTAAGGTGTTCAAAATATCTTACTACTCATTGTTTCATATTTAAATGATCAGTCTGGGTGTTCAATATTATCTTAGCAAACAAAACTCAAAGTTATCTGTGCATAAAATGTACCTTTAAAAATAAATAATAATATATTCGAACTGCGTAGGTACATATCAAATTGCTTTTATGTTTTTCAGATCATTTTGACTACTCTAGACGCGCATTAATTTGACGCTGACTGTAGTGTTTTTCACGAAAGGTGTCCCGCGGCATTTAGTGGAACTAAACTTATTTCAAATCTAATTTAATCGGTTGCATTTAGCATTACCAACAGCGCTGCGTTTAAGGGACTTCTTTCGCGAAAAGCACTCTAACTGCATATTATATTTTATTAGGATCATCGAACACGTACCCATACGTACGACCACTGCTGCGATATTATCGACGCAATAGAAGTTGCACGCGTGCGTTTAGTTCTGCATATTGCGTTAATTGTTGTCAGAATATTTTGTATTAGGACGCGATAAGCGTAATTAATGCGTTAGTAGGTAAGTACTAGTAGTACCTACCTCATTTGGTGTAGAAATATTGCGCGATAAAAATGCAGCGTGTGCAACGAACCCTATTCCTTGCATCATCGCATGATGTGATTATCGACCGATAAAAATGCGCCTGTGGGGGAATGGCATACTATTACTATTACTGTTAGAAGAACCATCTCAGCAATGGAGTTTAGTGAGTCCTCGGACGAAGAAAATCACCCTCGAAGAGTGCTGAGCTATGAATAAAGCTGAGTGAGTGAGTGCGTCGATTGAGTACCGTAGTACCTAATACAATACCTATTACTTCATATTTTATGTTATGATATGACTGAGAGGACCACACACATACCTACCTACCAATCGAATATCACATACACGCACACCAAACAAAACAGCTGATTTGCCCCCAGGGGCCAAATTCTCGCCGTTCTCAGTATCACGGGATAAAATATCAGGTGATAAATAAAAAACCGCATTCTCGTGAACTCTTCGATATTTCTATCATAGACAATTTGTTTTCAATGTTGCTGTTGCCTTGAAAATTGAGAAGATTATCTTCATTATAAGACTGTGATTATTTAATACAAATAATAATTAATGAAAAACTATACGCAAAACTAGCTGCGCCCCGCGGCTTCGCCCGCGTGGAAATTGGTTGCATACCCCCTAGGGGTAGATATGTAAAAATAAAAATAGGTGTATCGTTATTTACTTTAAAGTTTATTACGAATCTCAAACTTTAATAACCCATTTTCAGGAAAATTTAGAAAAATCCTGAAATACGTGTTCAATGGTTTTGTATTCTTCATTACAGGTTTCTAAAGCATTCACTGCCCAGCCTCAGCGGTGGGACCCGCAGGGGGCACATTGTCCAAACCAATTGTGTAGCTGGGAAGCACCCCCCTTCCCTTGAATAAAAAAAAAACACTTAAAGTTCAATATTCGCAAACTTACCCCTGAATCGAAAAATTGTCCACACTATTTTAAATTGACACACCCACGCTATTTTAAGTTAGCTATGAAATGATACCCCCACACCATGGGGTAGGCGAGGATAAAAATATTATCACATTCACTGCCCAGAGATGCCATTTTGGATCACACGGCAGCGATGACGCCCATGTACAGCCTGCCCGTCACGTCGTCGCAGCGCGTTTTATTGTATACAAGTCAACGACCTCTCTTTGGCAACATAGTAACGCTAAACTTTGGTGATACAAATTACGTAAACGAAATTAAACCTTACTTCACAACGGTGAAGCAATCACCGTTGTGAAGTAAGGTTTAATTTCGTGTCAGCTTTTTTTCTATGATATAAAAACTATCCGCCATTTAATTTTTGAAAAAACACCGCATATTTGTTATCTGCACCCTCGAGTTAGTCGAAAACGATACCCATGATGAGTGTAATATGTAATTCAAAATATCCGCCATTTTAGACTTATTATTCTAAATTTACACCTTTGACATTACGAAAATGGAAGCCATTTCTGTAGGTAGTAATCATCTTATAAGGGTTTCTTGTTGACTACGGAACCCTAAAAATATTGTGTTTATTGTGATTAAGTTATTATCACAATAACATAAAGTTAGAGGTTTTCAAATATGTTTTAAAGTTGAATTATATTTGTGTTTTATTGATAAGAGGTCATCCATAAAGAAAGCAGAGAGATTTCATTAATTTTTTGGAATAAAAAAAAATTCAAAAAATTCTAAAAATAGATAGATCTACTATTAATCAGTAGATCTGGCCACACTAAGTAAGTGACAAGTAATGTTCTCCCTTCTCATTCTTCGATAAAATTTTACACCACCCCAACTCTTCCCGCGGGTGTCGCTAGAGGCAACTAAGGGATATCTACCGGGGGTGGGCAGCAGCGCCCCCTGCAGAAATGGGAACGTACGAGTGCCCGCGACTCGCGAGTTCGCGACCACTCGTTGGCGTATCGAGCAACTTATCGGAAAAGCCCTCGATAAATATCGATTTGCAGATTAATTCTTATATTCTTATATTTTCACATTACAGCACTAAGACGAAGAAACGGCATCGCAACATCATGATTTGTTGGCGGGTCCGGGTACACACATTGCTTGCCGTTAACAAATCTTGGTGCAGCAAGTGTAGATAGTTATGCACGGGCAACCGCAGCCTCCGAAGGGTGAAATAATGTGAATCGTGAGTTCGTGAGTGAATCACAGGAAGGCAATTCTCGCCAATTTAACACTCGATAATTAACAAAAGAACTGTCAAATTAGAGATTTTTTATATGAAAGATCTGTCAAATTTGACACTTCTTTTGATATATTTTATCGAGTGATAAATTGGCGAGAATTTGCCCCCAGAACGAACAATGAATGGATGGGGGATTCGGCGGCGGTACCCTAGAAATTAGAATCCAAGTTTACATTTAGAGGTAGCTCATTTCCAAGTCAAATGCAAAATCAGAAACGAGTGCGTGTCCTTGAACTACAGACTAGCTTGTTTGAATAGACACCTGTTACATAACTAATAAATTTAGAACTTCGTAACAAACTTTGTTTACAGTGTGTTGTGACGTAAAAGATAAAGTACCTACCTAGTAGTTACCTATCTGCTCCAGCATGAATAGTATGATATTTCGAGGCGCCCTGCTCGCCAACAGGTTCATAGCTGATAAAGTCAGCAACTGCGGCACTTGTGTTCGACGGCTATCGCTGACAAAAACGAGAAATATGAAGCTTCTACAGTTTGCTTACCCTGACAAGCCGGAACATACTCGCGTTGGATATTTAGTAGATGGAGATAAAGTCGTGGACTTGCAAAAAACTTGTCCAAAACTACCTACGACGCTCTTAGAAATTTTGAAATCTGGGAATCCTATAACTCGGTAAGCTACTTTTTTATTTTTACTCAACTTTTTATCCAGAAGCACTACTGTTTGTCCATCATCAATCATCATCATCTCAGCCGATGAAAGTCCACGCACTTAGTGTTTGTTGATAACTGCTCAACCCTGGAACTATAGGCAGTTAACCCATGTGTTTTACCACTGAGTCCACATTGGAATTTCATAATTCTGAATACACTATTCATTAGTACCTAACTAAATGTTCTGAAACATTTGTCGCTAATTTATAAATCTATCCAGTCATAGTTACAACCGGTAACGGGTAGTCCCTCAGACGTGGGGTGGAGATCATCATACTCAACAACTCATCAAAGCTCATAGATCCTATAAATTACAATGTTTAGTAAATCAAACAAAATCACATAACTAGTGCACATCTGAGGGATCACCTTTTGTAGTTGATTTTGTTTGTTCCAGTGGTGAGATACAGTTTCTTTTTTTTTGGTTTCTTAAAATAAAACCTTTTTTTTAAAATAACACTGTCATAGTAACACATGTAACTTTTACACAGATTTTTGACTTTGTATCAAATAGTAATTTATTTAGAATTATTATAAGTATAGATAAGTGTACATTGAAGAACACAGCACCATTTATTTTGTGGTGTTACAACCACAAATAAAAGAGATAATTGATGATTTAAAGGTAAGAATTTGGGTGATTTAAAAAAAATATTTCACTACAACGGGGACACTTAGGATATTGATACTATCGGAGTTATGTAGCACATGACCCCCCAACTACTCATAAAGTTATGTTGGTTGCAATACCAAACACCCTGTAAGTGTATGTTAGATATCAAGGTTACTTATCTGTTTTTTTTTTGGTCTCAAAGATAAAACCTATATCTACCATTTGCAAAGTCATTTAAATGTAACTGATATAACAATATCTGTGTAACAGAGCTGTAGATTTATTTTTTTATGTGACCATTTGTTTACCCAGTCAACTGAATGCTGAAAGTATTGAGTACTTTGTACACTTAATAGTTTCAGCAGTCAATTAAAAGAAGATATATGTTGAAAGAAAGTTTTTTAAGCTCTTTAGTTTAAACAATAAGAATGATAAGAATGTTATCATTAAATATAATAATATGTTGAAAATATCTTAGGCTGGCTAGCAGTTCCTTATTAATAATATTTTATTTATTACTGAATATAGAAAACTTACAATCTTATTTATTCCACCGCCATATACCTTAAAACTACCATAAATCATACTGTATTTATTTTAAAACAAAAGTTTGTGTGAATGTCTGTTACCACATATCTCCGTAACTACTTAACCTATTTAGATGAAATTTGGTATACATACCAACACAAAACTAAACAACAACAACGTTATATCTTAAACTATCTACAGATAGTTTAAGTTTTAAGCTACACATACACATAAGCTAATATCATTTTCAAAAAATAACCTCGGAGGGGGTTAATAAGGGTAGTACAGTTTCTATGGAAAATTATTATTCCTTGGTTCGATTCACTCAAAACTCGGTATTAATAAACTATATAGTAAATACACATATTTTTTATTTTTACTAAATTACCCATTTTCAAAAAATAACCTCGGAGGGGGTTAATAAGGGTAGTACAGTTTCTATGGAAAATTATTATTCCTTGGTTCGATTCACTCAAAACTCGGTATTAATAAACTATAAAGTAAATACACATATTTTTTATTTTTACTAAATTACCCCAGGGGTTGTGAAATCTATTTCCACGCGAGCGAAGCCGCGGGCCGCAGCTAGTAAAATATAAAAACTTAATTATATTGGAACACGTTATTTATGATTATGGCGACTTGTAGATGATGCAATCAGGATGTCAGCTGATGACGATGCACGGTGGTGTCACCAGTTTAATTTCCCGGATAGAAACAGAGTTTGTATACAACTACATTATGTATCGAGTATAAAATTAGCTGGAAATTATGTCAATAAATCTGTACGAAAAAAAACTAAAATTCACATGCATGATATAAAGATATTATTATTCAACAATATTTAATTGACAGAAAGGACAAGTACCTACATAAAATTGTGTTTAATAAATCAACAACATGAAAGTTAATTTTTGGCGAGTACTGCGGGATAGTTTATCTTTTTTGCAGGTAATAAAACGTCTATTATAGGTTAATAAGTAATTCTTTTAACGTTAATCCTCATATAACGTTGTCTTGCATTTTCCAGCACTCCAAACCCGCAAACAGTGCCTCTATCATCAGTAATCTTGAAGGCTCCCATCACAGGAATGGATAAGGTCCTTTGTGTCGGCCTGAACTATAAAGACCATTGTGAGGAGCAGAATCTGAAGCCCCCACCTGTCCCCATGATATTCAGCAAGTTTGCCAGCACAGTGGTGGGGCCTAGCCAGCCCGTGGGGCTGAGGACTGATGTCACTTCTGTAAGTACTGCTTAAACAGTTACAATGGGTGTCAATTTCAGTCTTGAATGCTCAAGATTGGTATTGGATTTGGGTGGAATTTTACGATTTTTCGGTTTTAGGGTTCCGTAGCTCAAAACCCCCTTTTTTCCTTTTGAGTGGGTGGTGAAGGATCACTTCGTTGTCCATCTGTCTGTCTGTCTTGACTAGACCCTTTTTCTCAGGAATGCGTGGAGGTATCGAGTGGAAATTATATCAAACTAGATTCTGCCCCCGGCTTCGCACGCACTTTAAAGGGATAAAAAGTTCCCATGTCTGTTCCTGGGATACCTTCTATCTTCCCGCCAAATTTCATTTAGATCCATCCAGCCGTTTAGGCGTGAAAAGGTAACAGACAGACAGACAGAGTTACTTTCGAATTTATAATATTAGTGTGGATATTCAGGTGTTGCCTTTGAGTTGTGAAAAAATTCAAAACTTCTAAGCCAACGCAATTCAACGTTACGGCCGTTTATTTTGACATTCTCAAGGGAATCAAAACCTATTTTAGGTAGGTACCTACTTCCCGTCGACCTAGAATCATAACTGTTTTACCCAAAAACCGTTTTGTGGTAACATCACAAAGGGTTTTCAATTTATACGGACAGAACCCTCAGTGCACGAGTCCGACTCGCACTTGTCTCGTTTATATTATAACGTACATCCATTTTACTAATTCGATTATTTTACTTGTAGAAAGTCGACTGGGAAGTCGAGCTAGTAGTAGTGATGTCCAAAAAGGCGAGCAACGTATCGGCCGCCGACGCATACAGCTACGTACTCGGGTACACCATAGCTCAGGACATCAGCGCGCGCGACTGGCAGAAGGACAGGAACGCCGGCCAGTTCCTACTCGGAAAGGTAACTTGATGTAGGAGAGCGGTCCCGATAATCCCTTTGGGATACATTACAACAGCTGACTTTGCATTGTCTACTCTTTCTTATTCGTATTGGAACAGCAGGCATGAACCGCTCATTGCGCCTTCCGCGGGCCGATCAATTATTTCATACAATGCGTAATTTGTTGTAGTATTGCAAATATTCGATGTAGGTAATTATTGGTTAATTCTACCCTTGACAGGGCTTTGTCTAGGCTGTCCATAGTGTCTATGCTAAGCCATGCTAAGCCTACACTAATATTTCTCATTGTTGAATCATGTACTTGGTTCGGCCAGTAGACCTTCAAGCAATTTCACTTTTGCTGAAGGGGGTTCTAACACAATTGACGCGTTTATCAAACGAAAGTAATTATTATGTTAGCAACAAAGATAAATTGGATTTTATATAATTGCATGCTATTAATTTGATTTTGTACCTTATACACCACGTATGTATTATACACCACGGTGCCACGTTATTGGTGTACTAAGCTGAAAGGGGGTTGTTGTGCACCCTAAAGCCAACTGATCCGCATGGTTGATTTTCAGAAATACGGTTTTTTAAGTTTTTATAGTAAAAAATAACTACTCGAACGCTTAATAAATTGACAAACCTATCTTTAACGCACACACACGTAAGGCCGGCCATTTTGCCGACAAAATTTTAGAGTTCCTTTAACTAGGCCGCTTATTTGTACTAGATTTACCTTAGTTTATAAGTTTGATTTATTATTTTTCATGTGCAAATAAAGAATACATTAATTCATGCTAAAAACAAAACTGGGCACGTACTTAGCACTTTTTTAAATTTCGCGATTTTCTAATATACTTAATGAAGATTGTTTATCGGGTATTTATCGCGTAACTTTTATTAAAACACCGATAAATATTCTTTATTAGGTACCTACGTAGACGTACCTACCACGAAACAAACATACCTACTCTACCTATAGATAAACATTGAACATTGTAAGTTAAATAATAGCTTAGAAGAAAAATGTACGAAACCACCGTAAAATTGTCGGCATTGGCTTAATGGCTGATTCGCGCGCGCGCGAACGGTTGTGCTGTCGAGCGTAATTATGTCGAGCGCTATGATGGCCGGAACGGTTAAGTGCAACGCGTGCAATATTGTCATAGACGAATTGTTATCGTTCGTGCAAAATAAAATCTCGATTGGTGATGAGGAGAGTTTGACTAGAATGTGTCTCATCTATCAAAAGTTACGAAATCAAGCGATCTAAGGATTTACTGTTTGAGTCGATGCCTACTGAGAAAAGGAAAATTTATCGGAAACGACAAGGCAAAGAAAATCGGGACGTTAAAAATATAATCTCCTTGTTCAAAGGGACGGATCCAGAAGTGATGCCCGTTTTTGTTTCGCGTGATTTGGAGAAACTCCTATTTTTTGATCATGTGGCTGTTACAAAGCTACTAAAATATCTCTTTAGAAAGAAAGAGCTCACGGACATAAAATCAAAATATGTCACAAGCCAACAGCTGGATGAACTGAGATCAGAAATAGAAAATAAGTTTTCCACATCAACGCATGATACGCCTCAGAACATGTATCACTTACACTTATACTAAAAGAGGTGCATGTTTGGACAGGTGCCCCATGGGCCTTTCACCGTGTTTGAATTCGACATTAGAGGTATTATTAGACAATGCAAGTAATTCATTGAGCTCAACAAACGAAAATACATGCTCGATACGGAACTACCCGCAAAAACCCGAGTCGGCAAAAATAATTGACACACAGAAGGCGTTCGCTTCGCCGCCGCCGCTGTCCGCGCTATCCACACAGCTGTTACCTATCTCCGGGACATGAGGGGACCGAGGCGGAGGAGGGGGCCATGGAAGTTCAGCCTAAACAGACCGGTCGTCAAACTTGTATGCAACGCGTGCGGGAGTATATTACTAGCCAGCTGAGTGACGATAATATCGTCGCACGGACAGTTTGTCATATTATGACAAACTGTCCGTGCGACGATACATCCGCCCGACTGTACATATGATTAACTCGATGAATAAGGAACGCTCACGTAAAAAGTTGTTTTCAGAAACAATGAGAAACGAAGGTGAATGGATAACGGTACAGCGCCGTAAGCCTAGTTTGAATTATCGTTATCTAGGTTCTACGGGCTCTTCACAAGATAATAGCGGTGGAAAATTCGAAGCGGCCGAAAATAAGATAACGATATTTATTACGAAGGTGCATAAAGACTCGTCTAAAAGGACATAATCGAATATGTGTCAAAACAAAAGAAAGGATTTCTTTTGAGAAGATTGTGTTTCGGCGACAAAAAGATCACAGGGCTTCAGAGCAAAAGTTATCATTATTTTTGGATGACAAGCTGTGGCCTCAAGGGATAATTTTTCGTCGTTTTGTACACTTCAAGCCAAGAAATGTGAACGGTGGTGACACTGTAGCCGGTCTTCCTAAAAACAATGTGCGTTAGCTCATCATCGTCATTATCAGCGTATAAGCTCATCAGTTTTAATTGTAAAAATGTAAAGAGGTCAGTTGATCACATACGAAAGATGTGCCAGACAGCGCACATAATTGGACTGCAAGAAACCTGGCTGCTACCGGAGGAAATTCCATTCCTCAGCATCATTCATCCTGACTTCGCCTGCACCGGGACGTCGGAGATGGATACGTCGGCCGGCATGATTGTCGGGCGCCCCTATGGAGGAGTAGCATTGCCGTGGTAAAAGTCGTAAAAGTGTGTTCCAAAGTGATTCAGTGGTACAGTGTGGTATTATACCGATCGCAAAACTCCCATCCACGCTTGTTTCCTCGACCTATCTAAAGCATTCGAGCTGGTTAGTTATGACTTACTGTGGCAGAAGCTAAAGGAACTGGAAATGTCACCAGAACTTAATGTCATATTTAGGTTCGGGTATCAAAACCAGGTCAATGTAGTGCGACGGTCAGGCGTTTACTCGAAGTTATACAGATTGGAGTGCGGCGTGAGGCAAGGAGGACTTACTTCTGCAAAGCTCTTCAACATGTATGTGGACGCGCTCATGGGTGAGCTCAGCAGCACACGTGTCGGCTGTCACATAGACGGTGTCTGCGTTAACAACATAAGCTATGCCGACGACATGGTGCTGTTGAGCCCATCCACGTGCGGTCTGGGTAAATTGTTGAAACTTAACGAGAGGTATGCTGACGAACATGGCCTAAGATACAATGCGGCTAAAAGTGAATGCATGATTTTTGAAGCCAGAGGGACTTGTCCAGTGACTAATATACCACCCATAAAATTATATGGAGCTTTGAAAAGAGTAAGAGAGTTTAAGTACCTGGGACATTATCTTACTTGTGACTTGAAGGATGATGTTGACATTGAGAGGGAACGAAGAGCGCTGTCTGTAAGAGCGAACATGATAGCCCGCAGGTTCGTTCGCTGCTTTAGAGAGGTAAAAACGACTCTTTTCAAATCCCACTCTTCCAGTTTTTACACATGCAGCCTGTGGGTGAATCATACGCAGAAGCAGTACAGCGCTCTACGTGTTCAATATAATAAGGCGTTCAGGGTGCTGATGGGACTGCCCTGCGCATCAGGGATGTTCGCCGAAGCGCGCGTGGACTGCTTCTACACCACCATGCGCAAGCAGAAAGCATCTCTGGTGCGCAGGGTGGTGACTGTGTATATCTGTATCATAACATAACTCAAGGATACATGTTTTAACTAATAATAATAATATTAAGTTTAATTATTCTAAATGATTGTTGCAATATTCTATTTTCTGTATTTTCTTTGTATTTGTTTTTAGATTATTATGATTTTAACTGTGTAATTTATATTCATATGGACCATTATTGTGGTCTGAAATAAAGATGTAATTTAAAGAAAAGATAGCCACTCAAATAATGCCGCGATCGTCTCATTGGCTCACGTAATGTACATACTACGCCTACGCTATAGCCGACCGCGGCTGCGGGCGCTAGGCCAGCGTGCCTACTCGACACATTTAATGTGTATACTTAAAAAAAAAACTATTAGGAACATAACTTAATGTGTATGGTACAATTGTGGGCTGCAAAAGTAAAAACTGTGTAGCAGAGTCAGCGCCCTCCTCCGCTAGAAAAATAAATATGTTCCATTTTAAGACATAAAAAAAACTAATCATTTTTAAACATAACAAGGTAACGTGTGTAAGTGGTGTGTTTATGTGTGAGGGAGGGTGAGGGTGTGTGTGTGTGTGTGTGTGTGTGTGTGTGTGAGGGAACTTAGGATTTCACGTATGGGCGGAGACGATTGAAGGTCAAGAACCTTTCTAATGAATAGCTGATGTAGGGTTGTAGGAAAATGGGCTAGTTGGGATAAAAGTTTCGAGGTTTTTTTTTGCAGTAAAAAACCTTGAAACCCGGAAAGTGCTAGAACAAAAAAAAATCGAATGGTCCCCACCCCCCTGGTGGACCACCCTCTTTCCGCTTAGTAAACCAATAACGTGGCATGGCATTATTTATTCAAAAACAATTTCCATACAAGGTTGTATGGAAATTGTTTTTGAATAAATAATCTAAACTAAACTAATCCGACTATGGGCAACAAACGACCTCGTAGGTCACCGGTTGGCTAGCACTACATAGGGTAGGTGCCTTGCTGATGAATACAAAGTTATCTATGTGAATGCGGAGCCTGTTGCTCATGTTTTAATTTCAGGGGCTACGGGAGTGGCGCCGCCAAGTCGGGTAGACGACCGACACCGGGAACACTTTTCTCGAACCATCTCGAGGCACTTTTCAGCTATCGATATATCTTTGTTAAAAATGAAACCGAGAGTCTGAAAATTATTTTAGGTAAAAACACACACACTACCTAACGTAGTTAACCAACTCCTAAAATGACTAGTTTCTAATAGATTTAGTTTAGGAAATTATCTACCCTCAATGTTTCGCTATTTCGTCATCACTCACTCACTGACAAATCATATAAATGTTATAGATGAAGATACTTTTATATATATATATATATATATTATTAATAATAATAATAATAATTAATAATAATTCATTTATTAACCAAATATACTTACATATGGATTTCTAGTGAGACCCAAACTAAGCACTAGGCTTGACTCTTGGGTGTCAGGAGAGCACTAGTTGCGAATAAACAAGTTTTATGGACGTCAGTAGGTACACTATTGTGTTTAAATGTTAACATAAAATTAAGTGAAATAAAAATTGACTTGGACGCATAGAAGGTGGTGACTAGTGAGACAGTAGGTATGTTATGGATTGAGGACAGGATTAGAGGGACTCTACAAATAATTAGGTTAAATTAAATAAGTTCTTCAGTTTCTTCGTACGACAGATGGAGTAGCCATTTCTGAATTAGTTTTTTACATTTATATAAGTTGCTTTCAATTATGTCACTGATTTTGTTACAGATTTTGTTATAGGTGTTAGGTAGTGAAAAGGCGGGGCTACGTCTTGCTATGAGAGAGTTGGTTGGAACTAAGGGAATCCTATAAACACGTCTGTTCCTGATTTTGTCATAATCCGAGCGCGACCTAATGCTTCGATGGGTCTTAAGACCTGCGGTTAAGACAAAGAGCTGTCGGACGCGAAGGACCTTAAATTCTTGATATAAGGTGTCAGTGGGAAACCGAAAAGGTTTATTTAAGGAGACTTTAATGAGTGCGCGTTGAACTCTTTCTAGCTGAATAAATGAGCTTTTTCCAGCGCTTCCCCATACAGAGATGCAGTACTGAATTATCGATTGGCATAAGGAAACATACACCGTTTTCAGTACCTTTGGAGAACTACAATCTCGAAGCCTTTTCATAACATAGATCAACTTCTTTACTCGCCCTGATATGTTTGAGAGGTGTTTTTTGTACGATAGATTTTCGTCAAGAGTTATTCCGAGGTATTTTATTGTATGAGTACGTTCGATGGAGTTACAAAAGCAGGGCCTATCCATAGAGCAAGAATGCAACCGTAGGGTACACGTGAGTGGGGGGCTAGCAACTGAGGTCTTTGAGAAAGCAAGATGTTTAGTTTTGGTGACGTTCAAAGTCAGTAGATTTCTGTCAAGAGCTTTCCTTATGACTACTAGACTTTCTTCGGCGCATGCGTAGGTTTCTTCCCAGCTATTTCCATAAAATATGATTGCAGTGTCATCTGCGTATGCTATTGCATCAGCACTGTTCAACTCTAGTTGCAAGATGTCATTTATATATAGCAAGAATAAGGTTGGACCCAATACACTACCTTGAGGTACTCCACAGTTGATGGGAAGGTGTCCACTTTGTTCACTACTTATTTTCACACATTGTTTCCGATTGGATAGGTAACTTTTGAACCAATCGTGTGTTATACCACGAATACCAGCGGATTCAAGTTTCTTGAGGAGCAAATCGACTGAAACAGTGTCAAATGCCTTCGCCAAATCCAGAAACACACCAATGCAACACTTTCCACTGTCAACATGGGAGGACACTAGATTGGCAAGCAGCGTGACTGCGTCTTCAGTCGATTTGCCCTTCCTGAAGCCGAATTGTTTGTCTGATATCAGGTTGTGTTTTTCTAGGAAAGGAACAAGACGATTATTTACAACCTTTTCCAAAATTTTGGAAAGGATGCTCAGTAGGGAGATCGGTCTGTAGTTGTCTGGGAGAGTTTTAGAACCACTTTTAAAAATTGGTGAAACGGTTGCTATTTTCCAATAATCAGGGAATATTCCAGAGCTGAGGCTAAGATTAAACAAATACAGGAGCGGAGTAACGATAGAAGAAAAAGACTTCCTTAATAGGGGTACAGTGAAGTTGTCCAAACCGGGAGAGCTATCCACTTTAAGTTTAGAGATGATATTATAGATTTCGTTGTGGTCAGTGGGGTAAAGAAACATGGACTGTGGTATAGATCTACGAGGATGATAAGATTGCAGCAGAGATTCTTCCGTAACTTGCATGTTGTCTAAAATCTTGTCAGCGAGATTTTTGCCCACCGAGACAAAGTATTCATTGCAGTGGTTGAGTGAAAGGACCCTATCGTGACATGAGTTTAACAGCGCTGAAGAGTCGTTGCTTTTGTTAGAATTTTGGCAAATAGTTTTGATAGCTTTCCATAGTTTCTTCGGGTCTTGTTTACTTTTATCTATCAGTCCGCTATTGTACTCGATTTTAATATTACGAAGAAGCTTACTACAAAAGTTCCTGTATCTAGAGTATATTTTTAGCTTCTCTAAGTTTTTGGGGTCGTTTTTGCAATCCTAAAATATTGATATGTTTTAAACGTTGAGTTACTTCGACCAGGCCTACAAACATGAAATTTGGAATATAGGTAGAATGCAGGGCTAAAATAGTAAGGTAATAAGGGAAAATTCTAAAATTATGTTTTTTCTTGGGTTCCGCAGTAAAAATAAAGAATTCTATAGTATTCTTTCTCTGTAAGTACTTAAGTACAAAATACAAAAAGTTGTGAGTTCGGAACAATAACCTTAATAGTAGTAGTAATCGCGAGAAGAGCCAAGTCAGCTCTTCTCGCGATCGCAACACTTTACGGCGGAAGTATAGGTAGTCTCGTAATACTTGGCATATATTTTACATTAATGTTTTATTTCGGATCTTTGTTATGTGCACAGTCGATGGATACATTCTGCCCGATCGGACCGTGGATCACGACGCACGACGAGATCGGAGACCCGCACACCCTGGACATACGCTGCTCGCTGAACGGCGTCCAGAAGCAGAACAGCAACACCTGCCAGCTCGTCTACAACATACCCACCATTATCGAGAGACTGACTTCGTGAGTCATCTTACACTATCTAAAGGCGTACGGATCGACGTTACGGGCCGTAATGTTACGAGTTACACAGGGAGCGTGCGTGCTGTCAGCACGGGGAAAGAAGGTGCTCGCAACGAGCAACGAGACAGATTTTAGCACACGGCGGCGTATCATATCAGGCTCGCTGCGAATGGTACTTTATGCCCCGTAACACCGGTCCGTACCCAGCTTAAAGAGAAAGATTATTTATTGTCGAAGCGGTGTACAAAAAGATCTTAAAAAATAAAGTTGAAACAATCAGTTTGCGAATATTATGAAGATACAAAGCCTTTGTTTAACACTTACATTGCTACCGACGCACATGGACGACATCCACCAGCTGCAGCTGCGCCGCTCCCCTGCGGGTTGCACCGCAGGGGCGGTGGCAGTGAAAGCGTTTCACTAAAATACCAACCAATGTACAGAAAGCTTCATCGATATCTATGTTTGAAGCCTATTCCTATTACCTAATCCAGATATATGTAATAACTAAAACCTTTGGATAAAAATATTTATAGGGATTGCCCAAATTAAGGTTTGGTGCACAAATGCAATGTATAGAGCAGGTGCCTATATCGGCTCTCCCGATGATTCAGGGAATACTCTGAAAATTATGATATTCACGAATTTTCGTAGTTTCCTTCATACAATATCCATAAAGTTAAAATACTGCGAGATGTCGGGAAAAAATAAGCTAAAACTATTATGTGTTTACGGCAAGACAGCTATTTTATAATTTAAATAAAGAGTAAATGAACATACGAGTATTATACGAAATTGAAATTTATTGAACAGAACATGTGCAGGAATTAAAATGTTTCAATCTTTGTTCTCTTTCTGCTAGTACTTAGTGTGATACTTTGAACCTACCTTTCGTACCTCAGATTCAAATCAAATAAATCCGATTTAAACCAAATTAATCAATTAGTTATTGTTCTGTGTTGTACATTTAAGGTTTAAGGTAAATAAAACATTTTTATGAATAAATTGATTAATTCATTTGTTTAACATTTCCAGAGTGATGACGCTCCTGCCCGGTGACATCATCCTGACGGGCACGCCTGGCGGAGTGGGCATGTACAGGGACCCTCCAGAGTACCTGAAGCCCGGCGACGTCCTCACTAACTATATTGAGAAGATAGGAGAGCTTACTGTGCGTGTGGAGAAGTTCAACAAAGATATTAAGTAGTAAAGTATTCAACTAAGGCGTTTAGAGCCCTGAGTTCGGTTTGACGATAGTATCGAGACGACATCTTGACGTCTCATTTTTAAGCGACTTTGAAAAAAGAAAGAGTCCTATTCGTTGACATTATGCACAATTCAAAACTGACATTGGCAGAATTGTGTCAAACCATGATGCAGAGCCAAAGATAAAAGAAGAAGAAGAAGAGGTATTTTCAGGGTACTTATTTCGAGAACGAGATGCAATTATGATTAAACGAACTTACCAAGTGAAGTTCAGTCATAATTATACGAAGCATCTCATTCGAAGAAATCAGTATCAATTATGTTCGGCTGTATTTTTTTTTATGTATGTTCGTCGATTTCTCCGTCAATTATGGACCGTTTTTGAAAATTCTTTCGCTATTGTATAGATAATGATCCCGAGGTGCCCCTGGCGCGGACTCGCGGAATCTGCGCTAACTAATAATCTATATAATATTTTATTCGTATACGTCCACTGCTGAACATAGGCCTCCCCCAAACGACGCCGACGTCACAAATAGCGGTCCTAACCCGCCTTCGTCCATCGACTCCCTGCGACCGCTACAATGTCGTCGGTCTATTGAGTGGTCAAGTGGTGGGCCTGGTCAAGCATTTGGTTCCCTTGCATTTGGTGAAGAGCCTCTATCGTGAGTACATGGAACTACGCAAATCCCATACAAAAATAAGAAGTTACGATGACGTCTCGACACTATCGTCAAGCAGAATTCAGGGCTATGTATTCTTAAGAAATTGTAAAACTGTTCACGGGTATTTCTCTTAAAATTATGTATATCATATAAAATATAAAATTTTGTATATCATATAAATTATGTATTTAAAGAGCATTTCATCAGCGTACATACGTCCACAGTTGGTCATGAAACTTGAACTTGTTGGGGTGGGCCTGCGTAAACGTCAGAAACATAAAGCTCGAGAAATACTCATATAGTGAATAGTTAGATTGTTAAGTTAACAAGTTTATGAAAAGGAGGGTAGTTAGTCGGTAGGAGAGCACTGAAGATGGGCGGTTTAGCTTTTTATGATGCCGAAATTAGAGCCAACTTATTGGTTGGGTTCGACATAGGTATATTTTTAGTTATTAACGTACAAATGCCCATAATGTTGTTATTAAATGATTCTATTAATATATTTTGTTGTGAATTAAACTATTTATTTACCTATATTATTTTAAGATTCATAACATCCACAAATAAAGGATCTATCTATAGGTTATTTGTTGTGCCGAAGAATGCTGTAAGTTACCGCGAATCGCAATCACAGTTTATTTTCCGAAACTTGTGAAAATAAGTTTGGATTGCTATTCGAGAGACGCTAGGAGAGACCGAACCTCATTTTTTGAAAGCCCTCGCTGCTGCCTAAGCTGGATTTTATCTTGATCAATGATTCATTCATAATAAATACCTTAAGCTCAGAAGAACGCTGCTGAAGATAGAATCCTCTGTCTCGATGCGTATAAGCTGGATAATTCACACACACTGCATCTACTAGCCAGCCCCACAGCTGGAATGCAGTACTTACTAAAGAATATACCTACATGGTAAATTATGAGCAAGGAACATGAGAATATTATTAGAGAATATATAATAAACAGATGAGAATATTGAGAATCGATCATGGTATTCGCCGCACGTATAGATTTATTATAATTTATGACCAAATTTTTATTTCTCTATCTATGGAGTGGTTTCATTCTCTGCTATCTATGACATAAAATATCTTTAGTACTATTTCCCGAGAAACAAAAGTAGTTTGTGGTACTAATACGTCAATCTGTGCTACAGATAGCTGCAGGTATTTTATTCTCCGTAGCACAGATTTAAGGGCTCCACACACTGTTGAAACGCCACGTCACCCGTCGAAACGCGATGCGTGTTGAGTTGAATCAAATCGTATCAGTTTTTTTATGACTAGAACCACATTTTAAACACCCGACGTTTCGTTGCGTCGGGTGTAAATAATGTGATTCTGGTCATAGAAAACTGATACGATTAAATTAAACTCAACACACATCACGTTTCGTCGGGTCGCGTCGCGTTTCGATAGTGTGTTTCCATCTTTATAAGTACGTATAGTACTAAAGTAGGTATTTTAATCTCTTGGGATAGCTGCATGAAAAATGCTAAACAAACAGTGTAAGTATTTCTTTATTTACTGAGTATTTCTGCTAGATTTTCTGACGAAGAGAATGTAATTATTTAAAATCAACAACAGCGGCACTTCCACCCGAAAACTACCTGGAGGAGAAATATGAAGTTATTACAGTTCACGTACCCCGACCGGCCGGGTTCCACGCGAGTTGGGTGTCTGGTAGATGGAAACAAAGTGGTGGATCTGCACAAGACCGATCCGTTACTACCTACGACCCTTATAGACATACTGAGAGAAGGCTGTCCTGCATCCTGTTACCTTTTTAAGAACAGGTAAATCTGGCTTCCTTCTAAGTGCGGAGGCTCTCCGGGTTTTAAAAAGTTATCTGAGCGTCTCTAGTCGAAGCTAAGACGCGTGACCCGAGAGCTGGTGGGTGTCTGGCGTAGCGCATTAGCATTGCCATAAAGTGGGGCAATGCAGCCAGCGTTTTGGGGATTGTTTGCAACAATCTGCAGGTAGCTTACCTTTAATACCTACTAGTTCTATTTTGTTTCTATTATTTGATTGTAATTTTCTTTGTTAATAAAGGCTTTCATAACTTAAAAAAAATAATTTAATAATTGTGAGTACCTACATTTTACACACGGAAAGGATGACTCACGCTAGACCGTGTCGGGTCCGAGCCGTGTGTCGTCGGCCGTAGCACGGTCACCGAGCTGGTCCCGTGCCGATTCACGCTAGACCGTGTCGGCCGTAGCACGGTCATCGAGCCGGTCCCGTGCCTGTAATTACAAAGACGGGCTTAGACCTCCTTATACAAACAACGACTGCTCGGGCGCAGCTCGGCGGCACTGTATTCATGCAACAGGCGTTAGCCGAGCCGAGCCGGGACCGAGTTGTTTCCGCCCGTTGTCCGTTGCTCGGCCGTCACTCGGTTGCCGATCGGTATAGCGTGACTGTGTCCATACAAAATATATGTAATATTAGCTGACCGTGCTACGGCCGACACTCGGCTCGGACCCGACACGGTCTAGCGTGAGTCATCCTTTATTCTGTGCTACCGAGCCGATTCTAAATTTTTTTTGCGAATTGGAAGCTCTACTTTATCCCTGAGAGATAACCTCGAGAACGAAGCTGTGGGCAGACATTAGTAGGTACCTGCACCTACATAAATCTATGCAAATAAATCAAAGGTTACCTACCTACTTATGATGTAGGTACTAACCTATCAGTAACGAGCTGTGGCTACAACTTTTAGATACCAACTGGCTGTTCCATTTAAAGTAGGGTGATGTGTTCGAGCAGAGAGTTTTGTGAGTTTGAGTTATTTGCATCGCAGGAACCCCAGCTGGGCTATTCAGACTCCGCCACCGAGTCATCGACACGGAATCTGACACAGATTCGCGCGAAATTTAAATAGTTTAGCGGTTTTAAATATTTTCTGCGTTCTGCAAGTCACTTAACAACCAGAAAAGTAGTTTAGGTACCACAAATCGTAGATAATTTTCTATGAACCCATGTCACACGAAAGTATGATATAATGTAGCTTTTGGTAATATGTGATTTTTAGTAATAAAGCTCTTAAATATTCAAAGTCAAAGTCAAAAACTCTTTATTTCCATAAATACAATAAATGTACACTTAGAAAAGGTCAAATTCTTAATAATTAAACACTGACACGGAAATAAAGTGATATTTTTGATTTCAGTCGCTTCGGTATGTAGACTAAAGTAAAGAAGCGACGAAGAAACCTTTAGCTTCAACTCGAAAAATAACAACAAACTACCTGTTAGTTTGTTGTTATTTTTCGAGTTGGAGCAAATCCCGTCCCAAGCTTTTTTATCCTCTAGAATAATCTGATATTTTATAGTAGGCCTTTTTACACAAGAAGATTTTGACAATTTGTTTGAATTTATATACTGATAATGATAATTTTTGCAACACAGGTGGAGTTTTGTTGTAGAAGCGTATACATTGCCCATTAAAAGATACATTGATTTTGTGTAGTCTAGTTGTGGGCACAGCGAGTTTATGTTTATTTCTTGTATTCAAATTATGTACATCGCTATTTTTGGGGAAGCGATTGATGTTTCTATGAGTGTACAATAGGTTTTCATAAATATATTGACATGGTACTGTCATTATGTTTATTTACTTGAATTTTTCACATAGGCTTTCCTTGGGACCCATATTATAGATTGCACGAACAGCCCTCTTCTGCAGCACAAATACGGTGTTAAAATCTGCAGTGTTCCCCCACAGCAGTGTGCGATAAGACATAACACTATGGAAGTAGCTGAAATAAACTAGTCTAGAAGTATCAACGTATGTAAGATGACGGATTTTTTTGACTGCATACGCTGCAGAACTAAGTCTCTTCGATAGCTTGTCTATGTGTGGGCCCCATTGCAGTTTACTATCTAAGGTTATTCCTAAGAATATGGTACTGTTAACAATTTCTATCGTTTCTCCTTTGACGGTTACATCAGCCTTAGCTTCTTTTACATTAGGTAGAATAAATCTAATACATTTCGTTTTGGTTTCATTAAGCAAAAGGTTATTGACACTAAACCAATGGACTATTTTTGAGATTGCATTATTCACATCGTCGAAATTAGTGTTTTGTCGTTTCATTTTAAAAATTAATGAAGTATCATCAGCAAACAATACGATCTCGTGGTTATTATTTACAAGATGGGGCAGGTCGTTAATATAAACTAAAAATAGGAAAGGACATAGGAGGATTAGGAGGAGGATATCAATTGCTCCAAAAGTAGCACTAGGTAAATTGAAATTTGTTAAAACATGGGTTCAAAGAAAATGTTATACAAGGAAAACTACTTTTCTGGGAATTTAATTCCTCGTAGAAATTAGAAAATATTACTAACTAAAAATATTTGAAACGCTAAAATATTTGAATTTCGCGCGAATCTGTGTCAGGATTCCGTGTCGATGACGCTGCAGCGCTGTAGCGGTGAGTCTGAATAGCCCTGCAGGAACCTACTACTTACTCAAAACAGAATAGGTAAGGAAGCCACCAACAATTTTTTAATTATTTATTGTTTGGTCAGTAACACCGTGCTTCGCTTCGGTAATTTAGTTTTAATGAAATAATTTTATTTTAATGATTTCAATAAGATGTTAATGCTATCAGACATAAAATGTAGAATCACTGTTTTTTTAATGATTTTTGTAAATTTTAAAGGATAAATGCCATTGTAAAAGCCAGCATGCGTTGGTGATAGATAATGCTCTGTGATTTTGTCCAGGATTGTTTAATTTTATATACTTATGTAATATCAAATTTTGCTTCTAAGTTTTATCCTTATCTGTTCCAGAGGCCCAGACCCACCAACAGTGCCGCTATCCTCAGTAATCTTGGAGGCTCCCATTACGGGGATGGATAAGGTCCTGTGTGTCGGCTTGAACTATAAAGATCATTGTGAGGAGCAGAAGATGGCGCCTCCTCCTGTCCCCATGATGTTCAGCAAGTTTTCCAGCGCAGTGGTGGGGCCTAGCCAGCCGGTCTTATTGAGGACTGATGTAACTTCGGTGAGCATCTACGTGGACCTAACGCAACATCCACAACAGACTTACTGTTGGAAACAGCGAAACAGTTTTTCTACTTAGCATCAATCCTAAACCGGCAAACGATCGGGATCGGATTTGGGTGGAGTTTAGTGAGCACAATTTCTTTAAATGAAATCGACTTTAAGCACGACTATGTGCAAAGAGTCACAAGCGGCGTGAGCGGGGGGGGGGGTCCACTCCCCGGGGTTGCCCCCCCCCCCCCGGTACCATGCTCCGAGGGGTGGGGTGACAACGACAACCCACACGCACAGCCGATCATAGAAATTTCGCGGGACGCTTCGCTTGCCGTTGGGTCGTGTCGTGTGGTCTGAAGCTCTCCTGTATTGCTGTTAATCGCCAAAAAAACGTATAATAAATAAATATAATAAATAATGCTGAACAATTCACACAACATTACTCGTATCTAGCCCCAAGCTAAGCAGAGCTTGTGATATAAAATAAATAATAAAAATCTTTTATTTCGGACAACAAAAGGATCCATAATTTGTTAGTAAGTATAGACAGGCACTTATAATTTGGGTTAGTTATTTGACATAATACTAAGTACTTAATACTAAACTATACTAAACATTTAGTAGATCACTCTCCTCACGAAACAATGCCACGTGGGAGAGATGATCCTACCAGCTATTGTTTGAAGGATGGTGTTGGGGCTGTCACGCACTCTGTGTTGGGGCTGTCACGCACTCTGCGCATCAGGGATGTGGTCTTTTTACGGAGAATAGCAGCTAATACATCCGTCTCGTACTCTGCAAACAACCCTGATGTACTGCAGAAACGGGGCAGTCCCAAAACCATCCCAAAAGTATTAGTATTGTATTGTATTCATTTATTTCAGATAATAATCCATATTACACATACACACAATCAAATAAAATTCAAAATTACAGTCAATTACATAAGATTAGATAAATTAGATTACAGATTCAAATAAAAAAACAAAAAAAAAAGTAAAAGGACCCTAGCGGTCGCTTCGTTTAGTGTAGAGATCCCAGAGGTTCCACGATGTAGAAACTTTGGCAGTATGCTTTAAAAAGCGTAGTTAACTGATATACTTCATGCAATACACTACATACTCGTAGATATATATTTTTAATTATACATAGAAAAGAACACTGGGAACAAATATATGCAGATCGTACAAACATTTGTCCCGAGGCGGGAATCGAACGCGGACCTTCGCCCGCCGCGCCACAGAGGTCGCCATATATTGTCGGGTGTTTGGTGTTGCGACCGACATAATTTTTTGGGGAGTTGCGGGGCCATCATTTGCTACATTTCTCTGGTAGAATCCACAGAAATCTGAATAATAAGTGCCTTATTATTTAGATTTATGTGGGTAGAATGAACGTCCTGAGTGTCACGGTAGCTGAGATACATTATGTTTCAAATATGTTTTTTTTTAAATCAGCCCAAGATTTTATTTTTTTTTGTTAGTGGTTGTAATGCCACAAAATAACTTTTGCTGTATTTTTCAACGTATACCTACAATAATGTAGTCTAAATAAATCATTATTTGATACAATTCACTTCAAACAAAAAAGTTACGAACATTCAAAGTAAATCAGTGTAAAAGTTAACCGTGACATCGACCTAAATCCATTTAAAGAAACCTAAAAGTCATTTTATATTTAGTTATTGCCCTTTCCAACGATATGCTACATGACTTAAAAAATATTTAGTTGTTTTGAAAAAATTACTGTTTTCAACCAGTTGATTATTATTCGATTTGCCACATGCACAAATGACAGAAGATAATTCTGTCGTCTGTGGCCACATGTGAGCAAAATCTGAGCAGCAAAGTCATCGTTGTCGAGCGAGAGCCGTGAAAATGATTTGGTTTGGGCTTAGAAATAAACCTGGAACAATAAGCCTGCAATTGCACACACTTATCTAAGGTACTTTAATGCCAGGTACTTAGATGCGCTAAACACAAACAAGGCGAGCAATCCGACCACATACCGCATTATATCATCTGCCCACTCCTACGCTCGTGGTCGTATGAATTACGAACTCAATTTACTTCAATAATTGACCCCAATTTGCCGGGGTCAGATTAGACCTCTGAATCATGACCAAGTTTTGACCCCTTAAGGATTTTTTACTTGTTAGGTTAGGACGTGATTATGAGTCTTGGTGGTGTTCGACCCCCTCTATCTCGCATTCCTTGGTAGTTGATGTGCTAGACTAGAAGGTGACCTCGGAATCTCACCAGGGATGGGGTTTGCACCTCTGTGTATTGTCAGCTGGGTCAGCCATAATGGAAAGTAACGATACTATACCCCTATCTAACCCCCATATCATTTGAATGTTTTGTTTAGAGTAAAGTTTGTTATTTTCTACGCTTATTTTTATGCTTCTTGTAATTTATTATGCGTGCCAATGTTTCTATATCCTCAGTCTATACACTAGTCGAACTCAATGTAGAATGTTTGAAAAATTACTATAAAAAACATGAAAGTGCACTGTTTCGCACATAATTTGATCGAGATCTCAGGAGCCCTGCGGTCTAATGAATGACTTATGTTTTGATTCGTAGGTTATTTATTACTAATTATTTGGTTCGTTGAACCAGTTTTTTCATAAGATGTGTAGTTTTCTTGTAAATAAGCAAAAACTTGATTTTTTAACTTACCCCGATCCAAAAACGGATTCTCTGTCCCGCTCCTATAAGCGCGATATCCTATGCCTGTCCTTTTTACAAAATGGCGCGCATTGCGCCCTCTTAAGTATGGACAGTTTGTTTACAAACATTCTACATTGAGTTTGGCTAGTGTATACGTTTAAGTCCAATTAGTCCAAATATCTCAGATAATCACTCAGTTTTTACTTTCTAACCCAATCTAACCAATCTAATATTTTATTTGTAGAAAGTCGACTGGGAAGTAGAGCTAGCATTCGTGATTTCTAAAAGAGCGAGCAACGTTTCGGCTGCCGACGCGTACAGCTATGTACTCGGGTACACCATAGCTCAGGACATCAGCGCCCGCGACTGGCAGAAGGAAAAGAATGCAGGACAGTTCATACTGGGAAAGGTAACCTGGGTCGATTGATTGCACACCATAAACAAACGTGGACCTGACTGTCCTGAAGGGTACATTACCCTGTGGACCTGTGGGCTAAGCACAGGGAGTGTCGTATAGCGATTCATTGCTTAAGTTGAAGGAATTCATTTTATATATGTATGTTACGCATTCGATGACGATGCGACGTATTTTTTCTCTATTATCAACAATCGCTGCGCTGGGCCTGCAGGGCCTGAAGGAAATATAGAATACCGAACGTTCCCTTGGGTCGGACTAACAAAGAAATAAGTAAATTTGGAAGAAAGTATACACATTTCTTTCAAAAGATAAATGAGCAACCGCGCCGTTCTTAAAGTAGGTAGAAACATAATCTCGTGATACCTGAATCAAAATTAATAATACATCAAGCTAGTTCGCACTCAATGGCGAAACAATATATAATAAAATTCCAGACAATAAAAGCCAAGGAAATAATAATATTTTTGAAATTAGAGGAAAAATGCTACTAAGAACTAAATGATTTTTTTAGTAATATACTTTTAGTGACTTTTAATTGAAATCTGCATTAATTTTATATGACATACTTACCTTTCATACCATTTTATTAAATTAGTATTATATAACGTATCTGATGGTCGTCTCCCATTGCAACACCCTAAACGGGTACATATTGTGTGTATTCCATAAAATAGTCAATAAGTCTTGACAAATGTACTCGTATGTACCTACCTTAATATGACGCAATAAATAAATACCTAAATAAAATTACAATCAGATAATAGAAACAAATTAGAACTAGTATTTACCATTTTAACAATTGAGGTAACTGCAGACTGTTTCAAACAATCTAGAAGTAGCTCAACTGATCCATATCAATACCAGTCGGAAGCGTCCCCAAGACGCTGGCTGCATTGCCCCGCTGTATGGCAATGCTGGTGCGCTGCGCCAGATAACCACCAGCTCTAAGGTCACGGGTTCTTATCTTTAAATCTGTGTCTTATGTATGTAAACAGTCGATGGATACATTCTGCCCGATCGGTCCGTGGATCACGACGCACGACGAGATCGGAGACCCGCACACCCTGGACATACGCTGCTCGCTGAACGGTATTCAGAAGCAGAACAGCAATACTTGCAAACTCGTGCACCCGATACCCAACATTATTGAGAGGGTATCCTCGTAAGTATCTAATCTACTGGCATTGGTTGAAATGCCGCCGAGATGCAAAATTTTGAAACCGGAAATCAAAAACGTTTATTACGTTAAGCTTACAAAAGCTCATCGTCGTAGACAATTGCCGATGGGACTCACACAGGAGCAATGTTCTGTAACTATTATTATCAGGTTGTGTTCTCATCACCACCCGCTGCTGGAAACATTGCTTCCTCTTTCGTACGCCAGCCTCCTACCTCCTGCGCGAGTGTCATCCACAGCTTTGCGGCCACCGGCGGCGGCGGCGGCGGCGGCGGCGGCGCCGCCGCGGCGATACTGTCCAAATGTCCAGCCCGGGGTAGTCTGGTCTGACTCGAGGACTCGTCACACTCCAAGCGATACCTACTACTGCTGTCACATTGTTTTTTTGTTATAAATAAATAATGCTGTACAATCCACGCAGCATCATCTAGCCCCAAGCTAAGCAGAGCTTGTGTTATTTTAATTTTCTTTATTCAGGACATAAAACAATAGAACATTGCAGACTTATTATATAATGTACTTATTCTATGTGTTTCTAAATGTACAACCAATCACATTATCCACAGATTACTACACAAGTGTTACTTACTACATAGTTGGTTGTTGTATAAAGGTAGCTTAATGGTTATATTAATGCTTATTTATTTTATTTTTGATACATTTCAGAACAGTAATTACCAGTAGTTATTTTTAATTTACATTTTATTAAGAAAGAGATAGAAAAAGGAAAAGGCTTGAAATTTAATTGTTATTACTTTGTAAAAGTTGTAGAATATTTTTCTTAAAACTAAGTTCAGATAATAGAAACAGGTCAATATCAATGAATTTCTTGTTATAAATATCAACGATGCGGCGCAGAGGCACACGCGTTATGAGTACTAGATGACTGATATACTTAATACAATAAATTATTATTTATTTCAGACTAGTTTCTGCCCGCGACCTCGCACGCGTTGTTTCTATGGAAACGTTTAAACGTTATTTCTATCCCATGGGAACTGATTTATGGTAAATATACGCCTATCTCTACATATTTAGGTACCTAGACTGTTGGAGAGTGTTGGCTGCCGCAGTAGAAGTTGAGTTTATGTGGTGTGTCGTGTAGACTGGCAGGGACGAGAAATATGAACTGTAGAATAGATTGCAGCTAATTTATTGATCACTAATAAATAGCATACAATTGCGTCAACGATTCTTCTTATATTTTACGATACTTATATACTAAAGCTATCCAGCTGAATCAGGCAGACGTAGAGGATGCAAACAAAACAACAAGAAGGTAACTACAGAGTATAAACTGACCTCTGTCAAATTATATCAGTCACAGACTGTATATTATACGTTTTCTATAAGAACAGATTAATTATTTTTTACAACATAGACAATAGGTAAGACTGAGTGAAAGTACAGCATTATTTATTTGATGTTTTCCAGAGTGATGACGCTCCTGCCCGGTGACATCATCCTGACGGGCACGCCTGGCGGAGTGGGCATGTACAGGGACCCTCCAGAGTACCTGAAGCCCGGCGACGTCCTGACTAACTATATTGAGAAGATAGGAGAGCTTACTGTGCGTGTGGAGAAGTTCAAAAATTGTTAAATGTAACACGATAAGAAAACATTATAAATTTCTACTTATTCGTGGGTATTTTTCTCGTAGAATTAATAGGTTACCTTGTTTTTCTCGAAGTTTCAGATTCAGCAAGGTTACCCGCTGCCTAACGTCATATCATAAGTAAGTCTTACGGGCGTATTATGAAAGCTTGTTCAGGAATCATTCCATGCTTGAGTACGTAACGCTTTTCTATGGCATAAAAAACTGACTGAGCAAGCTTTCATTATACAGGCCATAATCTAAACCTAGGTAGGGGTACCTACGTTGTGCAAAACTATGCCACTAAAGATTTGAAGCTTAAATTAGAGCCACAGCAGGCTGATTGGTGAATGAGTCCACAATTGGGCCAATCGCCGTCTTCCGTTGTCGACAGGAAGACGCATTTGTGACGGCTCTTTCATAGACCATTACATTAATGCCGAGGGGACTCATTGAGTGAAGTGGCATACGGGCTCCCCCAGCGAACTCTGACCTCGCAACCTATAGTTCGATATCTAGATCACAGATCACAGTAAATTGGTTAATCGCCCGCAGATTTTCCCTGCCGGACATGAATGGTTTGTATCAGCGATTGTGTCATTGAGATTTATCAATGCAATGCAATTTTTCAATTGCTTTGCTATTGGCTTTTATATGCGTGTGAGCTGGTGCAGTGATTCAGTGCAGGCGGCTCTGTGTGTCAATCTACGCAGCAGAGATGCAAATTGTTTGATGGTGTATACTGAGTATGAGTATAGGTAGTACAGTAGACCAACAATTTGGTTGCCTGGAAGAAATCTCTTTACGCGAAAAGGCCGCCAATTCTGTTACCTTTTACCAAACTGTTTTAGTTTTCTGAATAAAGCATTATAATATAATATAAGATTGTTAGATATAAAGATATATTATATCTTACAATCTACAAACAAAAATAAACAAAACAATGGTAAGAAGGCATTAAGAGTGCGTAACATGCCATTTTGTGTAGAGGATAGGCATAGGACTTCGCGTTCATGGGAGCGGTAGTTTTCTTGTAAATAAGCTTTTGCTTATTTACAAGAAAACTACACAACTTACGAAGAAACTGGTTCAAGAAACCAAATAAGCGTTGCTTAAGGGCTATTCGTGGTTTACGGAGACGCGACTCCTGTAAAAGTCACTTTATCGAACAAAAACTACTAACATTTCCGTGTCTATACATCTACGAAGTTGCAGTTTTTGTTAAAAATAACCCCGACTTGTTTCAAGAATTTGCAATTGGAAGCCGTTCTGAGGGCAGACTACGCAATGTGCCATGCAGAACAAAGTTGTTGCGTTCAAGTGTGTTTTGTATGGCACCAAAAATCTTTAACAAAATCCCAAAAGTTATTCGTGATTTGTCCTGCAACCAATTTAGTGCAAAACTTAATAATTTTCTAATTGATAAAGCTTATTATACAGTGAATGATTTTTTAAATGACCGTATTGTTTGAAATTTTCATATTTAAATGACTTGAACTTGTTATGACATGATCATTACTTTATTTATTTTTAAACTAAAACATTTTTATCCAAATTATGAAATTTAGTGACTGTACTATTGTTTGACATTGTTTATTTAAATTGACTATCATACATTTTTATTTTATTTTTTGACATGTTAATTTTCAGCTGACATTAATTAATTAACATTTTATTTTAAATTAAATTTCATAATTTGGCATTGATTAGAAGTGATAATATTGGAAATAAATTATAAAATTGCATGCTTTTAAGTCAAATAAAAACGTATTGGATTGTTAGTAAGTTTTCACATGTGTAATGAATGTTTGAACGCCTAAGCGGCAGAATTCAGTGTCTAAAATAAGTCTTATGTACCGACTGTAAAATTACCTGATTCACAAACAATAAATGAATTATGAATTATGAATAATTAGTAATAACCCGCGAATCAAAACATAAATCATTTCAATAGAACTCAGGGTTCCTGAGATCTCGACTAAATTAGTGCGAAACAGTGCACTTTCATGTTTTTTTTTATATTGGAAGTATTTTTTTCGCAATATTTAGTGATTTCACTTTCAAGGAACCAAAGAAAAAGAATAGATTTTTATGTAATTAGAATTTTTTACCTCGGGGATCCCGTGAGTAGATGAGGGCTCAGCCTAGTTTGACAAACAAACCTGTTTTCGCATCTTAAAAAAGCTTCACAAATTCACAATTATACATTTGTAGGTATCTTAGGGATGCGGTCCGTCTGCGTTGAACCTAAATTATCTGTGACAAATGATGCTCCTACTGAAGTGATCACTTCACGTCGGTCGGTGCGTGGTACAGTAGCTGGTCGGTACGTGGTACAGTAGCTGGTCGGTACGTGGTACAGTAGCTGGTCGGTACGTGGTACAGTAGCTGGTCGGTACGTGGTACAGTAGCTGGTCGGTACGTGGTACAGTAGCTTAGGCACACTGTAATGTATACTGCATTTATCAAATCATATCATTTATTTCAGACTTAGTTTACATACACAGTCCAGTCCCTGATTAAGTAATCTGTTATAAGTAGATATATCAATTTTATAGAGTACCCTTAACACAATCTCTGCTTAGCTTGGCGGTAGATGATGCTGTGTAGCTTAGCTTGCATTGACCGCAATTATCAACACTGTGGAATCAATAAACTCAGTGTTCAATCATCACTCAACCGGTTCGGTTATTTTAATCTCTTCGGAGTTTTAACACCCTCAGCTAGCTAGCATCCCTTAGCGTTTTACCCCAGCTTAGCTTATTGATAGGAACCCTATCAGTGTGAATAGTCCAGCATTATTTACTTGGTATATAGGTATGGGTACTAGATGACTGATATACTTAATACAATACAATTCATAGTTTATTTATTTAATACTGGTACCGAGGTTCTCCGGGTTTTTAAAAAGTTTGAGCAGCGTCTGGTCGAAGTGACGTGTGATCCGAGAGAGGCTCAGCGCATCAGCATTGCCATACAGCGGGGCGCAGCCAGCGTCTTAGGGACGCTTCCGACTGGTATTGATATAGATCAGTTGAGCTACCTGTAGATTGTTTGCAACAGTCTGCAGTTAACTTAATTGTTTCAATTGTAAATAATAGTTCAGATTTGTTTTTATTATTTGATTGTAATTTGCTTTCTTAGTTAACAAAGACACTTTGCCATTTATTTTATTTATATACATATTTTTTTTTATTTATACATAGAAAATACCCAATACCGTTGGGACGAATATTTGCATACCGTACAAACATTTGCCCCGAGGCGAGGCGGGACGCGAATACGCACATGTGGTACTCGCGATTAAAAATTCGCTATACAAATTGGTTAGACACAAATTATTTTTCTTCTTCTACCTACCATAAAAATCGTGACATTTCGCACTGCGGCCAAACCCTGAATTTAAAAAGTTTCATTATAACACCTAGCTTTTCTGAAAGCGGAATGGAATCTAATAAGTACACTAACTATAATAAGTCGATACCTCTTTGTCTTCTTTTCTCCGCTAGATCTTCTTCATTGTTCTCCTCGTGAGTCTATCTTCTCTGTTTGTTCTCCACTCCTCGACGACATAGCTAAATTCATTGATAAGCACTGAGGCAGCAGGAGACATTGCACACTCCTGCGGCACTAGTACTTAGGAATAAGATTTAGTTTGATGTCTTCTTGTTATTTGCGTCTTCTTTTTTCAGCAATCGTTTTCTTGATGATAGCAGCTGCTAATAAAAGCTTAAAAGAAAAATATTTAATTATTTAAAAAATTCTAGGACATGGCATGAGGCATGTTCAAGAGCACGGAATAGAGAAGAACAGTGGAAATGCTATGCAACAAAATTACTAAAGGCACCGTTGTCGCCAAACTCACACAAATAAACCGATAATCATTATAATGAATTACATAGAAACAATTTGTTTAATTTGTACCTAGTTCTAAGTTTAGTCAAAACTAGCCAACTTCACAGATTTGGAAATAAACCTTGACATTTACAAATAAGATTTATTTTACTGTAGCAGCAGAACGTATTTACGGTCTTTATTCACCGAACATTCGATTGACTAGTCAATTCCGCTACTTGACCATAGATGGCGGTATTCTCAGTTGTCGCAATTATAAACTTAATTGCGGTAGGCAAATGATTGACATTCGCGTGATAGGTCGACCATCGACTGCTTCTTGACCAAGGTTGCACCAGATTTTTGGGGTTGATGTCCTAAAAAATCTGGTGCAGCCTTGGAGATGATTGAATTACATTATCGATATCGATAGATACTTGTTGGGAGTTTGTTTATTTATTTATTTGTGGTAATAGTATCCTCAAACAAGTATACATATGTGCGTAGGTGCGTTGTATATCTCGCGAAGAACCGACATCGGCAAACAAAAAAATAAGGGGTAAACGTGATCTTGAGTTGAGACTACGACTCGGCAAACGTAGTGTAGGATGTCATCCGGCTAGGTGGGATGCGGACCTGCGAAAGACTACAGGCAGATTGTGCAAGCGTCAAGCTGAAGACAGGGCGCTATAGCTCTCATTAGGGAAGGCCTATGTCCAACAGTGGACTAACATAGGCTGATGATGATGATTGAAATTGATAAAAATCAAACTTGGTGACTTACTTGATTACAAAACTTAACGATTTCAGTGATGGAAGCGCTGTAGGTTTCGTGTATCGATAGACAATATAAAATCGACTTCCAAAAAATATTCAGAGCTTGATTTGTTTAGCATCCATTTAACTCTACCCGTTGCAACTATCCATTTCTCTCTGACGGGAATCTTTAGGAAACATACAAATATTTAAAATGAAGGTTAAAGGACCTAATGATGTCTGTTTAGAGACTTGTATTGTAATGTACTTACAAAAATACTAAATAAATAATTTATCATTAAAATGTTTAATGGCTTGTTTCGATATCAATCGATAAAATCAACATAAGACTTGACTACATCACTGATTGAGTAGCGAAGAACTTTCGAGAACGTAATCTATCTCTTATCTTCTATATATATAAAAGAAAGTCGTGTTAGTTACAGTGTTTATACTCAAGAACGGCTGAACGGATCTCGGTGAAATTTGGCAGCGAGGTAGATGGTATCCCGGGGCCGGACATAGGCTACCTTTTATTCCCGAAAAAAGCGTGCGAAGCCGCGGGCTGCAGCTAGTAGTCAATAGAATCAATCTAAAATCAACTTTATCCTTATTGCTTAAGCTTGATTTTGACTACCCGTTCTATGAAATTATTAATGAATTGAAATATTATTAGAAAACAATGTAAAAATTGAGGCGTTTCGTACCATCGGAAAGTACGATTTCCGATGGTACGAAACGCCTCAATTTTAAAGATTTTTTCTCCAACTATAATTTTTACACTCTAAAATGGAACAATACGGCATAGCTTCGGAAAAATGAATTTATCGCGAGACTAGCAACTCGACGCGATGTTAAATTGTCGCGAGACTAGCAACTCGACGCGATGTTAAATTGTCGCGAGACTAGCAACTCGACGCGATGTTAAATTGTCGCGAGACTAGCAACTCGACGCGATGTTAAATTGTCGCGAGACTAGCAACTCGACGCGATGTTAAATTGTCGCGAGACTAGCAACTCGACGCGATGTTAAATTGTCGCGAGACTAGCAACTCGACGCGATGTTAAATTGTCGCGAGACTAGCAACTCGACGCGATGTTAAATTGTCGCGAGACTAGCAACTCGACGCGATGTTAAAACACGACTGGTCCATTTAAGCATAACAATGTATAATTGTGGCACGCGTGCCACGCCTACTTACCATTTCCACTGTTCTTTCAGTTTCGTGTTCAAGAGGATGATTTACCCCCGAAACGCAACTCAGGTTTTATCACGTGTCAAGTGACGAGCTTTTGACAGAGTTGCATTGAAAACTGTCAAAAATCTTTGACAGTTAAACTTTGGCGTGCTTATATCTGAGTTGCGTTTGTGTATTCAAGGGTTAGTTGCTTGCAAGGGTTAGTGAATATGCTGACACACTAAGGCAATTAAAAGCATTTTTCTTGCATTCCTGTTAGTGTTTATTCTCCAATTCCAAACTTGGTGAAACTTGCCCTAGCTATATATATGTACAATAAGTACCGTTTGATCTAGGTTATGCTTGGACAACCTTTACCTACAATATACATTATTCATATTTCTCTATAATAGTTATTCTCACTTACCTCCTTTGACATCGCCTCGTTATAAAATAGTCTAAAGTAATTGCAACAAAAACTCCGTTAAATGTAGTCCACAGACTACAGACATGCCCAGCTCAGACTCAGACATGTGCATTACTCATTATGACACAGACTACTCTGTCCAATTGGCTCTGTCGTTTGTCGTCGTATTTGAAAGAAAGGAAATGTAGCCAGCTGTCTTGGCGATGCTTTCGATTGGTATTGATTTGGATTTGCTTATCTCTAGATAGTTTGCAACAGTCTGCAGATAGTCCTTTGCATTTCGTTAATACCTATCGTTATGTAACTACTGTTATAACTTCTTTAGGCATAGGTACCCTGTTTTGTTTACAAGTAGGCTAAAGAATTAGATGGAACTTTTGCAGCTGGCATGGTAGGTAATGTCAATAAAAATTAATATTACTTCTTCATTCATAAGAACAGTTATAATATGAGTGTTGTCTTCAGTGTTCTTTTATTTCTGTTGCGTGTGGCAATAACTAAACTATTTATTTTAGGATTAAACTTAACTAGAAACTGCTCCAGATCAATGTTATTTACCCACAGATCACGAGGTAAATATGTTTTAGAAGAAGAACATTCTTTATTAGTAAGCAGAAAACGGTGTTCCTCGTACCTACCTAGCTACCTATGTTGGTGCCTATGTGCCGAAGAGTTCTTCCCCCACCCGTTGTTCCCCCGCCTGTTGTTCCCCCGCCCGTATATTCTCTGACGTTACGTAGAGACAGAGGATATATTCGAATAAAGAAAATCAGAGAAGGTTTTGCGCGAAACTATTACTTAATATATTTAATCCTAATATTTTAAAATGGATTTCCGCAGAGTACTAACGCCTGAATCTATTATTTTTATAACAGAGGTCTAAATTTGTACGTAGCAAAATTCGTAGGCCCTCGTAGAGCTACTAATGCTACGAGGTCTACGAACTTCTCTACAGTCATTTTGGTTTCATGTAAGTTACTGTAACGTGCAGTTAACGGAAATAAAACGCCTAATGTGAGTTGAATTTCGCGAACCACATGTACAGAATTCTTTTATTTGCCTCTCCAAGTATCAAACTTGTGATGTTCGGTTCAGCCATTAATTTCTCAATTGGTAGCATCCGTGCCATAGCCAAAAGAATGTTTAGAGTTGGCGTTAACTTTTAAATTAGTACCTAATCTTGTCTTGCCCCTAACCTCACTTACAAAGTTATATGAATTATTATGAACTAGTTTCTGCCCGCGGCTTCCCACGCGTTTTTTTAAAGAGAACGTCTAAAGGTTATTTCTATCCCATGGAAACTGATTTAGGGGATAAAAAGTAGACTTTGTTTTATTCCAAGCCTAGAACTTAAAAATTTCAGCCCATCCTTTGAGTAGTTTTGGCGAGAAGAGGCAACATACATCCAAACATCTAAACTATCGTATTTATGCTATTAGTTTGATATCTTATTAGTTTGTGATGGGTAATCTCCAGAACCAACGATCGCATTCTAAAACTTAAACCTCATAAACATAAATTATTCTGAAAGAAGTAGGTACAACGTTTACGAATTTATAATTGGTTTGTTTCTTTCGTAAACGTAATAATATGTGCTTGTGCGTACAAGTACAAGCACATATTACTATACCTATAGCTACGTTTTATCCAGGTAGATACCAGGTGAGCGAAGTCGCAGGCAGAAGCTAGTCTACGATAAATTGAATAAATAATCTCCCCCATAAAATTTGGGAATAAGTAAAGTTTATTCCCTCGGGACTATTATTATTCCCCGGAATTTGTCCCGCAAAACATAAAAAACTGTGTAAAGATTAAGGAATTATGTGGATTATCATAATTATTTATTTATTTGATTTGAAATCTGTTTTTAGTTTTTTCAAAACAATCAAATTATGAAGTTTACGTGAGGTGTTAAAGGATTGCTACCTACATATACGATTTTGAACATTTTATTTGAAATTTTTCTCTATTCGCCCAGGCTAACGCCAGACAGAGTTGCCACCTACAATTGACTATCATGTCAATTACAATCAATTGTACCTAATCTACAATGGGAGGTGAGATTTAAGCATTATTGGATGATGGCTCTTGTTAAATCTGTGTCTAATTGTTCAATGAAGTGAATTACATAGTTTTAGATTATTAAAAAAGTCTTCAAACCTAACATGGGGGATATCTTCAGGCTATATCCACCTACAGAAATACAGAAATATAATTTATTGGTAAAAATCAATGTACAAGCCAAATTTCCTTAAAAATAGTTGTCATACAAATTGTAATGTTGACATTAATATAATTACATAAATTAAATATATTATTATACCTATTGATGAGGCTGTCTCCCTGTTAGATTATTCCATAATTATTCTCAAAGTTAAAACTCTATAAACAGACTACAGGGGTATAAAATTTACACTGTCAGGTAGTTTGAGGTCTTGACAATGAAATGTTTCAATTAACATAAGGACATTATAAGTTGGAATGGACTATTTATTTATTTTAACAAAATAAATATATATATATATAAACAAATATATATATATATAAACATATATCTCTAGAGCAATCTATGCGGCCTAGCTTCTGGGTGGGCCTATCTTGTGTGGGTGCAAAATTACGCTGTCTGTTTGTTTTTCACTTATCTCGACTTACGTACAACTAGTCCGGGAGAAGGGTAACCTTATCCTATTTATATACAGGAAAAATTCGTGTAGTCGCGGCCAGCAGGTAGTTATCTAAAAATTATGCACAAACACGTGACAATTCTAAACTACTTTGTAAGCCAACGTGTGTGCGCATATGGCACTGGGATGAATGACCAACGTTTTCGGTGGCGCCCTCGCGTTCGTTATTTGAATTAATAACTTTTTTAATTAAAAAGGCGGGAGTGGGCTTGTGGAAAAAGTTCATAGGGAAGACCCCTATGAACTTTTCGAGAAGTTTAATAAAAATAAATAAATGTTGTTCAAACAAAGAAAAATGCATTATCTCTATAAAGTTTAATATTGAAAAATGTATTTATTAAACGCCCTCTAAACTTTGATAAAGATAAGATAACGAATCATTGCCAATCTAAGTAGGTACATAGGTAGTTGGTCTTAGAACTATAAATTGTCTCAACAGTTTGTCCTTTCAGACACAAGGAACAGATGGCGGCACGACAAGGAGCAAAAACACAAAACTACAAACCAACCTCCATAGTTATATTAGAAGGATACAAAATCTATCCAGCAAAGCGATATCTAACCATGTGAAGCCAGGAGCAAAAGCTTGTGGAACAAAAGCGATATCTAACCATGTGAAGCCAGGAGCAAAAGCTTGTGGAACAAAAGCGATATCTAACCATGTGAAGCCAGGAGCAAAAGCTTGTGAAACAAAAGATACTAAGGCACGTATTATGAAAGCTTGTTTAGTCATCGACTAAACTTGAGTAACGATTTTCTATGGCAAAAGCGTTACTCAAGCATAGATCTGTCTGATGACTGAGCAAGCTTTCATAGAACGGGCCTCTAGAGCCCTACAAAATAACAAATAAAATAAATATCCGTAGCTACATAACAGGAGTGTTTACGTTGGTACTGGTAGGTTCATCACACACTTCGCGTTAGTGGTATCGGTAATGTTCATCTTAACTTCTGCCCTTTGTTATCAGTTGCCACCCGTCTTATCACTGAGAACAGGAGCGTCTTCTCATTTGTCCATTGACAGTGTTTTACATGCAATTTTGAATGCTCCATTCAAAAATAATTTCAGGTTTTGGTAAACACAATGGTCTATACAAAAAAGAAATTACAGAAATATTACTTTCTTATTGTTAATTGTTTACATTAGTTATCATATCAGCTACACATTAACTATGAATTCTAAAATTCAAATTTGTAAACAAATTTAAATTCTAATGAATGATTCTCATTAGTCTACTTTTAATGATTTGTAAATACCTAAATAAAAGCATCTGTCTATGCCTACGAATAAATAATAAGTCATCTATGCAGTAGGTATATTGTATTAAGTATATCAGTCATCAAGTGCCCATAACACAAGCTCTGCTTAGCTTGGGGCTAGACGATGCTGTGTGGATTGTCCAGCATTATTTTATTTATTATCTATTTAACTACTCTATCTAATTATCTGAGTACCTACATAGAAACGTGCCTATGAGATACTTTACCGTATCTATGTGTTTCAAGTCTATAACTGTTGGCACAGTGGCAAGTGCACCATGGTATACCATGACGAACCATGCACCCACCATGGACCTACTATACCTAACAAATTTCCATCCATGGTAGTATTATCCTAAGAGAGTATGTCTCTAAAATGTTTTAATTGAGCTATGATCTATTTAAACAATAACTAAAGCTATAGCTATAAGTAAACTACCCATTAAACTTCCTAATAAGGTAAATTTACTGAGAATGACACGTCGAGATCGCAAGAGCATGATTCACAGCAAAATGCTCTAAATGTACGATCACGTCATGCATTAGGCGTTATATGAATTTGAATGACTATTGTAAGCACTAGCTTCCGTCCACGGCTTCGTTCATTCGTTGCGAAGGCATTTAAGGAAAATGTAGCTATAGGTACATATTTGTAAAAGAATTTGTAGGGTCGGACAAGTAGCAGTCGAGATCATAGGTGATCCTATTAAAAACAAACAAACTTACAAACTTACAAACTTTACCTACCTACAAATATTATTGGTAAGTATAAAATTGTCCTTATTAGTAATGTTTCGTTCAAAAGCACATACTTACTAGTATTCTGTGATTCAGAATAAATTCATAGATAACTACTAATTTAGGGAAAACACCTTTTTGAGAGGTCTCTATAATTTTTAGTTTCTTTGGCTTAATGACGTTATAATAAGAAAACAAGTATATGTTATCTATTTTCCAAGATATCCTCCGGTTTTGCCAAGAAGGATATGAACTATTCTAAAAGGATTTGAGCTTGCTCTATGTCCTTGCTCTATGTCCCTTCGGCTTTAATCTTAGTGCAAACTGTAGCAAGTACTTACCTAACTATTTTAAATACCTACCTATTTCTTCTTCCACATAAAATTAACGACTCTTCAATTTAATTTTACTGCCATCGCCTCTCAGAGACCAAGATAAAACGATCCATAAATTAATATGATTAATTATCTTCTCAAAGTTCAACAACTTACCGTTAAAAAAGTTACTTATCCGTCTTCAAATGTCACTGCTTATTGTCAAACACACACGGCGCGTCCGTTATTGAATACTGAAATTCAAAATGGCGGTCGACGTCAACCGACGCCCGCGCACGAGAAACAACTACTGGATAACTGAGTTTGATTAGCCTTAAATAGAACTACTGACGGGCTGGACGCATTATCTAGTTAGTTCATTGAATACCAGGGGTGTGTGGGATCAGTCTCTTCTGTGTTAGGATCAAATGCTTTATCGACTTTCGAGGTTATCTTACTTAGGTATTCCGTCTCTCCTCTCCAGCTGGTTAATTCAGATGCATTCGTGAGTGTATCACGCATTCTATGTTCTTCCGGTTCTTTTTACAAGTTTTATCAAGCTTGCCCTGTTAGTATGTGTGGGATGAATCTTATTGCAACTGAATTTTAGATCAGTTATCCTCAACCGATTGAGCTGAAATTTGGGATACCTACTTATGAAAGTTCGGTGACAATGCAATGCTATGGTCCCAACGAGCTAGTCTGATGATGGAGAGAGAAGGTGGCCATAGGAACTTTTCTTTAGGCTTACTAAATAAGCACTTATTTCACTATTCGTGTGTGTTTATGTCACACGAATACATTTAAAATAACCAGCAGTTTAGGCCTTAGGGTGTAATTTGTTTTGATACTGATAGTGTGTATGTATAGTAACAAACATAATAGAATAGAAAGATATTTATTTATAACAACAACACAAAGAGTTCTATGCGAGACACACTTATAGGCTAGGTACATGCATAATGTTGTTATAAGAAGGCCCTAACTCCGCATAAAGGTCATCAATCAATAAAGCCACCTGGCACCCGACTGTCAACGCAAGGCAAGCATGCTAGCAGTGAACTATCCACGCGCAGCCCACGCGTGGACGGCGGGTGGTCAACCCACCGTCAACAAGTTGACAGCTTGCGAGCGAGGCGATCCCGAGTTGATCTAGTGAGCGCATACCCATAGAATTCCATATAAAGAATACTAACCGCAGAAGGCGAGGCGGTGCGGGTCGGGTGCCGGGTGGCTCCAATGAGTGATGACCTTAATGCTGGCTAAGCTCCTGTAAGAGACCTAGCCAGCGTTGGTCTTCCGTCCGTTGAACCCGTACAAATAATGTCACAAACAGACCTACGCTATGTTAAGTACAAAAAAACTAAAGAATATAAAAATAACTAAATTAAAACAACATAAAATAAAGTTCCAAAAAAAATAACATACGTCATAAGGATAGGTATTATTTACTTGATAGGCCACATCGATGAATGGAGGCGGCTCAGTCAGGACCGTTATTCGTTCCCATCCCACCACAAGCGGCAGAGACGGGAGCACCCTGTGGGCTTTAGTGGTTTTGGAGTCCCACATAATCTTACTGTCTCCCCGTGGCAGTACGATATGCTTGCGCATTTCCCTCAGGATAATAAAAAAAACGGACTGTATTCGTGGCGTCGTCGTTTGGGGGAGGCCTGTGTTCAGCAGTGGAAGAATACGAGCTGATTTAGATGAAGCCAACATCATGTTAATAAAATAAACTAGTTGTTAATAGGAGTCTATCTATCTGATTTTCACTTTCTATTTTAGTTAGTACATAAGTAGCGCTAAACTTTAGTTTTTAGTACGATAGGTATTAAGGGTTCTCCTGAACTGGGTTAATCAATAGAGAATGGCTGAAAAGATATATTACTTAACTTGATTTTTTGAGAGTAAGTAATGCTTCGTTTAGCATCCTGGACAGTCAAATTAATTTAAGCACACACGCCACTCAGACTTAGAGACCTCTAATTGCGTGGTCAGTTAATTTTTAACTCAATTACATGATTTATTAAGTACGTGGTATTTCTGCCGGAAACGAGTACCTAAGTAGTTAGTTCCGTTTAGTTAATATAAAAGGTTTGTTGCGAGTAGGATTGTTTATTTATAAACAAAATTAGATTAAAATTACATTAAATAATTTAATAAAATTGTGTCGGTACCATCTTGACAGGATGAAAAAACAAATACATGTTTTAATTATACCTTGTTTAAAAATAATTATTATCTGTATATAAAATACCATAACATTAATATTTCTTCCGAAGGTTAGGTACGCAACATTTTGTGGATGTAGAGAAGGTAGAGCAAATTATACTCAACTGTAGAAGAAATTAATTGGCTTTACTATTTAATCAATAGCCAAATACAATCTACGATCTAATTATTATTATAATAATCTTCGTTATTTTCTAAAGTAAAAATCATAATTATTTCGTTCGACTTGTTAATGTCACTCAAAAATCAAATTCGAAGTGTACTTACAGAAATGTCCGTCGGTATAAGTGTATTCCCTTCTCCGTATGTAGAGTTAGCAAGCATTTTACAGAGAAAAGCTGTATTCAACAAAATCACTGAACTAAGAAAACACTGGAGCTAAACTTCACTTGGTAGAAAGTTATCGCTACGGATAATAAAATGTATTTACTATTGTAAAGACCCAAACCCCTCCTGCTATAAAGCCCTGTTATATGTAATAGTATCCTACCTATTGGAAGTGTAAACCTTTACCTAAAGACTAGTGATTTATAGTAGCCAATGATCGTCTAGTTAGTGGTAGGACTCTTACGTTGTATAGTAGTAACTCAGTTTCTTTTACAAGCTTTAGACAAACGAACTAACTCTATGAACTATCTAGTCCCTTATATGATATTATGTCGACTACGTCCTACAATTATTATACTATGGTTCCGAATGAAACTAATGTCCCTAAAGATAATTCTAATCTTTTAACTTAAATGTATAATAATAATAACATTAAATCCTAAATAGATATAGTACATCCTATTTTTACTTTTTAAAAATATTGGATAAACTGAATGAAACTGTCATTCAGTTTATCCAATATTTTTTCTATAAGGATTGCGTCATTGTTGGTGATATGAACATAGATTGGATTTGTCCATTAAATGCTGATCTAAAAAAACTGTGATTACTACACGACATTTTTGTAACATTGTAAATTTTCCTACACGAGTTACATTAACAACATGTACATGTTTGGATCACGTGTACGTGAACGGCGAGTGTGCTCGGTCGGGCACCGTATCCGCAACCGCGGTGCGCACACTGCTTAGTGACCACTATGCCGTGCGCGTCGCGCTGCGGTGCGCGCCGCGCGCGGGTGATTGCTCGCCGGTGTTCCGCGTACGATTAAACACTCAAACTAACAGACACAAGTTTATTGCGTCCATAGAGGGTGTAGATTGGGACGCGATAACTTATATGTATAGTACGTCAGCGAACGAGTTAGCGAGGGCTATTATAAATATTCTACAGGATAGGTATAATACGTGTTTCCCATTAAAGCGGTGTACAAAGAAGAAGTGCAGCTCTTGGGTATCTGACGGCCTAAAGAATCTAGAAATGTTCTACGTGAAATGAAATTATGTAGTAAAAAATTTCCTGATGCTTCTTTATCAATGCTACTTTATCAAACAAAATTGACGACTTCCAAAATCGGTATGACAAAAATTTTAAAATATGAACGGAGCAGCTATTATTGTAGCCTAATAAATAAATCGAGTAACACTGCGAAAACTATGTGGCCTCCCACATAGTCAACCTCGAAACTGGACGGAAGCGTCGTTATCTCGATTTTACTGAGTCTTTGTTGAAAAACGACGGCTCTAAATTTCAAAGCGAGATGGAAATTGTGAATGCTATTAATACGAATTTCATAAATTGCTGCTGTGACATGTGGTGCGCCCTACGCACGCGTGTCTGAAGCTCTGCGCATGCTGGCGCAGGCTCGCGCGCCCGTCGTTCGCTCGCTCAGGTTTTGTCCGTTCACGACCGACGAGATTTATAAAATTATTACCACAGGTGTAGCGGAAACTCACAAAGGACATATATGGCATCTCGATCGACCTGCTGAACACTGTTGCAGCTCAAGTGTCCTATATTTTGTCAGTGTTATTTAACATTTGTATCCCCAATGGTTAAAAAACGTTCGAGTGTCTCCTTTGTTTAAACAAAGGAGACACTCGAACGTTTTTTCAAGCAAGGGCAAGAGAAAGAGAGATGACGTTAACAACTATCGTCCAGTCTCCATAATCCCGGGAGTTGCTAAAATCTTGGAAAATGGTCTCAGTACGCGGCTCACAGAGAACCTGTCTAACACCGGAGCCTTGTCCGACAGGCAGTACGCCTACCGGGCCGGCAGGCCGATGACGGATGTCGCAAGAGCAGTTGTGCGCCGCGTGTTAGAAGCTCGTGAGCGCAGTTTGCAGGTGGCTGTCGTGTTCTGCGACTTCCTTCGACGTCGCAGATCATGACGTCATCGCAGCGAAACTGGAGCACTACGGGATAAGCGGCCCTCAACTGCAGGTATTGAGGTAATTCATCACCTCGAGATCGCAGACGGTGACAGGGAAAGGTGGGACTATCAGGTTACTTCCGACGTCAACAAATATATAGGTGTTCCACAGGGGTCGTCGTTGTCTAACATAATATTTTCTCTCCTGTTAAACGATTTGCCGAGCTGTTACTGGTCGCACACATTTATATGTACGTATGCCGATGATGTGGCAGCTGTCGTAGAGGCAACAACAAAGAACGAACTAGAGGTAAAGTTGAGCGCTGTGGCAGGTGATTTACAAAGATGGTTCTGTCAGAACGGTCTTACTCTTAATGCAATAAAGACAAACTATATGCACTTTGACCTGGCAGGGCGTTCAACGATACCAATGGTGATAAGGATTGGGACAGAAACTGTTGGACAAGTCGACAACACTTCCTTTTTAGGATTTGTTATAGACAAGTGTCTGACATGGGAATCATATTGATAGTCTGTGTAAGAAGATTGGCAAGGCATGCTTTGCTCTCTGGCGCCTCTCGTCAACACTGAATGCAGATATGGTGAGGAACCTTTACTTTGCGACAGTGCACTCACGACTGCAATATGGAGTGGAATTATGGGGTTGTGCCGCTGACTGGGACAGACTACAGAAGAGAGCTGTGCGAGCGATAGTAACAAGACACATCAGCTCGACCGCTGTTTGAAGCTCTTGGAATCATGACTGTCCCTGCCATGGTTCTCTTACAGGCCGCTTTATACGCAAGAAGCCACCTGGAAGTATACGGGGAGCGTGGGGATGGTTATAACTATGCACTGAGACATTTGAAGAGGCAGAAGGCGCTTCCCAGGCGGTTCGAGCGAACTTCTAAGCTTGTCCACGTCATGGGGCCAAAAGTGTACAACCGTCTACCGTACGATGTCACTGACGCGGTATCGACGCAATCCTTTAAGTTTAGACTTAAGAAATGGTTAAATGAACAATGTTTTTATACGCTGGATGAATTTTTGGCACGTAAATGTACGTAAATTTATATAATTTGTTTGACTGATTTATTTTCTTTCAATTAATTTTATTTGATACATTTTTATTTTCCATTTTAAATTGACAATTAATTTTATTTTATTTGGTTTTAAGTGAATTTTATTTTGTATATTTTGATTATTTTACCTTACTTATTTTTAAAATTGTAGTTTTCGTGGAAAATATTAATCATTATTATAATTTTTGACATTATTGTTACGATTAAAGAACTTGAACTTGAACTTAAGAGGTAGTTATTGTCTTTTATTACAATTTGATAATACTTTTGAGATTTGTTTCGTTTATTTCTAATAAATCCTGACCATTCCCCTTTTATTATTCCTATCCCTGCAGATATTTATGTTTAGAAGATACTTAGATATGTTGCCTAACATCCTACTGAGTACCTATCCTAACCTACTCTAGTTAAATGTTGTATAGCATAATTAGAAGACTGAACTTCACATTTACATTTAAACGTGTGGTGTGTAATGTAGACAGGCGGAGTGCAATGCCTTGTCTTCTAACTAACATTTACTGGGAATACGGGGTTATAAGGCCCGATTTTGTCCTAAACTATAACAGTGTGCGTGCCCTCTGGTACTGGCTTGCGAGCCTGGGGTGCACCATAGTGACCTAACAGAGAATAAGTAGTGTATATATAAATATATAAACTAGACCGACACAACTGATGAAGCCCCTCCACGGAGCCTCGGAGTCAGATCGTTGGAGAGCATCTCGAGCCCAATGCAAGGGAAAACTCGAGCTGAGCCCGCTCCAAAGGTTATTCAGTCCTGCCCAGTCTACCTACAAATATAAGTATGCATTAGCGGCCACTTACTAAACCGCAACACACAACCAAAGTAAAACTTTGGATTTCCTGTGCACAGGGGATTTAGCTAGCTAATGCTAGCAAAATTTTGGTCAAATTACAACCTACACAGATATTTTTAAACCCAAGATTTTAAGCTATGATTTTACAAGCCTACTCCCCACAAGAACATTGCACAAATTGATTTCCAACAAACACAGCCTCACAGATATCTAGAGGAGAACTGCAAGAAACCACTTCGACGAAAACCCCTTTATGCATGATTAAATCCCAGCAGCTAGGTTATCACTATTACTTGAACCTTTTCGGCTGCCTCTGCATGCCACTGGAAAAACGCATGCAGAGGCAGCCGAAAAGGTTCAAGTTGCTGTTAATAAAATACACAACTGGACTAAAATCTGGCGAATAAAATTAAATGAATCGAAGTCGAGTCACATCAACTTCATCAACGAGGCCATAACACCATGCGGAAATACAGCATATGCGAAGTATTTGGGCATGGCATTAGACGCGAAGCTACGCTGGAAAGCTCACGTCAAAAAGAAAAAAGAGGAGTTAGAGATCCGCTACAAAAAGATGTATTGGCTAATTGGAAGAAATTCTACTTTAGCAGTACACAATAAACTTCTATTATATAAACAAGTCCTCATGCCAATCTGGACCTATGGAATACAGTTCTGGGGCTGTACAAAAAGGACAAACGTAGCAATCATATAAAGATTCCAGAACAAAGTACTTAGGTCAATTGTTAATGCTCCTTGGTACGTAAGAAATGACGATATTCATCGGGACCTAAATATTGAATTTGTCGACACAGTCATACAAAAATACGCAGAGGCTCACGAACAGAGGCTTCATCATCATGTGAACGTCGAGGCAATCCAGCTCCTCGACAACACGGACATCGTGAGAAGGCTCAAAAGAACAAAACCTTTTGAGTGAGTGTAGTGATAATTATAGTGTATGTGCATAAGTGCTATCTTAAAGAACACATGAACAAAGTGTACCTTAAGTATAGAGACAATAAGAAAAGTGCCAATGGACACGTTCTTAGTAACATGTTGTTATAAAAATAAGTTAACTAAATTACCCATTAGCCAATTCTATGGCTAGATTGTAATTATACTCTAGTGTATTTAACATTAATTTAGAATGTGATTACTAGACCAAAACAAAAAAAAAAAAAGGTTATCACTATAATGAACGTCTCCCGGGACACAAAAATTCAAAATCAATTCTATGTAAAATCGGGCGATTCGACCTACCTCTTTAACTTATCCAAAATGCTCTAAAAACTGTTCCAGATTTTTTTATTTTTTTTCTAAAGGACTACAATGCTGTTGACCGCAGATGGCCATGACAGCGTTACCGGACTTTTGGCGGGCGCAGAAGACGCCTCGCCGGTAAAGTTATGATGGGGCAACACGCACAAGGGCCACCACTTAGGTGCGAGCCTCGGCTTGGGCTGTCGCCAGATGCTACAAGAGGGAATGGAGGTTTCGCCAAGGTGCACGAATGCACCTATGGGCGGAAGCGGGGAATTCTTCGGCCCCGCATCCGGCGGGGTCGGTTTTTGGTCGGGTGTGTAGTGTGCGGAAGCGAATCGGTATCTGTTGCCGTCACCTCCGGGTTAGCGGCGGTGATTGGGTCAACGGGGTCACCGAGAACGTGTCTCGGTCTACGGAGGAGATCTGTTCCAGAATCTTCTCGTGCTTTTCTATTTATAGCAGTCCTTCGATCATCCCACACTAGAGATTCCTAAAGTTGTTTCAAGATTATCGATGTTTTTCTAATTTTATCGACTACTAAAACAAAATATTAAACAAATTTCAATTTTGATTTCAGTTCATCTTCATCGTCCGTTTCTTCCAATTGGTTGACTACAGAAATTTTCAATTAATACATTCAGTACCAAAATTGTATTTACCTCAACTAACAATCTATACCTTTCCTTGAATGATAACACAGCAGTTAGATAATACGAGACTTAAAAACTACTCTCTCCTTGAAAAAAGTAAACTCCTTGTAAAATTATAATACTATCGTAAATCTGTTTTATTTTGCAATCATCGATACAATGCTCCTTGTAGATTAAATTTTCGGCATCTCTATAAAAACGATCATAATTCAAAATAATGTGTCATTTATTTTTCTATCCCGTCTAAAAGCTCATTTCAAATAAGGTTTTGTTCATTTGAGTTGCTAGTACGACTACTCAGTGTTACCAAAAGCATTAGATAACGGCTAATTGTTTTTATATTTGCAAACTACGAGGCAGGCAGTATTCTGGCTCGTTACACTATCATTTCTGTTTTTGTCAGCACGTCCTCCTAATAACTTGGGTCTAATTAGTTTGTTTACGGTGAAATAATATGTTTTGGTACAATTCATTAAGCGGGTTGTTGACAATAATAACAAAACAAACGACTAGTTCTAAACCATAATTAGGTCACCAATCACCTTCATTTCCTAATCATCTAAAACAATGAGTCCTTGTCGTATAAAATTGTAGATTTTCTAAAACTTCTTTAGTATCGATTTTTACGCCAATGGCATCGTAGTGAAGCTAAGTTACATTCAGTGATTTTCAAAGTTGGTGTTTACATACCTTTGTTGTGACTTTAAGTAGATTTTGTCAGGCTTTTTTCGTATCAAAGCCTTGCTTACTCTACTTAAAGTTACGGCAAAAACCGCAGCGAATACTTAGATAGATAAAACGTAACGAACTCGATTACGGGTCGAATTTAAGTAGATTTTATTCGACTTTGTTAAAATAATCAAGTCGAACAATCTGTGCTTGAATTAGCTCGTAATCAAAGTCACCTGGCCGGCGTTACGAAGAACACGAAGATAATATATTTTAGACTTGTTTTAAGTAGGGTTCCTTCGACTATATTTTCTATCATAGTCGGAAATATCCTACTTATATCAAAGCTAAATAACCCAAGAAGCAGTCTGGAGAAATAGGAATATTTTGTAGAAGACCTAAGTAGATCTTATTTAGCTTTTGTGGATAATTCAAAGCTAAGTAAATTCTACTGAAGTTGAATACGAAGGCTCTGCAGGCCGGTGGTGTTAAGTAAAGAGAGAGAGCTTCCATACCTAAGCAAGCAAGCTACAACTCAAACAATACAATACTGGAGCAGCAATGTAGGCTAACAACTAAACTTGCAGATAAGTAATAAAGAAAAAAAAAATTGTATACTTGCCTAACATTAATTGTAATAAAAAAAATACGAAAGAAACAAACATTTTTTTTGATTTTACGGGTTCGATTCCCGCCTCGGGAGAAATCTTTGTACAATCTGCAAATATTTGGTCTGGGTGTTCTGGGTATTTTCTATGTATAATAAAAAATATAAATGTATGTAATGTATTGTATTAAGTTTATTTGTGGTCTGTAGTACCCATAACACAAGTTCTGCTTAGCTTGGGGCTAGATGATGCTGTGTGGATTTTCCAGCATTATTTATTTGGGAAACAATGAAAAGTCAGAGTACTTTGTACAATAAGCTTTTTAATTATCTTTTTATCCATTAAACCCTTTAAATTTTCCATCTGTATATTTTTAGTATTTTTTGTTATTATAGTTGAAGTGTTACTTATTTATAGAAAGTTTCTTGAGCCTACCTATTGTGGTTCAAGAGATACAGCCTTGACAAACGAAGAGCAAAAATAGCCAAAAATATCACGGTTTTTGTATGGAAGCCCCCTTTAATTCGGATATTTATTTTATTTTTATTATTTGCTGTTATAGCGGCAAGAGAACAACACATTCTCTGAAAATTTAATCTGTCTACCTCTTACGGTTCATAAGATAGAGCTCTGTGACAGACGGACGGACGGACGGACAGCGGAGGCTTAGTAATAGGGTTCCGTTTTCACCCTTCGGGTACGGAACCCTAAGAAAGACTGTCTCTAGGTCTGCTCTACTGCATTTAGGTTGTATATTTTTCTAATAATTTTCTATAGGTAAAGTGATCGCATTGCTTCAACTGCCTGAAGGATCTCCAAACTCTTCATCGCTCTTTAAAGGATTTTCGTCTTGATTCAGTGGTGATATTAGTCAAGAGAGTTCATTTTGCGATCACCATAACGGGCAAATAGAACACACTGCCCGTTAGTGACGGTCACAAACCAACTTCGCTTAACAGAGACTGTTTCTTGATCTCTTCTTTTCTTGCTCCGGTGATTTCCTTTCGTTTCTCTGCGCTCGAAATCTAGAGCAAAATAATAACTCTTCTTTTCTTGCTCTGGTGATTTCCTTTCGTTTCTCTGCTCTCGAAATCTAGTAAAATAATAATTAAGGTGGAACGTGACGCTAATTCAATTTTTTTCAGATTTTTTGTGATATCTGCTTTTTACATGTTATTTAGCTAGCAGATAAATAGTTTTACGAATAATTTTCTATGAACCCATGCTAAAGGAAGCTTCGAATTAATTGTTGTTTTTGGAGTCTATTGATGTGTATGTAAGAGATGAAATTTTAAATCACATACCTAATGTCCATAATATCCAAAACGACCATTGATTCCAAGTTTTTAGGGTTTCGAAGATCGGAGATCGGTTGCGAAACCCTTATGGTCTCGCTTTTTCTCTCATGTTTTCCGTCTTTAATATCTTTGCAACTACAGCAGCACATAACTTGAAATTAAAAATAATAATACTTATAGTGCGCCTGTACAGATTAAAAGAATGAAAATGGAAATGAGAATTTTCAGTACACATTGTGATGTCGAAATTTTAAAATAGACCTACTAGGTCAAGTGAGGTATTAAATGAAAGGTATCAGTTTGTACATTTCAAAACATTTGCAAATTCTGTAGTTTTCATACTATGTGAAATATTTTGAAAAAAGTCGAAAAATTACCCATTACCCCCCTCTATCTCTGAAGTTTGCTAGGCAGAGCGACCCATCTGAAATGTATGTAGCGTTCTTAGATATGAATCTATATTTTACAGGAAAAATATTGAGAAGTCTGTAACTAGATAATTTTTTGGAAATTTGCCAAAAAGGGGGAGCTACCTTATCGAGTTGGGTATCAAATGAAAGATATCGGTTTTTTTCCTGTAGGTTACACACTTTTCGAACTATACAGAAAAAAGTCGAAAATTTTACCATTAGATACCCTCTGTACTCCTTAATAATCACTTTAATCACTTAGTTTGCAAACCGATCCATCTGAAAAAACCTCCAATTCTTAGGTATTAGCAAAATCTCTAACCGGTACCTGTAGTACATATTGGTATACTTGACAAACGTTCGAAACCCTCGGCGCGCGAGTCACACTCGCACTTGACGGATCTTGTTTTAGATTGGGGTACAACATGCGTAAATCTGCTACTTATCTAAATTACTAGCAGAACCTAGAAATAGTAAAATCCCGATATTTTATATCACGCGTGTACCATCTTAAGTAAATGTCGATCGATAACACTATGCTGGCATAGCTTAAAAAAAAAAAAATTACAGTTTGTGCGTAGCAGAGCACCCTCGTGACGTCATAATTACTTATATTTCTTGCAAATCCTGAAACAAATAAAATAAATCAAATGAACTTTGACCAACTTTATTAAAACCTCCGTCGCAAGAGTTGAATTTGGTTTTACAGAGTTAGCATATATATTAGCATAACAAGATTATCGTGCGCAGGATACGTATCTCACTTGTGAGAAGTGAAGTGCTCTCAAATAAGGTCTAGATAACAAAAATATCACCCCATCTAATTTGTGTACCGGCTAACTACTTACTACTTAGTTAACGTCCAATGCTTAATAATTTATGTTTGCTTACATACCTATACTCCGGCCAAACTCAAGATACGATGTTTCTAAACATGGCTCCCATACTTCACCTAAAAATACTGTTGTTTATTTTTTGTCAGAACTTGCTCTACTTATCGAACTCTTTTCTACAATGCTTAGTGCAGACAATTATATTTAACACTCGACGCCAAAGCGAGAATTTGGAATTTTTGTGTTGAGAGTTGTTTACAAACTTTACTTCCGAGAAAAACTTAAGTATATGTATTTATTTATTAAAGTCAATATCTAATTCATAATGTAGCTACTTTCTAGATTACAGGTTAAAGATAAAGTTTGTTTATTCTCGAAACTGTGTACAAAAAGATCCTAAAAATAAGGTCGAAACAACAGTTTGTCTATTAAATAAAGACGTATGTAGGTGCAATATTTTATAACTTAACTTAATAAACCTGTAACTTAAATAACTAGGACATTTCATTCTAAAATTGTTATTTTATATTGTGTGTATTGTGGTTACAAATAAATGACATATCTATGTACATATGTCTACATTGATTGAAGATTAAATAATTCTTTGATATCATAAAAACATTTCTCTATGAGCCACATACCGAGTTTTGTCTTAAATATATTAAATGTCAATTCTCTTATATATTTAGGAATTTTATTATACACTTTTAAAGTCATACATAAAATATAATTTTTCCCACTAAGTGCAGTTTTGTGTGGGGCAATGTAAGCCTACTAGGATCTCTATATTTAATATCAGAGTTTATGTTTACCTTCATATTAGTCAAAAAAAGTTCATTCTCTTTTACAAAACAGCCGATTTGAAAAATGTATGAACCAGTTTAATGTAAGTATTTTATGTTTTATAGTGAGATGCGCATGACTGTACCTAAGGGGCCCGTTTCAAAGACGGCTCGAGTCTTACACATTTTTTTATATAATGAAAGAAAGCTCTTTTGATGTGCGTAGAGTTGCCCCAAAGCAAAAGCCCATACCCTAGTACTGAAGTGACGTAACCAAAATATGCCGTTAGAGCAGTTTTTTGACCTGATGTTCTTCTTATTCTTTTAAGAGCAAATACAAAACGATTAAGGTTTTTAACCAATTGCTCTATATGCGATTTCCAATTAGTGTGTTTGTCCAATTTTATATAATATGTTTTTCTATAAGTACCTACCCACTTTAACTAGAGCCAATAGGGTGCATGTTTGATTAACAGCACAGCAGACGCTTTACAATAAAGTGAGGGCGGATTTTTAGTTTTCAGAATCAAAGTACTTATTCTATTTGTTAGAGTTGTATTGTACTGAGGCTAAGCTCCCGTTTGTTTCCTTTCGTTCTGAAGTGGACTCGACTGCTGTGCTCTGGACTAGGGTATACTAGACTCTGGACTTAAAACTTAAAACGCCCACGACGATATTGTTAGTATTATCTGCCATTGGTACCTAATTCATCTTTTCATGTGATCACCGGCAACGAACTGTGAACCAGTTGCTGAAAGAAATACAGTATTCGTAATAATGTGTGTGTCTGTAGTTCTTGAGACTTCTAAACAACTTCTTGATGTATGGAACAACCAAATTCCTACTGAATGCAGTAGGCCTACCGAATCCAACGCTGGTCACCCTTAAGTTACGTGTCCTCTGCATCGGAACCGGAGCGTACGCGGCGTCGGCGTCGTCGGTATTTATATTCTGCCGATAGGATGCGTCTACTGCTTTCGCATTTTGCATCAGCAATAGATATAAAGCGAGTTTGCCGATGACGTCATCCGCAACAATATCCTCGTAGTGACGAAAATATTGTCACTGATGACGTCATCGGCAGAAATATCGGTCTTTGGCATCGGTATCGGCGATATGCCGATCCAGTGCACGCTGTACCATAGAAATCAACAAATCCCTTCGCTCCGTACGCTCCGATACCGATATCTACGTGTAACTTTACGAAGAAGTTTTCCGTTAAGGTTGTAAAAGAGGTCTAAGGTACATTAAAACCAATTTTTTAAGCAAACAGGTTTGTTTATTTTTAATGTATGTGCTTATTTATCCAGGTGGTTATGCAATATACCTCCAGGCCAGACAAGGTGAGACGAACCAACAGAAAACAACTGAACAAACAAAATGAACGCGCGCGTCTTACGAATTGGATTGGAAAGTATGACGGCCAGCACGGCGTAGTGGTGGATGTCTCATACAAGTGGCACGTGTAGCAATGTAGCAAAATTCTAAGTAGAAAAAAACCGAGCCGATTTCGTCGTGGCGGCAATTAATGACAAAATTGCAACGAGCCCTGCTGCACAGCTGTGCAACGAGCCCTGCTGCACAGCTGTGCAAAAGTCCCCATAAATTTCAAAAGTCATCTACTGACTGTACAAATACTGTTTAAAATAGAATCTGTCGTCAAACGAACCTGCCGTATCCCGAATCTGTGCTTAACATTATATGACCTGACAAGGGCATCAATCAACGCACTAGCTTGTTTTTGTGGCGCCTTCCTGATAAAAACCTAGGTACCTACCTACACATAGATATGCATTTTAAAACGAAGATATGGGATTGAACTGTTTTCAGAACGAGCTTTTGTGAAATGAATTTCTCTGCCTTTACTCAAACATACTCGTAGCATGTAGTCTACTGATTATTTCGACAACCTTCTTTCGCAAAGTCGACCTTTCGGGCCTACCCGAACAGGCGGACAGGATTATTATTACTGTCCGCTCTATGCGGTCCGTAATGTTGGAGTATTTCGAATTCTATTTTGTTTTGATAAGTAGGTGCATAAAGATTTTATGCATACGAAGCAGTACAAGCTTCTCTGGCTCGTTAGAATAACAAAGAAAACGCGGGAAACTGACAAAAGAACATCGCGGTGAAAATTTTTGCATGATACGTTCTAATAAATTTTCGTGAATAAATTGTGAAAATGATCTCTTCAAGCGACGAATCCTCCAATTTAATGACTTTTAAATTACTCGCCACTATACAAGCCACGGTCCGCAATGACAGTCCGCTGGCCACGATAAGCTAGCCTCAAGCTAAGCTTGTTATGGTCTCGGCCTTCAAGCTTGGTCATCATTGCAGCCCTTGCTGTCCACGCTATAAAGGCCTCGACCTTCAGTCTCGGCCTTCATTTCAGCTTGGCCATCAAGGGCTGCAATGCTGACCGCTCTGTGATGGTCTGAACCTGTGCTACGCTTCGCTTTCAGCCGTCTTCAGCCGCGGCCAGCAACCCACTCATTACAGACCTTGGACGTAATGTACTATTAAAAGTTTGGTTTCACCTTACCTGATACTCACTGCAATCATAGAGCGAAACGGATGTTGGAAAATACTTAGAAAAAGGCAGGTCTCTGCCTTACAGTGCCACAATAGAATTTAAATAAATAGATAGAGGATTAACCATCTGACCTGACCGGATATCCGATTCTTCTTCATCATCAGTCATCATGCTTGTCCACTGCTGGACATTAGCCACTCCTAACGAGAGCCATAGCACTCTGTCTTTTGACGTATCCAGCATCTGCTAGCAGTTTTTCGCAGGTCCCACCTAGCCGAAGGGTGTCCTACGCTACGTTTACCGAGTCGTGTTCTCTGCATACGACCTCATATCTTCGTGAACTGTTTGACATGGTGCCTGTGGCTCCCTTCTACCAGCACACCGCTCGCCATCGGCAGAGGTCTCATCCCCATGCCATAGAGCCTTTCTGTTCGCGGACTGTAAGGTTCATGAGAAATTTCCTCTCGCAAACACTCATTTTGTGGAATGATCTCCCTGCCGTGGTTTCCCCTCAGGACTTCGCAGACACTTTTTCAAAAAGGAACTTCTAAAACATTTAAAAGATCAGCAACGCGCGAGTAATGTCTCTGATGTTGCAGGCGTCCACAGGCCGCTGTGGTCGCATTCCATCAGGCAACGGACCGCAAGCTTTTTTGCGACCTTGATGGTATAAAAAATAGAAGCGAAAGGAATGGACAAAAGGGTAGATGGTTAATCTCACCTCACAGTGTATCTGTTCTTCTTCTGCCCACGTGGCAGTGGTGTGTTCTCCCCGAGCCACCGGAATCGAATGTGTGCTCTGCGATCTGCATCTGGAGGTGATCTGATCTGCACAGGGCCGTCTGCGGTGCGGTGTAGGTGGCGGGAACCGTGCCGTGCAGCCTTCGAGGACAGGGCTGCACTCAGGTGTCGTAGTTTATTTATTACTAGCTGCGCCGCGCGGTGTTACCCGCGTTAATAGCTAAACAATCATATTGAAATTATTGAATCAGTCTATAGGAACACGGCTCTATACCGGGTTCAAAAGTAGCCTATTGTTTAATCCATAATATAAGCGATCCTAGAACCAAACATCAAAATCCGTTCAGCTGTTTGAGCGTGAAGGAGTAATACCTAAACATAACAATATAATATTAGTGCGATCATTGATGATAATGATGTTCCAGCTGATTTCGACAACGGTGACTGTGTGACTGGACAAGGATTTTTTATCAGATAACGTTAGGGTGTTAGTTTTCTACCCATGATGGATTGCAAACCCAAGTATGTTTGGTAATACAAATAATATAATAATTATATAATATATATACACAAGGTGCCACGTTATTAGTGTACTAAGCCGAAGAGGTTGTTGTGCACCCTATAGCCAACTGATCCGCATGGTTGATTTTCAGAAATACGTTGATTTAAGTGTTCATGGTAAAAAAATAACATTACACTAACACAATAACACTAACATTAACATTATACGCTTAGCAAACAGACAACCCTATCACTAACGCAAACACACGTAAGGCCGGCCATTTTGTCGACAAAATTTTAGGGTTCCTTTAACTAGGCCGCTTTTTTGTACTAGGTTTACCTTAGTTTATAAGATATATTTATTATTTTTCATGTGCAAATAAAGAATACATGCTTCATCATGCTAAAACTAAAACTAGGCACGTACGTAGCACTTTTTAATATTTCGCGTTTTTCTAATATACATAATGAAAACTTTTATTACAAAATTGATAAATAATCTTTATTAAGTACAAATGTAGACGTACCTACCACGAAATAAACTTACATACATACCTACAGATAAACATAAACATAAAGTATATAGTAAGTTAAAATAATAGCTTAGAAGAAAAATGTCCGGAACCACCGTAAATACCACGGAAAATGTACCAAATATACGGAATCACGTACTGATGAACTGTTTAGGGCGGGAGGGTTTTCACTAACATAAAAATGGGCTAGTTAGGATGAAAGGTTCGAGGTCTTTTTTTCATTAAAAAACCTTGAAACCCGGAAAATACTACAACAAAAAAAATCGTGGAAGGGGGTGGACCACTCCCTTTCCGCTTAGTACACCAACAACGTGGCACCTTATATAATACCTAATATATAATCTAAATTCAATTCAATTCAATTCAATAAGTTTATTTCAGCTTAGAAACACGATACATATTTCAGCCATATAATGTGTAATAAAAAGAAAAGTAAAACAAAAACATCTTAAATTAATGGAACGCACATTCTGGGACAAACAATGTTCATGAGCGCATGGCTCTATGTGTGCGCGTCCAGTGCTTCATGAAAGCGCAGTCCGTGTCCAGCCTTCCAGCTATTAGTTGCAGATAGCTACTGGTACCGCCCCTAACGCGGCGCATCAAAGATGCTGTTCTGTTGCGGATGATTGCGTAAGAGTCATCAACGCGGGACTCTGCAAACATCCCGGACGCGCTACAGAAGCGGGGCAGTCCCAGTAGCACTCTGAATCCATTATTATACTGGACGCGCAGGGCATTCCAGCATTTCTGCGTGTAGTTAACCCACAGACTGCACGTATAAAAAGATTGACAGTACGCTCTAAACAAACTTATCTTAGCAGCTGTACTGCATCGCGCGAATCTGCGGGCCAACATATTTGCTCTAACTGATAATGCCCTGCGCTCCCTTTCTACATCTAGGTCACCTGAGAGAGTCTCGGCGACCCAGTGGCCCAGATACTTAACTCAGCTGCGTTCTTCAGTTCAGTGCCTGCCAGCGAAACTGATGGGACCGTGGAATAGGTCTTTGCTCCAGCATTAAAAACCATCAGCTCGCTTTTGCTGGCGTTGTATCTGAGCCCATGAGCTTCCGCATAACTCTCGCAGATTTTCAACAGCTTCCGGAGGGCACTGATCGATGGGCTCAGCAGCACCATGTCATCGGCGTAACTTATGTTGTTAACTGTCATTCCATCAATTGAACAGCCTATACCGGTGCTGCTGAGCTCACGGATCAGACGATCCATGTACAAGTTAAAAATTCGTGGAGAAGAAATTCCGCCCTGTCTCACACCACATTCCAGCCTGTACTCGGTCGATAACGATCCTGCCCATTAATAAATACAGTCTGATAAATGAATAGTCGCCTTTTTGGCGTACGCGTTGCGTTTTTGTTGCTGAAGGTTCGTACCTATCATACCTACTTTTAGCCATCCACAAACTAGTTTACCTTTACCACACTTTTACTTTCACTGTTTAGTTTAGCGGTCGAATAGGTTTCTGTTGAAATATGTAGGTCCAGCACATGCAAGGCATACTCTATGGTACTGCACTGCTGTAGGTACCTACTCATGTGCAGGCCTATTGCCCTGTACCTACAGAAATGAGTGCTGTAGCGTCCTGTTTTTGGCTTGCCGCATCTAGCATCTGCAGTCTCTCGCAGATCGTCGTCCAACCTGGCCAGAAGGCGTTTTATGCTACCGCTACAACAACACAAAAACTGGCATTCAAATATGGGCTTAAATAATGTTATCTTTACAGTGAAAAAATGGCTTCCCACAAGCTACAAACGAGTCCACGTCTGTCATCTGATGCCGATAATATAAAATTCATCTAAATGTTACGAGTTAAAACCCTATTCAAATGCACATTTTTGTAGTGTGTTGCAGCGGTGCTTTCCAGGTGTACAAGCTGTGTTGCAGCGGTGCTTTCCAGGTGTACAAACTGTGTTGCAGCGGTGCTTTCCAAGTGTACAAGCTGTGTTGCAGCGGTGCTTTCCAGGAGTACAAGCTGTGTTTCAGCGGTGCTTTCCAGGTGTACAAGCTTAACCTTACCTGTGGCCTTAAGTTTATTAAGTCGTGGTATAGAATGAACGTCTCTACATACTCTATTTATGGCTTTTTCTAATACCTAGCTTCCAAGTTGGTACGATACTTAATTAAACATAAAACGACGACATACCCTCATTACAGCCCTGTCCCTGTGGTTTAATGTGTGTTCAAGTGTCTTGTATTTGTTCTAATTCTGCGTAACGTGGCTTGGCTAGCATCGTTTGGTTTTATTCATAGTTCATTAGAACAATTACTTGATCGACAGTTTTAGGCTGAGCTATTTCTTTAAAACTAACTCGTAAGTTGACGTCCTCAGTGGCGCAGTGGACGGGCCTCAAGATGTTTGCGAGTTCGATTCCCGCCGCGGGACAAAATGTTTGTATTAGCTCCCGTTCTTGGTGAATAAGTAGTAAAGTATGTATATTAAGTCATCTAATATCACATTATTATTAGTCTAATAACGACTAAGCCAGCTTGTAGTAGGTACAATATGCGCGGTATTGTAGAGCTTGCTTAGTCATCTATCTATGCTGCGTTTGAGTACTAGATAACTGGCATACATAAATATATATTTTTTATTAAACATATAAAATTAATACAAGAGTATAAATTGAATAGATATTGTGCGGTCACCAGACCGCGTAATGCTAGATGCTTGCGCTAAATGTAAAGTAAGGCTATCAGTAGGTACCTACCTACCTATTTACCTTAATTACTAACTACCTACGGCCTAGAAATGCTGTATTTTAAATCGCGTGAAAACATTAATAATGCAGCTTTCACTGAAACGAGGGCTGAGTCTCAGCAAATAAAGATACATAGGTTTGCACAAATGTTCGAGTTCTCGTATTCTCCCAGTCTACAGAGGAACTTCGAGTAATACATAAATAAAGATACATAGGTTTGCACAAATGTTCGAGTTCTCGTATTCTCCCAGTCTACAGAGGAACTTGGAGTAATACATAAATAAAGATACATAGGTTTGCACAAATGTTCGAGTTCTCGTATTCTCCCAGTCTACAGAGGAACTTGGAGTAATACATAAATAAAGATACATAGGTTTGCACAAATGTTCGAGTTCTCGTATTCTCCCAGTCTACAGAGGAACTTCGAGTAATACATAAATTTAAGACACTTATATAAGACATCTATCTACCTGCTAAGATGGGTATCTCAGCAGAGCTTGTGTTAAGACGGGTGGTCGACAGGTATCTACTCCGAGGCCCGTGTTATGAAAGCTTGCTCATTCACAGATCTATGCTTGAGTAACGTTTATGCCGTAGAAAATTTGGCGGGTTTAAAAAACTATAAACCGACTCAATTCAGGTAAATAGTACCTATTCATCTTTGTCTTGGACAAACGAAATCAATCACATTTCCCTACTTTCCCTGGTCGAAGGTCTATGTTCACGTGCAAAAAATTTAGTTTTCACTTCGATATCGTGATATAGTTTCCTTAGTAGCGGAATCTAATAAGTACTACCACAGCTAGGCCTGTGGTAGTACTTATTAGATTCCGCTTAGTCACGCAGCGTAGCGTTTTATAATATACTACGATACGCTGCAAACGCTACCGTATACGCAAAAGGAAATCTCTGCTCTACGCTGTAGGCTAACTCGTAGCACGCAGCGTAGCGCCTTGTAGCTTAGCGTATCGTTTTCGTAGCACAGCGTAGCACTTCGTAGCGTATCACGCCGTAGAGCTTTCGTAGCACTTCTCACTCTCAGCTTAGCATAGGACGCAGCGTAGCACATAGTAGCTTTGCATAACGCTTTCTTAGCTATGGTGAACAATTATGTTTGTTCTGTGCCTCAGATCTCCAAATCTACTGAACAGATGAAGACGCAGACTTATGTATTTACCTACTACCTGCCTGCGGTTTCGCACGCGCTTTTCAAGTATCCTATGTCCGTCCCCGAGATACCATTTACATCTCTGCCAAATTTCATAAGGATCCGTTCATCCGTTTAGGCGTGAAAAGGTCAGACAGAGTGACAGACAGACAGAGTTACTTTTAAATGTATAATATTAGTATGGACATATCACAATAATCCATCTGTTTATCAGAGAAAGCGCATATAGTAGAATCAGAACAAATAGGCGTAATTTTTTTATTCTAGAAGGAAATATCCATAAACTTCGGTTCATAGTCGAGGTCCAGCGAGCGAGTTGCGACCGTATGCTTGTACCATAGGGCTGAGGATCGCGCGGTGCGTGTTCTGTTGATGGCTTCATAGTCCACTTCGAAGAGGCCGAACTTCACACTGGAACAAAAAAAAGTTAAGATGGTTAATATTATTAGAAGTTTATTTTTCGTAAAAGGGAGGGTTTTGCCCAGCAGTGGAACAGTGACGGCTAAAACTAAACAAATAAGTGATTTTAGTACAAAAAAACCTTACAAATTTTGGAGTTAGATGATGCGGTGTGAAAATGCCCAGGGGCCCCATTCTGCTAACAAATCGCTTCACTATGGCAATGGTAGGTATAGTCACAAAATCATCACATAGCATTTGTAGATTGTAGAACCTTCAGATGGTGCACGCGATCCTATTTGCACCGAGAGATTTATATAATGCTGTGCCCGCTCTCTGTTATCATGGGAAAAGGGCAGGCTACCTGTTTGTCCTGGAAAACGCATGCGAAGCCCCGGGCGGAAAATAGTCACATTTATATGCGAAAGTTTGAATGTATTGATGTTTGCACCTCCTCACGACGAAACTATCGAATGGATCGGTCTGAAGTTTTGCATTACATATAGTTCTAACATGGAATAACTTAAAAGCTCCATACTTTTTATCCCGAGAAACGTGCGAAACCGCGAGCGTAAGCTAATAAAAATAAAAGTTACCTGAGTCCAGCATCCCATTCAAAGTTGTCAACCAGGCTCCAAGCAGTGTACCCTACCACGTCACAGTCCGCGGCCAGAATGTACCGCAAGTAATCCCGCAGATAGGCGACTCGCTCCGAGTCCCGCAGTCCGGAGAAAGTGCTGTATCCGTTCTCGGTTATGATGATGGAGGGGTCGTTGCAGTTGTCTTTCACCCAGAGGAGGGCTTTCTCGATACCATGGGGGATGGACTTTAAAGGAAATGCAAAGAATTACATAAGTGGCGACCAAAGTTATCGACATAGCTCAAAGAATTTGCAAGCAAGTGGCAGTGGGCCGGCCATATCTTGAACCAGTAACCGCTGGAATAAACGTGTTCTTGAGTGGAAACAATGAATCGGCAAACTTAGTGTAGGACGCGTTCAATTAAATTTTATTGAGATATTTTATTTGAATGCCACGCACGCTTCCGATTAGTAGATCTTTCGACCGATCCGATTATATTATTATATCCGATCTATATCTAAATTTGGATTAGGTGAGCTAAGATTTATTGCAACAGTCTGCAGTTAGCTCAACCTCATATATAGTTTGTATTGTACATTTTGTAACTACTTTTAGGTAACCTACTAATTAATTGAGTTTCTTTGTATTTATTTTTGTTTGTTCAGTAGTTTTAAATGTATCTCACACACCCTTGTGTTCTAAATCACACCAAAATATGAAGAAGAAAAAAAACTGGCATCTTTAGTTTTGGCGTTGGCTTCGACCATACATCTTACAACGTCTTGGCTTCCTCGATACATGCCCAGCCTAATGTAATGAGCAATGAGGAAGCTGACGAAAATCACTGTTGAAATTCGCTCAGCAAATTATAAACAAAATTACCCTTTTCTTGTATACTAAGTTTATGTGTTCTTATTTTGTACTATGTATTTGCTGCAATAAATATTTTTTTATTTTTTTTTACTTTACCTACTTCAGACGTTCACAAACTATCGCCTATAGCTCTTCAGTTGGTAGTAGATACCTACCTACCGAGTGTAGTACTTACTGTAGAATGTAACACAACAGCTGGCTTGTAGTCCAGGTAGGAACCGACACCACCGACGTCGTCGTCGTACGACGGCACCTCGAACATGCCGGGAGAGTACGGAGTGTAGAATTTAGTAGAGTAGTGGTTCATGCCGAAGAAATCACTTGTACCTGAAAATCATTATTTTTTTTTCCAAATTGGCACAAATGTTTTTATTTCGTTCACACAGTACATAATCACTACATATCTTTACAAATTTTGAAACTTTCTTTTAAGTAAAGAATACTTGTACTAGGAGATTTCGCTCTTCTTTAATTGCATAAGAATTTACAAAAACTTTTTACAATAAAAAATTTTGACTAACACAAAAAAAACATAAATTAAAAAAAAATAAAAGTTGAGGGTAGATAAAAGGACTAGAGTAGATTAAACGTTTATCAGACAACAATGCACTGGTTATGAAATAATTAGGTATTTCATGCATTCTAGTGGTATTTCTGAGGATAAAGTGTTCTGGTAGGTACCTCTACTGCTAACACGCACCTGACGATCGTGACGTAACACGATCCCTCTGGACTTCACTGAAAATCAGCGTTGGGTGGACACACCAGTGTGCACCCAACACAATGCTGAGTGAAGGCCACGTTTGCCATAAACACTGCTACGCACAAAATAATATTTTTTTGTAACTTAGACAGTTAGACATTTCTTTAATAAAACATATTAGAGACTCACAGTTTACACCAAAATGCAATACTATACTTACTTTCTAGGGTACCTACAAACTAATTAAAACTAAGGTAGGTACTATCTAAGAGAGATAAGTAGAATGTCATTAAACAGGTCTACTTGTTGGAACTCCAGGAGGTAGTGTAGTCTATCATTAAACAGGTCTACATGTTGGAACTCCTGAAGGTAGTGTAGGCTGTCATTAAACACGTCTACATGTTGGAACTCCAGTAGGTAGTGTAGGCTGTCATTAAACAGGTCTACATGTTGGAACTCCTGTAGGTAGTGTAGGCTGTCATTAAACAGGTCTACATGTTGGAACTCCAGTAGGTAGTGTAGGCTGTCATTAAACAGGTCTACATGTTGGAATTCCTGTAGGTAGTGTAGGCTGTCATTAAACAGGTCTACATGTTGGAACTCCTGTAGGTAGTGTAGGCTGTCATTAAACAACATGTAGGCCATGTTGGAACTCCAGTAGGTAGTATAAACTAACATAGTCTTAAGGCTAGTTGTGTGTAGTATTATGATAAATAAAAATATTCTCATTTCATACTGCGGCCATCAACCGCTTGCCAAGCGTGGTGATAGGTAGTGACAAAACCCCCCCTTGTTTGGGGAGGCATGATCAGCAGTGGACTGGACAACATGTATGTTGATGGTGGTATTTCTGACCAATATATTAAACTTAGTGTAAAATATTCTAACAAATTTATACCTCAGTGCATATTGCCGACCACATTAAAACTCGATTTCTCGATTTTATTTTGAATTAAATTTCATAATTTGGCATAAGTGATAATATTTGAAATAAATTATAAAATTGCATGCTTTTAAGTCAAATAAAAACGTTCTGGTTGTTAGTCAGTTTTCACATGTATAATATGGTTGTACGCATAAGCGGCAGAATTCAGCGATCTAAAATAAGTCTTATGTACCGACTGTAACATTACCTGGTTCACAAACAATAAATGAATTATGAATTCTGATCCTCGCGCGTCAAGGAATTCTTTTGTTATAATTAATGCTGCCGACTAATAACATTTTTTTTGTTTAAAATTTAACTTGCCGAAGGGCTTGTCTTAAATGCCTTAAGATTTTTTTCTGATTTCTTACTATACCTAGGTAGGTACCTACCTACTAGCAATCTTTTTACACTCACCTTTCATATATTGGATTTCCTCCTCACTAAACTCAGGCAGTCGACTCTTTTCAAACCCTTGCTCCATGCTCCGCTCCAGGACCCTTTTCACCACCCTGTCGGGCCAGCCTCCCCTCGTGGAGAATATGGGATGCGAGTAGAGTCCCACTTCGAAGTCCATCGCGTAAAGACCTGCTTCTATGTCCTCGGGGGCGTCTGAAGCACCCATTCTGAAGTCTACTGCAATCGTTATGCCACATATACCTGGAAAATTTGTCATAATTTTTGTGAGTATAATTGTCGTATATATATTTTTTACATATATGTATAACTGCAGATATAGCTAACAGCTGTATACGTTGTTGTTGGAAGGATTTCTGCAAGGAAGTGGATTTTATATAATTTCAATGCAACGCTTGCTTGCGTTCATGGTATCATTTTAAAAGCTATTAAAAACCCCTATACAAATTTAAAAATTTGGTTTATTTCAATACCTACCTTTTTGTGTCGCCCGAAACTCTTCATCATAGACATGCCAAGCCCTCGCATGAGCCAACAGCAAAAACTTCACAGCCATATAATCAGCAATACCAGTCATATTGAGCCCCGGAGCAAACCTAGTCAGGCCGTACGAAAAGATAGTTATCTGCTTCGGCTCATTCACAGTCACCCAAGTCTTGACTCTATCTCCAAAAAGAGTATACAATCCCCTGGCATAGTCTTCGAACCAATCGACTATCAGAGGATTGGTCCAACCCCCTAAATCCTGCAGAGATTGCGGCAAGTCCCAATGGTACATTGTCACGACCGGGTCTATCCCGTGTGCTATCAACTCATCGATCAAGTTATTGTAATATATCTTCCCATCTTCGCTGATTTTGTTCGTGAATCCGTTTGGAAACAGGCGCGGCCAGGAGATGGAGAATCGATAGAAGTCGACGCCTAAGAACTTGATCATTTGGATGTCGCGTTTATAGAATTGGTAGGATTTGCAAGCATCGTCCGCTGTGCTGCCGTCGGAAACAGTGGATGGTTTTTTTGTGTAAACGTCCCAGATGCTTGGTGATTTGTCTGGAAAATTCAAAATACTAGTTTATAAATAGCTAAACACGGGTTATTTCTATTCCCAACGTCTCACGTGAGACGTTCTAAATAATGCCAACTTTTTAAAGACTGTAGGTAGTACAGAATAATGACAGTAAATTAATGAGTAGGTATTGAAGATTAAGTACCTATAAATTAGTTATTGTAATTAATCCTTTATTGACAAAGAAAATTACAATTCAATAATACAAACAAAATAGAACTAGTATTTGCAATTGAAACAATTAAGCTAACTGCAGACTGTTGCAAACAATCTACAGTTAGCTCAACTGATCCATATCAATATCAGTTGGAAGCGTCCTCGAGACACTGGCTGCATTGCCCCGCTGTATGGCAGTGCTGATGCGCTACGCCAGATACCCACCAGCTCTCGGGTCACGCGTCGCGTCGACCAGATGCTAAGATAACATTTTAAAAACCCGGAGAGCCTCGGTACCCCACGGACCTAGGGTATCGACCCCAAAGGGAGAAAATGTGTAGGCTCTGTCGAGACCTGCATATTTGCGTCTCTTGAGATCCTCAGCCAAATCTGCCACCGCACCAGCCCTCACGGATGTCCTCGGAAAATGGGAAGGCGCAAGTGTGTCGACGCATGTAGCTCCCACACAATGGACCTCCTCAACTCCCATGGGACTAGTGTCATGCCGTCGGGCCTCTTACTATCGTCATGCAATAGACTATTCGGTTCGAGAATAACTGGTACCTACGTTAGCGGTGACAAAGGGTCTATCTGCGCGATCGCCAGCAGTATGTTAGACTTGGAGTCTATGACTCTACACCCTATCATACGCGGTCAGGGGTGAGTCAGGGCTCAATATTAGGACGCCTGCTTTTTATCCTAATGAATAACGACTTACCAGATGTTGTAGAGGACGCAGAGTGCCTTTTGTACGCAGATGACCTAAAGCTCTACACTGTCGTACGTAACGCGGCTGACTGCGAGGCGCTTCAAAAGGATGTCAACGCGGTTTGTCAGTGGAGCTTAAATAATAAAATGGAGTTTAATTCCTCCAAATGCTCCGTAATGTCGTTCGGTCGAAGGAAAAACCCGGTATCCTTTGTCTACACGATTCATGGCAACGTAGTTCCTAGAGTAACGGTAGTCAAGGATTTAGGAGTTACTTTTGACCGAAAACTCACTTTTCACGAGCACATCTCCACAATCGCCAATCAGTCTTTCCAGAGACTTGGATTTGTTATGAGAAACGCCCGAGACTTTCATAGTGACAGTGTTGTGCGACTCTTGTTCGGGACCCTGGTGCGAACCAAGCTGGAGGCAAGCAGTTGTGTCTGGAATACCCACGAACGTACGTACGCATTTTTACTGGAAAAGGTTCAGAAGGCGTTTCTTAGATCTCTGTACAAACGATATTTTGGGTACTATCCATTTATGTACACAACGAAGTTTCTCCAAGAGTGCCTTGAGAATAACTCTTTGCAACCCAGACGGGCTTATGATCAAATAGCAACAATGTGCAAGGTGCTCTATGGTATTATCGATGCTCCTGATCTGCACAACCTTCTATTTTGTCTCTACCTGCCCGATAATTACATTCGCAAGAGAAGCCACAGACTTTTCTCTGTGACTTTCTGTAAAACCGCTGCCCATGCCAACTCTCCACTGCCTCGCACACTCGCCGGACTTAACAGACTCCTTGACGAGAACCCAGACTGTGATATCCTCGCAGATGAATGAAAAAGTCTAATGTTGGTATGCCTGAGGTTTTGTGAGTGTGATGAATGAATGGATGCATGCTTGTTTTGTTCATATTATTTTGTTTTTGTACTTCTTATCTATTTAATGTGAAACTCTAATTTATTTATTCAATCAATTTATTTTGCCTTAATTGCGGAGGGTTGATTTATTTTTAAGTATACACATGATATTTTTTAAATTTACTCATTTATAATTATGTAATTGTTAAATGTTATGTTCATATGTATCTAATGTAATTGGTTGTAAATAATCGTGTTAGTTACAAATAAATAAATAAATATTTTTTTTCAACTAAAGAACACGTGCTGTAGACGGAAGACAGGAACGCTGGAAGTTTTTTATAAGCTTGAAATTTTGCGTATACCTAAGCCTCCCAATTTAACAGGCAGGGAGGCCTGCGACCACGCCTTGTCATCTAAATCGCTCAAAGAATACGTAAATTTAGGTAGAAAAAGGCAAAACCGAATTATTGTAAAAGCCATATGGCTATTAATTTTGAACAGTCTGTCCGAAGTTTTGTTGAAATTTTGATTTTTCTCATCTGCAAAGGACTGAAAAGACTCATCAAGAATTGGTGAACCAAGGAGGCGAAGTGAACATTTATCTACAACTGTTATGTTGGGGGCTAAACTATTGAATTTTCCAATGATATTGTTTTTGTCTACACAAGAGCCCGAAATAAAAAGCTCACACTTTGAAAAAATGTATTCCAAACCTATTTTACGAAATTCATCTTTGATGATTTTTAGATCATCAAAAACTGTGTTTACCTCTCCACCTAATGTTCCGTCATCCAAATACCAAACATTGAGCTTGGATCGGAGACGTTGAATGATCGGTTGGATGGCAAAGCTAAATATGGCCGGACCAAGAGGGTCGCCCTGCTGACATCCAACAGCGGACAAAATGACTTTGTTCTTGTAAATTAATTTTGACGGTGAACCGTAACATTGCCAGAGAAAAGGGTAAATTTCTGGAATTTTGTCTTTAATTTCTTTTAGCAAGGCGCCCCTGTCTACGGAATTGAAGGCGTTCTTGACGTCTACCTTTAGAATAACCTCCCCATAATTTTGGTCTAAAAATGTACAAAGGGAATGTACTGCGGTCTCACATCCGCCTCGCGAACCAAAGCCTAGCTGAATTGGTCGGAAATAGTCGGCTTCTTTCTGACAGCAGACTTTAGCCGCAAGGCGGCGGTATGTGGTGCCCACGGCTATGGGTCTTATACCGCCATCCTTCTTTTTTAGGGTATATTGAATATTAATGAGATATATTTTTTTTAAACAAAAATGATTCCATTCCAGCCAGTCAAATAACCACTTTCTTAGATCAGTGATTCTTTTACACAAATATTGATATTTTTTTTATATCAACACATATTGTGAGAACTATAATAAGTATTCTTCAAATTAGTAGCATAAAATATCTTCTGTTCATACAAAAATGTTTTGTAACTTAAGAATTAAAATTGAAAAAAATCACTGTTTCGCCACTAAGAAGGTTAACTAAGTATTGATTCAATTATGGAAGACTTACAAACACGTAGTAGGTACCTACATGATTTTTTTACCTAGATTTTTCAGTTATGGTTGTAACCGGTGCCAAACGACATATAAAATCATTACAAACCACATGTATTCCGTGATGAAATGTTGTAATTGGTATACTTTCCTAGATAAAGGAGTTTGAAAATATAAAACATCAATTATACAACAAGCTTGTAAATTACACAAAGAAAAGAAAAAAATTAGAACTAGTGTTTACAATCGAAACAGTTGAGCTAAGTGCAGTCTGTTGCAAACAATCTAGGGGTATCTCAACTGAATACTGGCATTGCGGTGTGAGATGTAATAGCTGTTTGTGTTAACCTTTCCAGTCCAGCGTCTTAAATATACCTTTTAGCACATTTCACCAACAAACATACATGCAAACTTTCGCATTAATAATATAAGTGTGAAGTGTGGTAGTTTCAAGAAAATGAGCTGTCAACTGCACAAATTAAAAATAATAATAAAAAAAACAGGTAAAAAAATTTGTTCCCCAATAAGTAAAATGTGTATGATTTTTTTATGAATGATGATGATGATGATGATATCCTCAATCCATCCACACTAAAACAGCCTGGTTTGGTGTTCGAAACGTCAAACCTAGACAGTGCGACTGGCCATAACTGGGCTACTCATAGACCACTTCATATTTTCGGTATAAATACTATATTTACAGCACATTTATTATTATAATATGTATTTTAAAGGATACCTGAGTTATTATACCACCTATTTTAGGCTACATACCAGTAATAAGTCTCAGCTTTATGTTAGATAAGCTAGAAACATCGTGATGGATGCGGTCAGTTACAAGCACCAGCACCGGTTCTTTACTGTTTTTATCACACAAAGAGTACTGGAATCCCAGTCAAGAGTACTAAAATCAAGAATACCTACTTAATTTTTTCCTGGATTTCCAAAGCAAGTTATTTCAATAGAACCCTAGTTTTTCAGCAAAACAATGAATAAAATTTACCAACATACCTTGTCGGCAAGTGAAGTTCGACTACGGATTTCTCGGAATTTTCGTATATAACGCAACAAGACAAGTGAACGAGCGCTAGATACCTACTTTGCTCTAACAAGAACGCATTTCAATAGGTTAGAGCAAGATAGAATTATAAACAAACGTGAATTTGAGCGTAATGTGGACGCCAGCTGACAGGCCCGAAATGGACCTCTGCACTGTTGAGCGGGTATTTCAGGAGGTACTTGCCTGAAACGTTCCAAGCGCCCTCTATTTGAAAAGCAGCGGTTGCGACGCCAAACTTGAAATCTTTAGGAAATGGTGTCACTCTTGAGCTGAAACATTTTTTTTTTTTTTTTACTTAATTTAGTCACAGATTTTATAATACTACTCCCTTAGTCATAATATATTAAATACCTAGAGCATTCAGCCAAAAATTGCTGAACTTGCTGATACGTTACAATATTATCAAGACTGGTATATGCTTCGTACTATACCTACATATATTTACCTATATATTATATACTAACGGTTCACCTTACTTAGCATATATGGCTGTTGACTTTGCCGCACAAACCTTTTATTTGATTTACATTATAAAATAATAAAATCGGTGAATAAATAAACGGTTTTCGCGGCAAAGTGAACTCAACGACCAAAGATGCTAAACAAGGTCAACTGTTTAGTTATAGGTAGCTAGAACTAATACTGCGAATCATCGGGGTCAGTTGGGGCATGTGCGGCTTGGGGGGAGGGTGGCGAACATGTATATACTATTTTTATTTTAAATGTAACTGTATATGGATCATGTATCTGAAATAAAAGCATATTATTATTATTAATATACAAAAATTTTGTGATGGTATTGCTACAACCGCCATGATACGAGAAACAATATTAGTTCCAAGAAAAAAAACTAGGAGCGCCAATTGAATGAAATAGGATTTGACGCCATTTTTATGTTACACTGAGATTACTCAATGGTTTGAAGTTGGCACGTGTGCGTTGTTGTGCAACAAATATCGATTTTGTGCTTAGATTGGCTGATCTGTAACACGTAAATGTTTTTTTTTGTATCCTAAGCTTCTATTTATGTAGTTTTTTATCTGTATTTAAGCAAAATACGCTATAATTCCCGGTTCAAAAACCTTACCTTAAATTGTATTCAATTTATTTGTTTGGGAAAGTGCGGCACTATGACGCACTTGTCCCAAGTCAGATGCTTGCAACTTTTTCAAACTTCATTTTTGTCTCATTTTTTCTTTTTACTTTCCAGTTCATGGTACGAAATTACGAGAAAAATAAAAATTTACCTATTTTAACTCACAGCACATTATAAGAAGCTTTAGCGGCATTAAATAATTAATAGGAATTGAGTGGCATTAGTCTCTCATAAGGTCCTACACTAATTTCGTGACTATGATATTTTTTTTATCAAACTTAGTAGTTAATTTATTAAGTGCGATTAATATATGAAACTAACTCATTATTTTCTTCTTAGTTTTTGTGTATTGTTTCATTATCCTATCCTAAGAAATAGATTAATAAAAAAAAAAAGTTTTACTCTATTTTTCATTTATTATTATAAAGCGTTTTCGCATTCACACCGAACGACCAATGCAAATTAACGCATTCAATTTAATTAATAAAATTATACGCATAAAACATTTAAAGGTTTTTTTTAGTGTAGATAAACATCATCATCATCATTACGAGCATAAGTGTCCACTGCTGCACAGAGCCTCTTCCAAAACTGAAGGGTTTCGCCATAATCACCACGATCATTAGTGTGAAGTTCATTTTTTTGAGGTGAACCTTTTTTCTAGGATCCATCAAGAGTCGAATATCGACTTCTATTTGAACGTTCCTCTTACTGATATTCAAGTTGAAATCAATTACAGATTATAGTCATTTACTGGCAGTTTTTGACTACTCCCGCTCTTGCCCCATTTCGTTGGGAAAATGCGGCTTGGCTGTTAAAAACCCATTGAAATACCTAAAATACTATATCAGATTGCTGAAATTGTAGATTCCATATGGAGATTATTCATCAGGTAATGTAATACTGGAACAAATTATTTAAAAATGGTCACAGGATCAACACTATTCGAGTGCAAAGTAAACTTATAACATATTATGCCGCACTAGCTCCAACTTACCTTATTTGATAGGTAATTAGATTTTCAGCAATATTTATTAACCCTTATCGCACTTTTTAAAAATTGTAAGTACAAAGGATAATCATATCACAGATGAACTTTTTAATAAGCTAATGAATAAGTACCTACTTACAAGTAAAAAAAAACTCACCTGTTATTGGCTATCGCAGAATTGACACCGGTTTGTATCGTAACCATCACACACAAAATCAAGAGCGGAAATTCACTGAAAACAAGAATAAGATTGTACAATAAAGTTTCAGTTACTTTACCATCCTGTACCTACTCACGGCAACTGGACGGCCTGTCTGTCCGTACAGACCTACTCACGGCTACTGGACGGCCTGTCTGTCCGTACAGACCTACTCACGGCTACTGGACGGCCTGTCTGTCCGTACAGACCTACTCACGGCTACTGGACGGCCTGTCTGTCCGTACAGACCTACTCACGACTACTGGACGCCCTGTCTATCCGTACATACCTACTCACGGCTACTGGACGGCCTGTCTGTCCGTACAGACCTACTCACGGCTACTGGACGGCCTGTCTGTCCGTACAGACCTACTCACGGCTACTGGATGGCCTGTCTGTCCGTACAGACATACTCACGGCTACTGGACGGTCTGTCTGTCCGTACAGACCTACTCACGGCTACTGGACGGCCTGTCTGTCCGTACAGACATACTCACGGCTACTGGACGGCCTGTCTGTCCGTACAGACCTACTCACGGCTACTGGACGCCCTGTCTGTCCGTACATACCTACTCACGGCTACTGGATGGCCTGTCTGTTCGTTCTGAGGTCTATCCATTGAAATTCATTAAAGGACGCTTTCACAATTTTCGGCGCCCCCGTTACCCGCCAAGGCCTAGTTTAATTAATTCTCCAAAATACGCAATCTGTTGTTTCGTTTGTTTTTTGTGCAAATTGATACTCTATGGCTTGTAATGTATTATGAAAGCTTGCTCAGTCATCGATCATAATCATAAATCATTTATTTACAGGAATGTAGGTAGGTACATTAAATAGGTCTTAATTATATTACAACAAATAACACTCCAATACATTCTGCCTCGTCAAGGCGTGCAAAATTAATAAATAAAGCTTTATACTTACATATAATATTCAAAATAACTGATAGCGAATAAAAATTCAAACTTCAGAAAAAAAAATAATTAAAATTTTAAATATAGTTACATAATGTCATTCTTTTTAAATTAAAATAATCCTTAACGTCATAAAAACATTTATCCATGAGCCACATTTTCCGTTGACAGTCGGGTAAAAAGCGAATTAACTCTGTCTGTCTGTAAGTGTTATCTTTTAACGCCTAAACGGTTGAACAGATCTTAATGAAACTTGGCAGGCAGGTATCCCGGGAGAGGACATCTTTTTAACTCAGAAAAGCACGTGCGAAGCCATGCGCAGAAGCTCATACTAAACAGGTAAGTAGGTACCTACTCAGGAACTCAGGTAGGTACTTATAAAGTATGCTCACATAATTCGTTCCATGTCACAAATAATTTGTATAAAACACACCGTATCTTAAACCACACTGAAATAAAAGTTGAGTGTAACAATAACTACAATCAGTTTTATTATTTTATTGCCCGAGATAATTGATCGAGCGAGCGAAGCGAACTAAGATCTCAATAGTCTCAAGCGCCTGCAGGTAATAGCAACGTTTCTCCGAGTGTAACTCGTATTCAAATTAAACTGCTATTTGGCTCTCCAATAATAGCCCGTTTCTCGAAGTTTGCACACATTACGTCAAAGCTATTATTGCGATTTCTATCAGAGAATACTACACTTTAGGATAACAATTTAACGGACGTTTTTCACAGAAGATTCACAAATGATGTATACCTACCTCGACAAGGTTAAACGACGAAGCTGCATAATATCCGATGATTTTTCAAAGAACTGGGTCTGTTTTGAACGGAGTTTAGTTGACCAGTCTTTCAATAAGTGGTTTAAAATCTTGAATCAAACAACATTTGTAGGGACCGATACCTAATTATGCATTTTTCTATGTATAGCCAATCGTATTTTCTAGGTTGCCTAATCATCATCGATCAACTAATCAGCGTTTGAGAAACCGATTGTTTATCGCAAAAACTAGGTAGGTAGGTTCCATACAATACATTTTGATTTACAATACAATAGGAAATGGAAAGCGTCTATTTTATGACCTTCGTATCCAGCATTATTATTGTATTCTAGTTTTTTATAGCTAGGTAAACTAGATCTAAGTTCGAAGCGAACCACTCGTCTCAATGACGGGTATTCAGATTAGATGGCCTATCTAATCTGAACCAAAGAAAGTCGTAGGAAGACATAATACCACTTGAATTCAAATCAATAAGAATAAACCGCCAAGTGCGAGTCAACTCGCACACGAAGGGTTCCGTAACATAGAAATCAGGCAATTTTTTTAAAGAACATCGTATTTTCACTTGGTTGGAGACCCTTTAAGTTTTTAATTTTATTATATTTTTAGTATTTGTTGTTATTACAGTTGAAGTGTTACTTATTTATTGAAAGTTTCATGTATTGTGCTTCAAGAGATACAGCCTTGACAAACGATGAGCAAAAAATAGCCAAAAAAATCAAGATTTTGTATGGGAGCCCCGTTTAGTTTGGATATTTATTTTATTTTTATTATTTGTTGTTATAGCGGCAAGAGAAATACAATATTATCAGAAAATTTAAACTCTCTACCTCTTACGGTTCATGAGATAGAGTCCTGTGACATACGGACGGGCGGACCGCGGATAATAGGGTTCCGTTTTCACCCTTCGGGTACGGAACCCTAAAACAGTAGGTATAAAAATTTATTAGAATTATCTTTGCTCATGGGGGGCGAATAGCTTCATTAACGTGAATTTAGTTATGTAGATAATTTAGCAAAGATATTTATTAGATGTAAATAAATCTATATGGATAAAACTGATAAAAGGGATAACCCAACAGATTCTGTTGTTGCCTAAAATATTTATCAGATTTTTAATTTAGATACTTAAGTTTTAAGTTTAACTTTCAGTTCATTTGATTGTATATTCTTCTCTCTCCATCGTTTCATCGTAGGTACGAAGTGTTGGGTCATCACATCACATCAACTCAACTTATTGATTGTTCTGAATGTTCTTTCCGGTGGTTGGCAGTGACGCTTGATTATTTTGTAGGTAACTTTGTTAAATTTCATTGCTATTTCTGATTAGATTGGTAAAACTGACTGAAGTGGCTCGGGGGATTGCAAAATCCGGATAAATAGCTTATCCGGTTAATCCGGATACTTCGAATAATGGTACAGTTAAAAAAAATAACTGCCTGCGGCTTGGCACTCATTTTCCCGAGGTTAAAAGTAAGCTTTTTATTATTTCCGGTCTAGAACTACATTTATGCAAAATTTCGGCATAAGTGATTTTGTTTTTTGCGTGATAAAGTAACGAACATCCATTTATTTTCATTTCCATTTCCATTTACGCAAACTTTCGGACGGAACGGATGAAAATTTTTCATACATGATTAGTTATACTCTTCTATGCCGATGATATAGTCGTTGACCTGGATTATCATATAGGCTACATTTTATCCCGGAAAAACGCGGGCGAAGCCGCGAGCTAGTTTCTAAGAGAGCTAGACCCAGTTTATAATAAAAGTGTGATGTTGTTTCAATTATTTTAATTACTTTCCTTATATCTCATCATTACCTTTTCCATTGTTTTTCAATAAACGTTATTATTATTATTCACTTCATTTATTTTAAATCTCGTTATAAAATACATTTTTTACTATAGAAAATAAAATATTATAAAACTATTCTACAGTAAAAAATATATCAAAACGGTGAATCACCGGCCGCGAAGCTAGCCTTAAGCGGCCGGTGACTAGGACTGCAGAGAGAGGAACTTCCTGACGATACGCGCCGAGTCCAGGAGTACCGCCTTTTGAATCTGACCCTTGATCCAACTTCCTAGCGAGAGTCTCTTGAGATGTTGATCGAGGCTCTTCGCTATTACGCCGTTAACTGAAACGACTATCGGGACGACGGTCGCTGAATCAACATCCCACATGCTGATAACCTCGTTGGCTAAGTCAAGATATTTGCTAAGTTTATCTTTCTCAGCTTTAACGAGGTTAACATCATGTGGTATGGTGACATCAGCGAGCACCGCCCTCCGTTCTAACCGATCTATCAGTACAATATCAGGCGTATTCGCAAGAATAGTCCTGTCTGTAATGATAGATCGGTCCCAATAGAGCGTGGCACGGCCATTTTCGAGAACTGGCGCCGGTGTGTACTTATAGAGGTAGTACGGAACTTCAGGGCCAGTAAGGCCATATCGGAGAGCAAGTTGCTGGTGTATAATTTTGGCTACTTGGTTGTGTCTGTGCAAGTACTGAGAGTTAGCAAGGTGCGAACAACCCGAAAGTATATGACGAAGGGTCTCCCCAGGAAGATGACACGCTCGACTAATATCGATCGTGCCATCTTTCATTATATACTTTCGGTAATTGTTCGTCTTTACCACCTCATCCATAATTGCACAGACAAAACCTTCGGTTTCCCCAAAGAGGTAACCTCTTTGGGGAAACCGAAGCGTAGCCAGTTTACGGAGCTTAGGAGATCTACATCAGGTCCTGTGAGGACCTTGTAGAATCTCCCATGCAGCTCTTTGCTCTCCCATATAGCCATCCTGTCCTGAATGCTCATCACCTTAAGTTTGCGCCAGTTCTCGTTAGCTAAGGAGAGAGGAGTAAGGTTCTTATCAACTGCAACCACATCACGATGTATCTGGTATTCGGCTTGATGAAAATGATTTCTGAGATTGCATACCTCACGGTTGTGTAGGGTTTTGGCGTTTAAAAAGCCTCGATCTTAACATTTCCGCGGGATATACAATCTCATTACCGAAGCTCGGGGGTGTCGCATGCGATGAGTGGTTAAAAATTGACTAACCTTACAGTCCAAGGCGTCTAGTTCAGTCTGAGTCCATCTTAGTATGCCAAAGTTATAAATGAGTAATGGCATTACCCAGCCGTTGAAGGCACGCACCTTGTTGCCACCTGACAAAAGGCTATTTAGCACTTTTGTGAGGCGACAAAAGAAGCGCTCCTTCACCGACTGCTTTATGTCCCCGTCTACTATACCCAACGTTTCTGGCATACCAAGATATTTGTAAGTTTCACCCTCTGAGAGATATTTGAGGGATACTATCTCTGAAAGTTGTAAATTATTAGAATTCACAACTTTCCCTCGCTGTATTTGTATGACCGCACATTTATCAACGCCGAACTCCATGTTAATAGCACTACTGAATATATGTGTGATATTCAGAAGCGCCATTAACTGTGTTTTATTCGACGCAAATAGTTTGAGGTCATCCATATACAACAAGTGAGAAATGACCTCACCATCTCTCCGAAGGCGATAGCCTATTCCTGAATCTTTCAGTAGAGTACTGAGTGGATTCAGAGCTAGGCAAAACCACAAGGGACTCAGACTGTCGCCCTGGAATATACCCCTCGTTATTCTTATCAGATCATTGGTGGTTGTTGGATCCAATCGGCTCCCTGGATGACTATAATGATTATTATTATTATTATTATTGTTCGCTGTAATGAAATGACGAAATGAAATAAAATATTAATGAAACAGTATAATTTTGAATATATCATCTTGTATTCAGCTTTAAAAAATCATAGTATGTATCTAGGTTCTAAATAGAAAAATGTTATACACAAACAACAAGACGACAAATTACAATAGTATTTACACTTGTATAATATCAATTTCTAAAAATCTAAGCCGACACCAGAAAGCAGTTTGTCCAGAATACTTGTGGCATTGCCACGTCTGCCCCGCTGAATGTTCATGCCAATTCGTTGACCGAAATAGAAGCCACCATTCCGATCACCAGTGGATTCTATGAGAAGTTTGGTAAGATCTTTATGAATTGCGTGTGCCCCAGGACCCCAATTCATTATTTGCACCAGGATGGTGAAAATAAAGAATACGTTCATTTATGCTAAAAATAAAACTAGGCACGTACGTAGCACTTTTTAAAATTTCGTGATTTTCTAAAATACATTAATCATTGTAAGCTAAAATAATAGCTTAGAAGAAAAATGTACGGAGCTACCGTAAAATTCTCGGCATGGCTAAAGAAAAGATGGCCACTCAAATAATGCCGCGGTCGTCTCATTGGCTCACGTAACGTACCTACTACGCCTAAGCTACAGGAACGCGCCTATAGAGGCTAGGTCAGTGTGCCTACTCTACACATTTAATGTGTATAACTAGAGTATGGGTGGTGACAATTGAAGGTCAAGAACCTTACTGATGAACAGCTGATGAAGGGTTACTCACTAACATAAAAATAGGCTAGTTGGTATAAAAGTTTCGAGGTCTTTTTTACAGTAAAAAACCTTGAAACGGTGGGTGTGGGTATACCACGCCCTTTCCGCTTAGTACACCAATAACGTGGCACATTGTATAATCTAATAGACGCTTAGCCCTCCAAATCAATACTATACTTAATCAACTACACAGGCAAAATAACTAATTCGTTACAACCAAGTTTACTTACCCACTTAGCATGGTAGCACATCGCCAACTCAATGCACTGACACAAACATCACAACACAACCAATATCAACTAAGCTCACTGAACTACTTGGTACTAGAACAGGGGAGTGCATGGCAGCTGCGGCGTGTGGTGTCGCACCGCTGGGGTAGGTTAAGCGTAAGACAATATGACGTATATACGTAGCCGTGCAGGTGCAGGGCTAGAGTAACCAGAGTTACACGAAAAAAGACGCCCGACGTCAAAAGTAGGTACCTAACAAATTATGTAACGTCTCAAATTAAAGCTTATTTACGATCGCGAGCTAAATAATGTTTGCCTAAAAATATTGTCAATTACCTCAGATAATTATTCGAATTATCCGGATTTCGATGCGCAAAAAAATACCCAATTATCCGGATACTTCAGATAATTCGGATTTCGGATAATCCGGATTGCAATCTCCGGTGCCACTTTGCGCCGAAAATAACACTGCCCAAAAAAAAAGGGGCAAGCCGCGATTTTCATGAAGCTATCTTGATTAAATTGTTTAGTTAGATATCAGGCAGTTATTTAAAATTAATAAAAGATTTCGGATATTTTTTTGCCAATCGCTAAAGTATCTACTACATTACTAAGATATGGGGGGTCACATCACGACTCACGACCCCCATGACCGAGGCTGAAATAAGTTGATAGTATGAAAACAGGACCATATTTCTAAGCCTCCGCTGTCTGTCGGTCTGTGCGTCTGTCTGTCTGTCAGCGGGCTGTAGGTATATTCTTATAAACCGGTTGAAATTTTCAGTGTGTATTTCTTTTGCCGCTATAACAACAAATAAATGTGTGATTGTGAGAGACAAATAAATGCTTATTATTATTATTAAATAATAAAATAAACAATTTTAAAAACCATACATAAAAAATGTTTATCACGGCGTTTTTTGCTCTATTTTTGTTTCTTATATCTTGAACCGTAATAGGTAGACAGTTGAAAATTTCACAGAGTGTGTATTTATATGTATTGCCACTTTATCTACATAATTCAATACAATACAATACAAATATACTTTATTGTACACCAACAAAAATACAATACAAAAGACATTGCATAAGACACAAGTACAATGGGCGGCCTTATCGCTAAGAAGCGATCTCTTCGAGGCATAATTATATTATAAAATAAATATAATAATTAAGCAAGCACAGTCCGTACCAAGTTAAAAACCGATCACTGAAGTAATGCAACGTTCAGTACTCGCGGTCAGTACTTGGGTACCTACTTGCACCGAGTCATGTTGGCTTTTTGCTTTTTTATCTATTTACCAAAAAAATAGTTTCTTCAGGATTCCTTTTGATTCTTTTGCGAAAGTAAATAAATACATAATAAATTAAGTATGTACCTACCTACATTATATTAGTTTTGAACGATGGACTCGCACTTGTCCAGTTTTTTTGAACTATGATCGAACTTCTGACACGTCTATTGTCATTTTGTAGAAAATAAAACATGCAGCAAGGTGGCAGCAGAACTCCCGCACAGAACAGCTGTTCAGCTGCTGCTGGGGCCAACTGAACCACAACGTGGGCGAGCTCTTCATACCATCACACCTTCATACCTGGCACCTGCCAGCTCTGAGGTGCCAGCTGCACGTCGTCGAGGAGCGGGTCCATCGGTGGTGCACGTCGTCGACGAGCGGGTCCATCGGCTGCTGTTACGATGATGGAGGGGTCGCGGCAGTTGTCTTTCACCCAGAGGGGGATATGGGAGAACTGGAAAATAAATGCAAAGGAATAAATAGGTAGGTATTCAGCGGTTCTCCTCCAACTTTTATCATTTGTGCCGCTAATGTTTGAAATTTGCTGCCGGCTTGTGTTTTTCCGACCAACTACAACCTGGCTGTCTTCAAGATTAGAATGAATATGTGTCTTCTAGTTCGACCCTAATACAGGGTGAATTTTTAGTACTCAAACCTCAGTCGGTCCAGTAGATACTTTTGATCCTTATAAGAAACAGGATCGATTGGCATCAAAAAAGGTTTTTGTGTAAAATTACCATTTTCTTGCTGACTGTACATTTTTTCAAATATCTGTGAATGCAGTTCAGAATATCTTAAAAAGTTATGGATGGGCTCCTAGGAACGTTTTCCTGTAACTATAACGGTTAAGGTACCTGCCCTTACTATCCCGTCTCAAAAATTCACCCTGTTTATTGAGATTTTTTAATTCTTTTTGTTTTGGGCCATTATAGGTGTATGAAAACTAAAAGTAGCCATAAAACCAACAAATTAAATTTTACTAAACCTAACAATAACATTTCGATTTGTTTTGCGAATAAACTCCTTACAATAAACTCCTTACAATAAACTCCTTACAATAAACTCCTTACAATAAACTCCTTACAATAAACTCCTTACAATAAACTCCTTACAATAAAACCCCAAATAATTAAAATATAAGATTTTTATTTATATCCTGCATAATTATTTATTAAAAAGGACATCCTACGTGGGAATCACTTAGAGGCTATTAATATACATTGCAGGATCAATACATTTGCAGGATAATATACATTGGAGGATTGTGTTTCCACATTTAGGGGACGCCGCAGCATGTACAACATTTAGAACTCATAATAACATTTATAATTAAAATAATAATGTGTATACAGCGATCGTCGTTCCGATAATCGTTTCGGTTAACGGCGTAAAAGCGAAGAGCCTCGATCAACATCTCAAGAGACTCTCGCTAGGAAGTTGGATCAAGGGTCAGATCCTAAAGGCGGTACTCCTGGATTCGGCGCGCATCGTCAGGAAGTTCCTCTTTCTGCAGCCCTAGTCACCGGCCGCTTGAGGCTAGCTTCGCGACCGGTGATTAACAGTTTTGATATATATATTTTACTGTAGAATAGTTTTATAATATTATATTTTCTATACTAAAAATGTTTTATAACAAGATTTTGAATAAATGATGTGAATAATAACAATAATTATTTATAATAACAATAATCATTTTTATTTCAGCTAAACACAAATCCATATATTAGTTAGTAGGTAACAATTGTCTTAATAATTATAAACTTTTTCGTAGACGATGGATGAATGAACTTAAATTATTATTTACCAAAAAGGCATACAACTTACTTTACTGACATTGACTTACAGAAAATAAACAAATTAACATAAATACCTATTTTTAACCAATCAAAAATCAACAATAGTATCTGGGCCATCGTGGACATGGAGTAAGGGTTCTTAGTGAGGGCTAAAACAGTATAAATTGGTAGTAAGTAGGTAAACCAAAGATACGTACCTAGCTATGTTAAATTCAATGTAGGTACTAAATTAATTATTGTTATTAAAGGTCCAACAATAAAACTAAAAACCAAACAGCGAACTTCAAAAGTATTTTTTTTATAATTTAGGTATTTTAGAGTTTTATTCTGAAGCTGTCTACACACCTAAGCCGCCGCCCCGCCGCGTGCCGGCTAGGCGGCGGCACGACCCGCCGGGCAAAGCCTTATTTTGAACCGATTTAGCCGGCGCGGGTTGCGCCCGCGCGAGCCCGCCGGTTTCGTGCCGGCGGCGCGGCGGCGGCGGGCAGGGGCGCGGCGGCGGCGGGTTCGGTGTGTAGACAGACTTAGCAATAACAACATCTATAAAAACAAAACACGAAAAAAAATAAACGAAACGCTAGTCAGAAATCGATAAATCACATAAACATCTTTTTTAAATAAGTATAAGTATTAGAAGTGCTGTCTCATGTTAACATTTACTGTACATGTAAGCATAGCATCTATACTGTTGGTGTAGGTACCTATTTTAATAAATAAATAAACATCACTGATAAACCAAATCCTGCTGTCAGAATGGCTGCTTACTTCCGTTCGTTCGGGGTTTCCATTTAGGTAGTTTACGGCGGCGCTTACACATTTTCGCGTCAATAATTTTGTATCAGAGGAAATACGTTTTTTTTTTAAAGTGGGCGTTTTAGGTGCAGGTTCCATAGATCAACTAATCAGCGAATATGTAGCGATATAGGCTATATACCCACACATGCATGGTTAATGATTAAATATGCCTGCAACGCTAGATCTAAGTTCGGAGTGAACATGAACATACCTATTCGATATCCGAATGACATGACGGGTATTTAGATTAGATAAGTACCGTAGCTAAGTCGTTCGCAGGAAGACAAAACACCACTCAACTTCTCAAACCAATAAGAAAAACAAACATACGAATGTATAATGTAGTACCTAACCATTATCTTCGATCATGGGGGCTGGCGAATAGGTAGAAACCTCGACTGACGTGGATTCAGATAGACATGAGAATGTTAGAGGTAGCTATCAATAAATAATAACTGAGATGCGAACGAGTTCAAAAAAATTGTAGCAAAACCCGCAATACTATAAGAAAATGACACATCTCTATATTTTTTTTATTGCCTACCTATTCACATTTTAATTTGATTTATCTCTACCTACTTACTAATCATCATTTCAAACAAATTAAGATCTTTATTGACAAACAAAATTACAATTCAAAAATAAACACAAATTAGAACTAGTATTTACAATTGAAACAATTAAGCTAACTGCAGACTGTTGCAAACAATCTACAGGTAGCTCAACTGATCCATATCAATACCAGTCGGAAGCGTCCCCAAGACGCTGGCTGCATTGCCCCGCTGTATGGCAACGCTGATGCGCTGCGCCAGATACCCGCCAGCTCTCGGGTCACGCGTCGCGTCGACCAGACGCTCAGATAACTTTTTGAAAACCCGGAGAGCCTCGGTACCCCACGGACCCAGGGTCTCGACCCCAAAGGGAGCAAATGTGTAGGCTCTGTCGAGACCTGCATATTTGCGTCTTTTGAGATCCTCGGCCAAATCTGCCGCCGCAAAAAACAAATTAATTTAATTAGATGACATGGACGCTTCAGTAGTTTAAGTATGTTCATTAAACTTTCCAGGAAAAGGAAACTTTCGACGAACAACTTCCAGGTCCCTACTTCGCAAACGCAAATAATAATTGGTATTTACTATTAATTAAGTATAAAAGATTCAAATTCAGATTCAGATTGATTTATTGCATTCATATACCTACACTACAATAATAGGTACCAACATTGTTTTAGCATAAGGGTAAGTACCTACATGTACCCTGTAGGGCGCAGCTATTTATTTAAACATTATTAAAATAGGTAGGTAGGTGCATCATCTATTTATAGCTAGAAACATAGTAGTCGGAAAATATAGGCAAAGTCAACTACAAGAATATAACTCGGTACTAAGATAGTACCTATACTAAGATATATAATTTAGGCGGTAGTTAAGCCGGAATTACACTACGAAATTAGTGTCATGCATGTTGAAATCAGTTTCACGAAAGTAGTTTCGATATATGCGAAAGAATTTCGTAAAATAAAAAGTGTCGTGAAATCCACAGTATCGCAGTAACCATGGCCCCATCAGCATCAAAGCTATATTTTACGCACATTTAATATCAGCGACAAGAGACACTCTTGTCGCTGATATTCATTGATGAATTGTATATTTTTATCTGTACTCCATCTTTGGTTTGCCATTTTCAACGCTTGAAGCGCGCGCAATGATAAAAATACACACGTCCGCACAGAACAGGCGCTTTCGCGACACTAGTTTCACGTCGCATCTACACTATGAAATTAGTTGCATGACACTAATTTCACCTAAAAATCGCGCAGGGCACGAAACTCATTTGCATATATGAAATTAATGCATGCATTACGAAAATATTAAATTACATGTGAAACTGTTGTTAAAACTAATAATTATCACGAAATTAATTTCATGCCACTAATTTCGTAATGTAATTCCTTACCTACTACAGATATCAGAAGCTAAGCCTATACCTCTGTGGTACCTACTACAGATATCAGAAGCTAAGCCTATACCTCTGTGGTACCTACTACAGATATCAGAAGCTAAGCCTATACCTCTGTGGTACCTACTACAGATATCAGAAGCTAAGCCTATACCTCTGTGGTACCTACTACAGATATCAGAAGCTAAGCCTATACCTCTGTGGTACCTACTACAGATATCAGAAGCTAAGCCTATACCTCTGTGGTACCTACTACAGATATCAGAAGCTAAGCCTATACCTCTGTGGTACCTACTACAGATATCAGAAGCTAAGCCTATACCTCTGTGGTACCTACTACCTACCTATTGATTTTTGAAGTCGAATTTTATTTGTAAATAGTAGGTAGGTACCTACTATTTCAGAAGTAGGCAGAGTAGAAGACTGATGGTCTGAATAACGCTGCGGGACAATTTATGAGCAGCATTATTTTTTTATAATTTGATTTTTCTATTCATTACCAGTAACATTTTAGTAACTTATACAAAACGTCATATTGTTGTTTGTAAAATATAGATCTACAGGGAGAATTTCAATTCGATTGCATCATTCTATACCAAGACACCACTAATGACACCTAACGCATTGGAGCTAATAATACGCAAATAAAAAATATAATTTATGTAAGTAGGTAAGTATGGAAAACGCAAAATAAAACGCAAGTATTAAGTAGTTGTGATCGCGCTACACCCAGCCCGTGCCGGCCGCGCCGTAGATAGGCACGTGACCTTCATGAACCCGTCCGAGTTTAACCCGTCGTCAGGGGCTGGGTCATAATGACCCGGGACTTTTTTGCTAGCTTGCAGATTGGCGACCGTACTTGGAGTTAAGAGCGCCCAAAGTTGAAAAAGGTAAGTTTGACCCAACCCCGTACTCGGTGTAACAATTTCGCGCCATTTTTCAATGTGTGGTTTTTACGTTTTGTCATTGCTTTTGGTGTTGTTTTTATGTTTTATGGTTCAAATATGATGTTTTTCTTTATTTGTTTATTTTTAGTCGGTAGATAATAAAAAATGGATCAAGAGGAAAGAGAACGACGGCGTATCGTTTCAATTCTTGAAGAATCGGACTCGGATGTCCTGTCATCTGATCAGGAGTCCGCTAATGAACAGGACTGTGTTAGTATGCGAAGTCATCCCAGCGACACAGAGCAAGACATCTCGGAAGATGATGAGTACAATGACCCACTATCTGTTGTTCAAACCCAAGAACTATCAGACAGTGATAATTTTTTATGCCATTTTGAACATGTCTGTCGTTAACGGTCTCATTATACATAGAATCAATAATGAGTCGAACCAAAAACAACGTCATTATTTGAAGAATATAGGCCTTGCCCTTGTGGGTGAACATTTGAAAGCTCGCCAGAATGTTTGCCTCGCGAAATGCGAAAAAAAATTCACTAATTTGTTGGCGAAAGTTCAGAGGAGCCACCAGCTAAAAGAACCAGTACTCGTAAAAGATGTCAAGTATGTCCTGCGAAGAAAGACCGCAAAACAACCCACACATGTCATGGTTGCAACAAATATATTTGCCCTGAACATGTTGTACCTTTCTGCGGTGATTGCATTTACAACGATGATTTCAATTAGTTTTTAGTAAGTTTTTTCCAAAGATGTCTTATATATGTTTATAAAAGTGCCATAAAAAGTTAAAGAATGTTCATTATTGATAAGAAAACTTAGATAATGCTAAGAAATGCCAATTTTGTTGATTTTTAACGTGTTTTTTTAAAGAGGTTTAAATAAACAATAAAATTTCTGGTAACACAAATTCTAGTTTAATTTACAAAACCATGAAATTATAATCTTGCTGTAATCTTAAAAAAAAAAACATAATTTCTTTTTAAAATGTAGAAATATCGTAGGTCAAAGTATCGGGTCATGATGACCCACCCCCACGTCCGTGTGGTCATTTTCCACCCCCATGACGCCGGGTTAAAATGAAATGTTTAGATGATACCTACCGTGCTACTGCGCTACTTTCTGCGTGGTTCGTATTATGAGGTCCCGCAAAGGTGGTCAGTTGGGTAAAGGTAATGAATGATGGAACAATTCACGAGGTTGCACTAAATTGGTGGTGCGACCGTACAGTTCAGACAAGAATCAAAACAATTGTAATAATAACTCGGTAAGTAAATAATAAGCAAGCCTAGTGGTTATCATGATACTTGCGCGAAGGACATTTGCGCGAATATCACAAAACTCATGTTATCTCTCAAAATAGACGTCGGAGAACGTTGCGGATTTGAACATTGTGTAGAGAATTATGTTCCCTTCGTCATCGTTTTTCTGTGATATAACTCACTTTCCCCTACCCTTCCCTCTTCATTTACCATATAGAGAAACGTACTATAACGTAGACTAACGTAGCACGTGCTACGATGCTACGAAGGACTGGCGTAGCATACAAAAGACTTCAATGCGCACGCACTTTCTTACTACACTAAATAATTATGTTGTTTCGAGGACCTTCAGAGCACGTGCTACGAATTCTGCGTGAGTCAGATGGCTTGGTACCAATGAGTATCAATAGTGAAAACGTTCTTGAAAAACTTTCAAACTAATAGGATAAACCCTTAGTTCTCCTGTTAAGTCTACTCTTTTTTCTACTTTTATATTTTGTTTAATGATATACTCGTAATAACGTTGTGATGTTATTGCCAATAATGTAAAAATTGCTACCACTTAAGTACCTTCTCACACGCACATTTATAAAATCAAACAACACTACCTACACTAGATCTTCATTTATTAATTACTATATACCATTTTAGGGTTCCGTACCCGAAGGGTAAAAACGGGACCCTATTTCTAAGCCTCCGCACCCTGTGCGTCCGTCTGTCAGCGGGCTGTATCTCATGCATGAGCCGTAAAAGGTAGATAGACCGTTGTAATTTACAAAGAATGTGTATTTCTCTTGCCGCTACAACAACAATTAATAAAAATTAAATAATAATTAAAATAAAAGGGGGCTCCCATACTTCCTATATTGCTCCCTATAAAGATGTTTTTAGATATTTGGATCTACTTTTGTCAAGGCTGTATCTCTTGAACCGATAAAGGTAGACAGTTTAAATTTTGACAGGGTGTGTATTATTATTAGTATTGTAGTATTGCCGCTAACTAATAATAAAATAAATAACATTCAATAATTAAAGCCTGATTGCCATACCTAGGAGAGTACCAATCACTGAATTAAGCAACGTTTATGTTAGGTACAATTTATTTTTTAGGGTTCCGTACCCGAAGTGTGAAAACGGAACCCTATTACTAAGCCTCCGCTGTCCATCTGTCAAGCCTCCGCTGTCTCTGACGTCTAAATTTGTAAAAATTAGCATGCCATCTGAGCATCAGCTGAGCGCACCGGTAGGCCCATAAAAAGTGCGTGCGAAGCCACGGGCAAATTTGATAGTTTTTTTAATATTTATTAAGTGTTGATATATTGGCGAGAATTGCCTTCCTACACACATAACATAACACCTTCGATAAGGGGAACCCTCCCCCCCCTGATTTTGTTCGTTTAAGGCATCGCGAAAAAGTGTCTTTAAAAGAGACGTGATGCTATTCAAAATGTACTAGATTAACATTGGTAGGCCTTGATTGATTTTGCAAAATTGTATATAGATTACTCAACTTCAACTTCTTTATTTTGGCGCCGAATCAAATACTCCCTGACCAAGGTCAACTTCAACTTCTTTTTATTTCGGTGCCGCTTGCTTTTCGCCACGACTCTGGTCCAAGGTCAACATTACATTTTTATTTGCTGTCAATGTCAATCAAAATTTACTGTCATTTCATTTCATCCTTCAGTCACGTCAGTTCAGTTGTCACTATAGTTTTGCCGGAGTGGTTGTATTTTTGTTTGGTTTTGCAATTTGCATACGACGTAAAAATGGAGAAATACATGTATATTTACCAACTCCCGTTCGAGATAAACAGAGAGCTATGCCGCCTGCTTGACATGGACGATACTTGGAAAGAGCTAGCTGGCGAGCAGATGATGTATTCTGCTTTTCAAGTTATCGTAAGTGCACATTATAATAATATAAGCTGGGTTTCCCCCAGTGCGAGCGGAACATTATTTTTTCTTGGAAAACCCATGTTTGTACCGTAATGATCGTGTATTTAGGAATACCAACTGGCTTTGGGCGTATTCATCATTAAATAAGTAGTTATGCACAAGGCCTCATCATCAAGGCAGTTGTTTTTCTGTACAAAGGAATGAGAAAGTTTACAGTTTACTGACCTATAAATTTTACTCCTTTCGCAACGAAACTAGTTTAAATTACTATGCAAACACTATTCTTAGGTTCTTGACTCATCATTGAGAAAATCATTAATGCTACAACTAGTCCTAAAGACTCGTTTTAAATATATCCTTTAATTTAGTTTGTGAATCACTTAGGGTTGGGACATAACTATAATTGAATTTTTAACGTGTTGATTAACACTTTGTAGGAAATAGAACAAACAGCAAAGCGGCAGCAGAACTCCCCCACACAACAGCTGTTTACCCGCTGGGGTCAGCTAAACCACAATGTGGGCGAGCTCTTCATTCTCCTGTACAAGATGAAGCATGTGCCAGCTCTGAGATGCCTGGTGCCTGTTGTCGATGAGCGGTTCCACCGGCTGCTGGCCAAGCTCGATAACAAGAATGGTCAGAAAACAAGGTCTAATGATGGTGAGTTACAAGTTGTGAGGATCATATTTGACGACCGATGTGGCGCGGCGGGCGAAGGTCCGCCTGCGACGCAGAAGGTTGCGGGTTTGATTCCTGCCTTGGGACAAATGTTTGTACGATCTGCAAATATTTGTTCCGGGTGTTCTGGGTATTTTCTATATATAATAAAAAATATCTATCTATGTTATGTATTGTATTAAGTTTATCAGTCATCTAGTACCCATAACACAAGCTCTGCTTACTTTGGGGCTAGATGATGCTGTGTGGATTGTCCAGCATTATTTATTTATTTATTTATCATAATCTAAGGAAAATAAATAAATTTGAACTCGAGACACCCAGGACATGACACATTACAATTAGCAGGTTCAAGAAACAGATTAAATGGGGAATAATAATAACAATAATTTATTAATTAAAAAAAAAAGCACTCATTATTTTAATTGTAGTGTGCATTACATTTGGCACACTACAATTAAAATAATGACTAGAAACAATTGGACAAGTGTTACAAATTTATTTATTATGTGCATGCTGTGGCCACCTATAAATTAGAGACATAAGTTCCTTGTCATTGTTTTTCCATTTATTTTTTGTGGTATCTCTGGTTGGTAGTCCTAACAAATAAATAAATAAAGGCCAAAAAGTCCCCTGACTCAGCATTACAAGCTAAAGCTAGTAGCAGCGCTGGTTTTCAGACAGGTCCTGTGTAGAGTGAGAGGGCACAAAGGTACCTACTACATTATCTAGCCAACTTAAATAATATTTCTCTTTCAGAAAATGGCAACATTATGAAACCGCCTAGTGGCCAGTCTTCATCAATACCCTTGCCAGTTCTTCTGTTACAGATGCAGGTTTGTTTCTCATTTATCTAAACTATAATATTAAAGTCTAGCTTCTGTCCCCGGCTCGCAAGCATTCTTTCGGGATACAAAATTAGCCTCATATAGCCCAGCCACACTTGCCACACAGCTTGCGCAAACTCCAAGCTCCGGGGCCTCGCTCAAATAAATACGTAGGCAAAACCGTGCAAACTAAATTTGTGCAGTCTAATCTTCAGCATCTCAACGATTACACAAGCCGCGCTACCGGGTCTGCGTGGACTACTGTCTTGCCGTCCACATGCACGCTCTTACCTGCGCAAACAGGTTTGTGCAGGCATGCTCGCAGGCAAGACGAAGCGTGTGGCCGGGCCATAAGGTAATCCAGGTCCAAACAACATTTATACAAACTTTAACAACCGGATCCATTACATCGTTTTGGCGTTTTGGCGTGAAGAGGTGACAAACATGCAAAATTTCGCATTACACTATTTGTAATAAATATTAGTGTGTAGTTTACTTCACACTAATAGTAGTAATAATAATAATAGTGTAGTGTAGTTTGGAGCAAGCAAGCTTGAGCATTATATAAGCACTCAACTTTATACTACGTAACTCTGACCCCATTAGGGTTGCACTCGCAAAATGTCTGCTTGATTAAATAGAATTTTGTTTACAGTCTTTTTTGAAATAATACCAAACGTCCGCACCGTCGTCCGACGTACTTTCAAAATCTTACGTCCTCGATTGGTTTTTCTAAAGTTTCAGTTTTATTTTATTAGATTGAAAAAATATTGATATTTACTCTGTACGATTCGGTGAGAATCGAAACGCAAGAAACAAAATTGAAAAACAAAAACGCCGCGAAAATGATATCAAAACTTCGTAGTTTTCTAAATGTATGTACCTTATTTAATACTACGTTACAGCTGGTCAACTGATGCCTGAAACAACGAGTCAGATTTCTTTTTTTAATTAAGTACTAGCTGCGCCCCGTGGTTTCGCCCGCGTGGAAATTGATTGCACACCCCCAAGGGGTAGTTTAGTAAAAATAAAAAAATAAGTGTATCATTATTTACTTTATATTTAACTAGCTGCAGCCCGCGGCTTCGCACGCTTTTTTTCGGAATAAAAGGTAGCCTATGTCCGGCCCCGGGATACCATCTACCTCGCTGCCAAATTTCACCGAGATCCGTTCAGCCGTTCTTGAGTTATAAATAGTGTAACTAACACGACTTTCTTTTATATAGGTATATAGATATAGATAGATTAAGATTTACAAGAGGCTCTGCAGAGGAAAACTCAAAACACAAATCTAAGAAAATAAATGTACATAATTATATTGTGTTGCAATTTTGTTACTGTTATTTTATTCTTGTAATTCTTGTAATTCTTTATTGTACACAATAATACATAAGCATGATTTAATTTAATAGGATATGTACATAGGCGAGCTTAACCCTTAAAAGAGTTTTCTTCCAGCAAACCTTAGAGTTATAGGAGAGGCGATGGAACAGGTAGAGGAAGTGTACAAAAACAATTAATTGAACAAGATAAACTGACAATTAAAGCAATAGTAGTTAGCTATTTACAATACATATAATAAACATACTTAAATTAAAATAATAATCACTAAATAAACCTAATAAATACCTTTTATAATAATATACTATAGATAGATAATATTTATGATAGTAGGAAGTGCTCTTTTACCCTAGCTTTAAATATGTTTAGCGACGGACTCGCTCGAATATCGTGGGGGATAGAGTTCCACAATCTAGCAGCTTGCGCGGCGAAAGAACCTCCAGACCTACTGGAAAGACGGAGTGATATTGACGTCCTACACGGCACACCGCGGGGAACAAGGAATTCAAATCGTTCGCGGAGGTATGTTGGAGAAATGGGGCTAAAGAGAATGAAGTAGAGGTAAGACAGAATGTGGAGATCGCGCCGCCGGCGTATGAGTAGCCAATTAAGTTTGGATCGAAAAGCAGACACATGGTCGAATTTACGCAATCCGTATATGAAACGGATGCCCAAATTCTGAAGGCGCTCGAGCTTATTCCAAAGTTCCTCTGTCGCGTCCAAGAAACAAACATCCGCGTAATCGAGGAGAGGAAGTAGAAGACTTTGGGCAAGGATAATTTTAGTCTCAAATGGTAGGAAGTTTTGAAGCCGTCGAAGAGAATGAAATGTGTAATTAACCTTTTTACTGATGCTGTTTACGTGGCTTGCCCAAGATAAATTACTTTCAAAAATGACGCCCAAATTTTTAGCCTTTACAGAGAGTGGAATAATGTTATCGGCCAAAGTAATAGACGGAACGGGAGAAAGAGCTAAGGATTTCAACATAAAATGACTACCACAGATCATAGCTTGTGATTTTGAAGGATTGATCAGAAGACCATAGGCCTTCGCCCATGAGTTTATTTTACATAGATCCAAGTTATCAAAGTATATGCTATCAACACCTTCAGAGATGTCACCCACTTTAAAATGATGGTAAATTTGCAGGTCGTCTGCGTAGAGGTGATAGCTAGAAGAAATGACTTTAGTAACGGAGTTAATGAATATTGAGAAGAGGAGAGATTTTTTTTATTATGAGACGGCTAAATTATTTTGCGTAACTTCAGATACCCTTTTGTCAACTTCTGTGGGCCATTACTTACGATGTTTTTCCACATTCTTAATCAATAACCAGAAGGGATAGAGATACGAGTATCAGATTAAAAAATTGAGCTTCAAACGCTCAGCATGAATATGATTGTAACTCAATATGACCATTTTCCTTGCAGGTGTCGATATATAGATATATAATATAGATTTATACCTACTGAGTTTTGAGTGAATCAAATCCAGGTATAATAATTTTCCATAGAAACTTTACCACCCCTTTTTAACCCCTCAGAGGTTAATTTTTGGAATGAATAGTACATTATGGTACAAGTGTGTAATGTTGGTGATTACGGCTGAGGCGCCATTGAGACCCGAGGACGGTAATCATCAATACACACGTGTATCATACGACGTTTTTCAACACACTTGTGAATAAAATAAAAACTCATTTTATTTAGTAGATGATAGATATTTTTCCTTGGTGTTTTCAGGTAGTAAACTTTCCATAACGTTAAGGGCTTCACATATATCGGGCGGTGTACAACATAAATCATTTTCTTCGTAACTAGTACTTGTAGACATGTTAATTAATAAATAACTATAATTTTAACAGTGAAAACGAGTTGTGAAAAATGTTTCGCAAAATTAATCAGATTTCCTATGCGCGCGCATTGCGATCAGCCACAGACTAAAGGGATGAGTTTTTTTTATTTTCCGCGCATAGGGTTTGCACCTATTCTACCACGTACAAAATGGGGAATTTAGTTTTATTTTATTACTTTGAAAACAAAAGTTATATCTGAGTCAAAGTTTTATTTATTAAACACGTACGAGGTAAAATTATCTATTTAAATAAGAAGTTGCATGAAATGAGCAAGCAATAGGAACATTAATTTATTTGTTCTATTGAACACGATCTTTTTTTTAATAAAAACTTATTCCAGAACAAAGCACCTCAACCAATAAAATTAAAAAAAAAATCTATAACACACTAGTGAGTTATAGCACTGAAAAAGTCACAGTTAGATAACAGGTGTCATTATGTACCTAATTGCGGTGAAATTAGAGCCACTTTATGAGCAAGTGTGTTGTAAATTATCTAAAACGAAACCTATGTGTTATTCTAAAACTTAAACTATCGACATACCAAATTTCATCTAAACAAGTTAAGTAGGTACCTACCTAGTTACGGAGATACGTGATAACTAACATTTACACGAACTTTCGGTTTTATAATATTAGTACGATATAGTTATTAGAGGTACCTACTATTGGCCTGAAAGTTACTAGATAATAATGTTACATTTTTAATTTATTAGGCATTTTCACTGTTTGATTCGCATAGACTGTAGGCTCCGAGGAGCCTACAGTCAATAAGAAAGGCAAAACAATTCTTGAAAGGCAGTTTTTGCCATTGAAGTAGAAGAAAGGTCCATGCCTGGTTAGGATATAGACAAGCCAAAGAAAGTCAACATCAAAGCGGCGAAGGCGGTGATTTTGCGTCCTTTTGCTTTTATTAAAAACAATGGTTTAATTGATTTTCAATCGTATCGTATTCGTAATGTTTATCTACAATCTGAAATCATCATCATTATTTATAGGTAGGTAATATAATTACAGCGGTCAAATACGCGAAGAAGAAATGTCCGACCTAGCGTAGTGATTACCGCACTTGGGCAACCAGAGTTCAAAGAGTCACCAAGCAGAGATTTGACTGTTCAAAATCGTTTTAAATATGCAATTAGGTACTCGCGTATCGCTTGGTAACTGTTCAATAATACGTTTAAATAGTTACTTGAAGGCGTGGACGGAGGAAATCACGCTCTTGAAGCCTACTTTAGTAAGTATAGGTTTTGACACGAGTTCCCAAGCATTGTTTAAAAATATGTTTTTACTCATAACTAGGCATAAGCATCACTCAAGCATAGATGGGTAACTGAGCAAGCTTTCATAATACAGGCCTAAGACAATGGCTAGAAAACCACAATTATTTCTTATTCATTCAGTGACACGACACAGTATACAGGGTGACACGTATTATGTGCACTAAGCTGAAAGGGGGTGATTCTGACCCCGAGGGGATCAACTTGTGTTTTTTTATTAATTTAATGTTGAGTATAATTTATTTAAAAAAAAAAAAACATATTTCATTCTATTCGTGTTCTCACACGCACTCTTGCATTATTTAACAATATTAAATATTTTATAAATATTTTTCCTTGTTTTTTTCAACAAAACCAGTGTCATGAAATTATTAAGTTCTGAAATTTCAAAACAATAATAATAATACACGTAAAGTTGATTCCCTCGGGGTCCAGAGTCACCCCCTTTCGGCTTAGATCGACCTTGTTTCGTGGCACCCTGTATTTTGTTTTAACTTTTAAGCTATACATAATATTCCTCTCTTTCTAACTAGTTCCCTCCGCGGCTGGTTTATTCCAGGTCTAGACTAGAGCTACACCTGTGCAATACTTGAACCTGCTCAAATTGTTCAACGTGTTCTCGAGTGGAGATCGCGACTCGGCAAACGTAGTGTAGGACGCCCTCCAGGCAGGTGGGATGACAATCTGCGAAAGACTGCAGGCAGATGCTGGATGCGGCAAGCTGAAGACAGGGCGCTATGGCGCTCATTAGGGGAGGTCTATGTCCAGCATTGAACTAAGATAGGTTGATGATGATGATGAATCTGTTCAGTAGTTTCGGCGTGAACAAGTGACTAACATCCATCTATATATACTTTCGCATTTTATACCTAATATTAGTGTGACGTGATTGTTCCAGGGTGCCAGAAGTGCTTCAGCCAGCAATGGATCATCCACCATACCAGATTCTACCACAGGTGATAGTTGGGTAAGCATTCCGTACTTGAATAGGATATTTCATTGTCATGACGACCACAGTGGCGCAGTGGGTGCAGTTCCGGCTGAGACGCAGAAGGTTGCGGGTCCTATTCCCGCCGCGGGACAAATTAATGATATTTTCTATGTGTAACGTTTATCAGAAACCGCATTGGAAAGAGAAAAGTGGAGTAAATTGCATCATTGCACCGACAATAGCTTGGCTCTTTAGTATATAATCAACTAGCTGCTGCCCGCGGCTTCGCACGCGCTTTTCAAGTAGCCTGTGTCCGTCCCCGGGATACCATTTACCTCCCTGCCAAATTTAATTAAGATCCGTTCAGCAATTTAGGCGTGAAAATGTAACAGACATTTGTGACACAGACAAGAGTTACTTTCAGATTTATAATATTAGTACGAATAATAGTCATTTATTTATTTTTAAAAACTAACGCGATCAGAACACAATATGGGTGCATTCCGAATTACGCTAAAATAGATATTATAGCGCTCACACGCGTTCCGTATTTCCGTGAGCGCGGCGACGACGCGACGTCCCGTGTGACGTCATTAGGTCATTACATTACATTACATACGCCATTTTGCGATACCACCGACCATTCTACAAACCGAAATCACTGTGAGCGGTCTGTCAAAAGTGACTAATATGACAGTTGGCTTTATAAAAACATACAGACGGATTGATAACCTCCTCCCTTTTTGAAGTCGGTTAGTAAAATAGTTGTTCGGCATCCTCTTCGTCACTGGATGAATCGTCGTCGTCCCACTTCCTTTCCACATAAAGCCCTATTTTCTGCCATTTTCTCTTGATTTTCACGTTAGTTAGGTAAGTTATAATATAACACATATTGTTCTGCGTGTGCGGTTAAAATGCTAATAAAGAGCTTGTGTTATGGGTGCTAGATAACAGATAAATGTACTTAATGCAATATATTATATTACATAGATTATATATTTTTTTATTATAATATATAGAAAATACCCAGAACACCCGGAACAAATATTTGCAGATCGTACAAATTTGTCCCAAGGTGAGAATGGAACCCGCAACCTCCTGCGTCGTAGGCGGACCTTCGCCCGCCGCCCCGCGCCACATCGGTAGTCTGTCAACATTCTAAACGTCAGTCGATACTGACTGACGTTTAGAATGTTTGTAAACACCGTTACCCGTGGCGTGCGTGACCGTGAACGGGCTCATGAGCGTTCCGAATTATTGTTCGCACTCAAGTGTCAGTATCGTGATACCTACCTAATTTGGAACGCAAAATATTTTGTGATCGCTATCAGCGCTGTGATCGTATTTCGGAACGCACGGTATAATATAATAACTATTCACTGGTAATTATTGCGTTTTCTTACCTACTACCTACTTTATTTTCCCGACGATGTGCTCCAGTCATCCCGTGACCACACGACGCTGTAAACGTGTTGAAATGTCGGGAAAAATAAATAAATAAACAGGTAATAATAAATCATAATATATTTCTTAAATACACGTGAATAGTTATTATAATTCATTCATTTATAATATCCGCATTCTAATTGCAACTGAAATCCCCCAGGACTCAAAACCATGCGCCAAATCGAAGAGCGTCGATGATGAGATTGCTAAGAAGGTGTCTCTGATACCCAAGATGAGCTACGAGGAGTTGACCGCGGCCACAGGCAACTGGAGCGAAAAGAATATCCTGGGCAAAGGCGGCTTCGGACTCGTCTACAAAGGTAAACTCACTTTATTGACTTTGAAGACTTTAGTGGCGCGGCGGGCGAAGGTCCGCCTGCGACGACGCTGGAGGTTGAGGGTGTTAGTCCCGGCGCGGGACAAATGATTGTATGATCTGCAGATATGTGTTATGGGTCTGGTTGTTTTTTCTGTTTAGTAAAAATATAAAGATAACACATATTTATTTGAACATATTAGTTATCTGTAGTTAGGCAGGTACTCATAACTCAAGCTCTGCTTATAGGACTAGGGATGCTGTGTGTTGATTCTCCAGCATTATTTATTTATTTATTAGAGGCAATAGCTATTGCTGCATTTTACAATTAGCCTTCACTCTAAATGCAGTTGTCAAATAACCCCTTACTTGACAAATCTGTCAAAAGTCCAAGTAGTAACACTCGGGAACACTTGCTCACTTTGATTTTTGTTTACTTCAGTCTTTTTTAAGGGTATATGAAGTTTATAAAGAACCTTTACATTGTTAGTTCTCAAGTTGGAGAAGAACCCGTCCAAGCATTAAAACAGCTAAAGCGATTTTTATAAGTGTTAAAATACTTGTCTGGTCTCTTATATGGTAAGCTGCATTTTGTGGGCTTTAGTCCTTTCATTTGCCAAAATAAGTGAAAATGCCACGACCGAGTCAGGTTTCTTATAGTTTTCAATAAATTACTTGTTTTTTCCAAATTTTATAGTAAGCCTTATTATTGTACAGATAATATTTAGGTGGTGATGGTGTTATTGGCTTAAATTTTATTTTAAATTTTCAGGTGAACTACAACATCTGCCGGTGGCAGTAAAGAAGTTGAAAGAAGACGACACATTGAACCGGGAGCTGATTCGGGAGATGTGCCTGAACCAATACCGGCATGATAATATACTGCCGCTGTACGGATACAGTATCGGAGGTAACCACAATAATATTGCTGTCAATTTAGAAGTTACAAAAATTAAACTACTTATTTTGACTGTTTGAAGACTAAAAATTCTACCATCCTCTTTATATCGTTCGTTATGAAGGTGTCGGCAACATTTTTATTGCTGTCAATTAAGCTCAGTTTTACTCATAGTCATTTATTCGCCGTGAGAGCTCTGGGCGTGGGCACACTAGAATATGTCAATTTACTATAGTTCATAATAGAAGATGCTTAATATTATACTTAATTCAAAGCCTTAAAACAAACAGAAATACAATTATGGAAGTTATGAAATATATACAAATATGTAAAATAAAATAGAATATAATTTTGTGATATATCTGAAATGGCACTGTGCTGTTGACAGCTGTGCCCGCGGCTTAGCCCACGTAGAATTTACATTTTCATGCAATGGATTTCTGCAAAGTAACGCCTGAATCTATTATTTATGTGTAAATTTAATGAGCTTGAATTTTTTTTTGGGTGGATACCCTCTTTTTCTGAAATAAAAGTAGCCGGTTTACTTGCTATAACATCAGCTATCTGCCAGTGAAAGTCCCGTCAAAATCAGTCCAGCCGTTATGGAGATAAGCTCAAACAAAGAGACATACAATTTTTTTTTAATTTGATGTTTTATAAGTACCGTGTATAATTACATAAGCATCAGTAAAAAGCTATTTCTTTAACATCACAAAAAGACACTGCAATGTTTTGTTGTTCGTATAGATGAACTGTTGTTTAATACCTCCTTCCCTCAGTGTCGGGCACCGAAGCCTGCCTGGTGTACCAGCTGATGACGGGGGGCTCCTTGCAGCAGAGGATCCACCGAGACAAGAGCAAGTTCCCGCCGCTCACGTGGCCTCAGCGGTACCGGATCGCACATGGGGTTGCCAGGTCACTATACTTTCTATAACAATTCATACTGAGACTAGAAGCAGATTAATAATAACCATTTAAAGCCGCCACGCACTGAAACCGTGGCGGGTCGGAGGCGAACACGTGCGCGTTGTATCTTACGAATTTTTATGAGAGACTACACATACACCACCTGTTTCAGAAATTCGTATGATACAACCCGCAAGCCTTCGCCTCCGGCCCGGCCGCGGTTTCTGTGTGTGGCGGCTTTTATTTAGACAAATGATGAAATACAAAAAAAGTATAACAACGAACGGTAAACAAAAACAGTAACATGGAGTTTGGTGACACAAAAGGTGGATGAATACCCTCATAAACGTCTTGGTGACGCGTACTAATCTAGAGGTATAAACATGAGCCAATGTCGCTTGACTACGAGGCCTATAGAAGGCACAAAATGGATCCTTGTAGCACTCCAGAAGGGGTGGAGACAAAGTCCGAGCAAAACCTCGTACGAGCACAGCTTGAGAGCGGGTTCTCAGATAGACTCCATCCATCTCAAGATATTGCCGCGCATGACAAGCTTATAGAATAGTATTATGTTATCTACACGATCGAATCATCATTCTCTTGCAAATGTTCCTTTAACAATAGGTGGTAGGTGGTAGGTGGTATTGTTGATGGATGACATTATCCCACATGCGTGGGGTCAACAAAATAAAATCTACACGAATGCCTTTTCAAAATCTGTGTAGACCTCATTCACTTAAGAATCATGGTTATTAACACTAAAATCGCTTATAATGCGATAATTAATCACCATGATTTTAGTGTGAATTTTTCAACAGAAGCTCCCCTAACACAAGCTCTGCCTAGCTTGGGGCTAGAGGATGCTGTGTGGATAATTACGGAGGCCACAGTCGACGGTTTTAAAAAAAACCAAAAACTTTTGAACTATTTATTAACTTTAAACTTTTACAAAGCTCGTAAAGTAAAATTATTCTAAGTTAAAACTAATGAAGCTACGCTCGGTCGATGCAAGTACCTAGCGTGGAATGACGTGACCGCGGTCGCGGCAGGGCACGCTGAGGGAACGACGTCATCGCTGAGTCGGCAGAGTATGTACTGCCCGAATGACAATTATACTGCCCGAACCACAAGTACTGCAGTCCACGGCTGCAGATTAGGTGCATAGTTTCTATGTAACACCTCCATCCTCAGAGCAGCAACTATTTGAGAACATTGAGCGAAAATATTGCTGGAGTAGTCTCCCGGGGTGTAGATCTGTCTGGAACGGCGTATGTGTGCTCTGGAGTATGTCCTTTCTCGTTTGATGGATCCTCGATCGTTAGCTTGGAACGTTTTCTATGACGTCGTACTATAATGATAATAACAAGTACAGCTGCACCGAATAGAGTAATGTAGAGTGGTAAAGTCGTATGATAAAATGTACCGTCTATTGGTTTTAAATCTAATGGGCGCTGTAGTAGAATCTTGTCTTCTAAGTGGTGAAGTCTATTGAGATTGGTTGCAGTCAATTTGAGATGAGGGACGCTGTAGTTTTCTTCGATGGTGAAGTTTCTTGGGATTTCTGTTATCTTCAGCGGCTGTCCCTTTATTTGGTCGTTGGTGTTAATGATGAAAAACTCGTTAGTGTGAAGAGAACATTTTTGTGGGATAGTGGCGAGATAACTTCCGCATAGAGTTATGAATTCTTGACGTCCGCATTGTAGTCTCGTTCTAGTTGGTCTAGGAAAGATAAGGGTGTAGTGTCGGTCGTCTAACTGCTCCATGGCTTCCTTCGTGAGAGTTATTCTAGTTGGCTGGCATGACGTGTCCAGGGATTGATGAATGATGAGATTCTGGATACAATCAGTTTGTTCCCGGGGCTGGTGGTTGATGCTTTCTTCGCAGAGGCGGTGTCGATTAAACTTCGGGCATTCAGCCTCCATGTACATGAAAGCTTTCCCATCGGTTGCCAGGAAAGGATATGAAGGAATAATGGTTTGGTTAAGTTTGTTCGGGACAATGGATAGTTTGTAAAAATCAAAGCTACTAGGAGAAACTATTGGGAATTTAAATATGATTACTAGTCTTTTCCCTACAAAATAAGAGCCTGGTTTTATGATCGTATAATATTCACGCAGGTCATCGTCGAGTACCTCATCTTTACTATAGATAGTCTTAAGCTTATTTACCATACTTTCTAAGTTATCTATTCCTAACATACTATGATGTGTGCTCGATGCACGTACAAAAGCTAACATATTTTCTATCCTATTTAGTTCTAAGGATAAATCATCCGTGTTTTCACTGATGATGGCTAAAAGCTGCGCAAACTTTGCGTACTTTGAGAGACTGGTCTCAGCATAAGCATTACTATCTAAAATTAACCCTAATGTCGTATTTATCTTCTCCTGATTTTCTGCAATACTCGCAATTATCTGTGTGCATTGGGTCATCCAGTCTTTGTTAAGGCTAATATGGTCATTGAACTCAGATAACATCTTATGTTCATTACTTTCTAGTATCTTAATAGCATTATCATAACGCGCCGCATCTGAATGATCCAAGTTACCAGTAACGCTTTTAATTAAAGATCCTAGACCATCAATTAGACCTCTTTTGAAGCGATTAGGCTCTAAGCCTTTCAGCTGGAAATTTACTTTATCAAGTTTCTTAGAGATGATCAAGCTGTATATCGTAAAGATCTAAAGTATTATTTTCCAATTTAGTCTTGAAATAGGTAATCTGGTCGCGAATAGAGTCGATCTGATGTTCTAAGTCCGTTAATTCTAAATACTGTAGGAAAGAATGGTAGTGGGTGATAAGTTTGGCTTGACCAAGTTTAAAGGGAAGAAGTCCTGGTCCATCGTCAAGGCTCTCAAGTCTTATCTCCAGTGCCACCGTCAGATGTAGTATCAGTAATAGTCGAATCCTGTAACAATTTGGACTGCTTAGGTACTCGCTTTATACGATTCTTGGCTACGGGTCCCTTCTTTTTAGATGTATATATATGGATTGGGAGGTCGGCTAAAACTTTATCTTGAGTGAACCGTGGTGCTAGCTTTTGCCTTGCAGCAAAAGGGTTTTTGACAAATACCTGCTGGCCTGGTTCATATCGTACTTCAGGTTCTCGATTTTTATTCCTATTAGTCATCAGAGTCGTGCGGTCAGCAGTAGTAATCTGGTTGATTGCCTCATAAACCGTCTTCATTTGATCTCGATGTGTCAGGATATACTGTTGCATAAGGTGTTCTGTCAAGTCAATGTCAAGAGGGTCCCTAGGGTCAAAATGTCCTCTTATTATGTCATGGGGTCTACATTTGGTAAAGCTATGAATCGAACTGTTATATCCTAATATTGCGTAAGGCATTTGGTTAACGATTGGTTCATTTTTATTCTTAACCTTAAGGATTCTCAAATGCTCTAGCAGTGTCGAATGGAAACGCTCTACGATCCCGTTATCATTCGGCGAGTTAGGTAAAGTCCTATGATGATTTACCTTATGTAGTCTTGTAAACTCAGTAAACAGTTGGTTGGTGAATTCTGTCCCATTGTCTGTCACTAAGGTCAAAGGAAGTCCGTGATGTGTACAGAAAGTTAATAGTCCTTGTATGATACTAACTGCTGTACCATCTCTCAAGTGGTAAGCCTGACCATACTTAGAGAAAGAATCTACGAAGGTCAGGTACTTTTCTGTCTGTGCTGTAAAAAGGTCCATATGCACTATCTCGAATGGTTTCGAAGCTGGGGGTACAATATTAAATTGTGGCCTAATAGGGTTCCTATCGTATTTACTTTGACCACAAACTGTACATTCATTTATATACTTAGTTATCTCGTCCTTCATCTTCGGCCAGTAATATCGGCGAGACAAAGCTAAGTAACATTCATTAATGCCTCTATGGTTTGTCTTTCCATCGTGATAATGCTTTATTATTTCCTGCTGTTTTAAATACTCCTTTACGTCTTCTAGTTCAGTTTTTGCTAAAACTAGTTTCATAGAAGAGCTTTTAAAGTGCTTTTGTATGATTGGGATGATAGCATACATGCCTAGTGGGGGAGTAATCTTTAAAGCGGTCTTAATCTTGGGGTTCACATACTCTTTGATGGCGTTAACTACATCTTCCTCAAGGGTGGATTGTGAGACTTGTATAAAGGTACGAGTATGTGTGTCAAAAGGTTTCGTCGCTGTAGTACGTCGTTTTATGTCACCTACAATTGTGAAGTAGATTTGCCTTTGGAATTTATTAACTGGATCGTCTGTTATTGGTACTTCGAGTATGGGGTCTTCAGCAGAAGTGTGTGCTGTGGCAGTATCAGAGTTTGAACGCTGAGATTGAGAATGATGGGCAACTAATGAATCTATTTCTGACATGAAAGATTCCAGCTCTTCATTATTGATCTCTACTCGGGATAAAGCATCTGCATTAGTATTTTTCTTTCCCGGTTTATGTTTGACATTAAAATCGTACTCGCTTAGTTTTAGCTTCCATCGTGTAATCTTAGAATTAGGTTCTATCATGTTCATAGCCCACTGTAAAGGCTTATGATCACTCATAACCGTGAATTTACGCCCAAATAAGTATGGCCGGAAGTACTTAGTAGCCCATACTATGGCTAAAAGCTCCTTCTCGATGGTTGAATAGTTAAGCTCGTTATCGTTCAAAGTCCTAGACGCGTAACAAATAGGTTTGTCTGAACCGACAGGTCCTTGAGAAAGTATGGCTCCTAGTGCCACATTTGAAGCGTCAGTTGTTAAAATAAAGTCCTTGGTAAAGTCAGGGTATTGTAGTATCGGGTCATTAGTTAGTAGTCGCTTACATGTCTCAAAGCAGTCTATGTAGTTAGCGTCAAGAGTGATCTTATTCACTTTCTTAAGGCATCTAGTCATAGGTTTGGTGATACGGGCAAAGTCAGGGATGAACTTCCTGTAGTACCCTAAAAGTCCTAAGAATTGCTTAATTTCCTTGCTAGTTTTGGGCAAAGGATATTTCTGAATGGCAACGATTTTGTCTGGGTTAGGCTTTATACCGTCTCTACCTATGATATGGCCAAGGTAAGCTGTCTCTAACTGTAAAAATTCCGATTTATCCATTTGGATCTTAAAGTTAGACTCGTAACCTAGTGAAGACTTTCTCCAGGTTTATCATATGTTCTTGCAAGGATGTACTAAAGACGATTATATCGTCGAGATAGACAAGGCAGATCTCGTTTTGCAGTCCTCTGAGGACATTATCCATTACTCTCTGAAAGGTGGATGGCGAGTTTTTTAAACCCATTGGCATTCTCATAAATTCAAAATGGCCGTGTTCGACGTTGAAAGCTGTCTTCTCAATGTCATTAGGGTTCATCTCAACCTGATAGAACCCAGAGGCAAGATCTAATGTGGTAAAATATTGACATCTACCTAATTTGTCTAAAACGTCCGATATGTTAGGTATGGGATATTTATCGTCGATGGTCTTTTCGTTTAGTTTGCGGAAATCTACTACTAATCTCCACTTCTGCTTACCAGAAGCGTCGGCTTTCTTTGGAACTACCCAGATAGGTGAGCTCCAGGCTGAGTCAGATGGTCGGATAATCCCTTGATCTAGCATCTTGGTAATCTGGTTTCTAACCTCCTCGCGATGTACATAGGGGTACCTATAGCTCTTAGTAAAAACCGGTAATTCGTCTGTCGTCCTAATACTGTGCTTGATTTTGTTAGTGAAAGTCAGTGCCTCTCCTTCTATATAGAATACGTCAGCAAATCGTCCGCACAGGGTCTCTAAATTAGCTCGCTCCTCGACGTTTAAATGTTTAGTCCTTAGGTTCTGTAAAACCTTTTTTACTCGAGTGGGGTCCTGTTCGATTTCGGTTTGCTCTATATTACAGACATCTACCTGGGTTGTCGTGTCCTTAAACGAAATAACTATATCGTTGTTAGTCATGTTCTCTACTTCAACTATTCCAGTCTTGTCAGTCACGGTAGTGATACACTCGTGTATAAGACAGTTACACATTAATTGCTCAGTCACAAATATGTCACCGTCAGGATGTTCGATCGGGATGTTAACCAGTCTGGATGAGTTGGCAGGAATCGTTTCCTCACGATTTGTTCTCCTACACTGATAACGAGACAGTGGTATTCTAGCTAACTCAGTTACCAGTACATTGTTCTTCAGATCTATCTTACAGTTCTCCAATAGATCTAGCCCTATCAATCCATCAAAGTAGTTATGAAACTTGTAGATGAAAAGCTTTATATTGGATTGATCGCTAAATTCTGCAAAATGGGGTATAGTGATCGAATAGTCATGGGTGCTAGTCACGCGTGAATTTGTGACTTCGAAAGGATCAAAATCCTTTGGCACATGTGAAAAGAAATTACATGTTGCTTCAGGACTAATGAATGATTGATTGGCCCCGGTGTCAATCAGCAACTTAAGAGGAGGGTTCGATGTTTGAATAAACCGTAACTCCTTTTTTGACTGTAAATTGAATTCTATTTTAGTTCTCTGTTGGAACGACCCGAAGGAAAATCCCGATCCTTCTGTTCGAAAGGCAATTGCGCGGGCTCAATAGCTATTGAGTTCGATGGTACATTGTCAGTGGTCTGAGGGTCGTCCTGTTCGTTACAGTAATATTCCGGAACGCTCTGGTAGCCGTAGAAGTTACCATAGTCAGTCTCTGGATAGTCACTGTCAGGGTAGTAGTACTCGGGGTAGTAATAGTCAGAGTAGTCACCTACCTCATTATAGTTCATTTCCCTAGACTTAAAGTAATTAGTCGGGGGAGGATTGCCAAATTTACGCCAATCATGTCCCTGGATAGTAGGGGGAAGAGTTTTCGTCAAAAAATGACTCACACCGCTCATAGGCTTCGATCCTTGATTTTGAGGGGTTGCGTTCCTAGGGGGAAACCTAAATCCGCTATTCTGAGCGCTATAGTTTGGAGGGGGTGCTCGGAACATCTGCTGCGTACGCGAGGGCTGTAATGGCATGCGCTGTGGGGAATGGAACTGAAAAGCTGGACGCCAATGCTGCGGTTGCGGCTGCGGGTGCATCTGCGGTTGCGGTTGCATGGGCATAGGCCTTTGGACACCAAAATTAAATCCCTTCGGTACACTGAAATTATTAGGTGCTAGGTACGGTACCTTAGATGATGTCTGCGTCGCTGGATTCCGGCTAGGTTCGTTCCTATGCTGTAAGTACATCACATTCAATTCCTCCTGTACAAATTCCAAACCCTTTTCGATAGTAGGGGGCCTCATACACCGTATACGGGCCCCTAGAGGTTCTTTCAAACCTCGTACGTAAGACTGCATAGTAAGTTTACGGTACAAATCACGTTTCGCCTCCACGGTGGTAGGCACAATCTCATGCAGTGTCACATACGTCATTATCGTACTAAAAAGGGTCTGGCATTTGTCGTAAAATTCCTGTGGAGAGTCATTTCCCTGCGTTAATAAGGACAGGTCATTGTAAAGGGCGCTTTCGTCTCTCTGATCCGCAAAATTATTAATGAGTGCGTTCCTAATCCCTAACCAATTATCGGGAATGCCATTGGCATTGATGGTCCGGGATGCTGGGCCTGTTATTTTATTAAGGATGCCGTTAATAAGGCATAAATTCGATAGCTCGTGCCCTGGATCAGTGCAGATAAATTGAGTCACTAATTGGTCGCATATTCTTATAAATCTGGTAAGGATGTTAGGGTTCCCGTCGAATTCCGGGACCATGCGAAGTGCCTTATAGATATTATCTGTTTCGTAAGCCATTTCGTTCGTTTCGTTAACTACTATACTATCGTTACTTTCTAGCAAATTATCACTATTATCTAAATTTCTTAAATTATCAATCTCGCTTTCCCTACGGCTCTGCCTTGAGGAGGCCGATTCCTCCTCTATTTTTCTGGGGTGGAAAATGGTGGGAAAGGAGGCAACACTTTAAAGAAAGTTTCAAAGTACTCACATTTGGTCTCTTCTTACACTGATTGTCAAGTGCGCCGTCGTCCGTGTGCCCGTAGATTCAAGATACGCCGATGAAGACTTAAAAGCTCAAACAGGGGTCTGTTCGTCTGGAACCGATTTTGGGAATTTCCTGGACGAATACGCACTGCTTCGACGTATCCTACCGCCTGCGCCAATTACGGAGGCCACAGTCGACGGTTTTAAAAAAAACCAAAAACTTTTGAACTATTTATTAACTTTAAACTTTTACAAAGCTCGTAAAGTAAAATTATTCTAAGTTAAAACTAATGAAGCTACGCTCGGTCGATGCAAGTACCTAGCGTGGAATGACGTGACCGCGGTCGCGGCAGGGCACGCTGAGGGAACGACGTCATCGCTGAGTCGGCAGAGTATGTACTGCCCGAATGACAATTATACTGCCCGAACCACAAGTACTGCAGTCCACGGCTGCAGATTAGGTGCATAGTTTCTATGTAGCAGGATTGTCCAGCATTATTTATTTATTTATCTTCCAGAGGTCTGCAATACCTGCACAACGCTGACAAACGCACCCCCCTCATCCACGGAGACATCAAGCCTGCAAACATCCTGCTGGACCAGTGCCTCATGCCCAAGATAGGGGACTTCGGACTGGCCAGGAAGGGGCCGCATGCAGACGACAACACGCATCTGAAGGTCTCCAGGTAAGATCCTACATCTCAACCAAAGGCGTCCATTGCTGGACATTTATGTCCTCCCCAGAAATCGCCACGATCAGTCCGCTCCAGCTGTTTCACGCGACCTTCACCTTGTCATAGATGCACCCTATGGAGAGGATCAGGCAATGATCGGCAGATATCGACTAACAAACACAAAAACAACGAAAAACAAAATAGAACAGCCGAGCAGACAACTAACCTTTTCCTTATTTGAAATTGATGAAAAATTTGTGAAATCTAAAGCTGAAACACAGAACAACTATTCTGCCCCCGATAGTTAAAAAGGCGCATGTAACAACGAGTCAAAACGGAGAAAAAAATGTTTTAGTTAATTAAACAGGAAATCGTTTGCTGTCTTTGGGTAAATTAAAATAATTACAAATTAAAAATTGAAAATAATGGCCACGTTTATGGTCTCTGAACTCGGTTATTGAAAATATGAATATTTTTATATTATCTAACTAAAAATATAAAAAAAACTTTTTCTTCTTAATATAAAAATTGGGAAAAAATACCACGTCCTTAATTGAATAGACGCAAATAGCCAGATGCGCCTTTTAAATCTAGAACGCTTATTGCAGTACTTTTATTCTAAATAACTAGATATCTCTAAACTTACGTTTCTTAAAAAAAATAGACGCATTTGGTTATATGCGCCTTATTGCTTAAGTATTCAAAACAATGTATATAATCCTTGACTTAGATAAAAAGTATATGCTAATCTAATTAATCCTTTCATCTGAGGCCATAACCTAAAAATGTACTGTAAATGTGTTTTTCTGCTTAGTATTATGTAGGTACTTTAATTTATTTTTATCAAAAAAGAAAACAATATCGACAGATTCAAGTTTTATTAAAGAAAACTGCTTATTTACGGCACTAAATCAAAATAAATGCAATGAGTTTCACAAAAGAATCACAATATGATCCTACTAATGGTATTTAAGTAGAATAATATAGCTACTATATTAAACTTTGAACTTACCTAGCTACAAGTAATATAATTTTAACAAATTTTAGCTTAATCACAGTCTTAATTACAGTTCTGTCATTTATACCTATCACATACTTTTATAAAAATGCTTTATTTATAATAAAAACAAGTCTTAAAAAAATATAGACTGCTAATAATATTTCTATCTGCTGGTTCTATAAGCTGGTTTAATTAAGTATCTGAATACCTCCTATAGAAAAAAATATAGAACCTTTCGTTATTAACTAAAATAACAAAGTAAAAAATATTATGAACTCACAACACAATTCAGCACTAATCATTGTTAGGTAAGTAAAAAAATTTAAAAACATCAGTAAGTATTTACATAATAACTACATATTTTATCTGTCACATATAACATAGCATAACTTACACGGTTGGATCACAGATAATTCAACTTTGGACAAATCTTAAAAACTAGGTACAAGAAATACTTTTAAGTAACAAATGTTTCAAAAATCTTAAACAGATAGCATAACTAAAAGAAGCATATTAGCATAAGTAGGTATCATAAGGAGTTGTAGTTTTTTTTTTAATTAATTTCTTTTTTAGTCACCTTAATCCTCATATTCGTTAATCGAATCAACTGAGTTGTCATTACATGGCAAATTGTACCAAAATGCCCTTCGGTTCTCTGGCATTAGAGAAAGTAACTGATTAAACTATCTCAGATTTACGCTTTTCATGAATTCCTCTGTATTGGGTTTTGATAACTGGTCTTGGAATTCCAATTTTTAAGTTTTTCATTCTTACGAAGTCCAGTCCTCTATGTGATCCATAAAAATCAGTTTTAAACGTTATCGTATTAAGTCCTCTTTGAAAAGTGACTTCACACATGTTCTTCAGGTAGACTCTTGGTGTCGTATTTTGAAGTTTATAGACAGAAGAGCAATCTTCAAATCTACAAAAATCACCGACATCCATATTCTTTACAGTAATGTTACGATGTGTATCAGAGACGGCGCGATGAAAGTCTTCGAAGTCATATATTATTTTCTTCTTTTTGAGCGAAAGCTCTACTTGGTGATAAAACTCATCAGCTGACATGTACGTATGTCCCACTTATAAATATTTTAGAGTGATAGTTTCCAAATTGACTTCACTGGAGTTAACAAGAAACAGTAAATGAGAAAAAAGTGCCCAGTTCTTGTTTTGAGCGGCGTAGTTGTCAAGCCATAGTGTGCTATGTTTGAGATCACGATAGTGCAAAAAAAAGGCTCTGAAACAGCTTATGATGTCAACTTTTTTCCTGCCTGCAATAGCTTCGTGCCATATACAAGCAAATGTGTCCCTCGCGCCTCGTAATTTCTTGTCTCCAAGAGGCACGAAACTCTCATTAAATAATATCAGTCTTGGGCAAAATATCGCAACCTTAAATTCATCTAGACGAGGGCACATTATAACTTTTTCAAGATCTACCGAGTAATACATGGTGTCACTGTTCTGGTTTTGGATGTTCATTTGACGAGTTTTATCTTCATCGTATTTCTGTCGTGCTAAAACGTATCTTCTGTGATGTATTTCGTATTCCTTACATTCAGTGCAGTTGCGATGACGGATTTCCACCATATCAGGGTTATGTAATTTATATATTTATATTTATATTTCGCACTCCTCGTTGCCTAGTTTTGCGAAAGAGATATTAAGTTCTTAAATAACTCTCCGGTAGTGATCGTAAGATACACAATCTTCGGGAGGAGTATCCTCAGTTATACCTCTTTTCTCACAAAAGTCTTTGTGCATATCACGAGCATTCCGGTCTGACGGTAAATATTTTCGATTGGGTGCATGTTCCCTTCTGTAGTGCGATATAGCAGGATGAAAAGAATTAATATGATCAATTATTATTATGGGCTGGTTATCGATCTTTTTAGCATTGGGATTAGAGCCTCGCATATCCTTTAATTCTGTTTGTGCATGTTTTAAAGCGTTTCTTAGAACTTTGTCATTTTTTCTGTTAAATCCCAGGGTTGTCAAAAAGAAAATCTTGCACACAGTAGCTTTCTCGCCATCTTCTTTCGACAAAAAGTATGTAACAGTTTTTCCACGGTTAATTTGTTTTGAATTCGTGTTTTTTCTTTGTGTTTGTCTGGTCGGTTTATTTTGAGACGTATTGTTGGCTATGTAAATGTGCTGCTCTCTCTCAGTGCTACTCGGGCGCAACTGACACAGGAAATGTTCAGCCGCCGTACTAATCGAACCCCGCGCACCTCCCCGCAGGATTCACGATAAGAAGTGAAAAGGACGTTTATGCTTACTTGCGCCCTATCAACTATGTAGCATCGGTAATATTTTTCGCAACATAAGGTATTAAGACGTATATGACAAATGCGCCCAGGCCAAAACAAACTTTACGAAGTAGAAAGGGCGCATGTGGGCAGATGTGGACTTTTTTTCTTAGTGCGCAAAGCAGTTTCCAATAAGTGCGTTAGGCGCAAATGGTAACATGCGACTTATTTATTTCCTCTTAGAAATAGGGTCAAATATGCGTCTTTTAAATTACCGAACTTCAATAAAATATGCAAGACATAAGGGCATTTCTACATAAATGCGACTTTTCAACTAAGTTTTAGCTAAATTCGACCTTTTAACTTCGACTAGGTGTAGAAATGTGTGGAGAAACTGCTTATTTTGTTGTGCTAAAATCGCATCGAAGCCAGGTATAAAAATATTAAAAATGTAGGTAGATGCGCCTTTTTTTCCTGATTCCGGCAATATATATAACTCAAATCCGGAAAAAATGTTAGATGCGCCTTTTCAACTATCGGGGGCAGTATTGTTAAAATTACAAACTAGAAGCTCAAGATTCAAGCATATTTGTTTAGTTTCATTTCCGCTGGCGCTGTGATCTAAATTTATATTATGCATGTGTAAATAAATATTTTATTATTTCCGTTTTCAGACCAATCGGAACCCCGTTCTACCTACCGAAAGAATACCGTCAATCTTCTGTCCTGTCGCGAGCCCTAGACACGTACAGCTACGGAGTGGTGGCGCTGGAGATGGCGACCGCGCGCCCCGCGGCGCGCAAGAGGAAGGACACCGAGCAGTACGTGCATCTCACTACGGACATACTCACTGCTACTAAGGATCCTTTCTTTGATCTCGGTGAGTTGAAACAAATTTCATAAGTTATGGATATGAGCGGGTTGACTAACCTAATGTGTTGGAAGAACACCAACGTTACACCCCGTAACGAGGGATACCATTAGCATGAGTGCAATAAACGCACGCTCCAGGGGTTAATTAATAAGGCTACCCCATAATAGACAACCCTAGTGTTTAAAATAAACTTTTTTTAATACTTGCTGACCGGACAGACGGTGTCCTGTCTTAACTATGGATATTGAATTCGAACTGGTATAATGGTCGTTAAATTTTCTAAATTTTTTAAATATTCCGCGCTTCTTTCTTATTTTTGTTTTCATAAAATCTTTCCCCTGACTATAACAAACACAACAAAAAAATAATTGGCGAAATCGGTACAAGGGAAATAGGGATTCATTTTTATATATATTGAAGAGAGAGATATATTAAAGACACTATGGTATATCCAGAAAACATGTAATCTTTTATCTATTAAAATCATATCTATGACGACCTCAGCGGTGCAGCGGGCGAAGGTCCGCCTGCAGCGGGTGTGGTGTGGGCTTGATTACCGTATTGGTGTTTAAGCATTACTTTCACTTTTACAATATAAATATGGATAAATAAACGTTTTATATTTATATTTTCCAGCCTCTCTCGAAGACCCAGACATAATCTCCACTCCAGCATCAAACTCCGCTCTCTGCATAGAGCTGCTCTCCATCGGGCTGGAATGCACGCGCGACCGCAGGCAGGAGCGGCCGGACATGTTGGACGTGTACAAACGGCTGCAGGCCTTGGAGTTCCCCAATAAGGACTTCCAGTAGATCTGATGATGTACTCTCTAGGATACGTCTAGTCGGTACTAAATACATCATCAAATCCTGCTTCTGCACAGAACTGATTCGCATAAGGGCTGGTAGCGACATCTAACCGACGACGCTACCAGAACTACAGAGACAGCATAGGTTCGAACAGTAGCAAGATATCTACTGCCATATTCGAGCAAGCCACGCGTGTAGCAATGACGTAATTAATCTCGTATTCGTGCGTAGCGTGTTCGTGAGCTGCAGTGGACGTTATCTATCACATACACTTTCTTGCAAAGCGAAGCTAGACACGTGCGTAGCCTCTCCGTGTGCAGCGATGGGGCAGCGGCTTATGAACCGATTTTGTTTAAGCTGTTATTTTTGAAAGAAGTATTCATAGCCACGTTTGATGTAAATCTGTGCGGCCGTTCTAAAGTTATGATACCTAGCTAAAAGTGATATCGTTCAGGGTTTTTAGATTTTTTGTGAAATTAGCTTGTATAATTTATTTTTATGCTATTTAACATAACATTTGCATTTACAAAGCGCAAGGAAATCATTATTTTATACAAGTTATTTATACATTGTTTTGTACGACTAACGGAGTTGCTTAACTTAGTTCTTACTTGTATAGCGTAGATAAGTTATTAGCATTATTTCATTTAAAAGCGAACTTTATAGCTATTAAACATACATTATTCTGTAGCTATTCCACTATTTTCTAGTCTGCCATTACACAAAAAAGTTAATATTATTAGTTATCTACCTTTTTCAATACATGCAATGTTATTGTGGTTTTATAATTTATATTGATATAATTAAGAAACTTAGTTATAATACGATGCTCAAACCAATTTTGTAAAGATCTTTTAATTTTAAGTCAATCATGGTTAAAACGTTGGGGCACCTACATGAATACTTTTTACCCGTTTCTTGTACTTACCTATAAGTACCTACCTAACTTACCTACCTACTTAATATTAATAATATTATTATAAATACTCAGATACCTACTTAATATTAAGAGGGCGCAATGCGTGCCGTTTTGTGAAATGCTTAGGACTTCGCGTCCATAGGAGCGGGACAGGGCATACATTTTTGGAACGGGCGGCGGTGGCGCAAGCGCAAATAGCTTTTGCTTATTTACATCAAAACTACACAACTTATTAGGAAACTGGTTCAAGGAACCACATAATTAGTAATGTAACCTACGAATGAAAACATAAGTCATTTCAATAGACCGGAGCGGAGGGTTCCTGTGATCTCAACCAAACTATGTGCGAAACAGTGCACTCTCATGTTTCCTTATTATCTATTGTCTTCCGTACCGTTGATAAAGTAACAATCGAAGTGCCTTACATATATTATATTATTATGCCGGGATTAATGTTCTGACACAATTAAAATTATTACTATTCTCGTAAATAAGAGTTTTACTTATGTATTACTACCTACCCTTTTTAGGTTTCCCTGTGAGTAGGATCTCATAGGCACGCAGCCAGGTTAGTTCTTAAGTATCGCCCCCACACAGGCCCGTTTAATCGCGCGATAATATCGGATGCGTTATTGCGTTATATTTTTTCAGTACATTTTGTATTAGGACGCAGTACGATCTTACAGACTGCTGCGTTTTTAACGCGCGGTAATAATGCAATGCATTGCGTTATTATCACGCGATAAAAACGTGCCTGTGAGGGATAGACTTTAACGGATATAACATTAGGATTCCGTCTGAGCTTCATTAAACCCCCGCTACGAGACGCGCGGCGTCAAATACCTTTCTCAAATTCTCAATCTACTACTAACTGGAACGTAGGCTATTACGATCTTTGACAATTATAGTAAGTACCTATAGATTAACACAAACAATGACTATCAAAGGGCTTAAATTCTTTGTTTTTCTGAGGGTAGAAGAAATCAATATCACCCGTGCCTGTGGCGCGCCAAGGTCAAGGAACTTAAATACTCTAGGGAGGCCAAGGTTCCTTGTTAGCAAAAATCAGAAATAGACCATGTCTACATCCTCAACACTGATCAACGGCCAAAAGACTATAGCCTGCCAAAATTAAAGACCAAGCGCCGAGCATTCATAGTGACTTAGTGTCGTGTGAGTGTGACTGTCAAATCACTGCATGACGTATTGTATTGTACGTCACGTCAAGCAAGTTACAAGAAAGCTGAATTTTAGAAAAAATTGCGAAATCGAGGCTTGAGGAAAATTAATCCATCTACGAGAAAGAAAAGGTGTTTTGTTTGCCAGTTTGCCACTCCCACCATTGTTTATCTATTTCAAAGCATGATATTTCCTTGACACAGCGTGTTGGATTCTCACGCCATTGAGAATACTGTGAAGAAAGACAATGGCTAACAATCGTATTCCCTCTGGTCCGAATACGCCAGGTAGCCAGCAGACCCCGACTCAACAAGGAATTAAGATATTCATTCAGAGAGACTACTCAGAAGGTACTGCTGTGAAGTTCCAGACGAGATTTCCCCCGGAATTAGAAAACAGAGTAAGTGTAACGTGCCAATGTTTATGTCTCCGAAACGAATTCATAGAATGTGTTGACCTCATTTGTATAGCATCAAGATGACCAAGGATCTTCCTCTATTCATGTTACACACAGTGGCAATCACGAAGAGTTATGCTCGGAGGTTCTCTGAGTTTCTCTGGATTTGTAACGAATACATCCGACAGAGAATCAAACTTATCGACATAGCTCATGGAAATAGCAAGCTAAAGTGGCACTGGGCCGGCCATATCTCGCGAAGAACCGAGAAGCGCTGGGGTAAATGTATTCTTGAGTGGATACCGCGACACGGCAAACGTAGTAGGATGCCCTCCGGCGTAAAATGATGACCTGCGAAACCTGCGACTGTAGCCAGCTGCTGGATAAGGCAAGCTGAAGACAGGGCGCTGCTGATAAGTGGAGGCCTATGTCTAGCTGTGGACTAATGTAGGTTCATCCTCAATTTTTGTTTGTTGAAGTTTTGTTTCATCGGTAAAGATGTTGATTAATTAGTAATGATGGTGGTCTGTTAATGAAACTGAATGAATGTGGTGAAATAGAGTACCCACTTAATATTAATAAAGACAAAAAAAAAAACAATGGCAAAGGTAGACCAACTGACCAATCCAGAAAATGAGTGATCAATTTCATTTCACTGACTTAATTCTGACTTTTGTTAGTAATCTGAATTTAATCTGGGTCTCTTCAAGATAAGATAGTGTAAAATGGTGTTTTCTAAACCGTGGTGATACATTGTTGGCACATCGCCATTGCGGTCAAAGGAAGGAATATTCAATATAAAAAAGTAGACTAGTGCAAAGCTTAAAACAGCTCTTTATTAGTAGGTACTAAAAGTCAAACAGAACAAGTATGTAAAATGAATGATTTTTAAGATCACTATCTAAATGTTTACAATTCATCACTCGAACATGCTTTAGATTAGAATATATGCGATACTAAAACCCAAGCTATTATCTATTTTCATTGATAACACTATCAAACTAGAATATTTACATTTGTATGGGTCTTTCATCTAAGGTAGAATATCAAAACATATCATTCTGTGATGATACTATTGTCAGTGTGAAGCCATTAGTTTAGCACAACAGGGCCCCAGAATGGCTCCAGCGTTTAACAGATCTTTTTGTTTTTGTTTCCTGTTTCCAATATTCTGTTTAATTGAGGTACCTTTTTACTGTAACTTACCTCTGTGCTGTGTTTTGCAAATCTTCTATATATATATAAAAGAAAGATAGTTAATAATATAATTGGTAGATCTAAAATTTATTTGCTACTAGCTGCAGCCCGCGGCTTCGCACGCCTATGTCCGGCCCCGGGATACCATCTACCTCGCTGCCTAATTTCACCGAGATCCGTTCTTGAGTTATAAATAGTGTAACTAACACAACTTTCTTTTATTTAAATAGATTTTGGGAGCATACTTACCGAATCAAAATGTTGTTGTTACCCTAGCTAGGTTTTTGCAATAAGTATTGTAGACCAGATCAGAATCAGAAGTATCAGAGTAATTGTTTTCTTGTTTATTTTACAGATAGACAGACAAACCTTTGAATACACAATGGAAAGATTAAATGAACATTTTGAAATGGCGGAAACAGCGGACTGTAGTACATACTGCGAGGGGTGCCTTGCATGTCTGACAGCCTATTTCATTTATATTTGCACGGAGACACATTATGAAAAGGTAACTTATCATTTTGTATCAAAGCTTTCCATTGGTAATCTCAGTCCACTGCTGGACAATCAACATAGGCCTCCCCATACATGCATACCTACCTACCAAGATATGAGTGTGTTTATTGCTTATGACTGTTATCTTTGATGAGTATTTTCCCAACCCGCATGCCCAGCGTGGGGATTATGGGCATTACCCCCCATGAGATAAAAGCCAACAACTTTAAGCGGCGCTTATCTGGGAGGGGCCGGGGTCCAGCAGTCGACCAATATATACCACATCCAAAATCGATGTAGAATGTTACTCAAAACTCACTGAAAACTCACTTGCTTGGCGTCGAGTTTCAGATAAATTGTAAGCAATATTTAATGAAGGAAGGATCTCAAATCGACAAGCAATGTAAACTGCGTATAAAAAGACGCGGAAACAGAGTCAATTTTAGGTTAAGTATGGGCGGTTTGTTTACAAACATTGTACATCGAGTTTGGCTAGTGTATAGGCGGTGGAGGTATAAGAATTTGGATTATTTATTAACAATATTTAGGCAAGTCAGTAACCTAAAGGTACTAGGTACCTAATGCACGATTGTGTTAACTACAGTAGGTATAATAAATTCTTAAGTAAAATAGGTGAGATCCTAGAGCTTACACAAACCTAACATAGGCTTTAAAGCATTGCTAACCAATTTATGTAACAAATGTTTTAATGAATAAATGATCAATCTGTCTCTACGAGACGCCACAAATAGCGGTTCTGAGCCGCCTCCATCCACCGACTCCTGATAACTGCGCTGCGGTGGTCGGAGTGGAGGTGATCAGAAGGTACCTGCGGCCCTTCCTCCGGTAGGTTCCATTAGTCGGCTCATACGACACCCGCAGTCTGAGGTTGGGGGGGTTGATTCTTAGATTGGTTCCCTTTATGTCGAGTCCCTTTACGTAGAGTCTAAGAGTCTATTGTTCCTGCAAAATATTGCTGTTCTCGCTTTCTATTACCGTTGTCGAGTTTGGTTCATTGGTACAATCATGATTTAAATTAAAAGTCAATATCATTAAAATATTGTTTTATTATTAATTGTTGTGTGTTGAAAAAAAATCCTATGTCCCCTTTTTAGCAGTTTTGACCCACTGTGCGTCGCGTCGCGTCATACCGCGTACTTGTTCGTGTCACACGCGCGTGTTTTTGTATAATCTATTCTTTTTTGACAAAATTATATCAGGATATTAATCAAATTGATTTTAAAAATACTGATTTCAATTATTTTATAATTGTATGAGTACCTAAGCATGAAAGTTAATTCCTGACGCCTTTTTTTGTTTCCCTGAATGATTCAGGCATTTGCCAAATGAACAAGAAGGCATTCTTATTGACAATGAGACAACGAGACAGCACGTGCTCGCGAGAAAGAGATCCGCTAGCCACTGACGTCAGCGCGTCCAAAGTGCGTCACCTAGACGTAGTTTTAACGTCTCATGCGCGGTGACTAGGTACCTTGTCTCTTTAGTAATGTCATTGATTAGAAAACATTTCTAAACGAACCTTGAACTTAACTCTAAATCAAATAGATATGCATGTGTATTCTATGTGTGCGTTTTATGAGTCATCTTTCACATTTAAACTAGTAGTAGACTGCATATAGTACATACATTACTTTACATTTGATTCAATGAAATGAATTAGAATAAATTGTTTACGCATATGTTAGGATAATAATGAAGATAAATAATAGTTCGTTCAGAAGTATTACAATCAGATTCTAAAACATCTAAACTGCACATTTATCTCAGAATAAATTATTTACAAAACAATAGGGCATCTCTAGCGGTGACTTATAAATGTGTAGGTACCTACCTATGTTGGAAATAAATGTGTAGGTACCTACCTATGTTGGAAATAAATGTGTAGGTACCTACCTATGTTGGAAATAAATGTGTAGGTACCTACATACCTATGTTGGAAATAAATGTGTAGGTACCTACCTATGTTGGAAATAAATGTGTAGGTACCTACCTATGTTGGAAATAAATGTGTAGGTACCTACCTATGTTGGAAATAAATGTGTAGGTACCTACCTATGTTGGAAATAAATGTGTAGGTACCTACCTATGTTGGAAATAAATGTGTAGGTACCTACCTATGTTGAACATTATCTTTCGCTAAGTCTGTTAAGTACATATTATGCCGAAATCTCGCAGTTTCTACGCACTTACAATACGATTATAACAACTTGGCCGGAGTGAAGTTAGCTATAAATGTTCACATGCGCACCACCATTTATCCATAAAAACCAGTACTGCGCAGCCACTGAAGCAACTTCAGGTTGCGGCCAAGTTGTTTTAATTGTACGTACTACTACGACTCCTCGGCAACCGTTAGTGTGTTTTGACCTACGTTATGGGAAGTCGCCATTTTTAACAGTCCTGTGCAGTTTCCCGTCAGTCGGCCGCTCACACAACTACCCAAAAAAATGTATTGACCTTTCAAACCCCCCCCCCCCCCCCCCTACCTAATCAGATGATTAAGAGTACATATCTATCTATCAGATGATAGATATATATATATGTATTCAAAACAAACACGTAACTTAATAGCCTGTGTTAGTTTTGTCGGGTATCCCCATAACTCGATGGGTATCCCAAAAAATATTAACCTACCCATCTTCTTTCAGCACCTAAGAAAAGTGTCAAAGTTCATAGCGACGCAGAACGAGCGAGTGTACAACCCCCGAGGCATCCACATAACGGACCCTATCCTCCGAGGCCTGCGCGTGATAGAGATAACCATCATGGACATGCCCAACAGTCCGACAGGGAACAACATCAACTCGAGGCATACATGACCTCCACACGAGAACAGGGAGTTCTTCATGTAACATACGCGCTATTGGTTTTAAATGTTTTAGTATGTTGGTGCTTGCTTGCTTGGCTCACACTTGAAAAACTACCTTCACTGCGCAGTTACTCAGGCTGGATTTAGTGCTCGAACGACGGTTGGCGCTGACGTTGGTGAAATGTAATCACTTACTCCAATGAAAAGTAGAAACGCGTATAGTGCAGCGCTGACGGTGTACGGTAGACGCTGACCGCTACGCGCTGAGCGTCGGTTCAGTACCAAACCCAGCATAAGTAATGGTGCACCGCGCAAGCAGGCAAAACGTAGGAGTACATTGCATCTGCTTGCATTCTGGATAAGTTCAAACTTCAATTCAATGCGACGCGGATTCTGCTTGCCCGATGCGCTGACATACAGTGACGTGATACCATACAAATAGACGGTTTGTCCTATGGTCTATTCAATTTCATACAGGTAATGGGTTACCCTAAACATGAGATGGGCTATTGTATGTCAACTTGTATCAAAAACATAAGATGGGCCATTGTATGTCAACTTGTATCAAAAACATAAGATGGGCCATTGTATGTCAACTTGTATCAAAAAATATACATTCAATAGTGATTATATAATTGTTGTTCATAGGCAAAATGATCGTTCGATTTAATATTATCAGGCGCACCCTTGGAAAGACTAGTTTTTTGTCAGGCCACCAATGATTTATCATATTTGGATAGTCTGGTATTAGCATTTATTATCAATAGACTGAGATGAAAGTGATAACATAAACAGGCCATAAAGGAAGGACCTAAACTTGCCGCAATATCATGACAACATTGCCGGATTGAGTGTTGGTGTACATAGAGATAATGGTATGAGATTATCGCCTTAAACGAAAGTAAATAACTACCTCCTTATAATGATAAATTAAGGAAAGTAAGCAATAATAGTCTTTAATAACAAACTCATTGAAAGTCTTTCTTGAAATATAGCTATAATTGTAAGCACCAACGTATCAAAACGCTTTATTACTATCCAATTTGTAAATATTGAATTAATTTTCAATTTGAGTCTCTTGTCAAAAACATTAGGGTGTATAATTGTGTTACGACTTAAAAACATAAGATTTTTTTTACTGAGTATGTAAAAAACTGTAAAATGGAATCTGTCGTTTGCACAAATTATTAACTGAAAGTGTTTTTCCATCATTATTATGTTAAATTTTGTAAATTTGCGCATGACAAAATGATGACGTGGTATTTTACCATGACTATTGATGCTGTGAGAGTGTGAGCCATTTTAGTGTTCATAAGTGCCACAGTATTTACAAAAACTGTAAATTTTCATAGAAATTATTGGTAAATTTTCGATCCTGTAATTAAATTTACAATTTTCTCTCCTAAATCTTAACAACGGACTCAAATGTCTCCCTTCGACTGAGCTTAACAATTTAAAAACCTACAAAGCGTAAAAGAACTCCCTTTGTCAAATCGTTCTTCCAATGATTATTGTATTCCTGTAGTTTTATTGAAATAAATAATTTATATATGTTAAATTTTATATTAGAAAGAAGTTGAAACTTCGGTTTAGGGTCGTTTGGAGCTTTCTTTAGTTAAAGTCTTGTCTAAAATGTTATGTAAGACTTAATCAAAGACATTAGCAAAATTAAGCTTCAAATTTGATTAATAATAAGGGCGGTAGTTTTAATATTCATGATGGATTCCGAATTGTGACACATTCAAATCTTGTCTGGGAAGATTTTACTATGATTTCATTAATTTTATTCTTGAATAACTAGAGGTATCTATTATAGAGTTTGTGTAGTTTAAATATTCAATTTTCTACTTTCTGTATAACCCTATGTATACATCACACATTAAATAAGTTATTTTTGTTATGAACAAATCACATAAAACTGGCGGATATCTTAAAATAGTTATAGACAAAACGGGCATTTATCTAATTTTATATTATGACTTAGACATTATTTAATAATCTTGACGCGTTGAAATATTACGATTAAGATCAAATAAGCTCCAGGCTCATTTTTCAAACATTTTAAATAACTTCCCCTTACTTTTAAAAAGGATTTTCTCATACAAATATGTGAATAAATGATTAAATTGCCTTGTATGTCCAATGGTGAAAAAATACAAATAAATAATACGGTTCCGACTGGTATTGATATGGATCAGTTGAGCTACCTGTAGATTGTTTGCAACAGTCTGCAGTTAGCTTAATTGTTTCAATTGTAAATACTAGTTCTAATTTGTATATTTATAGTATATACAAATTAGATTATAGTATATTTGATTGTTATTTTCTTTGTTAATAAAGGCCGTCGCCATTGTTAACCCATAAATACAAATATACAAATTAAAAACAGGTATCTTTTGTTTGAATAGTCGGACTTAAGTTGTATCGTATATGTGAGCTTTTATCCATATTATTTATTTTATTGAACATTGTTATATTTCACTGCATAAAAAGCGATGCCATTCTGCACTTTTAGCTTTATCTTTCTTAATTTTATTTGTGACTTATTTTTATGAAATGCATAGTTTAACCAAATTAATACGTGATTTTGTATTCAAATAATAAAGGAACTTGTAACATTCTAAGATTTCAATTCTCTCGGGTCAGCCCTTTTACTTTATTCAACACCTTTACCTTTAGTCAAACACTGTTTTAGTGATTTCAGGAATTATAGCCATTTTATTTGAATTAATAAGTATTTAAAAGTGTAAGCGGACAGTAGAAATTAGCTCATTTTCACATAATCTACTAATTATTTTTTCTTGACGAGAAACTTGGAGATTTTTTTGGGCCAATACCTGTTCCCTTAAAATAAACTGAGGGTTGTTTTATATTATGTGTCTTCTAAAATTCACTTAGCATTTTGCTTTCGCTTAGTCATGGGATTTTTATATAAGATAAAATGTTTTATTTGTCTTTTATAATGAACAAGCGTTTGGCCGCCATCTGACATGAGTGAACAATTGTACACAATATTGTAGATTTAATACAAAGCAGTGTACATCGTAAAAAGTCCTGATAGGCTGATAGGCAACTTGAGCGCTTGACTCTTATTCGTACGAATTTCGAATACATAACCAAAATCCCTGATTTAGATGTTTAATTTAAATCCTGGTTTAGACAATGAAGCTAGGTAAATGAATTTAGTTTAGGTAAATGAATTTAGTTTAGTTTAGTTTTTTAGTTTAGACAATGAAGGTAGGTACGTAGGGACTTTTGTAAATTGAGTGTCGAGTGACAATGTGAGAGTTGTATCTCGTTATTCGGAAGTGAGACACTGCAGTGACAACAATTAAAACTCTACAATTTGGTACTAGGTACTTATCAAAAACAAAGTTCACAAAAAAATTAAAATCATTGACTAAGTATTTTACTTTGAGCATGGATATGGATACCAAAACCTTCATAAAATTAGAACGGCTACAGCGATTTTAGTTAAAAGTGCTTACAACACTTCGATTAAGTTACCTTAAAAAAAACGATTTAAAACCATGAATGCCTGTAAAAATCGAAGATTATATATAACGTTTCATTCATCGAAGCTACGATGCCACCGACAGACACGCTTTTATTAAAACAATAGAGAGGCTATTTGCGTCGAGGGTTAAAAATTAATCAATCGTGAGTGAATTAATATATTACGCGAGCGTATAGGTAGGTAGGTATATATAGGCAAATATCAGTCATATAATAGTCACAACAAGCTCTCCTTTCTTTGCGGCTAGATGATGCTGTGTGGATTGTCCAGCATACATTAAAATAAGTCAAAACGTTCTCACTTTCGAGTACGAACGACAGCAAAAACCTCGCACTACGTTCTTGTGAAATTATGTTTCAAACAGTTGTCTAGTAATAACGTAACATAGCTAAATTTTTATACAGTTTCTATGTGTAATTATTAGGTTCTAAATAAGATATTTATGTTGCGGTTTGAACGTAGCTGATTTCTTACAAAAGGTAGTTAAACCAAGTTTAAGTTAAATCAAGGGGTGATTCGAGTACCTAATGTTTGAAATACTTCTCATTCAAGTAGTTTTCGTTAGATTTACATATAATTTTGCGAAATAAATTAATTACATTATTTGATGACTGGGAGAGTCATCGGGGCTAAAACAGTTTTAAATGGCGTTGCACTGTAGTTTGCAGTAATTCGTTAATCTTTTAATTTAACTATGGTTTCTTCGAGAGCAGAGTCCAGAGTTCGGTTTGACGATAGTAGGTATCGAGAGGTGATCGTGACGTCTCATTTTTGTATAGGGTTTGCGTAGTTCCCTGTCCGCACAATATAGGCGCTGTACCAAATCCTATAGAAAAATTAGAAGTCACATTTACGTTTTATTGCTATCGTCAAACCGAACTCAGGGCTAGCAATGAAATTAAATCACTTAGGTACATATTCAAAGCCCAGCAATGAAAGAAGAGTTGACAAAATTTATTAATTTACAGACAGTAAAATTGAAATGTTTATTTTTCTCCACAAATAAAGAACTAAGAGCCGTTTCTCGAACGTAATGCAGTTGCTGTATGATTTGACTGACTGGTCAACTAGCCTTTGTTCAAAATCAACCTACGGATTGTTGTTAGTCAACAACACTTCGTTTGACCACAATCTCACCCGAATGAAAGCGGCGATGTATCAGGGAAGACAAAACACCTATTTATTTACCTACCTACCTTGTTTTTGTGAGAGCCAGGTTGTAATTGAACCTTGCTTGTTGGAAGTAATAGCACTATACACTAGCCAAACTCGATGTAAACTGCTTGTAAACAAACCACGACACAATTAACTAAAACTTACTAGCTAAGCGTTTAGTTTCAGATACAATTGTAAGCAATATTTATTGAAGGAAGGATGTCAAATCGACAAGTAATGTAAATTGTGTATAAAAAGAGGCGGCAACAGAAATAACTTTACGTTAAGCATTGTTTACAAATATTCTACATCGAGTTTGGCTTGACAAGACAAGAGGGTTAACCATTGATTACTTAGTTAGAGAAATCGGCGGCGCGGGCGGTTCGGGCACGTTTCATTCAAACCTGTGTCACAGAAAGCAAGCAGTTTCTCTGGATTCCAAATGCCATCAAAATTGTAGGAAGGTAGGTACACTAGGTAGTTGAAACCTAATGGATCGGACAGTCCTATGTAATATCGGTATAGAATTAGTATTTATATAAATATCATAGTTACAAATACTACGGTGGTAATGTAAAATAATGCAGTTGCAACAAAATTTTTATTAGATCGTGAAAAAAGTACCTACTAGGGTTTTTGAATTGTGTAACTTATGATGTAGGTAGTTAAGATTATTGTAAAATTTATTCTGTCATTAAATATTTGTAATTATTATATTTATGTTTTATGATTTTAGTATAATGCTAGTGTAAAGTAAAGGCCGCTCGGCGTGAAATTGGCAAATTCTGTCCTCACCGTTTTAATGATTACTTGATTACTCTAAAACGAACTTAATATTATGTGTGTAATGGAACAAATCACTAAATACCTATGACCAATATAATGTCAAAATAATGATAATAAGGTTGAAATTGTTTTAGAAAAATGTTAAATTTGCTCCAATTATTTCGCAAGGCGCTTTACAAAAATGCAATTTTTTGGGGTTTATTATTGTAGGTGTTGAATCAAATAATTATTACGGAAATCTTTATAACTTAGAGGAAAGATATGATATTGAAGTAGGTAGTAGTTTTTTATTTTATTCATTTGGTATTTTCTGCTTTCTGTGAGGGTTAAAACCCCGCGCTCGTTTTTTGTATTTTCTAGTGATTTAATATCACAAAAGATTGCAAAATATTGTATCGTGTAGATCAGATATTGGTCATATTATATGATTTTTTTCATAACTTTTATTAGATTCGTTTTAGAGAAATCTTTAAAACGGGGAGGTGTCAGACTTCGGCAATTTTACGCGAATGTTAAACCAAAAATGATGGCTGAAAGTTCCAACCACATCGCCAGAGGCATGGAACAGTAACTCGTAGCACGTAGGCATAATAACATTTATTTGATGACCTCGCAGTGGGCGAAGGTCCGCCTGACGCAGGAGGTTGCGGGTTCGATTCCCGCTAAGGGACAAATATTCTATGATCTGCAGATATTTGTTCCGGGTGTTTTGGCTGTTTTCTATGAAAATATACATGTAATGTAATTCTATAAATTTATCAGTTAACTATGTAGAAGGTACCCATAACACAAGCACTGCTTACGTTAAGGCTAGATGATGTTGTGTGGATTGTCCAGCATTATTTATTTAGCTTTCTGGTATTAATAAAATCGGACTTCTTCGTTTAATCTTGGATCCACGTGAAGTCCTCAGTAGCTAGTAGAAAAAAACAAGGTCTGGCATTCCGAGAGTGACACTTGCTTACATCACTGACTAGTTGCCACCTTCTCTTATTGTCTCTTGAGTCTCGCCCATCGCAATAAGATCCTGCAATTTCCTACTCGTAACAGTAATTAAACCATATTCGAAGTAATTACCGAGAGGGGCATAAAACAAAACAATGAACTCTTTACGACCTCTCGAATTTGATCTTGACGCGTTGGTAATTCTTTGCTGGGTTGCCATCTCATCTACATTACTACCCAATTCATCATGTCGGCCACTAAAATTGTGGAGAAAAGTAGCATCTTTATGTAATTTTAAAAACAACTAAACGAAACGTTTTTGACAGTACCTATGTTCAATAATTAATCGGAACAAGGTTTTCATCTGAATCTATTTCCTATGAATAATTAAATGAATTATATTGAGATATTTTTTTATTGTAAAATATTGTAGAGGCTTCGATTGTCGAAGGTGTAAGACTTCAACTAGGGCTGGTCGGGAAGGATTTCAGTAGAAACACTTCTGAACACTAAGTCGGTTTATTAAACCGTAAACTTATACACAACGACGTACTTAATACATAAAGTCACTGCACTGCACTTTACAATTCACTTTCGTAGTTTTCCTTAAAACTATACCTGTTCACTGTTTGATCGCTTAGAACTGAATGAAGAAACTTTTTTTTTGAAAGGAATCCTCAGATGACCGCAGATGGCCATGCATGCCAGCGTTACCGGACTTTTGTCGGTATGTTATGTTGGGGCAACACGCAAAAGGGCCACCACTTAGGTGCGAACCTCGGCTTGGGCTGTTGCCAGATGCTTTAAGAGAAAACTCCATTCCGAGTTTTCGCCGAGGTGCACAAATGCACCTATGGGCGACCCCGCATCCGGCGAAGTCGTTTTTTGGTCGTTTAGTGGGCGGAAGCGAATCGGGACTTGTTTCCGTCACCTCCGGTTTAGCGGCGGTGATTGGGTCAGCAGGGGCACCGAGAACGTGTCTCGGTCTACGGAGGAGAGAACTCGTGGGAGGATCGTCTATGGGATTATCGGGAATAACCGATAATCCCATAGCCGAGCTTATGAGTTGTTTCTTCATTATCCTCTATATAGACGTACAACTGATAAGCTCGGCTTTTATATCTGTGTCGGTATATATTGAAAACTTACTAGAAAATTCTCCTAACTTCTAGAGAGCTAGCTCTGTTTCGCTCATTTACCCTACGTATTCTCAGCCGTCCTTATCTTACATTTCCGCGCTTTTCTGGAAGCTATACCTATCTCTTTCTTTACTCAAGATCTTTACTGTCCTTGTCTTTCTTTTCGATTCGTTCGACAAATTAATCTATTATGAGCAATAATAGGTAGGTACATGCGAGTCGATCGCTAACAACTATTGAATAATCCATGCCGTATAAACACTATTATCCTGCATAATTTGAGACATAGGTACTCGTACCTTATCCGCATAAACTCGTCGTCGGCGCTAACAAAGATTATGCAAAGCGAGTGCAAAACCGAAAGCGTAGGCTGGCTTCTACTGCTAGTTTGTTTTGTATCCTTTTATGATTTGCTCGAGAAACTCTGCTCATTGCTAGGGAGCGTTGGTAGGTAGCTGGCAACATTTTCAGACATCGTAAAGTTAGTTTATGGGTCTAATTACATGTTACTACGCCGAGAGCCGATACGTTATTCTACAAAACTAAGTGTTAAGATGGGCTATATTTCATGTGCTAAGCACCTAGGTAACTACATATATCACTATTTTAGAGCATCTTTTGCTATGTAGAGCTCGTAGCCACTTACATAAATGCTTGTAAGTAGGGGTATGGGTTTTCATAATTTTGTGAGGTGTAATAGGTACTTACCTATTTAAGGGTAGGTAGATTATAATGTCCTACCTATAAGCAAGTAGGTTAGGTACTTATTAAACCCCCTTAATAAATTTAAGCGAGGTTTAATTTAGTACTAACCTACTAGGTAATAGATTTTTATCTAAAAGTACCAAGACATCTTATATTAAACGTAGACCTCACCTAAGTTCCATCACTAACTAATCGTCAACACTAACTAACTTAAGTTGATAGAACAAAATAGTGCAAATCAGGTTTTCAGTATCTATCTACTCGCTCGATAAGTAGATGGTTAAGGGTGGCTATTAGCGATGGTCCCATTCCTAACCACAAGCTTTTCAAACCTGACCGGAAGCGGCTGCCCAGGCCGGAAGTAGTTTTTTGTCCATGTTCCGGAAGGGTTGTAAGTAGGAAGGCATGCAGGTACCTACGCCTACCTGCCAAGAGCGGTGGTACCTACCTAGATATTTGTTAACTCATTACATTAGTCAGCGTTTAAAATATTTAGGAATAGGTATGTAATTAGATAGGTATATGCATATAAATAAATAAATAATACTGGACACTCAACACACAACACATATTAATCTTTTGATGTCATAAACATAAGTCTATCTTAGATAGCTATAGATTTAATTAAAACCTTTATTCATAATACTTACCATTATTAGGAACATTGTCGTCAAATGAAGTTTGACGACATCGTTGTATTTGCATTTGAAGGGCAAGTTATAAAATTTATTGATGTCATACTACAGAACCAATTTATCAATCCACTCTCCTAATTTTCTCTGAAAAATACATAGTACCTATGGAAGCCATTCCGAATCCATTCCGGCAGCCGATTATATACCTCTACACTGAAGGGCCATTACTTACATATATCGACCTCTCAGACTTAAAAATAAAAACTTTATTTAATTTCAGTTGGTTTTAACAAAGTAGGTTATTATTATTATGTTACGTATCTTATGTTACTACGATAAAACTAAGAAGCTAACCAATAAGTGGTAAGGTACCAATTTTTACAGCATGAAATCGGTTTCTTTAAACTTATCGAACTTAGCAATTAAGGGAAAGTGAAACAAAGTAAATAAAGCAGATTATAGAGCCATATAGCAACTACGTTGGTACATCTCTGTGTTTTTAAATAACAAGTAAAGTTTTGCCTACTTCGTATTAAAATCTATGTGTACCTAGTGCAATGATATTAAACCTCATTGGTGAATTGAGATATTATTGACTCCTCGCTCTAACGAAGTATGAACTTGATTTACATCCTCCATACACATTACGGTGGAAATTAATATTTACTAAATAGTTATTGTAGCAAAACTTTAATACAAGAATGCCTTACTAAAAAAATCTGCAAGTATCGCTCGGGGTGTTGTGTTGGGATTCTATAGATACGCCACCCAATACACATACCACAGATTAGCTACCTAATGTTAAGTGATTTAAATCTGTTCCGAAATCTAAATAAAATACACGAAATTGGCAAATGAAACTCGCATACATTATGTAGATAGGCCCCTGAAAACAACACATTGCTTTTTTGGGGCGTCTAATAAAAATGGTAGTGTACCAAACTGTGCGGGTTCCTTACTTTGAGAAACAGGTATTAAACGGAATAAAGAAGAGTGCTTCCACTCTTCTTTCTTGCTATGCAACAAAATTACTAAAGGCACCGGTGTCGCCAAACTCATACAAATAAACCAATAACCATATAATGAATTACAAAGAAACAATTCGTTTGATTTGTACCTATATAGTTCTAAGTTAAGTCAAAACTAGCCAACGTCACAGATTTGGAAATAAACCTTCAGTTTTACAAATAAGACTTATTTTACTTTAGCAGCAGAACGTATAAATTTATTTTCTATACCAAACATTCGATTGACTAGTCAATTCCACTACTTGACCATAGATGGCGGTATTCTCAGTTGTCGCAATTATAAACTTAATTGCGTTTAGCATATGATTGACATTCGCGTGATAGGTCGACTGCTACCAGGCAGAATTATATTATCGATATCGATACGATAATAATAATCGAACGATACTTAGCAAAAAAAATTACTTGTTGCGAGTTTATTTATTTATTTATTTCTGGTAATAGTATCCTCATACAAGTATACATATAACATGTAGGTGCGTTGTATATATCGCGAAGAACCGGCATAGGCTGGGGTAAACGTGATCTTGAGTAGAGATTACGACTCGGCAAACGTAGTGTAGGATGCCATCCGGCTAGGTGGGATGAGGACCTGCGAAATACTACAGACAGATGCTGCAAGCGTCAAGCTGAAGACAGGGCGCTATGGCGCTCATTAGGGGAGGCCTATGTCCAGCATTGGTCTAACATAGGCTGATGTTGTTGATTGAAAGTGATAAAAATCAAACATGGTGACTTACTTGATTACAAAACTTAGCGATTTTCAGTGATGGAAGCGCTGTAGGTTTCGTATATTTATATCCTTTATTTGATATTATAAAATCGACTTCCAAAAAATATTCAGAGCATATCGTGCTTGATTTGGTTGGTAGGTAGTTTAAGCATGTTAGGTATTAAAGAACGTAGTGTAGGTATATGTAATCATAATCGTAATCACTTTATTGCATAAAAATGGTATTACCAAGGTAGGTTTAAAATAAGTTCAGCATGCAAAATAGACCAAACATGAAAATTTAAATTGAACAAAATGTAAATTAAACTAAAAAAATATATAAAATGAGTTAGTCTTAAAATATTATTGAATTAATATAATGCCAATTTCGATGGATAAGGATACAGTATAGAATAATAAATATTGTCAATAAGCCACTTTTTAACATATATGCAAAGCTTTGCAAGGTAATTAATAATAATAATAAATAAATAAATATGCTGGACAATATACACAGCATCATCTAGCCCCAAGCTAAGCAGAGCTTGTGTTATTGGTACTAGATGACTGATATACTTAATGCAATACGTTACATAGATATTTTTTATTATACATAGAAAATACCCAGAACACCCGGAAAACATATTTGCAGATCGTACAAACATTTGTCTTAAGGCAGGAATCGAACCCGCAACCTCCTGCAGGTTGCGGGTTCAACCTGTGTCGCAGGCGGATCTTCGCCCGCCGCGCCACATCGGTTGACAAATTCTTTGATATCTTTTCGTATCTTGTTGAAAATGCGTCCACACATCGCATGACAACTTTTTTGGTAAAGAGCAGTTCTGAGCTTTCTAGATAAAACAATTCTGTCGGGGTTCCTAACGGTCCTTGGATAAATATCCCGTGCTTTCGTAAAAAGGTTTGTGTGTTCCTTAGTGAATTTAGCAGCTTCAAGAATGTACATACCTACTAGGCGAAACTAATTTAAGATTTCGGAAAACAGGCGTGCACGATTCCCAGGGAGGTATTCCCACAATCGCACGAACACACTTCTTTTGAGCTCTCAAGGCTCTGGTAACGTCGGTAGAATAACCCCACAGAATCAAGTCGTACTTCACGGTTGAGGTTGAGGCTACGTATTCGTGATAAACCGTCAATATTGTACTATAGCTTGATGATTTCCGCAACCTATAAAGTACATAAACAAACTTATTTAATTTGGTACATACTTGTTCAACGTGCGCTTTCCAGTTGCAGTTCCGGTATTAATGTAATTGTTTACTTTTCCTTAAGTTTTTCAAACGCCACCATATTATTATATATTGTTCTCTTATGCCCGGTCCATCCCAAGGTTGCCTGCAAGAGATCGCTCGGAGCGATAAGGCTGCCCTTCGTACTTCCTTGATTCTCGGCATTTTCTTCTGTATTATATTTTGTGTTTGTGTGGTACAATAAAGAGTTATCTATCTATTTACTTTTTTTTACCTTGGTACGTAATATGAACGCAAAAATATCAATGCATCTAGGATTCTATCACCCTAAGACGAGCGCAGTCTGTTACATACTATACCAGCAAATGAAAATACACGTTCCGGCTCCACTAGCAGAAGGGATGGTCATCAAATGTTGGTAAGCCAGCGACTCCTCGAACTCCTCACACTCAGGGTAATTTCTAAGAAATCAAATAATATCTCAAACATTTTTTGACTTCGACGGAACCATTCATTCTTTCAATTTTATCTATATTTTCTAGACACGTATTATACTGATTAATAATAACTTTACATTCATCTAACTTTTTCTCTGAATTTGAACTACCTTGTCTACGAGTAGGTCCTATTCTAATTAAATATTCTCTAATCTCTAAAAGTTTAATATAATGTTCATTTAAATATTCTGCCATTAATTATCTTTAAAATGAAAATTACCGATATAAGATTTATACTTATTATATATTTATACCTTTACATAACTCTTATTCTATTATAATTTTACCGTAATAAACACTTTGCTGATTGTCCATCGTCCTGTTTAGGTATAATGGATAGGTACCTTTTTAATTGGATCCGTACAAGTTCTTTCACTTTATCAGGTTTCAGTTTCATTCGTTTTAACAACACATTTATCTACACGATCGCACGCGATTTCGATCGATATATTTTTAACACTATCGTAACATAACATAATATTTTCAGGTCACGTCAGGGTACAGCTCCTGCTGTTGACGACGACGGCGCTGAAGGAACGATACCCGATTAGACATAGACATGTCAAACTGCTGTTGCGCCCATCGGATGTGACATTTCTTATAGGTACTGATTGTAGAGGTAGAGGAAGTATATCGCCGCGATCAACAGGAGAGAGCAAACGACGATCATCGCTACGCTCATCATCGACAGATTACTTTTTATTTCTTCCAAATGTCAACCTGCTGGAACCTGCTGCATTTTGGTTTAGAAACACGGTTTCTTTTTGAATATTTGAACGACACATCTTTCAAAATTTTTGGTTTTTGTTTTTAAATGGTATTAGATTTTTCAAATTATTGTTCAATAAACAGGTAATGGATATTTTGTTTGAAGGCACACACTAGGTATCCGCGTCACGCTTTCCAAACATGGCACGGGTCGCCATGTAAGGAGCTGGCAGGGTCGCCATGTAAGGATTGACGACGGAGGCGAGTGAAACCACTGAAATCTAGATGATGACTACTCGTTATTAAGATCCGTTATTACACTCATGCCACAGATTAGGTACTTAATACAATGATAACATACATTATTACTTAGTACGAAACACCTCCATTTTAAAGATTTTTTCTCCTACTATCATTTTTACACTCTTAAATGGAACAATAAGGCATATCTTCGGAAAAATTAAATTGTCGCGCGACTAGCAACTCGACGCGATGTTAAAACACGACTGGGACCAGTTAAGCATAACAATGCTCAATCGTGGCACGCGTGCCACGCCTACTTACCATTTCCAGTGTTCTTCTATATTCCGTGGTAGATTAAGATAAACTAGGTAGGTACCTAACTTGCCGGTCTTTATATACAGTTAAACGTTTTACTTCAATGAATGATATTACTTGCACAATTGGATAGGCAGGCAATGGCGGCAATCAACACAATAGCTCGGAATAATGATGGATTGATTCACTACGCTCGTTAGAGGGCCTGATAGTAGAAATGACAGAAAATAATTTTATATGTAGGACTCTTCCAGTCGAGTCAAATAACTATGCGTTCACAGGCGTATTAATTTCTGCACTTTTTTTTCACGGGCTTTTTTTCCGGGTCCTAGATAAATCGCCATTTTGTTAATCTATTGATGTAAGGTTTGAAAAATGGCGCCCATCTAGGTACCTTATTAAATGAACTCCTAATCGTTTGAAAGTTAAATAAAGAAAGGGATAAAGGTGAAAGTTACTACTTACCAGTAGTAACTTTCACCTTTATCCTCGTGTCTCGAAAGTTATTGTGAGGGAAGGAAAGACCGAGCAAATGAAGAGAATTCAAAATGTTTACTGGGACCTCACAAATTAAGTTTCCAGTGCAAACAGCAGATCAAATTAACTCCAACCCAATTTGGATAAAGTTCGAAATTGAATGACAAGTTGACAAAGCTATTTGGCATTTGGGTGAAATTAAGTGGTGGGGGAGGGTAAACACGCTTGTTGACTTACTTCTTTAGCTTGCCCTTATTTCATTATTAGGTAGGTACTTGTGTCAAACATATCTTGCACGTCTCTGATTCTACCATAGGTAGGGAGGTACCTACCTACTTTAACATGTGCACTTCGAAAAGATAATCGGACTGTTACATTTTAATTGGTGTTTTTGAGAGAAGTTTATTATAATTTACGTTAATGTTAACCGACGAAACTGTTATGATTATGAGACTGACAATAATTACGCGCAGCGCTTATACGAACTTACTCACGAAAAATGCAAAATATCGTACTAATTATTTTTGTAATTTATATTGGTACCTTAAATTAATAAAATTATTTCATCTATCTATGGTTATACTACGGGAAGCATTCTGAACCCGTTTATTATAAAGCGCTTAAAAAAATGCGTAGGATAGTGTGATTGTCGACGAAAACGCGTAGATTTAGAATGTAACTAGGTACTTACTTATTAGTTATTTTATTAGGTAGCAATACAATATAATAAAAAAAACCTAAATTACTCTGTACGTAACTTCTGTATGTCCTAACTAATTGTGCTAAAAGTAAATGAAAACCCACTGGATTGAATGCACGAAATTTTTTTAAATTTCCGATGCGGTTTTCAATACTTCCAATAGGTACAGTCCCCGACACAGGTTGATGTACTTATGAAACAAACGAGGGATGGTCGCAGCAGTGGCTATACGTACCCAGCGCCAAAAAATCTTACTTCTGCGATTTTCAGATATTCGATATTAGTCGTCGTCGAGATGCTGCATAGTGGTCCTGTCTGGACGCATTAGCCAACGCTAACGATGATGGTTCGTTGGCATGTGCTGGTGATCCGAATCGCGGCGGTAACATCAAATAAATCGATTTCAGTGTGGACGAGACCAACGAAGGCCTGCGACACCCGCTGGCGTTCGTCGCTGGCGTTCGTTTGGCCGGTGTGTACGCAGCAAAGCGTTCCAATTATTTGTTCCTATTGCAGACATGAAACTACGACAATCCCACGCAAAAATGGAATTTTGATAGGTATAAGTACCAATACCATATATATAATATATAAAGTATATATAGTACAGTATAAATGTATAGTATAGTATAAATGTTTATATCGAGAAGCGGAAGTCAGGCCTCAGAAGAAGGGTTTTTTGCAGCTGAAGCACGTACCTATCCCTCATGTAACACTGAATAATTGTATCTGTTTTTTCGTTTTTTTTTTATAGGCAATCTAATATGTTTTTTGTACCTATCTATTATTGGGTGTATTCCCGTTGTCCCAATTGTCGCTGTCCCCATTTCATGGGGACAACGGAACTCAATAAAAATAATAAACATTTATTCCTGTTGTCCCCTTTGACAGTGACCCTGCTGTTAACAGGGATAGCGAAACTCAATAAAATAATTAAAGTTTGTTGTTAAATCGAGTGACTTAAAGTTTACACTGGTATAATAATTATATAACTATGTACTATGTTATTGCTGTTACTTCAGGCCGGACTTTACCGGAATACCTCTTTTGATAAACAATGTCAAGACTATTGGAACGTTGTTGTCATGTTTCAGCGATTTTGACGTTGACTGTACCGTTGCTCTACTTTACCACAATGCTGGTGAAACTTGTGGAGTGCAAAAGTATTGATTCTACAAAATACAACGTCAAACAACGTTTAGGACGTGGTTTCAGATATCTAAGACGACGTGCGGGTTTTGTTATATGTAGGTATTTTTAGGAAATCTTCATACAGACTTACTTTAGATAGGTACCTACTGTGAGGACTTTATATTGAACATTCATTTAAAATATTGAAAGCATAAAATGTTAATTTTATTTTAAACTCTTTATGATCTTACATCATCCTACTTAGCGTCTGTTAATTTTTCAGGCCTCTAGATCTCCGAAACCATTTTCTTTGAATACACACGTACCTACTGATGTACACTCACTACTAATTCCCTCTAGAACCACCCCCATTTAACCCCCACTGCACCAAACAGACGGGTACCTAGTTAGGTAACCAAAGATAGAGGGGATGAAATCCGTACGATATGCTGGAGGTCAGCCAAGTTGATATTCTGTTACAGTACACTATCCAACCCAATCTAGTCGCTGAAATGTGACCAAAAAAATAACAAGTATTTCACACCTTTTTATTAAAAAAAAATACAATTTTACCAAACATCTATTGTATTGCTCGGAATTGAAATAAAAATTGTGGTTATAGATTTGTAGTTGGACATTCTCTCTTAGTTATGATATTCCAGGTTTCGATAGCGCTACGACACGGACGTATGCAGCAGATCCGCCGCCCCGTAGAGTCAAGAGTCTAAGAATACATTACGAAGACTCTACTCATCGGCTACGAAGAGTCTACGCTTGCACTATGACGAAAGAAGGAAAAACTATGAAGAGTTTACGAATGGGCTACGAATTTAATTCAAATTCTTACATTTATTTATTTTACAAGTGGACTTAGGTAAGTAACATTACGTACTCTAGGACTGTTCCTGCAGTACGTAATGTCTACGCTTGCGCCACCACATGTCTTCAAAGAGCTTCGAGAGACTTCGAATGGGCTACGAAGAGTGTGCCAAGCGCACGACTTGTCTTCAAATAGTGTTCGACACGCTACGAAATGTCTACGCTTGCACTACGTAGAGTCTATGAATGGGTTACGAAGAGTCTTCGTTAAGCGTAACCATCGAGCACATACCCAATAGAGAGGAAATGTCATTTATTTGGTTTAGGCAACAATTCCGCCAAATCACTGCGGCGACCGCTGATTGGCCGATTCAAAACCAAGGATCACACTCGAGTTGGGCAAGCAAATATTTTTATCTATATGATAGTAGTATGATAGTCGATGTTCATAAACTATGACCGTCGCCAAAAATTATTTACGTCAATAATAGAGAATTTATGGTTTTTAAAAGAAAACAAATCAAATACGTGTATTACCAACTACAAGTGTGCCATTGTTTTATTAGATATAAAGAACGAATTAGGATGTTACCATTATAAAGAATCGCGGGAGTACATAGGGCATCTTTGTTATCGCTATGTGCAATCTCATTTGATAATTGAAAATGAATGAGTATTGTAAAAAGAAAATAAAGTTAAATTTTTTACTATATCGATGAAATAATATGGAGTTTTTATTAAAGTTACACTGATCAAATAACTCAATCAAATTGATAAATTTTAATAACTTGTTATACCGGGAGTATCGATACATTATTTGAATGTCATCACAACACTATATAGCGAGCGAGAGTTGACATTGTATTAGTGAAAAAACATTCATCAGTTTCGGAATTCGAAAGACCATATTTCCTCTCTACTGGGTATGTGCTCGATGAGCGTAACATAGACATTAAGGCAATTCTAACTAAAATGTAATGTTGATTTTTTTACCTGAATAAATAATTATATTCTATTCTATCCAAATGGCTGAGTAACTGCTTGTTACATTTATTGTACACTCACGAGCAAAATGATGTGTAACTAAAGTGATTACGCCTACCGCACTAGGTTTTTTTTGTAATCTGCCTAGCTAGGTAGAAACTCATTTCTTACATGTTATTGTTAACAAAGAAAAGTACAATAATATAATAGAAACAAATTAGAACCAGTTTTTACAATTCAAACAATTGAGCTAAATGCATCCTGTTGCAAGCAATCTACAAGTAGCTCAACTCAACTATCAATACTAGTCGGAAGCGTCCTCAAGACGCTGGCTGCATTGCCCCGCTGTATGGCAAATGCTGACGCTGCGCCAGATACTCACCAGCTCTCTGGTCAGGCGTAGCTTCGACTAGACGCTCTGATATTTTTTTTAAAACCCGGGAGCCTCGGTACTCCACGGACCTAGGGTCTCGACTCTAAGGGGAGCAAATGTCTAAACATTTAGCTATTGCGCCTCTTGAGATTCTTAGCACCAGCCCTCACGGATATCTTCAGAGCGTTGGGTCTGAGGATATCCGTGAGGACAATGGTCTTCCATTGTGCGTCCCACACATTGGTCCTCCCCAACTCCCATGGGACTAGTGCTACACCGTCGGACCTCTTACCGTCTTCACGCAACAGATCATTCCGTTCGACAGTAGCTAAACTCAACACTACCTATAAGTGTGATAAATAGTTGGCTAATTAGTAAAAAAAAATGTTTTGTTGTTTGATTTTTAATTAATAGTAATAGACCAAGTGGTCCTTAAAAATAGTTTAAGCAATATTGTTCATTTAGATAAGGTCTTTGTTCTATGCGCATAGTTATTAAATTTTTAAACACTGATTCAGACTAGATTTAAGTAAGTATTACCTTACCTACCTTATATTTTATTTTGATAGGGCCCACGCAATTTAATATTCAGTATTAATTTTATAGCTTATATTATTACCTAGACTTCACCGTAATAACGGTCACCGTAATAATTATAATTTATTAATAAGTTACCGGGTAATAATTCTAAACAATTTAAAATTCATACTTACACGTGTTTTTTGTATGTATAGGTAATTTAAAACTTATGTAAGCTACTAATATAGTATTAAATTATCTGTGGTACCTAATGGCGGGAGTTATTTAGTATGGAAGATACATTCTATATCTCTAGGAACGTACCTACACATTTGAAACGTATGCACTATAGCCGTGGTTTATGACCACAATAATATTCCAAAATATATTGTCCATTTCGATTATGGTTTTAAATATCAATGCGTCATTAAACTCGAGGAATAATAATATAATTTGTGATTTGACTCACCCTTGTGCGGTAGGTATGTTAATTCCTAAATCAGTAGGTACATTTATTTATCCGGGAATGTCTACAGTTTGTTTGTTTATATTTATGTTACATGCTTAATCTAATCAATTAAAAAATCTTGGCTTCAGTATTAGCAAAAAAGATAAAAAGAAAACATTACTTACAGAATCTTTGCCTATCAATTTGAAAGTATTTGTATTTATTCATTAAATGCAGGACCATCCTATTCGTACAAGCTCCTAAAAATGCTTGACAATCTACACAACAACATCTTGCCCCAAAGAAGATATACCAGCAAACGATGTTCTGATTTTAATGCGCGAAATTGTACTTCCGTCACTTACCGGGACAAAAATACCTAAATCCATTTTTGGTAAGTGTATCGACTCAGGAAATGTCTTTCTTTAAGCAGTTGTCCCACCGCCGACGATGAACGAGAAGCGAGTAGGGCTAGAAAGTAGAATCGAGATGGCGAGCAGTGGGAAGCGAGTGTGTAGTTCCGATAGTTTTGTCGCTTGGCTTTAAGCGAGTGTGTAAGTGTGACGGACGATTATCTCGCCACTCACTCGCGTCACACAAATGTTACCATAAAATACATTATCATCGTCGTCTGAACTAGACAACAATGATAATTCAAATGATTGTTCTATATTCATAACAAATAAAAATACGTGTGCTTTCAGATCCACACTGTAGAGAAATGACCGCGCTGGTTGGTCTCTCGGCGTAAGTTCTGTCTGATCGCCAAGCGAGCATCGCTGAGCAATTTTTTGTCTTTGATCGCTTTTGTCGCTCAGCAACAAACTAGTGGAGCGAGTCCTCGCTGGCAGTGTAGTCAGCAATCAACTGTTAATAAATACATCTCTTTTGTTTACACGGAATGAATATCTATTGTACGTTTCTTAAATAGCCGATAGTTAGTTGCTACCTCACCGGCACGCGGTGGGACAACTGTCTTTTGTTGTTGATACTATATGCGCGATAATTGTTAGAAATACATTTAATTATTTTTGTTGTCTATGCATTGCACAGTAAGGTGACATTACATTGACAGATGCATCTTGTTTGACGTTGAAGTCATTAGCTTGCTAGCTCGCTCGCTCTCTTTGCCTCTAGCCCTGATGGCGGCTACATGCCTTTTTTTATTCATGTTGAATCTGATTAATTAAATCTCAACGAATCATGTGAATTACAAAAAGGTATTGTTGTTTATAGTATTCATAAGTAAATACAAACACAATGCAGTAATGAGACGACTTTATTTTCTGCCACATCCATGTAACGTGTAATCTACCTGCCTCCCAACAGTAAAGCTTTATATTCCGTGGAGGTCTTGACTTTAAGTCCTCTGATCCCGTCACTCAGCATATGCTGCTCAGATTAGGCAATGTTAGGTAGTTCTGTGGATGTGGATACCTAGTGCCAAAGGAAACTGAGTATGACTAAAAACATGTTAGCTACTTTTAAACCGACTTCAAAAAGGAGGAGGTTCTCAGTTCGTATGTACGTTTTCTTTTGTATGTATGTTACTTAATATCTCCGCCTATGGTAAACCGATTTTACTGACTCTTTTACTATTGTAAACAATTTATTCCTAAGGAATTAGTATTTATCCCGTTAAACTTAAAAAGCAACATAATATTTTTGGAGAGTCACGACTAGCTTCAACAGTTTTGGTGATATCTGCGCCAATTGTTAATAGATTTTGATGATTCTTTCGTTGTTGTATAAAAAATGATATTGAGGTGGTCTCCTATAAGTTTGATTCTCGAGGAATTGCTATGAGCGCCATAAAACGTAGGTTTGTAAAAAGTCTTCAGAACATGATAATTTCACAATTAATGGTTTCCATGGCCACGGGCGTCAACAGTTTTAGCCATGTGTCATAATCAAACTAAATTAGACTTGAATAATAATAATAACTACATGTCGCCTGTTTAAACAAAATTTTTTGCACTTGAACAGATCTTCGGTTAGAGAAAGTAAGGGAGGGGTGATTTTGTTCGTCCGAGACATAGATGAATATTATTTGCAGGTACCAGAATTTGAAGTCGGTATATAGTTTTAAAAACATGCTAAATTATTAACCGACTTCAAAAAGGAGGAGGATCTCAATTCTTTTGTATTTTTTCTTTTATGTATGTATGTTACATAAATCTCCGCCAATGGTTAACCGATTCTTTCACTATTGTATAGATAATGAGCCCGAAATGGTCCCATAAAAATTTTTGTCCCGAGGGATTAGTATAAATCCCGTAAAACTTAAAAAACTACAATATTTTTGAAGAATCACGACTAATGGGTTCCATGGCAACCAAAGAGAATAAAACCACTCCGTATGGCAACGGGCGTCAACAGTTCCGTCCATGTGTCATCATACTAAATTATACTTGAATTATAACTAGATGTCGCCACTAGGGAAATAAGATCGCGCTATCGAAGTGTAGGTAAACCCAACTTTTTGCACGTGAACATAGATGAATCCATTTGTGTAGATGAATCCTGTTTACCGGAATTTGAAGACGTTTTATAGTTTTTTTAAACACGCCAAATTATTTGTGATTTTGAAAATTCATAACTCTTAAAATCGTAACTTCAAGGTCTCAAAAAATAAACAGCATTGCACAGGGCTTCTTTGGTTCGGCCGACCGGTGTTACGGGGTGTAATGTACCATTCGCAGCGAGCATGATACGTTACGCCGTGTGCTACAATCCGTCTCGTAGCTTGTTGCGAGCGCCTTCTTTCCCCGTACTGACTGCACGAACGCTCGCTGTGTAAAGCTCTGCGCTCATTAATTTGGATGTGACCGCTACCACACGCACAAAAACGTGAATTCAAATATGGGCTCAAACTTGTTATAATACAAATACATTTTACAGTGTCAAAATGATTTCCTACAAGCTTCAAACGAGTGGTCCGCGAGCTGTGTGTCATTTGATGTCGTCAATATAAAGATCATCTAAGTGTTATGAGATAAAGCCCATATTTAATTGCACATTTTTGTGCTGTGCTGCAGCGGTGCTTTCCAGATGTGTACATTACGCCCCGTAACGCCAGTCACACCTTTAGAGTTCACAATTCGAAAACAGACCTCGCTACATGCAAACTCATCATGATTTTTATCCTTTCTTTCAGAACATTCAGGAACAAACCAACAGCTTTCAGAACATCAGCCTTCAACCACTCGGCCAACATCATAGCTCACATTTAAAGCAATAAAACTCTACTATCTCAGGTCTTTATGATGTGTCAACGTTTATTTTATCTTCCGGCAATTTTATTTGCTCAGGAAATAAACTGTATTTATTACAGGTACGAACGAGATCTTGGAAGCAACCACGCAACCTAGGTTTAGTGTTCATATAATGCCCCATGGTTCATGTGAAGATACCTACAGATTGCTATTGCTTGCTATTATCACCTTGTATAATTAATGAGTTCTAGAATTTGATTATTTTATTCGTTGTTAGCAATCTTTTTGCCCGAAAAACAGGTTTTTACCTAGTTCAAGCACACGCATTATTTAATTCCATTAGAATTTAAGATGTAGTATTTCTTTGTTATCCTTTTAGTCCTAAGTTTTTTTATTATTATCCACATCATTTATTTAATGCAACAGTCTGCAGTGAGCTTAATTGTTTCAATTATAAATACTAGTTCTAATTTGTTTTATTATCGAATTGTAATTTTCTTTGTCAATAAAGACGTGTTATAAAACCTCGTTATAAAATATTTTTTTTATTATAGAAAATAATATATAATAAAACTATTCTACAGTAAAAAATATATCAAAACTGTGAATCACCGGTCGCGAAGCTAGCCTCAAGCGGCCGGTGACTAGGGCTGCAGAGAGAGTAACTTCCTGACGATACGCGCCGAGTCCAGGAGTACCGCCTTTTGGATCTGACCCTTGATCCAACTTCCTAGCGAGAGTCTCTTGAGATGTTGATCGAGGCTCTTCGCTATTACGCCGTTAACCGAAACGACTATCGGGACGACGCGACGGTCGCTGAATCAACATCCCACATGCTGACAACCTCGCCAGCTAAGTCAAGATATTTGATAAGTTTATCTTGCTTAGCTTTAACGAAGTTAACATCATGTGGTATGGTGACATCAGCGAGCACCGCCCTCCGTTCTAACCGATCTATCAGTACAATATCAGGCTTATTCGCTATAATAGTCCTGTCTGTAATGGTAGATCGGTCCCAATAGAGCGTGGCACGGCCATTTTCGAGAACTGGCGCCGGTGTGTACTTGTAGTACGAAACTTCAGGGCCAGTAAGGCCATATCGGAGAGCAAGTTGCTGGTGTATAATTTTGGCTACATGGTACTTGGTTGTATCTGTGCAAGTACTGAGAGTTAGCAAGGTGCGAACAACCCGAAAGTATATAACGGAGGGTCTCCCCAGAAAAATGACACGCTCGACAAATATCAATCGTGCCATCTTTCATAATACACTTTCGGTAATTGTTCGTCTTTACCACCTCATCCATAATTGCACAGACAAAACCTTGTGTTTCCCCAACGAGGACACCGAAGCGTAGCCAGTTTACGGAGCTTAGGAGATCTACATCAGGTCCTGTGAGGATCTTGTAGAATCTCCTATGCAGCTCTTTGCTCTCCCATATAGCCTTCCTGTCCTGAATGCTCATCACCGTAGGTACTCCTCTCTCCTTAGCTAACAAGAAGAGTAAGGTTTTTATCAACTGTAACCACATCGCGATGTATCTGGTATTCGGCTTGATGGAAATGATTTCTGAGATTGATACCTCACGGTTGTGTAGGGTCTTAACATTTAAAAAGCCTCGACCACCACATTTCCGCGGGATATACAATCTCATTACCAAATCTGTGTACCGGGGGTGTCGCAAGCGATGAGTGGTTAAAAGTTGACGAACCTTACAGTCCAAGGCTTCTAGTTCTATCTGAGTCCATCTTAGTATGCCAAAGGTTTAAATGAGCAGTAGCATAACCCAGCCGTTGAAGGCACGCACCTTGTTGCCACCCGACAAAAGGCTATTTAGCACTTTTGTGAGGCGACAAAAGAAGCGCTCCATCACCGACTGCTTTATGTCCCCGTCCATTACACCTAAAGCTACTGGCATACCAAGATATTTGTAAGTTTCACCCTCTGAGAGATATTTGAGGAACATTATCCCTGAAAGTTGTAAATTATTAGAATTATCAACTTTCCCTCGTTGCATTTGTATGACCGAACACTTATCAACGCCGTTCTCCATGTTAATAGCACTACTGAATATCTGTGTGATATTCAGAAGTGTTTTATTCGACGCGAATAGTTTGAGGTCATCCTTATACAACAAGTGAGAAACGACCTTACCATCTCTACGAAGGCGATATCCTATTCCTGAAGCTTTCAGTAGAGTACTGAGTAGATTCAGAGCTAGGCAAAACCACAACGGATTCAGACTGTCACCCTGGAATACCTTATACCCTCTCTATTTTTATCAGATCATTGGTGGCCGGTGGATCAATTCGGCTCCCTGGATGACGAAGAACAGTGGTCCACTGCCGCATACATTATCTCAAAAATGATCTTAGATTAGTATATCTACTTTATACAACTCTAAGACCCTTTCAAGCCAAGTATGAGGCACCGAAACATAAGCCTTCTTATAGTCTATCCATGTAGCCGACAAGTTCCCTCTGCCACGTTTGACTTGTTGAGTAATAGCCATGTCAATGAGGTGGAGCTCCTTGTACCACGGGACCCAACCCTACATCCATTCTGAGTAGGTGCCAAAATATTGTTTGTAACAATATGCATGTTAATTTTTGTGGTCAGAATGGATGTAAGCAGCTTGTAGATGGTGAGTAAGCATGTTATGGGTCTACAATTCTTTGGTTCCGCAGTACTACCAGACTTATGGAGCGGGGAAGTTACACCCTTCGTCATAAAATGGGACCCGATCTCAATTATTATTATTATTGCGTCGCTTGTTTCTTTCCGAATTTAGTTGAAGCTTAATCGTGCGCTTTGGTAAGTCCATATCCATACTAATATTATAAATTCGAACGTAACTCTGTCTGTCTGTCATTTTCACGCCTAAACGGCTGAACGGATCTCAATGAAATTTGGCAGGGAAGTAAATGGTATGCCGGGGCCGTCCCCAGGATACCCCCGGGATTTGTCTGTACTTAAAAATAATAATAATAAACTACTTAAAAAGCGCGTGCGAAGCCGCGGGCAGCAGCTGGTCTTACTATAAATCTCTACCACCCATACCAATTTTATAAATTCGAAAGTAAATCTGTCTATCTGTCTGTCTGTTACCTTTTCACGCCTAAACAGCTGAATGGATCGTAATGGAAATTTAGCATGGAGGTGGACGGTATCCCAGGGGCGGACATAGGCTACTTGTTATCCCGGTAAAGAGCGTGCGAAGCCGCGGGCAGCAGCTAGTAAGTAAGGCGAAAGTTTGTGACGTGAAGGTGTTTGGACGGAGACAACGCCAAAACTACTGAATGGAACGGGCTGAAACTTTGCACACATGAAGATCTGAGGGCTTACCCTTGAATCCAATCCCAATCTCAATCCAATTCTAATCTGAATCAGTTCCAATCTCACCAAACGTAAAATTGGGACTCTGGAACAAAATCGAGATTGAAATTAGAATCGAGTATGAGATCGACTTCTTCGTAAATAACAGTGGCAGAATGAAATATCACGATGCGTAACAGCTTAAAAAAAAAACCGCAGGGTATTACAAACAAGGGTCCCACTTTTTCAAGTGCTTCTCGATGTTTATTAATCTTCAACTAGTTTGCTCCGAGACATGAAGAGTACAGCAAAGTTGAAAGTAATTTACATCCAGTTTTTTATAAATTATCAAGGTAAGCTGTAATCTTTTTTGTTGTACGAGAATCCAAGAAAAATTATAAATTACTACTTTAATAAATTTCGTCCATTCCAATAGGGAACAGTGAATAGTAGGCCTACCTACCATCAACTCGAGGCTCTTGCAGTAAACTGGCACTAAATCGGTACTTAAAACGTTAAAAAGGCTTTTGCTGACCCTGTAGCACTTTTTGAATTCGTCGTCGGTCATGGCAAAAGCATTTTCTGAATACCGGGCTATTCTTCTTGTATTTCGCCTTTGCCTTATGTCTTCTCGATGAACATTGGTTAAAATATCACTTATGTTCGGGTAAACCGACCACGCAGCATATATGCGTTTAGCTGCGCTTGCAGTTGAATGCGTATTTGCTCACGGTTACCTAAATTTACTCAGTTCGCGATCGACCGCCATCGTCACGAGTTCAAACCAGCACTTATAACCATTTCACACCATTTACCATTTATACCATAAGTTGGCGGCAGTAACTTTATATACCATAACGTGTCTTGAGAATATAGTCCGTACCATACCACACCAGTGACTTTCCATGACCACCAACCAAGCACTATACCAACTACCAATCTCAAAGGGCAGTTTGGGGATCAACCAGCACCATCTACCACAACCCCCAAACCATAACCCTTTTCAAGTTAAAAGAGCCAAATGTGCCATTTTCTCGTTTAAAATCACTCTGTAAATCACTAATATCCTCGCACAATCGCTAAAAAGTTAACTTTTGGCAACTGTGAAATTTCTATCGCAAACTCGATTCCGTTCTCAATACGAAACGTCAAAATCGCGTCAAGAGTGCCAAAAAAGTTGATAGTTTCGAGAAGAGTCGATTTCATTTAGTTCCATAAAATTCCACCCATTTCGATTCCAATCGTGCGCTAGTTGCGCGGTCAAGAGTACCAAATGGCACGATTTCGATCCCAATTTCAAATTACGATTGGAATCGAGTCTCAAGAGTTGGCCTGCTGGACCTGAAGGCAAATTTTTATACCAATAATTGAGCCACGGGATACTATCAGCACACATTCGTCCACTGCTAAGCATGCCGATCAAGGGCGGGTTTGCCATAATCACCTTGCTTTGGCAGGCGGATTGCTGAGCGCAGTGGAGGTGTTACATACATCTGCGGAAGGAGCTACCAATCCTCTGGGAGGTTCCCAGTCGGCTCTGACGACACCTTCGGCTGTGTTGGTTGGGTTGATCCGTTCAGCCGTTGGGCCGTGAAAAGGTTACAGACAGATATACAGTTATACAGACAGATGATATACAGGCAGTTCGAATTTCTAATATTAGTATGGATTGTATGGAAAATAAATCCTTTTTTTTTTTTGCGTAAATTTTGTAAATATTAGTTAGAATAACTATTACTTAGTATTTTTAAACGACTTGGAAATAAGGAGGAGGTTCTATGTTCGGCTGTATGTATGTACATATGTATCTATTTTTTGTATGCATTTTCGTCGATTTCTCCGTCAAATAAGGAACGATTAAAAAAATGATTTCTTTAATGTAAAGAAAATGATCCCGAGGAGCCATAAATTTATTATTTTGCTCGTAAAACTTAAAATAGTGTAAACTTAGGAGAGAGAAAGAGAATATTTTATTTGTAACTCAAATAAACAAAAACAAATTTGATTAAAAAATAAAATAAAATACTAGTTTTTGCATTGAGTCACAAAGCGGTCTCTGTCTCAGCATGAGCTAGTTGTAAAAACATGACAACCAGCGCTGGTCTTCCGACAGAGCCGTTTGGTGACGACACGGAAGATACATAATATGTAAGACACGAAACATTCACAAATATAACATTATAGAAACATAATCTACGGCAACGGTTGACAAATACAAGACACAAAGAATACAGATTTCATGAAATCGTGATGTTTCTAAGGTACAAAAATTACAAGAACTCTGGATGAGACGCTGAATCACAACATAATTAATTTCCACTGACAGATCAATTTCATTGTAAGTATCTACATACAAATTGAGGCAGAAAATTATGTACTTGTATCGGTTTTATGACCCTCTTGCTTTTTCTGACCTTCAAAAATAAAATTGCGTAGTTTGAGTTCAAATCCATAAAAACTTTGCAGGTTCCATAAGGGATTCAAAGTTGGTTTAATGTTTTTCAAAACAATCAAATTATTAGCCATTAAGTTTTGTAAGTATTATATAATAGTAGAGTAACTTATGTCTGTGGATTCGGTGAAACCAAACAAAAAAAGTTACATTTACTCGTAGCTCGTAGACACTCGTTGACAATTCGTAGACCATTCGTAGGCAATGCGTAGACCTGTCGTAGAGCTTTCGTAGACCGTTCGTAGCCCATAGCGTCCATCTAGCCTAGACCATTCGTAGACCCAACGTAAACCTATCGTGGAGCTAGTTAGGTTAGCGTAGACACTTTTTCACTTTTGGTATCAACTTCGAAATAATTAACAACCTTGTTGTTAAAAGACCTATAAACATGCCGATAATTTTACCCCTGTGCTATCTCACCTCATAGATGAAATAAAACTTCACCCATGGGTATCATGGGTATTAAACAACATAGAGTTAATTGTTTCATGAATGAAACATCCTTTCAAGTTTGATCAGGAACGGTACCTATCGCCAGCTTCCAAAGAGTAAAAGTGCAGATGAACCAATCGATTCCCCGGGGTTGGTTCTGCTAGACCTTTGGTTGGTGGCAATACTTTGCTAGTGGAAAAACCGAAGTGACAAGAACCAATTAACACATTATTTCCTTTAGCATCAGCACACACACCTATAGATAATTTTTTTAGAGATGCACTGGCGTGGTTGTCTTTTTTTTCATACAATTATCCACGCTGACATCACAAATCCAGGCCTCCAGTACGAAATAAAAGAAAGGGGACCGCGCCAGCGTTTAAATAATTACCTATACTTCCACTACTGAACATGCCTCCCCAACAAAGGGGTTTGCCATAATCACCACGCTCGGCAGGCGGATTGATGATCGCAGTGAGGGTGTCAAAAATACAAAGAAGGGATCTACTGCTCTTCCTCTGGTGGGTATCCTTAGTCGATTGAGTCGATTGAGGCTGTGTTGGAGGGGAACATTCTTACGATATCCACGGGCTGAGTTGGAGGGGAACATTCTTATGATATCCACGGGCTGAGTTGGAGGGGAACATTCTTACGATATCCACGGGCTGAGTTGGAGGGGAACATTCTTACGATATCCACGGGCTGAGTTGGAGGGGAACATTCTTATGATATCCACGGGCTGAGTTGGAGGGGAACATTCTTATGATATCCACGGGCTGAGTTGGAGGGGAACATTCTTATGATATCCACGGGCTGAGTTGGAGGGGAACATTCTTACGATATCCACGGGCTGAGTTGGAGGGGAACATTCTTACGATATCCACGGGCTGAGTTGGAGGGGAACATTCTTACGATATCCACGGGCTGAGTTGGAGGGGAACATTCTTACGATATTCACGGGCTGAGTTAGAGGCGAACATTCTTACGATATCCGCGGGCTGAGTTGGAGGGGAACGTTCTTACGATACTTGCTTATTGTTACTTATTTTATTTTATGCTAGTTTTATATGTTTAATTGTTTGTATGTAATTACAATTAACTAGCTGTGCCCCGCGGCTTCGCCCACGTGGAAATTGATTGCAAACTCCCTAGGGGTACATTTGTAAAAAAAAATACGTGTATCATTATTTACTTTATAGACTTTATAGTTTATTTATACCGAGGTTTCAGTGCATCGAACCTAGGAATAATAATTTTTCATATAAATTTTACCAACCTTTTTAACCCCCTCAAAGGTTATTTTTTGAAAATTAGATTAGCCTATGTGTTATTTTAAAAATTAAACTATCTACATATCATGTTTCATCTAAATAGGTTAAGTAGTTACGGAGATACGTGGTAACAAACATTCACACAAACTTTCGCATTTATAATATTATAGTATGATTATGTTTAGTGTAATTGGCGATTGCACCGTGTTGGTAAGTATACATAGACTATAAATATGCCAATGTTATCCATTATGATTCTTTACACAATTCAATTTAATTCCAAGTAAAGTAAATGTAATTAGAAAGTAGACGACTTCATGAAAGACAAACATTTTTAGTTAGGAATGTGCCTAAATATAAGATAATGTAGGTAAGAGCTGGCAATGATCGAACCTTATAGCCGTTCTTACTCGTATTTAAAACATTTCTGACGTGGGCCAACTCACAGGGTGGGTACAGGAGGCCATTGAGATTACCAAACACAGTAACTTCAACCAAGAAAAAGGGTTTCCAATAATCCGGGACCTGGTAACCTGTGGTGAGAGTGTGCAAAAACCAAAGCAGTGATGTACCAATTGGGCTGCGTTCTGATAGCGTCAGGGATGTGTGTCGTGATCGAGTTGCGTTCTATAATGCAACCGGTGGTAGTGGTAACGTTCGTAGCAAAAGACAAAAAATGAGGGTAGATCGGTATGTCTGCCAATAAAAACTCCCTCGCAGTGTCTTCAGTTATTCCGTGATCATGGCGCATGAAACTGTGCCGAAATAATTATTGGAAAGCTCAATACTCAAATCATGGTAAATATCCCGTTGTTGACTTTAGTATATTAATTATGTTACATTTGTGAACCAGAAATTGCACAACACGCTAGTAGAAATACATTGGTTCTTGAGACGACATACAACAACTTTACTCTGTACTATAATTACATATATTTGAAGCAATAAATTACTACTTTACTTTACTTTACTCGTATAAAATACAGGAAAACACTCAAATAGGAGCGACCTTCAAATAGATCGCGTGTTAACAAATAAACAGTGTTATCAAGCGTTATCGCATCTGCTCTGCCTTATCTATGCCAAGTTCGAAGGCAGACGGGGGAGGCGGGGGTACGATTGGCCCGGCGCGGCGGGCGGCGGCGGCGGCGGCGGCTGGACGAGCCTTGCGCTTTCCACTTCAGTCCGCGCCTGGCCGCCGAGCGGGGCGCACGTGCGTGTAAATCTCTCACGTACCACCGCCGCCAAAACACCAAATCCTAAATCAAATGTCTTGTGGAAACCCGTTGGAACTGTGTTGTGTTTTTTCCATTAACCTGTGACGCTGGGCGCACCTCACCTCGATTCAGCAGCGTCAATATTGTAACCAGATATATTTGAAGGAAGCATTTCAGTGGCGGTGAGTACCTATCTAAGTATAGGTAGGTATTGTGTTTTGACCATTATTATCAAAGAATATGGCAGTGTGGGTGATTGCAGGCTAATTAGTGGGTAGTTCGGCATAGGTGGGTAGTGGTAGATGTAACGTCTGAAAGGTTAGCTGAAAATCTGAAAGAAGCGTCTGTTCTGCTGGGTTCGCTTTGTTCGACGAAATCCTGAATTAGGTACCTAGGTACCTATGTTTTGAGGATATACCTATTAACTCATAATTTACCTCATTGAAGTAAAATTTACCTAACAAATAAGCTGTGACGTTTAAATTTATCTCTTAGGAAAAGTAACATTGATTGTTGTTGATAGAGAAATGAAAATGATTTAAGGTTCCTTAACATAGGTACATAAACCTTCAGACCTTCAACATTCGTCACATGTCATGATTTTATATTATGCTCGGTAAGGTCCTGAGGTAATTTTCATCTAAAATTCATCACTGAAACTGTCAAAGCTAGGGTTGCGTTGCGTAATGGATTGTTTATCTCTAAGGTGTTGTACACTCTGCTGAGTGTACCTACTGGAAGTAGGTACACTCAGCTCCATATCAAGCTGAACATTTTCTGGCACCATAATACAGTGAACGTGAAATTGGTAACCCTCCTGTCATGTTTAAAACCATATCAATATTTGTTCTCGAGGTAAAAATCCCATTGGTGTTTTTCAAAATTTACCGCTCATATTGTTATTTAAACCCGAAACGAACCCCAGAAACGAAGAAGTCAAGTCATGTCACCTAGGTACCTATATTAAGTGGATTTCTTGTGCGATGTTTTGGATAATTTTCATCCTATTTTTTATCGTTAGGGGACAGATGACGTTTTCTTACAGCTGTCACATTTAACATTGGTTCAGTCACTAGAAGAATATTATTAGAATATACTTTTTTGACATGGACACTGGCAGAGTTGTGGCAGAACAGCAGCGAGCCATGAAACAAGAAGTTGAATAATTTTCAAAACGCAACCAATAATTTTTATAAAACTGATAGTTTGTGAAGATACCTACCTACCTAGGTACTACCTAGGTATATGTGGAATGTGAAGTTCTAAACCTGGATAACCTCTAGGACTCAAGAGGGTAGGTACTATTTATCCCGGAAACCGCGTGAGAAGCTGGGGGCAGTAGCTAGTGAGCATAGCAGAATGAAGGAATCGAAAACGCTATCTTACGTACTTTATTATTTTGTTCAAACTGTTGTAAGAAGTTGTAGGGCTTGCCTTTGTATTTAGCCATTATTTTATCAACTTTTATGTGAGTTTTATATTGGTAGAAGGCAAAACTAAACTTAACTAATTGGAGAGTACTTAAAATGCCATCCTTTTTATTTTTATCGTTTTGTCAACGTCATCGTCGTTGTTTTCATCTGAATTGACAAAATCATGTGAAAATAATTAGACGTTTTTAAAAACACTATAAACCTACTTCAAACCAATAAATAAGATTTATCTATGTTTTAAGGGATAAATACTAATCCCTTGGGAATTAAATTTATGGAACCATCTCGGGATCATTCTCTATACAATACCAAAATAATTTTCAGAATCGGTCCATAATTGACTGAGAAATCGACGACCATACAATCAGCCGAACATAGAACCTTCTCCTTTAAAGAAACAGAAAAAGACCAACACACATAATGTTGCACCACGGGCGGTCTTATCGCTAAGAGCAATCTCTTCCAGACAATAATTACAAAATTTAAAGTCAATTCACAGTTACGGCATCGACATCGGAACTTACTTTGCTCTTACAATACTATTTGTTACCGCGGTCACGTAACGTAACGCACGTGAAAACAAAATTGTATAACATCGTAGGCGTTAGGAATAGGTGCATAGGTTGTATGACATTGTAGGCGTTAGGAATAGGTGCATAGGTTGTATGACATTGTAGGCGTTAGGAATAGGTGCATAGGTTGTATGACATTGTAGGCGTTAGGAATAGGTGCATAGGTTGTATGACATTGTAGGCGTTAGGAATAGGTGCATAGGTTGTATGACATTGTAGGCGTTAGGAATAGGTGCATAGGTTGTATGACATTGTAGGCGTTAGGAATAGGTGCATAGGTTGTATGACATTGTAGGCGTTAGGAATAGGTGCATAGGTTGTATGACATTGTAGGCGTTAGAAATAGGTGCATAGGTTGTATGACATTGTAGGCGTTAGGAATAGGTGCATAGGTTGTATGACATTGGAGGCGTTAGGAATAGGTGCATAGGTTGTATGACATTGTAGGCGTTAGGAATAGGTGCATAGGTTGTATGACATTGTAGCTTAGAACATTAATTAATGCTCTAAGCATTGTAGGCGTTAGGAATAGGAGCATTGGTTTTCCTGGTAGCATCTAGTCAGTATTCGCTATTTATTCATAACAAAGAAAATTACCAAAGTTATCGACATAGCTCAAAGAATTAGCAAGCTGCGGCAGTGGGCCGGCCATATTTAGACCAGACGCTCAAATTATTTTTGAAAACCCGGAGAGCCTCGGTACCCCACGGACGGGTCTCGACTCCAAGGGTAGCAAAGTAGTGTAGTGTTGATACAGAAATGAAAATTATTTTTCTATACGATTATTAGAAAGTTTTCATATCATAGGTACATAAATCTTCAGACCTTCATCCTTCGTCCCATGTGGAGCACAAGGGGAGCAAAGTAGTAGGCTCTGTCGAGACCTGCATATTAACGCTTCATGAGTTTCTCAGCCTATTTACTAACTGACTTCGAAAAAAGGAGAGGTTTCTGTGTTCGGCTGGTAGGTTGTTTTTGTACTTTAATGTAAGTTCGTGGCTTTCGTCTCCGTTAATTATGGACCGATTTTGTAAATAATTTCGTTGCTATTCGGTGATCCCGAGGTCCCTTAAAATTTTATTCCCGAGGGATTTGTATTTGTCCCGAAAAACATAAAAAAACAGTTTAAAACTGAGCCGGATTTATTATAACAGATATTTCTGCTACTCATCACAGGGTATCTGAAATAAAAGAATTGCATTTATTTTATTTACTTAAGGGCTTCGGGTAGGCTTTTGTAGGTTTTTTGTCAAAACAATCAAACTATATCAAACTAGCTGCTGCCCTCGGCTTCGCACGCGCTTTTCAAGTAGCCGTCCCCGGGATATCATTTACCTCCCTGTTAAATTTCATTGAGAGCTGTTTAGGCGTGAAAAGATAACAGGCAGATAGACAGACAGACACACAGATTTACTTTCTAATTTATAATACCTATTAGTATGGATTATATTAAATTATTAAAATGTTAAGTCCGAAAGGCCCTTATGTTACGCATTTATCTCCGGCGTCATAAAAACCAGTACTCTAGGCAATTATATGAAGAATCCTCAATTCAAGATCATCTAGTATGCAAGTTAGTACCTACCTAGGTCGAATGGATACCTAGAAACAACTGTTTATCTATTATTGTACTTACTTGAATCAATGTCTCCTCGAGGTCTGTTCGCATCATTGTTTTCTGTCATCGACTATTTACTTAGCTATAAAAATAAAATGACTTGTTGCTCAATAATTAACTGTTAAGTAATTTGGTAGTGTTATGTATACATCATTAATATCACTCGTGACGTCAAAGTGCCAATGCAAAATGTTACACGCTCAGTTTCACAATACAAATCTGCGAACTCTTCTAGATATTTTTTTTTTAATGGATTTAAACGGAATGTAGAGAACTAGTTGACGACCGATGTGGCGCGGCGGGCGAAGGTCCGCCTGCGACGCAAAACGTTGCGGGTTCGATTCCCGCCTTGGGACAAATGTTTGTACGATCTGCAAATATTTGTTCCGGGTGTTCTGGGTATTTTCTATATATAATAAAAAATATCTATCTATGTTACGTATTGTGTTAAGTTTATCAGTCATCTAGTACTCATAACACAAGCTCTGCTTACCTTGGGGCTATATGACGCTGTGTGGATTGTCCAGCATTATTTATTTTATTAGTTAACATGTTTCCCCAGTGAGCATCCAGTAATCTAACCAGGCAGTAATTTTACAATTCAAACCTCTTATGCAAACGCAGAATTATTTATTTGTATGTTGTAATTTTTGTTAAATTAGCGTCAACATCAACAGTAGCCTATATTAGTCCACTGTTAGACTTAGGCCTCCGCTAATGAGCGCTAAAATAAGCGTGTCTTTATGATACTAAAGATTGAAATCCTTAACGCTAACAGAACGAAATAACGAAATAAATAGAATGTATAAATCACACTAATTATGATAAATCCGAAAGTCTGTATGGTTGGGTGTACGTTTGTTACTTCTTTACGCCAAGAGTGCTGAATGAATCGGGATAAAATTTATATAGATATTCTTCTCTAGACCTGTAGTGGGAACGGAAACTGAAAAATACGATAAATTGCCTATGTGTTGGTAATTTATGTATTTTTACGTATTTTTCATGTATGTATTTATCATCATGTATTTTTACGTGTTTTTATGTATTTTTCAGTTCCCATTCCATAGAAATAACCATTTAACGTTTTCATAGAAACAAGGCGTGCGAAGCCGCCGGCAGAAACTAGTAACAATAAAAAATTATAACAAACTTTTTTTGGAGATGAAAAATAGATTATCTCCCTCTTTCTTACTTTCGTAAATAAGAAAATCTAGCTCTTAGTTGTTTATAAGTAAGGGGATACAACGAAAATACGATTTACGGGTCCCAAAAATTAATGACTCACAGCCGGGACTTGAACCCGCAACCTTCCACTCAGTACGCGACGTTCTACGGCTCTCGTGCCGTTAGCCAAATTTAATGTGACCTGTGAATATGCGTGACTTAACACTATTCTACAACAAACACGTACCTAAGAACATTTTCCGCACAATGGATGACTTTTTAACCATGCCTCTAACATTTTGCCTCTTCTAACAGATCGCTGTCTGTTATAGAGGTCAAATAGCTCGGTACAAACGGATGGCCTACGTTCGTCAACAGGATAATGACCACGTCATTATAGCCATTCGATGACTACCGCGTGGCTTGACCACCGGCATGACGACGCTCTAGACATCTTTGAGCCTAGAGTAAATAAATAATGTGGGACTCCACACAGCATCGACCAGGGACAAGCTGAGCAAAGTATATCTATCCCGACTGCTATTTTTGTATTACAAGCTTTTATTAAACTTGCCCTGTTAGCTAATATGTTAGTAACTTTAATACTTCATTGGTTAGTTTGTACATTGTATGTATGTACCTATGTACAATGTATGTTTGTACAATGGAAGTACCTACTCGTAGCTGTATGACAAATCTTTTTTTTTTTAACAAATATTGAGGGACTTTGTCACTAAGCAACCACATCGCCCTATTAGGATATCAAACTTACGTATAAATTATACCTACTTATACAACAATTTTCTTAATAACAAGATGGACAAAAACTTGGTAAATAACAGATAAAGTAACAAAAAAAAAAAATTGGGACAAATCTTGCAACTGAATTTTGGAACAATCATTTTGGAGGATCCTCAACCGATCGAAATGAACTCACCAATTTACTTATTTTCCACATAATGATAATTCGTTTTTTTTTAATTCGTTTTTTTTCAAAATTAGCATTGTTCCTATGTTTTATTGTGTAATAGATGATTAAGTATTTAATTTTAATTTCAAAATTTTTAATTTATATTGTAGTGGGAAATAAAGTTCTCCACCTATGAAGATCTGTGAAGTTTGGCATGCTTATGTATGTAAGTTCGATGACAATGGAATGGTATCATCGAGCTGGTCTGATAGTGGAGACAGAAGGTGGCTAATTTAGAATCTATGAAAAACACTTATGGAAAAACACAAAAGTTAAAAAAAAATTATTGAGGTACTTACTACTACGTTAAATTGAGCGCTGTGTCCATGATATCAATACATATGTCAATCATCGTAATAAAATCTGTTATCTAATCTGATATCAGTCGACGGACGCTCTCCTGTTATCAGGTGCTTGTAGATACAATTGTACCGTGTCGGTACATTTCCGATTGTTTACTCTGTGAATCTTTTATATTAGCTTGTAGACTTAGTTTTGCACGCGGCTTCACTCACGAGAGGTAGCGAATGAAGCTACTCTTACGCACCAGTGACGACCGATGTGACGCGGCGGGCGGAGGTCCCGCCTGCGACGCGGTTCCGGGTTCGATTCCCGCTCTGAGACAGATGTTTGTCCGATCTGCAAATATTTGTCCCGGGTGTTCTGGGTATTTTCTATGTATGATAAAAATATCTATTTATGTCATTCATTACTTATTGTATTAAGTTTATCAGTCATCTAGTTCCCAAAACACAAGCTCTGCTTAGCTTGGGGCTAGATGATGCTGTGTGGATTGTCCAGTATTATTTATTTATTATTATTAGTTAGTGATCATGGCGCATACTGCTACTGAAATATTCCCAACGTCTCACGACCGTCAGAGGATCGTGATTTACATTCATCATCATTTAATGATCAGCACACATACGATATGTCCACAGCTGAACCGCCCCCCCCCATCCATCTCCTCCGGGCCTTAGATGCTAGACATATCATTACATGCTAGATCACAATAATTACCATCACAAAAGTATGTGTGTTTTTTGACACTTGGGTCGTTTTCCGTTAAATCCACTCGACCTATGGATCAGAGTAGAAAAAAAACGTGGAAACTAATCCATTACTGGATTAGCAAAGTGGATCAGAGTGGAATAGGCCTAATAGTCATGAAACCGCGCACAACTACTGATTAGACCTGAAATACAAACCGCAGAGCCCAATGGACCAGAAAACCCAATGATGGAGCCGTTAAATCAACAATTTATGGTCAGATATCATTTTAGGGCTGTCCCGGACAGACGGACATTTATTTTGCTATATTTAACTCACAAAAGGTTCGCTCGAGACTCGACTGGTGTTTAGGATGGCTGATAAGCGTCTAGATATAAAATAGATATCATAAAATGGGCAATAACATTTGACGCTGCTTTTTTCGAACAGACCAAATACGAGTGGACTTATAAATACTTATAATGTGATCAGACCGCACTAGTCTGACTAATTTATTTAAATTTTATTTGTTAATAGAGAATTTTAATGTTTTTATACCAGTATAGGTATAAATACACTAGCCAAACTTGATGTACAATATTTGTAAACTTGTTTACTAATTCCGGAGGTGGGCGTTGCGACCTGCGATACAGTATTTTACTTCTGCAGGTCGCATCGCTTCCTACTTTTGTTATTTGCACCATAATTATTTTCCTAAATAAATACATTTTTATGTTATGTTTATCTTTTATATTTATTAACTGACTTCAAAAAAGGCGGTTCTCTGTTTGGCTATCCGTATGTTTTCTTTGATTACTCCGTCAATAGTAGAACGTTTTTGGTTATTATTTATCTATTGTATAGAGAAAAATCACAAGACGGTCGTATCAAAATTATTTATCCGGTATCAGTATTTGTCCCGAATAACAGTGAAAATATTAACATACTTGAACTCGGATTTTAGTTTTTCAAAACAATCGAAATATTTAAATTATTAGGTAGAAATACTTTCTCATCCAATATAGAAACGTTAATCAAACAACGTTATGGCAACACCGACTCCCAGGCGACAAACGAAGGTAATACCATTTCTCCGCCATCTTGCCTTTAAATCTTCTCTGATAATTCATTTTCCTCGAGGAAAATTCAGTTGACGCAGAACGGACGGCTTTATGATATTACTTTAAAATGAGGATTCTGTTTGAGGCCAGGTGGCATTTAGCTTCGGGGGGGGGGGGGACTTTGACATTAAATAGTAACCTACATTCACAGCTAAAACTAGTTTCTTAGTCTCCACCTCCTCCACAGCCTATATTGGTCCACTGCTGGACCCAGGGCTCATCCTGAAAAGCGCCTTACGAGTATAGGCTTTTACACGGGGAGTAATGCCCATAATCCCCACGCTGGGCATGCGGGTTGGGGATCGCAGTTCGGTGGTATACATGTTCTGCAGGGGGCGCTGTGGCGGCCCCCCGGTGGATATCCTTTAGTCGCCTCTTACGACACCCGCGGGAAGAGTTGGGGTGGTGCAAACTTTAAGCCGGCACCATAGGCGGTCTTTGGTTTAGTGTTTTCTAATGTATGGCGGCCGAAGCATAACAAATTAAAAACTAAAATAAAATATACAAAATAAAATTACTTAATCATTACTTAATCACTTAATAAATTACTTAATCATTACTTAATCATCATCACAATGTACACCCTTATTGAAAATTTCTCTGTTTTCACTAGAATCGAATGAATTTAATTGAATAATGGCCGATAACATTTAAAATAATATCACCACTAGGCGAGCGCTTACGCAAATAAATATAAATCTCGCAAATGATTCGGATGCAAGCATTGACGACGCACTGAATATCACAACTATGTAATAGCCTTCCTAGCATGTCTGACGACATCTCTGAAGAATTAAAAAATCTTCAACAAATAATTGATCACTTAAATGTACAATTAAAAAGTGCTCATAGCGAAGTGGAAAAACTATCGCTAGAGAATAAAAGTCTAAGGAAATCAAATCAAGACTTGCTAAAAAAAAATGAACTGTACAAAAAAGTTGGGCAAAGCCCTCCTACTATATCCAGAAGAAACACAAAAATTCAACAAATACAAAAAATTATCAAGAAAACGAAAACTGAAGGTAAAGAAGGAATTCAAATCTCCTTGGAGCAAAAACAGAATGAGACTCAAACAACAACTATAAATACGCTAACAGAGAAGGATAATATAATGAAAAATGACCAACAAACACAAACAACTCTAGAGGTATATACGCTAACAGAGAAGGATAATATGAGTAAAAATGATCAACAAACACAAACAAATATGCCAAATATAAAACAAATCAGCACACAGACAGACATTAGTAGAGACACAAAAGCAACGAATAGAAAAGATGTAAACACACAAACAAATCAACAGAATACGATAAATGATACAAAAAATAGTCTTAAACTAACACTGACCAAAAAACAAAAGCCAAATATGTGTATACTTAGTTCAAACAAGCATACCAAAGTTTTGTCAACCGCTGAGGAAACACTAGATTACTCTAAAATATGTCATTACCTAAAATCACACAGCAATTTAACAGAATTATTAAAAGGTGTTCACACTAAATTGGAAGATTTCACAAGCAATGATTTTTGTATAATAATGATAGGACATGAAGACTTCAAAACTACTCAAGACTATTTTAGCACAATCAAAGAGATTCGAAACACACTGATGAAGTTATGCCATACAAACATTATAATATGTTTGCCTACTTATAAATATGGTAAATTGATGAATATGCACAACTGGAGAGTTGAAACATTCAACAACCTTCTTTATTTGGATGTTTTGACCCATGAACATGATTACCTTCTTGACTCAAATGCGAACTTACAGTATGACTCTACCATGTTTGATCAATATTATGGCGGGCTAAATGACCTTGGCGTACGGGTCGTTTTCAAGGACCTCAAAAACCTCATCAATCATATCGAAGACCAAGAATATCCAGATTATCAAGAACCTACGTTTTTTCGTGCCTAACGTAAAAAAACACGTGGTTCTTCATCAAAATATCGCTGGCGCTTTAAATAAACTAGATGATATAGAAGTGGCGCTTAGCTTACTAGTAGATAAACATATTGTAGTTGACATAATATGCTTAAGTGAGACATTTCTAAGAGAAGGTGACGAAGACAACCTGAAACTTATGTCTTACGAATTGGCAAGTAGCTTTTCTAGACAAAGTCAAAGACGAGGTGGTGTTTGTATTCTGGTAAAACAAAATATTGAGTTTGAACGTATAATTTGGTTGGACAGTATAGCAATTGAAAAACATTTCGAAGTATGTGGTATAAAGCTTAAAAATAAGAATATAAATGTATTGTGTATGTACCGGACACCAAATTCTGACATAGAAATATTTTTTAGACATCTAAACATTATGCTAGATAGATTTGACTTAAAAAAATAAATATTTTAACATAATTTGTGGTGATTTTAACATTGACATTTTAAGTACAAGTAAAATGAGGAATGAATTTATTAATTTATTATACAATTATAAAATGAAACCGCACATAAACGTACCTACCCGACAAAAGACATATATTGATAACATTATTAGTAATATAAAGGATGTCAAAGGTGAAGTACATGAATTAGGTTTATCTGATCATAATACTGGTCAAACTATAACAATTAAAGCTGATACTCATAATTATGGTAAAGCAATGGTTCGTATATAGAAGGGATATCTGTCTTGAAAATATGGAGAAGTTTAGTTACTGTTTGAGCCAGTTATCTTATTCGGATGTGTTATTAGAAACGGACACTAATATGGCTTTCTCAATGATTCATGAATTAAACATAAACTCGCTGTGCCCACAACTAGACTACACAAAATCAATGTATCTTTTAAAGGGCAATGTATACGCTTCTACAACAAAACTCCTAGTGAGTTGCAAAAATTATCAGTAAATAAATTCAAACAAATTGTCAAAAACTTCTTGTGTAAAAAGGCCTACTATAAAATATCAGATTATCTAAAGGATAAAAAAGCTTGGGACGGGATTTGCTCCAACTCGAAAAATAACAACTAACAGGCTAAAGGTTTCTTCGTCGCTTCTTTACTTTAGTCAACATACCGAAGCGACTGAAATCAAAAATATCACTTTATTTCCGTGTCAGTGTTTAATTATTAAGAATTTGACCTTTTCTAAGTGTACATTTATTGTATTTATGGAAATAAAGAGTTTTTGACTTTGACTTTGACATGACTGGATCTGTTTAGCGTATAAACTATGTTTTCCACTGATTAAAGTGAAAATCAACAAAAACTCATCAAACCCAAAATGGATCACAAAGGGCTTAAAACGATCATTTGATAAAAAAAGAAATCTGCAGTGTGTATTTTACAAAACTTAATCAGAGAAAGATAGGGACATTTATAGAAACTACAGTAAAATATTAAAACGGTGTGCAGTCAATTTACAAAAAGATAGGAACAAGAAATATATTTCAGGTGCAGTTAATAAATGTAAAGCTACATGGAAAATAATCAACGACAGACTTAAGGACAAATGTACTAACAATGAAATAAAGGAAATAGTTGACGGAGACAATATTATAACCAACGGTGCTGAAATAGCAAGCTTTTTCAATAGACACTTTATAAACATTGCCAACAATGAAAAGACAACAAAGAATAAGCACAATAATATATATAAGCACAAGAAATGTAGAGTAGTTAACTCAATTTATCTTGAACCGGTGACTTGCTTGGAGGTACTTAAAATAACAATGAGTTTACGTAATACAAACTCTGCTGGCTACGACGAGATAACAACCAAACTGCTCAAACAAAATATCGGTTATATCCTAGAGCCTCTTACACACGTGGTCAATCTTTCTCTTGAAAACGGTGTATTTCCTGAAGGTCTAAAACTATCTGTAGTCAAACCTCTATTTAAAAAAGGTTCTAGATCCGATACTGGGAATTATCGACCCATTACACTAGTACCAATAATCTCGAAAATATTTGAAAAGGTAATGAGCCGAAAATTAGTTGTGTTTTTAGAAAAAAACAAAGTTTTGTGCGAACAACAAAATGGTTTTATAAGTAAGAAGTCGACAACTCTAGCATGTTTTAAACTTGTCAAAGAAATTCTTGATTCAATCAATAAGAAAGTAATCCCAGTCGCCATCTTTCTAGACATGAGTAAGGCTTTTGACATGGTCTGCCATGACCGTATGCTAGATAAATTGGAATGCTATGGCATAAGGGGTCCTGCATACTCTTGGTTTGAAAGTTATCTCAGGGGACGAAAGCAATGCTCGGAAATAACAAAAATGTCTTCTGAATCTAATACACAAGAAAGCTTCAGATCTGTTTATTCTTTTATTAGCCACGGTGTGCCACAGGGCAGTGTTTTAGGTCCCATACTATTTATTATTTATATTAATGAGTTACCAAGCGCTACTGACCAGTACACAATCATGATTGCTGATGAAACTACAATATTGACGAAAGAAAAATCTATTATAAATGCTATGAGCGTAGGGAACAAATCTCTTAATGACGTAATAAATTGGCTAGATGAAAATAACTTAAAAATTAACACAACAAAAACTAAATTCATGCTACCAACCACGTATAACAATAATATTAAAGATAAAATTTACATAAATTACAAAAACAGTGATATTGAGCAGGTATTTGACATAAAATTTTTAGGAATTATTATTGATAGACATTTAAATTGGAAGAAACAAATTGATAATGTGTGTAAGAAAATTAATAAATTTATATTTGCACTGAGAAGAATAAAGGACCTCTCTAATATTGAAACTGCATTGACAGTTTACCATAGTCATGTCTGCTCTATTTTGAGATATGGCGTCATAATATGGGGCAACTCAACGGATGCTCAGAGAGCTTTCGTTGCGCAGAAAAAGTGTATTCGGGCCATATTTGGCATTAAACGGAGAGATTCTTGTAGACCTTTATTTATGAAGCATAAACTGTTAACTTTTCCTTCACTCTATATTTTCGAGATGCTAAAATTTGTCAGAAATAACATAACATTGTTTGAGAGGGATGAAAAGTTTATATACAGAAGAAAAATAGTACAAAAACCACTAAAGGTGCCTCAATTTAGACTAGAAATGTGTAAAAAGAACTGTTACGCAATGGCCATACAGTTATATAACAAACTTCCACTTGACATGAGAGAACTGACAGATAATGAATTTAATCGTAAATTATATAACTGGCTTTGTGTTAACTGTTTTTATAATATAAGTGATTATTTGAAATTTAAATGCACCTAATTTTTTTTTGACATTATAGTACTTACTTAATGTTATTTAATCTATTATTCTTTATTCATAGTTATTTTTAAGTTTAAACATTTGCACGACTCAAAGGTCAAATATAGTGAAACTCTATTGTAAAACCACCACTGCAAACCTATATTTATGCAAATAAATGCTATTTCATTTCATTTCATTTCATTTCATTTCAACATCCTTATCCAAAATTTTTTCTCCATTGTATAATTAAATACATTTTGATGGTCGTTCGTTTCTGATTACTCGGGCTACGTGAAAAATACTAGTAGGTAATTTCAAACATCTGTCTTTTCACTTTTAATCCTTTTATCATGTTTATCATAAACCGATGGTAGATATATAACATAGGTCAGAATGTTAAAATTTTAAAAAGTTCACGGTCAGAATTCAAACCCGAGACTTTGAATTTAATATTGCAGTGCTACTATGCCAAAACGTTTTTAAAAGGCCCGAAGTGGTCTCTCCAAGAGTTTCTTTCTACAAAGCGAGGTCCAATAACATTTGTAGACATCTAAGATTTAGGAGATGAACAAAAGTTGAGTACTTGAGTGAAAAGCAAATGTTAGTTTTTGAAAGTACCTACCACTCATCACCCTTTAAGGCAGGGAGGTACTCAGAACTTCTGCCCAGGGAGAAATCAGTGGGCGTCTAACTTGAGCTACTAACATCGGTGAGTTTTTGCACTACAATAAATCTATTGCGTTCCAACGCAATATATTATTGACAGATTTATTGAAAATACCTCTAGGATCTGAGTGGCGCAGTGGGCGAAGGTCCTTTCGCTTAACTCCTGCAAGAGAACAAAAGTTTGTATTATATGTAGGTATTTGTTTCGGGCGTATAAGTACTATATATCATGTATTGTCACGTGGAACAGCGCCGGTTCTTTTCGAGGATGGCTCGAGATGGTCTGTTGGTGCCATTACCTCATGACAGCCTTGACTCATGATCGCGATCGGCCGGCGGCGCTCGGTGCCCCCTGAGGCCCTGCCTCCTTTGATTTAAAAAACAATTATATAAATTTATTTCTGGCTTAAAATTATTTTTCATATTTGGGACTTTGGCATCCCTTGGCATCAGGCACCTGGTGCGCCCGCGCCACTTGCCATACCCAAGGGCCGGCGCTGTATGGAACCTACCCCACAAGCTCTTGTAACTTTGGGGCACAATGACCATTTTATCATAACGACCGACGTTGCCATTGCCATGAAATCCCGTGTCTCCCTCATTTTGTCCTGAATACGCCCTTGCATTTCTGTAGGTGGTACTTCAGTGTACTTGGAAAAGCTTAAAGTGCTCGAAGAACTTGGTTTCTTTGTAATAGTATTCTCTTTTGGATTATATTGCTTTCTTCCATTATACTAACTTTCATCATTTTAATTTTATAAAATTAGGGTGTTTTTCGGACTGAAGATAAAGTTAAAAAACATAATTAAAAACTGAGTAGGTTTTTTTATCATCAAGTTCTTTGGTTGGTTTGCTTGTTTGATTGCGAAGGATTTTGTACTTGGTTTCTATATTTTACCATTTACAGTTTTTTTTCCGTTTTTCTCATATGTATCTATGTTACTCATTTAATTAGTAACTACGTTTTACAACACATTCTTGAATAAAGCACCCCACCTGCCTGAACACCAGCACAGTGTTGGGCAAATGCTTTAATACGGCAACATGCTGAGGCAGGGACCCATTTTACCCTTAACCCATAATTCTAACCAAAGTAACAGCGTTTTTCTTTTTTATGTTAATATAATGTATGTATTTATTTTTTATATAATTTTATATAATTTAAGTGTTTTGGTTTTAGGGTAGAATAAATTATCTCTCTTTCTCTCCATCTTACATTTTCAGCATCTAAAAAATACCGATATAAATAAAAATAAAAAATGCCGTCTATAGCCAGATTGAATGAATGAATGAACACTTTATTGTACAAATTAATGAATAGAAAAAAAATATCTTATATCTAAGTAATTAAAATAAAAAAACAGTACAAAAGGTGGCCTTATTGCTTAAAGCATTTTCTTCCAGGCAACCTTATTACTTACAAAAAAGATATAAGTAGATTTTAAGAGATATTACACGTTATTTGTTTCGATATATATGTTATTAGAGCCGCGTTCTGTACAAATGAAGTATTACTACTCAGTAACTAAAGGTTCAGTGTTGTAGCGCCATCTTGCGACACTCGAATGGCACCATAGAAAAGAAAATCCAATAGGGATGAAATGGAATAAGTTACCTTTTTATTCGACATACTAACTTTCATGCGATTGTCAGGTAGCTTTACAGCGCATAAAATAAACTTTTACCGACGCTTCAGGCTATAAAACAGTTCCGGGAAATAAATTGAACAACCGGTCGTACAGTTTATACTTACGTACCTAGATGGAGCTACTGTCGCGCGAGTAAAAATGTTATTGTTATTCACAGCAACTGTCATTGGCCTATAAGCAGGACCACATTTGTCCACTGCTGAACCCTGAACGTGTGTAAAGTGACGCAGTAGAGGTGTTAAAATACTCGGAAGGAAATAAAATAAAATACTTAGTCGGCGCTTGCGAAATCCACAGAATGAGTTGGAGAAGCTGCCACGGCTGGTCGTTAACCTCTGCTGAAACCCCGCCAAATTTCAAAAATAGAAATTCATATGCAACCTTATTTGTTTTGTTATACCTCTTTGGTAAAGGTGGAGTCAATATTATTCCCCAAACTGCATTGAGTTGAATCTTCAAAGGATAAAATACGACACTGTTTAGTTGTGGTGTGACCGTTTTATAGGTCAAGATTCACAGTGACAGGGCTGTCACTTACGTTTTAATTAAATTATAATACAAATTATTTAAAGTTTAAAACTTACACGATCAGAACACGTAACTAAAAAGAATAGAATGGAAGAATATAATAGAATAAGAATTTATTTAGCACACACACAAAAAACTGAGGGAAATTAAATACAAAAAACTTATTCTAAAACACAACATATAAAGTCTGCATAAAACAAACAGAAAAGCAACTAACACGTAATAAATACCCGTGAATTGCAATTATACAATTTATCAAAAAAAAACTAACAGTTTTATTACTCAGCAGTGGGTGATCCCGGGCTAGAGTGATTCTAAAGTACAAAAGTAAAAATATCTATATCTCTACGTAAACTCTGTTTTTTTGAGAAATAAATGTACTTAACTACGATTAGAGTAGACAACTACCAAAAAACAAAATCATTATAACTAATTTACCTCATTCAAATTACCCAGAAACAACAGATTTCCTGTTTCCGGTTCCCCGTTAACAGCTAAATACGAATTTAGTCTTATGCTTATAATAAAAACCGTATTTCTAGAAATAAATACAGTTTCTATTTCGATCAACGTTGATTAGTTGACAACCCTGGAATAGACGGCGGCGTGATAAGCATTTGAGCATTCGAAGCCTTTGTCATACTCAGACCAGTTAAAAAGTCTGGTAGTGTACTATATCTATCCTCGCAAGAGAGTAATCATCTCTTATGCGTAAAATGTATGCGAGACGATGTGGAGGGAGTAAAACAAAATAAAATCTGTTAATGTGGTCGACGACGACGTGACACTAGCAGAAAACTGGCAAACCAGACAATTTTATGAATGCGGGTTTAAGTTGCCCAAAATTGCAGTGCTCTCTCTAAGATGCCCTCCCCCTGAAATCCCTCGTCCTACTTCACGCAAAATATTATTATCCCTAACCCTTTCCACCATTATAAATTTTATACTCTGTAAATTAGTAAATAACAATATGGTTGTGAAACGGAAAATAAAAGTTTTGTGTATTGTAAGTATAATGTGTATGCTTAATCATTATTTATGCTTTTCATGTTGTGTTGTCCTCTTGCTTGATATTTTGTCTTATTAAAATTAGATAAATCAATATGATGCAATTTTTTTTCTGCTTTCGTAAAGCCGATCCGATCTAAAACCGATCATATTATTTTTGAAGTTTATGACCTGGCAGAGCCGTAGCGAAAAGCAAGCGCCACTAAGGAAGAAGTTGAAGTTGAGTACAATTTGCCACTCAATAGTTGCTGGAGCGTGATTGGTGGATCACTTGTGTACAACTTCATACCGCGGCTTACAGCTGCACGAAACAAGACGGTGACACCCCTGCCCTGGTAAAGGACGGGAACAGTTGCTGTACTCTCTTCTAGAATCCTAGATATTTTTTGTAAACAAAGGCGTTACAAAACCAAAGAAATAGTATTGGTGGTAAATATTTTATAAACATGATATCATCGGAGGCAATAGCAGAAGTTCGAAACAGTTTTTGGTTATGAAAGCTTTCATTGATCATTTCATTAGTAGCTCGTTCCTTTTCTAGCTCGAATTTGTACATTTTTCGATGGGCGTGTGCAATTATGTGTTGTTGAAGTTTGTGTTTTGGTTTTTAGTGATTACAATCCTGTTACCTTGTTTTTATCATTGTTATTAGTTTTTGTTAAGTTTTTATTCATAAAAGTCTTTGTTGACATAAAATATCTTGAATTCTAAATCTAAGTATAGATAGGTAAGTATAGATAGATAGGTGTATCTAGGTAGGTACGTGCTGCGAATGTGTGCGTATTCGCACCGCATCGAGATATAAATACCTACTAGATTGTCATGTCACGGATGTTTGTACATCTATATCGATCTAGCCAGGTTCAACATGTAGCGATTATATTTTCTTGAATGGGATTGAAACAAAGTTTAATAAACAATAAGAATTATAATTAAGGGAACTTATAGTTATGATTCACAGCGCGTAGTTACCGTGAAATATGTGACGTAGTTAAGTCAACATTAGATGGGATGAGGAAGTGTGGTGCGCTTTTTAGCGTTTTAATTTATTTACTTTGAATAACATTTTCATTTTAGTTGAGCTACCTGAGGATTGTTTGCAACAGTCTGCAGTTAGCGCAATTATTTCAATTGTAAATACTAGTTCTAATTATTGTTTCTATAATTTGATTGTAATTTTTTTTGTTAATATAGGCACCTACTCAAGTTTGTTTTACTTTGAAGATAATTTATGTGCTAAAAAGCTGGGCGCAAGCTTTTTGCAGCTTCGCTCGTACTTATCTCGATTAAAAGGTAGCCTCTCTCCTTCGCTAAGATGTTATTAATCTTGCCAACTTTCGTAAGGATCCGTTTAGTTACGAGAAGTAACTTTCGCATTTTTTTCGCAACCGACATCGAAAATGGGTGGCATATGTTTTTAGGGTTCCGTACTCAAAGGGTGAAAAAGGAGGCCTATGACTAAGCCTCCGCTGTCCGTCCGTCCGTCCGTCCGTCTGTCACAGGGCTCTATCTATCTCATGAACCATAAGAGGTAGACAGTTGAAATTTTCAGAGAATGTGTATTTCTCTTGCCGCTGTAACACCAAATAATAAAAATAAAAAAATATCCAAATTAAAGGTGGAAAAATATCCAATCCAAAAAAATATCCATGCAAAAACGTGATATTTTTGGCTATTTTTGCTCGTTGTTTGTCAAGGCTTTCAACCACAATAGGTAGACACATGAAACTTTCTTGATAACAATAATATAATATAAACTTAATTGATAACTTGATAACAAAAAATACTAAAAATTTAAATTTAGTTTAATAAAGTTAAGAAATTTAAAGGAGTCTCGGTATAAGGGAAAATTTTATGTTCTTCAAAAAGTTGCCTGATTTTTACGGTACGCAGCCCTTCGTGTGCGAATCGACTCGCACTTGGCGGTTTATTTTTAAAGTTTGATCGACATGTTCGTCGATTTCTCCGACAAATATGGACCGATTTTAAAAATTCTTTCGCTATTGCATAGAAACTAATCCCGAGGTGGTCCCATAGAAAGAATATTCCCGAGGGATTAGTATTTGTCCCGCAAAACTTAAAAACAGTGTAAATGAAGGGATTCAAAGTAAGTTTTTAGTTTTTTTTTATACAATCAAATGCTTATTATGAAGCATTTACAATGACCTTTTCTTAGTAGGTATTGCTAACAAGATTTTTGCTAGAAACCACGTGTAAAGACAAGTAAAAAGGTTTACGAGTAACATTAAAAATGAATTTACATAGAGCTCAAAAAATAATTAAAATAAAGTATTAAATTGTTAAGTAGCTGCCAAATGAATTATTAATTATCAGCCCTGATCTTTACCCAGAATTTGCGGTTTGCCTTCATGTTGTGCCTTTGACAGGATTATGGTCAGACAACTTTGCTAATGTGCGTGTATTTTCCAAATATTATGTAAGTTTACTAAAAAGGTTGGTTGGATAGTAGGGCTGTTGTATTTTACAACATTAATATTAACAGGAGTTTTGGGTACAGTCGGTTTGAGGCTAAACTTTTTATAAATTTATTAAATTATACAGGGTGCCACGAAACATGTGAACTAAGCCGAAAGGGGTGGATTCTGGACCCCGACGTGATCAACTACAATTCTACGATTTTTTGAACTTCGATCATATTTGTTTATATTTTTTAAAATTGATTTTTTTTTTCTTCATACTCGTTTTCTTATACGTATAATCTTACATTATTAATATTGTTTTGAAATACAAAAGATTTACATCAGTTTTTTGTAATAATTTCCCGACAAAACACTGGTTCTTTTTTTTATGCTGGACAATTCACACTACGTCTTCTAGCCCCAAGCTAAGCAGAACTTGTGTTATGGGTACTAGATAACTGATATACTTAATACAATACATTACATAAATATTTTTTATTATGTTTATATTATGTTTTTATTATGTTTATGTTTATCCCCACGGGGTCCAGAATCGCACACTTTCGGCTTAGTACACAATGTTACGTGACACCCTGTATATTACGGTAGTAATTAATTAGAACAGTTGAGGACCAACTAAATACATTGATTTAATCTTAAAATATGGATAAATAAATATAAACTAACATTAATTTATTTAGATCCAAATGAAATCAAATCATTTATTTGCTGAATACATTATTACAGGGCAGGTACATGTCAGATCTTATAACTAGAGTGATGTCAAATGTATTCAACCGCAGCAAGCAGGTGTGCAAATTTTAAATATTGGCGATTCAAATAGTTAAAATATTCAATAATAAAAATAATCAAGGATAATACAATAGACAATAAATAATTAACAGTCAGATAATTAATTAACAATTATAGTCAAAACATAATAAATAATTCTCCTTTTTTTTGAAAAGTAGTATTGTTTTATCTAGCGCATAGATAACAATAACAGAATAAAACAATTACAACTAGGATGCACTTATATCTATTATTAAATTATTCTAATTAAAATTAATATATTCATTTACACCATAAAAACATTCGTCAAGCAGCCACTGATCTAGTTTTTGTTTGAATTAATTTGCCATTGAGGTCTTTATTGGGTTCTGGTAACTTATTAAAAACAGAAAAATGCATTTTTTTTATCAGAAAATAAAAAAATATTGCGTTACCCACGGACAGTTGGACCAAACCCTTTGCAATGGCCAATGTTAGATTGGAACCCATTGTTCGTTGAGTAACGCCATTAGCCATTCTAATGTTGTATTGTGTTTTACAGCAATATTGTTTGTTTGTTTGCACCTATTTATTATTAAATAGGTGCAAACATAATTTATTAGTCAAATAAAATAAAAAAGTCATGTAAAAAAACATGGAACTTTAATATAACATAAATTTTGATTAGGTACCTTACTAAATAGTTTTTAATATTAATACCACTCTGATTCCCTAGAAGATGGGTCGGCCTTTAGTTTGGGATGCCACGTGTGTAGATACCCTAGCGCCTTCACATCTTGCAGGGACATCGGTAAGGGCCGGCTCCGCAGCAATATCAGCGGAGTCCCTCAAACGGCGAAAATACCCTAATCTTGACGGAGGTTGCCTATTTGAGCCGTTTGGGGTTGAAACCCTTGGTCCTTGGGGACCTGGAGAACACGCCATTTATAAAGATCTTACCAAACTTCTTATAGAGTCGACAGGTGATCGGAATGCTGGCTTCTATTTCGGTCAACGAATTAGCATTGCCATTCAACGTGGCAATGCTGCCAGCATTCTGGGCACTCTGCCTTCTGGTGACGGCTTAGATTTTTAAGAAATAGATATTAAGTGTACATACTAGTTGTAATTGTTTTATTCTGTTATTGTAAACTATGTGCTAAATAAAAGACTAATTCAATATTAATACCTAGGTGCGATAAGTCCACTTACACCACCCCTTTCTATTGTAGTAACTTGTGGTTAACGGGGATGGTCACACTTTTAGAATTAAATTTATTTAAGATTTCCTATAGTTAATATTTAAGTGTTATTGTTACTTATACCTGAGAGATAAAAATAAAATAAAAGGATTATATGACCATATTAAGATAAACTATTATTGGCCTATAAAACTGATAAAAAAGATGTTGCTGAGGGCTTAGAGACTACGATTTAACCGATGGATCTCAGCTCTAGGCCGAGCCTGTGTCGTACTCGTGAAGTCCAAGCTGATGATTCTTATAAAAACTATATTTTGAAATGTGTATTTTTATTGTTTTGTTGTTTGATTGTTATATTCTTTGTTGAAACGTATTGGATTCATTTAGTACAACAACAATATAATCACAAGAATTTGCTAACAATGTGTTATGAATCGATAATTATTTGATTTATTTTGTAAGGTGACTGACTCAACTAATCGAAAGTGTGCTGAGCTTTGTTTGATGAAAGTCAGTGCAGCCGTTCTTCTACGTAAAATATCGAGTTTCGAACAAAAACCGCCAAAAACCCGGCTAGGACTGTCAGGTCACTAAAAACGATGTAGTTAGATGTATAAAATAACAGCAATCGCAAGTACGATAGCAATCAATCGTGAATAAGCCCACTTATAACTGAACATAGCTCTTAGTTCGCATTAAGGGTAAAGTTAACCTACAGGTTACCGCAACTTCCAGACTCTCAACTATATTATTCAGTTAGCTAAGTCAATCAAGCCATAATATGCTAGATGCAGTTGCGTATAGCAAAAATTAATTAGTCTTCTATAAAGCTACAGGGAGGGACTTAGTATTATAGACTTAAATGTACTCAGAGGGGCTAAACTTAACCTAGTATTGCCCGCTGTATGGTAATGCTGATGCGCTGCGCCAGATACCCACCAGCTCTCGGCTAAGCTACCTGTAGATTGTTTGCAAAAGTTTGCAGTTAGCTTAATTGTAAATACTAGTTCTAATTTGTTTTTAATATTTGGTTGTAATTTTCTTTGTTAATAAAGGCACCTAGTGTTTCGTATTGTAGTGGGTCTTGAGGACTTAAATACTGTATAATGTATTGAAGTCCTCAAGATATAGAAATATTAATGGACTGATGGATCCTTGAATTGTATTTGCAATGTCTTTCTCCCAAGTATTTTCTTAATGCAAACAAAATCAAGATATATATTTAGAAAACGGTTGAGATTCTCTCTCAAAACTCGTTTTAAATAACGTAAAAATGAAATGTTCGAATTAAACCTAACTGAAATTGCAAAAGCATTGTTTTCTGGGCTGGGCTGGGTACATAAAGCGACAGGCTGGACACAAAGGAGGTTAGTATAGATCTTTCTAACAACGTAACAATTTTCATTCGATTTGTTGCATCCGTGGAATGACGCGAATTAGAGTTTAACAACTCTTTGCGTGCGGCTTTGCTACTTTTGAAACTAAAAACCTACTGCGCATTCTATTGATGTACCTGAATCGATCTTAGTGCGCAAATGTCGTGCTGCTGCGAGCATGTTTCGAGCGGAAGTTCTCCGTCTATTTTTTTTTTAATTTTGGAAGTCTTTTTTTGAGTTTCGGAGGAGGGCGTTGTCATCTGCGACACAGTTTTTATTTTTTTTTAACTTTTGCAGATGGCATCGTTTTCATTTTAAACCATGTAACCATTGTTTTTGTTCGAATTATTTACTTAGATAGATCCAAAATAAATGTACTGGACAATTTTACACATCGTTCAATCCTAACCAAGAGTTAGCAGATAAATTTTGTGTCCGCTCATCGTCTAAGTGAGTAAGTATTAATATTTCCACCACCCCTAGTCGTCTTGAATCCGCCCCCTGCATTATTAATATTGGGTCAAACGTAAACAGCGCAGTGGAGAGTTTAGCTCTCAACTTAAAGCAATTGCTAATCGTTTGTTTTCTTTTGTTGTCACAAACAAAAACAAGACAAAATACTGCGTGTCTAAAGTAAGGGGGAATAAGTTCTTTCCCCGCCCGGCTTTAATCCGCCCCTGCATTATTAATACTGGGTCTAACGCAAACAGCGCATCGAAGGCAATTCCGGGGAAGAGCTTCTAAACGAGCCCCGATTGAGATGCAAATCGTATTACGATTGAAAAAAAAAAAACGGAGATAAGGTTTTGCAAAATTACGAGCGCTTCAGGAATTCCATTTTATGTTTCATATTCATGAAGAGCTTTATCTGGACTATGAAAATCAGAAATTGGAAATCTGTCCGAGTTTTCAGAAATCGATTTTAGACGGAAAAAGGTTAGTGACGCATCCGAAGCAACTTGGTTGTTCAATTCGTACGATTCATCACCCGGAACTTCGTATTTCGTGTTTTTAAGAAGTTGATAGTAGAGTGCTGGCATCAGTAACGTCACGAACGTATTTACGCTGCGCATAAACATGGTGCACCTCCTAAATAAGAAGTCTATTAAAAGCTCGTGTGAAAAAAAGACGTTACTATCTTTGTTCTGTCAAAGGGCAAAGGCACGAAGAATAATAAATGTTTTTCCTGCCTACACTTTTGTGTAGGCAGAAAAAGTCTCGCACAGGCTTCGCTGCAAGCAAACCTCTGAGGTGGTAGGATTGTCATATGCCTGCTTGTACAATGTAGAATATGGCGTTTTTACTTACGTATCAGACAAATAAATAATTCTCTTGTCATACTGTATCTTCTGGCTCCAAAGTAAACTGAGTTTGTGTTATGTGTGACTGATTTTATAATGTATAAAAGCCATCAGCGAAAATAATGTCTATAGAGCCTAAAATAACGTCAGAGAGTGTATACTTAAACTATACAATACTGGTGTGTGTATGTTCGATCTGTAGGTCCAGATAATTTCAATATTTGCCCCGCAACGGTACTCGAACCCTGTCTATTTCGTCTCAGTCAGACGTTCTCCCTTCGCACACAAAAAGCTTTAAAATTGGAGCACAGCATTTCGTTTTAAACGTAGACAGTAGTAAAATCGTTCCAAGTCAACATGTCTGCTGACTAAGCCCCGAAAAGCAGAGACGAAGGGTGCATTTTCGGTGCACACTCGAGAGGGAGCTGAAGCGGATCTCTATCAGTTTTCAATTATTTGTTTCACAACTGAACATGGGCCTCTCCCAAAGATCACTCCAATGGCCGCTTTTGCGCTGCCCACATCCATCGGTTTCCCGCAAGCCCGCAACCTCCTCCACCTCCTAGAGGTCTACCCTCACTGCGCTTTCCGGTACGTGGTCGCCACTCGAAAGCTATACGGCCCCAACGACCATCGGTTTTACGGCCTATGTAGCCTGAAGAACCGATCTAGGACTTAGGGAGCATTTCTCCTAATTACCACTCTTGGCTGGCAGATTGGTGCTCGCATTGGGGTGTTTTTATTCTTATTTAGGTAAAGCTCATCGTCACAATTTCCATTAAAATACTTGAAACATGATGAGTATACTTAAAAATGAGACCAAAAAGAAGAAATAATAAGTACACAGAAGGAAATTGCTGTCCTTCCTCCCTGCTCCCTTAATCAACTCTATAGACATTTACGGGCTAAGTTGGAGGGGTCGATTCTTACGCCGCGACACGACTCGGAGCATAGTTCTCTCTATTGCACTCTGAGAGACCTTGAGCTTTCCTGAGGCCTATAAGGCACCACGTTTTATCGCAAGATGTGCGTTAAACACTCCAATAAATCCGCCCCCGCTCCGCTTCTGAAAAGAAAACATACCCGAAAGGTTCGAAGGCATAGCTTAAAGCAGCTATAGGTATATTCGAAGCTATACCTATGGGTTGGTAGTAGCTATGGGTAGGGTGGGTAGTAATAATTTGGGTAGAGATTGGGCAAAGTAATAAACGCAAAGGCGAACGAACTTCACAAAGAGAACGTAACGAAGTTCGAAACTCGAAATGAATATATTCTAAACCGAACGAAACGAGAGTACAGATGGGGGGGGGGGGGGGGTTGTGCGGAGCGCGGGGCTGGAGTTCCTGTTCTATTTTACCTATTCACAGATTTTACAAGACAAACTAGGTTCGTAGCTAACCCACTCACATTCATAAATAATTAGTCAAACTAGTTTATAATAAGAAAAAAAATAAGTTATAAGTACGTATTTATTTGTAGTTTTGGAAAAAGGTAATTATGCAGGGCGGTGCAGAATTTTACAACCTTGCTTACGGGCAGATTCTACCTTTTTTATATATAGATGCTTTTATTCGTATTAAACAACGGATTTATTTTGAAGGATAAAATTATTGCCATGGTAGGCCCTTAATGATTTCTGGACACTCTGCCTTTTGGTGACGGCTTACATTTTTAGCAGCTAGTTGTATTCTTTTCGTACTGTGTAATCATATCCGTCAAGTTTCGTTATATTAAATTAGCTAGCAAGAACAAAACAACAGCATTTTCGTTTTTTATTTATAGGTCGTTAGTCCGACTAAATAATGACCAAAAATTACTACTAGGTACGAATCTATTTATGTATTTTTGCTAACATTTAACTTACTTGCTGCAGGGTATAAATAAACTTATACAGTAACGTCCCTTTTTCCGACTCTTCGGACTAATTCTCATGAAGCTTAAGTGAACTCCATCCCTATTCCCACCCACACCTCACTCCGCGCTTGAAATATAATTTCCATTTTAAATTGCAAAATAAATATATTTCTACAAATTATTTATTTTTAAGTACTTCCCTACCGAATTTCGTAATTCCAGAAATCTCGTATATTACCGGGTATATGATATAAGATATTTGGCAAGCTGCTGCCCGCGGCTTCGAACGCGCTATTTTAGTAGCCTGTCTGTCACTGCTAGTTTTCATTGAGATCTGTTCAGCCGTTTAGGCGTGAAAAGGTAACAGACATACAGACAGCTACTTTCGAATTTATAATATTAGTTTGGATGTAACCATCATCATCATCAGCCTATAATAAATAAATAATGCTAGACAATCCACACAGCATCATCTAGCCCCAAAGTAAGCAGAGCTTGTGTTATGGGTACTAGATGACTGATAAACTTAATACAATACATAACATAGATAGATATTTTTTATTATATATAGAAAATACCCAGAACACCCGGAACAAATATTTGCAGATCGTACAAACATTTGTCCCAAGGCGGGAATCGAACCCGCAACCTTCTGCGTCGGAGGCGGACCTTTTCCCGCCGCGCCACATCGGTCGTCATCATCATCAACCTATCTTAGTCCACTGCTGGGCATAGGCCTCCCCTAATGAGCGCCATAGCGCCCTGTCTTCAGCTTGCCGCATCCAGCATCTGCCTGTTGTCTTATGCAAGGCGTCATCCCCCTGGCCCTGTTACAGTAGAGATGTAATCTGTAAATCTGTTTACATTATATATACCTACTTACAGGGATTCAGTTTAGAAAGTGGTTCTAGTGTAGCGTTGTAAGTATTTAAGGCGGTGGCAGTAGCAAAGCTAGCGCCACCACCTATATTTTCTTATTATAAGTTAAACATAGAGAGGCCTGCCCGCATTAGATCGACAAGGGCTGATGTTGACGATGAAGTTCAACTTCTTTATTTTTGGCGCCGCTTGCTTTTCGCTACGACTCTGGTAGTGTCAGTAAGGAGTGTCGTAAACTTCAAAAATAATAATGATCAGTAGCTAATCAATGGAATTATACAAAAATAATTTTCACCCGATTTTGAGTTTGCTAAATTGTTGTTGTAGACCACCATACTCTGTTTTCGCATCTCTGTCAGTTTCGGTTTTCCAAGCTTTTTATCCTCTAGATAATCTGATATTTTATAGTAGGCCTTTTTACACAGGAAGGTTTTGACAATTTGTTTGAATTTATTTACTGATAATTTTCGCAACTCACTAGGAGTTTTGTTGTAGAAGCGTATACATTGCCCTTTAAAAGATACATTGATTTTGTGTAGTCTAGTTGTGGGCACAGCGAGTGTATGCTTATTTCTTGTATTCAAATTAGAGCACTAGAGCACAGCGGTTACATTCTGTACCAGCATTTTTTTTTGTTCAGCTTCGTACCTATACTATAAAATATTTGATCACCCCGTATATTTCGGTCTAACAGATTTCATTTTCATTTCGCAGAAAGGTGTATTACCTGGGAAACCTTTCTGCCTTCAAACGAATATTCCATTTGAATCTCATCACGTTACGTATTTCATAAACGCAACAGAGTTTCATAAAAAGTTATGCAAATTCTTTGTATGAAACCTACAATATAGAAGCTTCATACCTACATAGATGCCTACATGATATAGATAGCAATTTGATCACATTAAAGTTCATCTGATAGAGGAGTATGTCCGCACTAAAATTAATTAAATAAATAAATATTATAATTAAATCAGCCACAAAGTATTCCAAGATGATTTTACTTTGACCCACCCATCATTATATTTGAACACACCGATGTGTTCCGGTATAGGTATTTGGTATTTCAGTATTTTATTTATTGCAATCATACAATCAGGTCTTAGTGATTGGGCAACTTTAAGTTATGATCGCAATATTTTATGTGCCCATTGAGAGTGTTGCAATGTTCATCAAACTGGTCACCTTCTGTCTTCGAAGTTTATTACAGTCCGACTCAGATACTGGCAGTCGTAGCGAAAACCAAGCGGCGCCATGAAACGAAGGGGTGTTGCAATGGAGGACTGGCAGGTATCGTGCCTTTCTACTTAAAATGAACTTACTTAATACCTACTTACTACTTACTTAATACTTACTTAGTACCTATACCAATTTTACCAAAGTATTAGCAAGCTGAAGTGGCAGTGGGCTGGCCATATCTCGCGAAGAACCGACAACCGATGGGATAAACGTGTTCTCGAGTGGAGACCACGACACGGCAAACGTAGTGTAGGACGCCCTCCGGCAAGGTGGGATGACGATCTGCGAAAGACTGCAGGCAGATGCTGGATGCGGCAAGACAGGGCGCTATGGCGCTCATTGGGGGAGGCCTATGTCCAGCAGTGGACTAAGATAGGTTGATGATGATGATGATGATGGCCTATACCAATTTACATGTTGCGAGTCGCTAAACGTATCGTTTAAAAGTCGTCAAGTTCGTAAAAACATTATTTTATAAGCATTTCTGTATGTTTGGTTTCGAGCATCATCTATGAACTCTCGATGACAAACCTTTCAAAAAGAAAAACTAAATTTAAATCGGATGGTTCCTTTGGGAGCCACGTTGCCACAGATGAACTCGCGCACATGTATCAGCATCAAAATCAAAATCCTCTAGTAAAGTTCGTAGAAGCCGTAATCCATCGATACCTACGTACACCCGGATCTAATCAATTCCACAAAGGTACGGCCGGCGGCGCGCAGTTACGTCACAGCCCAACCTTAGGGACTAAGAACATACTACCTTAGGGCGGCTACACACGGGCACTCGACGCTTACAGCCGGTTGTCTTTATATTTAACTAATCACTGATCAATATATCTTGTCGTGTGTGTCTTTCGACGACTGATGTGGCACGGCGGTCGGAGGTCCGCCTGAGACTTCGATTCCCGCCTTGGGACACATTCCGTTTGTTTTGTTTGTACGATCTGCAAATATTTGGTCCAGGTGTTCTCTATGTATAGGTAAAACAAATATCTACGTAATATATTTAATATTAAATGTAATAACATATTATTTTCTGTAGATTGTTTGCAACAGTCTGCAGTTAGCTTAATTGTTTCAATTGTAAATACTAGTTCTAATTTGTTTTTATTATTTGATTGTAATTTTCGTTGTTAATAAAGGCCATATATTTAAGTATATCAGTTATATAGTACCCATAATACAAGCTCTGCTTAGCTTGGGGCTAGATGATGCTGTAGATTGTCCAGCATTATTTATTTATTTGTCAAAGTCGATTCGGCAAAAGAGAAAAACTATTTGATAAGAGGTTTGATCATTGATTAGTTAATCAGCGTACGACAACAGGGTTTTAGAATAACCTTCTGAGGTCTTCACCAAAAGAAAATCGGACAATTCGAAAACCTGTGTTAAAACCTTCAAAACAACTGTTTAAAATTCAACAATATGTTGGTGAAATCGGGTCTTAGTGCTTATTTTGTAAGTCTAAAGAAATAGAGTTAGTGATTTCTGACTATATTAATACTTCTTCATCTGACTTCTTAGACATTTAAAGGGTCAGCAACGCGCGTGTAATGTCCCTGATGTTGCAGGCATCCACAGGCTGCGGTAACTGCATTCCGTCAGACGGGCCGCACGGCTTTTTGCCACTTGGTTGTTTAAAGTCAAAGTCAAAGTCAAAGTCAAAGTCAAAAACTCTTTATTTCCATAAATACAATAAATGTACACTTAGAAAAGGTCAAATTCTTAATATTTAAACACTGACACGGAAATAAAGTGATATTTTTGATTTCAGTCGCTTCGGTATGTTGACTAAAGTAAAGAAGCGACGAAGAAACCTTTAGCCTGTTAGTTGTTATTTTTCGAGTTGGAGCAAATCCCGTCCCAAGCTTTTTTATCCTCTAGATAATCTGATATTTTATAATAGGCCTTTTTATACAAGAAGGTTTTGACAATTTGTTTGAATTTATTTACTGATAATTTTTGCAACTCACTAGGAGTTTTGTTGTAGAAGCGTATACATTGCCCTTTAAAAGATACATTGATTTTGTGTAGTCTAGTTGTGGGCACAGCGAGTTTATGTTTATTTCTTGTATTCAAATGATGTACATCGCTATTTTTAGGGAAGCGATTGATATTTCTATGAGTGTACAATAGGTTTTCATAAATATATTGACATGGTACTGTCATTATGTTTATTTCCTTGAATTTTTCACGTAGGCTTTCTCTGGGACCCCTATTATAGATTGCACGAATAGCCCTCTTCTGCAGCACAAATACGGTGTTAATATCTGCAGCGTTCCCCCATAGCAGTATGCCATAAGACATAACACTATGGAAGTAGCTGAAATCAACTAGTCTAGAAGTATCAACGTCTGTAAGGTGACGGATTTTTTTGTCTGCATACGCTGCAGAACTAAGTCTCTTCGATAGCTTGTCTATGTGTGGGCCCCATTGAAGTTTACTATCTAAGGTTATTCCTAAGAATATGGTACTATTAACAATTTCTAACGTTTCTCCTTTGACGGTTACATCAGCCTTAACTTATTTTACATTAGGTAGAATAAATCTAATGCATTTCGTTTTGGTTTCATTAAGCAAAAGGTTATTGACATTAAACCAATGGACTATTTTTGAGATTGCATTATTCACATCGTCGAAATTAGTGCTTTGTCGTTTCATTTTAAAAATTAATGAAGTATCATCAGCAAACAATACGATCTCGTGGTTATCCTTTACAAGATGAGGCAGGTCGTTAATATAAACTAAAAATAGGAAAAGACCAAGGATAGAACCCTGTGGTACACCAATTGTAACTACAGACCCCGAAGACCGTTTCCCATTAATGTCAACTCATTGTATCCTATCACTCAAGTAAGATGTAAGAAGATCCAAAGAGGTGTCTCTTATTCCATAGTGATGTAGTTTCCTGATTAATGTTTCATGGTGTACGCAATCGAATGCTTTTGACAAGTCGCAAAAAACACCTACAGCATCTTGCGACTTCTCCCAAGCATCAAAAATATGCGATACTAACTCAACACCGGCATCAGTAGTTGACTTAACGCGAGTAAACCCGAATTGCTTACTATGTAGCAGGTCATTGCCATTGAAATGTCTAAGCAATTGATGCAAAATAAGTTTTTCAAAAACTTTGCTGAATGTAGGCAGTACTGATATTGGTCTAAAGTTAGTGGGGTCAGACCTACTACCCGATTTAAACAATGATATTATTTTACTACATTTCATTAGATCAGGAAATACGCCACAATCAATAGATTCATTGAATATAAAAGCTAGATCTGGTGCAATAGTATCAATTAATGGTTTAATAATTCCAACGGAAATGCCCCAGAGATCTGCAGTTTTCTTTATATTTAAAAGTTTAAAGGCTTTTTTAATGTCAGTTTCATCGACATGGTTGAATTTAAGTTTATTTTCGCATTTAGGTACATTTTTTATAAGTAATGACTCAGCGATTACTTGAGAAGAGTTTAGACACTTTGATTATTTTAAATAAAGTGAAATAACATGAAATGAGCATTCTAAGAACTCAAGCTCTGCTTACTTTTAGGCCAGAAAGTGCTGTATAAAATGTCCAGTGTTATTTACTTATGCTTTCGTGAATTAGAATAAATTATATCTAAAAGAGCACTATAATAGCAATATAGATTGTGCCTACTACTTACGATACGAGTAATCTATACTCGGTTTTAGAATCCAAGATATTTTATGTCAACAATGACATTTACGTACGGACAGCTGGCTGGTTATGCATAAAGTTGTAGGTACATACCGTTACTTAATTATTGAATAAATACTTTTCCGTGCGGTGTCAGCATTTCATACCCTGTCCGTGTGGCTGAGTCCTTAGCAACCCGCGGACGCGGACGCATCCCATAAGTTATGATTCTCTGTCCAAACAACGTGTAACTATGAGGCCGCTACGGGGTTGAATACTTGCAGCGACCTCGGTTTTTGCTGGGGAACAGAGCTTAGTTATTTAGAGCTATTTCTTCTTCTTATAGTGCCTCTCCATTACAGAAGGTCGAAGGTCATCCTCTTGAATTTTTCCTTATCCAGAGCTAGCCTAAATAAGTCTTCTGGTTTCCTTATGCCAGTCCATTGCCTTATGTTGCGCAGCCGGGAGGACTCCCTCCGACCAACCGCTCTTTTACCCTGTATCTTCCGCATCATGATCACTTGCAGCTGTTGGATCTTATTATGTGGATTATTAGAGACTTCATGGACTGACGACGGTGCTGGCTGGCGGGGACTGCGTGATCAACGTTTGAAATAAGAATCGTGCTCTATGCCTAACGTCATCTTGGAGGAGCCTCCTCCGGGCTCTTCTGCGTTGGCTAGCTTAGGTGACGGACGTAGGTCTCGAAGATACCCTATCTTCGAGACCTATCCTTCGCCTATCCGAATTACAATCAGATACTTTCTGATTGTAAAGAAGAAGAAGGATAAATGCTGTCCAGTTGTGGTCTCCGTGTTCTTGTAGTTAGGAGCAGGGTTCGATCAGGCTGTCTGTTAGAGACTGGGCCGAGGAGGTCGCGTAAACATCGACCCCGCACAATTAGTCCGTGGATGTAGTAAGAGGGTACCTACCAGAGGAAGGGCAGCAGATTTTTTTCTGTGTATGTATAACACTTCTACTGCGATAACTAATCTGCCTAGCGCAGCGTGGTGATTGTGGCAAAACCCTCCATGTTTTGGGGAGGTACGTTCGGCGGTGGGTGTATGAGTTATTTTATTATGTTAAGTTCTTATTATGTTAGAGGATATTTTGTCTCTGATTTATGTCCGATTGCTCTTACCGCTGCTTGATTAAGGTTTAAAAGAGGCATACAGCACATCTCTAAACATAGGGCTAGGCTAGTGTGGACATGGTTTAATTCTATAAATGCAACTTTTTAACCCCCGACGAAAACTGTCTGTTGCCTAAATGGGTATAATATACAATGAGTCACCACAATTTAAACTCGCCTCGTTAATAAGATCATATTTACGATATACTCGTATGACTACCATAAATTTGTGTACGATCTGCAGAAATTTGTTCCGTTAGTCTGGGCGTTTTCTATGTATATAACGTATTATATCTATGTATATAATGTGTTATCTACTACCCATAACACAAGCTTTGAGTAGCTTACTTTGAGGCTAGATGGTGCTGTGTGGATTGTCCAGCATTAGTTATTTATTTATTATTGTTTATTTATTTAATGAATAATGTTTTGATTATTTGAAAAAATAAAAACTGACTTCGAATCCCATAATTTTCCACTGGTTTTAAATTTGAGGGACAAATAATAATAGCAAGGGAAAAAATGAAGAAAATATCCAACTTCGGGGTAATTCTCTATAGACAATAGCGAAATAATTTACTAAATCGGTCCATGATTGACGGAGAAATCGATGAACATTAAAAAACATATGTACATACAGCTGAACATAGAAACTTCTCCTTTTTCGAAGTCGGTTAAAAATACTGAAAAAAATGCTTGTTATAAACTAAGTATGTTCCTATATGTTCCTATATGTTCCTATATGTTCCTATATGTTCCTATATGTTCCTATATGTTCCTATATGTTCCTATACGGGTAACTGGCGAGTTATGGCAGCGTTATTACAAACGGATGAACAGATTTTGTTTTTGACTGAAATGTGACTTTATCAAAATTGTCCATAGCTATGTTTCATGAAAACCGGTGCAGCCGCTCAATTGGATTGCTCTAAGTCACCGGGGGTATACGAATTTTAATGAAATTCTAGATATTTATTGGAGTCTTCTTCCGTGACGCTATTATTTATTATTAAAGGCTGTGTTGTCTTCACAAACTATAATCTTACAGGATAAAACAAGTAAAGGAAACAACGAAAGTAAGAGAAATATTTATATAAATAAATCCCTACAAGGGAAGAATTTTAGGGCATGGAATGTTAGGAATAGCTGATATAATCACGCCGCGCCGCGCAGGTCCATCAAATAAACATGGTTTGTCGGAGCCTTCGGATTCTCTGTTATTCTGCCCCAATTATGGATATTATTGGATTCCAAATCTCCAAATCCGTACAGGGTAGGCCGGTGAGTCAATACTAATCAGTATAGGTTTAATTTCAGCCCTGGAATCGGTGTCTAATCGTACAGAAACCACCATTAACAGATCTCAAATTGTATTGTCCTTTAAGAGTAAAAGTTTCCATACAATTTAGTACAGCGTCTCTATCGTGCAGACAGGGAAATACGCAAATCCCATACAAAAGGAGACGTCACGATCAGGTCTCGTTACTAACGTCAAAGACTCACCCCTCAGATCTCAAAATTGTATTGTCCTGTAGGTGTCAAAAAAATCTGGTGTCCTCGGAAATTCGTCCCTCAAATTTAAGCAATAGCAGATTATTAAATATTTAATATCTGGTCTCCGTGGTACAGGTTCGCCTAGTGCGGAGGCAGATGGTTAAGTTGATCCAATAATAAATATTTTATATTTTATCTTATCTAATAGGTAAATATGGTAAATATGGCTAAAACTAAGTCAAAGTCAAAGTCAAAAACTCTTTATTTCCATAAATACAATAAATGTACACTTAGAAAAGGTCAAATTCTTAATAATTAAACACTGACACGGAAATAAAGTGATATTTTTGCTTTCAGTCGCTTCGGTATGTAGATTAAAGTAAAGAAGCGACGAAGAAACCTTTAGCCTGTTAGTTGTTATTTTTCGAGTTGGAGCAAATCCCGTCCCAAGCTTTTTTATCCTCTAGATAATCTGATATTTTATAGTAGGCCTTTTTACACACTTCTTGTGTTTGTTCAATGTTTTGACAATTTGTTTGAATTTATTTACTGATAATTTTTGCAACTCACTAGGAGTTTTGTTGTAGAAGCATATACATTGCCCTTTAAAAGATACATTGATTTTGTGTAGTCTAGTTGTGGGCACAGCGAGTTTATGTTTATTTCTTGTATTCAAATTATGTACATCGCTACTTTTAGGGAAGCGATTGATATTTCTATGAGTGTACAATAGGTTTTTATAAATATATTGACATAGTACTGTCATTATGTTTATTTCCTTGAAATCAACATAATGATAAGAATCATTGGTTTCTGTTACCACCTTAGTCAGAATGAGAAAACCACTGCTTTATTATTTGTGCCATTGCTTGATGTTCACTTGTTTTTTAAGGGATGACGAAAATGTTCGAAAAGAGGATCAAATATTTAAACCTCATCTCTTTTCCAACATTTTCGGGTTAGAAGTCTGAATAGGGCCTGTTATTCAACCACTGCGCCACAGAAGTCGTTTTGTTGCAGTGTACATAAATCTTCATTGTCTTCTGTAAAAGGGAAGTAGTTGGAGATAATTGACTCTATGTGTGGCTATCGATTTGTTTTGAACTCCTCGGTGCTATATACTTGATGTTGTGGTACTTGGAAATTGAGTCTAAAAATCCAGTAAAAAGTTGTAGGCCAAGAAAATCATACTAATAAGCGAAAGTTTTTATGGGTTTGTAGTGTGGGGCCGTAACCAATCAAATAGACATACACACTTATTATAGTTAGCTCTTTAGTTTTTGAATTTTTAATGTTTGCCTAATTGTTAATTTTTGTTGTTAATAAATAATTTTGTATTTGTATGTGTGTGTATATGTTTATTACTCCTTCACACCAAACAGCTGAACGAATTTGGATGAAAGGTACCAGGATAGTTTAAATTCTGCAACACATAGGCTAATATTTATCCCGGAAAAGTGCAGTGTTCATCAGAAAACACTTTGAGCCGTTGGTCCTCCGCCTGGCATGTGTCTCAATCTATAAGTATAATCAGTTGTCTGATACCAATTCCACAAGCACTGCTTACTGCAGCCAGAAAGTGCGGGACCCGAGAGCTGGTGGGTATCTGGCGCAGCGCATCAGCATTGCCATACAGCGTGGCAATGCAGCCAGCGTCTCGGGGACGCTTCCGACTGGTATTAATATGGATCAGTTGAGCTACCTGTAGATTTTTTGCAACAGTTTGTAGTTAGCTCAATTGTTTCAATTGCAAATACTAGTTCTAATAATTGGCTTGATAAAAGTAACTTAAAAATAAACCTAAAAAAATTACGATAATGCTTTTTAATCAAATAAAAAATAAATCAAACATAAATTTAATAATTCAAAATAATAAAATAGAAAACGCTGACTCCATAAGATTTCTAGGTTTACTTATAGATGACAAACTAAAATGGAAAACCCATATTGAATTCATAACTAAGAGAATTAGTAGTTCGGCATACGCGTTATTTAGATTATCCGTAACCCTCAATATCGACACGCTCATTGTAGCATATTATGGCTTAGTTGAATCGATACTGAGATTCGGAATAATTTTTTGGGGAAATTCTACGGATAAAGACATTATTTTTAAAGTGCAAAAACGTTGTATGCGAGCTATGTTTAGAATACACGTGACTGATAGCTGTGTATCGCTATATACAATCCAAGTGGCTCTGTTTGTGAGAAATAACCACGTCAAGATAGACTTTGTTTATTTCCATCCAAAACTGCATTACTACCCATTGGTAGTAATGCAGTTTTAGTATTGGTAGTAATTTTCGGTGCCATTGCACCGAAAATTTACACCAAAATATGAAAGAGCTACGAACAACTTAATAATTGTGAATTTAAAAATAAATTTAAGAAATTGTTAATTGAAAAATGTTATTATAAGATTGATTAACGACTTTCTAAATGAAAATTTTTATCTTTTAATGGAAATGTATAGAATTATTATCGTAATTACTTACCTAATTTTAATTTTTTGACATTGCTTCTAATAACTCTATTATTATTTTACTTACCTACTGCGTGTCATCTCTCACAATTTGTACACCGTAATCGGTAAAACATGTTGATACCTGCATACCTACTTATTTGTTAAATCTTATATCTGCACATGTTTATGCAAATAAATCATTATCTTATCTTTTTCTTCTCTAATTTGTTTCTGTTATTTGATTGTATTTTTCTTTGAAAGTGCTATGTAAGTTGCCCAACAGTATTTATTTATTAAGCTTTGCCGTAGTCGGGTTAGAATAGGCATACTACGATTTAAGATATTAGATCGATTACGATCTACCTCTACATGTATGTTAGATCGTACTATCTGTTTCTAAACCGTCTACTTTTCCTATTTGGCGATCCTGTTACGTAACATGAGGCCAATGGTTCACCGCAATTGCTTTATTACCTACGCAGAATATTTTAAACAGCTGTGTTACTTCATCCTTCAAGGATTTTTTAAAAAGTGATCCATACCCTCAAGATCACCCTAAATTTACAATAAAACATACAATAGGTAGATAACACAGAGAGACTAATCAAGTAGGGTCTACATAAAACAACACAAAACAACAGGTAAACAGTGGGCACTAAGCAGCTCATCTGTGGGCAGGTAGACAGAGCGTGTGTACGTAGGTATGTCTAACGGGCCTTGGCTCAGCGTAAGATAAAAGCCAATAAGGTTATCAGGGGGAGGCTTGGGTCTAGTAGTGGACCAATACAGGCTGTGGAGGTGGAAGAGAAGGAACCTACCCTAATGGCTGGTTTTGCTAACCTATTGCATACGTCTCATTGTTCATGGAACATGAAAGATAATTAAGTTTTAATAGGCAATACGACCGACAATTGTGTTTTATGGTCTTATTTTATTTAATACAACATCAACAATAAAATGAACACAAGAAGCAAAACATTATAGATAGATGATAGATACCGCTGGGGTAAACGTGTTCTCGAGTGTAGACCGCGACTCGGCAAACGTAGAGTAGGGCGCCCTCCGGCCAGGTGGGTTGACGATCTGCGAAAGACTGCAGGCAGATGCTGGATGCGGCTAGCTGAAGACAGGGCGCTATGGCGCTTGTTGGGGAAGGACTATGTCCAGCAGTGGACTAAGATAGGTTGATGATGATGATGATGATGAGATGATAGATATGATCCAAAAGAAGGTAATCAGCATGTCATAGGATATTTGATTATCTACCTTAAGTTTACAATTTTCGTGTCAGGAACAAGAACCCTAAGTCCTAGATAATAATTTAGCTCCGGATCAAATTTAGTTCTTTCTCTATGATGGTCTCAATAATCGAGTACCAGCTGTTGTATCCAGGCTGCGGTTGTATTCCTTACGCGGCTACCTACTCTTGAGTCACACACAGTCCCTAGACTTGTTACAATGGTTCGGAGTGGACTAGGTACGTGTTAGGTCTAATCTTGGACTCTAATCTTGACTGAACTCTGCAAAAAGTGAACTATCAACTCGGTTCGTTCATTTGGTTTTAAGCTTTCTACAAGATCGATTCCTTAATTTCCAAAGTTTTTACATTGTCTAAAAATATAAATTAAATTAATTTTTATTGTAAGACTGTAAGAAAGTAAACATTCTGGTTTTCGGATCAAATAAACATTTGTATTCATATTTATTAAATTTGTCGATGCAAATTATTTAAAGATTTCTATTGAAGTACAAATTTTGACTTTATTACCTACCAAATGAAGCTATTTAATTGGTTAATTTATTAAGTTTTGATATAAATAGACTTAAAAGCCAATCGACGTTTTTGCTTATGCATTTTTCTGTTTTCGCAGGTAATAAAAACACAAACAAGAAATGAAGAACACCAGAGTTGAAGCACGTTGCATACAACTAACATAAGCCACTGCGATGACTTCGGAAGAATCTTTAGATGTCGTCAAGAAAACCGACTCAAAAAAGGCAAATGCCTGCGCTAACTTCGCCAAAGATACAACCGAAAAGAAGGAAGAAGAACAAAAGAGGAAATCCAACGAGCTAATGAGGCTAGTCTACGAGTTACCTGAAGAAAGAAGCGAGATTATAGAAAATAACAACATGCTAAAAGAAAACCCGCCTATAAGGATAGTCGAGATCAAAGATGAAATGGAACAGAATGGTTGTGAAACAGAGCTAGGTACAGAATGTGATAATTTTAGAAGTCCAGACTTAGAGAATAAGGCTTACAATGTCATACCTACAGACATAACATGTGAAGAGTTCAAAGAAGTTATCGACAGAGCGTCGCCGGACGAATGCACAGATGATGATTTAGTAGAGCTGAAGAAACTGTTGGAATCTAAACCTAAAGTATTAGAGAGGTATTTGCGTGAGTGTGCGAGTTTGGAGGAGGTGAACAGAATACACAGTGTGACGTCATTCGGCCCGCTGTCACCGCGGCCGCATCATGAGGCGAGGAGCACGTCTGTCACCTCGGACCTGTTCCAGCTTTGGCTGTCTTCATCTCCAATCAAGGTAACAAACACATTTGAACACTAGCATAGTAGAAACTACATCAGCAGCGGGCAGAGGGTGCACGCGGTCTGAATTTGTTATGATGATAGTCGAAATTATAGATTTAAAAGTGAAATAGCTAGTACTTACTGAAACAGAATTAGGTAACAGATAGAACACAAGAAAAGTTGACTAAAGGGATGGGGATATATCAATAAAATAAGTTCCTTTAATTTCATTTATTTATAAAAATTTCGGAAATTTCACATCGATACACAAAATAATAATAATACCAAACGGAGAATTAGAATACAATAATAAATTAATTTTATACATAGACAAAAAAAAAACAATAATAATGTATGTACCTATATTTAAAATATTTCTAGAATGTCAATAATACTCAAAGGTCTTGAAGTTTATATTCAACCATAAAAACCGAAAATTACAATGGTAAATCCACGTGTTGACATAGGTTTGTATAGGCAGGCAAATTGGTCCATGACAAAGGACGTTTGCGATGACTTTGCCAAATGATGGATGGATCACTAAAACATAAGAGTTAGGGGACCACTCGCACGTTTATAAACTGGCCACCAGGCGAGCTGTCCCTTTTCTGATATGCTTAGTGGACAACTCGCCCGAATCAAAATTCAAGAACGGGCCAGTTATCTATGACTTCGCAAGTTCATTTTCAAAGAAATTTTTCAATCAATTGATTCAATTGAATTCGACCGAACGAAAAGAAAATGTTGAAGACCAAGGTCTTGGATTTAACTGGATTGGCTTTATTCTTACGAAACAATACTGTTTGCTTTTAGACGAATGCAATGAAAACCAATTGGAAAACATAAACAACCTTCTAAATGTAGGCTTTTACGTATCGATAACATTATCACAGCTGTCATCACGTCTGATAAGCTATCAATCACTTTGAGCGCACTCTAGAGAGATAGCGCTAAAAGCCATGATGAAACGCTCGCTTTTGATAACTGAAATAACCCCATTGACAAACATTGTCCTTCTTCACAATCAATTGAAACCAAAGCTGTAAGACAGTGCTTGAAATTTCTTTGGCTTGTATAGTTATTATTCTGACATCTTACTTTATCTAACAAGGGTTTTTAAATTATTTGTTTGGTAGCGAAATACCGTTAGTGGTCCTTGCATGTGACCACAAAGCGACAACAAAGTGACCCAACAAGGGTTACTTCCTATCGATCGGCTATGAACGACGTTTGCCACGTCGTTCATTGGCATAGGGGGATTACTTACAAGAACTACGAGTATTATTTATCTTAATGTTTTAACAAAATCGTTTATTACTATGGCAATGTAGCTTCTACCGGCGTTCTTAAATTTAATTTAGAGGAACCATAACTCGGTAGTGCATATCACTTAGTTAAATGTGCTTATTACACACTCTAGCACGCACAAGACGTTTCATATACTCTACTGCAGCTGCGTCCCTGATACAGCATACCCGATTTTTATAATCCAATGATAAACAAATCCATGCTTATGTACATCCATAGGTACTTTCACTTAAACACCATACTTCGCAGAAATATATATATTTTTAAATAAAATCACCGGGATATAGTTCTTCCCAACTATGCAGCCTTTTGGTTTTTACGAGTATCTCATTTATTCCAAGCTCTGGAACTGATGTTTAACCTCTGGACAAGTGCTCTCCGAGGGTTCGCAAACAATTTGAGTCGGTACTCGGCCGTAATGCCTTCCTAAACGAAAACGTTGACTTCAAAGGTTAAACTTTCACCTTTTCATGTAACTATTCAACCATGTTTTAGTGCATGTATTTCGGTATAAAAACGCTTTTTTTACTGGGTCTTATGAATCTAAGACCATTATATTTCCTACTTATCCTTCTTACTAATATCTATAGTCCGTGGAATATCGTAGATGTCGGAACAGTCGATTAAGGCAAACTACCATTATGCCATCTACTGACCGGTGTTACGGGCCGTTATGAACCTGTTCCACAGCGAGCGTTCGTGCAGTCAGCACCTACGGGGAAAGAAGGCGCTCGCAACGAGACGGACTTTTGACGTTTCATGCTTGCTGCGAATGGTACATTACATTGCGTAACACCGGTCAGTAACCAGTAGTAGTGAAATTCAACACCTCCACTGCAACAGCAATCCGTCTGTCAAGGGCGGTGATCACGGCCGCGAGCATAAGCTAGTCAAGAATATAATTTCAATTGAAAATGCACTGTCTAGATATAAAAGTCAGGAAGTATTTTTAATATCAAGAAAATGTCTCTTCTTTATTAAAAGACGTTTGCAACCCCATTCAGCCCCGTACTGACGTAAATAACTGGTATATTGCAGTCTAAACGGGTTTAAGTCGGTTTATTACACACCACCCTCGGCGTAGCGCGGGCTTAAAGTGGAGCTTTAGTTGCCAACTTTTAAAAATGTGGCCTCTGAAACTATGCGATATTTACAAAAAATTAAAAACCGCGACGAAATTTAAAAGTTCATAGTAAAATTTCCTCGGGGGCTTTTGATTTACATGGATAAGGAACAGGGGGTAGTTTTCATACCACTTATTGTGCGAGTAGCGTGTATGAGTATTCATTCAGACACCTATGTTTGTACAGAAAGTACATTGGGGCTGGACGATGTCGTGTGAATGCGGAGTTTTCCAAAAAAGAAGAAACTCTACCTTAAGGTGGGCACTGACCGGCTTTAGGGGGCGTAATGTAACGTTCTACACAGCGAGCGTTCGTGCAGTCAGTACGGGGAAAGACGGCGCTCGCAACAAGCAACGAGACGGATTGTAGCACACGGCGTAACGTATCATGCTCGCTACGAATGTTGCATTAGGTTGTCATTGGGATGACTAACGTCATGTCCAACTATGCACGGTGTATGCAGGGTCAATTTAAACATGATGTAAAAATTTTCGGCCAATTATTTTTAGTGGGAACTCGTCGTTATCCAGCATTATTTATTAATCTGTTTTAATTCCCAGCATCTGGTTATCTGCACCCGGTAGGCAGGATGATATCTCGGACGTACTTGTACAAATTAATTTGCGCCGCGCTGTGGCACAGTGAGGTTTGTGCTCGTTGCTAGATATTAAAACAACAACGTCGGCCTCACGAGACTTTGGTTTGCAAGGTTTTGTAACGTTATTACTTTATTTCATTAGATACTTCTTTAGTTTTTTTGCTGAGAGGAGACTTATGCCCGTGTTATGAAAGCTTGCTCAGTGATAGATCTATGCTTGAGTAACGTTTATGCCATAGAAAAGCGTTACTCAAGTATTTATTGATCGGTCGTGTTCAGTTCGAATTTTTATTAACTATGCGACTTAAAGGCTGGTCTATGCCCCATAGGCCTTGAGAACACAAAATAATTATCTGTAGCCGTATAAATAATTTGTATTATTCGTGAAATGTTATATTTGTGTACTTAAAATAATTTTACAAATATTTGAGTGAAATAAAACTACTCAAAATCAACAGCGCGTTTAGATGAAATATCGGAATTTCGAAAATTTTTGTACTATTCTAAATTTGAGTTTTAGTATTTTTCTTTCACTAAAATATTTGTCAAAATATTTTACACAAATTTAACATTTCATTAAAAAAACGAATTATTTAGACCGCTACCAGATAATTAATATTTTGTGTTCTCAAGGCCGTTTGGGCGTAGACCAGCCTTAAGGTGGGTACTGCCCTAATGTTACGTGTTGCACTGCGAACGTTCGTGCAGTCAGTACGGGGAAAGACGGCGGCGCTTGCGACGAGCAGCGTGACGGATTTTAGCACACGGTGTAACGTATCAGGCTCGCTGCGGATGGTATTACCGCCCCGTAACACCGGTCCGTACCCGGCTTAATACGCGTACATAACAAACCTATCCCAGTCCGTAATCCGTGGACCTATGTAAGCCTATTCAGCTAAGAAAGCTTCTACTGCCTTTGCAATCTTTGACAATAGTTTACCCCGGGGACGATCGGCCGCTGAAAGGGAAACCTAAATTGGAATGGCAGGGCGACCTTTTGTGTGCTTTCAATGGAGAGGTGACAGATGAATGTTATGTCGAACGAGGCTGCCTTTGTCTGAAGTCTCTTTATTCCAACCAGTCATTCGATTATCTGACTGCGTGGACATTATCAATAATCATTTATACATTGAAAAGTAAATATCAGTTGGTGCACTTTTATTTCTAGAAAATAAGTAGGAAGAGCTCTGACGCCACAGGATCCGACATAAAAGATTTTTGGGTATACAAAATTAAGCATGTGATTGTTAGAGATGTTTTTTTAAGAATTTACATAGGTACCTATCCCAAAAATTAAGACTCGGCGAGGCTTGAACCCGCAACCCTTGGGAAACTGGAATTTGTTTCCAGTTTCACAACCTGAAAAAGGAAAAATTTCCAAATTTGGAGAAAAACCATATATTACCCGTAAAACAATCAGGCTTTCGACGGGGTCGCACTACCGCTACTGCGCTTATGGACGTCGTAGATGATATCTTAGCTGCGCAAGATATTGGTGAGGGGTCTATTTTGACACTGCTTGATTTCTCACGTGCTTTTGACACCATAAATATAGGTCTATTACTGTCCAAGCTCTCTTGTTACGGGTTCAATTCCTCTGCATCACATTGGTTCGCTAGTTACCTTACTGAGCGCTACCAGTTAGTGGAATCTCGGAATCTTGATGGTACTACATTTTACTCAAATATCTTACCTGTCACTTGGGGTGTTTCGCAGGGTTCCATTTTGGGACCTATTCTGTTCAGTTTGTACTGTGCTGATATTACTCAACAAATTCACAATTGCTCTTACCGCATATATGCAGATGACCTTCAGCTTTACAAACCTGTTTCAACTAATAATATTGATAACACTGTTAAAAGTGTAAATGAAAATCTTGATCGCACTCAAAGCTGGAGCGAAAAGAACAATCTGGTCCTCAATCCCACAAAATCAAAATTCTTAGTTTTAGGTATACTAAACACCAGATTGACAATATAACATCTCAGGGACCTACGCTTTTTGTTAATGGTGAGCCTATAGAACGGGTTTTAGAATCCCGTAATTTAGGTTTAATAATGGATGGCTCTTTACATTTTGAAAATGATGTTCTTAAAACTGTTCAAAATTGTTTTTATCGTTTATCTATACTATACCGCATATACCGCATACTATACCGCATGCGTGACTATTTAAACGTGGAAATGAGAATTAGGTTGTGTGACTCGCTCATACTAAAAAGACTAAACTAAACTTTGCCGATTGTGTTTTTGGGGATTGTTTGCTATCAAGGTCAAAGAAGCTTATTCAGCGAATACAAAATGCTTGTGTGTGCTTTTGTTTCCCCTTTCTCCGACGTGCTCACATTTCTCCCTACATTAATGCTAATGGTTTGCTTAATATGTCGTCTCGACGAACTCTCCATTTTGCTACACTTCTCTTCGGAATTGTTAAGCATCAACAGCCCAGCTATTTGTATGAAAAACAAAACTTTTCTAACCGTCGTATGCGTCTCGCCATTCGCCTAATTTGCCCAGGCATAGAACGGTTGCATTCTGTGGCTGTTTTAGATACTCTGCCACGAAATGTTGGAACAATCTGCCTCCACCTTTAAGGAGTTTTTCGTTCGTTTACACTTTCAAAAAATCACTCAAAAAAGTATTACTTGACTCTCATAAAATACATTCAGCACTAATAAGCCGTTCTTTGCCTCCATAGTTCATTAGTGTTTATCTCAATATTTTCATTGTAGTTTCAATTAGCTTTAATCTATTTTAATTTTTAATGTGTGTAAACGAATAAATAAATAAATGTTAACAGCACAAAGCTTACATAATAACTATACTATTAAAAATGTTTTCTTAGTTTTAGTTTTTCTTATTTAAATTTAATTATTATTTTTTAATTTGTTGTGTGTGTGCATGGGGCCACCTTGCGCACCACGGCCTCCACGGAAGACCAGCGCTATGGCACGATCTGCTCTACCATAGCACATGCTGAGTGGAGTCCGAATTTTGTCAGATTACTAATTATGTTTGGTTTATTTTTATATGTATATTTTTCTCTATATGTTCTGGCAAAACAATTATCTTTTACTTTACTTAACTATAAGTAACAATTCAAATTTCTACATATTCGTTCACAGTATGATTTTCTGATCGAACTATTTTTGCTTTATTATAGAGCCTCAACAATCAAACAAGTTATACCTTGTATCGGAAATAAACCATCGGTATATAGATTAGATTAAAACGGAAAGAAAATTGGAAATTCTAATTCACTTATTCCCGAAGCTACGTTTCAGGAAACCGCATTATACCGAGGGGAAATGAGAGGTCTGAAAAACGAATCTAACTTGACTTGTCCCTTTCTAAATGTTGATGCCCGATGGGATATCCCATTTTCAAGAAAGGGTTATGTTTTCATCCCTTAAGGAGTTGGCGGACTCAAAATGGAGTCCATTTTCCTTCTAATCATTTCTATTTATAAACGAATTCAAAAAGGAGGAGGTTCTCAGTTCGTCTATATGTATGTTACTTGATATCTCCGCCTATGGGTAACCGATTTTACTGATTCTTTCACTATTGTATAGAGAATGATCCCGAAGTGGTTTCATACAAATTGCATTCCCGAGGGATTAGTATTTATCCCTACAAACTCAAAAAGCAACATAATATTTTTGGAGAATCACGACTAGCTACAACAGTTTTTGTGATATCTGCGCCAATTGTTAATAGATATTGAGGATTCTTTCGTTGTTGTATAAAAATTGATTTTGAGGTGGTTTCCTATAAGTTTGAATCTCGAGGAATTGCTACGTAGGTTTGTAAAAATTTTTCAGAATATGATAATTTCATTATCACCTAATCTGTTTCCATGGCAACGGGCGTCAACAGTTTCATCCATGTGTCATCTCATCATACTAAATTAGACGTTAGATGTCGCCAGTGTAAACGTCAATTCGTCGTCAATTCGTGTAAATTTTTTGCACGTGAACATAGACCTTCGCTCAGGGAAAGTAAGTCGATGTAAGGGAGGGGTGATTTCGTTCGTCCGACACATAGATGAATATTATCTAGACACCGGAATTTGAAGTCGGTTTATCGTTTTTCAAACACGCCGAATTATTTCGTTTCCTTTCATACAATTAGGCTCGTAATTGGTCCGAACATTTAGCGCTTTGCAGCGCCCCTACCGGATACTGAGATGAACTACTTTGCAGAGCATGACAGCGATCCTATACAAACTGTATTATGTAACTTATTATTATTATATATTGACTGATTTGAGTGGTTTGGTCTAGGGAGGGCGATTTCCTTCGTCCGAGGGTTTGTTGCACTGACGGCGATCCAATAGTTTTATACGAACTCGATTATAGTTTTCAAATGATATTAAAGTCCGAATAATCAAACGCAACTCAGATTTAAGCACGTCTTAAGTGACGAATTTTTGACAGATTTTCATTGAAAACTGTTAAAAAACTCGACTTAAGACGTGCTCAAATCTGAGTTGCGTTTGAGTATGCGGGGGTAAGTGACTTGTTTTTTTTTTGATGGCAATGGCCTTTAGTAACAAAGATTTCATACAAATAATAAAAATAAATTAGAACTAGTATTTACAACTGAAACAATTAAGCTAACTGCAGACTGTTGCAAACTATCTGCAGGTAGCTCAACTGTTCCATATCAATACCAGTCGGAAGTGTCCCTAAGACGCTGGCTGCATTGCCCCGCTGTATGGCAATGCTGATGCGCTGCACCAGATGCCCGCCAGCTCGCGGGTCACGCGTCGCTTCGACCAGACGCACAGATAGTGATTTGTTGAATGGAAGCAGTAGGTACTACTTTGACAAATGATTTTCCGTTTTGGTATTGTGCACTCTCGTACTAGCCCTCCGAACCTTTCTTTCATAAACCTGTTTCAGTTATATACCTATACTCAGTTATAGAATACTAGATAACAAATAATAATAATAAATAATGCTGGACAATCCACACAACATCTTCTCTAACCCTAAGCTAAGCAGAGCTTGTGTAATGGGTACTAGATATAAGATAACTCATGTACATAATACAATACATTACATAGATAGATATTTTATTAATATGTATAGAAAATACCCAGAATACTCGGAACAAATATTTGCAGATCGTGATTGTAAGTACAAACATTTGTCCCGAGGCGGGGATCGAACCCGCAACTTCCTGCGTCGCAGGAAGTTGCGGGTCCTTCGTCCGCCGTGCCTCATCGGTTTTCAGATATTTTTGACAAACAATGGAGTAAGCAATGAAATATTGGTATAAAATATTTGACGACATTGTGTCGAGCTTCTGTACGCTGGCGCTGATACGAAGCAAATTGCAGAAGCCCGATACTAATTGTGGTTTTGAAAGCATTTCATTCATCATTTAATTCGACTGTCGTCCGTTTTTAACTCGAATTTGAAAAAAAATCGCTGCGCGTTAGTTTTTTTTAGTCCTTGCTGTTACCTCGTGGTTTTAAGGGTTCCGTATCCGAAGGGTGAAAAAGGAATCCTATTACTAAGCCTCCGCTGTCCGTCCGTTTGTCACAAGGCTCTTTCTCATGAACCGCAAGAGGTAGACAGTTGAAATTTTCAAAGAATGTGTATATCTCTTGCCGCTATAACAGCACATAATAATAAAAAAATATTCAAATTAAAGGACCTTCCATACAAAAACGTGATATTTTTGCTCTTCGTTTGGCTATATCTCTTGAACCACAATAGACACATGAAACTTTCTATAAATTAGTAACAATTCAATTGTAATAACAACAAATACTAAAAATATAATAAAACTGAAAATTTAAAGGGGTCTCCGAAAAAGTGAAAATATGATATTCTTTGAAAAAGTTACCTGATTTTACGGCACGGAACCCTTCGTGTGCGAGTCGACTCGCACTTGGCGGTTTATTTGTTACTGTTATCAATTTTTGTTTATAAATGTCTTTGTTGACATGAAATATCTTGGATTCTAGAACGGAGTATATTCTCCTACATCATCTACGTATAGTAATCAGTGCCGATATTTACTACATCGACGGTGCCGAATCAAAGCAAAACACCTAAACAGATGAAATACCTACATTATGTGGCTATCAAACTACCCTCTAATCAAGTAGTCATGTAGCGAGCCGTGGCGAACGCGATGTCTTACAAATAGCCTGTTACAGACTTAATCCAGGCTTTTCTCGGGCTTAACCTCAGCCTTGTTAATCAAAGGGAATGCTGGTTAATCCTTAGTAGGTAAATGTGGCGTTTGGGTGATTTACACCGTTTATCTATGTACCTAGGTAGTATTTTAACTAAACGTGGCCTTATACACGCGCGACTCGTATGTTGTGGAGCCGGTAGAGCGCTTGATTTTTTCTTGCAGTTATAAATAATTAACTAGCTTATACACACGTCTTTGCACGACTTTGCCGGGAGAATTATGTTGTTCCAAGTCCAGAACTGCAGTTCATTGTAAGCAAAGTTCACCTCTCGATCCGTTCAAGTAGTTTTGGCGTTAAGTTACCACAAACACAGATTTTCACAAGTTTTTGTCTTTATAATATTAGTAAGTACTAAGCGTTTTGGTTCTTGTTACACAAGTCTCCTTCCCATTTTGCTTTGCCGTTATTCTAAAATCATAATTTGATTGTTCTGAAACTAACTAAAAAGGTTTTTATGTTTTCCCAGACGAATACTTACCCTTAGGAAATAAAAATAAACAAAGAATCATAAAGATGGGTCAATAATTGACGGAGAAATCGGCGAAAATACTACATAAAACATACATTATATTGATAACAATTTCCTATGGTCTACTTAAATGTATACATACCTACACGCGAATATAGAATCTCCTTCTTTTAGTGAAGTCAGTTAAAAATATAGACTGACGCTATTCTTTCAGGAAAGTGCTCGAACACGATATTTGTTTGCTCGATGCCGATTGATTCTACTTCATTCGACAGCGCACAATAAATATACTCTACAGGAGGTCTCTTCTCAACCCTAATTTTTCGAAAAAAATTTCGAAGTAGAGACACCTGCCGCGTAACCTATCAATTGACGACCTGGAGTAGGTACCTACTTGAGTAAGAATAAATCTTTTAGGAAAACTTCTGTCCGGGGGTTCGAACGAGTTTTTTTAGTTAATCCGGGATAAAAAAGTAGCCTGTAGTCGACAAAATCTTAGGATTAAATTGCTAATTTAGCTCGGTAAAGTGTTCTCGATGGGAAAGAGAGTCGAAATACGATATTCTTCACAAAACCTTCTAACTTCAAAAGAAAATCCCGCTGGTGTCGTAAGAGGCGACTAAGGGATATCTACCGGGGGCGGGCAGCAGCGCCTCCTGTAGAACAGATCCACCGAACTGCGATCCCCAACCCGCATGCCCAGCATGGGGATTACGGCATTACCCCTTTATGAGAAAAGCCATCACTTATCAGGGGAGAGCTATGTCCAGTGATGAGATTGATTCTGTAGTTGATTCTCTGCATGCTCCAGTATTCTGCTCCATGTGATCGAGTTATATTTCCAAAGCGCCTTGTCAACCCGTCTGCGCCGGCCGGTATGTTTGCTATTCGGTTAGAACAAGGTATGTGAGTAGTTTTGTGGAAGAAGGGGTAAAACTGAGAACAAGGATATAGATATAGCTACTACTTTCCTTGTCAGTGTTTAATTATTAAGAATTTTACCTTTTCTAGGGGTTTATAAACATTTTTGTCTTTGCACAAGTTTAGAATCATTTTCTTTTTTTACGTTAATATACTTTAGGATCGCCACGTTTTTTTTTGGTTTGTCTGCTGGTTCCTTACCTTGAAATGTGTGGAACCAGTTTAAAGCAGTTTAAAGGCCTGCATACCGATTATTTCGTGCAGTCCATAGAATTAACGATTCTATGACTTAACTTACTATCCTAACACATCAAAATGCAAAGTCCAAATCTTGTGCTAATATCAAATCGTTATCCGAAATGTTATGTTGCCGCAATCATGTGTCGAAAAGTTATACTAAAATGCATAGACTATAAGGTCATTCCAATGTGACGTTTTTGCTCAAACTTCAAGTAATTTCATTTTCACAATACGAAACCGTTTTGAAACATTTTCTACGTGTGACGAGTGGGACGGCCATGACACCCACCTATATCTGCGTGGATGGCTCTGCTTCCCAAATCAAGACTTACCATCAACATTCAGCTATGCAGCTTTCTCTTATGTTGTATGTGTAACTAGAATGTTGAGGTCCCATTTTACATTAATTTGCAATAAATAAATTAGCAAATTATCAAACTAATGCCTCATACAGTTTATGACAGGTAGGACAGCGTTTTGTGCCGGGTGGGACGAGTAACGATTGTGTACGATTATTACAAGTCACAATATACATTTCGCGAATAAAATGCACTCAACTGTTTAGACAAGCATATTTAATATACATCTAACGAAAATACTCTAATAAAACCAATAAATACGAAAAATAGACAACTTAAAACTTTGGTCGACATTTATAGAAAAAAACTTCCATGGTCAGTCCACATAGTAATATAATACGTTAATACTACTAAGTAATACGTTTATTTAGCTATTTTCTCGACGTTTCAGCCGGTTTAGTCATTCATTGACCACGTCTAATTGTAAATCTGCTGAAACATAAAATAAAATTAACAAAAAATAAAATTAACGCGATAAATTACCGTAAATCGTGATATGATTTCTCAAACTATATTTATCTATATTTAAATAAATGAATCCCTATTTCGTTTAGTCACGGCATCACGCGTGAACAACTGGACTGATTTCATGAATTTTTTTTTGTTGTGTTTGTTATTGTCGGAAGAAGGTTCTTATGAAAGAAAAAATTAAGAAAGTTGCGCGGAAAATTAGAAAATTTCAAAATTCATAGACAAGACAGAACAACGTCTGCCGGGTTAGCTAGTTTCAAATAAAAAATCACTCAAACGCTAGATATCACGAATTCGTCACGGAATTATATCACGCCGTTGTGGCGGGTGGGACACCGTTTCAAAGCTCACTATTTCTATAAGTATTTACTTGCTTCATGTCCCATTTAGCCAAAATCATTACCCATAGCATGATTCTTACTTTTGCAAACCCAAAAGATCCAATATTTTTAGCTCAGGATCAAAAAAAGAGTAAGTATGTTTTGCTGTGATGGGTTGGACACCAGTTAAGCATTTCGTTGGTCATTTATAACTTCTCAAAAGAAAAAATACTCTCGTGAAATAACATGCAGCTGTTTTAAACGCTTTGAATTGTATTCTTCTTATGTCTAATCGCCTTTTACAATAATACATTGGAAGGCGAAGAAAAGTATTACGAACATGAAGAAAAAATACAATACCACATAGGCAATCGCACTACAGCGTGTTCTAGATCAATAAAAATGTCGGAAATAGTAAAAATATTAAATAAATTCGTCGATTCCTGATAAATAAATTCATTGGAATTGCTGTCATAACAGATTCAAGTCCAAATTATGTAACCTGACGGTTGACCTGGGGTGTCATCTTCGCTGGAATGGCCCTTTATAGATTTTTTGTAGCTTCGTTCCGGCATCAACACAAACCGGTACGTTATATTCGCCCGTTACTCTGACGAAGTGGAAGTTACAATATTTAAAGCTTACTGTCAGAGCCTGTACACGGGTAATCTATGGGTTAACTATAACAAAAAATCGTTGAACTCTAATTATACTTTTATGTTGCTTGTGAGACTCTCGTTTTTGTAGCGCCTCAGAGATGTATGCTCAATATCGAACTGATGGTTTCCACGCCATCATTCGAAAGAAAACAGCATCTCTGATGATCAAGGCGAAGGCCAGTCACAACAGCATCCTAACAACCATGGCGGAGCATTGTCTGTCTCCCATGTGGACACATTGTCTGTCTCCCATGTGGACACATTGTCTGTCTCCCATGTGGACACATTGTCTGTCTCCCATGTGGACACATTGTCTGTCTCCCATGTGGACACATTGTCTGTCTCCCATGTGGACACATTGTCTGTCTCCCATGTGGACACATTGTCTGTCTCCCATGTGGACACATTGTCTGTCTCCCATGTGGACACATTGTCTGTCTCCCATGTGGACACATTGTCTGTCTCCCATGTGGACACATTGTCTGTCTCCCATGTGGACACATTGTCTGTCTCCCATGTGGACACATTGTCTGTCTCCCATGTGGACACATTGTCTGTCTCCCATGTGGACACATTGTCTGTCTCCCATGTGGACACATTGTCTGTCTCCCATGTGGACACATTTTGCCAAATGTGTTGCTCCAGACCATGGGTATGATGCCTGACTGAATGTTAGCTGTTTAATTGAATCTCATTTATTCTACTAATTATAGTTATAATTTAAAATTTGTAACCTAATTTAACTTATCTAATTTATTATTTTATTGACTGTGTAATTTTTAATTTTATGTGTAATATGGATGATTATATTATCTGAAATAAATTAATACAATACATAACAATATCTTCGCCTCACAGTCTGTATCGAAGCATACACTAATCGATAGTGTAACATCACAGAAGCCATAAAATTGATACCCACCCGGCGCGATCGAGTAATGCCTTCAATGTCTGCAAATTGCTAGCTGTAATACTTTAGGGATGTGCCTAGAAATAAGTAATTTTGTCAAATCACCTAAGGAATTATTTGAAACTTTTAACAGGTAGGTATGTAAATTTAGCTCTAGACATTGTTAATTTGAATAATTTTCTGTTGACAAATTGATAACAAATTTGTTTTTTTTTTATTATCTTATTTGATACTTAAAGGTACCTACAAAAATTGTAAAGAGTAGGTAAGGTTTGTTTGTATATAAGGGGTCGTCCCAAAATTACTTACTACAATAATAATAATATAATAATGTGATAATAATGAATTATGGATCTCAAATCGACAAATGAAAATTGCGTGTAAAAAGACGCGGCAACAAAGTGAATTTTAAGTAAAGTATGGAGTATTCTACATCGAGTTCGGCTAGTGTATAGACACCGCATGAGACAACAGCGGCCAGCAGCTAGTTATGCTAAATGCGTAGGTCACGTGCATTCATCTTTTGCCTGAAATAAATATTTATACGTATTCACTTTAGTACCTTGTCATACCAAGGCGCGCCTCCTGACGGACGGAACGCGGTCGTCAAGTAGGTAAGTCAGCTTTAAAGTGACAAGGTAAAAAAATGTGTTTCTTTTTTGATTAAAAATTTCAGAAATCAGAAATCAAAACGTTTTTTTTTTCTATAAATTATTATCATAGAAACACAAGTGTTATTTGATGTTCTTTTCACTTAAATTTTGGTCCACTAGTGGAAAAAGTGAAAAAGAAACCATTTCAAGTCTAAAGCAGTAAGGTAAATATTACTTGGAATTCCATATAAATTACCAGCAATATATGAAACAGAAATTTCCAACTATTTACAAATTATTTAAAATTAAGTTCAGCATGTTCAAAGTTCTCGCAGCTGTCAGCTCAAAGCTTCAACAGAGTTTAACATTTAGTTTTCCCAGCCCTGCTTATGTACCTATCTACAAGAAAGTAATTATAAATAATTAACAACCGAATACTCAAACGGATCTCTGAGTATTTAGGATTTAGAATATAAAACACTCATCAGTGTAGCATTAACGTGAGTTTTAAAATGGCTTCTTTCAGCCGCCATATTTCAAAAAGTCACTGCAACGCGTAATAAAAAAAAACAACGACACCTCCTGTCAAAGTTTGTCCTGCCGTCTGGTTTACTTTCTTCCTTATACAAATTATTATTATTATTTTAACACTTTATTGTACTAAGGTACAAAGGGTGGGCTTAATGCCGAGGCTTATTCTACCTGCCGACCAAAACCATATGGTTTTTACAGCACACCCAAACACACCCGATCACTAATACACACACAGGTAGACTCCAAAAACACCCCGAGGGTCCATGATTTTCCTAAAAACCCTTTTCGAAAGAAGATACATTTCTAAAAACTGGCGCAATCCCATTTTGTTTTTCGTATACATACAGGCGTTGATTTTTGGCGTCATGTCTTTGTCAGTTGTATGAAATGATTTGGCGTGTTTTAAAAAACGATAAACCGACTTCAAATTCCGGTTTGTAGATAATATTCATCTATGTCTCGGACGAACGAAATCACCCCTCCCTTACTTTACCTGACCGACTTTCACATGGATGAAACTGTTGACATACGTTGCCACGGAAACCATTAGGTGATAATAAAATTATCATATTCTGAAGAATTTTACAAATCTACGTTTTACGGCGCACATAGCGATTCCTCGAGAATCAAACTTATACCACCTCAAAATAAATTTTTATTCAACAACGAAAGAATCATCAAAATCTATTAACAATTGGCACACATATCACCAAAACTGTTGTAGCTAGTCGTGACTCTCCAAAAATATTATGTATAAATACTAAACCCTCGGCAATAAAAAAATTATAAAATTAAAAAAATTATTAAAAAATGATGGGACCACCTCGGGATCATTCTCTATACAATAGTGAAAGAATCAGTAAAATCGGTTACCCATAGGCGGAGATATCAAGTAACATATGTACATACATAAAATATCAACAATAAAAAAACATACAGACGAACTAAGAACCTCCTCCTGTTTAAAGTCGGTTAAAAAGAAAAGACACCGCACCACCTTATAAAAACACATATATCTAAACGAAGTAAGGATTCGTCGATCGTAACGGCAACCCTGTATAATTTCTTTCCTATGGAAATATTCAGTCGACTAAATTATGGGATGTTTACATCCCATTAATGGCCCTGCCAGGCTGTTATGACGTGATTATTCTTTATTTTGGCAGATACGACCTTCCTGTAGTACGTTTTCTATAATCTTTATTATTAGGTAGGTACGTCTGTATATATATATATACCTATACATATATACATACCGACTTCGAAAAAAGGTTGAGGTTCTATGTTTGGCTGTATGTTTGATTTTTTATGTGCGTCCGTCGTTTTCTCCGTCATTTATGGACCGCTTTGGATGTTTATTTTACAGATTCTTTGCTATACAATAGCGAATTTTCAAAATGGCTCCGTAATTGGTAGAGATATCGACGAACATACATAAAAAACATAAATATAGCCGGACAAAGAACCTCTTCCTTTTTTCGAAGTCGGCTAAAAACAACGATGAATGCCTCTGTAACTTTTCTGTCATTTTAAGAATCTGCCCTTTTGAAAATCTTTCTTTTGAGAATCTGTCTTTATGATATTTTCTGTGTTTTAGACATTTTGTGTCATTTGCACCATTTTACGAAGAAATACGCATTTGTTTTTTGTTTAATTATTTATTTGAGGTTGTAACTGTTATTTCATCGTTCTCGTATTTTGATTGGACCGCATATCGAATGGAAATATTTACGGACACAAAGGCCTTATTCTCCATCTCCACAGCCTATATTGGTCCACTGCTGGACCCAGGCCTCTCCCTAATAAGCTTTTATCTCACGGGTAATGCCCATATTCTGGCTGGCGGATTGGTGATCGCAGAGGTGTTAAATAAAGTTCTCTAGTCGGCTCGTACGACATTCACGAGCTGTGTCTGGAGAATAGAGGTAGATTCTACCACGCATTGCTTTTTAATTTTACCTTGAATATTTTTTGTAAGAAAGGGGGCGTCCATTAATTACGTGAGGTGTTTAGGGGAAGAGGGGGTCGAGCGAAATCTCACCCAATATCACCTGGGGAAGAGGGGGGTCTCGGCAAATACCGCGTAAGATTTTGTAGAGCAAAATCTCACGACACCTCACTAAGGGGAGAGGGGATCGAAAACTCGCCTCACGTAATTGTGGATGCCCGAAAGGAGTGTGTGTGATTTGGCGTTCTGTTTTTTTTAAACATTTATGTTGGCAATATGTTAACCAGCTTAAAACAAATGTCTTGAAATATACGTAAATTAAAGCGATAACCGTGAATACCCTTTGTAAAAAGGCTTACTACAAAATATCAGATTATCTAGAGGATATAAAAAAGCTTGGGACAAGTTTTGCTCCAACTTGATAACTAACAACCTAACAAGAAGGTTTCTTGTTCGCTTCTTTGATTTACCTTAAAAATATTGAAGTGAGCAAAAATCAAAGTGATCACTTTATTTTCTAGTTTTACTTATGTAATTTGAATTTTGTGACGTGTCCAAGAGTCCTGTAAGGTCTAAAGGAAGTAAAGCACATTGAATTTAGATTTTTTTTTGAATTTTGAATAGTTATTTTCTAATGTTCGAAAGTGCATGCGCCTGTTAAACCTTGTTGAATGAAAAGCAACACTACACTAGGTAGTAGATGTTCTGTCAATGTTCTCCGCTGTACGTTATAAAACAAGAAGGTATACGATAAAAGGCTGTACCTAGAACTGAAAAGGCAATTTGAATGCAAAATACGACACGCTTCGAATATCCTTTCTCCGCTTTGTCTAACGTTTGGCGCCGAATTCCTGAAACTCACTGTGACTTCGCGACCCGTCGTGCGAGGCCCTTTAGCTTTGTTAGTAATTTCTGCACCTGACTTCCCTCAGTATGTAAACAAACCTTTAGATTACCTTTAACAGAGAGTTTGGTATTGCGACATAGATAATTTTTTGGGGGGTTGGGGGGCCGTGGGCTACAATTATCTTGTAGAATCATTGTCCTAAGTGTCACGGTGTACGATTGCTGGGAAATGATGTATTTAAGTATTTTTAAAAATAACCCAAAAACTCGCCTTTAAATCGTCCTTATTTTGGTTTGTGTTTGAAAAACCTTACTTATGCCAAACTTATGCTGTATTTTTCAATGTACTATACATATTCTTAATTAATTATTTTTTGGTACAATTTACTTTAAATAAAATGTTTACGAGTACACAAAAACAAAAATACGTGTAAAAAATAAAAATCCTTAAAACTTCAAAATTAATTTATTTTATTTATTTATTAGTAGGTGCTACCTACCTAAAATCACTTTCTAGTCCATTACGATGATGATGCTGTGTGAATTGTCCAGATTTATTTATTTATTATTATTGGTATTAATTATTATGAATCTGAGCGGGTTAACTGCGAACCTAAGTTCGTGTTGGAATGTTCACGCTAAAACAACTGAACGGATCGGGCTGAATTTTTGCATACAATACAATACAATTCTTTATTAATAACGCCAAGTTACAAGTCAAAAGGAATAAGCAATCTAGTGTTCAATACTGACCTTAATAATAATAGTATATAATATCTGCAGCACTGCGCTGGTGCCACGGTGGAACTCCTACTCGTAAATATCTGCAGCACTGCGCTGGTGCCACGGTGGAACTCCTACTCGTAAATATCTGCAGCACTGCGCTGGTGCCACGGTGGAACTCCTACTCGTAAATATCTGCAGCACTGCGCTGGTGCCACGGTGGAACTCCTACTCGTAAATATCTGCAGCACTGCGCTGGTGCCACGGTGGAACTCCTACTCGTAAATATCTGCAGCACTGCGCTGGTGCCACGGTGGAACTCCTACTCGTAAATATCTGCAGCACTGCGCTGGTGCCACGGTGGAACTCCTACTCGTAAATATCTGCAGCACTGCGCTGGTGCCACGGTGGAACTCCTACTCGTAAATATCTGCAGCACTGCGCTGGTGCCACGGTGGAACTCCTACTCGTAAATATCTGCAGCACTGCGCTGGTGCCACGGTGGAACTCCTACTCGTAAATATCTGCAGCACTGCGCTGGTGCCACGGTGGAACTCCTACTCGTAAATATCTGCAGCACTGCGCTGGTGCCACGGTGGAACTCCTACTCGTAAATATCTGCAGCACTGCACTGGTGCCACGGTGGAACTCCTACTCGTAAATATCATATCTGCAGCACTGCACTGGTGCCACGGTGGAACTCCTACTCGTAAATATCTGCAGCACTGCACTGGTGCCACGGTGGAACTCCTACTCGTAAATATCTGCAGCACTGCACTGGTGCCACGGTGGAACTCCTACTCGTAAATATCTGCAGCACTGCACTGGTGCCACGGTGGAACTCCTACTCGTAAATATCTGCAGCACTGCACTGGTGCCACGGTGGAACTCCTACTCGTAAATATCTGCAGCACTGCACTGGTGCCACGGTGGAACTCCTACTCGTAAATATCTGCAGCACTGCGCTGGTGCCACGGTGGAACTCCTACTCGTAAATATCTGCAGCACTGCGCTGGTGCCACGGTGGAACTCCTACTCGTAAATATCTGCAGCACTGCACTGGTGCCACGGTGGAACTCCTACTCGTAAATATCTGCAGCACTGCACTGGTGCCACGGTGGAACTCCTACTCGTAAATATCTGCAGCACTGCACTGGTGCCACGGTGGAACTCCTACTCGTAAATATCTGCAGCACTGCACTGGTGCCACGGTGGAACTCCTACTCGTAAATATCTGCAGCACTGCACTGGTGCCACGGTGGAACTCCTACTCGTAAATATCTGCAGCACTGCACTGGTGCCACGGTGGAACTCCTACTCGTAAATATCTGCAGCACTGCACTGGTGCCACGGTGGAACTCCTACTCGTAAATATCTGCAGCACTGCACTGGTGCCACGGTGGAACTCCTACTCGTAAATATCTGCAGCACTGCACTGGTGCCACGGTGGAACTCCTACTCGTAAATATCTGCAGCACTGCGCTGGTGCCACGGTGGAACTCCTACTCGTAAATATCTGCAGCACTGCGCTGGTGCCACGGTGGAACTCCTACTCGTAAATATCTGCAGCACTGCACTGGTGCCACGGTGGAACTCCTACTCGTAAATATCTGCAGCACTGCACTGGTGCCACGGTGGAACTCCTACTCGTAAATATCTGCAGCACTGCACTGGTGCCACGGTGGAACTCCTACTCGTAAATATCTGCAGCACTGCACTGGTGCCACGGTGGAACTCCTACTCGTAAATATCTGCAGCACTGCACTGGTGCCACGGTGGAACTCCTACTCGTAAATATCTGCAGCACTGCACTGGTGCCACGGTGGAACTCCTACTCGTAAATATCAGCAGCACTGCACTGGTGCCACGGTGGAACTCCTACTCGTAAATATCAGCAGCACTACACTGGTGCCACGGTGGAACTCCTACTCGTAAATATCAGCAGCACTGCACTGGTGCCACGGTGGAACTCCTACTCGTAAATATCAGCAGCACTACACTGGTGCCACGGTGGAACTCCTACTCGTAAATATCAGCAGCACTGCACTGGTGCCACGGTGGAACTCCTACTCGTAAATAATGCGATGTTTCAAATTTTCCATTTTGTCAACTGAGTGACGCAAAGAAAAATACAAAAGAGGAAAAGCTAATGGATTATGGTTTTTGAAACAAAAACGCATGAGTAAATAGCTGTACCTATATAAATTTGAATTTGGAATTCTTAACCAAAGAGGAGTTATTTGAGATCAAAGTGGCCAGTACGACAAAACGCCAATTTCATATGTCATCATCATCATCATCAACCAATCTTAGTCCACATCTGGACATAGGCCTCCCCCAAAGAGCGCCATAGCGCCCTGTCTTCAGCTTGCCGCATCCAGCATCTGCCTGCACTCGTTTACAGAGTAAATATAACTCTCCAATAGCCATTTCCTTAATCTATTTTTAAATCATGGTGGAAGTTGCATCCATTTTAATCGTGTCCGGCAGCCAGTTGTAGACAGAGGGACCCATTTCAGACACGGACATCTCTGACTTGCGCAGCTTGTGCACGGGTGTGACGAGGATGTGAGCAAACTTGTGACTGCGCAGAACGCGGCCGCGGCCACCTCTCCTCTGAAACTTATCAATGTTTTTTTTTTGTAAACAGTTAATTTAAAAACTTTTAGGTCTAAACTATTATCTTACTACTGAAATATCGTATATCACATTTTATCAAGTATTTCATTTTCCACGAATCGTCCCCATATGTTTAACACATTTTTTACCGTCGCCATCAAACATACGAATGGCTCTCTAGGGGCGCTAGTGTATATGTAAATATTAAAAAGCTCGGCGCAGAGCTTTCCACCAATTACTTTCCCCGTGTGTGCTGAACCAATTTCGTTTGATTCGATGAAGTTTTATCAATTCAATTACATATTTATGTTAACTGTTGACAGGATATGTGGAGTTTATATCCACTGCATTTGTTTTAATGTTGGACTTGCCAAGACACAAATTAAACAATGAAAGATTACAAATTGAGATTAAGAACTGCTATGAAACTTGGCACCTATCTATAATGATCTCAGCTCTTATAACGGTGAATCACCGAACGAACTTACTATTTTTTCACATTTATGATTTTGATTAGATTTCATTGGTTTTTGATTTGATTGCAACCCATCTTTTATTGGCACTAAATTGGACTCACTTTTATTTTTCCCGCGCCCCATCGTTTGTTGTCTAAGAGGGTATCTTATTTTTTATGAATTATTTATTTTATATATTTTCCAGTTTATTATTATGCATCTATGTGTGAAATTTTAAAACAATAGGTCTTTAATGAAATGAAATATTTACAAATAACCTCACGAAATATCAGCTCCGATATACACTGACCTGCAAAACTAAGTAACACTCTTTTAAAATTAAAATTTTATAAACTGTTGAAGTTAGAGTTTAAAAAAAAAATTAAAATTATAGCCAATTTTATCAGCTTTCTTTAAAACTATAGTTAACTGTACATAGGCAACATTTTTAACTTAAAAAAAGATTAAACAATAAAATAGTAATTTATAGCTTAGTGTCCAAAAACTCAATTAACATTTTATAGGTATGTTCTACATGTTATTTAATTTTTAATAACTGGTATTGCCTCCTCAGGCTCTGATTACAGCTTCGAGCTGGTTCGGCATACTGAACACGAGGTTTTGGAGCCGATTTAGGGGAATATTCTCCCACGCTTCTATACATATACAAAATAATAATAAATAATTTTTAAATGCGTCAAAATATAAAACTGTTGGTTTTCGGATTTTTTTCTCTAATAGAGATTGATCTACTTTTATGCCAAACTAGCTGCAGCCCGCGGCTTTGCACGCTTTTTTCCGGAATAAAAGGTAGCCTATGTCCGGCCCCAGGATACCATCTACCTCGCTGCCAAATTTCACCGAGATCCGTACAGCCGTTCTTGAGTTATAAATAGTGTAACTAACACGACTTTCTTTTATATATATAGATTTCAACTTCCTAGGTTATCTAGAAGTGATTTAGGTTTGTGAGTCAGTTGTTAAAAATTGTACTTTTCGGACCTTAATAGCACAAGAACCTTATAATAATACCTACTTATTTATATAATTTGGTATTCCTACTCATTTCATGGATCATACACATACTAGACATGCAAAATTTCAAGTCTAGGTTTTGATAATGTCTGAGATACAGGTGGCACCAAAAGCGTGCCCAATGGTTCGTGTAAAGATACTCACAGATATTGCGGCGACGCAATAGCTGTGAGTACCTTTACACAGTTTTTTTGAGTATCTTTACACAGCTTTACACGTTCCGAACTTCCGAACTTTACGACATACCAATGTTGTAAAATATTATTGATCATTGGAGAAAATCGAAGAAGTATAAAAGAATTTATCTTCTAAAAGAAGATAAAAAGTTACGCACCTCGACATATTGAAACGTTTGCACAATGTGATGGTAATTTTGGTTGTCTTCCAGCGGTCCAGATCACCCAGCAACGCGACCCAGAGGCAGCTGGACGAAGCCGACCTGTTCATGGACCTCATCAAGGACGTCGCCAACGAGCTGGACATTGACGTGCTTTGTCATAAGGTGAGGGAGACAGAGTAATTGCTTTAGTTTTTTGTCACAAAGGTTATATTATAACCCCCGACAAAGAAGAGTGATGTTCACCTTAACAAATAAGTTTAAAGTTTTTGTCTGTGGCATGTTGCATGCTAACTCCGGAGTCCCCGAAACGATGAATATATTTGAATTTAGTGTTTGTTGAAAATTACTTGATTAAGGGATTCTCAGATTAGGGATTCTATGTTTGAAACGTTTAAATGTTATGACGACATAAAATGGTAGTCACGCGTGAAAAAATAATCAGGTTTTTACTATTTTGGTGATATTAGCTTGTGTTGTTTGTGTTTTGCAAAAATAAAATAACGGTCCGATCCCATTTTGGCTGTCATCACACACTTCGTTTCTTTATTTTCAATCTGGGAGGGTGATTTCCTTCGTCCGAGATTGAAAGCTTGAAATACGTGCTTTGTCAAAATGGGTTGGAAGTTTATCAAAATCAATGTCCAAAAGCTTTTGTTTTTGGCAAAACAGACACATGTTTGTTAGCCTGTTACCATCAACAAAGAAGTCAAGCCAGTCCATTCAGAGGGTCTATTTGACGTTAATAACGTAACGTGATCGTGACGTCGCCTTTGAGTATGGGATTTGCGTAGTTCCCTGTCCGCACGATAGAGGCGCTGTACCAAATTGTATTGAAAAAGGAGACGTCACGATCACGTCTCGTTACTTACGTCACCGTCACGATTCTGATCGCGCAAGTTTAGGCAAATTGATGCATCGTCAGTGAATCCTCATCAAATAACAAAGCTGAGCAACCACCATTTGGCCAGCATGTGGACCCACCATAATATTATCTTTGAACCCAGCTCCGCAAGTTATAATAAAATTATAGCTTTCGTTAAACCTTTTTGTAGGTGAAACTAATTACCATCTAATCTAAAATGAACGTCAACCGGCGCTTGTGTAAAGGAACTCTCATAAAAGGGACAGCGCGGAAATACAGGGAGGTTTTAAGAGAACAAGATAATTTAGCAAAAATTTAAAAAACATCTTTGAAAATTTTAAGTAGATATTGTCTTATCATTTGAACGGCTGCAACATTTTTCTTCAAACATTGCTAAGAAAAATTTCTATCAAGTCTCAATCGAAATTCAAATCGTTCAATCCGTTTCGAGCTACGTTGCCACAGACAGAGACACAAGTTTGACACACGTCAAACTTCGGGGTTAGCAAACAAATAAAGCCAGTCAGGCGCAAGAGATGCCGTTCCTCAGCTATTTTTCAAGGTAAAACCAAAAACAAGTTTAATTTATTTCATTTACATTTTAATATGATCGACGTTAGGACGCGTGACGGACGTCCATCTTTCTAATTTTTACTGCATTTTTGCGTAGTATTTTAGATCAAGAACCAAACCCAAGCATCCTGACTACATCTCTGTGTACCTACCTGTAATTTAAACTTTTTACGAGGGTTTTTAAGCGCGTTGCTGAATGTTACACAACGTAGCTCGACTTTAACTGGCTCTCTCATAAAATCCTTTGCACGTAGTGTGGCTCTGAGGCAACTGATATATAGATAGATAGATAAAACATTTATTTGCAACTGCAACACACAATACAAAGGTAAAACACAACTAAAAGGTCACATCATAACATAAAAATATAAAAATAAAACGACAGAAACTTTGTTTGACCGTAATGCTATCTTAACTGATTGGTAAGGGACGATGTGGCCGACGAAATATTACGAAGATCCATTATGAATGTAATCTACGAACCTTAAACCTGAAGAAGGCCCACGTTAAGGAATGAAACGTTGCTGTTCTTCCAACACAAACTTGGTTCGTAGTAAGCCCGCTTACTTTCATATTTTATTTTATGGTCTAGTAATCACATATTAAGTTTATGTTAAATACACTAGAGCAGGGTTTCTCAGACTTTCGACTCCACGTACCCCTGTTAAAGTTAACAGGTGACAGCGAACCCCTTAACTATTTAACCCGCCCCCCCTAACACCCCAAAGAAAAAAATTAAATTGACTGTTGAATAAAATAAGGTTGGTCTCATTATTTTTCGTTGCAGATCCTAGTAAACGTGTGTTTGCTGACCTCCGCCGACAGAGGGAGCCTGTTCCTGGCGAAGGGGGCGCCGCCGCATAGGTGTCTGCAAGCGAAGCTGTTCGACGTCACCAGAGATACTGGTTAGTAGTCAAAAATACTTCAGGCCAGCTCCTGCCCGCGGCTTCGCACGCGTTGCTTCTATGGATACGTTCAAAGGTTAAACGTTATATCCTATGGGAAATGATTTATAAGATAAAAAGACCTACATCTATATAAAATCTCAGCCCGATCCGTTCAGTAGTTTTGGCGTGAAGAAGTAACAAACATTCATCCATCCATCCATGCAAACTTTCGTATTTGTAATAGTGTGACTAGGAAAACGAGTCCAAAAAGCAATCTGTTAAAAACAACCAATCACGACAAAGCTTTCTCATTTACAAATGCAAACGACAACCATAGCATTATTATTGCTACGCTGCTCGTAGCTTTCCAATTGCTACACCGTAGCATTCTTATTGCTACGCCGCTCGTAGCTTTCCAATTGCTACACCGTAGCATTCTGATTGCTACGCCGCTCGTAGCTTTCCAATTGCTACACCGTAGCATTCTGATTACTACGCCGCTCGTAGCTTTCCAATCGCTACACCGTAGCATTCTTATTGCTACGCCGCTCGTAGCTTTCCAATTTTGACGACCGATGAGGCGCGGAGGGCGAAGGTCCGCCTCCGACGCAGAAGGTTGCGGGTTCGATTCCCGCCTTGGGACAAATGTTTGTACGATCTACAAATATTTGTTTCGGGTGTTCTGGGTATTTTCTATATATAATAAAAAAAAATATTTATCTATGTAATGTATTGTATTAAGTTTATCAGTCATCTAGTACCTATAACACAAGCTCTGCTTAGCTTGGGGCTAGATGATGCTGTGTGGATTGTCCAGCATTATTTATTTATTTTATTTTATTAATTGCTACACCGTAGCATTCTGATTGCTACGCCGCCTGCACTCCGCAGCCTCCAAACTGCTACGTCGTACTTTCTTATTGCGATGTCGCTCGTCATAGCGTTCTTATTTACATACCGTCCGTAGCTCCCCAATCGCACGTAATGCTACGTCGTAGCACCTCTTTTGCTACGGCACCGTGGCATCACCACTGCTACGCCATCGTAGCACTCTACGATGTATATCTGTATAACCTTTACCTTTTATTTGTTAAAATGTTTATTACTTACAGTGTGGTTTAGACATTATAATTAAACCCCCTTTTATTTTCTCATTATGACTTATGTATAGTAAAGGCAACACCTTATCTCCAAGTTTACTCTTGAGATATGAAATCTCCGGGTGCAAGTATTCTAAAAGAAATAAAGCACTTTGAGTATTGAGGGTTAAGTCAAAACTTAACCCTTTGTTCCGTTTAAGGCACGTTTTTTACGACTAGGTTGTTTACGGCGGAATCAGATAAGGCTTAACGCGCGAAATACCGTTGACTCGCGTAAAACCTGATTTGTCCACCTTTGTTTTCAGTTATTTATACTGTTGCTATATCAAAACTGTTTGTGTCATTTGAAAGAACAGCAATCAATATTTCGAACGATGTGTACAAATCTGTGGTTTGAGATGAAATTCGCGATTTATTGTGTGGTAAATTGTCTACGTGTGCGGTAATGTGACTTTCTCTACGTGTTCTGCTACGTGCCAGGCACTTTGGTTTATTTGTTCTCACGGCTCAGGAGAGTAAAAAAGTCATCATTAGTCTACATACAAACTAATGAGGCCATCACCTCCTACACAGTTTCGACTGAAAATACCCTTCGTTCTAATACAATCATCGTAATGCCAAACAAAGACAAGCCCCGAAGCGCCCCGATGCGGGAAATTGGAGGTGACCTTTATCAGAGACGCAGCAATGACGACCGACCCAATTAGAACCTTTGAGAATGGCGTGGAATTTGAGGAATTTTTACCATGTTTACCTTAGATGAAGACTAACGTAGATAGATGTGTATTCAATATTATCACACGCATTATAAACGCGAAGGTTTGTATGGAATGGATGAGGGATTCTTACTTCCAAATTTATAAAATGAATCGGGCTGAAATTTTGCGACTTTTTATCCCAAAAATCAGATACCTTAAATCGGTTCCAAAGAACAATGATTAGATCTTTTTTGACTCTTAGTACAGTAACACCTTGTGTATTGTATTCATGTTAATCATATATTAATATCCACGAAACAACGCATGCGAAGCCGTGGGCAGTAACTAGTCAAACAATATTTAGGCTTTTATGTGTCTTGCAAAAAACCTTGGTAGGAAAGCGCGATTTCGTTGTTCGATTCGTGCGATAAGCCTCCTGGGGGCCTACTTTGTAACACAAAACGGACAACCTTACCACCAAGTGGCTTCCGGTGCGTCGCGAACTGACACTCGCGTTTCGGATCTCTAAAGGTGCGTCCAGATTAAGTAACATGTTATATAACTTCAGTTAATTATCACGTCAACTTCGTAAATCGTATTGCAAAGTAGACCTCCTAATCCGTGGTTCATATGCTATTTACAACCGGTTGCTCCACGAGTAAGCTGTCCCATTCACGTGTGGTCTTCAAAGAAGGAAGAGTCAATACTTCATGATGTACCATTGTCACCGACTATTTAAAATCAATAAAAATAACAATGGACGGAATGAATAGATGATTATAATTATTGCTTATCCAAATAAGCTCAGGTATTGTTTAGTAGCGAGCGTGGCGGTCGTTAGAATCGACCCCTGCGACTCAGCCCGTGGATGTCGTAAGAGCCGACTAAGGGAATCTACCACAGAAAGGGCAGCAACTTCCTTCTGTGTATTTTTAACACCTTTACTACGAACATCAATCAACTTGCCAAGCGTAGCGATCATTAATTTAATTTAATTATGGTCTAACCCACCACATTTAGGGGAGGCATGTCCGGCTGTGAACGTGTTATCGTTTCTTCTTATAATATTAAAAATAAATGGTTACCAGGATTAGTTAACCAGTCTACATATACAAACAAAATACAAAATATTTATTCAGAAACTTAAATTACATTATATAACAGTGTTTGAGAACCCCTTTTAAGTAAAGTATTTTACCTGTGGTAGGGGAAACTCGCTCTGCCGTAAACAATAGAATTTGGAACGTACTTTAAGTTAAGCTAGTAGTTATTATACATTTAAAGGCTACTTAAATTATAGAGCTTATTATTTACAAAAAATAAAGTTGATATTTATTTATTTTAGCTATTTGTAAAGTGAGCGAGCATGTAATTCTTTAGGTATGCGTGTATGAGTGTGTGGGGGTGTGTGTATGTGTGAGGGTGTGTGCGTGTGATTGAGATTGGTGCTACTGAGGACACCGGTCTCTTAAGAGTCCGGGCAACAGAAGGCAACCATTTGTGTGTGTGTATGCGTGTGTGTGTGGGGGGGGGGGTGTTGTGTGTAACGATGTATGATATATGTGTGTTTGTTAGTATATGTGATATTGTAATATTTAAATATTAAATAGTAAAGTATGTAGAGATACATGAAAATCATAGGAGAGAAGATAGAGGAAAACCTAACATAACCTATCAAACAGTGCTTCCGTTTCGTCATAGCTTAAGTAGAGTAGCCATTTGGTTAGTTTCTTTTTCAATTCATAGTTACTTAAACCATAAATATTCAGTTTTTTGTTAATTAAGTTATATAGGTGGGCGGGTTGGGATACATATTGTCGTGCAGCAAAATTAAATCTTACAGTTACTTTATTAATAATGTCTTTATTTCTTCGCTGTGTTGTTTGACTAGTTATGAATTTTAAATGTTTATGGATTTTTAGGACTATGTTTAAGGTATATAATTTTCTAATCGTAAGCAATTCTGATTCCGTATAAAGTAGACAAGTTGGATATCTGTATGGTCTAGAGTTCATTACTTTAATAAGAGACCTTTGCGCTCTTTCTACTTCTATAAATTTACTCTTTATGGCTCCCCCCCAAACGGTTATACAGTAGCTTATGACTGATTCTGCTAAGGAAGTGTAAATTTGGTTTAGTAAGGATTTGGAAGCGGAATTTCTTAGACCCTTAAATATCCAAATAAGTTTCCTTACTCTACCCGCCAGCAGCTCTATTTGTGCATGCCATGACAATCTCTGATCAATCATTATGCCCAAGTACTTGGTTGTCTTAACTTTAATGATTTTAGGACAGGGGCACACCAGATTGTTACGATTGCAGGAGTGAATTTTTATACTGTAATCAGTGGGAGGCTGCGTGTTATTATACATTAAAAAAGTCATAAAGTTGGTTTTGGTAACATTGAGGGTGAGAGCATTGTTCTTGAGCCATTCAGATACCAATGAGTGTCCAGCTTCAGCCTTCTGTTTAACATCATCCCATGATTTGCCGGTGAAAACTATGGCAGTATCATCTGCATAAGAGAAGATTTTGGCGTCACTGAGTTCAAGGCTGCAGAGGTCGTCAATGTAGACGAGAAACAGTGTCGGTCCGAGTACGCTGCCTTGTGGAACCCCATAGCAAATGTCCTCGTCTTCACTGACAACCCCACCAATCTTAACTCTTTGTTTTCGCTCTTGGAGATAGTCAGACAACAAATCTAGGGGCTTACCACGAATACCCTTATTTTCTAGTTTATTGATAAGAGCGGAAATAGATACGGTGTCGAACGCTTTCTTCAAATCTAGGAAGACTGCTAGGCATTTCTGTTTGCGATCTACTTGATCAACGATGTGATTGGTTAAAGCAGCGATAGCGTCTTCAGTTGAACGGCCATTCCTAAAACCGTATTGTAAGTTGGAGAATAAATTAAATTTTTCAAAGTAGGAATGTAATCTAATGTTAACAAGTTTCTCCAGTATTTTAGAAATTGAGGAAAGAACTGAAATTGGCCTATAATTATTGAGTTCATCTCTGTTTCCATTTTTAAAAACCGGTGTTATTATAGCCTTTTTGAGTTGTCTTGGGAATACACCTTTATCAAAAGAGAGATTTACTAGATGGCATAAAATTGGTGTAAGAATATCTTTAGCAAGCTTCAGAAAACTCGTAGGGATGTTGTCAAGGCCAGGCGCACTTTCAGATTTTAGATTCATTATGATCTTATTTATCTCAATTGGATCTGTTTCTAGTAAGACAAACGAAGAAACCTATTTAAGTGTTACAAATGGAGAGATAATACTAAACGACTGGTTAGCCCTGCAATTAGCAATAGCTTGAGCTAGATCTTTACCAATATTAGCGAAAAACTTGTTTACAAAATTAACTGACTCATTAGGCGATGGTTTAATATCAAGGAGTTGGATATTAGGTGTTTTTGTAGGTTTGTAATGAGTAATAGCGTTTATGGTTTTCCAAAGATTTTTACTATTCTTAGCATTTTTATATAGTTGATCCCTTTCATATTTCCGTTTTAGTTTTTTAATTAAATTGTTGCAGAAGTTTCTATATCTTCTATATGTTATACTAAGTATTTTGTCGTTTGGATTATTTCGTAGTTTTTTTTGCATACTATTTCTATTTTTGATACAGCTTAAAATGCCCAGGGTAATCCAAGGTTTAATGAGTTGTTTGCTTCTAGGTACACGAACTATCTTTGTATGCATAAAGAGACTTTGTTGAATAGTATTTATTAATTTATCACATAAATAATTTGGATCGTATTGTTGAAGTAAGTCTGCAAAATTAAATTCTTTTAAATATTGTAATGATTTTCATATTCTGTTTTTGTCTTATATGTTATAGAATTATTAATTTGTATTTTAGATATATTAACTAGAATTGATAGGTGATCCGTAATAGACGTGTTAACTACAGCAATAGTTGCAGAGTTTTTATGTTTATTTAATTTTAAGATAACATGGTCTAGGCATGCGGTTTCTCTTGTTGGAAGATTATGACCAGACAAGAGTCCGTGCATTGATAGTACATTCAAGTAGTTTTGTCTGTTATTTATCTCATAAGTTATTTCAGAATCTCTAGGTAGAGTATTTATATTTATGTCCCCGACTATTATTATGGTTTCATGATTTTTAATCGTATTCATCATAATAATTCTTCATAGTAATTACAGTGTAATCAAGAAGTATCAGGGTGTATTTCGCACTGTGTAGAAATATAAGTGAATGTGTAGTTTTATAATAAGAAAAATATAAATATAGCATTACAAAGTGATAGTTTGACATTTTACAGGGAAGACGTGTAGTGTAAGTATGGCTTCTAGGTTGGTTATTGTAGATAGTATGTTGTGTGAATTGTATGTATTTTGTGTGTGTGATGTTAAAAATGTGTGTGGTGTTTATAGCGTGTGTTATTGTTTGGTGATTGTAAGTATTATGTTGTTTGAAAGCGGTGGGTGTTGTGTTTGTGCTCCGTGTATAGAATATTATTATTATTTTAGTGTATAGTAATATAGTTAAGCATTTTCTTATCACATAAACTAGTCATGCAGCCTGAAAGAGGCTTTGCACTTGGCTTTCAGTTTTAATTTGGATTACCGGTGTATTATCTGCTTGTCTTAAATAAATTCTACCGAAGGACGTCCAGCAGTATTTGTACTTTTTAGACTTGGCTAGATCCCGAGCAAGGAAGAAGAGACGTGAAGCCTTTAACGTCAGTTGCTCCGATACGAAGATGGGCGTTTCTTCATCCTTCTTGAGTCCCAAATGTTTGGCCCGTAGTTTATCCTTATTCCCAGAATTGAAGGATTTTGTTTTTTTTCAAAAAATCTGTTTTTATTATGGTGGAGGATAATTCAGCAATAATGGGAGTTCTTGTCTGTCCGTTTCGGTTATCACGTACTCTATATATGTCCCTGATGTCAGTCTTGCTAATATTACATTGTATCGCTTTACCAAGATGCAGTAATATGTTAGCGAGGTCTTCCTTGTCTTCCGTGGTATGTGGTATGTATATTAGAAACATTTTTTATCTCGATGGAAGTTTTGCGGCTGCTCCTCTGCATGTCCTCAAACCTGTCCTCCATTAGTGTAATGCATTCTCGGTATTTTATTTGCTGCTGTTCAAGCTGCTCAACCTTTTTTGATGAAATGGAGCTTTTTTCCATACAAATTTCAAAATTTGCAGTAAGTGTAGACACCTGCTGTTCCATGTCCGAATGGCATTTTTTGAGGTCCTTAATTTCCTTTTTCAGGTCACTCATATCTGATGATATTGCAGATAATTTTTTATCCTGATTTTCTTGGAAAGTAGTAAAAAGGTTTGTTACATGCTCTGTAAGTTCATGTTTAAATGTTGTCAATTTAAACATTAGTGTCGCATCTACGTCTAATTCAGGGCTACGAATTTTTTTCAAATGCCGGCGGGTCACTTTGCATGAGTCCGATTCTTGGTCAGTTTCAGGCCGACTTGCGGCGGACTGCTGTTTTCCCTCTCTATCGGTGGAAGGCGGGGAGCGTTGCATGTTGAATTGAAAATTTTAAGCAGATCAGCAGAAGAAATATTCTATTTACAAAGCAACTTTTTGGGTTTGCTAATTAATTTATTGTAGGCACTGGTAGTGTGGCGAAGCGTAGCAAAGCATTCACAAATTTCGGCGTCCTTTGTAACTACTCGTTGGTGGAGCGGTTGGTACCTCGACTGCGGCGCCAGCGGTCCCTGGTTCGAGTCAGCTTCCGCGTCTGTCACTTTTTTTATTTCTTGTAAGTTTCTGTGACTTACATTGACGAGTTCAGCGCGACCAGCGTAGACTCCAGGGTCCACAGGGCGAAGTCCGGGGCACAGCACAACTTATTTAAATTTAAATTTAAAAATTCAGCGACACAGACGACACGTCCACTTCGTACAAGAGCCGCGAGGCAAGAGCTATCCAATCATTAATCACAATATATTAATTATTAACTCAAAGACACATGCAAAAGATTATGAAAAAATAACATAGAAATAACAGAGACAATATTTCGCTTCAGTTACAAAACGGTCTCAGTATTATTTGATCGATCGCTAAAATGCACTTACAGCCCGATATAAATATGCATTTTATATTTCAATGTGCTTGTCGAATTATCATTTATAAACATTTGTGAGAGCTGCGCGGCTGAACATGGGCTCACATACAACTCCAAAAAGAGTGAAATCCTTATATATATAAAAGTGGAAATGTAAGGCCAGACTATGTACCGCCTATAATTCTCAGAAGTGCGGCTCTGAAGGTAGTTAGTACGGTTAGATATTTAGGACATGTAGTCAACGACTCCTTATGTGATGATGCAGATGTTGAGAGGGAGCGTAGAACTCTGTACGGGGGAACATGATTGCGCGTAGGTTCGCACGCTGCTTGAGAGAAGTGAAAATGACGCAATTTAAGGCATACTTTCAGTCGTTCTACACAAGCAGCCTCTGGCTGAACTGTACCCGCCGAGCAGCCAGCGCAGCGCTCTTCGCGAGCAGTACAACAACACTTTCAGGATGCTGATGCGGCTGCCTCGCTTCTGCAGCGCATCTGGTATGTTCGCGGAGGCGCGCACGGACGATTTTTACGTGATCATTCGCAAAAGAAGTCGCATCCCTATCTGAGCGCGCGCGCCAGTAGCTACAGCATCCTGCAAATGATTACGTCTCGTCTGGACTGTTCCATCCAAAATAAGTGGACGAGGATATTATTAGGGAATAACTTTATTTTTAGTCTTTATTGACAAAGAAAATTACAATACAATAATAAAAACAAATTAGAACTAGTATTTGCAATTGAAACAATTAAGCTAACTGCAGACTGTTGCAAACGATCTACAGGTAGCTCAACTGATCCATAATAATACCAGTCGGAAGCGTCCATAAGACGCTGGCTGCATTGCCCCGCTGTATAGCAATGCTGATGCGCTGCGCCAGATAATAAGTAAGTAGGGAGTAACTCTATTTAAGCTTAAAGTTAGATTAGCAAGTAGGTAATTATGTTAAGTATGTTATTATGTACATGTAATTTAATCAAAAAGTCTATTGTATTATCGAATGTATTCATCACATTATTTATGCTAAGATTTTATTTGAATTTTGATTTTATTATATATTTTTGTATATTTATGGATGTATTATCTGAAATAAATGAGTAATATTAATAATAATTGGTCATCCAATCATTGCGCGAGAAACTGGTTGATGAACTGTAGGTACCTATTAGCGTAAACTCCGGATAGTCGCATTAGTGCTGATAACGTGCATTGGCAAATTCCCAACTGCTGAAAAACGTAATCAAGTATTGGTTTGTTTCTAATTTAGCTTATTTTCTAGCCTACATACTTACCCTATCAACATTTGATTGTGATTTTCTGAAGTCGAGATATTTGGCAATGCGTCAATGCGAAAAAAATTCTGTCTGATACCTTTTTACGCTTAAGCGGGTGAACGGAATTTAATGTTGTATCAAATGTTATCCCGGCGTAGGACGTAGAGTACTATTTATCCCGGAAAAATGCGTGTGAAGCCCCGGGTAGAAGCAAGTAGTTACTGAAGCTCCGGGTAGAAGCAAGTAGTTACTAAGGACTTAAACTCAAAAATGCGTGTGAAGCTCTGGGTAGAAGCAAGTAGTTACTAAGGACTTAAACTCAAAAATGCGTGTGAAGCTCCGGGTAGAAGCAAGTAGTTACTAAGGACTTAAACTAAAAAAACTGAGTAAAAACCGTAATCTTTCTTTTAAGATTTTCCGTACTCAGGAAAAATCAGCTTAGTATCACACTGCTTAAGACCTGCCAAATGTTACGTAATTAAACTCATCGTGACGTATAAAGTACAACACTCGGCAATTACGAGGAGGAAACCACTTTAGAACCATTTCGCTTTAAAATGAACTCGTTCCCTGCCTCGCCCCTAGGAAGCGTCTCTTCATCGCAACAAAGAACTAATTTGTTGACTTTAATTGCATGTTGATGAATGTTCATAATAACATCTGTGTTACCAGAGAGTTTTCTACAATTCAAACTTTGCTAAAAAGCAGCCTAGTTATTGTAATACTTACTTTCCTTTTACTTTCTAATTTGAACTTTCGCCCGTAAAATTGGTAAAGTAAAATTGTCACCAATAAAATGCAGGACCCGGCAGACCCTACGCATCTGGTCCCCTTGGAGTAGGTCCGTACCGGAATTGATTTGGATCAGTTGAGCGTCTTCTATTGTTTGCAACAATCCACAGAAACAGTTGAACTGTTTTAATTGTAAATATATTGGATACTAGCTGGACCCGCGACTTCGTTCGCGATTGCCAGACCTGCCGACTAATTACGTATTCACATTTGACCACAGTTTCTCTCATATTTAGAAACGCAGTGCAAAAAAACTTCAATGTGCGTCAACACGTCAACATTTAGACATTTATTTATGAAATCGTAATCTTCTTCATTAATTAGTTTGTACCCTACAAACTAATTAAATCTAAGGTACAATCTAAGAGACATTTAAATAAAAGGTAGGCTGTCATAAGACAGGTTTACATGTTGGAATTGGACCCGGTACACTTCTAACTACCTGTATTCAGGTAACTAGATTATGTATAAGTCGTGTAGGGTCTGCGCGGGAAGGCATGCTGTCATCTTTAATCCCCACAGAAATCTGAATAATTTTTATTCAGATTCCCATTTTTATTAAGATGTTAATCCCATTCTTTATTTACACGACTTTTTGCTACGATTCGGCCTGTGTCAGTGTCAAAAAGTGTTATAAACTGCGAAAACAAATTATGATCGGTTTCGCTTCTTACCGGACTCTATTATGCTAAACTAATCGCTCCACTATGACAGTGGTATCGTCACAGAATGACACAAGCTAAGCAGAGCTTGTGTTATGGCTGATGTACGTAATACAATACATTCAAAGATAGATATTTTTTATTATGCATAGAAAATACCCAGAAAATCGAACAAATATTTGCTGATCGTACAAACATTTGTCCCGAGGCGGGAATCGAACCCGCAACCTTCTGCGTTGTAGGCGGACCTTCGCCCGCCGCGCCACATCGGTCGTCGGTACTTATAATATACTAACTACTATACTAACTGCTAATCCCTTTCAAGATTAAAAATAAATATAAAGAATACATACCCTGAACAACTTTTTCATTATTGTGGTATTATGCCTATACATAAAAAGGTCAACCTTAACCTACTTATCGATCAATACTTCTCACGGACATCCATACTCCAATAAATCACCCGATCACCACTAGGAGCATCACGCATAAAATGTTAAAATAACCCAGATTTTGTAACATCTACTGCCAAAAACTTCCCAATATTTAATTCCCCATCTCATTAATGAACTACCTATAGAAATTAAAAATAAGATAAATAATAAAAACATTAAAACTATTTTAATACAATATTTTCTATCAAAAACTCTGCTGAATTGGAGTACCCTGTAGATGATGGTAATGAGCGGCGACAAGCGCTGAATGAATGAACTTTGCAACATTCCGGTCGTAGATACGAGTAAGTAAATGCATAGAAAATAGTTACCAATGTGTGTGTTTATTATGACTGTTATCTTTGATTGTTTTGTTTAAGATTTAGGATTATTTATATAACAAAGAATAAATTCTAAAAATAAAGAGAACCCAGTGCTTAGCCAAACCTAACATAGGCTTTAAGGCATTGCTAACCAATTTATGAAACGAATTTTTTATTCAATAAATGATCTTTGTATCTATCTATCTAATATTACTTGGTTGGTACAGTCAACTGTACATAGTATGGAAAAAATAAATTCGGTGGTACAGTCAACTGTACATAGTATGGAAAAAATAAATTCGGTGGTACAGTCAACTGGAGCAGCTAATCGGAACCACTAAAATAAAAGAATAATAAAGAATTTATTCATAGCCACACACACACACATGTTATATAAAAAATAAGGGAAATACAAAAGAAAAAAACAGGTACGTAATAAACAAAAACATAGGCCTATGGATTTGAATTAAGAACATAATACAACAGCAAACATGCTGTACCCTTTTTAACCCTTAGGACTCTACTACATACTAAACATCATGTTCATGAAGACCGCATGGACTATTCGTACATTTAACTTTTTCTTAAATAGGTATTGGGTCGTAGGTGCCTAACTAACGGGTGCGCCTTGGAAGAAAAGAAATAGATCATAGATCTAGAAAACTTATTCAAAAAAGTTTTTTTCAATATCTACTGTTTTTTTCTCCATCTACTGATTTTACTGATTTCAACTTTCTACTATTTAGTCAAAATCGATCTTGCACTGTTTCTAACAAAAAAATAATGGACGAAATCGGACGACGACGACGCGATAATGAATTTCAACTCCGTACAGATTTTGATTTTCATCTCCTCTCCAAAGGGAACCATAACTACTGAAATATGGGATAAAATGTATTCTATGTCCTTCCTCGTAGTACAAACTCAAATCGTGCCAAGTTGCATTTGAATTCATTCAGTTGTTTCGACGTGATGCGCGGCCAAGATACAATCAGACAGAACGGCCAAAAATTAAAAAAATACAGTTTTGACTTCAGTATCGATAACAAAGTGCCCTCCAAAAAAAATCTATATATATATTCAATGTACAGAGTTCGATCTGTTACAATTTTATTATAAGTATAGATAATTTGTTTCTATTCGTTGTCACTTTCTTTGTAAAAAAAGATTCTCATGTTAAATCCTTATATTTGTAATTCCAGAGCTGCACGATGCGCTGAGAACCGCGCGGTCGCAAGAGATCAAGATCCCTTTCGGCGTCGGCGTCGCGGGCCTGGCTGCGCAGACGAAGAACCCTATCAACATCAGGAATGCCTACTCAGACCCTAGGTAACATTTAGTTTACCTTGCAGCTACCTTGCATGCAGGGTTGGCCATACTCACCACGCTGGGCAGGCGGATTGGTGATCGATGTGGCGTGAAAATACACAGAAGGAAGTTGCTCCCTCTCTTCCTTAGTCTTACGAAACCCACGGGCTGAGTTGGCGGGGTCGATTTTTAAGCCACGGCCATCACTCTAAGGCCTGTATCATGAAAGCTTGCTCGTAATAAATCTATGCTAGCGTGACGTTTGCCATAGAACAGCGTTACTCAAGCTTAGATCGATGACTGAGCGAGCTTTCATAATATGGGCCTTATTAGATTACAAAAGGCGAAAGATTAAATGTAAATGTTTGTTCCTTTTCACGCCAAAACTACATTTTTTTTTAAATGTATGTTTATATCGGTTTTGTACTTACTGTGTGAGGTGTTTGAGCAGCAAATAAATGATTTTCTATGTCTAAATTAATCGGGCTGAAGCTTTGCAATTATACATTTCCAGACCTTCAGATTACATAATATAATGTAAACTACTCTTTATTTAGGAAAAACGCGTGTGAAACTGTAACAAATAGCTAATATCCCGTAAACTTCATATGTAGTAACATATAAACTTACCTTTACAGCTTTTTGAAGTTTTCTCTCGCTCAAAGCTTCTTACGTCACAATCGCTAAGTTTTCTTCACGTACTATCTACGGAAAAGCTGGGTTCCTGTTTTCAACTTAGTTCGTAACATGTTGCACTTAGAACTTAAAAGCTTAGTTGAGATATCTAGGCACTTCCTTTGTTAGGAAGTTTAGCAGGTAGGGAGGAGAATAGGTAACTCATGTAGCTAGGAGTTTAAGTGTGAAAGGAGGGAAGGGACGCCTTTGCTCAGTAGTAGGACAGTATAGGCAATTAATTTTTAATAAACTAGGAACTCTTTAATTTCAGGAAATAATAATATTGTCTTCACAACAATTGTACGGTCCGGTTAATAAGGTATCGAGAAACTAGAATCGTCGTTAATATAATTACAGATTCAACTGTGAAATTGACGCTCGAACAGGATACAAGACGGATCTGATCCTTTGCATGCCCATCTGCAATTACGAAGGGGACGTGGTTGGGGTGGCGCAAATCATCAACAAAACTGACGGTGAGTTGATAACCGTCCGTTCATCAGCACCATCCGATGAGAATTATGATTGTTTACTAGGAATAACAGACTCCCTGTCCCTATCATTATCACCTAGGTATATTTTAGTTTTAAGTAATTATTTAGTTAAACAAATTAATTCAAGACACACGTCTTGAGTTACTCGTATACTTTTAAGAAAACGGTTTAACTTCTATAATAAAAAAGATCACTTTACCTATTTCTTGTTTGTTTTATAATTGTGTTTTCATTTATTTTTTTATAAATCACATCTCCCTTGGATATTATATATACATAGGTATACATTTTGTTTTATATGTATAAGTATTATTTAGTTTGAAAGACATAAACTTAATCTGGGTTTTTCTTATTTTAGTTACACCATGTTTGGTAGTTCTCTGTGAAATTTTATTTTTAATTTTATTTTGGTTGCTCATCATATTATGTAGTAAGCTAGTAAGTTGTCCGAAATTTCGTTAAGTCAAACTAGTGTTGTACAGTGTCTCCAAGGTACTGGCTTTGTCAACTGTGGAGACCGCAGGAAAAGTATAAGACTGTTAATAACAGTAAAAATAACAGCAAAAAACAAACAAAAAACAACAACAAAACAAAACAACAAACAAACAAAACACAACAGTAAAATTATAAAATAACAGTATTTTTTTTTTAGATATTTAAATAATCTTAATAACAGTAAAATTATTTTGTATATGTTAACCCTGCCATGCACTACACATATTAGTTGACCTAATATTAGGTCCTTACATATGAAATTGGCGTTTTTCGTACTGGCCACTTTAATCACAAATTTCTCCTCTTTGGTAAGGAATTCCAAATTCAAATTTGTACAGCTATAGACTCATGTATTTGTGCTTCGATGATCGTCATTCATTTGTTTTGTTTTCTTCTGTTTTTTTCTGTTTGCGTCACTCATTTTACAAAATGGAAAACTTAAAATATCGCATTATTTACGAGTACGAGTTCCGCCGTGGCACTAGTGCTGCGGAAACAACTCGAAGGGTGAATGATGTGTATGGCGGTCGTGTTGGGAGGAACAAAAAGTCGAATATTTTTTAATATAATATATTTAATTAATCAAAGTATGAACCATTATTTTCTATGCACTTTTGCCATCTTATAGGTAGTTCATTGATCCCTTTACTAAAAAAACCAGTCGGACGGGAATCAATAAAATCTTTGAAGGCGATTTGGACTGCCCCATCGGAGTTGAATTTTTTCCCTTGCAAGAAGTTATCCAAATTTCGAAAAAAATGGTAATCTGTTGGAGCAAGGTCCGGGGAGTACGGAGGATGTCTTAGACTTTCCAATTGAAGCTCTTCTAATTTAGTAGCCGTCTGTTGCGCAGTGTGTGGTCTAGCGTTGTCGTCGCTAGCTTTTCCATCATGGTTTGCGATTGCTGACAATAGACATCAGCCGTAATAGTCTGGCCAGATTTGAGAAAACTGTAATGAACAATACCGGCACTAGTCCACCAAACGCTTACAAGTAACTTTTTTGGGGTTAATTTTCGCTTGGGGCAGGATTTGGCTGGCTGGGCAGGATCCAACCATTGCGCTGAGCGCTTCCGATTATCGTAAAGAACCCATTTTTCATCACAGGTAATGATTCGGTTTAAAATACCTTCATTATTGTGCCGGTTTAGTAATGTAACGCAGCAGTCGACGCGCGTTTGCCGGTTTGCTTCAGTCAATTCGTGAGGTACCCACCTTTCAAGCTTTTTAATCTTCCCAATTTGCTTCAAGTGAATTAAAACAGTTTTATCACTAACATCGCAGCCTGCAGCTAACTCGGACGTGGTTTGCGATGGATCCGCTTCCACAATAGCCTTCAACTCTTCATTATCAACTTGAGTCTCAGGCCGTCCACGGGGCTTGTTCTGCAGGTCAAAATTTCCAGAACGAAAACGTTGGAACCAAAAACGAACTGTGTTTTCTTTTGCAACACGACCGCCATACACATCATTCACCCTTCGAGTTGTTTCCGCAGCACTAGTGCCACGGCGGAACTCGTACTCGTAAATAATGCGATATTTTAAGTTTTCCATTTTGTAAAATGAGTGACGCAAACAGAAAAAAACAGAAGAAAACAAAACAAATGAATGACGATCATCGAAGCACAAATACATGAGTCTATAGCTGTACAAATTTGAATTTGGAATTCCTTACCAAAGAGGAGAAATTTGTGATTAAAGTGGCCAGTACGAAAAACGCCAATTTCATATGTAAGGACCTAATATCAAGTTCTATAAGTTAAACAATGGTTATTATTGTTTTTAAGCAACATTTTAAAGCATGCTGTGTCTTCCCTACCTATCATAGGTACACAGGATGGACTTTTTCAACGGGGCAGTTGGGGCAGTTACATTAATCGGTGTAGCTTCAGGAAAATGGTCTTAGGAGACTATCCAGGGGATCAAAATTTCTCTAAAAATTATGGATAGTCTTATGGACCATTTTCCTATAGCTACACCGCATTTTGCTATAGTTACTGCCCCATCGAAAAAATCCATTCTGTATATGTATTAGAGCATGACTGTCATAACTATATGTAGTTGATAAGCTATGAATATTGTATTCTATTCGTGAACCTTATTAATTAAATAAATAAGCACAGAGAAGTCTATATTTTCACATCTACGAGAGAAATAAAGATACATATAATTATAACAACACTAGCAGAGAAAAACAGAGATGATGGGAGAGCCAAGGTTTGTAACTAAATAATACATTTACTTTGACTAGGTTCCATTCAAAGCTGACAACGCGTAGATTGGACCAGAAATATGACGTCAAACATAAAAAGAGTTGCGCTGCAGAAAGCTTAACCGATTCAAGTTTATTTAAAAGTCAAAGAAACAGTTTCAAACAATCTAGAGATAGCTCAACTGATCCGTATTTAACTATCAATACCAATCGGAAGCGTCTTCGAGACGCTGGCTGCATTGCCCCGCTGTTTATTTATGCTGATGCGCTGCGCCAGATGCTCACCAGCTCTCGACTTACAGATGATCTCCAGCTCTCAATTTACAGACGCTCTAACAGAATTTGGAAAACGGTGAAAAATTGTTAAAAAACTAATGAAATGTTTTCATTCTCCATCAGGCTCCAAAGAGTTCTCCCCGCGCGACGTGGAAGTCTTCCGCCGATACCTCACCTTCTGCGGCATTGGCATCCAAAACGCACAGCTCTTCGAGTCCTCAGTCCTGGAATACAAGAGGAACCAGATCCTGCTGGCTCTAGCGAGGAGCATCTTTGAGGAACAGAGCAATTTGGAGTGTCTGGTCACGAAGATCATGACAGAAGCGAGGGAACTTCTGAAGTGCGATCGGTGTGCTGTGTTTATTTTGGACACGGATCACTGTGAGTCGGTGAGTTTATAAAATAACTGTTAAGATCAGATAAGACTTTAACTGTTCTTCTTGAATCACAATCAACTTGCACAAACAGATGTACATCTTGTTCTGTCGGAGGCTGCATGCTTCACTTTGCTTCAGGTGAGACTTAGTGCTTCATCAGTTCATAATTACAGCAGCGGCTTTCCTTAATAAACACCAAAGACCCTGCCCCTGTCTTCAGCCGTACCCAGCAGTTTTTCGCAGGTCTTCTTCCCTTTCGCAGGTCGCCGGCCACTGGGCGTCATATCCTAGGTACATTTCCCGTGTCGCGATCTCCACTAAAGAACAAGTTTTCCTATGATAAATTTATTGAATTTACCTTCCAGAGCCATCTAGAAAGGATAGTCCAACGGCCCGGCGGCCAACCGTCCACCACGCTAGCGCTCCCCCCGCCGGCGCCGACGCGGTTCCACACGTTGTTCGAGCTAGGAGCGCGCCAGTCGAGGACCACGCTCACGCCGCGACACGACAACACTTCTACTCTGGCTAGCATAGCTCTCACTGTAAGTATCACCAGGCCAGCGCTCCTCCGCGCCGACGCACGTTGTTCGAGCTAGGGGCGCGCCAGTCGAGGGCGCGTCACCAACTGACACCTTGCGTTTCAGATTCCTAAGAAATAAATGTCAGAATCATTTTCATAGTAAGGTCATCGAATGAACGGATCGGCCGTCCTTCGTTTTGTGCGATTACACGTGACCGATGACGTCAAATCGCAAAAAAACGATGTTCGTTTTTTCAAAGTAGACTTCCTGTCATCTGACACACATACAAGCTCTGTCTACTTTAGATCCAGATGTGTTGTGCGGAAATGTCCAGAATTGTTATTAATTATTATTAAAAATGGCAGTGGCCTTTATTAACAAAGAAAATTACAATTAATAATAAAAACAAATTAGAACTTACAATTGAAACTAATTGTTTCAATTATAATTGTAGCTAACTGCAGACTGTTGCAAACTATCTACAGGTAGCTGAACTGATATCAATATCAGTCGGAAGCGTCCCTAAGACGCTGGCTGCATTGCCCCGCTGCATGGCAATGCTGATACGCTGCACCAGATACCCACTAGCTCTCGGGTCACGCTTCGCTTCGACCAGACGCTCAGATAACTTTTTAAAACGGACCCACGGACCACGGTCTCGACCCCACATGGAGCAAATGTGTAGGCTCTGTCGAGACCTGCATATCTATTATCAATTTAATCCTTCCAGGTAGCCCAATCCAACCAATTCCTGAACATATCGGACGTGGGCCAGTGGAGACGAGACAACGGCATGCAGGCAGCCACAGACGATGCGGTCCACGTGCGGACCATGCTGTGCATGCCGATCGTCAATGCGAATAAGGACGTCATAGGAGTGGCGCAGCTCATCAATAAGGTAAGGAGACTAGGACCCCTATTATGAAAGCTTGCTTAGTTATAGATCTATGCTTGAGTAACGTTTATGTCTTACAATACTGTCTAACAATAAGTCTATACTTATAAGATTAAGTAAGTAATAAGTACTTATATAATTATGTCTAATTTATAACCTTGATATAGTTTTGATGAATAAACTACTTTTTATTCATAGGAAAGCATAGATCTATGACTGAGTAAGTTTTTATAATATGGGCCTAAGAGTCGCCCCTTCCAACTCAGTCTGTGCCTGGAGAGTGCGTGGTAGATCACTTGTCGGATTACTGTGTAAGCAATTCCTATGTAAGCCTAGTGTGATGTGTAAGCCGTGTGTAATGTGTAACCCGTGTGTGATGTGTAAGCCGTGTGTAATGTGTAACCCGTGTGTGATGTGTAGGCCGTGTGTAATGTGTAACCCGTGTGTGATGTGTAAGCCGTGTGTAATGTGTAAGACGTGTGTGATGTGTAAGCCGTGTGTAATGTGTAAGCCGTGTGTAATGTGTAAGACGTGTGTGATGTGGGAGCCGAATTCAGTCAGAGTTTTGCTAGACTCTAGGTCCGTATTTTACGAGTTAAACATAAACATAATCATAAAATATATTTATTTGCAGCAAAAACAAACAATCATGTTACATCATACTAAACTCGGTTCTAGAACCCTAGATATTTTTTGTAAACAAAGGCGTTACAAAACCAAAGAAATATTGGTGGTAAATATTTTATAACACTGGTATCATCGGAGGCAATAGCAGAAGTTCGAAACAGTTTTTAGTTATGAAAGCTTTCATTGATCATTTCACCAGTAGCTCGTTCCTTTTCTATTCGAATATCGCTCGAATTTGTACATTTTTCGCTGGGCGTGAGCAATTATGTGTTGTTGAAGTTTGTGTTTTGGTTTTTAGTGATTACAATCCTGTTACCTTGTTGTTATCTGCTATTGTTATTAGTTTTTGTTAAGTTTTTATTCATAAAAGTCTTTGTTGACATAAAATATCTTGAATTCTAAATCCAAGTATAGAGGCATGCAACTGATACAAAACTATATTGTTATCGATGGATCTCACACTAGGCCGAGCCTGTATCGTATATTCGGATCGGATGCAGGATGAAAAGCAATATCTGAATAGGTCTAAGTTTTTATTTCCTTATTTTCACGGATGCAGTGCGTAACCGTTCTTATCTAATAAGTAAATAAAAACTGAAAAGAGATAGTTATAAACTATTTTGACCCTGTCATCTTACTTTCAGGAAAACGGCTCCCAGTTCACAGAAGGCGACATCTCGATATTTGAGGCGTTCGCCATATTCTGCGGGCTCGGTATACACAACACGCAGATGTACGAGAACGCATGCAAGCTGATGGCGAAGCAGAAGGTAGGCTTAAAGACATTTACATCCAGCACCTCCATCGCACACCACAAAAAAAAAACATCAAATATAGGCTTAAACTCTTAATCCTAGCCGGATGTTGGCCATTCGCGGCGAGCATGATACGTTACGCCGTGTGCTACAATCCGTCTCGTTGCTCGTTGCGAGCGCCGTCGTTCTTGTCTGCTGACTGCACGAACGCTCGCTGTGTATCACATTACTCTCACACACACGCACACACACACACACCTACGATACCTATATTATACGTATTCACAGCACTTTCTAAGAGTTGTTTAATTATTATTACGTACCTATTTAACTTCATACTTACTACTAATTTTAATTTTACTATGTTTTTAATTTATCTTTAAATAACTTGATTAAGTAATATCAGAGACTAGTAATAGTCTCTGGTAATATGTACACATTCTTATAATTTATTTATATAGTGCCAAGGAGGCGGGCGGCGGGGCGATGCGGCAGCTCCACAGATTTAACTATTGCTGACTCATCGTTCATTTTTATCTTATTTATTATGTACCTTGTGTTTTTTTTTGTATTACATTACGCCCCGTAACACCTATAGTACCCGGCTTACATTCATATGACACTGACGCAATTGTTTCCCGCTTCAAACGAGTAGCCCGCGAGCTGTCTGTCATCTGATGCCGTCAATATGAAATGCATCTAAATGTTACGAGTTAAAGCCCATATTTGAATGCACATTTTACGCTGTGCGGTAGCAGTAAGCCCCTGATTCTGACAACTTTTAAAGCCCTTATTCTGCAGCCTCTGCATACAGTGATAAAAGTGTTAACACTAGTTCTATGTAATTTGTCTGAATTTTATTGGAATAAATATTGTAATTGAAAGATATAAATAATTAGATAAGTATAAAGGTTCGGTTAAGTATATGCGTCATACCATAACACAAGCTCTGCTTAGTTTGGGGCTAGATGATGCTGTGTATTGTCCAGCATTATTTATTTACTAGCTGCTGCCCGCGGCTTCGCACCCGATTTTTAAGTAGCTTATATCCGTTCCCGGAATACCATTTACCTCTCTGCTAAATTTTATTGAGATCCGTTCAGCCGTTTAGGCGTGAAAAGGTAACAGACAGACAGAGTTACTTTCGAATGTATAATATTAGTATGGATGATAATTAATATAGATAATAATTAACAAAGAAAATTACAATTAAATAATATAAACAAATTAGAAGTAGTATTTACAATTGAAACAATTGAGCTAACTACAGACTGTTGCAAACAATCTACAGGTTATTTTACTAGTATACTTTTCCAGGTGGCGTTGGAATGTCTATCGTATCACGCGACAGCCTCCACTGAAGACACCAGCAAGCTGTGCCAGGAGGTGATACCGTCTGCTGAGACATACAATCTCTTCAGCTTTCAGTTCCATGGTAACTGAACTTAATTATGAATACCAGTCTTTGTCAATTTTATTTATTTTAATGTATTAAATCTGCATGATTTTTTACCTAAATCATTAGTTGTGATAATTTTAGATGACGTGTGGTGCCGGCTTAGTATTTGCACCACCCCAACTCTTCCCGCGGTTGTCGTAAGAGATGACTTAGGGATATCCACCGGGGGCCCCTGCAGAACAATTCTACCACCGAACTGCGATCCCCAACCCGCATGCCTAGCGTGGGGATTATGGGCATTACCCCCGTGAGATAAAAACCATTAAGGTGCTTATCAGGGGGAGGCCTGGGTCCAGCAGTGGTCCAAAAGAGGCTGCAGAGGTGGAGGTATACTTAGATCAGCTTGCCATACTCTCGTCATATTTTTTGCATACCGATATACATGGTCATATAAAATTGGTCAAACTAGTTGTGTCATAAATTATTTAACCATCTTTGTTAACATGTGTTTTTGCAAATAAGTTATCTTTATCATAGTCCACTGCTGGTTATAGGCTTCGCATAATGAGCATCATAACGCGCTGGCCTCTGGCCAGAGGGCATCCTAATATCCATTTATTTTGTATAATATAAAACCCTGACGATGATTTTGGGGACTTGGAAACTCGGGTACAGAGAACTTTCGTTAAGATAACCATCATAACATGAGAACTGCTGCACCGATTTTCATAAAAAATTGCCAAGAACTCTCTCGATCAAGCCACCTTTCAAACAAAATCATCATCGGTTCATCCATTTGGGAGCTAGGATGGGACAGACAAACGCAAATTTCTAACAGTTTTGTAGAATAATTAAGTTGTTTCCATTACAGATTTCGATTTGTCTGACGAAGATACCTGTAGAGCTACCCTTAGGATGTTCCTCTCATGCAGCCTCGTGGAGAAGTTCCATATACCGTACGATGTGAGTACGGAATGAGTGTCTTAGACCGGGGAGGATTGTAATTAGGCTAAGACTGGACCTGTTTGGCCGCGCATGTCAGAATAAACAATTTTCGTAAATAAATAAATCATGCTGGACAATCCACACAGCATCATCTAGCCCCAAGCTAAGCGGAGCTTGTGTTATGGGTACTAGATAACTGATACATAATTATACTTAATATATTAAATAGATATTATAAGTTTTATTGTACATATAAAACATTAAGAACATCCGGAAAAAATATTTGCAGATCGTACAAACATTTGTTCCGAGACGGGAATCGAACCCGCAACCACCTGCGTTGGTAGGCGCACCTTCCCCGCCGCGCCACAGATGTTGTCTAAACGAAGTAATATTATAGTTACTTTAGTAACATAGGTTCTTTTTTTTTTGTGCTTCATTTCGTTTTCCTCTATATTTGTTTTGAAAAAGCTTCAAATATATTATTTTATCCTCTTTATTCTCTCGCGAGCAAAATTTTAAAAATTTACAATATTCATAGTTTAGAAATTTGTGTAATGAACTGAATTGTTCTTAATTACACGGCTACCAATGGATGAGGTTTATCGTAGTCTCAGCAATAACAATTTTTAGCTACATCGGTTTTTTTATTGTCTTATTATTATTCCAGGTCCTATGCCGCTGGATCCTCAGCGTGAAGAAGAACTACCGTCCGGTGAAGTACCACAACTGGCGGCACGCGCTCAACGTCGCGCAGACCATGTTCGCGATGCTCAAGACTGGCAAGATGGAGCGGTTTATGACAGACTTGGAGATATTAGGTAGATAACGATTAACAACTTATGGGAATCGATACTTACTCCTATCAGGGCTCAGCGACCCGAGTGTACTATCTTGGCCTCCGATAAGATAGGTCGCTATTTTTAGGGTTTCGATCGGGACCCTTATAGTCTCCCTCTGTCTGTCTCTTTTTTCCTCGTGAATATCTCAGCAACTACCAAAGCTATTAACTTGAAATTTAAACAATAAATATCGTGCGCCTGTACAGATTAAAAGAGTCGAAACATTAATAAATAGCCCCTAATCTCCGAAGTTTAATAAGCGATCCAACGGTTTTTTTTTGTGTACCTAGTCTTAATAATATATACATATGTATTTATCTACCCTACTGTTTAAAGATATTCATTAAATAGCGGAGTAATTCATCATCCTACATGCCTACGGCCCATTTAGGACGAGCTGTAGAAAACCAAAATAAATAATATTTTCATAATTGTTCAAGTAGTTGTAAAATAAGTTAATTGTGCTTTGATTTGTAACCTATGTTTGTACATATCTGACGCCAGGTCTACTAGTAGCCTGCCTCTGTCACGACTTGGACCACCGAGGCACCAACAACGCGTTCCAGACGAAGACGGAGAGCCCCCTGGCCATCCTCTACTCCACGTCCACCATGGAGCATCATCACTTCGACCAGTGTGTTATGATACTGAACAGTGAAAGCAATAATATATTTCAGGTGAGAGAGAAAAAGAAATAAAATATATTTTACAAAATACAATAAATCTTTACATCAGTAATATGATATACTGTATTACCAAAGAAAATTACAATTAAAGAAAACAAATACCTATCAGAATTAGTATTTATATTTACAATGGAAACAGATGTGCTAACTGCAGACTGTTGCGAACAATCCTGAGGGGTAGCAACTCAACTATTTTACATCAGTACCTACATGACAGAGGGATATGTATGACCACCATCAAACATCAGAATGGCCGCTTCTCATTCATCGAACAGGCTAAGAACCTTGAAATATTTAACTTGTCGAAAAACAACTAAACCATTCGGCTCGATCGAATCCTAACGATATGTTTAGGGATTCGGAGATCGGATTCGAGACCCTTATGGTCTCGCTTTGTCTGTCCTTTTTTCCGCCTTTATTATCTCAGCAGCAAATAACTTGAAATTTAAAATAATATTACATTGCGTGCGCTTGTACAAATTAAAAGAACAATAATATTTTCAGTAGAAATTGTGACGTCGAAATTTGAAGAGACCTACAAGGTCAAGTGGGATATCAAATTAATGGTATCAGTTTGTACATTTCAAAATAGTTTTTGAAATTTCTGTAGATTTCATATTTTTTGAAATATTTTGAAAAAACTCGAATAATTACCCACTCCCTTATCTCCGAAGTTTGCAGAGCGATCCATCTGAAATGTATACAATGTATCGTTTGTAGAGAAATAGGAAATAGAAGTTACTTTAGAACACTTTCTGAAAATGGTTAAAAATCATTTTGAAAATTTTGATATCCCACTCGGTTAGGTTGGGTGGCCAACCTAACCGAGTGGGATATCAAATAAGGTATCGGTTTAGGTACAAAACAGTAGGTATTTGAAATTTCTATAGAACGCATATATATTGAAATATTTTGCTCGAAAATTACAAAAATATAAAATTACTCGAAAATTTTACTGTTACCCTCTATACTCTGATGTTTGCAAGCCGATACATCTGAAATGTAGGTACCTACCTTTAATTTTTAGGTATTCAATAAATATCAAAGTCTATAATCCTATATTACATATTGGTATACTTGACAAACGTTCGAAACCCTCGGCGCGCGAGACACACTCACACCTGACGGATCTTGTTTTAGTTATTAAAACGCTTTCATGCGCCAAAACGACCAGTGAACTAGAATCTATTACAGCATTGGCATTTATATGAAATAAATTGTTTCAAAGCAGATACTACCTACATTTTCACCAGCTGTATAACTTGTAGATCGCAGAAAATATTAAAAACAGAACTATGTGAATTTCCCGCTACAAACCATCTTAGAATCACATCACTCTGTTTTAACAAACAACTGCCGTACCCTAAAGTCTACGTCTCCACGTACGAACTTGAAGTACGTGGTTTTTAAGATCGCGAACTTACTCCGCTCGACGTCGGTGACACACATGAAGCTTACTCACTCTGTATTGCGATGTCGTCGACAGAAGCAGCTTTGCGTTTTATAGTAGAGATGGGTTACGAGCAAAATTTCAAACTTGTCGGATCGCCAACGAACTTACTCTTTAGCTTTATTTTTTTTAGGCTTTAAAGTATGCGTACTTCGGGTTACACACCAGCGAAAAAGGTCGTCGAGCAACAAGTTCGCGAATTTACTCGCACGTCTATCACCCACTAAGACATTCGTTCTTTGCAGGCCCTCTCACCAGACGACTACAGGGATGTCATGAAGGTGGTCGAGACAGCGATTCTGTCCACGGATCTGGCGATGTACTTCAAGAAGAAATCCAAGTTTCTTGATCTAGTGGAGAACGGGGAGTTCGATTGGCAGAGTCAAGAGAAGAAAGAATGTAAGTAATGTAGAGGTAAGGTACCTCAGTTATTGCACCTGCACATAAAAAACTTCACCTGTTTGGTGTTTTTTTGAGGTGTTGCAAATATGTTATAGTCATTTATGAAGGGGTCAGGGGCATATTTATTCGAAAAATCTTAAACTTGTGGACGCCTTCATTCGTGATAAAATAATAGTCTAAGGCGGATCCAAGATATATTTCTACACAAGGGCCCAATTTTAAAGACACTTTTGTGACGGTCGGGAATGTTTTTAGTTGTGTATGTAAGGGCAGCTAAGACAAAAGAGCGGCGGTCAGCTTGATCCACGAAATTTCCATTACTTTGAAAGGGGTATTTCCTCCAGAAGATTGATTGATGACTTCTGGAGGAAGGTTCCTGTATCCGGACCTGGCTTCCCCGATTAAATATATTAGAATGAACATCCTATAGAACGTACCTACCTCTAGTCATAGCAAGTCTTCCTAAAAGTGCCCCTGCTCGTAAAATGAGCTTGTTTTATACACATCATGTTGTATCCATGTTGAAGTATAAATACGTCACGAGTGATTTTATACTTCATGATCATTTAATAGTACAATAATTCGTTACTGCACGCTTTCTGTCAACTCCAAACACTCCAAAACATTCTCCTGTATCCAGTGCTGTGCGGCATGATGATGACGGCGTGCGACGTGTCGGCCATCGCCAAGCCATGGGAGGTGCAGCACAAGGTGGCCAAGCTGGTGGCCGACGAGTTCTTCGACCAGGGAGACCTGGAGAAACTGCAGCTCAACGAGCCGCCCATCGCTATGATGGACAGGTAAGGCTTGGATATACAGGGTGCCACGAAACATGTGTACTTAGCCGAAAGGGAGTGACATTAGACCCTGAGGGGATCATCTTTTGTACTAAGATTTTATGAATTACATAAAAAAAATTAGAGAGTCTTTTCTTCATAGTAATGGTCTTCTACATATATTACATAACTATTATAAAAAAATATTTGTTAGGTATTTAATTTTTTATCAGTATAATTTTTTTAAGGATTGCAAAAGGACATGACAAAATACGAAAAGACAGGTTTAGCTGAAAAAAATAGCATAAAATATTTGTGTAATATTTTGTAATGTTAAATAATGCAAGAGTGCGTGTAAAAGAACAGGAATAGAAAGAGGAAAAACATATTTATCAAAAAAACTCGTCCGCGGACGAGTTGTCCACTTCACTTTTGAGTAGGGGTACAACTTGTCCGAATCGAAAGTCTCTTGGTTTTTTATTCAGACGAGTTGTACCCCTACCCCGAAGTGAAGTGGTGGTGCACATTCTAACCACTGTGAACACAAATATACGATCGGTGGACATACTAATTTAATTTCTGTTTTTTTAGTTATCTTGTTTACGGTTACAGAGAGAAAAAAGACGAGCTGCCCCAGATGCAAGTTGGCTTCATCGACATGATCTGCCTCCCGCTGTACAAGGTGATGTGCGAGACCTTCCCGTGGATGGAGCCTCTCTACGCCGGCACCGCCGAGAACAGGTAACTTACTCCTCTGGCTCAGCGACCCGAAGTGTGTCTTCCTCCGATAAGAGAAGTCGCCGTTTTGCCCTGTCTGTGCGGTTTCCCGCCAGTCCTCCGCTTGTACTCGTAGCTCACGCAGTTCCGCTTTCAGCATATTTTTCCAGCCGAGAACAGATATTTGAAGAAGGATAAGAGTAGGTAGGTTATTATATAATTAATTATAGTACACTAGTCGGTCTGTCTATAATAGGACATTATTCAACTGAAAGGTACTATACGATGTACTTCATTTTAGTTATTTATTTAAATATATGTAGGTACTTATGTAAGATAACAATTATGGCTACAAAATTTACACTAGGATAATTCCTGTGTCGTAAAGTTTTCATTTAGTTTTATTTCTACAAACTTTATAATTCTGGAAGCTAAATAAATTAGGATATTCAAAATAGCCAAGTACTTATTCTAATTAAACGCTCAGTAGGTTAATTTATTTATATATCCTCGCGTTTGCAATCGACGTAGAACGACTGGTGGATGTAAATTTTTACTGTATCATAGCATTTACTAGAACGTACCTACATGTAGATCTTATAGACACTTAATTTTTAAGTTGATATAAGGTTAGTTCTATAAACTTTACACTAGGTTATTCCTGTGTCGTAAAGTTTAATTTTTTTTAATTGTGCATATTATGTATCATATGGGAACAATATAGATATGTACATAGCTTTGAACGTAGATTTAATAAATGAGTGTAGTAGGTTGGAAATACAACACTTACAACTTTTATTTACAGTATTTACATTGATATCTATTTCTTTAAAATCTTAGTCAGAGGCAGAGTGCCCAGAATGCTGGCAACATTGCCACGTTGAATGGCAATGCTAATTCGTTGACCGAAATAGAAGCCAGCATTCCGATCATCTGTAGACTCTACGAGAAGTAAGATCTTTATAAATTGTGCGTGTCCCAGGACCCCAAGGACCAAGGGTTTCAACCCCAAACGACTCAAATAGGCATCTAACCTCGATATTCTAAGTATTTATTCATCAATCCATCACAGTTTGTGAGGAGGTCTTGAAAGTGACAGATAAGTAATGGGAACCCTGGGGTGCTATTCATTGTGAGAGGTGGCCAGTTAGCTACCTCTCACATCAAAACTAATTCAAAAGCGACAGTAATTCTACCTCCCTGTCTGACTGTTATTACCTTTTCACACTTAAACGGCTAAACGTATCCTTATAAAATTTAACAGAGGAGTAGACGGTTTCCCGCGTGAGGACATACGCTACTTATCATCCCACAAAAGTGCGTGCGAAGCCGCGGGCGAAAGCTAGCAACTTTTAGGAAGTAAAGTTAACTGAGAATTATTGTAATTCCAGGCGCCGCTGGCAGGACCTGGCGGAGAAGGTGGAGATGGGGCTGACGTGGATCGACCACGACACCATCGATAAGCCGATCGAGGAGTTTACTGGTGAGGACACGTGCCTTAGTTGTTGCGGTCGCGGCGAAAGAATCGACCCTTCCCTCTCAGTCCGTGAATGAGAGGGAAGGGCAGCGGCTTCCTTTCGTGTATTATTAACACCACAACTGCGATCACCAATCCGTTTGCAAAGCGTGGTGATTATGTTAAAACCAGGTACGTTCAGCAGTGGACATGGGGTCATGTGCTAAAGAGGTACGTAGCGTAAAATTGCCTTGTTTTATTTATTCTCATTTCTAACAGGATACAAAATGATTTGATTGTTTTGAAAAAACTAAAAACCAACTTTGAATCCCTTAGTTTTAAACTGTTTTTTAGTTTTGCGGGATAAATACTAATCCCTCGGAAATAAAATTCGGGCCACCCCGGGTTTTATCCTCTATAAAACTGCAAAATAATCATTTAAATCGGTTCATAAATGACGGAGAAATCGACAAACATACAAAGAAAAAAAACATACTTACAGCCGAACATAGCACCATCTCCTCTTTTCAAAGTCGGTTAAAAATAACCTCTCCTCAAGTGTTTCCTTCTGTTGAAATGAATAAACAACACTGTCGCTAAAAGGGCGCAACATGCGCTATTTTGTGAAAAGCATAGGATTTCGCGTTCATAGGAGCGAGACAGAGCATACGTTTTTGGAGCAGCGTAAGCGAAAAATCAAGTTTGTGCTTATTTACAAGAAAACTACAACACTTATGAAGAAACTGGTTCAAGCAACCAAGTAATTAGTAATAACCTACGAATCAAAACACAAGGAATTTTAATAGACCGCAGGGTTCCTGAGATCTCCACCAAATTATGTGCACTTTCATGATTTTTTCGTAATCGTGTTTTCACATTTAAGGAACCAAAGAAAAAAATGTAAAATTTTATGTAATTTGAGTTTTTTACCCGTGAGTAGGTACTGAGATCTCTGCCTAGTTTGACAACCAAATTAGCCTCTTAATATTGTTCTGTTTATCTGGATTAATTAGCATTCACTGCCCAGCCTCTGCAGTGCAACTCGAAGGGACGCGTCGCACTCGCAGCTGGCTGAACACGCCCATGACAATCATGAACTATGAAAGTGGTGGCTTCCTGTAGGGCCAGATGTAAGAATATCAAGGAGAAATTATTTATTTATTGCAGCTTCCAACGAAGCAATCAAAGACGTGGAGTTCACAGTGACGACTCTGAACTGCTCCAAGGCAGAGGGCAGCACAGCTCTCATGAAGCCTATCAAGCATCCCTTCTCCTCACTGCGCCGGGAGAAACCTAGCAGCGTGGCGACCCGACCGGCTAGGAAAAAACTTACAAGGTACTTTTTTTGATTAGATGTCTGGTATACAGGGTGCGACGTAACATGTGTACTAAGCCGTGCCGTAAGGGGGTGATTCGGGACCCTGAGGGGATCAACCTGTGAATAACGGTTTTTTGAATTTTTAATAATTTTTATTTATTTTGAAACTTTAATTTCTATTCGTGTTCTTATATTGTTGTTATTTTACATTATTTAACATTATACAATATTACGAAAATGGTTGTTTCTTTTTATTTACAGCTAAACCAGTGTTTTGTTATGAAATTATAACAAAACAATGGTGTAAATCCTTTGAAATTTTCAAATAAATAACAATAATGTAGGAATAAACGGTATGAAGAAAAAATTAACTCATTAAAAAAAAAATCGTAGAACTCCTTGGTGTCCAGAATCACCCCGTTTCGGCTTAGTACACATGTTACGTGGCACCCTGTATAACCTGCGTACAGTGACGTTCATTGATATGTAACCACACTGTAAAGTTTGAAGTCAATTTCTATTGAAACAGAAATATTTTAAAACTTTCAGTAAAATGGAGATATTTAAGAAAACAACAAATTTAATGTTAGAAAATCTAAACTGTCTATGAACGCCACTGTACCATATAGAATGTGATAATGACGTCACCTCTCATGCTGTCCTGCTCAGCTCCAATCAGATCTTGGACAGCATGAGATATGACGTCATTCTCAATCCCATTCTTTGAGTACGCAGGTTATATAGGAACGTTAATTCCTCTTAAGAATAAGGTATCTATTATACATTCACTCACTTAGAAATAAGGGTAGATTTATTTAGGGTAAAGTCTGGATTGACACCCCAGGCAAATATGCCCCACTGCCACAAACTCATATAATTATTCTGAAAATTGTAATTTAGTTTTCGTAGACTCAATAAGTAGCCAGAAAATTAAGCTTAATATTAAACCTTTCAATACTTGATTGTTAAAATATTACCTTCAAGTATTGATAGGTTTAATATTTAGCATATTATATGGCAGTGGGGCACGCACGAGTCTAACCTGAGGCCACAAAATATTTCTTTTTTCGGATTATTATTTCTTAATATTGGCCACACTAAATCATATATTTTCTACAAGGTGCCACGAAATGGGTGTACTAAGCCGCAGGAGGGTGGGGCCGGAGTTTAATTCCGGAATCCTACGAGTACTATCCAACTAATAATATAAAGGCGAAGATTGTGCCGCTGTGCTGTTGTGAGGATGTTTGTGCGCACACAACGCCAGAACTGCTGAATGGATCGAGCTGAACTTGTTCACGCTTAAATATTTGGACCAGCAATTACATATAGGATACTTTTTATGCTAAAAACGCGGGAGAATCCGCGGGCAGAAACACGTATACTAAAATTTAATAAAATAAAACAAATCGTTGATTAATTATTATTATACTCAAAAAAAGCTGCGAGCAGTTTTAGAATGTATGAATTAATATTAATTTATTTAATGTTCCTATTACTAGCGTCTATCTGTTTTATTTAATTTAGTGCCTAAATAGGTATTTACTTATTTTAATTTTACTTATCTTTTCTTTCTTACCATTTAACACTACGTAAAACCAAAGCCTGTTGCAGATCAATGTACGCAGCGCCAAGCGGCCACCGGGACAGCTTGAAAGAGAAGGCAATAGCGCCGAAAGAGACGGTGGTGAGCGAGACAAAACACACGAGTGTGGTGGACGAGCCGGCCGCGGCGGGAACTAAGGCCAAGCATAAAGGCAGGCTCTGCCACATGTTGTGACGAAGTTTTAACTGGTACGTAGGTATATAGCTACTCTTTCTAACTCAAATATGTCATTTTTTTTTCTCCTAAAACAATGATGACATAAAAAAAAGTTGTGGAGGCCATTTTGCTTTTGGCTAGTCTAAGAACCAAAGCAACGGTAATGTACATTTTAAATAAACCTGGTATAGGAAGGGCAGCAGCTAATTTATGTGTACCTATGTTAACACCTCCACTGCGATCAGCAATTATGGCAAACCCTCCATATTCGGGAAGGTATGATCTGCAGTGGACGTACCTATGTGTGCTGGTAAGGATAGGTTAGTGAGTCGTTGGACTTTGTACAATAATATTCTTATATTTCAGGAGCAGGCACGAAAGTACAGAGAAGTCTGCCAAGCCAGAACGAGTGAAGCCGTCCAAGTCGATCGACTGAACTCAAGGCCTGCTCCACGGTTCCTTTTGCACTAAACGACGACGACGTGTCTGACGACGTAGACGTAACTAAACTGGTTGGTGGTCAACTACTTTAGAACTTGCTAGGAAGTACCTCTACATAGTTTATGTGAAAATTTTGAATTTGTATGAAGGAATTCTTCATCCTTACTATTAATTCAGCTATGGATGATGACTATTTTTCTTGCTATCAGAGCCCTGAGTTTGCTTTGACGATGGTATCGAGGTGTCATGTCTTAGTTTTGTATGGGCTTTGCGTAGTTCCCTGTCCGCACGATAGAGGCGCTGATGTACCAAATCCTATAGAACAATGAGACGTCTCTATGATGTCTCGATACTATCCTCAAACGGATCTCGGGGCTGTTTCCAGAATTTTTAAAATTATTCTAATTGTATTTTTTATTGAAGTAAGATGATATGAAAGCAAGAAAATTAGAAAAATGTTAAAGTTAGTCGCGACATTTGTCGTTTTAACTAATAAGGTGTTTCTTAATTAACGTTTTTAGGGAAAATGTCTTAGAGTTGGCTATCTTAAATGTATTAGTTTTATATAGACTGTGATCTAGTATTACTTCACGATATTCTATTTTAAAACTATTACCTAAATAATGGTAAGCTGTTCCCCGGTGAACAAATAAACGAAAATAGAGCAATAAAATTAGAATATGTAACTTAATAAAGAATGGAGTTGGAATTGTTGTAGACCCATTTTTTGTTAAGTTTAGTGATACTGGTGTCGATTCTGTTATTTTAGGAAACCTAACTAAAATTTTACGATTTCTAAATTTTCTAACATAGGTTGACCTAAATATTATGGTATTTATATATACAGATGCTAAAAATAGCTAAATCAGAACGTGTTTGAAAATCCCAAACTGACTGACTGTGTGTCTATTTGTATGTCAGTTTGTCAGTCTGTCAGTCAGTCAGTCTTTCAGTCTGTCAATCTGACCGATCAGTAAGTCTGTCAATCTGACCGATCAGTAAGTCTGTCAGTTTATCAGTCTGACAGTGTGTTAGTCAGTCAGTCGGTCTGTTTGTCAGTCTGTCAGTCTGTCAGTCTTTCAGTCGGTCAACCGTCAGTCTGTCAGTCTGTCAGTCTCCAGTCTGTCAGTCTGTGAGTCTCCAGTCTGTCAGTCTGTCAGTCTCCAGTCTGTTAGTCTGTCAGTCGGTCAGTCTGTCAGTCAAACAGGTGCGTACTACTTTTATGTACCCTAATGTATCCATCCAGCATTTTGCCTATAAATTTTAAACATGACCTAATTAGATGCCTCCTAACATTAGGTAGACGTTTCTAATCATAGCTAAAATGTAATGCAAAGAATAGCGTTATAGCTATTTGTAACTAAGTTGAGTTGTTTTAGATCTGTCATCCTAATTTTAAACCAACCAGTCTAATTTTTAAACACTACTTTCGGAATGTCAAATAGACTTTCGTCTATTTGACATTCCTAAATCCTAATTTTAGCTAATTATAGCTTATTCTGAAACAACTGAATCGACACCACTATATAAATTTTGTGTATAATTTGATTAAACCTTAAATGTGCCATAATATTGGAATATAGCCAAAAGGGGTAATTCCGGCCAAAAGATACCTTCGAGAGAATAATAAATAAATCGTTTAATAAGGAACAAAAATAATGGGTACATGGTTAAAAATGAGAACGATGCTATCTGAAGAAGTTTAAATAAACCGCCGAATGCGAGTCGACTCGCACACGAACGGCTCCATACTGTAAAAATCAGGCAACTTTTTCAAAGAACATAAAAAAGTCACTTGTTCGGAGACCCCTTTAAAATCTTTACTTAATTATTTTTTTAGTATTTTCAGTTACCTATTACAGTTGAAGTGTTACTTATTAATAGAAAATTTCATGTGTCTACCTATTGCGGTTAGAGATGACAAAAGAAGAGAAAAATTGCCAAAAACATATCGTGTAGCCCCTTTTAATTAAAACATTTATTTTATATTTATTATTTGTTGTTTACAGCGGCAAAAGAAATAATATATTCTCTGAAAACTTCTACTGTCTACCTATTACGGTTAGCACGGACTAGAAAGGAAGGGGGAGGTAAACCGGTTGAATTCAAAGAAAAAGTGATCGTGTTTCTGATAAATTAAGAGTGAGTAAATTTGAATTTAGTCAAAGCATAACAGATCTAAGGGAGATCTGATCTGTTACGGTAAATTCAAATATAATTCTTATTTAATTAAATTCAAATAATGTAATTTATTACTCCCTATTCATTTTCGGCATGAGAGCGGGTGTCTTCCTAGCTTTTACCATGTAGGTACAAGAAGAGAAGTATCTTTGACATATACAATAATTTTAAAGTTTGAGAGGGGTAAGTTTCGGTTGAAGAATGGTTAAGGTTAAGGTGGAAGTACTCCTATGTCCATAGGAGTACTTCCACCTTAACCTTAACCATAAATTTCAACAAAATTATGAAAAAAAATTTATTAATGATTTTAATTTCATGTGCCGAGCTCCCAGGCCCTTTTGTCGTCCACATAGTCTTTAACACTATAGTAAGCTTTTTTAGAGAGTACAATATTTTTTTTTTTCAATTCTTAATTTAAGTTTATCATCGAAGTTCTAAATAAGTATACCTACATGAAAAATAAAAAACCAAAAGTTTTGTATCCCCGGTGTACGGAACCACCCCATTCGGCGTAGTTAACCTATCTTGTGGCACCTTGTATTTGAAAACGAATGTTCTAAGTTATATACCTACTATTTTAAATTCAAATACATCTTTTAAAATAGAATATTCGTCGCTCGGCCTGTGAGTGTGTTTCTAAGTAGGTAAAATACCAAATAAGCTATGTAAGATAATAATTAAATCATGTTCAATTATAATTATTTATTTAAATTATTAGAAATGTAAAAGTATTACGTATGATGCTAGTCGAGTATTCATTTTGATTTTACATTAATACGTACAGAATGAAAGAATACATAGTTATAAATATTTATTTTTAAAACAATTTATCATTTCTTTGATGATAGGATGTGTTTATGGTGAACAGTGGGAGCGGAAACGTATGGGCGGAGTTTGTACAGTTTTGTAATAAAATGTTCGCGCGCCCCGATTAATAGGACGATAGTATACACCACCGCTACCGCACAGCATAAAAATTAGCTAAAATGCTTATAAGGGATTAATTTCGAAATCTTTAGATACTCTGTTTTTTGCCCGCGAAGGAACGGACACGGTACCTATATTCGTTTAGGATGTGATGTTGTTTGTTTGTATGTTTGTGTGTGCGTGTGTGTGCACATGTTCCCAATTATCTACAAAACGGCTTGACCGATTTAGATACGGTTTTTACTTTTTGCGTACAGTTCACGACCTATAGATACCTACTGTCAACATTCCGTCCCGCTCCCGCAATATTGTCCACCTGAAACGCACCCGTAAGGTTGAGATTCGTTGAAGAAAATAAATTATTATTTAGTGTACTAAAATGTTTACGCTCCAGCGCGTCGCTCGCTAGGCGGTGCATCAAAATGTTTACGCTCTAGCGCCTCGCTAGGCAGAGCATTAAATTATAATTTAGAAACTAATATAGGTACTTGATGATAACGCTAAAACACCTACAACGGGATAGGTAATAAATACCTAGTGATTTTATAAATTACCTCATTAACAAAAACAAATCAACTTAAAGAAACAATAATATTCAAAACACAAATGAGCCTAGATCTGTTGTAGTTTTATATATCCGATTTTAAGTCCAGTCCATCCCAAGTTTGCCTGGGAGAAATAGCTAATAGCGATAAGACCCTCTGTACTTCCGCGATTCTCGGGGATCTCTCTGTACTGTTGCTTTTTTGTCCTTGTACGATACAATAAAACGTTACTCATTGATTTATTATACAGGGTGTTACCTATCCCATTGTAAGTGATATTAATGAGATCACGATGATTAATTTATTAATATTAAAATTTAATTACTTATGTATAGTTTTCGCATGAAATTATTACGTCCAATTGCGCTTATGAAGCTACCTACAAAGTTGTGCAATATTATTTATATAAATGATTAAAATTATTCCTGAAGTTGGTAAGTGTTATGTAAAAAAATGGGTTATAAATTCCATAAGTTAACATTTTGAAATGATATTTATTTTCTGTTATGGCTAACCGGTGTATTAAAATAAAGTACAGAAGAAGTTTCAGTAATTATTATTTTATAGTTATATGTATTGTATATATAAATGTCATACTTCTAATAAAATCTATTGAAATGACCACAAAAAAACCACTGGTAAACCAACTTCAAATAGGTTTGTAGGTGGTCAAAATGTACGAGTAGGTATTGATGTCAAAATGTGCAATTCTCACTGTTGTTAGTGATTTTGTTTTTGTAGTGGCAGAAAATAACATAAAAATACATAGTCTGTAAAAATAACAATCAATCAATCTTGTAGGCGCTAAGCAACTTTAGTTGAAGAAACTGTCAACTCTTTAATATTTTTCGTTTTGTTCGTTTTATACGAAAGCAGCTAGTTGCGAGTTGCCTGTTGCCGCAATAGTTGCTCTGTCTATTCATGAGCCACCGCCCGCTGACGGACCGACAGACTGCGAAGGCTTAGGGCTTGAGGTTCCATTAGCACCATTTGGGTACGAAACCCTAAAAAAATTATAATAGCTGCTATATTAGGTCTGGCCAACTTTACTCACAGTTTAAAGTTCCACACGTGTTATAGATCAAATATTTGTGTAAAATATTCCGCAATGATTGCCTCATTTTACTAAATAAATAACACTTCAGGAAAATTATGCCTGCGTACGTTTAAATACGACATCCATGAAATCTTTTTTCCCATAAATCAGAAGGTCCTTTTGTCGATGTTTTTTCTATTAATACATTTTTAAAAGCTGGTGCGGTTGTGTTTTTTTTTCATACAATTATCCACGCTGACGTCACGTATCCAGGCCTCCAGTATACGAAAAACAAAAGGGGATCCAGCTGCTTTTAAAAAAATACCGATACCATTTAAGTAATTTAATTTAATTTTAAATGATGTACCTATACAGGGTGGAATAAAATAATGTTACTTGGAGGGAGGGAAAGAACCTACCCCAAATATTGAAAATATAAAACTTAAGGATAAAAAAGAAATTGGTTATTTATTCCATTATAAGAATGTTTGTTTCGTTCATTATAGGTAACACTGCATTCATTTAATTCTTAAAACTGGTAATAAAACGGAATACCTTTATAAAAAATATATTTTAACTTTGCATCACGTTTACAGAACCCCATTCTTTATTTCACTCTGTATACTTACTACATTCTAAATTCTAGTTACACAAAAAAATCTGCCACTGTAAAAACAAATTATTCTAATAGATCAGATGTTGTGAAAATAGAAACTATGTAGTTGGATATAAATTTGTGACTATTCTTTACTATGAATTTGACATAAAAATGTTTGAATATTTCCAAAAACTTGTTTAATTTTGAGATATGGTGCAAGTTAACCCGGCTTTCTGGAGGTCGGTTCAGTTCTACGCGGTATTGGCTACCCAGAGAGGCAGCGGTAAGTTTCGCTTGGATCCCCCCCCAACTTAGCCCGCGGATGTCGTGGCCGACTATGGTACCTACCATTCTTCCTTTATAATTTGTTTCTATTCTTTAATTGTAGTATTTACTGTAGGTTTAATTGTACTCTATTCCATAAATGGGTAAGGTAATTTGGTTATGATTTGGACGTGGGTAACCGTAAAGGCCGTATGAAATTTATTTTAGCCAAGGTAAGCCATATTTTCTAGTGCAGCCAACATTTTCAACGACGCCATTGAATGGCGAAAATATGGCTTAATTCAGCAAAAAAATATTTCACACGGTCTTCCCCCGCGCCTAAGTGTAGTGCAATGGGGTAGGGATTATAAAATCCCTACCCCAATGCACTACACTTAGGCCCCTACTAAGAAAGCTTGCTCGGTCATCGATCTATGCTTGAGTAACGCTTTTCTATGTCATAAACGTCACTCAAGCATAATGAGCAAGCTTTCATAATACGGGCCTTAATGTACAACACTATCTAAGCACAAAGTAAGCACAGCTTGTGTTAATGGGTACTAGATACTGATGATATAATACTTATACAATGATACTCAACCCTAGCTCACTAACCTTAATTTCGAGTAACGTTATCACATTCGTAAATTTTACGATGGAATAAAACATCAATATTTTGTTCATAATTTTATATTTAAGAGACAAAACAGCCTTTATTAGAATGTTGAGTCTTCTCTTATTGAAATTTCGTTGTCTATTTCGGAAATATCACATAAAATAGTAATTGCACCCAGAAACAGGGAGAGGGAGCATATTACTTTAAAAAAAAACAACTAATTTGCAGCCCTTACAGAAATTCAAGGTCATATGACGTTTTTTTGGAGTATAATAGCTGTAAATTTTAAAAGTTCTGGGAACGCCTCGAACTGCCTTTCCTGACAACCATAAATTTTCAAGATTTCAGCGATGATTTGGCTTCATATTTGTTTGTAAAGTTACTATCTTTATTGCAGTCTAGTCTTTTGTCAGTTCTTTTGTTATTTTTAATACAAGAAGCCTTCTTTAGATGAATTTACTTTCATCAAAGATTGCATGAGAGACGTGGTTGACATAATGCACTCCTATATACATATATATATATTTATAAAGTCACAGTATAAGCACAGTGACCGTTGGCTGGCTCCTCCTGATCAAGGATGATCTGGTCGGAAGTAACATCAGCATCGTTTGTAGAATCATAAAACTCAATAACTTTGGGCTTTTTTGAATCACAATACTTACATAGAAAACACCCAGAGCCGGAACAAATGCCTACAAATCTTACAAACATTTGTCCCGGCGGAAATTGAACCAGCACCCGCGTCGCAGGTGGATCTTCGCTCGCTTCGCCAAAATCTTACAAACATTTGTCCCGGCGGAAATTGAACCAGCACCCGCGTCGCAGGTGGATCTTCGCTCGCTTCGCCACAGAGGTCGTCAGTAGGTACTTCCTAGGACCCCTTCCACACCTCTTTAAGGTGGAACGCCATTGCTAGGCAGTAGGTCAAGCCAACCAGTTGACCGAGACTGTGTGATCGCGGGAAGGGATTCCTAATCAATAGGTAACACACCGACAATAGAAAGTTAATTTGAAATCCAAAGGACAGCCAAGGATCGTCAGAAAACTAGTGAAAGTTATTTTAATCAGGTAGTTATTTTCGTGTTTATGTCTGTCTTCGGTTTTGCTCTCGGTTTAAAATGGAGCAACCTGTATAAGTCGCGTAGACAAAGATAGGTAACAATTAAAATGAGCGCCTATCTCGCTTATCCATCTAGAACCACGGGACAAAAAGTTGAAGTGAAGAGAAAATCAAAAACACCTTATTTATTATTTGGTAATAATTTGTACTAAGTTATTTTCGACTTGTCTAAGAGTTGATCTTGGATCAGTTGAGCTACCTGTAGATTGTTTGCAACAAACAGTCTGCAGTTAGCTTAATTGTTTCAATTGTAAATACTAATTCTAATTTCTTTTTATTATTGAATTGTAATTTTCTTTGTCAAAAAAGAATAGTATACTTGTCTAAGTATACTATTCTTTTTAATAAAGATTCTGACTTCTGAAATATTCTCGACACCGGTCGCGCAAGAAATTAGTTTTTTTTAAATTGACTATTTTCTGCGTTCTACAAGTAGCTTATCTAGCCAATAAGTAGGTACCTACTTAATTCTGCAACAGTTGTAACCTAAAACCATTTAAAAAAAAACTCAAATATTTTTTTAAAACTCTGTGCTATCCCACTCCTGGGCAAAAGCCTCCCGCATTTTACGTCAGTTCTCTTGGCGTTTGTGTTCTTTTTATCCGGAGGAAAAAGGAGGAGATTATTATGTTTTTTATGTTTTTTTTTAATGTAGGTATGTTCGTCCATTTTTCCGTCAACGATAGACTGGATGATTCCACTGCAATTGTATAGAAGATGATCCCTGATTTAACGCAAAACTTAAAAAAAATACAGTTTAAAAGGGATTCGTTTTGCATTTTTTTAAAACAGTCAAATTATAAATACCAAGACGAGTACCTACCTGGGGTACACGCTGGGGTAAACATGTTCTTGAGTGGATACCACGACTCGGCAAACGTAGTGAAGGGTGCCCTTTCGCAGATCGTCATCCTGCCGGCCAGGTAGGATGACGATCTGCGAAAGACTGTAGGTAAGGCTGGATGCGGCAAGCTGAAGACAGGGCGCTACGGCGGCGCTCATTATGGGAGGCCTATGTCTATATGACTAATATAGGCTGATGATGATGATGAAGACGAGTACCTACCCGAGTTTTTCATTCAGCTCAAGAAACTGCACATTAGTATGCGCGGGCGCGCGCGCATTAGTATTATCGGCAGGCCCCTCGTGAAAGGTCTGTCCCCAACACTTTCCATTCCTTATAAATAATATAAGAATATTTAATTCTCCTACTAGATTGATGGAGTGATAAACTTGTGCGCACCATGTTTGACCGATTTTTCTTTTTTAATAATGCTGGACAATCCACACAGTATCATCTAGCCCCAAGCTAAGCAGAGCTTGTGTTATTGTGGTACAACACCCGGAACAAATATTTGAAGATCGTGCAAACTTTTTGTCCCAAGGCGGGAATAGAACCCGCAACCTCTTGCGTCGCAGGCGGACATTCCAGGAATAAGGAAGAATAAGCATTCAAATAAGGGCTTAAACCATCTAGGTCTTAAAGCCTTCAGTGACAACACTTGGCAGACAGCGCGCAGTGCATGAGCATTTCATTTTCATTTCATTTTCATATTTTCTCAAATAATTTACAGTAGGTGCACTTCTTAAAATTATAAGACTAGATGTAATTAGGACATTGATATACAGTAAATACTGATGGAAAATAGGAGTACAATAGTAAATTATTTTATACATTAACAAATGAAAAAAAAAAAATTAATGAATATTCAAAATATTTCGAGAATGTCAATATTACTTTGTATTATTGATATTGATATACTACTCTCCTTATTAAAATAAAACCAGCCAAGTGCGAGTCGCCTCGCAGAGCCAACATGACCCGGCCACCCATCCAAGTACTGACCGCGCCGGACGTTGCATAATATCGGTGATCGGTACTCAACGTGGTATGAACGTTGCTCCCCTTAATTATTCAATATATTATTTGATGTTAAAGCGTAGTGCAATGATTATAATATGCTTGTGTGCTCATAACAGGCTGGCAAGGGAAACCCACGGAGTAGTCTCCAGTAGGCCAAGTACAGCGACTGTTGTCTATGGCCATGTGCATGTGGGGCCACGCTCAGTGCAGGCTTCCGTAGTTGCTCGACTTATAGTCCTACATAAGCCAGTATTACCAGTTTTATTTTAGGTACATTTTCAATGGAATTATTGGAGAATAATTTGGCGTGTTTTAAAAACGATAAACCGACTTCAAATTCCGGTTTATAGATAATACTCATTTATGTCTCGGACGAACGAAATCACCCCTCCCTTACTTTCCCTGACCGAAGGCCTATGTTAACGTGCAAAAAATTTAGTTTAACACTGGCGACATCTAGTTATAATTCAAGTCTAATTTAGTTTGATGACATGATGGATGAAACTCTTGACGCCGCGCCCGTTCAAACTTATTGGGGACCACCTCAAAATAATCTTTATATAACAACGAAACAATCATCAAAATCTATTAACAATTGGCGCAAATATCACCAAAACTGTTGTAGCGTGACTCTCCAAAAATATTATGTTGCTCCTTATGTTTGATGGGATAAATACTAATCCCTCGGGAATAAAATTTTTTCAAAGTCAAAGTCAAAGTCAAAAACTTTTTATTTCCATAAATACAATAAATGTATACTTAGAAAAGGTCAAATTCTTAATAATTAAACACTGACACGGAAATAAAGTGATATTTTTGATTTCAGTCGCTTCGGTACGTAGACTAAAGTAAAGAAGCGACGAAGAAACCTTTAGCCTATTAGTTGTTATTTTTCGAGTTGGAGCAAATTCCGTCCCACGCTTTTTTATCCTCTAGATAATCTGATATTTTATAGTAGGCCTTTTTACACAGGAAGGTTTTGACAATTTGTTTGAATTTATTTACTGATAATTTTTGCAACTCACTAGGAGTTTTGTTGTAGAAGCGTATACATTGCCCTTTAAAAGATACATTAATTTTGTGTAGTCTAGTTGTGGGCACAGCGAGTTTATGTTTATTCCTTGTATTCAAATTATGTACATCGCTATTTTTAGGGAACCGATTGATATTTCTATGAGTGTACAATAGGTTTTCATAAATATATTGACATGGTACTATCATTATGTTTATTTCTTTGAATTTATCACGCAGGGATTCTCTGGGACCCATACTATAGATAGCACGAACAGCCCTCTTCTGCAACACAAATACGGTGTTAATATCTGCAGCGTTCCCCCACAGTAGAATACCATAAGACATAATACTATGGAAGTAGCTGAAATAAACAAGTCTAGATGTATCCACGTCTGTAAGATGACGGATTTTTTTGACAGCATATGCTGCAGAACTAAGTCTCCTCGATAGCTTATCTATGTGTGCGCCCCATTGAAGTTTATTATCTAAGGTGATTCCTAAGCAAACGGTACTTTCTACAATTTTTAACGTTTCTCCTTTTACATTTACATCAGCCTGAACTTGTTTAACATTAGGTAGAATAAATCTAATACATTTCGTTTTGGTTTCGTTAAACAAAAGATTATTGACATTAAACCAATGGACTACTTTTGAAATTGCATTATTCACATCATCGAAATTCGTGTCTTGTCGTTTCATTTTAAAAATTAATGAAGTGTCATCAGCAAACAATACAATCTCGTGATTATTCTTAACAAGATGAGGCAGGTCGTTAATATAAATTAAAAATAGGAAAGGGCCGAGGATAGATCCCTGCGGTACACCCATTGTAACTACAGACCCCGAAGACCGTTTCCCATTAATGTCAACTCTTTGTATCCTATTACTCAAATAAGATGTAAGAAGACCCAAAGAGCTGTTCCTTATTCCATAGTGATTTAGTTTCCTGATTAATGTTTCATGGTGTACGCAATCGAATGCTTTTGACAAGTCGCAAAAAATGCCTAATGCATCTTGCGACTTCTCCCAAGCATCAAAAATATGCGTTACTAACTCTACACCGGCGTCAGTAGTTGACCTGCCGCGAGTAAACCCGAATTGCTTACTATGTAGCAGGTAATTTCCATTGAAATGCCTAAGCAATTGATGTAAAATAAGTTTTTCAAAAACTTTGCTGAATGTAGGCAGTACTGATATTGGTCTAAAGTTAGTGGGGTCAGACCTACTACCCGATTTAAACAGTGGGATTATTTTACTACATTTCATTAGATCAGGAAATACGCCACAATCAATAGACTCATTAAATATAAAAGCTAGATCTGGTGCAATGATATCAATCAATGGTTTAATAATTCTAACGGAAATTCCCCAGAGATCTGCAGTTTTCTTTATATTTAATAGTTTAAAGGTTTTTTTAATATCTCTTTCATCAACATGATTAAAATTAAATGTATTTTTGCATTTAGGTACATTTCCTATAAGTAATGACTCGGCGATTACTTGAGAAGAGTTTAGACACTTTGTAGTAGAGATTGGAATGTCAGTAAAAAAGTTTTCAAATGCTTGGGCTACTTTAACATCATTTTTGATTGAGCAATCATTAATCTTTAAATTGTAATCATTAATGTAGGTGCTGACTTTTCCAGTCTCACTATTTATTATTTTCCAAGTTGACTTTATTACATTTTCACTATTTCTTATTTTTGAGCTAATATAATTTGATTTTGCTATATGACAAACTTTTCTAAACATTTTTGAGTAATTTTTTACTTTTACTTTGAACTCCTGGCTAAAATTGTATTGTTTTTCACTATACAGTTCATACAACTTTTGTCTACTCTTATGTATACCCACTGTTGCCCACTCACTAAAGTTAAGTTTTTCTGAGACCATGATCGACTTGGGTGTGAATATTGAATTGAACACACTGGTGAATTTGTTAAAAAAACTGCAACTTCTAATTGTATTAGAGGTCTAATTGTATTAGGGGACCTAAGTGGTCTGATTTTAAATTGCTTATTATATTTTTACTAACAATTTTTTCATTTTGGCAAACAAATACATTATCTATACATTTTGCTGCGGTTTCAGTTATTCTTGTAGGTTCCATAAATAATGGCCTTAGATTATAAGAATTAAATAAATTAGTCAATCTAGTACTAAGGGAGTAAACTTCTATAAGGTCAATATTAAAGTCTCCACAAACCATGATAGTTTTATTTGATTTTGAGAGTTTAAATAAAATATCCTCCATAACACTTTCAAATATTTCAAAAGAAGCTGATGGTGGGCTGTATACGCTTACTACAATAATTTGCTCCAACTCTACACATGCTACTTCGATGTGGCTTTCAACGGTTAAGCATATTATGTCCTTACGGTCTTTAAATTTCATGAATTTGTTAAGTAATATTAATGAGCCTCCACATATAGCATGTGATCTGCAAAAAGAGCTACCAACCTGGTGGTTACTGAAATTAAACATGAGCTCATAGCTTTTCAGCCAATGCTCTGTTAAGCCAACTGTTCTGTTAAGAAGATGATGTCAATATTAAAAGAGTTCATGTACAATTCCAACGCTAGTAATTTACTTTTTAATCCTTGAATATTTTGATGCACCAAGTTAGTAAACTTAGCATTTATTTTACAGGTTTGGTTTCTTAGATTCTTTATGTGACCAATATTATTTGACTGTGTGTTTTATGGGACCACCTCGGGATCATTCTCTATACAATAGTGAAAGAATCAGTAAAATTCAGTTACCCATAGGCGGAGATATCAAGTATCATACATAAATAAAAATACAAAAAAAACTACAAAAAACTAAACGACGAACTAAAAACCTCCTACTGTTTGAAGTCCATTAAAAGGGTCTTGCTTACAAATACAAAAAAAAAAATACAAAAATCTTTATTAAGAACAGAACTTAATGTTTAGGGTACAACTGTGGGCTGACTACGGCACAAGTTAAAAACTGTGTAGCAGAGTCAGCGCCCTCCTCCGCTAGCAAAATAATTATGTTCCATTTAAAGACATAAAAAATAACTAATCTAGAGTAAACATAACAAGGTAACGTGCGTGTGTGGTGTGTGTATGTATAGTGTGTGTGTGTGGTGTGTGAGCGTGGTGTATGTGTTTGAGAGAGAGTATGTGTGAGTGGTGCGTGTAGATGCTTGACTAGCAGTATTTGTAAAAAATAATCGTGAACTATTTAAAGAATTTGCAATTGGAAGCCGGTCTGAGGGCAGGTTACGCACCGTACCATGCAGAACAAAGTTGCTGCGTATGTATGTATGTATGACACAAAAAATCTACAACAAAATGGCAAAATGTATTCGCGAATTGTCCAGCAACCAATTAAATGCCAGATTTAATGTTTTTCTTTTTATTGAAAAAGCATATTATTCAGTAATCGATTTTTTATATGACCGTAGGTATTGTTTGACGTTATTTATATTTAATTGACTATGTAACTTAAAGTTTGACTTGATCATACTTTATTTATTTCAATAATGAGTTTATAGATTATTTACTTCCATTATGAAAATATTATTATTTAAAGTTGTTTTACTACTTGTTGACTAACCTAAAATTATTTCGTCTTTATTATTACTTATCTGCAAATATTATTTTATATATATTTTCATAATTTGACATTGGATACATAAATATATCTAAGTATAGTTTTAACCTAGTGAACTAGTTGCATGTTTATTAATACAATTAATTACTATTGAAAATTGTTAGAGCCAAATTTCTTTTCAAATTTATAAATGTATAATGAAATGTTTTTACGCTCAAGTGGCAGAATCCAGCGATCTAAAATAAGTCATACTGCTGAACTGATGGTAATATTTAATACCTAATTCACAATAAATGAAGTAATGAATTACCGAATCGTCCTTTGGGATATTTGGATATCTTTTATCCTTCTGAGGCATTGAACCTTAAAAGGACACTGTCAGAGTTGATAGGTTTCACTATACTTATACGGTTAAAAGCATCCTTAATATAATAAATTCCAATAAAAGTTAAAAAGTAAAAGTAAAAAAAAAGTAGGTAATTCTCTCTCTGCCTGCCTGCTACCGGCTGTAAACGGCTGAACGGATCTTAATGAAATGCCAGTGAGATAGATAATATGCCGGAGAAGGACGTAGGTTACTTCTTATCCCGGACAAGTGCATGCGAAGCCGCGCGCACAAGCTAGTAGTGCATAAAAACAAAAATAGACACTTATAACAATCTTTTATTTACAACATTAAATAAATAAATAATTTAATAAATTAAACAGGAGGTCCGTGGTTCTAGGCTAGTGGTTTTTGGCTTCGTTAGTTTATTTGGGCTGAGTATGCGATGTCGTGGGCGTCTTCGTAGGACCTCGCCTGGTAGGGTCCGTGGGAGTCCCACGTGGGGGCGTGGTGGTCCACGTGGTGCTCGACGTGATGTTGGGGGTAGTGGATCACCTCGTAGTTTACAACCTTCGGTTTCGTGAATTTGAAGATGACCATAGCGCCTGTTAATAAAAACGACCGTCAACTAAAACTGTTTTACATAAAATCGTTTCTACTAACTAGATTACTAAGTGTAATTGTTATGGATCAGTTGAGCTACCTGTAGATTGCTTGCAACAGTCTGCAGTAGCTTAATTGTTTCAATTGTAAATAAGTTCTAATTTGTTTTTATTATTTGATTGTAAATTTCTTTGTTAATAAAGGCCATTATTTACTAAGATATTACAATCTTAGAAAAACGAATGGTCCATTCAAAACACATAGTCCATTTAATGCTGATTGTAACACCAAACACCCCACTTGTTTAATTCTACAGCCATTTTTTCGTACGCTGTCCTCTCTCAAGTTGTGTGGCTAATTAATGCTCAAATCTCTTGTCATCGTCAATTCCACAACATAAATAACTATTTGACAACAGATTTGATGTTAATCACCTGACAAACAACCGGCTGAAAGAGTGCAACATCCCATAAGTATGCAGGGTGCCACGTAACATGTGTTCTAAGTCGAAAGGGGGTGATTTTGGACCCCGAGGGGATCAACTTGTGTTATACGATTTTTTGAATTACGAATGTGTTATTTTTTTGAAATTTTAAATCGATTTATATGATTATACTCGTACACCTAATAAAATATGAATATTAAGAAAAAAGTCTTAATAATTTTTATGAAATTAAAAAAATCGTAGAACTGAAGTTGATCCCCTCGGGGTCCACAATCCACTCTCTTTCGGCTTAGTAGGTACACGTGGCGGTCGTGGTGTAAGAATCAACCCCTCTAAATCAGCCCGTGGATGGCGTAAGAGCCGATCAGGAGACCAGAGGAAGAGATGCAGCTCCCTTCCCTGTATTTTTAGTATCTCTACTACAATGAAATTGATAATGGCAAATGAAAAAAATAAAAAAAAATGGCGACAATTGGTTATAGCAAAACCATTGTTTAAAGGAGGCACGTATATCAGTGGACATTATATGCGCAAAAGTCGAAGCATACCCTGAATCGAGTTTTCACGTTATATTTTGTGAGTTGCGTTATTTCTTGGACTCCGTTTGAGCTGCTTCTAAAGCCCCTAGTAAACAGTTGATTGCTTCACTTCTGCAATAGTTTTGGTAAAATAAATGTTTCTGAAATTAAGGACGTACCAGAAAGAACGATAGAAATGAGCCCAAGTGTTAACGCCTTCCAGGTCTTGAGAGCGATGAGCGCCAGTGCGAGTGGGACCAAGACTGCAGTCTTGAACTTAAGTCCAAGGAGGAAAGGCAGGATTACCTTTTTGATGAAACCATGCTCTGAAAATTAAAACGTCATGGATCAAGTGGGAAATCGCTAAAGAAGAAAAAAAGAGCAGTTATTGTATTAGCTGAATAAATTATAACATACTGCTCTTAATCCTCAAAGGTTTCGGCAGCTTTATCTTCTTCTTCCTGCCTTCAAAAGTGTCCACTTCTTCTTCTCCATCCAGAGGCATGTCCAGCTCTGACGGAAGGTCGCTCAGCAGAGACCTTGGCACGTACTCTGATGCTGCACTCTTTGTAATTTCTTCTGGCACTTTCACTCGCAACGTATGCGTTTGGAGAAAACTGTCGACTTTGTCAAACAACGCGTAAACTGGCTCTCTCGCCATCCTAGGGTCGATGCTGTCTTCTTCCATCGTGGCCGTTCTGATGATGGACAGGTCACCGGTGATCTTGATCTCGTCATTGTTAGCCACTTGCGATATCCACTGCAGGGTTCTGGGTTTCACACACTCCACGGAGTATTGGCTAAGGCATTCATTGTAAATGCTTCTCGCTAGATTCGATGCCGAGTAGTGAGCGCTGCCAAAGGCAGCTAAAGAGAGAAGGACTATAATCTTGGCCATGATGCCCACGTTTGTTTTTAATTGACGGCAGAGACGACTGACTGCCGTCCTTGTGTCGGTCACAATGTATGCTGGAGTAGCACCGGACTTGGTTTATATACGAGCATTAATACGTGAGGTGGTCCCCAATGCGTCTGGCTGTCTTCGGACGAGCACTCGTAAGCCGCACATGCTAATGTTGTGAGAGGTGACATTGTGTTGGAAAACTATCACTTTGTTAATTGAAATACCTATTAACCCATTAATTAAGGTTAAATAAATTAGGTATTTATGTGTTTTTCTACTACCTAAATAAGGCGTTAAAAACAATCCGAAAGGAGGGCCCCGGCGAAGAACTGAAACAAAAATACTGGCTGTTTTTACAAGCTAATAAAAATATTAGTTGGAGAAGCCACTGGCTCCTGAAACACAGTTTTTAACTAGTTCAGGAGCCTATGGACTCATATTGTCTGTTACACTAGCTTTTATGTCAATAAACCATTTATTATTATTAATTTCGTTTATTTTAAATCTCGTTATAAAATATTTTTTTACTATAGAAAATAAAATATTATAAAACTATTAATCCTTAAGCGGCCGGTGACTAGGGTTGCAGAGAGAGGAACTTCCTGACGATGCGCGCCGAGTCCTGGAGGATCGCCTTTTGAATCTGACCCTTGATCCAACTTCCTAGCGAGAGTCTCTTGAGATGTTGATCGAGGCTCTTCGCTATTACGCCGTTAACCGAAACGACTATCGGGACGACGGTCGCTGAATCAACAGCCCACATGCTGACAACCTCGTTGGCCAAGTCAAGATATTTGCTAAGTTTATCTTTCTCAGCTTTAACGAGGTTAAAATCATGTGGTACGAGTATGGTGACATCAGCGAGCACCGCCCTCCGTTCTAACCGATCTATCAGTACTTATTATTATTATTATTCACACCGATCATTGAGAACTATTTTTTATGTAACGTATACTGTATCCCACTGCTGGGAAAAGGGACCATTAACTATTAGTTAAAGATGTTTCTGAATCGGACTTGTACTTCCAGAGATTCTGGAAATAAGCATTCTCCTAAATTCTCCTCGGCACAGTCCACGTAGCCATAGCCCACTGCTGAACGCGACTCCCCCAAACAAGCGTATCGGGTTTTCCCATAATAATCCGCTAATATTATAAACGCGAAAGTTTGTATGCTTGAATGGATGTTTGTTATCTCTTCACGCTATAACGACTGAACCGATCGGGCTGAAATTTTGCATAGATGTGGCTCTAAGCCTCGAATCCAACTTTATCTCATTAAACAGTTCTTATGGGGTATAAACAACCTTTAAAGATTTCTATAGAAGCAACGCGTGCGAAGCCGCGGTTAGAAACTAGTCTATATACAAACCTGAAAACATTGCATCCATACTTAAAATATTGTGTTCAGATTATTTTTGATGCGTAATTGTATTCGCTAGCTGGACCACCTCCACCATCTCCTCAGCCTATATTGGTCCACTACTGGACCCAGGCCTCCCCCTGATAAACGCCTTGTTGGTTTTTACCTCACGGGGGGTAATGGCTATAATCCCCACCAATCGCTGGGAATGCGGGTTGGGGATCGCAGTTCGGTGGTAGAATTGTTAAGCCGGCACCTATGTAGCTTGACCACTTGACGCGTGCTGAGCCGTATTTTCCCTCGTGCCTTGGAAAGCACGATAAGCCAATGGTAGTTTCACACGAACTCGATTACAGTTTTTCAATGATAACGGAAAATTTGTTGCATTTTGTCAACTTTGACAAGCCACCGGAAGTAAACTTTAAGTTCTCAAAACTTTTTCCGTTTTGGTTTGAACAAACTCATACCTACTAGCCACTAAGTATATTTAGAGCTACAGAAGAAAGTGATACCACGAAATGATTTCAAGAGCGTGTTGTTCGCATTCCTTACGTAATAGGGTGCACATTATCATAGTTACCAATTGTTTATTCCAGTCATATGTATATAAATTAAGAATAGGGTGACCATGCTGACGATGTCTTGAGACAATTCTAACATTTGATTCATGAAGCCTCTTCAAGCCGGACGCGACCTGCTGGCTAATTAAAATGTGGTAATGGTATTCGTGACACTTATACTATTTTTGCCGTTTATTGCAATTTCTTTTTGCTATTTTATTCGTAATCAAAATGCAGCCAATGAGCTCCGAAAATATATTATTATGATGATGATGATAATCTTAATACAAGGTGCCACGTAATTGATGTACCAAGCCGGAAACGGGGAAACTGATCCGTTGGGTATAGTATGCACAACAACCCGCACAGTTGATTTTTAGAAGTACGTACTTATAAATTTTCATACAAAAAGAAACCCCAAAATTTTAGGGTTCCTTTAACTAGGCCGCCTTATTCTAGTAAATTTACCTTAGCTTAATATTATTATTATATATTATTATTATTATAATATTTCTTTTTTATGTGCAAATAAAGAATACATTCATTCATGCTAAAAATAAAACTAGGCACGTACGTAGCACTTTTTAAAATTTCGCAATTTCTATATTACTCAAGATTATTTACCGGGTATTTATCACGTAACTTTTATTAAAATATCGATAAATAATCATTATTAGACTCCTACGTAGACGTACCTACCACGAAACAAACAAACCTACCTACAGATAAACATTTAACAATAATAGCTTTCATGAAAAATGTACGGAACCATCGTGTTTACGGTGGTTCCGTACATTTTTAACTTACTAACGGTACTTATTAAAATATCGATATAATAATAAAAATTGTGAAAGAAAAGAAATAATGCCGCGTGGTCGTCTCATTGGCTCACGTAATACCTCTATTCCGCCTACCGCGCCTATGGGCCCTAGGCCTGGCGCTAGACTCCACACATCTAGTGAGTATTACCTAAGTATGGGCGGTGACAATTTAAGGACTTACTGATGAACAGCTGGCTTAGGGTTGGTCACTCACTTAAAAATGATGAAAGTGTCGAGGTCCTTTTTTAGTTGAAGACCTTGAAATCCTGAAAGTTCTAGAACAAAAAAATTTTTTAAAGGTGTTGGACCACCTCCTTCTCGCTTAGTACAGCAATAACGTGGCACCTTGTATATAAAAGAATAAGCAATTTTCTGGTAATAATGCCCAGCCCAAACCACTATAGCCAGGAAGCTGAAATTTCAAAAGCAGGTACCTGTTACTACACAACCTCCCGCTAAGGAGGGATTTTTGGAAATTCCACCCCTAAAAGGGTGAAAAGGGGTTTGAAGCTTTTTTGGGGTTTTTTGTTACTCTTTAACCAGTGGCCGCATTAGCGAGAAACTTACAGAGAATACTAAGAACACAAAGCTATTAAACACATAATCCAGGATTTTTCAAAATTTTCCTGAAAATGGCGTAAATTGTGTTATTAAAGTTTGTGATTCGTAATAAACTACCTAGGTATATCGTAAATAATGATACGCGTATTTTTATATTTATAAAATTATTCCTAGGGGGTGTGCAATCAATTTCCACGCGGGCGAAGTCATGGGGCGCAGCTAGTGATGATATAAAACACTCACAAATACATCTTAATTGACCAGCTATAGTATATGCCTGTTTAATTTGCCGATTATTCGTTTGAAAACTGGCTATTTTATTTATTTATTTACCATTTATAACATAGGTCGTTATACAAGGCCAGTCACAAATTTTACAATTTGAAAAGACAAATTACTTAAATAAATCATTTTAAAAATCTAGATAAAATACACGTCACTTAATTCCAGATAATAAAGTTCATTGTCATGTTTTCACATTATGTAAAGAAAGGATTGCAATAAATTAGTACTCATAAATTATCTGATGCTGTAGAATGAATGGCTTTCAAAGAAATGCTTGATTATGTTTTTAAAATGTTCAAAGTTGTCAATGTTCGTAATGTTAATTGGTAGTTTATTATATACTTGTATTTTAATATATTCTCCCTGCTTTTGTACCTTTGCAAGGCGTACGATTGGTTTGACTAGTTTTTCCTTATATCTTAAATTATAGTTATGAGTATCTTTTTTTTGTAGATAGGTTAATAATAGGCAATAGAATGATTTGATAGCCGTGTGGTGCTGGCTAAAAATTTGCACTATCCCAACTCCTCTCGCGCGTGCCTAGAGAGGCGACTACGAGACTTACATCAGGGGGCGGGCAGCAACGCCTCCAGCAGAACAATTGTATCACCGAACTGCAATCCCTAGCCTTCACGCCCAGAGTGGGTATTAAGGGTAATAATATTGTCAAAAACCAATAAGGCGCAATCAAAGGGAGGCCTGGGTCCAGCAGTGGACCGATATTGGCTTTAGATGTCTCTATAAATACCAGCGTCAATAATGAGTGCCAAAAAATTGTGGTCACCCTAGTCTAAGTGAAAGATGTTCACTCAAAACGGATGCGTGCAAGTGTGGGTTGTATACTAAGCATGTTTATTTTATGGTAAAGTTTAGTCTATGGTCGAGTTTAGTCTATGGTCACGGCAAACGGAACGGAATCAATGGAGCATTGGGTTATGAACCATGTCCTCCTCCTCAGAACATACAGTGATAGGCTTCAAATGTATTTAGATGAAACTGCTAATAGGCTCAAATCATGTCCAAAAAGCAACCGCAAGTAATTTGCCCTAAACTTTTTAACAAACTTCCATTGTGCATTCGACTTAAACTTGTGAGCAACTATTTTTTAATAATTAAAACTTTTTCTACTAGATAAACCATAATTATACTCTGTAAGTGAATTCCTAGACAATGACTATATACAATTTGTAATTCCTCAAAGTAGAACCTCTCATCTCTACATGCCTATGTCGAACTAATTTATGTAATTTATACTTAATTATACTTGACGAGAAACTACAAACATCTTAGTCAGGGACATAGACCTCCCCTAATGAGCGCCATAGCGCCCTGTCTTCAGCTTGACGCATCCAGCATCTGCCTGCAGTGTTTCGCAGGTCGTCATCCCACCTGGCTGGAGGGCATCCTGCTGAAGCGCGGTCTCCACCCAAGAACACGTTTACTCAAGCTGTTTTCAACATCACTTCAATTTGCTAACTCTTCATCTTTGTTTTTTTAAAGATAAAGATACATTCATTTGGCCATAAACAGAACTAATAAGTAAGGAGGACATCCGTGAGGGCTGGTGCGGTGGCAGATTTGGTCGAGGATCTCAAGAGACGCAAATATGCAGGTCTCGACAGAGCCTACATATTTGCTCCCTTTGGGGTCGAGACCCTAGGTCCGTGGGGTACCGAGGCTCTCCGGGTTTTTAATAAGTTATCTGAGCGTCTGGTCGATGCGACGCGTGACCCGAGAGCTGGCGGATATCTGGCGCAGCGCTTCAGCATTGCCATACAGCGGGGCAATGCACGGGGACGCTTCCAACTGGTATTGATATGGATTAGTTGAGCTACCTGTAGATTGTTTGCAACGGTCTGCAGTTGGCTTAATTGTTTCAATTGTAAATACTAGTTCTAATTCGTTTTTATTATTGAATTGTAATTTTCTTTGTCATTAAAGATTTGTTATACAACCATGCAAAAAAATAAGTAAGTAAATGTATGTTGAGAGCAAATGATGACATTAAAAAGAAAAAATATGTAGATCAAACACAAAAAATCTAATGAGAAATAAGAACGTCATCAATAATAATTATTTGTCACATACAGTCACACACGGCTTAGAATTTGCACCACCCCAACTCTTCCCGCGGGTGTCGTAAGAGGCCACTAAGGGATATCCACCGGGGGTGGGCACCAGCGCCCCCTGCAGAACAACTCTACCACCGAAGTGCGATCCCCAACCCGCATGCCCAGCGTGGAGATTATGGGCATTACACCCCGTGAGATTAAACCCAACAAGGCGATTATCAGGGGGAGGCCTGGGTCCAGCAGTGGACCAATATAGGCAGTGGAGGAGTCACACACATGTACATTAAATTTGTGATTTGAGCTCAAAAACCACAAAATCCTCTTAGTACTCGTATAGATAGATAGATAGATGATTATTTATTAAATTCACACACAAACAGTACAGGAAAACAACAAATCAACTAAAACAGTATTTAGGTATACATAAGGAAAAAAATAATTAAAACAACCACAAATAAAAAAACAATACCAAAAATAGATCTACCTACCTACCACCAGTGCACAAGCCCTAATCGTTATTACTTGTTAGTAGGCAGTCACCGCCCACCCTGGGCGGAGGCTACTCACCCGTTCCTGCGCGGCCCGCAGTGAACCCAAAAGGGTCAGTCTCAGCTTTATGCTGTTCTGCACCAGGATAGGTACAGAACAGCGCTGGTTTTCAGACTGCACACTTTGCGTAACACCAGGAGCCTAGACGAGGGGTATAAATATCGTATATCGCATTCATTGCTCAGCCTCGTGCGTATTTAAAAGAAAACAGCAAAATAATGTTAAAATCGTTTTAGGTACTTACATCACACATCCTAGTATGAAAACAATAACCTTCGGAGGATATGTGATCATCGAGTCGATTGCTTAGGGAAATATAATATAAAAGCTAGCCGTGAAACACGCATGACTGCCTCCGAAGCATTGCTACATATTATGGAAAGGCATATATATTGCACGGAATACACAAGTAGAACTATGTATGTATGTATTCAACCCGTAGATGTAGCCTTAGCAAGCTGGGAACCATGGGATAAGAAAAGAAAGAAAGAAAGAAAATTATTTGTTTTACACAAAAAAACTTTAAGACAATAAAAATAAAAAGATACTACTTAGTACTAGCATAGACTAACAAACAGCACAGATGTGAACTAGGTAAGTAGTAAACTAACACAAACATTGGGTTAATTAATAGGTACTAAGTAGTCCACTTAGCAAGCAGACGAGCGCGAGTGTGTAGGTCTAACAGGTCCTGACTCAGCTTGTTGCTCTAACACAGAAACCTAGGGTAATTTGTGAAAGAGCGCTGGTTTTCAGTCAAGGGATCAAGGCTTCTCCTGTTATTCATAATAAATAAATAAAGCTAGACAATCTACACAGCATCATCTAACGCAGAATTTGTGTTATGTGTTTCAAAAATAGATAATTGTTCACTAAGTCATTTACAACGGGATATTTACAATGATTCGAGTTTTCCAGTTGTTCCGTGATCATGGCGCGTGAAACTGCCATATATTTTTCCTATAAAATATAAATCCATATCTACAAACGCTACGTATACATTTTCAGATGGATTGCTCTGCAAACTTCGGAGGTAGGGCAGGGGGAATGGGTAATTATTCGAGATTTTTCAAAATATTTCAAAAAGAATGGAACCTACAGAAATTTCAAAAACTGTTTTAAGATGTACAACCCGATACCTTTCATTTGATACCCCATTCGGTGAGGTAGCCCTCCCCTTTTGAAAAGTATTTCCCCCCTTGACCATTTTTCAAAAAGGTGTCTACTTACAGACTTCTCTATATTTTTCCTGTAAAATATAGATCCATATCTACAAACGCTACGTATACATTTTCAGATGGATTGCTCTGCAAACTTCGGAGGTAGGGCAGGGGGAATGGGTAATTTTTCGAGATTTTTCAAAATATTTCAAAAAGAATGGAACCTACAGAAATTTCAAAAACTGTTTTAAGATGTACAACCCGATACCTTTCATTTGATACCCCATTCGGTGAGGTAGCCCCCCCCCTTTTGAAAAGTATTCCCCCCCTTGACCATTTTTCAAAAAGGTGTCTACTTACAGACTTCTCTATATTTTTCCTGTAAAATATAGATCCATATCTACAAACGCTACGTATACATTTTCAGATGGATTGCTCTGCAAACTTCGGAGGTAGGGCAGGGGGAATGGGTAATTTTCGAGATTTTTCAAAATATTTCAAAAAGAATGGAACCTACAGAAATTTCAAAAACTGTTTTAAGATGTACAACCCGATACCTTTCATTTGATACCCCATTCGGTGAGGTAGCCCCCCCCCCCCCCCTTTTGAAAAGTATCCCCCCCCTTTGACCATTTTTCAAAAAGGTGTCTACTTACAGACTTCTCTATATTTTTCCTGTAAAATATAGATCCATATCTACAAACGCCACATACATTTCAGATGGATCGCTCTGCAAACTTCGGAGATAAGGGGGGAATGGGTAATTTGTCGAGTTTTTACAAAATATTTCAAAAAGTATGGAAGCTACTGAAATTTCTAAAACCGTCGACATCACCGTTTGTACCTACTGAAAATTTTAATAGTAACTTTTCTTATTATTTTTCTTTTAATATGTACAGGCGTAAAAAACGTATTATTATTTTAAATTTTACGTTATTTACTGCTGTAGTTGCTGAGATATTAAAGATGGAAAAAAAACAGAAAAAGCGATGCCATAAGGATTTCTAAACCGATCTCCGATCTTCTAAACCGATCTCCGATCTTCTAAACCGATCTCCGATCTTCTAAACCGATCTCCGATCTTCTAAACCCTAAAACGACAAAGACTATCGACCGATCGCTACATACTTACCGGAACTGCATGCCAAAGAACCGGGAGATTGCTGCAGAGCCCTAGATCATCAATCTCCCGGTTCTTTCACACCCTTCTGTTTTCGAGCGAGGCATCGCAAGCGAAGCCGCACGCTGAAGCTAACACGCTTGCGAACGGTACGCATAAAGGCGGGCGTTATTGCAAAATACCAAATTTGTTATTAGATTAAAACAACGGTTCTCCGATTTCCAGTGCAGTACATTTCGAACTTTTGACATTGTACGTACGTATTTTTTGTATTGTTTCACAATTTGTTAACATAGTACAAAAAGGTGCGCGATAAATATCCTTTATTATTCCTCTTATTCATACAAATAATATTTTTTTAATTAATTAGGTACATAAGTTTTGTTGTTAAATTTTACTACGTTTGTTTTGTTGAGTGAGCGTGTAACAAGTTTAACGTTTATCCATTTGTGAATCTTAGGTCAGTATTATGAAAGCTTGCTCAGTCATCGATCTATGCATAAGCAACGTTTTTCTATGGCATAAACGACACTCAAGCATAGATCTATGACTGAGCAAGCTTTCATAATACGGCCCTTAGTGTCTCATAACAGCTCCCAAAGGGATGTACCGATTTTGGTTAAGTTTTTCTCTAATAGAAAGTGACTCAATCAGTGTGTTACTCATTTGATGAGAATCGGTGCAGCTGTTCTAATGCAATTATTAATTTTGGTAAAAGCTAGTCTTACGTGAAAATCACATTAGGTACACGGCAGCCTCTTAGTAACTATTTGTTTTCGTACAAGTTCATATATTCTTTAATTCTCTTCTTTTATTCACAATTTTACAGGATCTATGGATTCCTTTGTTTTGTGTTTGCTAAATTCGAAAGTAACTCTGTCTGTCTGTTACCTTTTTGCGCCTTAACGGCTGAACGGATCTTAATGAAATTTGGCAGGGAGGTAAATGGTATTCCGGGGACGGACATAGGCTACTTAAAAAGAGCGTGCAAAGCCGCGGGCAGCAGCTAGTAATTAATGAATGTTTTTGTATTTGTTTTTCTTGCTACAGCTACAAAACAAATGAGTAAAACTGACAATGTTCGTGGCAGTGTTGATTTGCATCGCCCTGGTCGCCGCCTATGGGCTTCGGCGCAGCAGGAAGAAGACTCTGGAGCCACCGTCCACGCCTGGAGGATGGCCACTGGTGGGCCACGCGCATTTGCTGGTTGGCGATAGTGTGTGTGAGTATTTATTTACTAAGGTACTTGTTTCGGCAAATACACTGATTCCAAATAAGCAAGCTATCTCATTTCGTGTGGAAACATCACGTCGTGGTCTCCCTACGGTAAGGACATAGGATAGAAATAAAATAACCTTTATTAACAGGCTAATACGAGTCTTTATGAATTGATCAACGGATTTATGGGATAAAAAGTACCTAGCCTACGTTTTATTCCATGTAGACCTACACCTATGCAAAATGTCATCCCGGTCCGTTCAGTAGTTTTGACGTGGGGAGCTAACAAACATCCCCCCGTACTGGTAAGGTCTGTAGAAAATAAAGAACTTTTTTGGTTTTGAAATAATTCCAGTTTTTTGTACTTTCTGGATGTTACAAGCTATTTGGCTAGTTAGTTAATAGCAGAGAATTAGTAGAATTAGGAGAAGTGGCAGTGGGACGGCCATACCTCTCGAAAAACCGACAACCGCTGGGGTAAACGTATTCTCGAGTGGAAACCGCGACTCGGCAAACGTAGTGCAGGATGCTTTCCAGCCAGGGGGCGACGACCTGCGAAATACTGCAGGCAGATGTTGGATGCGGCAAGCTGAAGACAGGGCGCTATGGCGCTCATTAGGGGATGTTATGGTGGTCCAGCAGTGGACTAATATAGGTTGATGATGACGATGATGAATCGTTTTACGACGTTTGTTAGCCAATTGCTGTGAACCCATGCGAAAAGAAACTTGGAAACAAGTGTCGTTTTAGAGTGTAACGACATAGTTTTGATGTTTCGAGCAGGACTACCTTATTTCACAATAGTGAAATATTAATTGCTCTTACAGATTTATGGAATTCTATATGCGACCTGTCCCAGAAGAGCTATGCCGTAGGAGGGGTCGTATCCGCATCGATTGGACCCCGGACTATTTATGGTAATGTAATAACTTATGAATAATATTCTATATGCGACCTGTCCCAGAAGAGCTATGCCGTAGGAGGGGTCGTATCCGCATCGATTGGACCCCGGACTATTTATGGTAATGTAAAAACTTATGAATAATATTCTATATGCGACCTGTCCCAGAAGAGCTATGCCGTAGGAGGGGTCGTATCCGCATCGATTGGACCCCGGACTATTTATGGTAATGTAATAACTTATGAATAATATTCTATATGCGACCTGTCCCAGAAGAGCTATGCCGTAGGAGGGGTCGTATCCGCATCGATTGGACCCCGGACTATTTATGGTAATGTAATAACTTATGAATAATATTCTATATGCGACCTGTCCCAGAAGAGCTATGCCGTAGGAGGGGTCGTATCCGCATCGATTGGAGCCCGGACTATTTATGGTAATGTAATAACTTATGAATAATATTCTATATGCGACCTGTCCCAGAAGAGCTATGCCGTAGGAGGGGTCGTATCCGCATCGATTGGACCCCGGACTATTTATGGTAATGTAATAACTTATGAATAATATTCTATATGCGACCTGTCCCAGAAGAGCTATGCCGTAGGAGGGGTCGTATCCGCATCGATTGGACCCCGGACTATTTATGGTAATGTAATAACTTATGAATAATATTCTATATGCGACCTGTCCCAGAAGAGCTATGCCGTAGGAGGGGTCGTATCCGCATCGATTGGACCCCGGACTGTTTATGGTAATGTAATAACTTATGAATAATATTCTATATGCGACCTGTCCCAGAAGAGCTATGCCGTAGGAGGGGTCGTATCCGCATCGATTGGACCCCGGACTGTTTATGGTAATGTAATAACTTATGAATAATATTCTATATAGGAGACGAAGGGAACGCACCAGAAAAGGGTTTCTTTCTGTATGTATTTTCTGTGTGTATTTTTATAACCTCTACTGTGATTACCGATCCGCTTGCCAAGCGTGGTGATTATAGTAAATTATCATAGCATACATATTATCTACACTTGTATTTTATAATCCAAGGCATTATTTTGTTGATAAAGGGAAAATATTCATGGTTAATACTTAACGATAAATGGGATAATCGGAGCAAATGTAGATATTGAAGTTGTATTGTTCCGACCATGATGATGATGATGGTCGATATTTGTTTAAACCACTTCTTCTATGGCTTTTGCGACTACTCGTTTAACACAATCATGATCCAAGTATTTACTAAGTATTTACTAAACAATGGCCACATCTTTGCCATTATTTAATTCACGTGCGTGGGTCACTCGTACTAGTGAGTTTGAAAGTTAACACAAACTGGACTAACTAGAGGTTTAGTAGGGATGAAATTATCTGGATCTTCAAGTAAATTGGGATTTGTTAAAGTCAATATAATTAAAAAAAACATAAAGATAAATCCAATTAAATCCTTATTAGTAAAAAATGGGTGTCAAGGAATTTTATCTAAATTTCTTTTTATACCTACAGGATTATTAGATCCTGTTTGATGAAGAAATAATAAATGAATAATGGCTATCATAATTTTAAGGATAGAATCTTTATATATTTTTTGCATTTATAGTAATATCATACGTGATTGGTGTTTTTTGTGCAGTTATAACAGATCCAGATGACGCGTTGACGGTTTCTAACGCCTGCCTTGAAAAGGATAAATTCTACGATTTTGCAAAACCATGGCTCGGCGAGAGTTTAGTCACAGGAACCCGTGAGTACATATATAGAACTAAGTACTTCTAGGAGAGATCCCTTTCAAATCAGTAATAAATGTTATATTAGAATGCTTTCAAACGAGTTATTTAAGAATAGCAACAAAATTACTGCAACTCGAAAACTAACAACCTAAGAAGGTAAAGGTTTCTTGTTCCCTTCTTCGCTTAACCTTAAAAATATAAAAGTGAGCAAAAATCAAAGTGACCACTTTATTTTCTAGTTTTACTTATGTAATTTGAATTTTGTGACGTGTCCAAGAGTCCTGCAAGGTCTAAAGGAAATAAAGCACTTTGAATTTTGAATTTTTGAAAAAGTAATTACAATTGAAACAGTCGAGCTAACTACAGACCGTTGCAAACAATCTAATGTGACATATAGATCCAGTCAGTGCCAGTCCCCAAGACGCTGGCTGCATTGTTACGGCCAGATACTCGTACCTACTCACCAGCTCGTCGGTCGCTTCGAACTGACGCTCAGATATTTTTTTTAAACCCGGATCTGTTTTGGTTTTCCACGGATGTAGGGTCTCGGTTCCAAGGGGAGCGGAGGTTTTGTCGGTTCCCGTTTAAAATTTTTGTGTTTATAATCAGTTTTATTGCAAAATGAGGTGGGACACAAAGAAAAAGCTAAGTAGAATATGGAATTCAGATTCACCAAAATCGCTTTAGCGGCACGTAACATGTGTACTGAAAGGTAGCTGAAAGGGGGTGATTTTGGACCCTATATATAAGGAGTCATACAAAAGACACTATTACGCATGAAAGCGGTTTTTTAGGGGCAAAAATTTTACTACTACCACAGCTATTACTAAGAAAAATTAGGAGTTTCGACTATATCGTTCTAGAAGTGTATTGCATTTACCAATCAGGTTTCGGCCCTTATAAAAAGACTTGTAACGTATCGCTGCGTCCTGCGTGCATGTTGTCATAGGGTCATGATTTTATATTACTCAACTGTGTCGAAAAAAATCATCACTATCATCAGCAGCCTATCTAGTCACTACTGGTATAGGCCTTCCCAAATGAGCGCCATAGCTCCCTGTCTTCAGCTTGACGCATATTCCATCATTTGAACTCAGTGGCACAGCAGGCGAAGGTCCGTTTGCGACGCAGGATGTTGCTATTGGGAGTTTGATTTCCGCCTCGGGACAAATGTTGGTAGGTACGTTCTGCAGATATTTGTTCCATGCGTTTTGAGTGTTTTCAAAACGAAAACATGTTTGTGTATAATAAAAAATATGTATCAATGTAATTTTATTGTAATTATTGTTATTGTGTTATGGTATGAATATCAGGTGTCTTACTAGACACCTGATATTAGCTTGTGTTTTGGGTACTCCCAAAACACAAGCTATGTCAACTTGGGCTAGATGATGCTGTGTGGATTGCCCAGCATTTTTGTTTTGTATTTATTATCCAGCATCTGCCTGCAGTCTTTCGCGTTGAACTAAAACCTTCAGTATTTTTGTGAATCTGTGTTTTTGAGAACAAACCATTCATTCGATTGAGACGCGCGATCAGCGTTCAGCCAAGTTCAGAAAGAAACGGGCTACGCAATAGCAGTGAGTTTCTTTACACGAACCATTGAGCACACTTTTGGTCCCTTCTGTATTTCAGATATTATTAAACCTACAGACTTGCAATTTTGCATGTCTGATGGAATTCATGAGTAGAAGGAATCCCTTATTTAATAATGAAATATATTGAGGTTATTGATTTCCAGATGACATAAGAATTTGAAATTTGTAATGAAAGTACCTAGATCATCAAACTTTATTGGAGATAAAAATCCGAAAACACAATCAGCACCCTTATGGTGCAATTATTTGTGCATATCTCTTTAGATTAGAGGCCTATTATTTTGTAAATTTACACAAAGAAGTATATTAACAACCCAAAACTGAAAAAAACATAAAAATAAATATTTAAAAAAAAAGAAGATATATTCTCATACAAAAAAAGTCGTGTTAGGTATCTAATAAAAAAAACAACTTTTACTTAAAAACTGCCAAATAATATTTATTTAAAATATCTAGTTTTGAAATTATTGTCAAAAGTTTGTGAGCAACCGAGACACCTAAAGATATAATATACCTCTAGTAATAGGTTTTATATGTTCGGGATCCCCGAACCCAAGCCTCGCCCAATCAGATTGATTGACAGTTATAAATTTAATATCAAAGAACGCATTCTCTTTTAAATCAATTGAATAACGTTGTATATTCCTATCTATGATTTATGGAACTGCTATACAACTTGGCGCCCATTTAGATTCAACTCTTTTATTGAGGAAAACGACTGAACTTGGCTTTTTTTTGGGTACCCTTACAGTAAACATTTGGAAAGTCCACCGCAAACTGCTACAGCCAGCGTTCAGCCAAATTGTCCTGGATGGTTTCCTGGACGTATTCAACAGTCAAGCGAGGAAGCTGGTGAAAGACTTGGAGTTAGAAGCTGGCAAAGGACCTTTTGACCATTGGACTTACACGAGACATAATGCGCTAGAAACAATATGTCGTAAGTAACAATCCTTTCCTACTTATAAAGGCGAAAGTTCGTGCCGTTCTAAAGAGGTTTGGCCGAAAACAACGCCAAAACTACTGAATGGCAACAGCATTGCAATGCTATTGTTGTACTGATACAACAACAGCATTGTAATATTTGACGTTTTCTGTGAATAAATGATTCTATTCTATCCTACAAGATTGCTTTCTTGTTCCAGTGACAGCTTTAGGTGTGGACTTCAGGGACCACTCCGTCCTAAATCAGCAATATGTGGACGCGGCCGAGATGATATTTTACACAATTGTGGACAGGTTCCAGAAGTTCTGGTTGCACACCAACTTCATGTTCAGATTTAGCGGGGTCAAGAAAACTCAGGATGCCTGCTTGAAGATTCTGCACAACATGTCAGAGACGGTATGTTCAGGGTACTAGATAACTGATATACTTAATACAATACATTAAATAGAAAGATATTTTTTATTATACATAGAAAACACTCAGAAAACCCGAAACAAATATCTGCAGATCGAACAAACAATTGTCCCGGGGCGGGAACTGAACACTAATCTCCTGCGTCGCAGGCGGACCTTCGTTCGCCGCGCCACTTGGGTCGTCACCTATATAAACTTCATAGATTCTGGCCTAGCCAAATTTTTTATTGTCTCCGACTGACTCAAGGGTTCAATTCAATTTGACATTTTATTCTATTCAGTTTGAGATTTTGTTTTATTCAATTTGAGATTTTAATAATTATTCTAATCTTCAAGGTCCTACAACAAAGAAAACTAGCAATGAACGGCAAACCGATCTCAGGGAAAGGCTACGAAAAAACAATAGGAGGGAAAATAAAGCTGAAACCTTTCATGGATTTGCTCCTAGAACTCGCAATGGAGAAAGGAGTGTTCACAGACAAAGAGATCAGAGATCACGTGGACACGATGATTGTCGGTGGTCATGACACTTCGGCGAATGTGCTGATGTTCACTCTCATACTGCTTGGGTCTCATCCTGAGGTGCAGGAGAAAGTTTATGAAGAGTAAGCGATGTTTATCCCCAACCCGCATGCCCAGTGTGGGGATTATGGGCATTATCCCCCGTGAGATAAAAACCAACAAGCCGCTTATCAGGAGGAGGCCTGGGTCCAGCAGTGGACCAATATGTATAAGCTTTGGAGATAAGCGATGGTTATAAATAAATAGCCAGTTGGCTCAGGAACGAGACGCGTGGAGGAACCAGCTGTGCGATTACTACATTTTCCCATTCAATGGATCGCCATCCGGGGAGACTGGGTATAAACGATTTCGGTTTCCATCATATGGTACAAAAACAAATAGATACATACAATATTCGGGCTGGATGGAGCCGACCGACGACGAAGCTCGTCAAAATATCACAAAGGTCAGGTGTACGTACGGTCTCTTGCAGTATTTTATCTATATTTATTTCTTAATACATAGTACATAAGTTACTTAACGTTAAACCTCATACTTTTGTTACTCACACTTGACATTGTTTTGCTCGACTACGTTTCATTACTATTTACTGTTGGTAAATTTGAATCAGAATTGCTGTAATCGAGCAAAAAAAGGTAAAAGTATGAGTAATATTATGACAATTTACTTTAAATTAGGTTATATCTTAACGTTGATGTCCGTCGTGGATCGGCTCCATCCCGCCAGAACCTAGGTATGTTATTTTTGTCACATATTGAAAACTGAAATCTTTTGATACCTATACTGCCCGGATGGCCCATTCAATGAGAATGGGAGGCTTTAGCGTAATAGCGCAGCCGCGTCGTCGGGAGGCCATTGCCCAGTGGGACACACCAGGCTAATTGTAGTTGTAAAAAGAGAATAAGGACATTTTCTTACAGCATGCTGGGGCTCTTATATTAAACTAAGTAGTACTATTATATTTATTCTGTGTAAACTAGTTTTTGCCGGGTTCGCTAGCGTTTTTCCGGAATAAAAGAAGCATAAAAGGTGTCTATTCAAAAACTAAATGAAACTAATTTGACAGCACCAAAAATTATGCCATCCTTCTTAAATCTAAATAAATTTTGATTAAAAAGAAAATGACGTCAACATTTTAAGTGTCGTCAAATAAGTTAAGGTAAGGTAAATGTCGTCAAATAAGTTAAGGTAAGTAAGGTTAAGGTTTAAGGTATTTTTTGCGTCATCTGATACGACACCAAATGTTATTCTTATTTATTTATTTATGAAAGTACACATACATCGTATATATTTAATCATAAGCAACACAGTTTAACATGGTAATTTTTCTAATACATACGACAAGATTTATTGAGTGAGTGCACTTAAAGATTAAAAATATAAAGAATACAAAAAAGCAAATCAATGTAAAGAAAAAATACAAATTAATTTAATAATAGGTAATACAAAATTAAGTAAGTAGTTATCCTTGATTTAGAAAACATCAAAAAATATAACTCTCACACAATACAGGTTTCCCGTACAGGTTTTCACGCAGCCATTTGTGATAAGTGGTCGTGGTCACATTCACGACATGTCATACTGTGACGCGGTAAATACAAATGTTTAACGTGATTATTAGAATCCTCAAGTTCTGTCAAAATAAATCAGTATTCAATCAGCTTACTTGATAATTATGTAGTGTATGTAATCGCTAAACAGCAAGATGTGGCGTAACGAGTAACAATCATTACATTTACCGCATCCTTTATACAAAACAGTCTGTGGTGTGAGGGATATCCACTTGGAATACCTGTATTGCGTGTAGTTTAGCTTAGCGCGTGGGTAGTGAAATCGAATGCGAATGAAATCGAATTGGGTTTATAGTTGCTATGATTCAATCAACGTATCCGCGCCAGGAAAATATGCAAAATATCAGAAACCGACTAACGTTCTCACTGCCCTGTTACAATAGTTGAAGAAAAAGTCCTATCGGAGCACTAGTGAAAATGCATTTTCAGCAGAGCAGAGCAGTGTACGGTGTTATCACCTTACACTGCTCTGCTGTGTTGGGTGTAACACCGCTAACCTCCTGACTCCGGGCTACTGTAAATTTTCTTGCTAGAAAAATCCCAATAACAATTTTGGCCCTACTTGCATTTGAACCCGTGACCTAATTCCCAGTCGTTGAACGAACACGCCACCGGTTAACCAACAAGGCAAGCATTTATCTATTACTAAAATGATATAAAGTCTGTTTCAGGTTGCAAGAGGTGTTCGATGGCTCCGACCGCGATGCCGAGAAAGCGGATCTCCTGAAACTAGTCTACTTAGAAGCGGTCCTAAAGGAGAGCATGAGATTATACACAATAGTGCCAGTGACGGCGAGGTGGCTAGACAAAGACGTCAAACTCAGTGAGTATCCTATCAGGGGCCAAGTTCTGTTAGCCAGTTGTATCCTTGCAAAATCGACCATAGAAGAAAGAAACTCTAAATAGTGAAATAAAGAAAGAAAGTAATTTAGTTACCTATGTCTGTGCTGTTCATGTGAAGCCTGATAAGTGTATCTTTATCTTTATTTATTACACACAAACAAACTTCGGTACAGAAATAAACGAAAGAAAAGACTACTTAGTACTAGATAACAAACAGAAAGACAAAAACACAGGTGAACTAAGAAGTATACTAACACAAGCATTAGGTTGGTACTTAGTAGTCCACTCAACGAGCAGATGAGCGTGTGTGTGTAGGTCCAGACTCAGTTTGTTGCTCAACAAGCTGACAACACAAAAGACTAGGGTAATTTGTAAAAGAGCGCTGGTTTTCAGTCAGAACCGTAGAGTAAGTGACAGACACGATATCAGATCCAGCGCAGATATCAGATCAGATCTAGTGCGTGCTATGCTATTTGCACGGAAATATTGATAGATTGGTTTCAAGCTTGACACTTTTGACGCGCGTCCCTCCATCTGTGGTTTCTTTCATCAAAGGTAAAATGCCAATATGTGTCATTTGGAGACGATACCATTGTTATCATGAAGCGATTAATTTAGTGGAATTAGGGCCCCGCACTCATACGTCGACTACTGAACATGCCTGCCCAAACCATCACTATATCACCCATACATAGGTTTACCATAATGACCACGGCTGGCAGGCGGGTTGTTGATCGAAGTGGAAGTGTTAAAATACACAGAAGCTGCCCAGCAACTTGCTGCCTTTCCTCTGGTAGATTCTGTTAGTCGGCTCCTACGACATTCACGGGCTGATGTTGAGGGGTCGATCCTTGCGCCGTGACCGCCACGGCAAAGGTGAGTAGAGTCTAGTAAAGAACTGGCGCCTGCCCGCGGTTTTGCTCGCGCTTCAAGGTTGTCGCAGATCTGGACCGGACCTCACCGCTGCCGCACAATGCAAATATGTGCATTGCCATAGCAGCATTTGGTTGAACCGGTGACTTTTTTGTGTTACATTAAATTTAATATTAGTTGTAAGAAATTCAATTAAATTAAATAATTTCAGACAGCCAATAAATATTAATACAAATTTATATTTAATTGTCTATGTTCGAGTACAAAATTAAAATTAAACACAAAAAGAATTAATTACAATTATATTAAAATTATAGTTCACTGTTCAAGAGAGTACAATACACATTCTTGTCCAGTGTTCCATAAAAATACAGTCAGCGTCCAGCCTCTGTGCGATGAGCTGTAGGTAGCTGTTGGAGCTGTCACGCACACGGCGCTCCAGGAACGCAGATCTTTTGCGCATTATCACCGCGAATCCGTCTACTCGTGCGTCAGCAAACAGTATAATATGTCATGTTAAATTATGTTACACAAATAAAAAAATTCTATTCTATTCTATTCATTGAAATATTAGAATAAGATCGTAAAATTTAAATATTGACGGCATCAGATAACAAAAAGCGCGGACCACTCGCTTGAAGCTTGCGGTTTGTCATTTTATCTCTGAATAATGTCTAGTATAGAAGATGGCTTTCAACCAATATTTGAATGCATAATGTTGTGCCGCATAGCAATGTTGCCGGATGTATGTGCTAAGTCCTTTACCCGGATGAAAAGTAGCCTCTGTCATTCACTAGGAAATCAAAAACTTTTGAGATAGTCTATAATCATTGTGTTCAGTATAAATAACAATTTCATTGCAGAAAACTACACCCTATCATCAGGGAGGACGTGTTTCCTTTTCGTGTTCGGGATCCACCGCCACCCGATGTGGGGCCCCGACGCCGATCAGTTCAAACCGGAGCGGTGGCTGTCGCCGGCCACGCTGCCTGACAACTCTAACGCGTTCGCTGCCTTCATGATGGGCAGACGAACTTGTATAGGTAAGTACTGCAGGGACCTAGTTACGAGTACCACCAATATAGACCCGCTTTTATGTCGCATTTCTCCCGCTCACTTCCTCTCTTCCGACCGGCTGATTGCGGTACAGCATTGCACGCACGCCATCGGGAATACACATAGGCTTTTTATATCGATCATTTTGGTTATTTCATTATATAACTGTCCACTTTGAGGGAGCATGATGCAAAATGTCATAAATAATGCTAGACAATCTATTCACAACATAGTGGATTTATAAGAAATCAATTAATAACCCAAAATTTTTTTGACTTCGACGGGACTTGAACCCGGAACTAAATGTAACTTTAGTCTTTGAACAGGATTGGATACACTTCAATGTTTTACCTGCAGTTGGAGCTAACGGCGATAGAGTCCGAAGGAAGTCCCAAAGTTTTTCGACTCCTACGTCACTTGATCTCGTGTTACATTCCCGCTGAGGGAAGGATGCGGGTTTAAGTCCCGTCGTAGTCGTAAAATTTTTAAGATATTATTTGATTTCTTATAAATTATTCCGAGTGGGCTTACGCACTATAGTGATAAAAACCGTAGTGGACTTATTCTCTTTGCAATTCATCATTTGGCCCCAAAGTAAGCTGATTTTATTTGCTTCGTCACGATGTCTACCTACCTTACGTTCTACACATATTATTATGTGTAAAGGAGGGTTAATATTGCTAACTACTTCGCTCGTTGCTTTATAAAAAAAAGGCCATTTAATTTGTAGTTTTAAAATTTGGTTTTATTTCAGGGAAAGCATACGCCTACATGTCAATGAAGACCACGCTATCACACGTTCTCCGCCAGTACCGCATCAAGGCGGACCATAACACCTTGGTGCTGAAGATAGACGTGATGCTGAAGCCCGCTGCTGGCTACTCCATCAGCATCGAGAAAAGAATATGAATTCGCGCGATGACTTCGAGTCATGATTCAAAATTCAAGACTATTTATTATGTTCATTTAACTATTTCATGAAAGTAGCAGTTTCAACATGAGCCTGCTTATATTATGCATATTACGCTCAATGAATGGGACCATAGATGGGTAATATTTCGTTTCCATCAAATTGCAATTTGTAATAAGATGTAAAATGGTGACCCGGGATTCGAACCCAGCACCTCAACTGCCGTTGAACACGGGATAAACGGTAATCTCACGGGAATAAAACTTACATGGGACCACTTCGAGATCGTTTTCTCAAACATCAAAATCGAATAACGAGTGACGAGAATATCGAATAACAAACGTACATGAATAGAGAACCTTCTTCTTCTTTTTTGAAGTCAGTAAAAATGCCAAAAATGACTGGAGAAAATAGAAGTGATTGAATACATCTGAATCAGGGCAAATAATCCCATAGAGAGTCCTGAAGAACGCTCTAGCACATTCATAGCATCATTCAGCTCTAGGACTGTTTATAAATATTATTTTTTTGTTTAAATCACGTTTGATACCAAATTTATCGAATAGAAGTCAACAATCACTCACAAATGATACAATACAATATAAATACTATTTACCAAGATAGAGAAAAACAGAACAGAAAAACACAAACACAGAAACAATTGCACAATGGGCGATTTTTTTATAATGATCTTTATTATCTGTATATACACATCTGTTATTTAATGTTAAAGTAATTATGTAGTTGTAATTTAATAAAAGTTTGATTATACATTCAGTTTTTAAATAAAATGCCTATGCCCATCGAATTAAGAAAATCACCTTAGTTAGATTTGAAATGTTCTAACGGAGTCTACACACCAAGTCGGCAACACGACCCGGGGCGATTGGCGCGACATATTAGTAAATCTGAATTATTCCTTGCACGCGATTCCTCTAGTGTCGATTCCCGTAACGTCGACTCTTGTAAAGTCGACCACTCTTGAATTCCCCTAAAGCAGATGTCTATCAAAGCAGTTTTGTTTTATCGAACACGTGAGTACATAAAATTAACTTTTTTCTAGTTACCTTCTATATTCACTTGATAAACTTACTTCATATATTTTATAATTAATAAAAATAGAACACGAAGAAAAAAAAACAACAAGTCAGATCGAAAACTATTTGCCGTTGTTAAAAAACTGGCGAATAGCCGTTTTAAACTGAGTAAACTCTGTGCTATTATTTAAAGTAGAAATAAAACAGGTAAATTATGGTAATCTAATTCTCTATTTATTTATTACACTTCTATATATAATAGATTCAGGCGTTACTTTGCGGAAATCCATTGCAAAATATTAGGATAAACCATATTTAGTTATAATTCCGCGCAAAACCTCCTCTGATGAGATTCAACAAAATGCTATTCGCGCGCAACGCCCTCCCTCTCACAAATTGGAATGCTATGCGTAAAGTATGTGTGTGTTACGCAAGGAGCTCAGAGAGGCAACATCACAGGATTCGGTCGTCGTTTAATATTGCGTAAGTCTGTTTTTTACCTTCTCTGATTGCATGGCATGCCAATTTGTGGGAGGGAGGGCGGTGCACGTGAATTGCATTTTGTTGAATCTCATCACATCCGGAAAGGTTTTGCGCGGAATTGTTACTAAATAATGTTTATCCTTATATTTTACATTTCTTTGTAAACATTTCTATTAAATAGTGTAGTCCCTAATCATAAATACACATTGCAATCTACAAATATAATTAAGCAACAATATATTAATAACATTAATTGTCGAAGACTGGTTTTCCAAAACTCAACTTAAAAACCTAAATTTATATTCAGACCCAGAAAAAGTCAAGTGGAGTTATGGATAATAAATAAATATTAATACTAACGAAGCAAAGGTATAAGGGTAGTGTTCTCTCTTTATATCTTTCTCTTTATTATATATATCTCAGATAATCCGACAGTTAACAGTTTCGTTAGTTAACTATGACGTATAATATTTGAGAAAACACTCGTCTAAAACGACAATGCGTTTACAGGAAATAAAAAAAAAACTATTTATCTTCTACTTCTTTCTTAATGGTGCCGCTTGCTTTTCGCTACGACTCTGCCAGTGTCAGTTAGGAGTGTCATAAACTTCAAAATTAGTATGATCGGTTCAAATAAAACTTAAAACTTATTCGTTGGCTCGAATATTTCGCGAAAAATAAAGGTTGTCATTGGGATGGCATGTCCAACTATGCACGGTGATGCAGGATCTATGCCATATTAATTTGACAAACCCATAGTGATACCTCCCAGTGTGTCCTCGTTTCAGTCTGGTCGAACTATTTATGACAATTAATTTTTTATAAGACAACAATAATGAATCGTCCGATTATTTCAAAGAACACAATATGCCCTATTGACTTCATATTTGATTGAAATCAAAACCACAGTGTTGGTACAAGGCTACGCAGTCTTTTTGTTCTTGCCCGTCTCTCGCCGCTTGCACATATCTGTAGTACCGCAACGCCATCTTGCTGTCGGCTGCTGGAATCAGCTCGGTTGAATCCCTGGAAAACAAAAAGTTTTTTACAACACGCGCAATAGTAACATTTTTATTTGTTAAAGCATTATTGCTAATAGGGGTTTTTAAGACTTTTGTGATACATCGTTGAGATTGACTAGCTATACTGGATTAAAGCAATACGATCATGCGTCTTTTAGCCGAGCGTGCGTAAACAGCTTGCTGCTAGACAACACGATTTGAGGCAGGAAGGCGGGCGGGTTTTGTGCGGCTTATGTATGCGTCGACCTTTATGCTGTCAACTTTTTCTTGAAATCCCTTCCCTTAAGTAATACTTACTTGCTTAATTCATTGGAGACTAGATTGCTGTAAGGCGCATGTTTGAAGGGGTCTCCGTAGAGGGTGCAAACGGCACGCTCCCGGCAGCCGGGGTCTCCGGCACCCAGGGGTAGCAGGATCGCATCTATCTTCTCCATCAGACCCCCGTAGAACTTCTCTGCTGCTTGGGTTTCCTGAAATGGCAAGTGATTAGGAATTTAGTTTGTCAATAACTTGCTAAGTAGTGTTGTTTCACAATCTTACTTATGTGAATACAAGAAAACGAAATGAAGAATATGATTTAGGATCAAAGCTTAACAATATTTAGCTAGTGAGTACATAATAATAAATGTCAAGTATTTAATGGCGGTAATGCGTGTGGATTCGTAACGAATAGATCCGACAGAGAACCAAAGCTATCAACATAGCTCAAAGAATTAGCAAGCTGAAGTGGCAGTGGGCCGGCCATGTCTCGCGAAGAACCGACAACCGCTGGGGTAAACATTTTCTTGAGTGGAGACCGTGACTTAGCATACGTAGTGTAGGACGCCATCCGGTCAGGTGGGATAACGACCTGCGAAAGACTGCAGGCAGATGCTGGATGCGGCAAGGTAAAGATAGGACACTATGGCGCTCATTAGGGGAATCCTATGTCCAAGTGACCTATAATATGTCGATGATGAAGTATTTAATGTATTTATAATAAACAAATTATCTTTCTATCAATTGATTTTTAGATATTGCGTAAAGATAGGATAAAGCTTATGTCTTATTCGTATCTTATCTTATCTTTAGGTAGTCTTTAGGGTAAGAATTTAGTGAGTGAATACTGCGACCGCAGCTGTAAGTTCCCAATAGGCCTAACAACTAACGAACAGTGCCGACAAACTAACACTAATAAACCATCCTTCGTGTTTATAGCCGGATCGGTTTGTTTGGTTCATTGGCTCATTTAATTTTGTAGATTCGACTTGCGCGAAAACATACATACACAACTTCTAATATCTTTGAAACTAGACGTCGAAGAGAGTTGCTGATTTCACCAATATGTAAGTGTTTTAGCCCTCTTTCTTTCCATTTATCTCACTCCCACCACTCCCCTATACTCTTCTATAACGATGAACATTATTTTATCGTAGTTCGTAGCATATTCTACGCTGCTCCGCCGTAGCATACGAAAGACTTCAACGCGCACCCAATTTCTTAAAATTTACGAAATTTCGCGTAACTAATGAGATAACAAGCTTTTGCCGTGGCTTGATCGAGTTTTACGGGATAAATAATAGCGTTTTATGTTATTCTAGGCCTAGAACTACATCTATGCTGAAGTTTATCCAAATCCATTCAGTACCTAGTATTGGCGTCAAGGGTAACAATCATCAAACATCACAATAATATTTAATATGCGGAAGAATGCGGTGTTTGTTGGCTCTTCACGCTAAAACTACCGAACCTGAAAGGATCAAGCTGAAAATAATATTGTGATTCTAGATCTGAAATATATATTTCTATATTGCTTATAACTTGCAAAATCATTCCAAAGTGTCAAACACAACACCAAAATAACATCAAGGCTACTTTTTATCCTAAGCTAGTCAATATTATAAATGTACAATATACTCACGGGATCCTCTGCAGCCAGGATCTGTTGCTGTTGCTTTACCAGCTCCGTCTCGGCTTTCACCCGGTTGGTTTCCTTCAGTTTCACCGCAGACACCCTGAGGATCTCGTCTCTGACGGCAGACGGTGGAGCTTTCGCTGCGATGGATGCTGCCCGTATCTGAAGTAAGAAAATGAGTATTTAGGAAAAGCTGTACGAAAGTAAAATAAATAGAAACTGCTACCAAAATTTATAAAATTTGTCTATTAGGCGAGCTGGGCATGCTAGAAATGTATATAAACCTAACTAGTGGTGACTGTTGGAAGACCTAAATTATATTCCGTCCACGGAGGTATTATATTCTCTTGGGCGTAGACCGAGATTCTGAGTCTAAGGATCCACGCGTTCATTTTTCTTTTGATAGCTTGAGTGACAAAGAGAGGAATGAGATTGGTCTACGTCTAAGATCAAGCAGCCTACGATCTGTAGTCTATGTAGGGTTTTTGCCACTTTCATTTGATAGCCAAAAATAAAAGCACCCTCTGGCTGAACTATTCTTAAACCAACTCACTTACAACAACTGAATCGACTTTATTGTCACCCGCACTATAAACTTCTCAAGTAAACTTACTAGATATTATAAGAGTGCAAAAATGGTTACAAGTGAAAAATTTCGTAATGTAGCAATGGAAACGTAAGTGGTAACTTAAGATATGTAATAGATCCAGGCGTTACTCCAAAATCAGAAGAAATCCATTGCAAAATATTTAGTAACAATTCCGCGCAAAACCTTCTGTGATGAGGTATAATAAAATGCAACTCGCGTGGACAGCCCGCAAAAATCACACAAATTAGCATGCCATGCAATCAGAGAAGGTAAAATATAGACTTGCGCAATATTAAATTGCCATGTCACTTTCCCTCTAACTTCAAGCACACACACAACATAATGTAGAAAAAAAACACGCCAACTACACAATGAAAAAATCCATGAAAGTAAGTAGGCAACTAGTTTCGTCTTTCCACGAGACATCATCAGGATACCACAATACTCGACTTCGACACTTAGGCCCGTAATATAAAAGCTTGCTCAGTCGTAGATCTATGCTTGAGTAACGATTTTCTATGGCATAAACGTAACTCAAGCATAGATCCATGACTGAGCTAGCTTTTATAATACAGACCTGAGATTGCAATAGATCAGAGGAGTGAGTCTATTTGACGTTAGTAACGAGACGTGATCATGACGTCTCCTTTTTGTATGAGATTTTCGTAGTTCCCTGTCCGCACGATACCAAATTGTATGATCACGATCACGTCTCGTTACTAACGTCAAATAGACTCACTCCTTAAAATCAGAATCAGAAAACGGAATTGTTACTAAATATTTCTTATCATAATAATATTGAAGTGGAAACTTACCAAAGCTTCTTTTTCTGCCTGCAATGGATCTTTCGGACCGACTTTCTTATGTCGATAATATGGGTTGGGCGGTCCGACAGGCCTGAAAAGGATTTTAGAAGATTTCATTTAGATACATTGTGTACAATACAATTTAAAAGTCAAGTGCGTCAAGTGCGAGTGTGACTCGCGCGCCACATATGGGTATTTTTCGAGTTTTGTCAATATATTTCAAAAAGTATCAAACCTACAGAAATTTCAAAATCTGTTTTGAAATGTACAAATTGACACCTTTCATTTATTACCCCACTTGACATTGTAGGCCTCTTTTAAAATTTCGACATCACAATTTGTACTGTAAATTTTCATTTTAATTTTTCATGTATTTTCATTTTTATTTCTTTTTGTCTGTGCAACACATGCGCACGAAATGTATTATTATTTTAAATTTCACGTTATTTGCTGCGATATTAAAGACGGAAAAAAGGACAGAAAAAGCGATGCCATAAGGGTTTAGAAACCGAACTCCGATCTTCGAAACCCTAAAAAATGGGTTTCGTCATATTAGTGATGACAATAGAGGTGTACATAATACACAAAAGGAAGCTGCTGCACTTTCCCCCTAGAAGTTCCCCTCAGTCGGTTCTTACGATGTTCACTGGCTGAGTTCGTGGAGATCAACTCTTATGTTAGTTACTTCATCACGCCAAATCTACAGAACGGATCGGGCTGTAATTTAGGCATTAGCATAGATCTAGGGTAAGACCTGGAATAAGACATAGGCTACTTTTCCCATAAGTCAGTTCCCACGGAACCAAAATAACCTTTGAATGTTTCTATGGACACGACACGTGCAAAGCCGGGGCGGGGGTAGAAACTTATGATAAATACCTTCCAGCATTTCCGATATGGTTCTTCTGTCCGTTTGAAGATGCGATGTTCTGCGCGTTAGTGCTAGCGCTGTACTGCTCACCGACATTCGATGATTGTCCTGAAACGATACGTTACTTTGTAAAATCAACAAGATAGGGTACTTAGGAAATCAAACAAGTACTAGCACACCCAGGGTCTTGTGACTATAATTGTTTCGGCAGAATATCAGCGCCAATCTACATTTATGTGGTAAGGCATTTATGCTGAGCCGAGACCTTTTTGCTGCTGTAACACACAGTCTTCTTTTTGAAAAAAAAATTGTGTAATTGTTATTGTCGTAATATAAGTTAACCATGTCCACTTTTTTTTCAAAATATTTTTTTTATCTGTTTTGTACTTACTGTGTGAAGTGTTTGAGCAGCAAATAAATGATTGTCTATGTCTATGTCTACTACATTCCAGCCCAATTAGATGGTTTTGGTGGTGTATACAAACCGCCCATACTTAACTTATAATTCACTTTGTCGTCGTCTTTTTATAGGCAAGTTACATAACTTGTCGATTTGCGATCCATCCTTCAATAAGTATTGCTTACAATTATGTCTGAAACTTGTCGCCAAGCAAGTGAGTTTGAGTTTTAGTGTCGTGATTTGTTTACAAAAATTCACACCGAGTTCGGCTTATGCATAATATTCTGGACATAATTTATACTGTCTGGTTGTAACTTAAAATTTTCTATGTATGAAATAGTACACCGAGTCTAAGGCTGTAAGAAAGCTAGCTAAGACATCGATCAATGCTTGAGTAAAGCTGTTGCCATAGAAAAGCGTTACTGAAGCATAGGTCGATGACTGAGCAAGCTTTTATATGATTTATGAAAGAGAGAGAGCTTGTGTAACTGGACCAGATTACTAATATACTACACAAATTACATAAACTTACACCCAGAAATAAATATTTGTCGGGCGTGAATCAAAACCGCTACCTTCGGCATCACAGTCAAGACCTACAGCCTGTACTGGTCCAGTGCTGGATGCAGGTCTCCCTCTGATCAGCACATTTCTTGCTATTATTAAATCGGGGGTAGTGCCCATAATCCCCTCGCTGGGCAGGCGGGTTGGGGATCGCAGTTCGGTGGTAGAATTATTCTGCAGGGGCGCTGCTGCTCCCCCGGTGAATATTACTTAGTCGCCTCTTATGACACCCGCGGGATAGATAGATAGATATATATATACATATTTATTCATATTTAACTGTTACAATTTACAGTTTATTGCGTTTTAAATCCTTAGGTTTATCTAGACACTAGAGTTCGAATAATAATAATAATAAATAATTATAATTTATAAGCAAGCATGGGAAAGTGGTGCAGTATAGGCAACCACGCACACAAGCACAAGAAATAAATAAATAAAAAACCAAAGAGCTGAGGTGCAGCGAATTCTATGCCGCCACCACACGGTCAGATCAGGAAGTTGGCGGTAAATATTCATCATCATCATGATCAACCTATATTACTCCACTGCTGGACAAAGGCGTCCGCTAATGAGCCCCATAGCGCTCTGTCTTCAGCTTGCCACATCCAGCATGTGCCTGCAGTGTTTCGCAGGTCTCATCTGGCTGGAGAGCGTCTTACACTTCGTTTGCCGAGTCACGATCTCCACTCAAGAACACGTTTACCCCAGTGTTGGTCAGTCCTTCGCGAGACATAGCCGGCCCACTGCCACTTTAGCTTGCTAATTCTTTGAGCTATGTCTATAACTTTGGTTCTCTGTCGGATGTATTCGTTACGAATCATATCCTTCAGAGAAACCCTGAGCATAGCTCTTTCCACAGCTCGCTGAGCGACCTTGAACTGGTGGAACAGCCCTACCTTGAGTGTCCACGTTTTAGTTCCGTAGGTCACGACGGGTAGGACGCACTGATTGAAAACGTTAGTTTTCAAGCATTGCGGTATGGACGACGAGAAGACTCGACGTAGTTTTCCAAACGCTCCCCAGCCTAGCTGGATTCTCCTCTTAGCTTCCTTTCGAAACTATTTTTACCCAAAGTTTTAGTGCCTGAGGTACATATATGAGTGCCATCAATTGGTATGATGGCGTATTGTCGATAGTGAGTAATGCTTCTATAACCTGACCTGGTGGTGCTCCTAGCCCCCACGCGTTGATGTCATTCGCATCGTTCAAGTTCGGCTTGAAGTTTGCTATGGCGTTGCGATGAATATCGGAGGCCAGGTATCTGAAAATGAAAGAGTAATTTACATAATGTATATTCAAATGTTAATAAGCGTTTATTAAATGTGTAATGTTTTTAATAAACGCTTATTAACATTGACACATCAATACTATTCACATAAAAAAGACTGCTAATATTTATAAATAGGTTCCTATAGAAAAGTTGGTGCGATACAACAACAGTCGAAAATAGTACCGAAAGCTTTTTACGGTCGAATTGATTATAGTTAGCAGTACCTCTATGACGAGTGACGTCATTGTGAATTCGAAGAGAGTCTTCGAGACTTTCGTTTATCTCGCTTACACGTAGGTACAATAAAATAATAAGACAAGGCTAAAACTGAGTTCGTATGAAACTATTCAACCGCTGTCAAACCAGGAAGAATTGTTCCACTCTATCCGATAGAGGCGCTGCAAAGCATCAATGTATGAAAAGAGTCAAACCGAGTTCTCGAAAACTTTTATCAAACGTTTTTTGTATCCGCTCGTACTAAGGATACAGATTCGTTACGTTAGAATAAGCTCTGCTACCTAACCGTGCGACTACGAGGCGGGTTACTAGCATGAGATCAGATGTTACTCACTCGCTGCCTAGTCCAGGTCCGGAAAGCTCCCAATCCTGCGGATAGTGCTCGAAGGTCGGCCCCGGACCGTGCTGAGGGCGCGACACGACGACGGACGAGTGAGGGTGCGAACTGTGTCCATATGGTGCATGCGGTGCCTGGGGGTTCACATGGAAACTATAACATTTACCTACATACACTTATCACATCATCAGTCTATATACTTGTGCACTGCTGGAGATGGGGTTAAGGCTAGTGTAAGGTCCGACGGCATTGAGAACACAAAATAATTGTTAGTAGCCGTATACAAAATTTGTTTTATTCGTGAAATGTTAAATTTGTGTAAATACTTTGATAAATAATTGAGTGAAAGAAAAATATTCAAACTAGCGCGTTGATTTAGGGTATTTTCCTTTCAATCAAATTTCACGAATGAAACAAATTATTTATACCTAAGCCTATGACTATAGATAATAATTTTGTATTCTCAAGGCCGTTGAGGCATACACCAGGCTTATAGGGACTACATAAGCGCCACATCGGCTCCTGATGTTAATAGTGGTTTTACACATTTAGCGCATTAATGCCCTAACTGGGCCTAAAATCTCGCTCAGTTTGCATAGTGTAGAAAAAGATGCCCTCTATTTCCATACAGAAAGACAGCTGTTAGCCATTTAGCGCTCTGACGGAGAGGTACAAGCTGAAATGAACATGTTTGCGTTAACGCTAGAATCTAAAATAAATTTTTCCCGGCCTAGAAAGATAGGCCAGCATGACCAATGCCAAGAGGCCATAAGGAGTATTGAGATAAACCCCACGCAGGGCATGCGGTTTGGGCATCCCACTCCCCCACAGCTTTGTAGGTAGATACTCATTTGAGTCCTGTACCTATTCCGAGTCCTAACTCGGGAGGTACAAATGATTTTAGAGAATATCAAAAAAGCGAGCCTAGAGCTCATAGTGCTTCTAGCTAGCTCCTCTATTTAGAGGTCTGGCTTCTTTTCACGTTGAGAGGTGTTTACTCTACCGTGCACCATGTGAGCATAGCTGAGCCGAAGCCGATACTGTTTAATTATTCAACAGTATCCTCTCATAATCCCATGTGTGCGTTTTATTATTTTAGTAGTTTTAAATAAGTGTAAACTCCTGTAGCATGTAAGAATGCCACTGCACCAACGTGGGGCTTACTTCATAGCGTCATAGCGTGCATAGCGTTGACAGTGTTGAGCTGCATGGGTGCCATATTCTAGCAAGCCACGCGTGTAGCAATGATGTCATTAATCACGTATTCGTGCTTAGCGTTTTCATGGGTTGCAGTGGACGTTATCACATTAATTTTCTTGCAAGGCGAAGCTAGACCCTCGTGCGTAGCCTCTTCATGCGCAGTGGAGGGGCACCGGCTTCATGCATTGTCAGCTCATTCTTTGACATAACTAAGTGTTCCCTCGTGTCCCCTATAGTGGATATAAATGCAATGAAATAACTCACCTTGTGATGATGCGTAATCAAATGATGATGGTGGTGGAACTTCGTAGTATGGTAGTTCTGGTGGTACCAAGAACACAGCTTGAAGATGTGACTCAATGCTGGGAATACGAAGAGGAGTAGCTTCAGGAACATCTTCTTCGCGGTGGTCACTCCGAGGATCAACGGCAGGACGAATATGAGCTTTATTGCTATTAGTTTAACGACTAGAATAATAGCAATCGCTGCTGTCACCAGTTTCTTTCTGATGTATTTTTCTGGAATGTAAAATTAAATGTAAATTTTTGTTTTACTAGTAACGTCCTATCAAATGGGATACCTCTAGATTGTTTGCAATAGTCTGCAGTTAGCTCAACTGTTTCAATTGAAATACTAGTAAGTACTAATTTGTTTCTATTCTTTAGTTGCTATTTTCTTTGTTAGTAACATTGCCATTTAACGTGGCAATTCTGCCAATGCTGATAGCATTCTGGGCACTTAGTCGGTTTTAATATTTAAAAAAAATATGATTTTAGGAAATTATTTATAAGTCAGCTGCTTCCAGCCACCAGTCCACTGCTGGAGATAGGCATGCCGGACTTTCCCTGATAAACGCCTTATTAAAAATACAAATTACTAAAATACAAAAACGTTTATTTTAAAAATAAATTTAAATAGCAAATAGAATTGGAACGGTTTCTCCTTTGGTAGCTAAAATGTAGCTGTGTTACAGAAAAGCTCTTGTCAATAGAAGTAGTGCCATAATCCCCACGCTGGGCATGTGGGTTGGGGATTGCAGTTCGTTGGTGGATCTTTTCTGCAGGAGGAGCTGCTGCCTGCCGCCCGGCGGACATTCAGTCGCCTCTCTTCGCGGCAAGAGCCTAGGTGGCGCAAATTGTGAGCAAGCACCATACGTCTTAATTGTAACTACAAGGGTTGTACTTTATTTAGTTTTTTTTTATTAGTCACAGTAGCAGATTAACTTTATTAGCAGATTAAGAGAGATCTTGGAATCGGAAACAGCAACGGGTGTTTATTGCAAGCAACAATGTCACTTTAATGAGAAAAGTCTTAATTTCAACCACAAGGAGGGAGAACCATAGAGTACCTAAAAATTAGCTGCTGTCACAGGAGAAAACGTTTATAATTATTATTCTCTGATCTGTACTTTGTAGGTAAAACTATAAGGCTGAGGCAAGACGAGCGTAATTCTGTGGTGAGTAGCCTAATACAAAACGATAATTTAGCATTTTTGTTGAAGGAACGCATTTTACGCCACTCACGACTCGATAAAATTGACGTGTTAAATGCACCCTGTCGGATAGGGGATGGCAACGGTTAAAAACTTCACTATGTATTTTGTATTTATATAAGAATACAGAGATCTTTGGCTCTAATGCTTATAGATGAATTGAGAAGCTCCTCCTTTTTTGAAGTGGGTTAAAAATTATGCCTACTTGTTGGCTCCAGCCTAATCCACGTGCTATCAGAACGGGATGGAACATTGTCAATGTAAATATTTTACGTCACATTTTTGAAACAATCCGCACGTTTTCGAAACTGGACGACCTAAACGCCGATGTCCAGATCTTAGAAACACATTATGAGGTCGGTTGTAAAAGCGCCTAGAATTTATTATTCTATTCTGTACTTACTTATCTATATGGAAGAACTGTTTTCGCTCCCCGACCACCCTCAGCTCCAGGTCTACATGTACCAGCGCACGTGGAGACACCTTCGGCGTGGCTCCGTCGAAGAGAATCTCTGGCAGCGTCAGTCATACTCACTTATCTTATGGAAGAACAGCCGTCCCTCCCCGACTGCCCTCGGCTCCAGGTCCACATGCACCAGCGCACCGGTTCTCGTCAGCGCCCGCGGAGACACCTTCAGCGTGGCTCCGTCGAAGAGGATCTCTGGCAGCGTCAGACGCATGTCGTGAGTGGTCAGGAACTTTACTCCTTTGTTGTATAGCGCGTCGGTTACTTCTTCGAACGGAGATTCTGAAATAGGTTTTACATATTTTACACACCGGTCAACTAGCTTAAAGTCATTTTTTTTTTAAATGGCTTTAAATACTTCGAAATTGTATCAGGGAATAAGTCAGGGAATTTGTGCACGTCGGCTTCGATTTTTTTGCTCACGATTACAATTTTTACGTAAACCTCGATGCGCTAGTAAGACGTGCACTTGACGTTTTTTTAAGGTATACGACATAAATAGTAATTTCTCGGAAATGAAACTTTTATAGACCGATCATTCTCTATAGAAAAGCGAAAGACAATAAATAAACCCAACGAGCGAAACTGATTTATGTTATGAGACCGAACGGGGTGAATCTGTTGCTATCGGAGTACCTATAAAGATTCACAATCTCATTTCCATGCATTTCATTGTTTGCTTACTTTCTTGTAAGCAATTACAGACGTGATTTCTATTTCTACTCTTATTACGAGAGATCACGTCAGATTTCTATTACGAAACTATACAATGACTCCCACGCGACTCTATCCGTGCGGAAATGAGGTGTATTGTCACTTAGTACATTCCTGTAATAACTAGTTCCAATACACCTTCACAGTGCTGAACGTAGACACGCGGTGGGCCTGTCTCTTCTGGATTGGTATGGCGATAAGCGCCTTTATTGGTAATTAAGGGGGTATGCCATAATCCCCACTTACGTGTGGGTTGAGCTTATGTCCTTCCCCAGAATATAATCCAATTTCTTGGTTTCAAAAGTCATTTATTATTTTTCAAATTAACTTTTGAAAACAAGTAGTTGGATTATATTCTGGGGAAGGAAATAGGTTCAAATTATTAGATGTTAAAAATGCCAGTAAATTATTTATATCTAATAATTTGATTGTTTTTTTTTAAATCGAATTCCTTCGTTTTACACAGTTTTTAAGTTTTTGGGATAAATACTGATCCCAAGGTAATCACTTTTATGGGACAACTTCGAAATCATTTTTTGTACCTACAATAGCGAATTTTCAAAACCGGTCTTAATTGGCGGAGAAATCGACAAACATACATAAAAAACACGCAGCCGAACATATGTAGAACACCCACTTTTTTCGAAGTCGATTAACAAAACAGAAGGAAGAAATGCCGAAAAAAATTGCAAAACAAAAGTGGGCCTCCCGGGCCCGTTTCGACCCATTTCGTAGCACCTTGTGCCTAATGGTAATAAAATAATTAAATAAATAATGCTGGACAATCCACACAGCATCTTCTAGCCCCAAGCTAAGTAGAGCTTGTGTTATAGACACTAGATAGATATACTAATATAACATTATATTACATAGATAGATACATTTTTATTATACAGAAAACACCCGGAACCTGCAGATCGTACAAACATTTGACAGTAACCGGTAATCAAACCCGCAACCACCTGCGTCGCGGGTGGATTTTGTAGCACTTTGTACTTTGTTGAGAAACCGCAAACACAATAGCAGTGGAGACAACCACAAATAGGTAGTTTAGTGCTTGAATAAGAAACGTAAGTAGGCTGAATCTTTAGGTCAACGCAAGACAATTTGAGTTTGCGATCTGATGTAGTTACATATTTATGTAAGTAAAGATCCGTCAAGTGCAAGTGGGACTCGTGCTTCGAACTTTTGTCCATTATACAAATGTAAGGTTCCAGTAAGAGACTTCTCTATACAATATGCATATATATATATATATATATATATATGCATATTTTCAAATGCTACATTTTAGTTGGATCACTCTGTAAACTTCGGAGAGAAGGGTATACATTTTTCAAGATTTTTCATAATATTTGTAAAAGTATGAAACCTAGAACATTTTCATAAACTGTTTTTAAATGTAGAAGCCTTTCATTAGATACGAGTACCTACTCCATTTGAACTTGTAAGTCTCTTTTAAAATTTCGACATCACAATTTTCTGTACAGGCGCATGATATAATTATTATTATTTTAAATTTCAAGTTAATAGCTAAGGTATGTAGTTTACGAAAAAAAGGACAGACTGAGTTTTCATGACGGGTTTCGTAGCCGGTCAAAAGCCTAGAAAGACCAAAGCTCTAGAGCTTAATCTCTAGAGATAATTAAATTAATTTATGAATGCTGAACTAGTTCAGCATTCATAAATTAATTTAATTATTCATTAAATGTACATCTACTTTTAAATTCGCACACAATATAAATAGCGTATGAAAACCATTTTAAACATTTCGTAAAATAAAATCACCTAAAAAACCCACCAGGTTTGTTTGTGTGTTGCCATGTTTGTGTGTTGCCATGTTTGAACCTTAAGTACCTAACTGATATATCGATCGAGTGCGGCTTATAAATAGTTGAGAGTTTGTCCATTTCGTTTTATGATCACTTGTAATAACGAAAACACTCATCTCGTCAAGATCATAAATGAAAAGGAAAGTGACTGGTCATCTTTTACTCGTCAAGGCATTGATGTTATAGTGGCACAAAACAAAACTGAGGGATCCCTCTGGAGGGGAATTGAAGGTTCGAACACTTTGAACGGTTTCTAAAGTTTTTTGTAAACCCATGCAATTAAAACACATCAAAAGTAGGTATTTAATAACTATTTACAGGTATTTATCTCGTTTATTTACGTATTTTTCCCGACGTTTCAACGTTATACACTGTCGTGGTCACGAGATGACTGGGATACTGGAGCTACCGCCTCTGCGAAGCGGAGGCAGCATTATTCGTAACTGTTCTGAATCATAGTTCTGAAGACCAAGAGAGGTTCTCTCTTGGTCAGAAATATGATCTATTTTTAGCTGCAAATTATGTCAGCAAACCCCAAAAACAAAAACTAAAATGCACATTGCTTGGAGCCGAGGTAAAGATAAAGTTGAAGAAAGGATCTCAAATCATCCAGTACCTACTTTATATTGTGTCTAAAAATTAATTACAATAAAGTTAATTTGACGTTATGTACTGCGGAATTGTTAATTTTTTTTGTGCAGATATTGAATTTTATATTATATGTCGTTAAACCTGGCATGACGGCTCTAGTACAAGATAATCCGTGGTGACCAAGCTGTTCGACAGCAGTACCGCACTGGCATTGAAGAGGCGCGCAACACCTTGCACCCAACCGAATACATGTTGCGATACTGAAAGTTACGGGATCCAAAGTGCAGGTGTTTAATGAAGGAAATGCTTACAACCAATGTCCTGACTCCCATTTAGAAACGGCCAGGAGACGGGCACGATCCGCAGAGCTGGAGCACGTTTGTAACAAACAATTCCATGTCAACTCACACATGCAGAGGCCCGTCCCATTGCCGTTAGGAGAAAAGAGATTTTGGCAGCATTGGGGCAAGCACTATGCTAAGCCGTTCGAGCCTCGTCTAAAAATGAAATTTTGAATGAAATTCCAGGTAGGACCAAACAAGATGACTTTAAAAAAATTTCAACTAAAGAACTAGTGCTGTAGACGGAAGACTGGAACGCTGGAAGGGCTTTACTTGAAATGTTGTGTATACCTAAGCCTCCAGGCCTGCGACCATGCCTTGTCACCTAAATTGACATTCAAAACAGATGATAGAGTATTCTTTATTATGTTGTTTAAGCCTTCCAAGAGCTCGCTGTGTTTTCACAGTTGACTACATCTCAAAGAATACGTAAATTTAGGTACAAAAAGACAAAACCAAATTATTGTAAAAGCTATATGGCTATTAATTTTGAGCAGTCTGTCCGAAGTTTTGTTCAAATTTTGAATTTTCTCATCTACAAAGGACTGAAAAGGCTCATCAAGAATTGGTTGAACCAAGGAGGCGTAGTGAATATTTATCTATATTGTTAGGGGCCAAACTATTGAATTCTCCAGTGATATTGTTTTTGTCTACACAAGAGTCCGAAATAAAAAGCTTTGAAAAATTTGATTCCCTACCCCTAACCCCTGTAAACCTATTTTTCGCAATTCTGTAATGATTTTTAGATCATCAAAAACTGTGTTTTCCTCTCCACCTAATGTTCCGTCATACAAATACCAAACATTGAGCTCGGATCGGAGACGTTGAATTATCGGTTGGATGGCAAGGCTAAATATGGCCGGACCAAGAGGGTCGCCCTCCTGACATCCAACAGCGGACAAAATGAACTTTGTGCCAGTTAAATAAATTTTGACGGTGAACCGTAACATTGCCAGAGTAAAGAGTAAATTTCTGAAATGATCTCGTTAATTTAGAACGGCTGACAACAATCAAACATAACTAAGAATACTTTTGATCATGTCACCTTTCCCTATCACCATACCACAGTATACCATACTATCAAAATAATACTATATAAATTATAATTATAGTGAACTAAAATAAAAAAAAAAATAATGGTATGTGCTGTGATGTCCTCCTAGCCGAATTTCGGCAACGTCGACCACTCTCAACGAAACGAGCCTGCCCAGGTGTTTGCGCACACACTTGTGCACTATAATTACGTTCAATGACTTCATGCTGTAGGTATCATATTATGTAGTAAAGTAACACATCATTTAAACAGTTACCTATAATGATTATCTCACAACTGTAAAAACGTTTATAAACGACGTAATTAAAGTAATATAATGACTCTATATTAATTTTTTTGACTTGAAAAATTACCTACATAACATTAGAATGGTAATTAATAAATTCAGCTCATAAAAGTCCGATAAATAATTTGTGCTCTGAATCTCTTGAATAAATAAAAACAAATAACAAATTCATAGAAACTTAATTAGGGCACAATTTTAGAGTTAAAATCAAACACTACAAAACCTATAAAAGATTCAGTTAAGCCATAAAGGTATTTATATACCTATTAGTAAAGTTTACTAAAACATAATTGACTCTTTTTTACGTTAGGTACAATAAAAATGAGAAAACCATGCTTATTAACATTCATAAGGCACCTAAGAAAGTGGTATCGAGGTCATCCAAAATATCAAGAACCGCAATATAAAGCTAGCTACTTCAAAAAATATACCTTGCTGAAATAGTAATTATTTCTGAAGCATTGTGATGAATATTTAGTATTCTTTGTCTGTAAACAAGTAACATACAAAATTATTTACGATAAAATTATGTTCTAGGAAAGTGGGTTACATGGGCGGGCAAGACATCACTAGCGAGTTACTATCGATTATATTATTATTTATAAATATGCTGCAAAACTAAGACATTAATTAAAAGGTCATTTGAAACGGAATTTCTTATTGTTACTACAATCTTACTTATAGTAAATAGGTAGGTCTAGATAATATTGTAAATGGGGCGTACAAAGATGTATGTATATAAGGAACCCCTTTTCAAATTATAGCTTGACTCATGCTAGCTGCCTTTCCATCCCAGAAAAAAAGTAATGCTCAGGCAAAGCCAAACATTATTAAAAATAGGTAGGCACAGATTTTACGACAGTGGTCATGTTATGTGTTTTTATCTCCATATTTTCTCTAACTCTTCGTATCCATAGTAAATGACTTTCTGGCAAAGCGTGCTCCATCTTAGGCCATATCTTTTACTATTACTTACTTTAAGCGAGTTTTTATTAAATTGTCCTGTATACACAATTTCTGTTAATGGTAAATAAACTAGAGTATAATTAAAATTTAGCCATATAATTGGCTAAAGGGTAATTTCACATTAACGTATTTTATAAAAACACTAGCTTCTGCATGCGGTTTCACACGCGCTTTTTTAGAATAAAATGTCTATCATTAGCCTATAATGTTATTCCAAATCCAGATCTTTATTTATGCAATGTTTCAGCCCCATCCATTTGGTAGTTTTGGCGTTGACTTCAGCCAAACATCTTCACAACGACACAAATATTCGCCTTTTTAATATCACAACGAACGTGTTTACTGGTACTTTTCTTTATTGTCTCTATACTTATGGTGACTCACTTGGTTCATGAGTATTCTTTAAATTAGCACTTATGCTTATTTGAGATGGTGATCAACATCGCTCTACATTAAAATAAGTAATTTGATAGTTACCCGATCCATAATCGTCGCCAACTTCATTCTCCTCGTCCAGGTTCCTCTCACTGGCCTCGTCTTTGCTTCCAGTGAGGTAGATGATGTTGGCCTCTTTACTATACTTCTCCACATCCACATTGTTCTTCTTGAAACTCAAACCACTAGACACTTTCACATCACCATCGAAGTCTAGCTTCTCGTCCATGTAAGAATATACGTTCTTCTGCAAACAGCTTATTGAAGGCGACACACTGCACTGATTGAGAATATTATCCCACAAATTATTACCCGTCCTGAACGTACCATTTTGGTATATATCATTAAAAAATCTACCCGAAACACTTTCTACGATCTTTATTCGCTTTGCTAGTTCCTCTTGATCTTTTGCTTCATCAGCGAGCACTGTGTGTGCGTGTATAACTAGAATTATTACTAGAACGGTCATAAGTATATTTGCTAGAGACATTTTTCTGGTTTTTGGTTTGTTGACGTCGTCCCTCTTTACGTAGGGATCCGTTTTATACCTTGCCATGTTCATCGCGTCCTCATTCCATTGACTCTATCATAAATGAAATCGTGTTGATATTATTGTATCCATATTTCTTTGGCTATTAATATTATTTTATATCGTTCGTTTACATCGAGTTCTTTGTCTGCATTCAGATCATGTGTCTTCTCTTGGATCTGAAAAGAAAATAAAAAGGTAAATACTTTTCTAACATTTCCATTATGTAGGTAAATTCCTCAACCTTTGATTTTGTTTTAAGTTTCGGTTTGTACAGCTAATTCATATGTTCTGCAGAAAGGTAATCGGATAATTACATAATAATTGACGTTTTTGACAGAAGTTCTCATACATTAGTCATAGCTAACCGAAGAAGCAGCTAATTGCCCGATTATCTTCAATCAATCATCTTTCAAAGAACACCACCCTAAAACACAGGCAGAAAGTACCGTTTGTCTGGAGGCTAGAAAATAATAAAATGCCTACCTAATGAAATTTATCCTAATCCGTCCATCTTTGCGAAAGCGTAACAAAGAAATTTACTTTCGCCTACGATTCATTACCAAGGATTATTCAATAACAAGATGATTCAATCAAATCGTCCGAACTGACTGGCAAATTGCTATTATTGTAGTCAACATTTACCCAAGCATACAAAATTGTGTTTCGGCACGGTTTTTAAACGCTGAAATGGAGCTAAATAATTTGTAACAATCCGGCCAGGCACCAACCGACTGCCAATTATATCTTTAAACTAGAATTTTATAGTCTATGTAAAATTTTCAACAAAAATACACTGTGTAACTGGAAGGGTGGATCATCGGTGGCAGGGCGATGGGTGACCCTCTTGTATGTTCCGCGATATTCAGTTGTTCAAAAGTTACTCAGATCTTGATGAAATTTTGGTCAAAATCCGATTTTAGGCTTCATGTCGACCGATGTGGCGCGGCGGGCGAAGGTCCGCCTGCGACGCAGAAGGTCGCGGGTTCGATTCCCGCCTTGGGACAAATGTTTGTACGACCTGCAAATATTTGTTCCGGGTGTTCTGGGTATTTTCTATATATAATAAAAAATATCTATCTATGTTATATATTGTATTAAGTTTATCAGTCATCTAGTACCCATAACACAAGCTCTGCTTACTTTGGGGCTAGATGATGCTGTGTGGATTGTCCAGCATTATTTATTTATTATTTATTATTATTTATGTCCCAAGTGTAGCCAAAATGTTAGGTCTACGACCGTAATTTTTATGTTAGCTTGTATATAGTAGACCTTTCCTCTTACAATACCGGTTTGAGTCGTTATTAGATTAAATTCAAAATAAAAATAATCTTTACAAAAATAAACCGCAAACTTAATTTTTCAACATACTTTGAAGGCTCTCAGAGAAAAAGAAATTCTACATGTTTTTTTCTACAACCTACCTTAAAAACTACTACCATTCATGGAGAAGTATACCTGAAATTTTCATTTGGCTAGTAACATGGCATCATGTTAAAAAGTGGACTTGAAAATTGTACAAGTGCTAAAATCGATATTCTTTCTGTCCATCAAACTATTGAGCTACAAGCTAAATCAAAAATTACGGTCGTAAACCTAACATTTTGGCTACACTTGAGACATGAAGCCTAAAATCGGATTTTGACCAAAATTTTATAAAAATCTGAATAACTTTTGAACAACTGAATATCGCGGAACATACAGGGTTAAATCGATAGGCATTGAGGTCGTCCATCGCCCTGCCACCGATGATTCACCCTTCCAGTTACACCGTGTATATTTGATAAGTTTTATGAAGTAATTTGGTTGATAAGCTTTTATTATTACTACGCCAGTCCACGCATTTAAAGGCCGCTTAACATATTGGGCGAATGCTGGGCCGAAATAACGGATTTTGTTTACAAATTCGCGTACATCATTCATCATCATTCTACGTTGGCGTTTTGAAAAACGACGCAAAAGAAGATGGTAGATGGTGACTATTCATCGGAATAGAAAAATGAAATGAAAGACGCCAACTTATGAACACTGTTTGTGGAGCGCGCCAAGAAATCTTCTCATGCGAAATTTCAGTGCAGATCCCAGTTCCCCCACTTAGAATTGGCCCAACATCCGCCTTGGCAAACAGTGTGCAGCCGCCTTAAAGTATCATGCAACAGCACGATCATTTTGCCGAAAATAGGACCGGATCGAGTAGTCCTTATATGCTGCCGGATCTGCCGTATTACCGGATACGGTTTTCCGGATTAAAATCCCTACTTTCGAAGGCATTGTTGCAAGGAAATGGTTGTCAAAATAAAATAACGCGCAGAAAAACTGTTGATCTCACGCACTTTGCACACGTGGGTCGTACCATAAAATGCGCCTTATAAGATAAAAAGAAGACTCCTTTTGAAGCTCTACAAGGAAATTAGAAAACTGCCGTGACTCATGCGGCCCCAATGTTGAAATGATCTCAATCGCGTTATGAATACAAAGCAAGCTGTTTCCTGATTGGAACATATTTTACTACCGTAGGATGTTGAGCTTGTGTGTTACTCTCATCAAAATTATCTACACGTGCTGGTCCAAAATAATAAATCAATTTATTGTAACTATTCGCGTACGGCCCGCGCAATCTCGATAGTGCTTGCAATTAAGTCACCCTGGCCAACGGCGACGCGACGGGTTAAAATTAATTGGTGGATTTTTTCCTCGCAACCTTGCATGCCTATCTTTGATGGACGCACTGAATTATAGTATGCGAAATGGTTCTGTACAGAACTAAAGTACAGAACAAGTGGGAATTTGTTCCAAGACATCTTTGATGGAAACTCGGGAATGACAGCTGCGGTCGAACTTTGGACAAACAGTTATCATCACTCACTGGACACATCAATTCTAATGTAAATTCCATACATTAACTAACTCGCTAAGTAAAAAACCTGTTATTGTTTTATTGATTCAATGCTCGTAGTCGAAAGTGGTGATAAAATGAAACGGAGAAAGTGACAGACCAGCCCACTTATCTTCATACTGAGGTTTTTTAAATTATTCTGAGTTTTTTATTAATATAAATAATGCTGGACTATTGGATATTGCACACAGCGTAGGCCGTGGCGATCGTGGCGTAAGAATCGACCCCCCAATTCAGCCCGTGGATGTCGTAAGAGCTTAAGGGAACCAGAAGAATGGTAGCAGCTTCCTTTAGTGTATTATGTAATACTACTCCGTCTGCAATCATTCATTGGCATGCCAAGCATGCTAGTTAAATGATAAAAAGATACCTCCAACAAGGGGGTTTGAGGGAGGTAGCTTTAGCAGTGGACGTATATGTGCTGTTATCTGACGTTAGTATCAAGACCTGATCGTGATGTCTCCTTTTTGTATGGGATTTGCGTAGTTCCCTGTCCGCTACCAGGCGCTGTATAAAATTGTACGATCACGTCTCGTTACTAACGTCCGATCAGTTTTGCACAGCATCATCTTCTACTTCAAGAGCGTGTATTATGGCTACCAGATGATGATGTGCACAATACTTATACACCCAGACATGGAACAAAAACTGCAGATCATACTGACGTCTGTTTTAGATTTTTGTGACTGATGTGTTTTTGCCGACAAGTTCATGACCTCAATTTTACAGTTAGTTTGGTAAGACCTAGTGTTCAGATTGAAATAAACGGTCGTTGGAAAAATATCGGCATTTTAAAGAGTTCTTGTCAAGGCCAAATGACGAGTTCGGGAGTCAACTTTTTTTGCGTGCCATGGTGTTGCCGTTTTACTTTCTACACAGTTTATATTCACAAAACAAAGAGTTGAATTATTTTAAGTTGTACTTGTAATGCAAGATGTTTCGTCTGTGATGTGATTTTTAAGGATGAGTAATTTTTGTGACTAGTACAAAAGTGTTGTTTTTAAGGACACTTTTCATAGTAGAACTCGTAGTATGTTGTTCGATGTTTAAGTCTGTTTATAAAATAAATATATTTTATTCTTATAGTAGAAACTATGATAGTTCTTAAAAATTCCTCGGTACTTCAAGACTGTTGATGACGCATACTACAACCTCTTCTTCGTGGCAGTAAAGGTTGATATTGTAACCCTCTGTAGATAGGTAGGTACCTATTTACTTCGTTAGAAAGTCATAAGCCTCATTAGCATGTAGGCGCTGCTGTTCTCTACAAAAACCAAGTAGAAGCGCCTTCAGAAACCTCAGACTGCATTATTTCATCACTTTCACTTGTGCTGTGCCTACTTATTACTGATGCATTAATTTCTGCTTGTAATTTTCCGTTCAATACTTGCTTTAGTAGCCCATAGCCCTTGGGCATCAAGTATTTCGTAGTTGGCTTTGAATTTTTATTTTATTTTATTTATTTAATGTACAAAACACATCACGATCTCTAACAATTATTATAAAGTAACAAAAAACTAGAATAAAACATGATTGCAACATAAAAATATGTACGTGCTGCTATAATATAAATATATATCGAGTAGGTTGAGTTATTACTATCTATAATGGGTTATTGAAACAATAAAGTAAAGAAAAGTATTAAATAATTACGATTACGGTTGCTAAAATTAGATTACATGCTATAATATAATTGTAAATTCTACAACAAGTAGAATTTACAATTATTATTGTATGTACTATGTACTTGAACTCGGTTTCGTTTCTTTGATATTGAAGTTGAGGATCTCTTTTATAATTTTAATGAACTGACCTAATCTTGGAACACATATGTCGAGCCTGCCGTTATCTTTATGTAGCTCATTAAATTGATGTGCTATTTTTGTGAGGGGATTGAAATGGGAAATATTATTTCTAAAAGTGTGAATTAACCCTCTTGCTTTAAAACTGGTCTGGATGCAGTATTTTCTAAAGTCAATGTTTTAATTCATTTGAACCTTACCTATGCATTAATATTTAATTCATCCATTTCATTTCAAGCCTTTTATTCAGATAAAACTATTAACATTTTGTTGTTTAAATACTATTGTTTATACAGTTGTTCTATGTCCATTAATATTTAATACTTATCTTGATGATTGTTAACTTTACACTTTTATAATGTAATTTGTAACTTTAAGTTCATTTGCGCCTCACCTAGTTTTTGCACCTTCAATTATCTTCAAAACCTGTCTTACCTTCGTCAGGTGCACTCACCTGGTCACGTCCGCATTTTTAACATCCGGTCGAACCAACTACCAGAACATTCCCTTTTAACTACTTAACTAGAAGAGCCAGTTGTCGGCCAATCTAGGCTTGCAATAGAAGCTACGAAAAATGGAGTGATGTTTTTATTTTGCGGCTTCAAATGCAGAAGAAGGGGCTCTGGCACCGTCTAAAAAATTTTTTATAAAAGCCAAGATAGGTAGGTATATATCAAAACTTAAACAGATTGGAACGGCCTTTAAAATGATTTATTTCTCAAATAACTGTTTCGAGAGAGAATATATATAAGGATTTTGCGGTAATACACACGTCGTTTTTGTAATAATAACTACAGAAAAAAAACTTTAAAACAATATACAAAAAGGTACTTATAATATACAAAAAAGTACTTATAATTATAACACTGGCATTTTATTGGATCCTACATTTTCGCGTATCGCAACATGTCTTCGGTTGGGTGCAAGGTGTTGCGCGTCTCAACAATGCCAATGCGGTCCTGCTGTCGAACAGCTTCGTCCTTACGGATTATCGTACAATAGGACTGTTATCTCGTAACGATATCATCTGGTGGGCCTTTGAAACCGTTAACGTACCAGCTTCTTGAACCGAATGGTCTGTTGCGTGACGATGGTAAGAGGCCCAACCGTATGACACTAATTCCGTGGGAGTTGGGAAGACCCGTAGTCATTGACAAACTTGCGCCTTCCAATCTGCTGAGGACATCCGTAAGGGCTGGCGCGGCGAAAGATTTGGCTGAGGATCTCAAGAGGCGAAAATATGCAGGTCTCGACAGAGCCTATGCATTTGCGTTCATTGGAATCAAGACCCTAGGTCCGTAGGGTACCGAGACTCTCAAGGTTTTCAAAAAGTTATCCGAGTGTCTGGTCGAACCGACGCGTGACCCGAGAGCTGGCGAGTATCTGGCGCAGCGCATCAGCATAGCCATGCCATACAGCAAGGTAATACAGCCAGCGTCTTGGGGACGTTTCCGATTAGTATCTATTATTGGTTATTTTTCCTTTTCAATAAATTATTTTAGGTACCTATACCTACTTTTTATACAACTTTGTATACCACAGTTATAATTTTTTTTTTCATTAAATACCATTCCAATGCCTCCCAAAACTAGCTGAATGAACGTACATATGTATACCTTATCCAAAGTTACTTTATTCCGACATCAACGACTAATCGACTATAACTTGTTTTAAGACCAACAGACATACTTTTCTTTTGATACGCGTAGATTTTCCCCATTCAAGATATACGGTCAAGATTCTTATGCATTATCAAAGAATAAGTTATTTTTTGTTTGAAATTTATAATTTCATAACGGGGCCATTTTTGTTTTTTTTAGTCCTATTTACATAGATTTACATTTTATAAGCGCAGTATTCATTGTACTCCGTTAGCAGAATCGCGGGCTGAAACTAGCTGTAATTTCGCTTACTGTATTAATTTTATGCACGTTTTGTAATGTTTAAAATAATAAAGAAAAAAGTAAAGAAATAAAAGCACAAAAATAAGAGCAATAACAAACGTACCATAACCAGGTTTACCTCTAATTTCCCGAGAATCACGGCTCGCTTCGCTCTCGAAATCAAAAGTCGATCATGTGTCCACGCAACCGTAACTTGATGAGAGATAATATGTCATGCTAAGTCTTTTATGTTACCAACTCGTACTAAATAATAAATAGTAGTAAAAAACAGCCATGTTTTTTTACCCAACTGCGGCAAAGCCTAAGGGATTTACTTTATTTTCGTAGTCAATACAGGTTATTTGAGTAAACCTACAACGTATTTGACCCCTTTTTTTTTGTTTCACATATGCTCACGTTTTTTAGGGTAAGTAGGTATATACTTGTTTTATTTTACAGCTATTCATTCTCAAGAAAGTGTACAAGATTGGAAAACGAACTAAGTTCGTAAGTATGTCGTGTAGGTACGAGTTATCTCTATTTGTCTTGACTGCAGAAAGCTCTAAGTTTGAGCAAACAAGCGGAGAAAAGGTTACTGTGGAAAAGTTTGACGGCATCGTTTAAAAGGTCTTGCTTCACATGCGACCATTCATATTTATTACCAACAGGCACTCGACGGTTAGTTTCTTAAAGTTCAAGTTTGTTTTTAATTGTATATTCGCTTCCGACTGGTATTCAGTTCAAATCAGTTGAGCTAGATGTAGATTGTTTGCAACAGTCTGCAGCTAGTTCAATTGTTTCAATTGAAAATTCTGGTTCTAATTTGTTGGTTTCTTAAAAATGATGTAGTTTTGTGTCAAGTGTAAATATTATATAATTATAATTTGTTTCTATTATTTGGTTGTAATTTTAAGAGCTTTAGCACGCTACAGTAGTACGGATTTAATATCAGATTTTTACACAGTACTTCTGAATATAGCTCTGATAATTCTTATTACCTTTCAGGTCAGGGAGTAATAGTTTCAGTTTATTTATTCCCAAACAAATAAATTTGTGTCAAAATATTTATAAATAATAAAATATTACAAAATCAAATTATCACTCAAAAAGTAAAAGTAAGAAATATCAATCATCTGAATAGGCACCTACTCTGCCTCTAGCTCTGACTACTTAGGGACCAAATGATGCTTTGTGAAAATAACTATTTATCTATTTAGTCACAAAATCAATCAAATAATTTTATTAGCAGAGATTGTAGACGGATGGAACGGATGCCTTTGTTCAGCAGTGGGATTGTACTGGCTCTTAATAACAATTGTTATCATTATTTAATGACGATTAAGGGTAAATAAATAAATACAAATGAACATAGCTACAATACCTCTACAATAGAGTCACACAATCGATAGGATCTACAATATATAGTTATACTCAAGTTTACGGCTTTACCACCTGTAGCGGCGAAGTGTGCTAATGTGAATGACATTCTTAGGAAAGTTGTCGAAGAAGAACGCATCTTAGAACACGTTATACGTATGATCGTCTAGACTTGGCAAACAAGGAAAATACGACCTGAGCACTGAGTTTGGTTGCTCGATGGTAGACGTTCCATTTTTGTAAAGGGTTTGGTACAGCGCGTCTAGCTATCTAGGATTGCCTGTAAGAGATCGCTCTTCGCGATATAATAGACTAGCTGCTGCCTGCGGATTCGCTCATGCCTTACAAGTAGCTTATGACCATTCCCGGGATACCAATTACCTCCCTGCCAAATTTCATTATGAACCGTGAAAAGGTAACAGACATACAAATAGAGTTACTTTCGAATTTATAATATTATATGAATTATAATAATGCTGGATAATCGACACATTGTGCATCGTTACTTGTATATATATTTCTGTGTACAATAAAGAATATATTTTGTATCGTTTTGTATCTAGCGTGCGGCCATGGAACTACGCAATTTCACAAAAATTAAACATCTCGATGACTTTTTGATGACGGCTCGATAGTATCATTACAAACTGTATTTCAGTGATCTAGTACCCATAACATATAAAGCTTTGCTTACATTGGAGCTTGAATAAATTGTGAAAAATTAGTATAATTTTCCACTGAAACAAGCCCAGAAACGCGAGAGTTTTTTTTAAATAGTTTTAATATCAACTTCTATAGTGGGACACGGAGCCGCGACGACTAGAATAATGTTCAACTTGGCCAGACTAGACGGAGTGACGACAGATAGACACAAGCATGGGTCTAATTCTGCTAACCAATAGCTTTACTATGTTATCGTCGCAGAATCTTCAGAAGATGAAATAAACTCTAGATAGTGCGTGCGATGCTATTTATACGTAGCGAATGACATATTTGTTCCAACCTGACAACTTTTGACACGCTTCCCTCCATCTGTAGGTTTTCTTCAAAGGTAAAATGTCAAAACTTGTATGTGTGGGGTAATCATAGAGAGGCATCTATCTAGTGGGTCGACAACAGCTGATGTTAATGATGAATTTTGAATTTATTTTAATAATAAGACAGCGTATTCGGTATAAATTCCCAAAACATACTTAAAAAATTTTACATAGTTTTCCAAGTGAAACAAAGACAGAATAGTAATAAAACCTTATCAGCTAAGAAGTTGTGGCTCCTCAAATCCGTCAAACAGCCAAAATCTCAACAGAGTCATCATTTTCTGAATGAAGTTCAAAACAGATGAGAGTGGTTGACCTTGTTTACATAATTTATATTAATTTATTTATACAGCTTGATTCAAATTTTACATTTCAACGTTACCATTATCAGGTTTTTTTCGCAAAAATTAATAATTTTCTGTTTTTTTCCTAATCTTAATATACTTAATTGTTAATGGATTTAACATAAATAAACTGCAGGTGTTTGTTCTTAAAAAATCCGTTTTCATCATCTGCATCTGATGGTGCTGTTTTGAAGGTGCCCATGATTATTTGTTTACGAGTATATCAAAGAATCACCAGTTTATATGCCTGTTTTAAAAAATGTCACTTAAGTTTTGGGTTCTGCTGAAAAGTTATGCCCAAACGAAAGCAGGGTTCAGCTATTGGAATTGAGCTACTGAAAATTTCCGAATCCTGAACACAAAACAGCAACCAAAGCAAAATCTAGAGGTTAAATTTAAATATATCCCACCATGCGGTGGGATATATTTAGCACGGGTTAGAATGAAATTATGTTTTCAACTAATTTATGAAATGATTGATATTTGATGATAAGTACCGAAAAAGCTACTGATCATGAACATTTTGACCGATGATTTTTCAAAGAATAGCCGTTTCAAATCCAGCTTCAGGGATCTTGGATCCCCATCCAAGATCCCTGAAGCTGGCAAGCAAGCAATGCAAGTTGTTCCTGTAAACTCAGGAAGTGTCACGGTAGTTTGTAGGTAAGTAGTAAAGTATTTCTAGTCTTTCTGCCACAGATGCAACGGGACTGATCTGTTATATACTAGTAGGTACTAGTTATGTATAAAAGAAAAAGCCTTTACTTCAAAGTAAACTTCATACAAAATATATTTTTTAGGGTTTTGAGATCGTTTTCGAAAACCGTATGGTCTCGTTTTGTCTGAAGTTTTATCCCTCTTGATTATATCAGCAACTAACGCAGCTATTACATTGAAATTGAAAAAAATAACAAATTCGGTGCGTCTGTATAGATTTAAAGAAAAAAAAAGCGATAAATCAGTAGATACAAATTGTGATGTCGAAATTGTAAAAGAAACCTATCCTGTCAAGTGGCATAACAAATGATGTTTTTACATTTCAAAACAATTTTTGAATTTTTTTAGTTTACATACTTTTTGAAATGTTTTGATAAAAGTAGAAAAATTTACTATTCCCACCTTATCTTTGAAGTTTGAAGAGCGTTGCATCTGAAATAAAGGTAGGCACTATTATTAGGTAGCGAAGGCTCTAACCGGTAGGTACATACAAGTGCATATTTACATACGTGTCCATATTTTTAGGATGCTGCTGGGACTCCCTCGTTTTTGTAGCGATTCAGAGATGTTTGCTCAATATCGAACTGATGGTTTCCACGCCATCATTCGGAAGAAAACAGCATCTCTGATGAGCAGGGCGAAGGCCAGTCACAACGGCATCCTAACAATCGTGGCGGAGCATTGTCTGTCTCCCATGTGGACACATTGTCTGTCTCCCATGTGGACACATTGTCTGTCTCCCATGTGGACACATTTTGCCAAATGTGTTGCTCCAGTCTGTGATTATGATGTCTGACTGAATGTAATTAATATAATCTAATTTATTAAAATAATTTGAATTTGTAACCAAATTTAACTAAACTTATTTTTATTTTTTTGACTTTAATTTGTAAATTTTTAATGTTATTTGATTTTGTGTGTAATATAGATTTAATTATCTGAAATAAATGAATACAATACAATACAAAATACAATATTTGAATAATAGACAAACGTTCGAAACCCTCGGCGCACGAGTTACACACGCACTTGACGGATCTGGTTTTTTATAATCAACAGACCGTCGTTTACCACAATCTCACCAGATGACAAATGAGAATGTGGCCAGCGATGTATCAAGAAGGTCGAGAAGACACCTAATTCTTGACACAGTAACAGTAATTGGTTGAAAAACAGCAGAACTTTAAACAATCTTTCTTTTTATACCATATATATAAGGTTACTGGATATTTTCTGGTTTTTGAATCCGGTTTTAATGTAGAAAGTGACTGCCCTTTTTGAAATATTTCGTACCGCACCATAAAATACATTTTTAACGATATTATTTTTAAGGTTTTGGCAATAATTCACTGAATGAAATCGAAAAATGCAATTTTAAGAAGATGCACGGAAATAAACTTTCTAGGACTTTTTTACCACTGAATTCATCTTCTTGTTGAATTCTGTGTCTGATTCACCCAATATTATTTTTGCGACTTCAATTTGAATATTACTTAAGTATCATATTTTTGTAATAATCTATCAAGTTTTTCCTGTCCTGGCTACTAACCTGTTGAGGAGTTCTCTCTTGAGGAGAGTGTCATATAAACCTTTTGTAAATTTCAACTTCATGTGAGGAAGCCGATCATGTAAATATTTGGCCAATACATAGTTACCCAACTAACTAGTAAAGTTAACAAACTCTTGTAAAAAAAGTACCTTAGACCGTAGAATCCTTAGAAATTACAGTATCATGTTTGCTAGCTAATGACAACCGTCTGAGGAGCGCCGGGTGAAATGCATTCTGTTGTTCTACATAATTGGTTCGAAGCATGCCGAATTCCTATCCAATGCGCACTTACAGCGTAACTTATACTTTCGCTTTTAGGAGTTTCGCATAGGTATGTATAGTATTTTTGTAGTTGTACAGCCGGAGCAAAGGTTAATAAACCCAAGGGTTTTTGTGAGTGTAACGTACGGCTATACGTTACACTCACAAAAACCTTCAGGGTCTGAGGCCGCACACCGGACATAATACTTGTATTACGACAATTGTAGCGCAACATTTGAAACGTGACACATTTATCGCCCCCGCATACGCACACTAGGGACACATTTGTGCACCAAGGGGGATTAGTAGACAGGGGGAAAATTGGAACTTACTGAAAAGAATTCCAGCTTTCTCCCTTTGAACATTCTTCTTTTCTTTCTTTCATTCTTCATTTCTTTAACGGCGAAAAATGAAATAATAATTGAAGTTGAGGGGGAATTCTGGACTTGAGTTTCCAGTTTTCTCCCTTAAGGGATATTTCTCTAGGGGGAAAACTGGAATAAGCCCTAAAACTGTGCGTGGGAGCAATAAAAGTGTTGCATTTCAGATGTGGCGTTACAATTGCCGTAATAAACATGTACATCTGATGTGCGGCCTCACTTACTGTCCATTTATAGGACTGTTTTGATTGATTTTTATTTGCGTTATCCTGTCTATGTATTTTCGTATTTTATCCATCTATCTAGGTAAATGTCTAACTTTTGAAAACAGTTCCTTTATTAAGTTCAACTTTATGCTATTAAATCTCACGATTGGATTCTGACTCCGGTATCTAAGTAAAAAAGCAAAAGTTGTGGACAATTGGAACTGAGTTTCCTTGTAGAAAGTCGACAGTGAGATTCCAATCTAAAAGATTAATAAGAATCACGAAGACATTCTATGCATCTACTTACTCGTTGATTCAGATAATAATTATCGGCGACAAAGTCAAACCCTCTTATTTTATAATTTTGTTTTAAAGAATAATTTCAAATCAGTTTTAGAAGATTTAGTCTGGTTCTAGCTACCCTAGGAAAATTACGTTAATAAAGTTAGGTAGAGCATATTTTTGATGCTCCCGGACCCCCATTTAAATTCATTTGCCATACGCTTAGCACTGGATTTTTGTAAATATTTATTGGACATCAATATATCCGTCTCAAAGAGTCGCGCGACGGCACTGAGTCTCAACAACTCTAAACTGACTATTCCTATAACTATCGCAAGGTGGGATGATCATCTGCTTAAGACTGCTAGCAGATGCTAGATGTGGCAAGCTGAAGACAGGGTGCTATGGCGCTCATTAGGGAAGGCCTATATCCAGCAGTTGATTATAAAAGACTGATGATGGTCAATAAAACACAAGTGTTTGATTGCATCACACTTTCGCGGAATCAGAATCAATAAGTACCGGATAATCAATAAGGATCAGTTGAGCTACCTGTAGATTGTTTGCAACAGTCTGCAGTTAGCTTAATTGTTTCAATTGTAAATCTAGTATTTACAATTTGTACAGTTTGTTTCTAATTTGTTTTTATTATTGAATTGTGATTTTCTTTGTCAATAAAGACATAAGTACCTGAATTGTTTTTAGGGTTCCATTAACGGAACAGTAAAAATAACAAAATGTAGCAGTTGTCAACAAAACTGATGGAGAAACTAAATCAATTCACACATTTCTGCGTTGCGTGCCCACGCGTAGTCGAAGCTATTCGTACGGATGGGTAAGCGCATTCCTAGCTTAACTTTTTAATGATAAATGCATCATCATGAACAGCAGCAGCCTTGACTTCGTGTATTACTAGACGCTTTCCCATAGCATCATAGCAGAGCTTGTGTCATGGGTACTCAACCTAGATAACTGATTAGCGATAAATCTTTTAAATCCATCATGGTTATTAACACTAAAGTCATTTACAACCGGATATTTCCCATGACTTGAGTTTTGAGCTTTCCAATATTTCGGTGCAGTATCATGCGCAATGATCACGGAATAACTGAAGGCACTGCGAGTTAACTTTTATTGGCACACATACTGATCTACCTTCATTTTTTGGCTTTTGTTAATGGTTCATTTATTGGTAAAATATATCATTACACGTCAAATAGTACAACGAACAATAATCAATCAATTATACATTTCAATAAAAATAATAATTAAATAAATTCAATTAAAAAATAAATCAATAAAATATATAAATTAGTCAATTAAAATTATAAATAAATCAATTAACATTATAAATTGATCAATAATAATTATGTCATGGGAATAATATTACGTAATCTAGATAACAACATCCTATTTTATTGCACAAATTCGTCAATCCTGTAGAAGGATTGTTCGATCAGCCAGTTCTTTAATTTATGTTTAAAGGATTGCGTCGACTTAGCAGTCGTTATCGTTGTTGGGAGGCGATTGTAGACCGCCGGGCCCATCACGTCACGTGTTACGAACGTTACCACTAAAATAAAAGTATTGGAAAGATCAAAACTCAAATCATGGTAAATATCCCTTTGTAAATGACATTAGAACTGATTAGCGGTTGCAGGGACGGATACAGGCGGCTCAGGACAGCTATTTGTGGCGTCGTATGGGGGAGGCCTATGTCCAGGAGTGGCGTATATGGTGGGCTGTTGATGACTTAATATTACATTAAACTCATACATAATTTTATTATACATAGAATATACCCAGAGCCTATATTATCTACAGTACATGCAAACTAATTCGATTTTTTGACGCTACAAGAGACAACTCAGAACCGAGATGCCTGAAGAAGTCAATTTGGTTAATTATTAATGATTTCTTATCTTGTGTTATTGTTTATCTATTTACATCGCGTTACAGAGACCGTGGTCACGGGACGACTAAATATCCGATAAATAATCATTGATTACGTTAATAAATCGCAAAAATTTACAAATTTTTAAGTCTCTGGGTCGATGAGCCCCAGTAGGCCAAGCACGGGGATTGCTGTCTAGGGTAGAATAGAGAAAAATTACGTCACTTTGTCATCGGATGCTTAAATTATTTGAAATTCAATCATTCAACTTCACTAATAATAATAATAATCACCATACCACATGATGTTAACCTCGTTAAAGCTGAGAAACATGAACTTAGCAAATATCTTGACTTGGCCAACGAGGTTGTCCGCATGTGGGATGTTGATTCAGCGACTGTCGTCGTCCCGATAGTCGTTTCGGTTAACGGCGTAATAGCGAAGAGCATCGTTCAACATCTCAAGAGACTCTCGCTGGGAAGTTGTATCAAGGGTCAGACCCTAAAGGCGGTACTCCTGGACTCGGCGCACATCGTCAGAAAGTTCCTCTCTCTGCAGCCCTAGTCACCGGCCGCTTGAGGCTAGCTTCGCGACCGGTGATTAACAGTTTTGATATATTTTTACTGTAGAATAGTTTTATAATATTTTATTTTCTATAGAAAAAAAATGTATTTTATTTCAGATTGAAGATTTAAAATAAATGATGTGATTAATAATAATCATGCTGGACAATCCACACAACATCATCATCATCATAATGTACGCAATGTATGTATGTCGATGCGATGTCATTATTGTCTATTCTACCCTAGAGAATAATCCCCATGCTTGGTTTACTGGAGTAGGTTAGTGTCTAAAGGTCGCACGTCGAACATGACAGAGGTTTGAGTCCGTTTGACGTTAATAATGAGACGTGATTGTGCGTCTCCTTTTTCCATAAAATTTGGTACAAAACAAAAATGTGCTAAAGATTGTATAATTCACCCAGCCTAACTATTTACTAGTGACTAAGATGTTTTTTAAAGTCTGTAAATAGACTTAAAAATAAATAGATTGCTCAATCCAATCAAGATATGATATTATTAGTTTGTTAGTTTTCTCATTGTTCTGTTATGCGATAAAAATACATAATAAATCGTTTAATGTTCACATTGCAGTTGTTTTCTTAACCTATTTTCTTTACATAGAACACTTCTGATAAAATATAGAAGTGACATATTGTGTAAAAGTATTGTAACTCTAGCGTTTGACGATTGAAAACCATAGTAATCCTTTGTTTCCGATCTACTGTATTTTGGATACAAGATGGGACCGTTAGAGTAGGTATTTTTTTCCTCATTTGAATTTAGACACGAGATGGGAGTAACTTGGTTGTTTACTCCAAAACTTTTAGATACGAGATGAGACTATACCAGCGGCTCTATAGTGCGGACAGGGAACTACGCAAAACCCATACTAAAAGGAGACGTCACGATCACGTCTCGTTACTAACGTCCAACAGACTTACCCGTTTGTTCTAAAAATTCTCATCGAAACAACAACTCCGTTACAACTAATGATGATGATGGAGACTAGCCATAATGTGCAGATCATGTTATAGTGCACAAGTGTGTACGCAAACACAGGTGCTCTCCCTATTCCATCACTCTCATAATTCGATGGGACGGCAGACCGACACGACCGGGGCGAGGTCAGGCGCAGGACCAACGGTTTAGTGTTCCGAGGCACACGGGGGTGAAACATCGCCAACTTCCTGACTCCGAATTAATACTGTGAATTTTTTTTGCAAGAAAATCCCAATAACAACTTGGGCTCGACCCGTGATTTGAACTCGGGACCTCATTATCAATGGTTGAACACGCCTTCGCTAGACCAACGAGGCAGTATAACTACTGAGATACGTACTGAAACCGTACTAGATTGTATAAACAATCTGTGCTGAAACGTGGATTTCAAGCACAAACCGCTACTTCAGATAGTTGAGATGGTTAGACCATTTGCAGGGGCGTGGTGGTCGCTGGCGCGTCCCGAATGGGGGTGCTCCACACCCCCCAGTGAGGAGCCCGCGCAATATTCATATTCATATAATTTATTGTGATTTCATGCATACAGATATTGTACGTGTAGATAGTCTTAGTCTTTATATCGGACAGCCGCGGTGGGTTCGTGGAAGAAAGCGAAAGGGTCCCCTCGTTTCCACCACAAGCGGCAGAGGCGGAAGCATCTTACTGTTTCCCCGTGGCAGTACGTTATGCGTGTGCTATTCATTCAGCAAAAAAAGTAATATGCAGGGGTGGCATGCATATGCCCTCCAATTCTAACCATCACCTGCACTGATAACGTATTCTCTCGTGCTGACGACAGTTGCTAATATAAGAATTAGAACCCTCTTTGGTAGTGGTATTTATGCAAGAGGTGGCGACCTCTTGCATAGCGATTTTATTGCTTGTATAATCGAGATTATTTTCGAATTTTAAATTTTAATTAAGCTTGGTTTTTGTTATGAATGCCCAAGATATTCGAAAATTTCCATAATGCTAAGTAACATGTTTTGTATATTTTCCCTTCCATACAATATCGAGCATGTCTTAAAAAAAAGAAAATAACAATTTAAAGTTTACTTTCCTAAGTTCAATGCTTCAAGTCAAACGTGTTTGCAACAAAATAATGTTATTTTATTACACACAATGTTTTGAACTCAAGAATTTTATAATTGGTGCCTATTTGGTCAACTTAAATAAGCGGATACCGTTAATCAATGTAGACACCCGGTGAAACCAATGCGGCGGGTATTTCTATTGACTCGCGAGATGTTTGCCGGTCTAGATAATACCTAATTTTCATATTGAAATTTCTGCCAAAAAATCGTTCTAAAGGTTGATCGTCACGGGTTGGCGCGAGATTCAAATTTTTTCGTGGTTTTTAATTTATTTCTGAGTTCTACATGAAACAAAACCACGGTAAAGTAATTTGCCGCAAATCGTAAAACATTTTATATATGAACCCATGATAAAACTTCGATTCAATTGTATTTTAGGAGCATTTGGGAAAAATGATTATTTTTAGCCCAAAAATACCTGTTTTTCCAAATTCTCTACAAATACCAGTGAGCGTTAGTTTTTTCATAGGTTAATAGAAAATGGTTTATGATTTGCGGCAAATTACTTTACCGTGGTTTTGTTTCATGTAGAACTCAGAAATAAATTAAAAACCACGAAAAAATTTGAATCTCGCGCCAACACGTGACGATCACCCATAACAAAGGAAAAGGCTGATGGTGAATATTATATCTAATATCCTGCCTGCAACGAAAGTAGCGGGATCATGTATGTAGGTAGGCATATCTGATACATCTCCATCTCGCTCTGGTATCCATAACACAAGTTTTGCTTACTTTTAGGGCCAGATGATGCTGTGTGAATATGTCAAGTATTATTTAATTGAATACTAGAGCTATTAGGGTCATAAGCCATGGACTGGGTAGTGCAGGATTACCTCATGGTTATAATACCTCTGGTAATGCTGGACAATTGCAACCAATGATCTAGCCTCGCCTCACCACACCATGCTATTTCCACTCTTTACGCGGTTGTCGTAATAGGTGACTAAGGAATATTAAACGCAGGCGGGCAGCAGCATCTTCTGCAGAACTATACCAAACTTCGATCCCCAACCCGCATGCTCAGCTTGGGGGTTATGGACACTAACCTCCATGATGAAAGCTAATAAAGCGCATATCAGGGGAAGTCCTGCATCCAGCAATGAACAAGTACCTATAGGCTCTAGATGTGATCTGGCCTCAAAGCAAGCAGATCTTGTTGGTGTTGATAATGAAAATTAATATGGGAACAGAACCCAGGTCAACCGTCAACCATGAAGGTCGCCGTAAACCTTAGATGCATGGTACAGGACTGGTCATTGTGGCGACCTTCAGGGGAGGCCTATATAGAGGCCAACATATTTCAGTTGATATTATGAGAATGATGAAGAATCAGTATTTATCCCAACACGTATGCTCAGCATGGGGATTTTAGCATTATGCTCTAAACCAACAAGACGCTTATGAGGGGAAGTCTAGGTCCAGTAGTGGATGGCTTAAGCTGATGTTGTAGTTGTGATTGAATGATGAAGAATCCGGCAGTGACTTTCTATGTAACTTATAGTGAAATCTGGAAGACCAGGTGGGCAGAATGGTCATAGCTTATGGCAAAAACTAAAGCCTATGCTCAGGTGGGTTGTAAAATACTTATGATATTGATGATTAATAGAATCCTTTAACCAAATATCCTGTTAAGAGAACTAGATCTTTATACTGTCAGTGATTTAGAATTTTCATTCGCTCAATGCTAGAAAAGCCAGGAATTTTTAATAACAATGAACATACCTACTCGTAAATAGACACAATGAAAGTTTTAATTAGAATTGTTAATTTTTTTGATTAGAGAAAATTTCGTACACTCTAAAAAGTGAGTTCAAGTTAGAAGTTTAGATACCTTACTACACAGTACAATTTCATGTATGTAATGATAATAAAATGGTAAGTACCTAGCATTAAAATAAAAACAAAATACAAAACAACAGGCGCAATGAAAGTGTAACAAAAAGAAGTGAAGGTCAAGTTCTCAAAGAAAAGAAAATAACAAAAATAATACAAAAAAGTTACCTAGAACGCCACCAATAGAAATCCACGCACGCTTTTGTTTACTCTCAAAAGAGGTCACTGTCTCGACAACCCCACACGGCCGGCGCGCGCGCAACTGGTCCGCTCACTAAAGTCATCTTACGAGAGAGTGGCGAACCTTTCGCACTGCGCGTTTAGTGATGGGAGAAAGTTATCGATGAAATGTAGCGTGCTTGCGGGATGCATCAGCGATGCGATATCTTCATGTCTACATGTAAAAAATATCAATGCAAATAAATAATAAATAATGCTGGACAATCCACCGACATCATCTATCCCCAATGTATGCAGAGCTTGTGTTATTGGTACTAGATGTCTGATAAACTACTTAATGCATTACATAAATAAGTGGTATTACTTTGATATTAAATTAACATTATACAAAAATTAAACATGACTGTCACGATCACGTCTCGATACTATCGTCAACCGAACTCGGGGCTCGATCATCCATAACTGCAGGCAGATAAGTAATAATTATGATATTCAGTGACTCACTCAGACTATTTTCACCACTCACGTGTGTACTGTAAGATAGGTACCAAATGATTTGTTGGATCTAGCTTACATTTAAGCAATGGTTATTATATTAGTACCTATTAATCATTATATTTGCTTTTATTGAAGGTTTTCCATAACACCACCTTGATCACATAATAAATCCTGCGTAGTAAAGTATTAAATTTCATTATATTCACGGGTATTTCTTGCGTTTACTTACGTATTATTTCAGAAGTTTCAACAGGCTTACGCACTGTCACCGTGGTCACGGGATGACTGGAGTACTGGAGCTACCGCCTCTCGCTCGCAGAGGCGACAACGTGTGAACCTCTGTCAAACGTCGGGAAAACCTAAAATAAATAAATAAACAAATTAATTAAAAAAAACGCAATAAATGTAAATACCTGGTAAATATATTTACTTTTTACACCCATTGTATTTTTTTTTACCACGACAGTGTGTACCCAATGTGTTCTGAACGCGCATGCTATTTTTTATAATTCATAATTCATTTATTGTTTGTGAATCAGGTAATTTTACAGTCGGTACATAAGACTTATTTTAGACACTGAATTCTGCCGCTTAGGCGTACAAACATTTCATTACACATGTGAAAACTTACTAACAATCCAATACGTTTTTATTTGACTTAAAAGCATGCAATTTATAATTTATTTCCAATATTATCACTTCTAATCAATGCCAAATTATGAAATTTAATTTAAAATAAAATAGTTAATTAATTAATGACAGCTGAAAATGAACATGTCAAAAAATAAAATAAAAATGTATGATAGTCAATTTAAATAAACAATGTCAAACAATAGTACAGTCACTAAATTTCATAATTTGGATAAAAATGTTTTAGTTTAAAAATAAATAAAGTAATGATCATGTCATAACAAGTTCAAGTCATTTAAATATGAAAATTTCAAACAATACAGTCATTTAAAAAATCATTCACTGTATAATAAGCTTTATCAATTAGAAAATTATTAAGTTTTGCACTAAATTGGTTGCAGGACAAATCACGAATAACTTTTGGGATTTTGTTAAAGATTTTTGGTGCCATACAAATCACACTTGAACGCAACAACTTTGTTCTGCATGGCACATTGCGTAGTCTGCCCTCAGAACGGCTTCCAATTGCAAATTCTTGAAACATGTCGGGGTTATTTTTAACAAAAACTGCAACTTCGTAGATGTATAGACACGGAAATGTTAGTAGTTTTTGTTCGATAAAGTGACTTTTAAAGGAGTCGCGTCTCCGTAAACCACGAATAGCCCTTAAGCAACGCTTTTGGGCTTTGAATGCTCTAAGGCTGTCAGTCGAGTTACCCCAAAACATGATGCCATATCTTAAAATTGAAGACACGTTTCCGTGATAAGCAGTGAGTAGGGTGGATAGATTAGATACTTGACTTAGTTTAAAAAGAGCATAAGAGAATTGTTTTAACCTTTTACAGATTAATGTCAATATGATGTTTCCAATTTAATTTACTGTCGATGTTAAGCCCTAGAAACTTGGTAGAGTCTACTTCAGCCACTTTGGTGCCGAAGTAGTCAATGCCAACGTCAAGACTGGAATTATTTCTTACTTTGAAATTCATTAGGTAAGTTTTTGTCAAATTTATCTTTAAATTGTTTGAGGATAGCCAATTTATAATTGATGTCAAAGTAGATTTAATGTCAAGTTCAAAATTATGCGTTTTATCTTTAATAAATAATACAGTGCTATCATCCGCAAATAACGTTGTAGGATGCATAGTCACTTCGGGTAATTCATTTATATAGATCAGAAATGGGAGTGGTCCTAGAACACTCCCCTGGGGCACCCCGCGTGACACTACTCTGGCGCATGATTCGTAAGTGATGTCAGTTTGTGATTCCAGGCATATTTTATTTACTTGGGTCACCTGACTTCTATTACTAAGGTATGACCTTATGAGAGCATTTGCTGTACCTCTGACGCCGTAAACATCTAGCTTATGTAATAGTCTATCATGATTAACATGGTCGAACGGTTTGGTCATGTCCATGTATAGTGCTATTACATTTTTATTATTATCCCTATTAGTCATTACATTGTTAAGAAAGTCAAAAATGGCTTTGTTTATAGACCGACCTCGTCTAAAACCATACTGATCCTTACTTAAAATTATATTGTCCTCTAAGTAGCTATAGATTTTGTTATATATTACCTTTTCTATTATTTTAGAAAATACAGGGATAAGTGCTATGGGTCTAAAATTTTCAACGCTATCTCGTGGTCCTTTTTTGGGTAGAGTTTTTATTATGGTCATTTTAAGAGTATCCGGAAAAACACCTTGTTCTAAACAATTATTGATTATAATGCATAAAATTGGAGATATGAATAACGCAACTTCTTTAACGATTGTAGTTGAAATGCTATCAAAACCTACGCTTTTAGTATTTTTTAGAGCATTAATAATTTTTAAGATGTCAAGAGGTACTGTTGGCGTCAAAAATATAGAATTACATTTATTGTATTTAATATTAGAATGAATGTCGTTGCTATGGTCAATTTTATTTGCAATGTCAATGAAAAAATTATTAAATGTATTTGCAATGTCAGTTGGATCTGTAATTATATGTCCATTTACTTTTAAGTTGCTCATGTTTTCTTTAGGTAAGTTACTATTATATTTATTGATTATGTTCCATGTTGCCTTCGATTTATTTGCCGCTTTTTTAATATAATATTCGTTCTGCGATTTCTGTGTTAACCTGATTATTTTATTATATCGTTTCGTGTAAGTCATTAGCAATTCCTTGTTATGTGTACCACGATTACGCCTATATTTCCATAATAAGTTTCTCTTTTTCTTACAACAAAGTTTTATGCCATTAGATATCCATTTGGGTTTTCTTTGTGTAGATATTTTCAACTTAACTATAGGGAAGCATAGGTTATAGAAAAGAATAAAAGTATCATGAAATAATTTAAATGCCAAATTAGGGTTATGTATATTTTTGACGTCTGAAAATGAAAGCTGGCTGATACAATTCCTGAATTTAGCACGGTTATCATCACTATAATCACGGCTAAAGGTGAACCAGTGTTTCAGTGTACATGTTTTTTTATAGGTACTCTAATAAGCTGACCTAAATGATCTGACAGTGCAAGATCCACAATTTCTCCACTAGTGCTAGATATACATATTAAGGACCACATTGTCTAAGCCTGAATTACTATTCGGGCGTGTGACATGTTTAAAAAGAAGTTTAAGGTTGTAGTTTGCTAGTATATTTTTGAAGTCTCTAGTTATTTTACTGTCTTTCAGGATATCAATGTTAAAATCGCCACTTATTAAAATTTTGTAGTTTGCATAAAGTGTATATTTAGAAAGTAACGTATGTAATTTTGAGAAAAAGTTATCAATCATCAACTTGTTCCCTTGGTGGGCGATAGATACAAACTATAATTAATCTGTGTTGCGGTAAACGGATAGCAGAACATTCTATAAGCATAGGTATAGATAGGTCTACTATACTCTGTACGTTTTCGTAGTCATGGTAATGGTCGCGAATTAGAATGCATGATCCACCTTTACGAACAGATCTACAGAAATTTGAAGCTATTCTAAAATTTGCAATCGGAATTCGCGAGAGATCGTCAACTATTAAGTTGTGTTCACACACACAAATAATACTCACAGTTTTACCTATTTGTTCGAAATTGTCCAAACATACCTGCAATTGGTCGGATTTAGCGATAAGACCATTAACATTCTGATGTAGTACATGTATAGAATTAAACACGAAATAAATTATTAGTCCTAGAATCGTTAGTTGTAAGGTCTATATTTATACAGTTACTATTATTAGTATTTTGTTCAAAAATTACAACTTGCTCTTTCATGAAGTGACGGAGGTGTTGGAAGATAGAACGTAATCCATTGTTGTTAACTTTTCTTGTTGGTTTGTGAAACATGCTGTAGTCATAGATAAGATGCCTGTTTGTGTCGAATATGAGCGCGTGTTTATGCAGCAGTATATCTTGAAGCAATAATTCGTTAAAGCTGTAGATCCTGCGATTTATTGTATCTGTCCCAAATCCGTAGTAATATGTTGGTGTGCATACTATAATGTTTGTGTTTGAGATTTTATGTACAGTTTTCCTTATGTCAGCTACTAGTTCCCCATATTTTGTTGTATGTACAAAGTCTTGGTCACTAATGCATATGATGCAAAAGTCATTCATTGTAAAGTTCTTTAGTTTTTCTTGAAGTCCAATCAAAAGTTGTGAAGTGTGCGCTTGGGGGGTAAGATGGTGACACAGATTGTAGTTATCTCTACAAATCACGTCCTCTGCCACAGAGAGCACTTTGTTGTCCTTGTTACTAGACAAAAGGCATATTTTCGGTTTTTGAGTTTGAAGATTCTGATTTTTCGCTGGTGTGGTTGTGCTTATTTTTGGAAGAGTTTTGGTTTGTGGTAAATTGTATGTTTGAGTTTGTTTATGTGTCATATCTATGTTCTCTGCCTGTGTTTGAATGCTACTTGTGTTTTCTGTAGTTATTGGTAAGATAATTGTTTGTATTTCCTTGTCCACTGTGCTCTTAGTTCCAGGTGAGGACGTCGTTCCATTGAGATGATGATGATGATGATGTGTGTTGGTGTATTCCGTCTGTATTCCCTTGTTTCTCGTAGATTTAGGTTGTGTCTTATGTTTCTTCGGATGTGTGGGTGAGAGAGATGAAGATCTTGTTGGACTAAAGCCTATTTTCCTGTACAACGTGTTTTTCTTAGCTAGCTCATTATTCTTAGTTCGTAGATCCCTATTTTCTAAGTTAGTTCGTAGATCCCTATTTTTTTGCTTGTTATTTGTTTTTTTTAAATAATGCAAATAGGGAAGAGTGCGTTGAAATGTTTTGTATTAAAAAAGTTAACTTCATGGAGCCGGTTTTTTTGGAAATGAAATCTGTAATTTATCAAAGAATTTCTAGATTTTTTACGTTCTTACTACGTACATAATAGAGTCCATAGTAAGGTACTTACTTACAAAGTATTTTTTAACAATTTTAACATGTTTTTAGCTATATCGATAAACTTTCATTGCACCTATTGCGACAACACTACATTGTCAAACTACCAAGTCAAGAGCAAGGTGAAGATCTGGGTCTTTAACCGTTTATACGTCCGCAAGGAAAGGACCACTTGCACCATACTGTTGTTTATTCGTAACGGTCGGTTAAGCTACCTGTAGCTTAACATCCTGACCCGAATGCAAATGCGAATTGTATTTGGAATGCTTATTTTGCTCCAGTTCTAATTGTTTAATCGACATCGTGTGCAAACGCTTAACGCATTCACTGCCCAACCTCTGTGGTGCGACCTAAATAGGCGTACATTTTCTAAAACTACTTAAACCTAAAAACGCTTTAGGATGTTTGGCCTGGTTTAGCACATATTTGTCACTAACTGTTCCTGGTTAATGAGTGTACTGCAGTGCTTAACTCAATAAAATCAAATTTCAAACAATCAACATAAAAAAAACACCTTTGAGCTAATCATCGGTTAAGATTTGTTGCAACCGGCCCGTTAATATTTAGAAGCAGGATTAGAAACTTATTATGTTTTACAAAATTCATTCCAAATAATAGTCATCACATCAAATACATAAAAATGTGTTTCAACTAATATATGTATAGTTAACCCCCACCTCAGTTCATTAACTGTACCCATGGCTTTGCTTTGCATATATGTAAAATTCACAATTTTAGTTTTTTTTTTTTGCGTGGAGCCTGTATCGTATTTATCTTCCCGTCAAAAGCGGTGAAGCCTTTATGGAAATAGAGAGCAAAACAGACAGACAGACAAAACAAAAACAATTTGTTGTTTTGTTTAATGTCATTTCAGAAAGCATCCTACTAAACCTGAAAGTTTGTGAATTTTATTTTGTTTACTAAGACCTCCAAAACTACTAGATATACTAAGATGGTACATGACGTACATTTAGAATATAGTCTAACTTAGAAAATAGGCTAGGTACTTATTATACCGAAAATACGCGAGCAAAGCCGCGGAGAGAAGCTAGTTTAGTATTTTAGTTATTCGTATGGATTGTATTGAATAGATTGAACGGTTAAAAACTTGTTGCAACCGACCCGATAAATACTACTGAAGCACCCATTACAACTTGAACAAAATGGCCAATCACTTATGAAAGTGATAAAATTTCGATTTTACTTCGCGATCAACAAGATCACAATCTTATTAGAAATCTTAAGTTTTATTTGTTTCGTGATTATTGTGTACCTAATGGGTTGTAGTTGCGACAAGTTTTTTTTTACTTTCGTGTTACCCATTATTAGCACATTCGACAAAGTAAAATAAAGTTTCACATAATAATAACACAATCACGTTTTTCTTATTTCGTTGCGAAAGTGCAAAATGTTATTCCGATACCGGGAATCGAACCCGAGCCTCCTGGGTGAGAGCCAGGTATCCTAGCCACTAGACCATATCGGATGATGTTCAGTGCTTTGAAATTATAGCACAATATGGTGTAAAAAAGATTAAAATGAGTTCATTATTATACTGATTCGACATTACTGGCGATGACTCCTGACTCCTCTTCTGTTATTCTTCTCAACTGTTATTTTATCGATAGCTTTGATTTTACAAAATAAAGTTTGGTAAGTAAGCTATGGAATCCGATAGCAACGCCCTCTAGTTCATTTGTAAAACAACAGTTGATCAATTGGCTGACTCAAGTATGCCCACCGCAGCTGCTGCGAAAATAATAACGTCTCAACCTTGACGTCGTCGTCGTCGTGTGTTGTTATAACAGTGTGTTGTGTACAGTTTGCCATAGATGTCACTATATTAAAATATAAAAGAGAGGTCTGGGTTTTTTGCTTATTAGTTATTTATTACCGATTGAATAATTTGTACAAAAATGACCAAAAATTACTTCGTGGTGATATTCACCAAATATTTATTTACTCATCAAAAGATAATAAAGTATTTTTGTTAATGCTAAGTAGTATACATGTACAGAAATAGACTCTACTAATTTTAATGAATGTATTAGGTACCTATTATGTATTAGGTAGGTAGGTAGGTATGTATGTTAAATTAATGGTTAATATTATAATAGCAAAACAAGACGTATCGTTATATTTTGTTTATTTTGTATTTTTAATTTAGAAATAGAAAATGTAATATGGAGTTATGGAAAAATTTATATTTGCATTTATATATTTTTTATTTTAGGTAGAATATAACTGGACCTATATAGTTTTAGGTCTTAAAACTATATAGGTCCAGTTATATTCTATCACATTGTTACATATATTCTGGCAAATAAACATCTTTAATCTTTAAACTTTTGTACTGCATTAATTATTATCTACAACATTTTTACTCCATTGCTCACATTAACCTAATTTAAATAACCAAGACACACAAAAGTATTATAAATAAAAACTATAACTAAATACCTACCTACTTATAATCTACATGAATAAAAACGATTTAAAGTCCGGCACTACAATGTTCTCTAAGACATAGAACTTCATCAGGTAGTATAGTCATTCCCATGGATTATCATCCATAGTATCATTCACAGTGTCTTTCATTTTATTAAATTTCTTCTTCATCATTCTACTTTCTATTCCCCCTTCCACTATCTCCCCTTTATTGAAGTCATCTACGGCTACTAATGGCTTCAAGTCTTCGTTTTGGGCTGCACTTGGCTGAATAGCTTTTGGCATCTTTGGTTTTTGCATTCTATACGGGTAATAAACGTACTTTATACCATTTACTATCTTATATTTCTGGAAGTTCGTTCTCCTGTTATTGTTTATACCCAATACTTTATATATCCAGTAGATGTATGAGTTTTGTAATAAATCTACAATGCTTCGTTTTTGTCTCGGTTCTTTGGATTTATTAGTTATTAACCCATTTGCATAGTTCTTATAACTATCTGACTTATCTTCAGCGTTAAAATTTGGCAACATATTTTCATTCATGTTGTAACCATCATTTACATTTACTCGTTTATTATCATTATCAAATTGATTTTCTCTGTTGTTGGGTTCAATATCTCTTTTTAATCTTTTTACCACGTCATCATTTTCTCGTAGTCCAATACCATTTTCCGGATTATCAAAATCGAAATTCACATTAGATCTCTTATAAACCAGAACAGGATTTTTCCTGGACTCTTTTTCCACGTTATTATTGTATCTTACTACAGGTTTTACAAAACTGATTTCTGGTGTGTTTTGCCCTACATCGTTTTCTGGCTTGTTATAGGCTACAACTGAATTTGCATCTTCACCTTCCCATACACTTCGGTCAGGATTATTATCATTTTGAGCCTTGACGTCTTTCAGCCACTTTTTATTATCTACGACTTCGTTACGCCTCAAAGTGGGGCCATAATCGATAGTTTTGTACTGACCAAGTGTTTCTACAATAGACCTGCTTTGCCACTGTCCATTAGCATCATATCCACCACCACCGCCGCCGCCTCCTGCGTAGTCTTGCCCACCTGTGGGAAGGTTTGTTTAGTTGTGCGGTTGGTGTTTTGGATACTTTTCATTATTAAATTGGGAATATACCTGCTGGCATCCACGCGCCGCCACCAGCACCCCCTGCTGGCCAGCCCTGGAATCAAATTATAGAATTTTCAAGCATATTATTTACTAGTTTCATCCTGCGTCTTTGCACACGTTGTTTTTATGAAAACGTACCTACAAAGGTTATTTATATCCCATTGAAACTGATTATGTATACATACATAGGCTTAGAGCAACATCTATGCAATTCCAGCCTAATATGTTCAGTAATTGTTGCGTGAAGAGGTAACAGACATTCAAACATCCATCCATACTTTCGCATTTATAATATTAAGGAGATGTAATATTTATTTTATCGGTACTTATTTTGATTATTTTGACATCTATACTAATAATTATAAATTAAAATTCGAAAGTACATAACTTTGTCTGTCTGTTTCCTTTTCACGCCTAAACGGCTAAACGGATCTCAACGAAATTTGGCAGGGAGGTCTATCTTATCGCGGAGACGGACATAGGCTACTTGAAAAGCACGTGCGAAGCCGCGCGCAGCAGCCAGTAATTTGAAATATTTGCTAGCAGATGTTGAATGTGGCTAGCTAAAAAAGACAGGGGGCTCAGACATTCATTGAGGCTTATGTCCAGCAGTGGACTAGTATAGGCTGATGAAGATGATTATATATTGCGTAATAAGACGGCTTACGCAACAAATAATAACTTTATTCGGTCCGGTGCGAACCCCACCCGGTCAGAGGTATTTATAAACGAGCCCGGTGGCTCTGCCCAGACGAGAAAAAAGTTTTATGTACCTACCAACTTAGGTCCAATTTTACTGTTTGCTGCCAAAACTAAGATCAAAAAACAGTAAGTTCAGCTTGATCGAGTTCAAATTCGTAATACCTATTGTGTGACATGAATTGCTCATGAATTATGGAACTGGACTGGTTTAGTGCTTGAACCGGATCAACTTTATGACGGTCACATGCGCTGAACTCATTTAAAGCTAACTGATTCCTCAACAGCTTATATTAGTCCACTGCTGGACGCAAGCCTCCCCTGATAAGCGCCCCATTGGCTTTTATCTCATGTGTGTAATGCCCATAACTCCACGCCGGCCGGCGGCCGGGCATGCGGGTTGGGGATCGCAGTTCGGTGATAGAATTGTTCTGCAGGGGGCGCTGCTGCCCACCCTCGGTGGATATCCATTAGTTGCCTCTTACAACACCCGCGGGCAGAGTAGTGGGGGGTGCAAATTCTAAGCCGGCACCACACAGCGCAAGCTAACTGATTATTCATGTTTTATCATTATATTGAACTGTTTATCTTATATTGAACGCGTTGAAAGCGTTCAATATAAGATAAACAGTAGCAACGATGAAATTCGACCTTAGGAGTTGGGGAGACCCATTGTGTGGGACGCTACATGCGTCGACACACTTGCGCAATCCCATCTTCCGAGGACATCTGTGAGGGCTGGTGCTGCGGTAGATTTGGCCGAGGATCTCAAGAGGCGCAAATATGCAGGTCTCGACAAACCTAAACATTTGCTCCCTTTGGGATCGAGACCCTTGGTCCGTGGGGTTCGTGGGGTAGGCTCTCGGGTTTTTTAAAAAGTTATCTGATCGTCGTCTGGTCGAAGCGGCGCATGACCCGAGAGCTGGTGGGTATCTGGCGCAGCGCATTAGCCATACAGCGGGGCAATGCAGCCAGCGTCTTGGGGACGCTTCCGACTGGTATTGATATGGATCAGTTGAGCTACCTGTAGAATGTTTGCAACAGTCTACAGTTTGCTTAAACTACTAGTTCTAATTTGTTTGATTGTCCTTAGCCTGGTTTGAGCAAATTCGAGTTCCTAATTGTAAACACTTACTCCATCTAGGCCGCCGCCGCCGCCGCCGCCACCGCCGCCGCCGCCACCACCGCCTTTCTTTTCCAAGATCTTCATCAGTAACATCATCTGAAAAACATTTGAGTGTTAAATAATTCTAGGACAGATTAAAATGGAAACAACAAATTAATTTGATAATTGATTATTCATCAACATCATCCATCATCATCATCGTTCGTTCTAACATTATTATTATGTGTTTTTTCTACGAAAACATACACCTTTATAGATTATTTATATCCCATGGATATTTATTTGTGGGAAGCTATTAAAAGCGTTTAAAGCCTGTAAGTATGTGTTATTCTAGGTCTGGATGCGGATTTCGGCAAGATCTGTTCAGTTGGTAGTTTTGTCGTGAAGAAGAAACAAACATACATAGGTATTATAGGTATTCATATAAACTTTCGCATTTATAACATTAGTGAAAATCAGTGTGATAGTGTAGTGCTTAGGATGAACAATGTCACGATAATGATAAATAAATAAAATAAAAATATAAAGGGTTCCGTACCTGAAGGGTGAACACGGAACCCTATTACTAAGCCTCCGCTGTCCGTCCGTTCGTCCGTCCGTCCGTCTGTCACAGGGCTCTATCTCATGAACGGTAGACAGTCGAAAATCTTGCTGCTATAACAACAAATATTAAAAATAAAATAAATATCCAAATTAAGGGCTCCCCATCGAGATTGGGGCTCCCATACAAAAAACGTAATATTTTTGCTATTAATTTGTCAAGGCTGTATGTATCTCTTGAACCTATAGGTAGGCTCATGATACTTTCTCTATACAAGTAACACTTCGACTGTAATAACAACGGTAAAAATAAAATAAAGTTGCAAATATCAACGGGGCTCCGAACAAGTGAAAATTTGATGTTCTTTGAAAAAGTTGCCTGATTTTTACGGAAGGCAACCCTTCGTGTGCGAGTCGACTTGCACTTGGCGGTTTATTGTATGTATATATAGTCAAATCAACTTACTTTAGAAATCATAAATGACATCATGCTAAACATCATCCCTTTAAAAGACATCATCCCCATCATGCCCATCATTGCTGGCACCATCTGAAATTATTTAGATGGTTATTTTTAAGAAAAGAAAATAATGAACGGAAAAATCAGAGTGCAAAATGTGCGTCGGCCGGGAATCGAACCCGGATCAACTGCTTGGAAGGCAACTATGCTGACCATTACACCACCGACGCATCTGGAAAGTTTGCCGAAATTGTAAATCATAAAGTGATTATTAAAATAACAGTACCTATTACTGTGCCGTGCCTACTGTATGTGTGTGTGTGTGTGTGTGTGAGACGCCTAGGTCGATAAACTAAAAATAAATAGCGAAATCATAATTTTCAGTATCACTATCTCAGTGTTTGTTTTCGTTTTCATTCAATATGTGAGCTGCCGCGCTGGCAGCTGTTAGCATATTTTTGTCAGTAACAATGGTCGGGCATACCTAGGTTAATTCTTTTTATCATGTTATGTATAGTTTTAAGTTTGTTTTTAAGAATATTGTATGGATTTATAATTCAGTCTGAAATAAATGAATATTAATATGTAAGTAGGTATCTAATAATTTGGCGTATTTAAAAAAAACTATAAAACGAGTTCAAATTTAATGAGTTTTGGAAGTAGTCTTAAGCCTCGAACAATTCGATAGCGCGATCGTATGAAAGAAAGAAAGAAAAGAAAGAAAAATATTTATTACACACTACAAACACAAAAAAAACTTTGAGACAATAAAATAAAAAGAGACTACTTAGTACTAGATAACAAACAGCACAGACAAACACACGTGAACTAAGTAAGTATTATACTACTTAAAAAATTAACCCAATGTTTGTAACATTGGGTTAATTAATAGGTCCACTCAGCAAGCAGACGAGCGCGTGTGCACAGGTATGAAGTAGGTAGGTACCTACATAAAATAATTTGAAACAGTTTAACCCAAAAAAGAAGAGTGTACCTACCTACCCAAATTTTATGATGGTTCCATGTAAAACTTACACGGAAGTTTAAGATTTTTTGTAAAGCATGTTCCCTTGAAAAATGCCACTGAATCCGTCAACCGCTATCCACCATAACGTACCCAAAGACTTATGTACCCAAAGACTTATGTACCCAAAGACTTATGTACCTACGTACTTATGTACCTACGTAGTTAAATGATAGAAGTAGACTTAGTGTACATATTCACCATCATAAGTTTCATCTTCATGCACATCATCGCCATCATCATCATCTTTTTCTTCCCGCCGTCGTCGTGCCCACCGCCCCCACCGCCGCCGTGGCCGCCACCGCCGCCGCCACCGCCGCCACCACCGCCACCTTTCCTCTTTCGTCCAACAAACGCTTCTAGACCAATAATAACAAATAAAAATATAGGTCATGTTTACACAAAATCATCTCGCCTCAAGGTAAGCAGAGCTTGTTATGGGTCCCAGATTACTGAAATACATAATACCTAGACCGGAAACGAGCACCTGCAGATTGTACAAACGTTTGTGCCGCAGCGGCAATGAAATGAGAGCTGATTCTTATATTCCTTGGTCTGGCTTGGTGGTCTGGTCTGGTACTTATAATAACATAGGCAATCGTAGCTGGTTGCTCATGAGGAACAGTAAGGCATACAAATCTCTACGGTACGTGTATATTTCTGGGTTTTGATGCCAGATGGTAATAATATGATTGTTTTTAAAAATCTAAAAACTGAACCCTGTTTTTAGGCTTACTACATAATAACAGATTATCTAGAGGATAAAAAAGCTTGGGACAAGTTTTGCTGCAACTCGAAAACTAACAACCTAACAAGGTAAAGGTTTCTTGTTCGCTTCTTTGCTTTACCTTAAAAATATTGAAGTGAGCAAAAATCAAAGTGATCACTTTATTTTCTAGTTTTACTTATGTAATTTGAATTTTGTGACGTCCAAGAGTCCTGTAAGGTCTAAAGGAAATAAAGCATTTTAATTTTTTTTGAATTTTATGTTTACGGTTTATATAAAATACTAATCCCTCGAGAATATTTTTTTATGCGAACACTTTGGGATCCTCCTTAGGGCAGAGCAGGACATCCTGTCCTGGCACAAGATTATTTAAATACTTAAAAGGATGTGCTAACAATTGTGTAACATACAGTAACATATTTTTATACAAATAAACAATTTTCAATCATCCTCCATCTGTACAACTGCAAAATAATCATCCAAATCGGTCTATAAATAACAGAGAAATCGTCAGACATACATGAAAAACATCCTCCTTTTTTCTATGTCTGTTATAAACAGAATTTTATTTCTTTCGTTCTGCATACTGTCAGTATGTTTTTAACCGACTTAGAGAAAAGGGGGATGTTTTTCATGTATGTCTGACGATTTCTCGGTTATTTATGAAACAATCATCTCTTTACACTAATTATACAATCACATAGTGTCAAGAGTTGATTGTTTCGAATCGGAGGAGTGCTGACTCCACTGACAACACTTAATTTTTTAGGTAGTAAGGTCAGGCCTCGTAATTAATTATACCTTACATTTTTCTGTTTCCAATAAAGATTTAAGTTATGTATTTTGTATCTGTTTATTACCATTTTGTGGCATCGTTATGTTTCTTCCCAGCGCGTAGAACTTCAAAACGTGGCTGTCAAAGAAATCGTCCACAGCTTCGTCTATTCTGAAAGCTAGTTCTTCAGTGTCTCCTGTTTTTGTGTCTTCATGTTCTTCTACGTCACTTTTGTTTATTTTCACTGCAATTAGAAATGTTCTTGCTATTATAGAGAAATAACTAGTATATTTTGTCATATAACGTCCATAATTTCGCCGACTTTTAGGTTGCAGAAGGGAATTTTAAGCGCGAAAATCAAGTTTTTGATCATTTGCAAGAAAACTACAGAAATTATGAAGAAACTGGTTCAAGGAACCAAATAATATACCTATTCATTTATGTTTTGATTCGTAGGTAATTAGTAATAACCTACGAATCAAAACCTAGGTCATTTCAATAGATCGCAGGGTTCCTTATACAAACTTTTTGACAAATTATGTGGAGAACAGTGCGCTCTCATGATTTTTTTATATTGTATTTTTTTTTCTAAATTGTGTTTTCATATTCAAGGAATCAAAGAAAAAGTATAGAATTTTATGTAATTCATTTTTTATCATGGATAGATCCCGTGAGTTCTGAGATCTAGGCCTTAGTTTGACAACCAAACCCTTTAGGTTCGCCTGTTAAATTCGTGATCCATCACATGAATCGAACCCACACCTCGTTCTCCTGGACGTTTCAGGATAATCTACTCAGTTACATTCTGAACTTTTTTCTTTTGTAAACTCCAACGTTAATAATATTTTTTCTAAATGCTTAAATTCAAATTCAAATTCAAATATATTTATTGCGTCAAACACCTTTATTTTTTTAAACTGTAGGTTTGAAATATTATAAAACTGAAAATGTTCATATAGATGGCTTTGTTGATGCCGACTGGGGTAGCAATATTAATGATAGATCTTATACAGGTTTCTGTTTCACTTTGTCAGGAAGTGTCATATCATGGAATTGTAGTAAACAAAAATGTATTGCTCTTTCTAGCACAGAGGCAGAATATGTGTCAATTTCAGAAGCCTGTAAAGAGGCAGTTTTTTTGAGAAACTTACAATATGAGGTTACTAGAAAAATGTATAAAATAACTTTATATAATGACAGCCAAAGTGCTCAGAAACTTTTAATAAATACTGTATTTCATAATAGAACAAAACATATTGATGTTCGATACCATTTTTGCAGAGAAATGATAAGAAATAATATTGTTCAAGTTAATTATTTATGTACATCAGATATGCCAGCAGATTTACTTACAAAAAGTTTGAGTAGTGTAAAACATTATAAATTTATGGATGCTTTGGGTATTGTTAAAGTTTAGTAACTGTATTAAGAGATTTTGTTGTTTAGATAAGATACATTTTGAGTGGGAGTGTTATAAATGTCAAAATATATGACTACTAGCGCCACCTACATTAAAGTAGTTCATTCAGAGGATAAGGTTTTTTAGTCTATGAATAAACAAGTTGCTTCAATCTGTTCTCGAAACGAGTCGTTTTATTTTAAGGTAAATAAAGGTGGTTTAGTTCTAAGTAATGCACTCATGTCTCACTATATTCTAGCATGCAATAATTATGGTGGCAAATTAAATTAGGTATTATTATTTATTACCTTACATTTAAAAACTCATTGATGTCATAAAAATTCATTTCATTCAGCCATCTAAGCAATTTGATTTTGTATAAATAATTATTTAATAATTTGATTTCATTTGGTAACTTATTGTATATTTTTACGCATAGAGTCAAACAACTTTTGGAAAACTTGGCTGAACGCGGGGTATCTTTTAGCATAAATTAATCTTATAATAGCAAATAAAAATACAAAAACATCGTTAAGTTCCAAGTTTGTAACCTTATCTTACCTTAACAGAAAGTGGTCAATATATAATGGAGGGAACTTCATGCAGTTGATAACTTACCAAACTTAACGTAGTCACCAATTACAGATACTTCACTCAAGTTATTCAACTCCTTCAGATAAAGCAAAGTCTTTCTCTGCAGACATGAATACGACAAATGCAAAAAACACTCAGAGTAGACCCCGTTGAAAACATTATCTGGGATGATATTAATGCTATCATTGACTGTATCATTTTCGATGGCATTTATAATAGTAAAGACGGTAAAACAATAAAGTAATCTAAGACCCATCTTCGTCAGATAAAAGCGCAAAATGAAATAACTCAATTGGTTTTGCTTATTTTATTTTATTAACTGATTGTAGGTAATAAGGTCGGAGGCATGGTGTGGATATGAAAGTGGGTACTTTTCTTAAATTAAGATTTTACGCGATGTTGGATTTGACATTTTGCGGTCGCTAGAAACCTGTTTATAACGAAAAGTAAGCCTCAACGTTTTTACAATTTTTTAGCTTTACATTTTATTTTATTTATATTGTGTCATTGTGTCATGCATGTTAGAAGCACAAAAAGCTGAAATTAAAGATCTGGAGACTTATTATAACACTGAGATATTAGTTTGTATGTAGGAATATTCTCCAGAACTATGTACCTACTGCTTTCATTTTGATAATTCTTGCCCTAATATAATATTATGCTTGATTGACCTAGGCTACGTTTTATATGGATACCACGTGAACAAAGCCAAAGGCAAAGTCTGGTACGTATGTAATAATATTGTGAGGTAATGTTTGTTAACACAACATGACATGGCATGACATGGCATGGGGCATGTGTGCGTCTGGGACGCACACATGCCCCGCAGTTCCTCGGGCGGGACGGTGTGACCCGCAGGGGCGCGAGAGGCTGGGCCGTGAATGCGTTAAGAAGCCAGTTTATTTATTCCCCAGCGTCCGCTACATTACTGCCGTTATTGTGGCAACAGCACATTTATGATTAGAAGTAATGAGATGGGATGAGTTTGCGGTGAGGATCTAGCTAGGTTCAAGGTGAAGGTTCTTACTAATATCAAGCATTTTGAACTCTATTATCATTAATAAATATTACTAAACATTTTCACAAAGAATCATCTGAAACCAAAAAAACAGAGCTTGTGTTATGGGTACCAGATGAATGTAGGTACGTATATAATATTATCTTATAGGTAAGCAAGAACAGTGTCAAATCTTTTACTCAATAATTAAGTCATATGCTCATAATTTCTTTAATATCAAAACTATAAATACTAATAACTAAGCATAAATAAGTAATTATAGTTTTTGGTTTCGTATAAATTGAATAAATCGATAAATAATTGATCACAGTATGCATACTGCTAAAATACATTGAGATAATACATTGAGTAATTACATATATATAAAAACAATACAATTATTAAAATATTACTTAAAAAGCGAAAGACTCAATAAAATAATATAAACCTAATTAAGTAAATACGTATAAAGTAAAGAAAATATACTAAAAAAATAAAGTAACAAATACATAAAAATGGTGTGAAGAAAGATAAATAGGTAGATAGGTATAATATAATTTATAAACATCCATGTACATAGATAATAGAATATATAATATTTTATATTATACGATTTTATTATATAATATATGTATTATACGATTATATGATACTCGTAAATGATAAAGTATGTAAAATAATAAATAAATAAATACATACATTATGAATAACAATAACGACATTTAAAACTTTAACACGCCTATCAAATACTGCAATAAATAAACAATTCACAACAACAAAAATAAATACATTATAACTAAACTTCTTAGGAATATAAATAAACAATTTCATCACATAAAAAACATTCACATTAACTTAGTTTTCAATCGATACATCTACAAGTAAAATAAATAAGTGATTGAATTGATCAATCAGTTTAACGAAATGACAAGAACAATAAATAAATAAAAATTAAATAAAAATTAAAACCAGGTCAGCTAGACATCACTTCAGCTACGGCAACCTAAATTCTTTTTTCGTCTAAACATTTAGCTACATTTGGCTACTTGTCGTATCGTACGGCATATAGCTATTATATCCCGTATCATAAGCTCTTCTATACCCTCCATGGTGACCATGTTCATGGTCATGATGTTCTTCATGGCTGTGGGAATGATGATGAGAGACCTCGGGCTTCGCGATGATTTCGTAGGTGGTCTTACCGCCGCCACCTCCGCCTTTGAGACCGACTAATGCTGACAGCAATAGCGACATTAGAGCTGTCATGAGAGCTTTGCCGGCGAGAAGGGCTAGGGCTCCTAAAGCAGCGGCTGCTAAGGTTCCTGAAAATAATAAAATATGAAAAGTCAGGTTAAATAAGTACTCCCCAACTGTGTTGTCAAGATCACTTGACAAGGGTCAGTTATATGTAAAGATTGAATTATGAAAAAATATATAGGGTTTTAATTTAAGGGCATGTGCTACGTTACAAAACCGTACCAAAGCCATTGATAGTTATTTCAACTTTTATTATTTTATAACTGAATCATTTTAGTAGATTTAATTAATCGGTTGTACTATGATAATTGACAATACAACCGCGGGAGGGCCTTGGTCTGGTAAAGTAAATTTTGCCATTCAATCATATACTTGAAATCAGTTTTAAAGTTTTACTTGTCGTACAGGATTGGTACTCACCTTTCATCATCAAAGCGGCGGCTAGCAGGGCTCCACCGCCCCCTTTCCCACCTCCTAAGCCACCACCACCACCAGACTTCCTCCCCTTCGTCTGCCGGTCACCCTTAGTCATATCCATAGCATCCTTAGTCGTCTGAGGATCTAACAGCTTGTACTTTATTGAATGCCCATCCAAGTAGTCTTGCAGACGGTAAAGCAAAAAGCGGTTCAGCTTCTCTTCAGGCTTCCCAGGGAACTGGCGAGAAAGTTCCGCTGCCACCTCCTCAGCATTCGAGGAATTCGTTTGATCCTTCACTATGCTCAAACCAGGGAGCAAATTCAGCTCATCGCGAGAGCTTAGGTCCTCTATAAAAGACAGCACATGGATTTTTAGACACTTTGAACTTAGTAAACTGCTACATTCCTTGTTAATCGACCGTCCCGCTCTGTCCGTAGCATTTTTAGGGGATTCTGTTATCGCGTTGGGCTCAGCACTTTCTATAGCAGCAGTGGATGACAGAACACAAATAGCAGCAACCACAAACACTTGCTTCACAAACATTTTCACAACAATCAACAGCTGCTCATTTCGTAATACAAACTAGACTGCCATCTGAATAACGGGCAATTTATTTTATACTGTTTGGGCGCAAAAAAAGGTAAAATAATCGAGAAAAAGGTACAAAATAGCTACAACGATATCTATATTGTTCGCGCGAAAGCAATCACTGTATAAAAGTAAATAAAGTTTTGATGGAGGAAAAGTCGAAAGTGCGGAGAATTGCTTTCATTCCTGAGATAATCTGTGCTGTGATTGTGATGGTTGGTAAATAACTTGAATGCTTTTTAGCTTCTGTTACATTTGATATGGTAGGTAACGTGTATTATTAGAAGAAGTCATTCTTAGAAATAATCATTTAAAAAAGCTGTCATTATCAGAAATAGAATTTTTAGAAGTGGTTGTTGTAAGAAGAGCTCGTTTTCAGAACTTAATAATTATTTCTTATTGTGGCCCTATTCCGCCGAAATCATACTTACGAAGTAAATAATTTTACTCAACTTTGAGGACAACCGACCAAATTTTTACTTTGGACCATCATAAAATTTTTGGCTGTGGATCGATTTACATTTCGTAGGAGTTTTTTTTCATGGGCTCATAGATGTTTATAGTTCGTGGTAAATTAATTTTCCGCTAGTTTTATTTCCTTGTAGAACGCAGAAAAATCTAAATTCCGTAAAAAATTTCGCCCACGCTAAGTCAATCGAATGCTCTAAACCGATTTTCTTTCATAGCTCTGAGAACAAGTCACCTTTTAAACAAAAAAAAACAAAAATTAATTTAATTACACACGTCAAACTTATGAATGGTAGGTAGGTAGGTAAGTACCCTTTTTGTTTGACGCGAGTAAAAATTGTTGAAAGAACAAGTTTTATTTACTATCAGCACTAGTAACGTCCAATGCTGAAAGAGCCTACCAGCGCCAAATGCGAGTCTACTCGCACACGAAGGGTTCCGTACTGTCAGGCAAATCTTTCAAAGAACATCATATTTTCACTTGTTTGGAGACCCCCTTTTTATTTTCAACTTTATTATTTTTTTAGTATTTATTGATATTGCAGTTAAAGTGTTACTTATTTATATAAACGTGTCATGTGTCTATATATTGTGGTTCAAGAGATACAGCCTTGACAAATAAAGAGCAAAAAAAAAACATTCGCGTGTTTTGTATGGACCCTTTAATTTGGATATTCATTTTATTTTTATTATTTGTTGTTATAGCAACAAGAGAAATACATATTATCTGAAAATTTCAAGTGTCTACCTCTTAAGGTTCATGAGATAGAGCCCTGTGACAGACGGACGGACGGACGGACAGCGGAGGGTTAGTACTAGGGTTCCGTTTTCACCCTTACCAAAAAAGACTTACTTTAAAATATCAAATTATCTAGAGGATAAAAAAGCTTGGGACGGGATTTGCTCCCAACTCGAAAAATAACAACTAACAGGCTAAAGGTTTCGTTGTCGCTTCTTTACTTTAGTCTACTTATCGAAGCGACTGAAATCAAAAATATCATTTTATTTCCGTGTCAGTGTTTAACTATTATGAATTTTACCTTTTCTAAGTGTACATTTATTATATTTATGGAAATAAAGAGTTTTTGACTTTGACTTTGACCCTTTTGGTACGGAACGCAGCTTGGTGATCGCATCATACCTCTAGGTGTTCAAAACACACAGAAAAAAGCACCTGCCCTTTCTATGGCATGTTCTATTACTAGCTTTTTGTGTTATAAGGGTCGATTCTTACGCCGCGGCCCGCAACCGCCACGGTTTATACGGCAATGAAGTTATTGAAGTATTTCATTGCCAGTTACAGGTTAAGGGATTCATACTAAGCTAAATCCCAAGCACTACGTCCTAAGGGATATCTGGTGCGTTAGTAGTCTATGGACATGGACGTTACAATCTTCGTCACAACGTTGAAATGGTATTACTGTAAGTACCTTTTACGTGAGTAAGTGTTGCTATGAATTATTTATCTACAAAATGATTGCCTTCATAGCTCAGTGAGCAATGGTTAGGTGCAGTGCAGTGCAGTCGCCTCAGGTAGAATGGTTTACAGGAGAATCAAATTTTTAAAGGATAATTTTTTTTTGCATAATGTTACAAGGATTGTTTATGAACCCATAATAAACATTTATCGATTAAATAGGACTTTTGCAGCATTGTGGGAATTAATGAGATTGTTAGCTAAAAAATCAGCATTATTTCCAAAGAAATCTCCTGCCCTGTCACAAGGCTCTAAATCATCATTACTTTCAAAGAAATCTTTGGAAATAATCTTGTTTTGTCGGTATGCCTGCCAATATAACTCACTCGCAGTGCTTTCAGTTATTCCGTGATCATGGCGCATGAAACTGTGCCGAAATATTGGAAACTCAATAATCAAATCATGGTAAATAACCCGTTCTAAATGACTTTAGTGTTAATAACCATGATGGTTTTAAAAGATTTATTAATGCCAAAGCTCCAAAAGTGACGTTAAATTGAAGTGAATTGAAATTGAAGGTTTACGATTTGTGATAAATTACTTTTTCGATAAAGCTATTCCTTGAAAATTTAAGAAAAAAATTGCAATTCTAAATATTTCCCGCGCAATGTTAATTTAACGTCATTCAGACATAATCTGCTTTGCGCTTCAGTTTTATTTCTTAGTTTCTCACTAAAAGACTCTACGTACATATTTGCTCGATCTATTATAAATCATCTAAATTTTATTTAAGATTATAATGTTGTAAATAATAAAAGCAGTTCGTTTTCAGAGGTTTGTAATATAATGTAATGTAATATAATCTGACTAATATATATAATAACTGAGTCTGAATTCTGTTTACCAATCGCTTTACTATAACAATGGCGTTGTCGCAGAATCCTCCGTAGATGTGGAAGTGTAAACACACTAAAACTTGCGGGGCCAATTGAAACATTTTGGGACAAAGGATTCTATTATACGTACAGATCGTCACACCTGTTCACCTAAAAACCCACACGGTGCGTCTGTAATGTTCAAGATATCTTGTCACAAGAATGTTAGTGGTAGTCATGTACCCATCACCAAGGTCTGTCAAGAGGCAGTAAAACAATGTAGACGCAGGATATCACCTAGTAGATGACAAAGAAAGAGTTCTGAATTATGTATTCGTTGTCTTTTATTTCATGAAGTAACAAATATTTATCCAACCTTATCGAAGTCTTTATAGCAATAGCTAGCTTTATAGTTAGCAATAGCTAACTATACCAAACAGTTCCAGGGCCCGTTAAGAAAGGAAATATTATTTATTTAATATGTCTTGGACCCATTAGGAACCAAAGTATGAACCAAACTTTTTTGAAAACAATAGTGTCGTGGACCTCTGGTAATAAATAAGCCAGATGAAAGAAACTCTTGATAGTGCGAGTGGTATTATTTGCACGGAGAGAATTATAAAACGGTTTTAACCTTGACACATTTGACACGCCTGACGCATCCCTCCTCATCTGTAGTTTCTTTTATTAAAGGTAAAATGCCAAATAGTCTCAAAATTACACATTTTGAGACGATACCAATTGTTATGGTGAAGCGAATAATTTAGTGGTATTAGGGCCATGACCTTCTGTGTTCTAGGCACAGCCCTACGTTTCTTAGCATCATCTATCAACATTTAATCGAATGTTATACACTAGCCAAACTCGATGTAGAATGTTTGTAAACAAACCACCCATACTTTACCTAAAACTCACTGTACTGTCTCGTCTTTTTAAACGCAATTAACATTAGGTACAATTGTCGATTTGAGATTCTTCCTGCAGTAAATAGAACTCGACGCCAAGCAAATAGTGAGTTTAAGTTATTTGTGTCGTGGTTTGTTTACAAACATTCTACATCGAGTAAGGCTAGTGTATAGATTAGAGAATTGTTAACTAAATTGTCAGTCTTTCATTCAAATGCATTTTTAGGTATAATAAAGAATAATGCAGTGTTTCAAATAACTTTACTTTATTTTTCACGTGTCTTAAATGAGTATAAATACATTATGACAGGATAATTAATACATTAAATAAATTCATACTAAATTAAAATGTAAAATATTTAAATGAATAAAATCAATAGAAATAGACAGAAGATATAAGCTTAAATAACAAGTTTAATAAGTAAATAGGTTTAAATTTAATATTACTGAAAATAAAAACAGTCATGAAAGATTTTACATGCGTTCATACATCAGCTATTAGTCAGAAAACATATAAAAATATTGACAAGAAACACAAGTATAAATTATAGTTATAAATAATATAATAATAATAAATTTTCTATAAGTATAATTTTAATATAATAATACATTTTAGACAAATTATAGACATGAAATTATAATACAATACAATATTTTGAATATTCTTAGTGTTTTGAATTACAACTAGAAATAAATTATTTAAATAAATACTTATCTAGGTTGTGTCATTTTTCAAAGATTAACTTTTAATTTAAAATTAATAAATATTAAATACCGCCCAAATCATAACATATCACAATCGCGTTAATGTGACCGATAACCACTCAATAAAAATTATCTTTCGTCTTTAATTTTTTCCGTCTTTAACTTGAAAAAAGTACTATAAATTTATTAAAAAAAAATACTTTTATAAAATCATTTAACTTAAAAGGCCTTGGGGATGCTTCCGACTGGTTTTGATATTGAGCTACCTGTGGATTGTTTGCAACAGTCTGCAGATAGCTCGATTATTTCAATTGTAAATACTAGTTCTAATTTGTTTCTATTCTTTGCTTTTGATAAATTCATTTATGCTTTATAAAAATACTTAAAATGTAATCAATACTTCATCACTAAAATCAACCAGTTAATTAATCATTTAAATTTGTCGTATACAATACATTCATCAATTTTATAAAAACTTTATAATTATTTTTTTTCATTTGGGCAAACCATCGATCTTTATTAGTCACCTCATTTAATACATTTTCTTGGCTTGTTCCAGTTTTCCGTTGACAATTATGTTAAACTGGAAATTTAATTTTAAAAAGTTCAGAATGCCTTCTCTAATGTTTTTCTTCTTCAACTTTTCCCCATTGAGATAATTAAAATTGTTTAAGACGGAATACTGGAAACTTAATATAGTAAAATGCAGAATTTCCCCTGAACGTTTTTTCTTAATCCTCCTTACTTCCGCCTCCTTTCATTCAAATTCCTCCCATACCCCGAATGTCCATATCCACCCACATCTTCATGCGCTGTCGAATGTGAGTGGGAATGTGAGTATACAGGCTTGGATACTATCTCGTATGTAGTCGACTTCTGGCCGCCAGCTATGGATTTTATGCCAATTATGGCGGACAGTAGTAGGGACATTAGGGCTGTCATTAGGGCTTTGCCGGCGAGGAGGGCGAGGCCTCCCATGCCAAGGGACATCATGGTTCCTGGAATAAAAACAAAACATTTTTAAGTGCCTAATCTGGCGCAGCGTATCAGCATTTTTATACAGCGGGGCAATGCAGCCAGCGTCTTGGGTGGGGACGCTTCCGACTGGTATTGATGTGGATCAGTTGAGCTATCTGTAGGTTGTTTGCAACAGTCTGCAGGCTCAATTGTTGCAATAGTAAATACTACTTCTAATTAGTTTCTATTACTTGATTGTAATTTTCTTTGTAAATAAAGAATTTTAGTAACCAATTGCAAAGGGATTGCTCAGGGCTCAGGTTATGGAAAACTGGTAGTTTTTCATTCGAAAGTATCATCATCTGGTTCATAAGTAAGCAGAGCAATATGTCCTATATATGTATCTGCATAGTAATCTGGTATCCATAACCAGATTACTAAGTCTTTTTTCAGAAATGGTCATTTCATGATCTGGTCATTTAAAATACGGTCGTTTTCAGAAACGGTCACATAAAAAAAATGGATATTGGTAGAAGTACACAGCAGTGCCCCCTGCAGATCAATTCCAAAAAAGGAGGAGGTTCTATATTCGGATGTATGTATGTTTTTAGGGTGCCTTAGCTGAGGGGTGAAAACGGAACCTTCTTATTATGCCTTTCCGTCCGTTCGTCCGTCCGTCTGTTACAGGGCTCTATCTCATGAACCGTAAGAGGTAGACAGTTGAAATTTTCAGAGAATGTGTATTTCTCTTGCCGCTATAACAACAAATAATATAAATATAAAATTAAATGGCACTTCCATACAAAAAACGTGATCTTTTTGCCTGTTTTTGCCCTTCGTTTGTCAAGGCTGTATCTCTTGAACGACAATAGGTAGACACATGAAATTTACCATAAATAAGCATCACTTCAATTGTTGTAATAAAAAAATACTAAAAATATAATAAAGTTGAAAATTTAAACGGGTCTCCAAACAAATGAAAATTTGATGTTCTTATTTTTAATGTATGATCGTCGATTTCTCCGTTAATTATGGACTTATTATGAAAATTCTTTTGCTATTGTATAGAGTTAGGATAATCCCGAGGTGTTCCCATAACAGTTTTATTCCTGACGGATTAGTATTTGTCCAGCAAGACATAAAACAGAGTCAAATTAAAGGATTAGAACTCGATTTTTAGTTTTGAAAACAATCTAATTATTCTAATTATTTTACATGACTGATAAGGTACCTCTCGCTTGTCGGACACGGTGCAACGTATCGTAGGTTGTGTTATTAAAAAAAAGTTACGGTACAACACATATACACTGGATACATGCCTGCTCTAATGAGCGAACACTAGGTTTGCCGAGTCGCGGTCTTCGATCAAGATCACGTTTACCCCAGCGCTTGTAGGTTCTTCGTGAGATATTATGGCCGGCCCTCAGCTAGTTCAGTTTGGTATTTCTTTGACGGCGCAATCACTAAACTTAACCTTTTCGTCCATACCCAAAACTGTTACATAAACAAAGGGCCAAATTACTGTGGTTACTATTTCACGATAAAAATCATCAACGCCAAACAAAGTGACAGTTGGATAATACAAAAAAACGCTAGAGAAAAGTGCCATGCACTATCATTTCACGCTCTCGTACTCCCGAGTGTCTGATTGATATAAAAAATGATCACTTATTTTGACGTTACAAAGTACATAGTAATCATCATTATCATCAGTCATAACCGCGTGACGTCCGTCGTCACGCTCGTGTCACGCGGCGCTGTCTTTACTCCTTTACCGTTTTATCACATGGAACAGGATTTGGATTTAGAAGTTTTTTATTTTTTTCGAATGGTCTATAATGCTGTTGGCCGCAGATGGCCATGACAGCGTCACCGGACTTTTGGCGGGTGCAGAGGGCGCCTCGCTGGTAAAGTTATGTTGGGGCAACTCGCACAAGGGCCACCACTTAGATGCGAACCTCGGCTTGGGCTTTTGCCAGATGCTTTAAGAGGGAATGGAGGTTTCGCCGAGGTGCAAGAATGCACCTATGGGCGGAAGCGGGGAAGCGGGGAATTCTTCCGGCAGGGCAGGTTTTTGGTCCGGTGTTTAGTGTGCGAAAGTGAATCGGGACTTACGTGATTGTCTTCTTTTTATTCGGTGAGGGATGTTGATACTATTTTGAATGAATGGATGAATGAACACTTTATTGTACTAGAAATTAACATAAATAATAACTTATATCTAAATAAGAAACAAACATAGTACAATAAGGCCGCCTATCGCTGAGAGCGATTTCTACCAGGCAACCTTGCTTCATTTGTTTTTTGACTGTTAGCAGTTACTGAAAGCAGGCGCGAGCGCGCTTTCTTTTTCGTTTACTGGAGGCCTACTTCATTACGAAATTTCCTGTTGTTTCGTTCGATCGATGCTCTAATCGAACAAAAACTGAAATTTCTTACGAAGTTGAACTGCCTTATAATTTTTGAACGATAATTTTTAATTATATTTGACACTGAAATTCCGTTTCTTAGAATGGTTTATGTAATAATGTATTATGCCGCCAGACTCATAAAATGCGTCCGAAAACGGCCCTTTGGTAAGTAAGCGAGTCCAATTAAGAGATAATAGATCTGAGTTAGTGCCTTTTTACACATCCCGGTTTCCGAACCGGTGCAGGGTATTCGGCGGCGAATTGTATGCTAATTATGCCGGTACGTGTAAAAGCTATCGTACATGCCCGTACCATACTTCGCCGGGAGCGGGGGGCCGGGAAACCGGGACTTACAGCTACAGCTGTACGTACATACATATGTACATACATACACGTTGAATTTTGCGGACAACGGGAATAATCCAATTAAAAGTCGCGTTGATCCCCAATGGGGCCAATGTCACGTTATTATTAAAATATCCCAGTATCCCGGCACAGTGGAGGATATTTCGGTGGTGGATTACGGGAATAATCCTTGTCAATTGAGATGGGGGAAAGGGACGATGGACGCTTCCGACTGGTATTTATATGGATTAGTTGAGCTACCTGTTTTGATTGCAACAGTCTGCAGTTAGCTCAATTGTTTCAATTGTAAATACTACTTCTAATTTGTTTTTATTTTTGAATTGTATTTTTCTCTGTCAATAAAGTTATCTTTGCCAATATACCGTGAGTTTATAAACTGAAAAGATAAATAAAACATCGGTTCGGACAATCTTCAATAACATAACAAAAAAAAGGGTTGTCGATTAAACATAAAACCATTAAATAATGGTGTCAAGTCAGATTTCGCCAAAACGAAACTAAACTAATCTGACTGCACTAAAAATTATGGCATCCTTTTTATTGCGATCGTTTTGAAAGGGACGGCAACATTTTTAGTGCTTTCAAATTAGTTTAGTTTTGGCGACATCTGAATTGACACCTACCTATTACTATTCAAAGAAGCTAAATGGATGGCATGGAATGGCTCTGCCAATGGTCATTTTAAGCCAGTAAGAAGATAAGTCCTTAAGCTACTTATTTTATAAGATATTTTTTATTTGTTTTATAGTTTTCTAACCAAATAAGTAATATTGCGCGCAACGATTTAAAAAAAAAAATTGGTGACCGATTTTAGAGCCAAAATCTTTAAACCCTTCATGGTCCATGCTAACCTTATGAATTAGATATTGCAAGTATGTTTTTGAAATATTGCCTGTCGCCATCTATCGAACTATTTGTAACTATAAGTCTTTCAAAGGCTCTACGCGTTTCAGACCCAATATCATAAAATAACTATATAGAAATGTTTCAAAAAGTCTAATAAAGTCTCAAGGTGATGTACCTAATCGTGTTCTGCGCATAATTTTTTTTTTTTTACATACTCAAGAGAAATCTTTTGTATTTATTCTTCATTGCCCGAGTGTGACATAATGTTAAGAGTCGTTAGATTTATTGAGAGTGAGAGTGAGAGTGAGATTGTTCTATTTAACTTAAATATCATTAAAAAAGTACATTGTACTTTTCGTCAAAATTCACAAGCGTACCTTTCATCAAAAGCCCAGCAGCAAGGAGTCCTCCTAAGCCACCCTTCTTGCCACCACCACCCCCGAATCCTCCCTTAGCCCTCGCCTCTCCCACCAAAGATCTGGCTTCTTCTGCAGCCGAATCATCCAGCAGCTTCAACCGTATCGTGTGGGTATCAAGGTAGCTTCCAAGACTGTACAAGAGGAACTTATCCAGTCTTTCTTCAGGTTTCGTTGGCAAAGCTCTCGCAAGCTCCGCTGCGATGTCTTCCGCCTTGCTACTATTTTCTTTTGCCTCTTTCACGATAGTAACACCTGGCAGCAGTCGGAGTTCATCCTTAGCGTTCAGTTTCTCAAGAAGCGATATAGCTTCTATTTTCAGGCAGGTTGGACTGAAAATTCCATTTGAACAATCCTTGGATAAAGCTCTGGCTTCATTTTCTTTTTCAGGACTGGGCAACGCAAAAGCCCACGCGAGAAGTAATATATATGGAGTTCTATACATGTTGAAACGTCTGTATAGAATGGTATGCTGTCACACTTTGATAAGGCAATTGTTTCTACCATCTTATATATGTCTCTCGTAGATTACTATATATACCACAGCTATTATATTTTCATAGAACACTGCCTGCAAATAACTGCTTCCTTTGCAATCGAAACTATATGCTACATGATTTATAAGAGAGTTTATTTTCGTCTGACGTTGAAGTGTTTTGGTTTATTATATCGAGCACTCATTTGAGTAGTGAGTGATTTAAATGCCATGTTATTTTATGGGTTTTTAATATGGTAACTACTTTATAAAGCTACCATGCGTTTCAGAACTTTTCCCTTATTTTTATTCACAACTAGCATCTGCCCGCGGCTTTGCACGCGCTCCGGGATGAATGAATCCTATGATCGTCTCTAGGACACCATCTCAATTAAATTTGGCATGGAGGTATCCATGCTAAATTTAATTGAAATCCGTTTAGCTGTTTAGGTGTAAAAAGGTAACAGACAGAGAGACAGACACAGTTACTTTAAAATTTATAATGGTTTTTAAAATTTTAACATTTTAAGTAAGTACGAGTTCGTACCTAATATGAAACCCGTTTGCTACACAACTTTTGAAGATAAATAATAATAATAAGGCTGGACAACTCACACAGCATCACTAGCCCAAGAGATTGTGTTATTGGTACTAGATAACTAATATAGGTACTTATTAATACATTACATAGCTAGATATTTTTTTTTATAAATAAAAAACTTTCAGAATACCCGAAACAAATATCTGCAGATCGTACAAACATTTGTCTGGAGTACCTAACCCTAAGGTCTCGACCCCAAAGGGAGCAAATGTGTAGGCTCTATCGAGACCTGCATAATTGCGTCTCTTGAGATCCTCGGCCAAATCTGCCGCCGCACCAGCCCTCACGGATGTCCTCCTAAACAAAAAATAATTTTGTTTAGGAGGACTATTTTCAACTAAAAAACTAAAGAACTAGTGCTGTAGATGGAAGACAGGAACGCTAAACTATTGAATGGGCCAAACTATTGAATTTTCCAATGATATGGTTTTTGTCTACACAAGAGCCCGAAATAAAAACTGGCACTTTGAATAATTTAACTACAAACCTATTTTTCGAAATTCATCTGTTGAATGATTTTTAGATCATCAAAAACAGTGTTTAACCACCTAATATTCCGTCATCCAAATACCAACCATTGAGCTTGGATTGGAGACGTTGAATTAGCGGTTGGATGGCAAGGCTAAATATGGCCGGACCAAGAGGGTTACCCTGCTGTCATTAAACAGCGGACAAAATGACTTTTTTCCTGTAAATTACTATTGACGGTTAACCGTAACATTGCCAAAGAAAAGTGGAAATTTGTCTGTAACTTCTTTTAGCAAGGGGCCCCTGTCTACGGAATTGAAGGCGTTTTTGACGTCTACCTTCAGAATTACCTCCTCATAATTTTGGTCTAAAAATGTACGAAAGAAATGTACTATAGCTTCACATTCGCCTCGCGAACCAAAGCCTAGCTGAATTGGTCGGAAATAGTCGTCTAGATAGTCCGCTTCTTTCCGACAGCAGATTTTAGCTGCAAGACGGCGGTATGTGGTGCCCACGGCTATGGATCTTATACCGCCTTCCTTCTTTTTAGGGCGCAAAGGTTCGCACCGTATAGGAGTTCTGTGATCTCGCCGTTAACTCGGCCTGACTGACATCACCAGGTTGATTAGAACTGTCAAGTCCTCCAGAAAAACTTCACCTGCATGGCCAGACCCACCAGACAGAAGATCTTTTAGATGCTGGGGAGTCACAGCATCCAGGCCGCTGGCAGAGCCACTTTGGAAAGACATGACAGCTTTAAGCACGTCCTGGCTGGTCGTGTTCATCACACTTCCGGTGGATCGCGGAGTTGCATATTGGCCGCTGCTGGTGGATGCTTACTCTCAAGAGATATGAGAATAGCATCGTCATTTGGCGCCATCGTGTCGTTTGAGAACATTATGCGAGAGGCACCTTTGATGTCACCATCATTGAGTTTACTCTCTACAAGTCTGTAGATAGTAGACTCAGCCAATGGTTTATTACATTTTAAATTTTGTGGTGTGTCCTGATCAACAATGGAAATGGGCTTTCCTTCGCATGCAGTGCACCTAACACAATTTTGTTAATCTTAGCAGTGACTGATGCTTTGTTGGCCAAATCTTTGTTTATATGCAGTACGCTGTAAGGGAAAACTAGTAAGTGCTCCAAGCTTGCTTGTTGTTTTTTGAAACAGCTTTTCTAATGGTTTCTTAGAGAGCGGAAGCAACAGAGATGCGGGCACCTCGAGGAATACGTTTAAAAATAAGGGTTGTAGCTTTGAACTCACTCAGAACTTTCCAAAAAGGGCTGTATCAGCCGTTTAATCTGATTTTTGTGCCGAAACAATTTGTGTTTTACATGTTAATTTTTAATAACTGGTATTGCCTCCTCAGGCTCAGATTACAGCTTCGAGCCGGTTTGGCATACTGAACACGAGGTTTCGGAGCCCATTTTGGGGAATGTTCTCCCATTATTCTACATACAAAATCATAATAAATAATGAATAATTTTTATATACAAAACAAAACTCTTTTTCGAGTCCTTTTTATTTCTAAAGTATATCTTGTGTACCATAAAAAGTTATTGCAATGTTCAAAGTGTGATACTTAGTTTTTCAGGCCAGAGTAGTTGGGTTATACGACATAATTAGTAACATCGCTAGAAAACGACAACAATGTAAGACAATCGTGATAGATTAAATTATAAGAGCGAGCCAGAGATTTCTACTGAAGATTTAGATAAGCAATCAGTTATAATCATAATGTTACATTCTCCATTTTAGAGCGCACTACTACTTTAACACTTTTATTGCCCGTTGCGCGGTGCGCCGCCGCTTCGGGTCCCAACGCAGAGGCTGGGCAGCATTGTTTTCGCTCAAAATCATCTTCAGGTCAATACATATTTTTTTCCAAGTTGCTTTTCCGAGTGGCGGAAGCAGATTTTTGATAATTAATAAATAATTTTGGCTCAGGATATTTACAGGATAATTGTGGCGTCGTATGGGGGAGGCCTATCTCCGGCAGTGGACGTTTGTAAGCTGATATGATGATGAATAATAATAGACATTTCTACACGACATCATCTGACCCAAAAGTAAACAGAGCTTGTGTTTTGGGTTTGTCCCAGATGACTGGTATTTTAATAACACACACCCATACAAATACCTACAAAAAAATTTGTTTCGCGGCAGAAACCAAACCCGCAGAAAACCTCTTACGTCACAGGCTGACCTTCGTTCAGTGCGCCACTCATACATCTTCTTCACACATCATATTATCTTCTTCCGTTCCCTAAGAAGCAGCAGTTCTGTTCAACGAAGACGCTCTAGAAGTCCTATAAGTTGTAATCTATTCATTGCAATACAGTCTAAATCAGTGCATAAACCAAACAAAAATTGCCATTTCAAATCAATGGTAACAAAACTACCTACACAACGGAATAAGTTATACAAGTGTACACACTGCCTCCCATGCAGAATCAGGAATCTGCAAAAGAAACCTATAAAGTTCGATTTTCTTACCTTTCATCATCATCGCCATAGCAATAAGACCTCCCATGCCTCCTTTCTTCCCTCCACCCAAACCGCTCTTGGCTCTTCCTTCGCCCATAACCTCCGTAGCTACCTTCACAGCACTGTCATCCACCAGCCTTAGCTTCACTGAATGAGTATCCAAAAAGTTCCCAACATGGTACAGCAAGCTCTTATCCAGTTTATCATCCTGTCCAAAGGACCTTGCGAATTCAGTTGCTGCAGTGTCCTTCTTATCACTTATGTCTTTCACGAGAGTAACGCCAGGGAGCAGCGACAGTTCGTCTTTCTTGTTTAGACGTTCGATAAGGACAATAGCTCCTAGTTTCAAACATGCAGGGTTCAGAACTCCTTTGGCACAGTCTTTCACACGCTTTTCATTTGTGTCTTCTGTAGGTAACGCTACACATGACGCGATAAAGGTAAGTAAGATGCATTTATACATTTTAAAACGTCCGTGATCACCGGTCAGTCGAAACTGTGTACTTCTATTTCAATGGTATCCCTTTTATATTACATATCTTGTGGTTAGATGATTACCCCTTGCCTAGTCTCATTCTAATTCTGATTGCCAACGAATGTCTAGAATTTTTGATACTATTCTGACTCTTATTGCTGGTGTCGAGGAGTTAGATTCGAATGACATGTTCAATAGTTTTGTTTCCGCTTGTACATGTTTAAGTTGGTCAGCTTTGTCTATTTTTGTAAAGTCTGCGGTATCTAATTTTGCAAGTTAAACTCTAATTACTATAGTCTAGAGTTGATAATAAATGTTGTAGATTTGAGCGCGTGTACCCAGTTTTGTTTATTTTTGACAATGCTCTATACGCAGTTCACTTGTTCATAATTTGGTTGGCGTAGATCATAAAGATGATTATTTTGATTCTATTTCTTTTGGTTGTTTATTGTTAGGGGAACTATGTAGAGAGCTTTTTAGGATCATAGTTATTTGTGCAGACTAGCCATTTTGTTTTATATTTTTCAGTCAAAAAGAGACATCTATATAGACTTCATCATAAAAACCAAGCCGGTTGGCCACTCAGATGTATTCAGTGACTTGACACTTATGTTCGATAGGATTAAATGGTTGATACTATAATTTCATAACTATGATTCACACAATTTTATTATAAAGTTATTTTTATTCTTACATTATTGCAACTCATTGCAATAATGTAAGAATATTATTGCAATGATGTGACTTGATTTCGAATAACAAACAAAGAAAATAAATCAATGATCTAAAATTATATTATATTGGTCATATAATTTATGTTGAAAATAAACCACCAAGTGTGGGTCGACTCGCACACGAAGGGTTCCGTACCGTAAAAACCAGGCAACTTTTTAAAGAACATCAAATGTTCACGTGTTCGGAGACCCCTTTAAATTTTCAACTTTATTATAGTTTTAGTATCTGTTGTTATTACAGTTAAAATTGTTCTTATTTATACAAAGTTTCATGTATTGTGGTTCAAGATATACAGCTTTAAAAAACGAAGAGCAAAAATAACTAGACGGACGGACGGACGGAGGCTTAGTAATAGGGTTCCGTTTTTAACCTATGGGTACGGAACCCTAAAACACCAATAGAATTTGAAAAATATCTTACGATTGTCATAAACGCTATTTTGTGTAATTCAGGGCATTTCAGGGTATGAATATTGTAAGCAGCGGACAGTGCTTTCGTCGCTTTTCTTTTATTGACTGGAAACAGGATTAATTAGTTCTAACTATTATGTAACTACTTGATGTCACCTTAAAAAGAAAAAAATAATGCTGGACCATTCATACATTATCATCTAATCCCAAGTTAAGCAGAGCTTTTATTATGGGTACTAGATATCTGATATACTTAAAATAATAAATGACATAGATACTTTTTAGTATACATTGAAAACTTTGAGAACACCCAAATCTGCAGATCATACAAACATTTGTCCCGAGGGGGAAATCGAACCCGCAACCTATTGCTTCCCCGTGATACCATATACCTTTCTGCCAAATTTCATTGAGATCCGTTCAGCCGTTGGGTGTTGCAAGGTGACAGACAAAGAGATAGACCGACAGAGTTACTTTTGAATTTATAATAATAATATGGATTTAAAAATCAAATCTGATATGAGATCACGAAGCAAGGTATTTTATTTTTTTTGGATCCTAAGGTCCGTTTTATAAAAGCGTGCTCAGACAATCTATGTTTGAGTAACGATTTTTTATGGCAAAAACGTTACTCAAGCATAGATGGAGACAGCATAGATTCATAATACGGGCCTAAGTCTATCTCTCTATAGTAGGTACTTATAGGACGTCGCAGGGGGTCTTTATTCATTCTCCAATACGCAATTGCATGTTTCGTCTTGGCCAAAGTTGGTACTCTAATACACCAAATTTATGTAACAATTACAAAAAAAAGAAAATATCGAATTGAAACACGTAATTGCGTATTACAGAGAATTAAAATATGTCTTGCATGCACATAGCAAACAGAAAAAAAGAGGTCTTTCAGTTATTTACAAATTCTCCAACAATCAGCTTTCAAATATTTGTTTCTATTATAATCATTATTATTTTAAAAACTTCATTATGTTTACTGGTGAACATAGGCGTGTACCAGGAATATTTCTGGGATATGACAGAGTCTAATTTTTGTGCTGAACAAGCATCGAACCCACATCAGAAAGTATCACATACATTTGTATTATGCAGCGTTAGGGTTGCAAAAGTTAGGGTGGAGCTGTATTTCATTTTCTTTGATTGTAATTTTCTTTGAATAAAGATTATTACTCAATATCAAGATATTTGCTACTATAGCTAGGTGCTATAGTAGCAAATAAAATAGTTTCCAATGATGACCCTGTAATGTTTGTTCATCTATTTTTTACCGACAAAATAAACTCATTCATGACATCTAATTTCTTTGCAACAAAATAAAAAGATGTAAACAACACTCTCTCTCGGCGAGCGTGGATTACTTTTCCTTTTTTACAAAAAACAAACCTTTTCTACACCACTTCACTATTTATTTACAACATACGCTAACAGATGGCGCTGAAGCAGAATTTTGTGTGTGTTGTAACTAGATGGCGATAACTGTACTGAAAACGAACAAAAAGAAAATGAAGATTATGAAAGTTGAGTGGTTGGTAGTTGACAAGAGTGAATGAAATGGAGTTGGTACAAGAAATGTTTAACCGATGAAAACTAAAGGAGGTACGCAATTTGGATGTTGGTTTTTTTTATGTATGATATTCGATATCTTAGCCAATTATTGTTGTCCGATTTTGATAATTCTATCGTTTATCTCTATAGAATGATCCCGAAGTGCTCCAATAAAAGTTTTATTCCCGAAAGATTTTTAAGTCTCAAAAAAAAAAAAAAAAAAAACCTGTTCAATAGGTTATTTTTTATCCCGTAAATCTTCCAGAAACACGAGTGAATCAGATACAAGTAAAAATACATTATTAATGAATAAATAAAGCCTTTATCATAAATAAATTTAAAAATAAATGGTTTCCTAATTTTTTAGGTTCTTGGCACGTAAAATTTAAAACTTTTGGTATAGATAGGTACTTCTGGTCTTACACTTCATATCCAAGACCGTCGATAGAAAAGACTTGAACGCGTTTCTTCATAATGTATTGTTGTTGTGTTATTAATGGGGGCGTGTGTTAGATTAGTTTAAGAAACTAGAATTCGTTTTTAAAATAGATGACAATGTTTATAACTATGTATTAATTTTATTCAAACTAGTTTCTGCCCGCGGCTTGGCACGCGTTGTTATATGGAATACAATAGATAGAACAATAATTACCTTAATTTAAAACATACACGCGATAAAATTAGACATAAACCAAATTTTAAATTTAACAAAAAAAATATGACTAATGGAGAAATTTCATCATTTTGCTGTAATGCAAGCCGCTGTTTTTCAATATAATCCTCTTTGATAGCACCGAGAGGTTAAAGTATTAGTAGGATTATTATAATAATAAATATAAAAAATAATAATATAAAAAAAACGATGGAAACGTTCAAAGGTTATTAATTTCCATTGAGAACTGATTAATCTAGTCTATGTTGTATATTACATCTAAATTTAGATGTAATACTAACGTCTATGCGACATTTTAGCCAAATACGTTCAGTAGTTTTGGCGTGAAACAACCATCTATCCATTTATCCATCCAAACTAGCATTTAGGTGTTGTATGTAAGTATTATAATTTATTAATTAATCAGAGCACTAACTCTAAATATTCTGTATTGTTAAATAATATGAGTTTCCTATTTACTTGGTTCAAACTGATTAGGTAGAGTAATAAAATAGAACTGGAGAATATTTGAGGAGGCATATAATTATTATTATTATCCGCTATTAATATATAATGATAACAATATTAACAGAGCCGGGACAAATATTTTTCCTTGAAGATCATAAAATATTTGTTCCGCGATGAAAATCAAACTCACATCTCATCTTTTGTGACTCTTCACCCAAAACGCCTTTGAAACATTAACCATCCCCAGGAAGTCCACTGTTAGACATAATGCCTGCCCCAAAAAGTCCCGTGGGGAGAATTTTTTACCAGCCTGCCTTGCGTGGTATTCATGGCCATTCAAAAAGTTTGACTAAAAATAGTTTTTAAAAGATTTCAGAGATCTTAGCATGAGTCGTACTTTGTTTTCAGAAACTAGTTCTATACATTTAGAGTCTTGTAGTGGTTACTGAAAAGAACTGCTTTTCATAGTATGACGGCTGTCCGATAGTTTCATACGAACTCTATTATAGAGGCATACTCAAACTTTTTTAATCGCCGTAAGAGCACAGGCACACTTGGACACCTCAACTCACAATATCTATTATATTTATATATACATATATATAAAATAAAGTCTTGTTAGTTACACTATTTATAACTCAAGAACGACTCAACGGATCTCGGTGAAATTTGTCAGCGAGGTAGATGGTATCCCGGGGCCTGACGTAGGCCCCGGGCCTACCTTTTATTCCGGAATAAAGCGTGCGAAGCCGCGGGCAGCAGCTAGTTTACAATAAAAGGTTATTAAATTATGATTCAAAGCCATAAAACAGACAAGATAGAAAAACTAACAAGGCACTTAGAGTTCGAATGATTTTGAGAGATTTAAAGTATTTTGCCAGATCGTCATCCAACCTGGCCCGAGGGACACTACGTTTGCCTAGTCGCGGTCTCCAATCAAGAACACGTTTACCCCAGTGGCTGTCGGTTCTTCGCGAGATATGGCCGGCCTACTATCACTTCTGCTATTTTTTTGAGCTATGTAATGTATGTGTTTCTTTGATAACTTTGGTTCTCTGTCACTAGTGTGGCGTGTAACCTACCAACATTGACAACGAAGCGGTAGTAAACTATTACCTTCTCGAAAACTTTTTCGTTTTGGTAGGTATCTTGCAAACGTACAGTACCTCCTCCTCAGCACTCATACGTCCACTGCTGGACATATCCCCCAACAAGGGGGGTTTTGTCATAATAACCACGCTTGGCAAGCGGATTGGTGATAGCATAGCAGTTGAGTAGTTAAAAATACACAGCAGGAAGCTTCCGCCCTTTCTCTAGTAGCTTCTTACGAAATCCACTGGTTGAGTTGCAGGGGTCGATTCTAACTCCACAACTGCCACGGCCATGTATCTAGGTATTACTTTAAAATTTATTTCTTACAGCACACACAACGTATTACACCCAAATACCGCCACATAACTGCTGCTTTCGCCCGTGCGTGACGTAACAACATGGCGGCTAGAAAGTCGGTCACTCAACCCGGGCTGAGCCACTTGGATTCATAGTAATGCTGGCTTCTTTGCGACTATATCGGTTTAGATCATTTAAGACCTTGGATGATAGGGCATAGTGATAATCAAGGGCATTCACGAGGAGTAAATTATAACTAACGGGTGTGATCGTCAAACTAGGCCTAGATGTACTCACGGGATCACCGTGGTAAAAAACTCGAATTATATAATATCCTAAATGTTTTCTTTTGTTCCTTGAAAGTAAAAACACGATAGAGAAAAAAAAAATACGATAAAAAAATCATGAAAGTGCACTGTTTCGCACATAATTTGGTCGAAATTTCAAGAACCATGCGGTCTATTGTATGTTTTGATTCTAAGATTATTACTAATATTTTTTTTAGTTTTAAGTTTCTTTTTACGTTGCGTTTGTGTAGTTTTCTTGTAAATAAGCAAAAACTAGCTTTTTGGCCGTTCCAAAAACGTATGCTCTGTCCCGATCCTATGAACGTGAAATCCTACGCCTATAGTAATTACAAAATGGCGCGCATTTCGCCCTCTTAACTGTATTATTTAGCTGTCCCTAAACTAAATATAGAAGCACCCCTACCGTACCCCTACCTACCCATCCTATAATAAAAAATAGCTTGAAGCTATAAGGCTGCCAATTCAATTGCCTCTCTAGATTAGTTAAGGTGAAGTACCGACTGTTTTTAGGGCTATGAAATAAATAATTATCTATCTTCTGTTTTTGGTTCCTAAGTCTTTGACAAGTAAGAATTATGATTGAAAAGTCCATTGAAATATTTGTTTGTAAATACAGTTTGATCAGGTTGTGTGTATGTGGCATCATAGTACCTACACAAACGAATAAACCGATTTGGATTCACTTTTTTTGTTTCACAGGTAATTTGATCAAGTGTGTTTATAGCTTTATTTGAAGAAAATCCCACGTAGATACCGTACATAATGATGGTTCAAAGTAAATTATTCCATCGGGGTTTTCAAATTGTTGTAAAATTAAGCCCAGCCTATGTTTCATCCTAAATAAGGCCACGGTCAGAAGAAGTGGAGTCGCTCATAATTTTATCGCTGAACATGAATGTCTGGTTAAAAACAGGTGGTATACACAAGTATGTCATGTGACTGGTATGTAGCACAGTATAGCGTGGTCGGAATGCAGATGGTCTGTATGAGAGAAATATTTTGCATGGCTTTCTATTCTGGGTTTGTTATTGGTTCCTTCTACGGTTCTTGTAAAAATAATTACTAGATAGGATAGGTAAAATTGTTCACCATGCAAGAATCAAAATACAAATATTACTAATTGTTATTATCTCTTATTAAGGCGCTACCCCGACCCACAATAGCGCCGCCACCTATTTTATGTTATTATTACGTTAAACAAAAGAAATTTTTAAAATCCATTGGGCAGTTTGAGTTACCTATCATAAGCTTTTTTTAATGCCTCTGTTGTAGTTTTATTTTGTATAGTTTAGACAGAGATGCAATAACAGAGTTTAGTGGCCACCAAGAGCAACTTCGCATCTTTGCATAAACTATACAAAATAAAACTATTACAGAGGCATTAAAGAAAAGCTTATACTAGATATCACAAACTGCCCAATGGATATTAAAAATTCCTTTGTTTAACGTAATAATAAGATAAACTAGGTGGCGGCGCTGTTCTGGGTCGGGGTAGCGCCTTAATGAATTATAAGGTTTCTGAGACAAGATAAACTAGAGTACCTACTAGGTTATAATTATAATATCATTTTACCCGCCGAAATCTTTATCTTTTTAAATAGTTTAGTTTGTTTTTGTGTAATAGTTGGAAAGCCAAGTGAGCGCGACCAATCTCTCTGTGACCAAGCCCTTCAAGCCGGAACAAGCATTTCTTTTACTGCAACTTTGTATTTGCACGAGATTTGTACTTTCCACTGTGAGATTGCCGTAGCTTAGAATTTGCACCACCTCAACTCTTCCCGCGGGCGTCGTAAGTGGTCACTAAGAGATATTTACCTGGGGGCGGGCCATGGTTCTCTCCTATTGAACAGATCTAACGGGACCCACATGCCCAGCGTGGGGATTATGGCATTACCCCCTAATAAGGAGCTTATCAGGGGAGGCGTATGTCCAGCCGTGGACTGGTAAAGGCTGTTGATGTTTACTATGACATAGGGCACGGCCTGTTCACTTGCTATCATGATAGAGGCTGATTAAATTAACAAATGGGGCTTAAAGTGTTTCTTCTCAATGATTTTAGGACGTGACTGTTCTACACTAACAAGGATATAGTCTATACAATAAATAAATAAATAATGCAGGACAATCACACAGCGTCATCGAGCCCCAAGCTAAGCAGAGCTTGTGTTATGTGTTCTATATAACTGATATAACTAATACATAACAACAATGTAAAAGAAAAATTGTAAAATTATGAAAGGCCCCCCTGATGCCTTCTTAAATTCTAGGACTGGGGAGACTCAGTCCTGTGCCTTTCGGATGTCATGCAACTTTGACTACATCGTCAGCTCAACGCGTTTTTGGATGTCTATAACTTAAAAACTGTTATAGTAGATAATGGTGCAGATCTCATATGACTAAACACTATTAGTTACTCATAAAGCAGCGATTAACGATATCATCGATATACATAACTGTAGAAACTGTCAAAGCCATAAATAACTTATACATAACGGTTTACAAGTTATTATTTATCTTGCCCTGTTAGTGTGCGTGGGACAAATATTGCAACTGAATTTTAGACCAGTTTCTCAATCGACCCGCAATAAAAACTTTGCAAATACTTATTATGACAGGTTTAAAAACAATTACATTAACTTTTTAGGGTTTCGTACCCGAAGGGGAAAACGGAACCCTACTACTAAGCCTCCGCTGTCCGTCCGTCCGTCCGTCTATCACAGGACGCTATCTCATGAACCGTAAGAGGTAGATTTTCAGAGAATGTGTATTTCTCTTGCCGCTATTACAAAAAATAATATAAATAAAATAAATATCAAAATTAAAGGGGGCTCCCATACAACAAATGTGTTTTTTTTTTTGGCTATTTTGCACTTAATTTGTCGAGGCTGTATCTCTTGAACTACAATAGGTAGACACATGAAACTTTCTATAAGTACATAAGAAACACTTCAACAAAAACATCAAGAATATAATAAAAAAATTAAAGTTGTAAATTTAAAGGGGTCTCCGAACAAGTGAAAAATTGATGATTTTTGAATAAATTGTCTTATTTTTACGGTACGAAACCCTTCGTGTGCGAGTCGACTCGCACTTGGCGGTTACCAATTGCTAGTCGCCAATTTTTGATTTTGAGTACAGCCAGCACTTACTAAAGTATTATTCTTTTCCATTTTAAATGGTAAATCTCTTCACCACCATCTCACAGATGGGGCCAAAGATGGAGCACGCTTTACCAGAAAGAACTTATATTTTAAATAATATAATAATGCTGGACAATCCACACAGCATCATCTAGCCCCAAGCTAAGCAGAGCTTGTGTTATGGGTACTAGATGCCTGATATTACCTACTTAATACAATACACTACATAGATATAAGTATTACACTACATAGACTTTATTATATTTTTTATTATTTATAGAAAATGCCCAGTAAACCCAAACAAAATATTTAAAGATCTCTACGTATCTTTTAAACCTAAATAATAAATCCTACAAACTCCTGGATAACGTTTTTATTGTTTTTTGTTTACTGTATCAATACGTAAATTACAATTTGTTGTTTTGTCCACAAAATAAATATTGACATTAAATTCTGTTTTAAAAGTTTTGCAGGAAAAGTTGTAATCCCTCGGATAAAAATCACAAAGGAACCTCCTCGTGATAATATTCTATACAAAAACGACGAAAAAATCATTGAATATACATAAAACATACAAATAACCAAACAGTTCTATGTTTGACACTTCTCAATTTTATTCGAAGTCTGTAAATTATATATATAACTGTAAATTCTGCGCTCCGTAGAGGTTCCACCTCTTTCAACGGTCCTACAAAAACAGTCCCAATTCAAGTCAAGTGGCCATCTACCAAATTAATCAAGCCATCTTGTAAATTACCTAAGCCACCTACCACGTTCGCTTTCAAACTTTCCAAGTGTGTGCTACTTCGGCACTTTCATTTTCCGTAAGGTAAAAAACGTATCCGGCTGGTGAATTGCGAAAGTTGTTTTGTAATAGGATGCAATGGGGCTCTTGCGTCGCCCTTACCTTACTTAGGTACCGCGTACTAAGAAGTATAAGAAACTTAAAAAATACTCTGTGTTTTAGTCCTTTAGACCTTACAAGACTTTTTGACACTTCAGAAATTTCAAATTACATAAGTGAAACTAGAGGCTTGTTCCAAAAAACCCCTGGCAATTTTTTCTGCTAGTTCAGAGAGGAGACGTGCAGGGGTTGTGGAAAGTTACATTGATCTTAGGTTCACTTGAAACTCTAAAAATAAAATTTTAATAAGTATTACTGGACAATTCAGACAGCTTCTAGCTGCAAACTAAGCAGAGTTTGTGTTATGGGTACCAGGTGACTTAATAATATTTTTACACCCCGTCAGACACAGAACAAATATCTGCAGATCATACAGAATTTACACATCCTCATCAGGACTTACATAATAAACGACCACTGTTGAACGTGCCTTCCCATATACAAAATACTTTTCTTTGCAGATTATAACATAATTTGTCCCGCGACGAGAATCAAATTTACATCTCGTCGTATGTCACTCTTCGCCCAAAAGGAATTTAAAACTATTTTTTTATGTATATTAAAGATTGATAAGCTGTTTAAATTGTACACTATTTTCTACAACAGTTAAGAACAAACATAATATTTTTGAGTCTGGTTCTGAAAATGCCATAAAGTATACATCAACTCCATGAAGTCATCGAATAGTTATTTATAGAGAAGTAGGGTCTCGATTCCGTAAACCCAGGGCGGTGTTTACGCAGTAGAAAGTAAAGAGAAAGGCGACGGGCGAAGCCCAAATTCTTCTTAGGTGAAAAGTATGTTATCATGCAGGTGTGTTGTGAAGTTTATGAACAGAATGATACCTAATATAATAATATATTTATTTACAAACAAATATACAATTAAATAACAGGAACATATTAGAACTAGTTATTTATAATACTTAGTACTTTTTAAGTTACTTTTGAAAATAACATTTGGTTTTGAAAACTAAAGGCTGCTTGGATACTTCGCTTGGTTTTATGGAGCTGTCAAACCACAGAAATACGCCAAATAAGATTTGAGATTTGCTTTCAGCTGATTTTCTACAAACCTTTTGATACAATACTGATTTAAATAATTATGTTTTTAATACGCACTCCATAAAGCTTGCGATGCTATCATGAGGCGGACATTGGTAGAATTGCGTCAATCCAGACGCAGATGCTATCTGACAAGAAGTTTAAGTTGATACCTAGGTTATACAAGGGTTGCTAGATTTAGATTATTAAATCTATCACCAAAAAATCTCATTGAATGTTTAAAAACGATTGAGTTGTACAAAATATTTAAATAAGTTATGGTTTAGTTGGGTGAATTAGTTTTTGGTGTTCGGATTTTCAGAGTTCAGCCAATCAGTGGAATGTTTGAGAAAATGAAAGACTTTCACCCTGCAACTATCAAAAGTGAAATCTACATATAAATGACAAATAATAGACATAGTTTTGGAAGAAGGGCTCTGTTATTTACTAGCATTTAGACACAGAATATGTTTGTTTTTCTAATTAGAACCAACTTAGTTATGTAAACAATTATATGATATTAAAAGATGAGCTTAAAAAATACCTATAAATATATAATTATCTACTCCATACTTGTAGAACCAACGGGTTTTTTTCTATTTATTTATTCCCAAACATGATTTTTTAAATAAAAGTTAACATAGGTATTCCTAACTAATTTATCCAAAGAAAAGTGTATAAGTCTGTGATTAAAAAAAACGGATGAAAAATGAGAAAAAAGTCAAGTGAAAGTGGCACCCACACTAACATAGATTACCTCTGTATGGGTAGAGAAAGCCACCTGCTTTAGAGCAAAGACAGAGAAAAGATTTGAGTAGACATTTTGCTTAAAACTTTTTTATACAATATAAAATCAATTATTCATCAAACATTTTTTTATAAAATTATTCGTTCTAAAACTAGTTAAGTCTTTGGCATAAAAACCCTATTAAAATATATTGTAGAAACTCAATTTAAAACTACATAATTTGTTATTCGATTTCTATAAAACTACATCTTGATGTTTTCACCTTACAGTGACATCGATTTGACACAAATGATCCTTATATTTAATATTTTTTCAAGATGTAGTTTTATAGAAATCGAATAACAAATTATGTTGTTTTAAATTGAGTTTCTACAATATATTTTGATAGGGTTTTTATACCAAAGACTTAACTATTTATCTTTTGTAAAAAAATGTATAACTAGTAGGTACGTTAATTTACGTTTAGTAAACATAATTAACCATGTATGAATGTGTGTAATGTAGGTAATGAATGTATACTATAAGTATTTATTAGTAGAAGTAAGACGTAAACTATTACTACTAACAAAAAAAACACCACGTCACTGTAGTAAAGGAACTGTTATTTATCTGCTTCCACAACCTAGTCAAATTATAAAAATAATATGTACAGTAACTACTCCGTCTTTTTTCTGTTCCTGTAAAACCTTTCAATGTATGAGTACACGCCTTTCACTTGAAAGGCGTGTACGTACAGTGTAAGCTAATCGTATATTTTCTATGTGTGAGTTAAGATGGTATGCAGCGTCACACAAACGTACTTCTGCAGTCGACATTGGCGCTGGTGAGGCATTTAAGTACAGATCAGTAGAATCTTTGTATGAAAATTGTTAGTTCTAATCTTAGTCACCTGAAAAGTTAAATTTGTCGTGGTATGAAGTTTTCTTCGCATTTTATCATTGGAAACTTGTATATAAGGAGGCATGTCCGTGTTCGTGTGTTAGTTTCTAATCTGTTATTATGGGGAGAGGCTGCTTCTCTTGGTTTTATGGAGAAAGCTGTTTTTTTTTGCTGAGATGATGCTTTTGATTCTTAATGTCTTATTTATACCCGACTAACATCGTAGGAAAGTTACGACGTTGGCACCATAATATGTATTTTAGGTCTGTTTTAAGGCAATTCTTTTAATTCTTATTGCTGGAACATGAGCCCAGCTGTAAGTTATAGAGGTAGATAATGAAGTGAAGTAAAAATAATTATACACATTTTATAAGGAATTATCTCGCCCCGCAGAGCTTGTGGGAACTGGATCACTATAAATCATCATCAACCTATCTTAGTCCACTGTTGGACATATGCGCTATAAATACCCTATACTAATCAAACCTATATACTTTTTATCCCTAGCAACGGCAAGACCCACAATAAAAATCTCTTGCAAATACCTAACTTACGTTTACATATTATTTCATTAGCAAAGGTCTTAAACTTACAATCGAATAATAAAAACAAATTAGAACTAGTAATTTCCAACTGAAACAATTAGGCTAAAACAATCTACAGGTAGCTCAACTGATCCATATCAATACCAATACCAGTCGGAAGCGTCCTCAAGACGCTGGCTGCATTGCCCCGCTGTATGGCAATGCTGATGCGCTGCGCCAGATACCCACCAGCACTCGGTCACGCGTTGCTTCCACCAGAAGCTCAGATAACTTTTTGAAAACCCGGAGAGCCTCGGTACCCCACGGACCTAGGGTCGACCCCAAAGGGAGCAAATGTGTAGGCTCTGTCGATACCTGCATAATTTTTCTTAATATTTCGATACACGCACATTTCAGAAAGGTGACGAAGATCCTTTCCTGTTTTAGGAGCTGCTTGTGCGTCGGTGACCTAAGACGTCATTAAAATAATCTCGTTAATTGATTGATATGTACCGGCACTAGAATAATCACCAAGATCAAGATGACTTCGTAACACCTAGTTTCTTGTATGTATTACCGGTGATTATGATAACGTACATGAAATCCAATAAAAAATATGGATACAGGATTTAGATCAAATATTTGATAGACAACATGGTAAGATAATAATTACATCTGTTCAAAATCAACTCAATAAGCACTAAAGGAGAGATTAGACCATTTATTACATTAATATATTAGGAGCTCATAATTCGGCCTGTTTGGTTTTCTGAAAAATATACATTATTTTACTTGTTTTATAAAAACTGCCACGTTAGTTATAGGAATAAATCATCATCTAGCCTGTACTCATTTTTAGTATCATATAAGGCACCAATAGATGGCAGCACGAGTTCTTAACTAAGCAACTGCGATAGTCAATATTTCATTACTTTTGTATCTTTGAATTCATAAGATTGTTTGCCTATTAGGCTCTAGGCTATTTCTTTCCGAAAAATGCATTGTATAAAATAATTAAAAGCGTAATAATCTTGATTATAAAAGATAAATTGAGATGCCAAGGCAAAAAAAAAGTTTGAAGTAAGTATTACACTATTTATTTTATTTGTAAAAATCTAGGTCTACGTAATAAATAGGTTAGACAGTCTTCACCATTATTAATACTTATGAATAATCATTAATAAATATTATTTTATGACACATTAGCACCTGTAAAATAACTGAAAACATTTAGTTTTTTTACTAGATCTTATTACCCTGCAACATCCAAAACTTTTCATATTTGTACAATGTCCCTTATATTCTTGTAATAAAAAAATAAAAAACTTACATTTAAATTTAACAAATCAAGCACCTTATAGTTCAGCTTATAATGACCATATATCTTAAAGCTATTCAAAAAGACACATGCAAGATCATTGGAAATCTGTTTTAAACTAACCTAAATTTACTCAACTATTTTCAAACTGTTTGCAACAGTCTGCAGTTAGCTCAATTGTTTCAATTGTAAATACTAGTTCTAATTTGTTTTTATTATTTGATTGTAATTTTCTATTCAAACAATTGAAAACTTTACTAATTTATTATAAATGACAGCTGATTAACCTTGATTGTGTTGGAAGAACACCAAGGTTCGTTGTTAACCCGCTCAAATTATATTCTAATAACGGCGCGTATGGTTCGGAGGATAATGAACTTAAATGTATTTTGCATAGGTACCAGTCTTTTAACGTAAGGCCCGCGCAGGCACGCTATGTATTTGCGTGATTGATGCGTCACTCTCGTCGACGCCAGCATTGGACGCCCCGCACAAAACGCATCAATAGGATTTTAGAAGTTTTTCCAGAGATCATCACCGCACGAAGCAGAAGCACCATCCGGCATTGGTACGCTCAAAAAGTCCGTCTGCTGCGTTTAGCGCGAAGCGTCTGATGCCGAAAATTTTACTATAAAAACCACCGTAGTTTCACGAATTCAATGTGAATTTGAGCAGGTTAATTTCACATAATCATAATGTCCCTCATTAGGGAATAATTAGACGTTGGTGTTCTTCCAACACAAACAAGGATCGTAGTTAACCCGCGCACATTCATTAATAAAAGTGAAAGTGTAAAATACTCAAGATGCGACTCTTACTACCTACTACTACTGTCCTCTAAAAGTTATGAAGGGATCTGTGATTTATAGGCGAGATCGTTCCCATCCTGCGATATGCTGGAAGACCTGGCATACGGGTAGGAACCAGCAGTTGCAGTCGGCGACGACCACTGCTGGGGCGCCGCGTTGAAGCTGGCAATCTGTAAGAAAGAGATAAGAACTTGGTAATTCTCGGAACGTGAAAATGCTTTGATGTGAACGTTGTCATCTCGTCATCTAGTACCCATAACAGAAGCTCGGCTTACTTTGGGGCTAGATGATGCTGTAAGGATTGTCCAGCATTATTTATTTATTTAATTATTATAACTAAGAATGTTGCAACGCCTTTACAGGGTTAATGAAGAGTATACCTAAAAACTGTAACACCTTGTAATGGATATGAATGCAATAAATAAATAAACTTTAAACAATATTTACCTTTCCACTTATACTGTTCAGCCCACCACCACTCAGCAGCTTCTGTATGCCCAACGCAGCAGCCACCAGGAAGGCCAGCTTGGCGATCACCAGAGCCTTGGTCACCAGGAGGGTTAGCCCGCCGAAGAGGAGGCCAACGACCGTGATTACCTTGACGCCAATTCCTGCTAGGAGGGGGCTGTACTTCTTGATCTTTCCTCTTGCTGTAGAAGAGTAAAAAATACCGAATCAGGTAAGTCATCGACGAAATTCGCTGAATACCACATAACACAACCATGCAAAAGTGATTTTTTTTATTACCAAAGACGGGTTTGAATGATGAATCGAGGCTTAGGCTGGTGTTCACCAATACTAGGGCAGTTAGCAGCATTGTCGGTATGAAAGATTATGAAAGTTCTGTCAAATATATCAACTAAAATGTAGTTTCCCGTTTAACATACCATAGAAAGCGCTTTTTTGAAAACTGTGTATGATCAGCAATGTTTCGTTGATGCGGATATAAACGGATGAATCTCATGTGTGTGATCCTTTGAAACTAGTTTTTCAAGTAGGTGTATCGAAATTCCCTATAGCCTGTGTCCTACTATTGTTTCTTTGTGTTTATATTCCAGTTTATTGGGCGATTGGCTCTAGTTCTTTGATTTATGCGCTTTGCGGACAGAACAACGTTAATTGAAGAAACTGTCAACTTTTTAATATATTTCGTTTAAACTTTTCGTAAACTGTGTCTTATAGGCACAGATTAAGAGCGTTACGCCTTCCATGCGCAGTTTGGCTCAAAAACAGTACTTTTCAAACCCGTTAATAACATGAACCACTTATCTTACACTATATGTTAATTAATATTAATTTTAGGAAATTTTGTTTTTCAAATAGTTAGTTAAGAAAATATTCCAATTAATATAGTATGTACGCGTTCTATCGAGATAACTTGTTAAAGGTTTTCTAAATTTCCCTTTTAGCCTCAGTTTCGAAGATCAAAATATAATGAAAATACTGATATATCTAATGTACAAAAAATAATAATCAATCAATAAGATCCTTGGAAAAATAGTTAGTTAAAAAGATGTTTGGTTTTGGTATCTAACTACGAGAAATTCAAATTCAAAAAATGTGAATTATTTCGAATTTTAAATGATTTTTTCACCGATATAACTTATTTAATTTAATATAACAATAGCTTACCAATAAAGAAGAGCATCTTTTTTTAAATCATACATTTAAAATTGTAATTAATTTGTTGTTATTATTTTTCTGTAAATATTTTAAAACTACTTTAAAACGCTGCGCGCAAATCATTTCAAGTCAGTCCCATACACATCGCGCGCTAGGCGTAAACGCTCTTAAGAAGTACGGCTAGTTGGGAGTTGCCTGTTGCTGTAATAGTTGCTCTGTCTGCATAGCGCCTTAAGCTAGGCGCTTACCTATCCAACACAAAAATGAACATTCATAAATATGGGCTTAAACTCGTAATCTTTAGATACGTTTTTATAATGAGAAAATGCCTTACCGCAAGCTTCAAGCGAGTGGCTAGAGAGCTGTCTGTTATCCGATGCCGTCAATATAAAATGCATCTAAATATAACAAATATGTGCATTCAAATGTGGGCTTTAACAACATTTGAATGCACATATTTGTGCTGTGCAGTAATGATGCGGTTAAGGTCTGCGACAACTACTGCAACGCAATCTTGACCCAAAGATTGCGCATGCACACGTAAGAGGTCAGTTACCTATTCTTTCGTCCAATCACTTTCCTGCATGACTAAATTAAGCTTTTTAATTAATGAAGTATGATATTAGTTACTAAAATAGTGTTTAGATACTGTTTACTGTCTTTTGAGTCTCATTGTTTGTCACGAATTATCAACTTTATTACAATTTATATAGAATCAAAATCAAAATATTTATCAGCATTGCTTTATCAATATAAATTTACGTCAAAATCACTAAAAATGCATAAATAAATATATTTTTGGGACGTAATTGGTTTATCAAGAGAAAATCGAACACTGAGCAAAAGCAGCGCGTTCAAATCTTTTGCATGAGAAGTTTGAACAAAGTCATTTTTAGCTTGTTACTCATGAGGAAATTCAGGTCTGGCTGTAAAAAACTTTAAACAGCTAGAATTCCTATGAAACGGTTAACTTAATATTTTATTTCGTAGAGAAAAGCTGTTCATATAATAGTTCAATAGTTCTTTATTTCTAACAAATATGTTACATGCCAAGTCTATAAATCTAAGACCCACTTAGAATATACCTAAGATAAACAAATCAGAAAATTGTTGCTACAAAACACAATAAAAATAACATTGAAAATAACACAATCATACCTAATTAAAGGCTTATCGAGCTCCGAGGCACGGGGGTGTCACACCGCCAACCTTCAACTTCTTAACAAATGTTTCTATAGTGTAAACGAATATAGTATGTATTAATTTTAAGTAGAATAATTTATTATGTTTTGAGTATGACTGTTAATTATTTATTCTCTATTGCATCCTTGATTATTTTTATTATTGAATATTTAACTACTTGAATCGCCAATATTCAATATTTTCACATCTGCTTGCGGGTTGAATACATTTGATGTCAGATCTTATAACTAGAGTGTAGTTATAAGATCTGACATGTACCTACCTAAGGAATTAAGCAAATAAATGATTTGATTTGATTCCTGACTCCAGACTATTACTGCGCATGATCTAACAGAACAGTCAAATGAAATAAATGCTTACCTTCTTCGAACGTCCTGGCGGCTTCCCGCAGCTCACCAGGCTCAAACTTCACGTTCAGTTTCTCTTCTCCATTTTGGTCCCTGCAATAGAAAATAGCACCAATTTCAAAATAGCTGGCCTTCCTCTACTCTATCAGTGAGCACCTGAGGCTGATAAACAGGCCTCTATTTTATAGCGGCATCCTCCCAAAGGAGGCCGGGAGACCGGGAGCCGTGTGGTGCCAGCTTAGAATTTGCGCCACCTCAACTCTTCCCGCAGGTGTCGTAAGAGGCAACTAAGTGATATCTACCAGAGGCGGGCAGCAGTACCTCCTGCAGAATTCTACCACTGAACTGTGACCTCCAACCCGCATGCGCAGCGTGGGGATTATGGGCATCCCTTATGAGATAGAAGCCAATAAGGCACTTATCAAGTGGAGGTCTGCATCCAGCAGTGGACCAATATTGCAGCTGATGTGAGGAGGTTGAGGAAGGGAGACCGAGAACAAAAGTGACGGCGAGTAGAGAGTAACCAACGATCAGCACCTACCGTTGAGTATAATAGGCCTTATCTCTATTGCGTAATTTTCTCAAAAAGAGGCCTATAGATCCATACTCAGCAGTGCCGACGCCGCCGCCGCGCCGCCTAGCAGAAGCCGTTAATAATAATTTGGCGTGTTTTAAAAAAACGATAAACCGATTCAAATTTCGGTAGATAATATTCATCTATATATACTTTTCCTGACCGAAGGTCTATGTTCACGTGCAAAAAATTGAGTGTACACTGGCGACATCTAGTTATAATTCAAGTCTAATTTAAACACATGAATAAAACTGTTGACGCCCGTTGTTATGGAAACCATTAGGTGATAGTAAAATTATCATGTTGTGATGAATTTTTACAAACCTACGTTTTAAAACCGCACATAGCAAATTCCACGAGAATCAAACTTATAGGGGACCACCTTAAAATCAATTTTGATACAACAGCGAAAAAATCATCAAATCTATCAACAATTGGCGCAAATATCACCAAAACTGTTGCAGCTAATTCTCTAAAAATATTATGTTGCTTTATAAGTTTAACGGGTTAAATACAAGTTCCTCGGGATCATTTTGTAAACACTAGTGAAAGAATTTGTTAAATCAGTTAACCATATGCAGAGATATCAAGTAGGTAACATACATACATACATAAAAAACATACAGACGAACTGACAACCTCCTCCAATTAGAAGTCAGTAAAAAATAAAAGCTAAACTCAAAAACATTACCTAAGATTAGCTAAGGACTTGTCACAGTGATAATAAGTTAGGAATGAGAGATTATCATAAATTAGTTTCATTCATTTACATACAAAAGGAAGTTTCGCTCTCACTTTTCTTTGTTATTTTAATGACAACGTTCTGAAAGAGCATTCATAGAAATACTACTTGGATGCACTATAAACAAATTTATACAGAAAATCTATATTTTGCTGTTTTTACACGACAAACTGACTTCAATTTCCTTTATATTTACACAGTGTTTGCTGGACAAATAGTAATCCCTCAGGAACAAAATGGCCACGCAGGAATTAGAGCTATACAAAAACGAAAGAATCATCAAAATCGACCCACAATTAACGGAGAAATCGGCGAGCAAACAAAAAAAAAACATACACAGCCGACCATACCTTATTTGAAGCCAGTTAAAAATGCATAGATATAATTAAAATCTGCAATTAAGAAATGACATAAGTTACTTACATAAATTAGCACCAATTTTACAAAAAAACAATGCTAAGAATACGAAAGACCAAACGAGTGTGAGCACCAATACAAACCAACGCTGATTTAATGGTGCAATATCAGCAAAAATACGTATTCTTTTTATAAATAAATAAATATTCTATTCTTTTTCTATTATTAATGGGATATTTACCATGATTCGTATTATTTTGAGTTTTCCAATATTTTGGCACAGTTACACGCGCCATGTTCACGGAATTATTAAAGTCACTGCCAGTGAGTTTTTATTGGCAGATATACCGATCTAACCTCGTCTATACAGAAAGTACCCATATTTTGGCTTTTGATACGAAAATTACGACTCCTACCGTTGTTTACTATCGATCAAGTTACCTTTCCTTAAACCAGACAGCCCAAAGCTTAGGTGTGAACTTTAAGCTTAAACCTTTCTTAAACCTTTAAATAATAATCTTAAATTTTTAAAGTTGAAATTGAACAAAAAGCATAAAGTTGAAAAATAAAACTCCTTGAGGATGTGATGTAGTTGCAGGCACTAGCTACTATAAAAGCATCTAAATCAGTTCATCCGATGGGAGCTACGATGCCACACACAAAACTTATATTGATGAACTCTGTGGCGCAGTGGGTGATAGTCCGCCTGTGACGCAGTAGGTTTCAGGTTCGATTCCCGCCTCGGGACAAATTTTTGTAAAGATGAAGAAATATATTTAACACAAAAAAACCTAATGAGAAATAAGAGTGTCAGGCAATAAAACGATTACCGCCGTATTCAAGAACAATACTATGAGGTGTCACAGTGGTCACGAACCACTGTTTCAGTACTCAGAGTCATTAAATGTCATTAAATGTCGTAAAGAAAAGTATATAATGCACTCACTTATAGATCTAAGTCGACCTGCTAGTGTGACAGGTATTAGGAAACGACAAAAATTAAAGCAAATAAGAAAGCCTCAAATCTAGTCGTCCATCAAATAATTATCACACTATCACACATACATACTAAATGCAAAAGTAGCTCTGTCTGTTGGTTATCCATTGGTAAAGGAACTGAATAATAAAATGCCGCCTTGTGCGAGTTGACTCGCACACGAAGGGTTCCGTACCTTAAAGATCAGGCAACTTTTACAAAGGACATCAAATTTTCACTTGTTCGGAAATTCTTTAAATTTTGAACTTTATTTTATTTTTAGTGTTTGTTGTTATAACAGTTGAGTGTTCTAAGTGTTACTTAATTATGGAAAGTTTCATGTGCCTACCTATTGTAGTTCAAGAGATACAGCCTTGTCAAATAAAGAGCAAAAAAGGCGAAAAAACACGTTATTTGTATGGGAGCCCTTTTAATTTTGATATTAATTTTATTTTTATTATTTGTTGTTATAGCAACAAAAGAAATACTCTGAAAATTTCAACTGTCTACCTCTTACGGTTCTTGAGATAGAGCCCTGTGACAGACGGACGGACGGACAGCGGAGGCTTAGGAATAGGGTTCCGTTTTCACCCTTCGGGTACGGAACTTTAAAAACCAAGAAATATAATGTATCAGAAAGGGCATAGAACAAAACCGTGGATTATGATTTGATCGTTTTAAAAAAAAATATAAACCTACATCGAATTCCAGAGTTTTAAACTTTTTTCATTAAACTTTGCGGGATAAATACTTACCCCTTGGGAACACAATTTTTATGAGATCATTCTTTAGACAACTGTAAAAGAATCATCCAAATCGGTCCATTAAATTACGGAGAAATCGACGCACTTAAATAAAAAATATAACATTCATACTGTCGAACATAGACCTCCTCCTTTTTCAAAGTCGGTTCAAAATAAAAGACCCAGACTGTGATATCAGTCATGATCATGACAGGTAAACATAACATAAAAACATAAAATATATTTATTTGCAGCAAAAACAAACAATCATGTCACATCATAATTGTTACATGAAACTGATACAAAAATTATTGCTGCGCGCTTAGAGACTATTACTGACTATAACCTGATATTTTTTTTTTATTTTGTTATCACTCTTGTTTTCTTGTGTCTTTTTTGCCATATTTTTTAATTATTGCAGTTTCTGTTTTTAAAGTACTTGTACTATTTTTGATACTTCATTAATTACGCCACCGACAGCTTCATTCAAACCTAGCGATCCTATCCATCCAAAGGTTGCCTGGAAGAGATCGCTGTTAGTGATAAGGCCGCAGATTGTGCCACATTAGATATAATTATCTATAAGTTCTGTTTTATAAATGTATTGATGGTGCAACAAAGTTATTATTCAATTCTATTCTGTTACCGATGGATCTTACACCAGGCCGAGCCTGTATCGTGAGGTCCAAGCTGATGAGTCTTACAGAAACGAGATGGTACTTTGTCTCGGTATGAACCGATCGAATCATGAACTAGAAGTACGTTCATACGTACTTCTCGGTGCTATAATTAAGCTTTAAGATTAGCCTTACACTGATGTAGTCTTAGACCAAAAATACAATATAAGAAGGTTACTGTCGGCCCGGCGGCGCCGTGGCAACGGTGGCGTAAGAGTCGACTCTCCTACCCAGCCCGGTGGATGTCGTAAGAGGACTAAGGGAACCTACCAGAGGAACGGCAGAAGCTTACTTTTGTCTATTTTTAACACCTCAACTGCGAGCACCAATCCACCTGACAAGCGTAATAATTATGACAAACACCCCTAATGTCTATTTTTTCCGCCTTTTCATGTTTCTTTTTTCAAACTACTGAATCATAATAAACATATACTACGAATAACATTCGTAAGTATTTAATGAAAATATATTTATTATGCTTAAAAAAGTAAATAAAAAAGTAAGACACTATTTGTATGGCGTGATCGGATGAAACTTTTTGGCGCCGTTTGCCGTGATCGGATGCGCCGTGATCAGGTGGGAACTACCCCTTGTTTGGGGGGCATGTTTATCTGTGGACTTATGTATGCTGACAAAGAAGCAACTATAAGTTCTACAACAGCACTCAAAGCCACGGACAAGAGCTAGTTATGAATCCACGCTCATTATAGGTACACGACGTTGCTGACGCTTGACTGTGTCACAATACTTGTCACAAGTCAAATGGTTTACGTAAATTAAGTCTGTTTAGTATTGTTCTTGAATTTTCACCGTATTTGTTTTGGAAAGCGTGTTTTGTTAATTTTTGATTTCTTTTGTGCGTAGAAAATGTTCAGTCAGCCAAAACTATTTTTTTTACAAAATCGGATGTCTGTCAGCTCTCACACGTCCACTGCTGAACGTGCACTCAAACAGTGGGGGTTTGCTATGGCAAACCCCCACTGTTGTGATTATGATCACCGCGCTTGGCAAGCGGATTGGTGATCGCAGTGAAGGTGCTAAAATATACAGGAGGAAGGTACTGCCCTTCCTCTGGGCAGTACCCCTTAGTCAATTTAGATTCCGTTAGTCAACTGAAATTCCCTTAGTCAAGTTAGATTTCCTTAGTCAACTGAAATTCCCTTAGTCAAGTTAGATTTCCTTAGTCAACTGAAATTCCCTTAGTCAAGTTAGATTCACTTAGTCAACTGAAATTCCCTTAGTCAACTTAGATTCCTTTAGTCAACTCTTACGACATCCACATGCTTACTAAGCTTTATATTAAGCTTAGGTACACGACCTACTTTACCTTAAAAAGATAGAAGTGAACAAAAAATCAAAGTGATCACTTTTTTACTACCTAATTTTATTTATGTTATTTGAATTTTGTGTCGTTTCCAAGAGTCCTGTATAAAGAAAATACAGCACTTTGATATTTGATCAAAACATAATTTGACTTTTCGGATAGTCGGTTATCGCGTTTATTTACCTAACTATCCTGATAACTTATTAACGTTTATTTTCCAACGCTTTTCCAATTTTCCCAGCAGGTTTTTACGCTACCGTGGTCAAATCATATACAGCAAGCTCCATCAACTTAATAAGTAAAACATTGCTGTAGCCACAAACTCTTAACGAGATTTGCTTGAGTCAAACTAAAAGTTGAGTAAGAAAGAAAATAAATGTATTTTAACCCATTACACATAATACAGTTAATGGGTAATGTCAGTGTATTAGATAATAAATTAAAAAAAGTCCCTATCTCAACAATATGCCGCTACAAGTCGAAGCTAGTTGCGGCGCTGATATTCAACAACCTGCCGCTACATGCCGAAGCTAGTCGCGGCGCTGATATTCAACAATATGCCGCTACAAGCCGAAGCTAGTCGCGGCGCTGATATTCAACAATATGCCGCTACAAGCCGAAGCTAGTCGCGGGACTGGTATTCAACAATATGCCGCTACAAGCCGAAGCTAGTCGCGGCGCTGATATTCAACAATATGCCGCTACAAGCCGAAGCTTGTCGCGGCGCTGATATTCAACAATATGCCGCTACAAGCCAAAGCTAGTCGCGGCACTGGTATTCAACAATATGCCGCTACAAGCCGAAGCTAGTCGCGGCGCTGATATTCAATAATATGCCGCTACAAGCCGAAGCTAGTCGCGGCACTGGTATTCAACAATATGCCGCTACAAGCCGAAGCTAGTCGCGGCACTGGTATTCAACAATATGCCGCTACAAGCCGAAGCAAGTCGCGGCGCTGATATTCAACAATATGCCGCTACAAGCCAAAGCTAGTCGCGGCACTGGTATTCAACAATATGCCGCTACAAGCCGAAGCTAGTCGCGGCGCTGATATTCAATAATATGCCGCTACAAGCCGAAGCTAGTCGCGGCACTGGTATTCAACAATATGCCGCTACAAGCCGAAGCTAGTCGCGGCACTGGTATTCAACAATATGCCGCTACAAGCCGAAGCTAGTCGCGGCACTGGTATTCAACAATATGCCGCTACAAGCCGAAGCTAGTCGCGGCACTGGTATTCAACAATATGCCGCTACAAGCCGAAGCTAGTCGCGGCGCTGATATTCAATAATATGCCGCTACAAGCCGAAGCTAGTCGCGGCACTGGTATTCAACAATATGCCGCTACAAGCCGAAGCAAGTCGCGGCGCTGATATTCAACAATATGCCGCTACAAGCCGAAGCTAGTTGCGGCAATGATATTCAGTCCGTGTGGTGGCACTAAGGTGGATTAGAAGAAACAAGACTAGGTACAAAGGTTACATACAAGATAAGAAACATGAGAGAAATAGAAAAAATAAATTACTGCGATCGAATACACGCACGACCTCTTTGTAAAGAAAAAAGGCATGGCATTTACCACTTAAGCCATCTATGAAAAATTCCCAAAACTAGATTATGCGTTTCTTAGCACTTTGCACATTTGAAATGGAATGGCGCCACAACGTAGCTCCTTTGAGTGGTAATAAGTAAATTTTACTTTTTTTGGCACTTACCCCATTTGTAAATTCCATGCCTCAATTATAATAAGTAATAGTGTAGTAAAGCTTGCTTCACTTAATATCTATTCGTACTCGAATTCCTATTATAAATTCGAAAATATTTCTGTCACTCAGTATACACAGTTGAACGGATCTTAGTGAATGAAGGTACTTCATGACTTATACAGAATACTTCATACAGGTACCCGAAACAAATACCCACATTCATATAAACATTTGACCAGGGCCCAAGGCTTTCAAAATATGAAGACTTTTTGAATTCAGAAGAGTGTTTTGATAACTCGTTCATTAAAATCGGTTGTGCCATTAGAAAACACATACTTGCGAGTAAACAAGTAATAAATTAAAAATTATAATAATTTGTATGTTTTTAATAAACTAAAAAACTACTTCAAATCCCGCTTTTCCCCAGGTTTTCACTGCTTTTAATTATTGTTGTATATATTATACTAATCTCAGTATTTGTAAAATAATGAGACCAGTTCGGAATCATTCTGTATACAAAAGCCAAAATCTGTCCATAATTATCGGACAAATCGACGAACATACATATAAAAAAACATATATACAGCCGAACATAGATCCCATTCCTTTTTCGAAGTCGGTTAGAAAACCCGACACGGTCCCAACTTTTTTACATTTTTCACAAAATAAGGAGGCCAAGGTCTTCTGAAAGCATTATATTCGTAGGTAAAAAATACTACTCACTTCTCAATAGCGACTCCAGAAAACAGCTCAATTCTCCCTTCCTCCTCCACCCCCCCTGGAGCCGCGGAACACCCCACCACCGCTACAACCAAAACTACACAAATCACTCTCATGATTAGATAGGAATCTAGAACCGCCTCCTTCGAAAGTCGAGGGTAAAATGAGAAGATTCGGGATAGCCCGCTTTTATATTGGGTGTCGAAATTAGTTCTGAACTTGAAGGAGTGAAGGATTTAGTGGTGTTGGTACTTGCTATTTAGGCACGAACTTTTTTAACATTCTTCTCACTTTGAGAGGATCAGCCTAGATATAGGCACTGAGTTTATAATACTATACGTAGGTATTACTTTATGAAAGAATACATATCGTATATATTAATAGCTTCACATACGATGTAATAAAACTTTCATAGAGGTACCCCTGTTTTCAACATGTCTAAAAAATCATTGTTTTTTTTTGCAAAGGTATTTGTATCTTATTATTTTTCTCATTTTATTAAAAAATAAGTTTAACCAGCCGAATTTTTGTATTAAACGAATAAACGAATTGAATTGTTTGTTTTTATATCCGTCATTGATTGATGTCAATGCAAGCACCAACAAGTCTTTGATATTATCGATACACAACACAAAAACAATTTTCCTAAAACATTAGTTTTCTAATCTTCACGAAAAAAAATAATTCAAGTTACAAAACTTGAACCCTAAACCCCTACCTTTAAAGTATCAAGACTATGAATGAACTACACGTGCGTAGTTCATTCATACGCTTCGGTTGCGTACATTTGTTAGAACAACAAAGAGGTAGGCTCTGACAAATGATTGTAGATACTATTCGATATTCTCTGGTACTGTGTTGTAGGTATAAATATTTATAGGTCTACTATGCATGCCTCGTTGGTCTATCGGTCGCGTGTTCGATCGCTGATAATGAGGTCCCGGGTTCAAATCCTAGACCTGTTCTAGATATCCTACTCAGATTGAGTAGTAACAGTGCAATGGCATCATCATCATCATCAACCCATATTAGTCCATTGCTGGCTTCGATCAGATATCCCGCGCGGCCTCCCATAGATTCACAATGTGCATCCTGAAACCATCTGTATCAAAACATACACCGTTTGGCATGTTGGTCTACGATTTCAACTATAGACTATTTACCCGAGCAAAAGAAAGAACGTAAACAAAGAATCAATGGTTCTCAAACTTTTTTTTCGTGATATGGTATGGATTTTTGGATTTGCCTATATCTTTTTATTAGCAAGTAGGTATGCATCTTTACCACTTTATAAATGTCTTCATTCACTGCATTTAAACTTTGACAATTGTTGGCAACTCATTTTTAAAATAAAATCCACTTTTCATCTTATTGCACGCAAATTGAACTCATCCGACTGCTTATATGTAAATGTAAAGCTTTGGTGTTGTGAGGGTAGTGGCGACGCCGCCAGGCCGCCTGTGCGTTTATTTTCCTGTATTATTTTGTACATACAGCTACGTGAACGAAAAAATTTAAAAGCATGCCACACGCACGTAAATTGGCTACTTTTATTGTTTATTACAGTAAAAGCTATTTCGCTATTCGCGGGTAAAAAAATTGCGACTCGTTTCCTGTATTCGCAAATAAATATTTTGCGAAGAGAAAATTACAAAGTTTTTTAAACCTTTGTGTAAGCCAGATAATAGTAGGTTTTGTTAAAAAAACGAGTTACGTCGTGTAATTAAATAGATTTTTACAATGATTTTTTCTTTCATTTTAAGTTCTTGGAACGTATCCCCTACATTATTATACAATTTAGCGTTCCGTACCCACGGTTTCTGTATTCTCGGCATATTTCCGGAACGCGAATAAGGAGCTTGTACTGTATTATTTTAGTTTTAGTAAATGCAACGAAAGTTTGATTATCCTTGTATTTTTAGGTTCTTTTTAGTGTTTCATTGCATACAGGCGGTGCCAATATAGAACATTCTGTAGAGTACTTCGGTCCAGTCTAGGCTTCGTTCGTCCAAGGTAACATGAAAGTTTGTTCCATAAAGAACCTTTTTTATGGTTTGTTTACGTTCTTTCTTTTGCTCGGGTGAATAGACTATAGTGTCATGCACAAACTAGGTACTTTTGTATATGTTAGCGCTCGAACAGGAAGCACGCCACCCAAAATTACATAAATCACACGTCCCAGACACAAAAAAGGACGGGATTTCCTATTTTCAGTAAAGCTTTAATACATTTTTACCACTATAATGTGCTGTTTGCCTTAACCTCAAGAAATCAGCGTTGAAAATAATTTTTTGATTTGCCTATGATACGATTTTGACTTTGTTCTAAATTCATGAATAGAGAGGCTGTTTTAATATTTATTTTTATTTTATGGTTTTTGGGTGTTTATAATTTATTTTATTTAGCACATAGATTACAATAACAGAATAAAACAATTACAACTACCTATTAAATATACTTAATATCTATTTCTTAAAAATCTAAGCCGTCACCAGAAGGCAGAGTGCCCAGAATGCTGGCAGCATTGCCACGTTAAATGGCAATGCTAATTCGTTGACCGAAATAGAAGCCAGCATTTTGATCACCTGTCGACTCTATAAGAAGTTCGGGTGTGCTCCAGGTCCCCAAGGACCAAGGGTTTCAACCCCAAACGGCTCAAATAGGTAACCTCCGTCCTCCGTGTGTGTTTAGTTTTTTTATTATAAAAATACTAGTTTGCAATTATTACTGGTTCAAACACTTATAAAACAAAAGCAAAATTTATTATGATATAAAAAAAAATCTGTTCTTGTTTCGTTATATTTGTTTAGTACTGACTACAAAGAAAACTTTCTGTGACTACACTAACTACCCACATACTTACCTAACTATTTGTTATCCGAAATATTTTTTTTATTATTAATCAGAAGTAACCAAATTAATTTCAATATGATAAGTAGATACTAGGTAACGGTATGATTTTCAGATTGTTCCTATAAAAAAACAGCGTTTATTATTTTCAGGTTCCTACTTATAATTAAAATAAAATAAATTCGACTCCACTGATCTCTTCTTCCTTATGCACAGAACTTGTCACGTCTCCACGCAACTGTCTGCGTCAAACAATATCGAGTCTTATTTTTGTAAGGTCCTAGTTACGGGAGAGGCGGCGGAAACCTCCTTGTCGATGATTGCTGGACATAGCATGCTTCCCCTAATGAGCACCATAGCGCCATGTCTTCATCTTGCTGCATCCATCATATGCCTACGGTCTTTCGCTGATTTCGCGTCCTACACTACGTTACGTCTCGGTCTTCGCTCGTATACTTCACTCATACGTTGACCCCAGCGGTGGTCGGATCTTACCACGGCCTACTGCCACTTCAGCTTGCTATTAATTTCTTTGAGCTATATCGATAACTTTGGGTCTCAGTCGCATGTACTCTTTATGAATTATATCCTTCAGAGAAACTCCGAGCATAGGTCTTTCCATAGCTCGCTGTGCGACTTTGAACTGGTGGCATAAAATCCCTAAAATAAATAAAGACATAATCCTTATCCTATTGACTGTGTCCATTTAGTTTATCAAAGACAAACTTTCTTGGAATATATAAATACTGTGATTCAAGCATTCCATGGCATTTGGCGTCACATCCCAAAAAAGTAAGACTCAATAGAGCTTAAATAATAAATAAATAATAAATAATGCTGGAAAATTCACACAGCATCATCTAGCCCCAAGCTAAGCAGATATAGGTAGTGTTATGGATACCAACTTGATAACTGTACATGATACAATACACTACATAGATATTTTTTTTATTAAACGTAGAGAATATACACACCCGGATCAAAATATTTGCAGATCGTAAAATCATTTGTCCCAAGTTGGGAATCGAACCCGCAACCTCAAGCGTCGCAGGCGGACCTATGTATGTCCGCCGTGCCACATCGGTCGTCAAAATTCTGTTGCTTCGACAGCCAGGTCTCAAGGCCACTCATGGATCGCCACAGTGTCCGGTCTGCTTCGACAGCCAGTTTAGCTTGCATCCTAAGTTTGCCAAAGAGATCGTGCGTACCGTTTAGGCCACCTTTTGTACTGCCTCGATTCCTGAATCTCTGTATATTGTTCAGATAATAGATAAACAAATAACGCTGGACGAATCACACTGCAGAGATTTTTATCTTATCTCTATTTATTGATAGAGATTTTTTTTATTTTGCTTAGTAAAACACCCAGAACTCCCGGTATAAGCCACTGGCCCACTGGGGCCTACAACGGTGCACAGCGTGTGCCCCCGTGGGCCAGTGGCTAAAGCCGCAGCGCGTGCGCCCCAGTGGGCCAGCGTGGCTTATATATCTGCAGATTATAAAAACATTTGTACCGAAGCAAGAATCGAATCCGCAACCTCCTACGTCCACAGAGGCCATCAAAGATATTGTAACTATTAGTTTTGGTTCTAATCTTTTGTTTAAAAAAATACTCAAGGAAAAACAGACTGCGGAAGCCAATGGCGACTGCCACGAATAGATAAACGCCTATCTATTGTTGATGTTCGCTGCACCAGCCCCCGCTGAGAACAGGTCAAGGCCACTTTCTCTCGATCCTTCTCCAGCCAAGGCCCAGACAAACTTCACTGCACTTTCTATTTGATTTAAATAATATTTCAAATACATCCCATCATCGTTATCACTGTTGTAGGCTAGCCAGCGGTTTACGAGGTGTGATTTGTGCCGAAGAACTAGCTTCAATAAACAATAGAAAACACCCAGAACACCCTGAACAACCTGTAGATCGTACAAACACTTGTCCCGAAGCGAGAATCGAACTAGCAGCTGCAGAGGTCATCTAACTTCCACCGATTAATGTTGACGACTACAGCCTCCGTTCAGAACAGGCCAAGGCCACTTTCTCCCGATCCTGCTCCAGCCAAGGCCGAGCCACTGAACTTCACAGCACTTTCTATTTGATCTAGAGGTAGTACTGGCTATTTCAGATAAATCATGCATCCTTTATTCTTTTGTGATCACAACGACCGGGTTTTGAAGGTAAGAAGTAGGGAAATAAAATAAAAACTTTTAAAAATACGCTACAAAAAGTATAATCAGGTGGCATATTTTTCGTGTCTGTAAAACCTGGAGAAATTCGCTCGTGAACAGTCACTTGACATCACCATCATCATCAATAGCCTTTACATTCATGAAGGATGTAGTGTTCGTTTTTCGGCACTTACATACGTAGAAGACTTGTAAGGCCATTTGATGGCCTAACAACATACATACATAAACGGACGATTATTAGGTATGTAAGTTTGATAAATTTGACTATTTTCATAGACGTTTTCATACATGCAAGCTTGGCTTACTTACAAGATGATACTGTATCAAAATTTCCGGTGTTATTTATTAACAAACTTCGAAAAAAGGAAGAGGTTCTATGTTCGGCTGTAAATATGTTTTTTTATGTATGTTCGTCGATTTCTCCGTTAATTCATTGACCGATTTTCAAAATGATTTCGCTATTGTATAAATAATGATTCCGAGGTGGTCCCATAAATTTATATTCCCGTGGGATTCGTGTTGTCCCGGAAAACTAAAAACAATGTAAAATTAAGGGACGCCAAGTCGGTTTATAGTTTTTTCAATACTAATAAATTATTTCAAAACAATCAAACTATTTTATTTATCCGTCCAAATTAACCGAAGCTTCTGACCATCGTACCTTTAAAAAAAAAACCATAGTTTATTTCTATAATTTATCTGAATAGTTCATTTATACTACTCCACGTACAATGCAAGTTATGGGCGAACGTTACACAACAGATCGGTTCGAGTCCAACGGCCTACAAACTTATATCACTACACGTAATCGGATGTGATACACGTAAAGCTGCGGCTATTTTTTTTACCTACGTTGCCTCTATTATTTGTACAGGAAGCTCCATCGATAGTTCAATCTTCTAACAAAGGTTTGTCGATATTAGTGCTTGATTTTATAATGTATTGCCAGCCTAGCGTTTATCAGAGAAAAAAGGTTGATTTCTGCTAATCAGTACTTCTTTGAAGACGTAGATATTCTCCAAATAAATAATGACACAATAATTTTGACGTTATTAAAATCACAAAAACAATTCGCAAAAATATGGCAAAAATCTGCGATGTAAAATACTAAAATGCATCCCTAAAATATTCAATAGTAAATAGTCAATCCCCTTCAACAACGCTAAACAAAACCACAAAAATGAGGCAAGGAAACTAAAATATTCAGGTAACAAATACATCCAACATGGGCAAAAGAAGGCGACGATTATTTCCAAAGAAAAAACGGTCAGTTTTCCGAAGACCGCATCCCATGCGAAGAAAAATGTTGCTTCGACACAGAAGACTAAAAGCCTTCATTCACAAACACAGCCCGAAAATATACATCCAAAAGAAAATGAAGAAAGTGGTTGGAAATATATATACCGTTTCAGATAAGGTACGGGATAAAATAGCGGAGAGCACTTTGATAATGGAAAACCCATTTACAGCACAGTTTTATGAAGATCGGTGTATCATTCAGTAGACCATGTGAAGTTCGGGCTTATATTTTCAATTAATAGCTGAAGATAGACAGACATACATAGGATCTGACATGGGCTATCACTAAAGTGTCCCATACAGTAATGAGTTCAATCTCTTGTTTTCAATAGACGTAACGGCCTAAACCAAAGAAGCTACACAGTCATCAGGTTTATTTGGCATAAGCTTGTGCATAGGTTAATTTGTTCTGTAAGAAATGTGGATATTACATACTGCATTAAAACCTTTACCATAAATTTATGCTTTGTAATCATGCCCAAACAGCAAACATCCATTGCTGGACCACCTGCTCCACCTCCACAGCATATATTGGTCCACTGCTAGACCCAGGCCTCCCCCTGATAAGCGCCTTGTTCGCTTTTATCTCACGGGGGGTAATGCCAACAATCACCACGCTAGGCATGCGGGATGGGGATCGCAATTGGGTGGAAGAATTGTTCTGCAGGGAGTGCTGCTGCCCACCCCCGGTGGATTTCCCTTAGTCGCCTCTTACGACACCCACGGGAAGAGTTGGGGTTGGGGTGGCTATTGCTGAACGTGCTTTCCCAAAATTACCACGCTTGGCAGTTGGGTTAGTAATCGCAGTGGAGATGTTAAAAATACGCAGAAGGGAGCTGGCCCCTTCCTCCGGTAGGTTCCCTTAGTTGACTTTTACAACATCTGAATTGTTCCTTGCATGTCGATTCGACTAACGATGTCTCGTTTTTTCTTGGTACAGTCGGCAGGGCGTAGGGAAAATGAATAAAAACTGTATAAGGCTGATAAAAATACATTACCATAATTGATTTTTTTTTAAATCAAAATATTCTTATAATTAATAAATAGAATAATAAATCATTGATAACAAAATACACACATCCCAAGGCCTGAGTTGGAAGGTTCGATTCATGCGCCGCAAACGCTACGAAGACCATTAACTAAAAAAAAACAATTAAACTATCAAATATTTTGCCAAGTTTTATGACTCAGAATGCATGCAGGGAAAGGTATGTTTTGAAACATCATGATCATTAAAAAAATATTTATTTAAAACTATGGTGGAGTTACGCTTTTGTACCATTATTTTACTCTAGGAATAAAATTTAAACTGGAACTAAAAATAACTAAGTTAACATCATCTCAATCTCAGCCTATTGACCCCACTGCTGGACCCCAAATATCATCACAATGATCGGTCCTGTGCTACCCGCATCCAGTTAACTAATAAGGTCACAGTTTCCCTTTTTAGTTAACGACCACTAAATCTTCCCTAACTAAGTCACTACTATCTGAATCACTTCGAACTGAACCTAAATCATTCCTGATTAAGTTCCCTCTTACTAAATCCCCTTTCATGTTGTCCACTCTTACAAAATCACCTCTAACCGGATCTCTTACCAAACCGTCTCTGTAAAAGTCACTCCTTACTAAATTCCCTCGAACGTTATCTTCTCTATGCCATTTTAAATCACCTCTGAATAAATCGTCCCTTAAGTTGGCTCTCACTAAATCTTCTCTCACTAAATCCCCTCTCACGAAATCTTCTCTGACTAAATCATCTCGTAGTAAATCCTCTCTACCAGAGTCACCCCGTCTGTAATGTTCATCGTTGTAGTAGACATGGTCTTCGCTCTTGGACGGTACTTGTATGATTTCCACTTGTGTCTTGGAGTCATCTTTCCGATGTTGGTAGCCATGGGAGTGGTCGAACATGCCTTTGAGGCTAAGCACTGAGGCCATCACGGTTGAGAAGAAACCCATCATGAGGCCTGAAATAATTGTACATGTGTAAACTTATTTTCTGGTATTTAATCTTGGCTTTATTGGTCGTTTAGGTATATAGTTATTCTGTGCTTGTAGGAAGCATATGCCCAGCAATAGACGTTTTCAAAAACTCCAAGGCGCTTTTTATCCAGCACTTTTTATCCAGGAAAAACGTACGCGTCGTGGCGGCAGCGGACAGATACTAATCACACTAATAAAAGCAAAAGTTTGGATGGATGGATGGATGTATAATACTTCTTCTCGCCAAACTACTGAATAGATCGGACTGAAGTTTTGCGAGAAATGAGGGGATAACTAGACCTGGAATATTTACTTTCTCATAAATCAGTTCCCATGTGATAAAAACCATGCGTGCCAAAACCGCGGGCAGAAACTAGTATAGAATACATTATGGCGACCTTCAGCTTGTCTTAGATGGTTTTTCCCTGTTCCCGATACATTATCATGAGCAATGATAGTTACTAAAACTTTGTGGGACGAAAATTCAAGGCAGTTTTTCTTACCTTTAGCAGACAAGAAAGCTAACGCCTTCAAAGCAATAGGAATGAGCAGGCTTTTCGCTGCTAGGAGGCCGAGGATCAGAGGTATCATGTACCGCTTATGCATTTTCACATATGGTTTCATTTGTCCTTGCCGCCTGTAAAGTGAAAGACGATGCAAATTAATACTAAACACTAGCTGTTCCCCGCAGCTTCGCCCGCGTAGAAATTGATTTAACCTTCCCTGGACTACGACAAGCATTTCAAAACCAAAATCAGCTAAATCGGCCCAGCCATTCTCGAGTTTTAGCAAGACAAACGAACAGCAATTGAAAAGTATATATATATATATAATAGAAGATTTGCACCGCTAAAATGTTAAATACTCTATTCTAAAACCATTATACTATTTCACAGTAGTATTCTATTGATTGAATGCTAACTACAATTTTAAAAATTGGTGTTGATATGGATCAGTTGAGCTACCTGTAGATTGTTTGCAACAGTCTGCAGTTTGCTTAATTGTTTCAATTGTAAATACTAGTTCTAATTTGTGTTTATTATTTGATTGTAATTTTGTTTGCTAATAAAGGCTTGTTATATAAAAAAAATAACTAAATTATTATAAAATTTTACGATTATGTTAAATGTTTACTGTAACTACGATGCAAATTAATATTAAACATTTGCACGACTTACAATTATGTCAAATACTCTATTCTAAAACTATTATTGTTAACCTATAAAATAATACTATTTCATTTCCTTTCATTTACAGTCTATTGATTGAATGCTAACTAACCCACCCAGTGTTTAGACAAACCTAACATGGGCTTTAAGGCACTGTTAACTAAGTTATTTAACTTATTTGAAATGAATAAATGATCTATCTATCAAAAACTCTGGTTGCTAGAATAACTCACGAGCGAAGCGAGGCAGATTATAGTATTTGAGAGGAATTTATACATGACTAAGACAACTTCATCCACGAGGTGAATACTCTACGTTTCACACTTTCTGCTAGAAAATACATACAGACGAAATTAGAACCTCCTCCTTGTTTTGAAGTCGGTTAATATAAAGAAACTATAATAGGTAGTTCCGTGGCATTTTTTTCGCGTTCTGATGTTAGTTCGAGTTTCGAAGAAGATCTCATTCTACGGGTTTCCTTCATCAACTGTGTGTTATGATGAAGATTTGGAAAAGCGTAGCGTCTCTACCGTACCCAAAAAACATAACTTCTAGTCGAGACAAACCGATCCCATTGCTCAGATACTCTAACAATAAAACTTGGGTTTCTTTTACCTTCTCTTTTTACCTCCATCTCCACCCATTTGCTGATCCCCTCCTCCCTTGTTCAGGAACTTGACGATGCATTTCTTGACACCTTTGCTTTTTCTCTTCTTGTGCTTCTGTGATTTCTTAGCCGTTTTGAAGGTGCGTAGTTTTGGTGTCGTCACTTCTACTTGGAACCCCCTCGGGTTTTCCACTTCACCTGAAACTAAGCAGTCGAGTGGATAAAGATTTATACGTTATCAAAACGGTTTACATTAAAATTAAAAAAAAAACTAGGAGGAAACAGCAGTTTGTCCATTAATTTGATTGGAGAATGGTAAGAATCGGAATAAAGAAACAAGAAGAAAGAGACACATAACAGTGGAATGAAAGATGGACATTGTCGTGAATCACGTAATAAAACAATTTTAAAAAGCTCATAAACCATTATTCGATAATTCATCTGTGGAAGCAAAAAACGAGTGATCGTGATGATGAATAAAGAGTAACCCAAAACTTTGTGTATCAGTCATCGATATACTACATGTACTACGCACGTATCAGTGCTTTCAAAAATTAAAAAAATAATTGTAATCATTTTAACAAATTATAATATTATCAAATATCCTAAAATAAGCTACCAAGTGCGAGTCGACTCGCACACGTAGGGTTCCGTACCGTAAAAATCAGGCAACTTTTTCAAAGAACATTAAATATTCACTTGTTTGGAGACCCCTTTAAGTTTTCAGCTTTATTTTGTTTTTAGTATTTGTTATTTCTTGCAGTTGAAGTGTTACTTAATTATAGAAAGTTTCATGGGTCTACCTATTGTAGTTCAAGTTATACAGCGTTGACAAATTAAGAGCAAAAATAGCCCAAAAAATCCCGTTAGTTGTATGGGCGCCCCCTATGAATAAAAATAAAATAATTTGTTGTTCAGCGGCAAGAGAAATACACATCCTCTGAAAATTTCAATTGTATACCTCTTACGATTCATGAGATATAGCCCTGTGACAGACGGACGGACGGACGGACGGACGGACGAAAGGACTGCGGAAGCTTAGTAATAGGGTTCCGTTTTGACCCTTCGGGTACGGAACACTAAAACACTTACGGAATGTCGGGAGTCCGCGACTCAAAAACTCACCTTGTAGAGATCTCGGAGCAAAGTTGTGAGAAAGCAACCATTCTAAAGGCTTCGACGTATTTATTCTGTCGTTGTCTTTGGGACCGAAACCGAATAGTGCTTCCGTCTTCACGATCCCGTAGTTTGAATTATTTATAAGTCCTTGCGAGTACGAAAGCATTTTTTTTTTTTTACGTTAAGTTCAAGATTTTTATCGTTGGACTACACATATGTAGGATATACAATGTTAGGTTGATTATGGGCTGTATTTTGAGCCGTTTTGTTGGTATCAAGCATTTTGTTATATTTTATTTTTCATTTCCTTTACTTTATCAGTTATTACTATTACTTTCTATGACAAAGATAAAAATTTGATGCAACGCAGATTGGTGGCAGCTCATTTTTTTTAAAGGTTTTCTTGTCGTCGACGAATATTTTAATTGCTTACATATAGTACTACCTCTATATACTATATATAATGTTAAAACACTCTACATTTTCTTTATTCTATTCACTTATATAATTTTAATTGATTTTGCACGAATTTATATTACCAGGTGCTTGCACTATTTTCTACGTCTAATCAACAAAGCCTAGTGTATGCAAATGCATAAATGTCAACTTGCACTTGGGGTTTTATGCGAGTCGAATCGAGTTCATTATGGCCTATGAAGCATTGCTTTTTAATGACACCTTACAGTTTTAATTACAAGCGATTATCGCACTAATTGTCTAAGAAAGTTTATGAAATTTCTAGGTTTTTTCTTTGTGACCTTATTTGCAAAGTATTCATTTGTTTTCATATTTATGAAAACCTATTGTACACTCATAGAAATATCAGTCGGTTCCCTAAAAATAGCGATGTACATAATTTGAATACAAGAAATAAACATAAACTCGCTGTGCCCACAACTAGACTACACAAAATCAATGTATCTTTTAAAGGGCAATGTATACGCTTCTAAAACAAAACTCCTAGTGAGTTGCAAAAATTATCAGTAAATAAATTCAAACAAATTGTCAAAACCTTCTTGTCTAAAAAGGCCTACTATAAAATATTAGATTATCTAGAGGATAAAAAAGCGTGGGACGGGATTTGCTCCAACTCGAAAAATAACAACTAACTAACAGTCTAAAAGTTTCTTCGTCGCTTCTTTACTTTAGTCTACATACCGAAGCGACTGAAATAAAAAATATCACTTTATTTCCGTGTCAGTGTTTAATTATTAAGAATTTGACCTTTTCTAAGTATACATTTATTGTATTTATGGAAATAAAGAGTTTTTGTCTTTGACTTTGATTTGGATTATGTGGTATATAAAGGAAACAGCTGCGTTACACTAAACCCATCCATCCTGTAATTGACGTTTGAAAACCATTTCATGACCTTCGCGCGTTTCTTCAACACAATAGATACATTCCCAGCCTAATATGAAGTCCACGAATCCCTTCAATTTATTTATTTATTTTTGAACATGTTATACAAGTTCTTAGATAAGTCACACTCAAATTTTTACCTTATATAGCTATTTAACATCTACATTCCTTACCATCAGTACATACCTCATCACAAAATATGTTTTTATCAGCTAAAGCTTAGACAATTGACAGGAATCAGTGATTATGACAAGTACAAGGAATTACTGTACCTAGCCGAGGGCTGAAGACATGCATAGAAGAAATTGTCTGTTATCAAATGAACAGGATCTTACATTAAGGTTAGAATGCTTTGGTCAAGTGTGATGACGATCTGCGAAGGACTGCAAGGCGAGCTAATGACACATGTCTACAGCAGTGCACTCGTATAGGCTGATGGATAATAATGGAATTGCCATCGTGGCCCAAGCGATGATGTCATAGTAATGATGTACTCGTAACTCTCGAACTAGAGATGTACTCGTAACTCTTCCAAGAATTAAAATTAAAAATGTTTTAATTTCCATCGGGCGCAGCGGGTTTCATCCCCCAAACATTTAATGTACCTACACAAGTTGTCTGGTAGAGATTGCTCTTAATTGCAAGGCTAATTAATTGTCTCTATGTTACGTATGATATTAAATTTATTTTTTCAAATCGTTTATTGTACGTTATTTACAAAGTGGAGATACATAAATTACCTGTATATGTATACATACATTTTTACAATGTCATTAATATACAGCACATTGCGTTAAAGTGATACTAGAATTGAATTAACAAAGAAAATTTCAATTAAAGGATGCCAACCAATACATCTTAGTTAGTTTAATTTCATGTGTCGAGCTCCCAGGCCCTTTTGTCATGCAGAAAGTCTTTAACATCATGGTAAGGTTTTTATAAAGTAAATTTTTAAAATTTATTTTCTGATTTATTTTTTATAATAGTTTGGTAATTTGTTATATAATTTTATGCCAAATAAATAACTTACCATAATAAAGTTCCCAATCAATCAAATAAAGTTTCTTATTATGCATGTTTTTGTCTACTTCTTGAATTTGCCTAGTGGGGATTGACGATACTGTGTGAAATATATGGCGTGTTTTAAAAAACGATAAACCGACTTCAAGATCCGGATAATATTCATCTATGTCCCGGACGAACGAAATCAACCCTCCCTTACTTTCCCTGACCGAAGGTTTATGTTCACGTGCAAAAAATGTACATTACACTGGCGACATCTAGTTATAATTCAAGTCTAATTTAGTTTGATGACACATGGATGAAGCTGTTGATGCCCGTTGCCATGGAAACCATTAATTAGGTGATAATGAAATTACCACATTCTGAAGAATTTTTACAAACCTACGTTTTACGGCGCATATAGCAATTCCTCGAGAATCAAACTTATAGGATACCACTTCAAAATCAATTTTTGATACAACAACGAAAGAATCATCAAAATCTACTAGCAATTGGCGCAGGTATCACCAAAACTATTGTAGCTAGTCGTGATTCCCCAAAAATATTAAAAGGTTTTTTAAGTTTAACGTGATATAATCCCTCGGGAATATAATTATTATGGTACCACCTCGGGATCATTCTCTATACAATAGTGGAAGAATCAGTAAAATCGGTTACCCATAGGCGGAGATATCAAGTAACATACTTACATTAAAACATAAAAAATATACAGACGAACTGAGAACCTCCTCTTTTTTGAAGTCGGTTAAAAAGATCAGCATCTTTATTTAACTGTCCCTTTAGGGAAATAAAGTCTTCGGATAACTTCTGTCTTATTCGTTACAGATGCTAAATTTAGTATTATTATTTTACAATGGTGGCCCAGAGTCGCTCAAAGACAATGACAGTCCACCAGCCCCGTGGTCAGACGACTTCAGTAGGATAGCCGGGAAGGAGTGGACGAGGGTGACATAGGACCGGACAGAATGGCGTAATTGAGAGGAGGCCTGTAAATACCCGGTGTGTGCTTATATGGGCTGAGTAGATTATTATAAGAGGTTAGTATATCTAACTGCCAAGCCTCGGCAGTGCGACTTGCAGGGTTGCGCCGCCGCAACACGAACGTGGAGAAGGACATCTGCGTCTTGGGCTATGAAAGTGTTAAAGCAGGCAGGGCAAGGAGAGGCCTTTAATTAATTATCTTCTCTTCTTTATATTCTTCATTAATTAATTATGTCAGGAGAATCAAACAGCTTCATTTTTTTAATATTAAAAGCGCTTTACTATCACCATTATTATTAACTTTAACAGCATCTGGCAACTGGTAAAGTCCACTGTTGGACTTAGATCTCCCCTGATAAGCGCATTGTACTGGGCTGTTGTACTTATGATTTATTAATCAGATTAATAAAACTCAGTAGCCAAATAAATCATTGTTTATAATTTATCCAACATTTAAATACTTATTTCATTCAATACAAACTGCCTATTTTATTGGTAACTAACTTTAATTAATAAATAATTAATTATTCAATAAATAAGCTATGTTAAACATAAAACTACGGAAATATTTTACAATAGTATGAGCCTTAACAGTTTTCGAAAATACTGAATAAATTATTCGAAATTGATACAAAACAAATTCTGAAATGGATTTTTGCTGGAAAATCGGTGGAGGTTTCTAACATCCAAAAAGAAGTAGGATCTAGCTTGAGCAAAAATGATTTGAAACGATATCGCTAACTAGTTTGGATGGCAACTGCGAGTTCATCGACTTTATTCTACTCTGGTTGTAAAAAGAACAAAAATGTAAAATTACAATTACTCTTCCCCTCAACAATGTCTTGTATTCCTTCCGAGTCGCAGAGATACTGACGGTGCTGTGCAAATTGTTCAGCATTATTTATTAATTTATTCCGTCTACAATCATTAACAACGGGATAATATGTATATTTACCATGAGTTTTGAGCATTTAGTATTTTACATTTATGATCTCTCCAAACCAGATGCTTATAATTTTAATACCCCCCCTTTTGTAGACCCATCACAGCTGCAAACAGAGCGAAGAAGAATCCAGCCATTCCCGTTGCACCAACCAGCAGTATCAGTCCTACCACCATAACGGGTATCAGTGCCGCGTACTTCAGTTTATACGCCAACAGCAGAGGAAGCATGTATTTCTTCAATTTCTTTGGCTTCAGTTTCGGTTTTTTCGGCTTTTTGCTGTCTTTTGGTTCTACTCCATTTTCGAGTTCTTCGATCTCGTATTCACCGTCGTCATCATCATCATCATCGTCATCAACGCCAAAGTATTCTGGAATGGAAAGAAACATAGAAGTTAGTTTACGGTTTAACTTTTTCTGTTCGCAGTTACGCTTAGATTTTACGAGTAAGGTATTTATTATTTATAGTTTCAGAACTATACCAATTCGGCTCTTAAATCCTAGCCTTTTTTTGTAAACCAAATAAATATAGGAGGAAATTATTTTACGAAACTCAAACAAATTATCGGAGCAAATCGCAGAAGTTGGAAACAGTTTATGATTTTGAAAGTTTTCATTCGTCTCTCTGTCGTCTCTCTCTCGTTTTCGAACTTACAATTAAATCTTTTAGCATTATGTGTTATTGAAGTTTGCTTTTAATGTTAAGTATCTAGTTGTTGTGGAATGCCCTACCAGAGTCTATTAGAAAAGTGATATCCTTACCAGTTTTCAAAGCTCGTGTCAAGGAGTTTTTCCTGTTAGAAAAGTGAATATTGGTCTATCTGTTCAGGTATCTTTGTAGTTTATTTTTGTTATTTATATATTATTTACCTATTTATATATAGTTAGGTATTTGTTATTGTTCTTGTTTTTAGGTATTTATAATGTTGTCAAAATTTATTTAAAATTATCTTTGGTACACCCCCTCCCTTTCTTAAATTCACATAATTATTTCCATCCAAAGGTTGCCTGGAAGAGATCGCTTCTAAGCGATAATGCCGCCCATTGTACTTGTGTCTTATGTAATGTCTTTTGTATTGTATTTTTGTTGGTGTACAATAAAGTATTTTTTTATTGTAATGTATATCTTTCTGTTATAGTTATCAGTTTTTGTTAATATGTCATTCGTAATAGTCATTGTGACACAAAATATCTTGGATTTTATAACCGAGTATTAAGGTATATAATAGTAGGTACAGACAGCATCATCAACTATGACTGGGCAAAGGTTGTTGAGAAGACTAAAAACCTGATTATGGAACATTTTGACCGAGATATCAGGATTGATCCTGTTATTCATAATAATATAATTATACATGTAGGCGAAGATGATGATGAAGACACCACCTCCACAAGCGAATCGGAGTCTGATTAATATTCTGTACGCACATTCAATTCAATGTACTTTATTGCATAGAAATACAGATTGTAACTTTGTAAGAATAAATAAAACAATTTTATTATATTAATATTACCTTTTTTTGGTTTCCACTTAAATTACTAAAATATAAATTTTAAATGATTCCGCCAATTTAAAACGAAAATAATCTTAAAAATAACGCGGCTTCATTTTGGAGGAACGGTAAAAAACTCAGTGTTATGTTGTGCCCATCACTAGTCGTGACTAACTGATAGGTGTCGAACGCATTCTCTGAACGGCCGAACTATAGTAACCCTCTAGTGGTAGAAGGTAAACGTTAAAAGGGTTACTATGATGCTGCTCTCCTTAAACCTAACATTTCAGCTCCAGCTCTGTTGTTTTGGGGTGAAGGAGTAGCTAATGTTTACTTACTGTTAATTTCTATTTATCTATTATATACGATATCTCAGATATAGACTAAGAATAAATACTATCTACTCCTATTAAAGGTGCACTTAAATTTTTGTCCTTTCGACCTTCCTTTTGAACTTAAAATAGCTCTTTCGAGAAGAGCTATTTTAAAAAACTGTCTTTTCAAGGATCCTCATGAGAACCGTATTACGATGCATCGCTACAAAATACTTGGTTAATTTTCACGCAAAGTTACGGACGGTAAATAATAAATATATGTACATAAAAATTATAATCACATGCGTGTAAATAATTAAAGAGACATATTAATTATAACATCGCTAAGCTAATTGCATCCCTGACAAGATCTGCAGTAAATTCTTTGTTTGAAAGCTAGATATGATGGTTCTGCGTGTGTTTTACGATATTTGTATATATACTAGTTTCTGCCTGCGACTTCGCACACCTTTTTCCTGTACTTATAAATGCAGCTCTTACTACATCCACGGTCTGAGTTGGAGGGGCCGATTCTTACGCCGCGACCACCACGGCTAGAAAGCTCCTATTTGTCCCGAGGCGAGAATCGCTCCCACAACCTCCTGCGTCGCAGGCGGACCATCGCCCGCTGCACCTCTGATGTCCAGTGTCAGATGTCTGAGCTAATGCAGTATTGGCCGCTTGTGGGTATTTTTGATCCCGAGTCTCACAAAACTACTTGCATGAAAAGTCAAAGACTCAAGCTAGTGTCTTCATAAGGAACCTGTCACTTTCCGTCTGCGCTTGAACGAGCAACATGGAACTAGCATGAAACAACCGGTGCGTGTGGCATGTTGCGTGAATAGGAAACGTCTGCGTATCCGAAGTGTTTACATTTTTATGATATCGATTAGCCTGGTGTGTCTATAATTCAGCTGGGAAAATATTACAAGCAAGGCAAGGCCTCCTTTTGATAAAGCTTGAATCCAGGATTAAAACTGAAAGTGCTTTATTTCATAAAAACCTTGCAGGACACTAGGACACGTCAGTGTTTCAAATTACTATAAGGCTAGGAAATAAAGGTGGTCCCGTTGATTTTTTGGTCACTTCAATATTCGGTAAAATAAAGAAGTAAACAAGAAACCTTTGCCTTGTTAGCTATGGTGGAGGGACCAGAAGAAGCCCTTGCGATGATACGTCCGGTGTTTTTGTGACCTATACTTTTGTGATGGTGATTTTAATAACAAGACATCCTCCAGACCTCATGATTGAAAATAATCATCTACCATTTTTAACGAGTTCGTTGGCAAAATAGTGTTAGTAAAATTTATATTTCCACTGAAAGGGCCAAATCTTTTTGGACGCGGTCTTTACAGTCTAGTCTTATTGCTCGGACATTGTTCTCTGAGCTTATAAGTTATAATGCTTTAGAACACCCCCCTCACCCATATCAACTTTAGACCCAAATAAATAGGGGATCTAAATATGTGGTCCTTATAAACAAAGAATATTATATTTAAAGAATAGAAACAAATAAACCGCCAAGTGCGAGTCGACTCGTACACAAAGGGTTCCGTACCGTAAAAGTCAGGTAATTTTTTCAGAGAACATCGAATTTCCACTAGTTGGGAGACCCAGTTAGTATATATGTTCAACTTTATTATATTTTTAGTATATGTTGTTACTGCAATTGAAAGTTTTCTTATTTGTATAAAGTTTCATGTGCCTATAGTGGTTCAAGAGATATAGCCAAGACAAACGAAGAGCAAAATTGCCCAAAAAAATCACGTTTTTTGTATGGAAGCCCCATTTAATTTGAATATATATTTTATTTTATTATTTGTTGTTATAGCGGCAAGAGAAATACACGTTCTCTGAAAATTTCAACTGTCTATCTCTTACGGTTCATGAGATAGAGCCCTGTGACAGACAGACGGACGGACAGACGGACAGCGGAGGCTTAGTAATAGAGTTCCGTTTTCACCCTTCGGGTACAGAACTTTAAAAAATACTAGTTTTTACAATAGAAACAGTAAAAAAAACTCTAAAATCTCTTTCGCTTCAATTACCTACAAACCAATTGCAATGTTCTTCTGTCTCCCATACAATTTGAGGGTAATAACCAATCTTTACCCATCGTTGACGTTGCTGTACATAATGCTGCGCGGCAACCGCGACGGGCGGTCGACCGATGCGATGGATATTTGCGTTGATCCAAGCGGAAATAATAGTTGACTTTATTGAAATTCAGGGCTCCGATACAAAGTCACTCAGCTACGTTTACACAGAAAGCAGGAATGTTGTGCTTGAAGATTATCGGTTCGTTGCATTTTACGGACATTCTTGACATACGTTTCTTAGGACACGTCACAGTTAACTAACGAAGCCGCTGATCTCCAACTATCTTTTAGAGAACACCACCCTAAGGGCCCTATGTCAGCACAACACCACAGTGATGTCGCTGGCAACGTATCCAAACTGTTTTATGGCAAACGACGTTGTCAAATTGTCGCCAAGTGAGTTAGCTGACTTACAATACAGAATAATTAGTTTCGATACATTGCCAGTGACGTCGCCGTGGCAGCGTAGCGTTGACGTAGGGCCCTAAGCCCCCGTCGTTATGCGGCATTCTGAAACGTTAATAGATTTAAGTGAAGGTTAGTAATTGTCAAACCGTTTACAGTTTTCATTAATATTTGTAGAGATTACTCCGATGATATAACACATTTTTGATATCAGTGTATCCAGTGTAGCATTTATTATTTCTAGAATCGATAGCTGATTTGACCAAACATAAGAATCTAAAATCTAAGATACGATTGTGTAAACGGGTGTAACATAAGAAGATCAGTTAGAAACTATTGGAAGAATTTCAACTTTGATCAGAAAGGTCAAGATAGAAAACAAAGCGAAAGGGAATCTTCAGGAATGTACTACCATACTGAATTATTTGTTGATCTTTAGAACTGAAATCGGATAAAATCTATTACTGCCTAGCACCTTAAGATTGCTTAGGAGTTTGGTAAGGTTGGCCTAGCAATGAACTTATTTAGAGATTTCTGGTTTCTTGTTGTTGTAAAAACTAAGATAAGATAAAGATAAAATACATTTTATTTACCCAAAAAACATAATAGCATAACAAAAGTAAAGTACATTAAAAGGAAGGGTAAAAAGGTGTCCCTAACTCAGCATTTTGCAGTATTAGGCATTTGCCCAATACTGCGCTGGTTTTCAGTTAGGGCCCTTACGGAGTGACGGCACAGTAGGTAATTAACATTATTACACATGATTTACGGAACATTGAACAGAATATAATACAATAAAAAGATTACAGATACACTTAGGAAAAACAAGCTATAATTACACTCAGATTTATGCTCACTACACCAACTGACTTGTTTTCGTCGCGACACTGACAAGTGTGCAAACAATGATCTCATGAGCGCAGCGTAATGCGAACATGATGCAGAGCCAAAAATAAAAGAAGAAGAAGAATCCGTTGGCTTTCAACCAAAGAGAAAAAAGTAGGTACTAACATAAATGTCAAAAAATGCTGACATCGTTCAGCGCGCCAATATTAATCGAAAAGAAATCCAGTAATTTTTAACAATTTTTAAAGGTAACTATTTGAGAACGATTAAAACATTGAGTGACAAATTATGGAATCCAAGGAAATACAACAGGACGTATTAACTACCTACAGTGTAGGTACCTCATTTTTATACCTGTAGGAGTTTCTGTTCAGTAATTAGGAGTTTCTTGAGTTGATTTCTAAAGGTGTATAATGATTTAGCAGCCCTTGCCGGAGGCGGGAGATCATTCCAACATTTGGAAGCAGAATATTTGAAGGATCCTCTAAAAGCCATAGTCCTGTGCTTCGGCATGCAGAAAACCCAAGAGCATGCTCTGCTAGGATATCTTGACTTGTCCCTTGCCCAAACTAGCTTGTCAGCGAGGTATGTAGGACACTGTCTGTTTATGACCCCAAAAATAAGCACTGCCAGATGTAGCCTTCTTCGAGCTGACATTTTTAAGATATTAGATGAGTTTAAGAAGGGAGTAACGTGGGTCCGTAGTGGGATGTGGAAACAATAGCGAGCACATGCATTCTGGACCCGCTGTATCAAGTTCTGTGATCTTTTCAAAAGACATGGTCCATAGACCACATCGCAATAGTTCAGCTTTGATAGCACTAGGGACTCACATAAATGTATTCGGACTGCTTCATTGAGGTATGGACGAATTTTATACAGAAGCTTTAAACGGTAGAAACAATTCCTCACACACTCTGCAACTTGACTTTCAAAGAGTAGATTGGAGTCCATGAGAACTCCAAGATTTTTTGCTTGTGTTACTTGCTCTACAGTAACATTTCACAAAACTGGTACAAGCTACTAGCTTTTTGTGTAAATGCATCCTTATTCTGGTGAATCGGTGAGAGTGGTGGGCGGACGTGACAGATAATGTCAATGAAATAGTAGGTTTGGTTTCTGGGACAATTCGATCAAAAATATGGGACGTTCTGTGGTTTTCCCATTTGCTTGGTAACCAAAACAATGACATCAAAAATCATAAGCAATGATTAAATTAAACAGATCAACAAATAAGTGGTGGCTTCGTACCTAATGATGATAAGTAAGGTTTACTAAAGTACTCAAGACCTGCTAAACCATATCCGGAAAACACACCCTTATTTTTCCGGATTTTGCGACTAAACCGTTTATTTTATGGTTTGCTTTTTCACTGTCAACTTTCATTTTATCTCAACTTATACTGATGTATGTGCTGCATGTTACAATTAGTGTTTCTTTATCTCATCTTATTAGATAAAAACACTAAGATTAAGACCGGATCCATAATTTATTTGGATTCAACAAGCCGGTACTTAGATAAGGCGTCCCGTAGGAATCATCTACTTGTATGCTAGTTGTTGGCAGCTACTCGTATAGGTACCTACTACAAAGCAATACGATGATGAATACGATAATCATGATGATGATGATGACGATATAGATTCTAGGTCAAAATTAATAAATGAAAATGCAGAAAACGGGTGACATATATAAACAATTGGATTTTCATTTCAATAAAAATTATACTTTGATAATTTTTGTTTGAAGAAAGTTTTGCTTGGTTGCTTCCCAAAAATCATCACGGTCAATTTGTTTCGAAGTTCATTTCCTAAAGCTATCGAATAAAACTCGTTATGAACTTTGGTAAATAGAGCATCACTGATCTTTTAAAGAAATGTAACATCCAAAATGGTGACAAGCAATGATAAATCTTCAAAAACCTTTAATGCTGTCACATTTCCAAAGCTAATAGGATGTAATCTTTCAGCGATTGCTTAATATTATAATATTTCTTGTTCTGGATTTTGATTATGATAATGATTAAAGGTGGTTGGTTTAAAGTTTAAGATACTAACCCCCGATAGACCTCCTCTGCGCGGCCGCCTCAACTTCCGATTCCTCGACCTCCAACCGGCTCGTGTCTAAGGACCTCTTCTGAAACTCATCATTCCTTATCAAGGGTATCGCTTGCGGCTTGAACCGTTCCTCTTCCGTTCCATTACTTTTCTCTTTGGAAATTGAATAATAATTGCCAGGGAAAAGTATCTCAGATTTGTACTTCTTAGCATTGTCATAGTAGTCAGTTTCAGGTCTGCTCTGTTGTCTTCTAATCGGGAGAGGTACGGCGCGGGGTTTGAAAGCATAGGGGCGGAGGAGCTTAGCAGACCTCGCCTGGTTAGCGTAGTTCGACGGTTGGATCACAATAGAAGCACTGGTCACGTTGAAGACAGACGAGCCGTCACTCACACTGGAAACAGACCAAAGCTTGGTCAGCTTATTGTCGTAATCCTCAGCAGACACTGCCAGAAGGCAAAACAACAAAGTCACACACTGCATGGCTAATCAGTCAGTTCACTTTCCTTGATTATCACTTAGAACATCCCCGTCGTCAGCATTTTGTTGCAAGCGGTCGCGTAAAACTGAATCACTGGCGTTGTTCGTCGGTAGTTTTATACATGTGTAAGTAAGTTGCGTTTTTCCAGGTGGTTTCCGCATGGACGGCTGGCTTCCTCGGCGGGCTGCGATACCGATTTGGCAGAAATAGTCACAAATATTCGGCTGTAGCGTCTGTGATGCGCCGCTTCCTACGATAATGGTCCAGTCATCAGATGCGGCGAAGCAACAGGTATTGCGATCGGAAGATCGTTAGCAGAAAGTGTTCGTAATAAGCTGAGCAAAAAAATTGTTGCAGTTTTGCTAATCTATGAAGTTACACGCAAAGTGAAGTTGCATCGTAAAAATTTACGGTGTCTGTAAAAATCTAAGTCATAATGAAATGTTGGTATATTAATGGATTATAAAAAATATTTTATGTATTTATCTATCCATTAATATATATTTTAAAAGGCTTGTAAAATAGGTCTGTTTGTTTTTTCGGACAGTTCCAAAATAATCTGTAATTTATAAATTATTTTAAACCTCAATGCTCAAGTATTATTGTTTTTTATGATGCTAACCAACTTATGATCAGGCTTTCCACCGGTGGGGATAATTTTATCATGATATCGTTATTTTCATGTCGCGATTTATTATGATTTTGAAAGATTTAATTTGGAAAGTGACTTGTTACTGTTACGTATTACGAGATTGGTGAAGTTTATATTGCCACAATTGTTTATAACAATACGAGTAAATTAATAACTTTTTTCCGACTAATCAATGGTCGATCTGGTTAGTACAAAAATAAATTAACCTAATTTGGTAGCACTAAAAATTTCGGTGTCCTTTTCATTTCGATTGTAAAAAAGAGAAGGCAACATTTTTAGTGCCATAAAATATCTTTACTGAAAGGTAAGATGCCAACAGTCCTCTGGCCGATGTAAATCCGATAGCAGCAGATGTACCTCAACGACATTTGTAAATACCGACGCCGCGTACGCTGCGTACGCTCCGATTCCGACCCAGTAGACACGTTACTGAAGGTAGATACAATGAAGTAGAGTAGCATTTTCCGAAAATGTTTGACATGCGGCAAAAACTTAAAGTACTCTCGGGATTTTTCCACAAAATAGCGTGTGAACTGTGAATAAATTAGATCTAATTTATTCACAGTCTGCAGTTAGCTCAATTTTGGAGTTGTTACTACTAGTTCTATTTTGTTTATATTCTTTGATCGTATTATATAAATTATTGAAGAAGATGAAATAGTAATTAAAGATGTATTCATTAGCAAAACCAGTTCGACAGAACACGCTTGAAAACAATGAACTCAAAGAGTTATCTACGTATGGGAGCAAAATACAATCTTTGCTATAATCTTTTGTTTTATTGTGTCGCGTATAAGATAAGACTAAACTGTATATAATAACAACGTGCGTGTATAATGACGCGTGTGAGATAGCAAGCAGTGCAATGTGCGTTTTCTGCACTTGGTATCATTATCACGTCCTATTTATTTTACCGCATATATTTTTTTTTATTTACTATGAATGATGTGGAGAAATAATATAAAGAAAAAATATAAAGATTTTTGTATGGAGAGTGGCCCCTAACATTCGTTTATTTTTTTTCCAAATCGCCGCACTCAATTAATTTTTAAAAAGCATATAAATTAATGTTCTAAAGCGTTAGGTTTCTAAGATATTCACAAATGAAAATAACTATATTTTTTCATGATATATGAATATCTCAGAAACCTGACGTTATGTCACATGAAGTTGATAAAGGAGTTTGATGATTTTGGCCCTAACATCGGTCACCATTTGTTTGAGTAGTTAAGCACTATTTTGAAATACTCAGTAGTGTGCGTGCGTGTTAACGCACACATTCAAAGACATGCCATAGTCGACACCCAGGGAATCGATACCGGGGTAACAAATCGATTTTGGTGTTAGGGCATATTTAACGATTTAAATCTTTGTTTTTACCTGCGCATTCGACACAACAATACACAATCGTTCTCGTAACCGCGCTCAACTAGAATAATTAATTAATTCTACGTAGCTGGTGACGATGACGACTGGTATACTTGGATTCATTTAGGGTTTCGAAGATCGGAGATAGGTTCCGAAACCCTGCCTCGCTTTTTTTGTCCTGTTTTAGTTTTTATTATCTCAGCAACTGCAGCAGCAAATAACTTGAAATTTAAATTAATAATACCTTTCTGTGCATACAGATTATTTATTTATTTATTTTCAGATTAAAAGAAAAAAAAACAAAAATTCCATTGATTTCATTTATTCAGGAAAAGCCAACGGCTACAAAATATATAGTTACATAACTAGATTAGGTATACATCAAACATGATAATCTTAGATAATAATGCAGCCCACGACGCAATTCACAGATTGCTTTATAAAGGAGTTACTAAAAAAATCCGCTAAAGTTTATAAACAACCAGAACAAACGTTGAAATATTTAGATGTTAATTAACAAGCTGAAAAGTAAAATTACTTAAAATTACTTAGTTGGAAACAAAAATCAAAATACTAAGAATATAGACAAATTTAAAATTAAACTGCTACTATAGTTTATGTAAGATATGCTTCTTAAATTGACTCTCACTGCACAAAAATATATCAATGTCTAGGAAATATTTGTAACATGCCTCTACCATTCTTCTAATTGGTGTACGCAATCCTGAGTTAGTGCGGCAAGTATTGAGCGCAAATAACCGGCACGCACCTTTCTGGTATGTAATGTTCTAGGGACAGCGTAACAAAAACTCTACACTAATTCAATGCTGTCGAATTTGTTACGGACGATCTTATAAAGTGTAGTAGCTTCCATATACCTACAGCCGTCTGGACTCAAGCGTAAGCATATTATATGTGTTGAGAATTCGGGAAGACGACAAATATATTTTGTGACACCTATCGACAACGTCAATGTACTTCTTATAGTAAGGGCTCCAGATAGGAACGGCATACTCAAGTTGAGAGCGAACAAGGGTCCTATACAAGTATAGATATGTGTATGTATGTTTGAAATCAGTAGAAGACCTCATAATGAATCCATACATCTTGAAGGCCTTATTAACAATTTTTTGTATAAGGAGATTCAAACATACCTTAGCGTCAAGCTGTATCCCTAGGTCTCTCAGTGAAATTACTTTGGTGAGACGTGTGTTGCAAATATTGTATGCGAATTGAGTAATATTTGTCTTTTTTGTAAAGTTGATGTAGTTGAACTTGGGGATACTTAATTGAAGTTTGTTGAGAGTACAGTAAGACGTAAGCCTATCAAGATCCTGAATAAAAAGGAAAATGTAAATTTTCAGTACAAACTTTGATGTCAAAATTTCAAAAGAAACCTACAAGATCAAATGGGTTATCAAATGAAAGGTATCAATTTGTTAATCTCAAAACAGTTTTTGAAATTTCTGTAGGTTACATACTTTTTCAAATATTATGAAAAAAGTCGAAACATTACCCATTCCCCCAAAATCTCCGAAGTTTGCAGAGCGATCCATCTAAAATGTACGTAGCGTTTGTTGATATGGATCTATATTTTACAGAAAAATATACAGAAATCTGTAAGTAGAACACTTTTTGAAAAATGGTCAAAAAGGGGGGGTATAATTTTCAAAAGCCTACCTCACCGAGTGGGATATCAAATGAAAGGTATCAGTCTGTACATCTCAAAACAGTTTTTTTTATTTCTGTAGGTTTCATTATTTCAAAAGTATTTTGATAACCTCGAAAATTTTACTATTACCCTCTATACTCCGAAGTTTGCAAACCAATACATCTGAAATCTAGGTATCTATTTTTAATTTTTAATTATTCAATAAATAGCAATCTCTCTAACCGTACATATGGGTATTCTTGACAAACGTTCGAAACTCTCGGCGCGCGAGTCACACTCGCACTTGACGGATCTCGTTAAAATTTGGCGCTATCCCTTTTTGTATTTCGTTTAATGGAGGTTCAAAACGAAGCTACGCAAATAGCTCCTCGAAAGATCGTTCTACTCGATTAATGAGTTCTACGAACTGCCAATTTGTTAATAATAGTGTTGAAATGTACATATAATGAATTTAATAATTGATTTTTTATGAGTTTATAATTTATTTATTTTGAATCTATAATAAGATATAAAGTTGGTACCTATTGTTATTTAAGAAATACCCTGCTACTGTACTTTAGTACCCACCCGACGTATAACTTGGTGATATCAATAAATATATTGTATTGTGAGTGCGCCGTAAATCCCGTGCATTTGGAAGGCAAACCGAACTCGACGGCGTACTGGCGGGGTTAGGAAGCTCGGTCAGGTGGGGATCAAAGAGTGTCTATTCTATATGTTAGTATTATCATAATAATTATACTATCTGCTGAAGGCCTGGATTTGTGACATCAGCGTGGATAATTGTATGAAAAAACAAAAGGCATACACGCCAGCTTTTAAAAATTTAGTTACATAAGCTAATCGCGTTCAATCTAGACATTCCTTCTACGCTGGTGACGAAGCTTGATAACGTAAAACCGCACTAAAAGAGTTTTTCATAATCTTTTATTTATCTACGCATGGAAACATTTTCGAAGGGTTCATAGAAAATGTTTTATTTCTGGTATATTCAATACTGGATCTGATCACCAACTACTCCGAGGCTCTCTGAATATTAACTTGAAGCTTAAAAAAACCGTCTGATGAGTTCCACGCTCCGACCTAACCCAATCCAAATCATGGCGGGCACCCAGAAGTTACAGCAGCTTCAAGGGGATAAATATGTTGCCTTTGAACCCACTGACGCTGACGAGACTACACAATCTGGTCGAAAGGTGGGGGCGAGGGCCTCAAGTTTTGCAAAAAACAGCGTACTGGCAAGAAGTCCAAACTCTCGGATGAGACTCTTGGGCTGATGAAAGAAAGTCGGGAAGCCACACAAGCGACTTCGTGAGAGAGGTCAGACCTGAACAAGCGAATTGCGAAGATGATACGGCGCGACCTTCGGAGCTCCATTACACGCCTCATTAAAAAAACGATACCTATAGCGAAACCGCGGTCTAAAGTTACACTCAGTAGCTTGGCAGAGCCACCTGAAAAAGCTTGTAACGCACGTCGGAAAGACCGTGTTGTCGAAGCCAGAGACATCCGCTGAGATAGAGGATTTTTATGGTCGTTTGTACGCTGGACTGGAAAGGTAAGGGCATTAACATAAACGGTGATTAAATTTCGCACCTGCGATTTGCTGATGACATAGTCTCAATGGTGGAGTCGCTAGAGGAGCTGAACCATATGCTGGATGGACTAGTCACAGCCTCGCGATGCATCCGTCTTGACATGAATTTGGATAAAACATCATAAGGTCATGATCAATGGCCACTGATCCAGGACCGGTCGTCGTACATGGCCTCCTTCTCTAAATTGTTTTTACCTAAAAACAATTTCGAGAAGGAGGCTAGGAGGAGGATTCAGCTAGGCTGGGCAGCGTTTGGGAAACTACGTCAAGTCTTCTCATCATCCATACCGCAATGCTTGAAAACGAAAGTTTTCTACGTGAGACGTGGACACTCAGGGTAGGGCTGGTCTATCAGTTCAGTCGCTCAGCGAGCTATGGGAAAAGCTATGCTCGGAGTTTCTCTGAAGGATAGGATTCGTAACGAATACATCCGACTAGAACATAGAAACAAAGCTATTGAAATTTTTCAGAGAATTAGCAACCTAAAGTGGCAGTGGGTCGGCCATATCTTGCGAAGAACCGACAACCGCTGGGGTCAAACGTGTTCTCGAGTGGAGACCGCGATTCGGCCGGCAAACGTAGTATAGGAAGCCCTGCGGCCAAGTGGGATGACGATCTGCGAAAGACTGCAGGCAGATGCTGGATGCGGCAAGCTAAAGACAGTGCGCTATGGCGCATATTAGGGGAGGCCTATCCAGCAGTGGACTAAGATAGGTTGATGATAATGATTATGATTACTTTTCTGGTAGTTTAATTACTTGCAGAACGCAGAAAATATTAAAAACCGCATAATTATTTGAATTTCGCAGGAATCTGTGTTAGATTCTGTGTCGATGACTCGGACGCGGAGAGTCTGATGAATCCTTGCAGGTGAGATTGTAGTCATACGTAGGTGTATTCACGATATAAAAAAGCTGTATGAAACGGCGCGCATCTACTTTTTTATTGGAAATGAATGGCAGTGCGCTCATATAGTAAAGTTGCGTCACGGGCGAGGTAAAGACCGGACGCGGAGTCGAGGCGGAAGCGTTTTTCCCGCCCACGCCGCGCGCCGCTCTCTACCGCGATTTTGAAGGAATTTGTATGAAAGATGCAAAACCGCCGGCGCCTCTACATAGAAATCAAGCATCGACCGTGCTGCGACGCTGCCTCGATCTCGCCTCGACCTACCAGCTACGACGTGCTGAGCGACGACGTTTTAACTTGGCAAGGTTCCATACCACCAATTGGCATGGAACCTTGCCAAGTTAACGCGGAATGTACCAGATATGTGACGTAAAATTGTAATCTGACAAAGTTCTGTCCCATTCTGATAGCGCGCAGGTTATAGCCGTCAACTGCTGCCTTCGATACCTAATTAAAGACTCGTTCAGACTCATAATTTTTCTTCATTATCTAACTTCTCTAGAAAAAAAATGTTAATTGGTATTGTTGCGTGTTTATTACCTTCATGACTAAACGGCTGAACGGATCTATATAAATAAATAAATAATGCTGAAAAATCCACACAGCATCATCTATCCCCAAGCTAAGCAGAGCTTGTGTAGGTTATGGGTACTAGATGACTGATAAACTTAATACAATACATACATAGATAGATATCTTTTATTATGCATAGAAAATACCCAGAACACCTATTTGCAGATCGTACAAACATTTGTCCCAAGGCGGGAATCGAAACCGCAACCTTCTGCGTCGCAGGCGGACCTTAGCCCGCCGCGCCACATCAGTCGTCGTATAAATTGATAATTTTGTAAATAAATTATATCCTGGGAAGGACAAATTAAACGATGTACCTACATACCTATCAAAAATAACAACTTACCAACAAGGTACCTACCACGGTCGCAAATATTATAAACATTATTATTATTCACTTCATTTATTTAAAATCTCGTTATAAAATACATTTTTTAGCTTAAAAATAAAATATTAACTATTCTACAGTAAAAAATATATCAAAACGATGAATCACCGGCCGCGAAGCTAGCCTCAACCTCACCTCACCCAATTGGCTTTTAGCTCATGGGGGGCACGGGCCATTATCCTCACGCTGGGCATGCGGGTTGGGGATTGCAGTTCGGTGGTAGTCATGTTCTGCAGGGGGCGCTGCTGCCTGCCTCCGGTGGATATCCCTTAGTCGCCTCTTACGACTCCCGCGGGAAGAGTTGGGATGGTGCAAATTCAAAGCTGGCACACGGCAAGCTGAGTAAAGTTGAACATATAAATTAGAAAGAAAAAATTATGATCCTGTAGGATCCCACTGCAGGCAAACGCCTCCCTTTCCACTTTCCATTCTTCCCAATTGTAGGCCAATTGTCATTAAAGAAGCAACGCCGCGGAAACATTCTAGGTCCATATCTCATCACGCCCGTCCTGCATGTGTGAAATAAACCATCAAACGAATCCGGCGATGCAAAACGCACGCATCCGGAAATATTTCACTTCCAATCCGCTAATAACTACACAACGCATATTAGAAAAGCGGAATCTGGTGTTGTTAAGGTTCCGTTGAATCAACAGGAAACCTTTATGAGCCTCCTCTTAAGCAGCACTTAATGTGAATAAATAAATAATGCTAGCACACACACACAGCGTCATCTAGCTCCAACCTAAGTAGAGCTTGTGTTATGGGTACTAGATAACTAACATGATACATTTAAACTACAAAGGGGAGAGCAGCTAGCATTCATACACCAAGAGCATTCATACAGCGGTAATATCTTCTATATTAAACACTCAAAGTATTTGGGTGCGTGAACTCCACTCTTACGCAGAGGCTACTCGCGGAGAGGCGAGTCACTGCGGCTACCGGCTTCGTTATGACTAGTCGTAATAATATGTTTTCGCTCCTTGTGTATAATGTTTCGTTTCACATTGTCATGGGTTTTGTAGTAATAAGTTTTTCTCTAAATTTTAGTTATGATTTATTTTAGTGTTTGAACAATGTCCAACACCTATGTACGAAGCCTTCCCGCGCGTGGAGGCAGGTTGTTTCATAACTTTTAATTTTTTTGGTAAAACTTGCATAGCTTCGCCGTGTTAGTTTGTATTAACCCTGAAGTTTAATAATTTTGTAGCGAGATATATAGGTAATAAAGTGGCATTGAAACGGTATTCAAATAGCAACCAATTTTTATTTTATGGGGCTTGAAAAAAATACTGTATGAAAGCTACCTGCTCTCCCCTAGACTTTTTTTATTATACATAGAAAACACCATATTTAAAACCAGATTTTTTTTATTATACAGGTCGTACGAGGATTTGCCCCGACGCGGGAATCAAACCGGCAGCGTCGCAGGCGGACCACTGAGGTCATCTGTTACGTTACTTGTACGTGAAAACCACCAAGCTTGGCTTGGTGATCGCAGTTGAGGTGTTAAAAAACACAGAAGGAAGCTGCTGCTCTTCTAAGGTTTAAAGAACTTTATTTCTTTTTTTTTTAAATACTTTGTACCTACTTATCATTATCACCCAAAATGTCGAATGCGCTACTAAGTTGCAAGACAAAAGAAATCAAGTTTAGCTATGATTAATGAGTCAGGCATAACTATTAATTGGGATTAATGACCGTTAATGAATCCTTATGCCTGCCTGACAAACATCATATAAGTTTGTTTTTAATAATAATCAATTGTTTGAAGCAAGACGACCTCAGCGGCTCAGCGGGCGTAGATCCACCTGAAACGCAGAAGTTTGCGGCTTCTATTCCCGCCGTAGGATAAATGATGTACAAAGTTTAATGTCCAGCATTATTTACCTATTTATTTGTATCTATGTAATTAGGTAACAGAATACGATTTTTTGGTATAATATTTGGCATAGACAAATTTTCTGTTTTGAAATGCTACTACGGAAGAAAAGCGATGAATTTCAGTTATGATATATAATTTTTTTACTGAGTACAGTTCGAAATAACCCTCCTCCTTTGGTAGTCGGGTAATTACATGCCATTATGCTACTAGGCCATTTTCTTAATAGCAAATATATAATACTGAGGCGTACACTCTGTGGCGCAGCGAGCGAATGTCCGCCTGCAATGCACAAGGTGGCGGGCTCGATTCCCACCTCGAGACAAAATGTATGTACAATCTGCAGATGTATATGTTTCTTTTTTATTCCGGGTTTTCTGGGTTTTCTATTTATGTATCACTGTATCTATCAATGTATTATTGTATTAATTACATCAGTTATCTAGTATGTACCCATAACACAAACTCTGTGTAGCTTGCGGCTAGTTAAAGCTGTGTGAATTGTCCATTATTTAATACATATTATTATTATTTATTTATTTATTCAGGTAAAAAAAAACATTACACTTTGGTTAGAAGTGACTAAAAGCCTATGTTAGGTTTAACTAGACTACACTCCAATGACTCCAATGACATTTGAAAATAAAACCATCGTGCACCATACAGTTTCGCTCCTGACGGCACCACTGGTCCATTAGTTTTCTAATAAATATTGATATAAAAAAACAGTTCAGTTCAAACTCGATGAGGTCACGTCGTTTCGTTTAGAAGTTTCTATGGCCTCTCTCCGGCTCCGTCATCAGGATCCTCGTCATCACCTAGGACCAAAGTGCTTGGGAACACAAATCCAACGAACCTAATCTCGACGGGGTAACGTCGAATTAAGAGTTCCTATGGCCACCTTCTGTCTCCATCATCAGATTTGCTCGATGGTACCATAGCATTGCATTGCCATTGAACTTACCATAAGTAAGCCAAATTTCAGCTCAATTGGTTGAAAATAACTGCTCTAAAATTCAGTTGCAAGATTTGTCCCAATCAAATACACAACCAAATACAATCAAATACATACTAACGTTTTCAAAGTATTTATATAAAATGATATAATTTATTTGGTATCAATTGAATAGTATTTTACCTGTCAACTTTTATATAAGAATACAGTAAATTTAATATCGATATCTATACAATTCTCTTAAACTTTGGATAATTTATATTCTGGCATCATGGTATTGATAGTCGTAACAAAATTCCAGTTTATCTACACAAGTGGCAGTGAAATTTTAAAGGAGTCACTCCTTTGTTATTGTGTTTTAAAGAATTTTGAAAACACTTAAATAAAATCTAGAAAAACTATTTTTATGAGGGAAACCTAACTAAACCTATTTTTATGTATTCTCTTACAGTTATAAAAACAACTACCAAAACATTCTTATTTGCTTCAGTATATATTATTTCATTGCCGACGTATTTTTTTAAATCTCCTGATAAAAAATACATATGTTTGGAATGGGTACAAATATAAGATACAAAAAACTCTCCTCATTACTGTCACAAGTTTAATAAAAGGTAATCAATATCTGAGTATTCAGGCACAGTTAAAATATTTTATGATTACAGCTTAAATCTAAAATAAATAGCAACTTTCATAAAAAGTACTTAAGATTGTTCATTAGGAACAATCGTGTATTAAGATTAAACATTGCAATAAGCATAAATAAAACAAAAATAAAAATCAGGTACAGCCAGCGTCCAAGTTACTTATGAATAAGTATAGTTAAAAATAAATAATTACATTAACCAATGTTAAACTCTAACTATAAAAGAAACCAAGAATCAAAAAAGAAGATTCTAGTTTTACTCGATTTACATAATTCTTGATAGCCAATAAAAATCTCGTTTTAGTTTCTGGAGAAGAAAGCAGAAGTATGAAAAAATAAAAATAATGAATAATAATGACATCTTCAGAATGAATTATAAGTATTTAGGGTATGTGCTAGGACAACGCCACCCATCTGATAAACATTATGTCAATGAAAATAAAGTCGATAAAAATGATAATGATAATGATGATGACGATGAAGATGAAAATAAAGATGGAAATACAAAGAAGGACAAAGACAATACACAAGATACCAAAACTGGATTTTCTATGATCCGTAACGAAGTGAATAGGTAAGAACTTGATAATAATGTAAGTTTAAAGATAATAAATGAAAAGAATCTACAAATTATTAATAAAACTGTTAACTACAATTTTAATCAATGAAGAAAAGGAAACACATATCTCACTATCAACTAATTAAACTACGTTTTCAGTGTTTGGTTCAAAATTATACACTACGAAAAATAAATAATAGACGATAATCTATCAAAATATTTTTCAAAATTACATCTCCAAAGGATATTATTGTATTATGCAACATCTATTAATCTATGATTTTGGTAAAATAAATAATTATAATCAGCTGGAAAAACTTATAAATTAACTGGCGTTTTATTAACCAGATACCTACTTGATGCTTCACTTTATTTCTGTCAAGCAAGTAAACATTATTTTAGCTTTTGGGTGGGTCTTTAAATTTAAGAATTTCAAAGTCATTCCACCAAATCCGTTAGTAATATATCCTGCTATAAATTATTAAAGTTATCGGTAAGCTTATATGTTTATCTATAAATATGTAAATCTGTTTGTAAATCAAATAAAATAGTATTGCATAGGATGGAACAACCTAGTCATTTACTGTTTATACGCGCTATATGCTAAATCAGAGACATCATACGCTCTTCTGTCGTAGCCACCACTGCTGCCACTGGATTGCCATCCGTGGCTGTCACCGTGGCTGCTGCTGCTGCCACCGCCACCGCCGCCACCCTTGGCTGCCATCAGCTTCTTGAGGACCATGATACCAGCGAGGAGAAGGGCAATCTGAAAATGATGAAAAAATAGTAAGAAACGGTGAATTTTGACATTAATTTGTCGAAAATTGTAACAACATTGTGCTAAACTCGTACGTGTTTGGTTCCGCGTAAAGTTACTACGAGTATCATGAAACTGATAGCAATTGTTTCTGATGGCAAAACCAGTATCTCAGTACTAATTTATCACAATGCCTCTCATAATTTAACAGGTTCCAAAGTCCCCTCGGTTATCCTCGTTGTAGCACGCAGTTTTCTTGTGCAGATGTAAGCAATAATGTTTGTTATCTGCACGCTAAAACAACTGAAGAAATCGAACTAAAACATTTGATAAGCTCTATTCTAGACCTAGTATCATTGTATTAGAGTATAATCTAGGTCTCATAAATCATTTTCATGACTTCTTTCACGATTCTTCTCTAAATCTCATGATTTCACATTTGGCCATCGACACTCCTATCTCAGCCACCCTGTACTTCTCCGATGATCTTAAAAGGAAGGGCCCAAATATATTCTTTTAAAAAAAAAAAGTCTGTTTCCCCGGCTATCTGATTTTGTTATTCGAAACATACGGGATAATACTAGGTTAAAATCACACCCTGCAAAAACAGCACTAATGCAGAAAAGTATTGTTGGTGTTTCTAAAAAAATCTACTTTAAATTACCTAATATAGAGACCTGAATGTTCAAATGTTCAAACTAAAACAAAAAAATGTTAATTACAAAGTGTTATTAATTATTAGAGGTATAGTCTTGACGAATTATTAAAACATATCTAAATAAATGAAATATGTTCACATAAATATATTCTTTAGAATATGATAAATTGTTATTAGCTTTTAAATTTTTTGCACCATCTCTCTACCTCATGTTGGTCAAGCATGTTGTTTCACTCTATTATATTTTTGTCATCTTTTGTACACATGTTTCTGGCAGATAAATATCTTTGCATCTTTGAATCTTGGAATCTCTTTGAGCCGCCTGACTGTCTTGAAAATCTTATAGTACCCTTAATACAGCAATGAAGTTCTTGACGATAAAAATAAAAATTTCTTGAAGGCCTACTACCTTTAGGGCCCAACGTCCGTGCGGTAACCTAATGTCCTACTTTATACACTAATCAAATTACATACATAATGAGACTGTACAATATGATAAGAAAATGTGTATCATTATTTACCCACTCGTTTTGAAGAACTGATAAAGAACTTGTAAATAATTATTTTATAGTTTCAGGTGTAACCAGCTTCTGTATCTAAAATATCAATTTATGTTATGTATTGTATTAAGTTTATCAGTCATCTAGTACCCATAACACAAGCTCTGCTTACTTTGGGGCTAGATGATGCTGTGTGGATTGTCCAGCATTTTTTTTTTGTATGTCGCTTCGCTCGCTTTATTCCAGGATTAAAGTAGCCTCTATTCTGTTATAGGTCTTGAATTTTATCCGAGAAAAATATCAGTCCACTCAGTTTTTAGGGTTCCGTACCCGAAGGGTGAAAACGTAACCCTATTACTAAGCCACCGCTGTCCATCCGTCCGTCTGTTACGTGGCTATATCTCATGAACCGTAAGAGGTAGACAGTTGAAATTTTCAGATAATGTCTCTTGCCGCTATAACAACAAATAATAAAACTAAAAAAATATCAAAATAAAAGGGGGCTTCCATACAAAAAACGTGACCTTTTAAACAATTTTTGCTCTTAATTTGTTAAGGCTGTATCCTTTGAACAATAGTAGACACATGAAATCTTCTATAATTAAATAACACTTCAACTGTAATAATAACAAAAACTAAAAATATAATAAGGTTGAAAATATAAAGCGGTCTCCGAACAAGTGAAAATATGATGTTCTTTGAAAAAGTTGGCTGATTTTTACGGTAAGGAGTCGGCTCGCACACGATAGCCCTACGTGTGCGAGTCGACTCCGTACTCAGCGGCTTATTATTTTGTAGCATTGTCGTCGCTCAATCCTCTTATAGCTGCACATCTTCACAAACTTTTCAACCATCGGTCAATAAAAAATATTATAATAGAAATACAAACGCAACTTATTGCGTCAAGGTTATTGAGACAACGATTTATCCTGTAACTGGTACAAAATTTAACATAGGTAATTAAATTACTCTTTAATTTCCGTGGCATAAGGTACAATCTCGCCTAATTTCATTAAGTTTCACTAAGTCGTTTTGTCGTCTTTAAAAGTATGAGTATGGCCTCTCAAGAACTCGTTTAACACCTATTTATTTATATATTGTTGGCGCAGTTAATAATAATAAACAATTTGTAACAAGCTACTACGCGGCTTTGCACCAACTTTTCCAGAATAAAATGTACCTAGCATACCTACTCCGGGAGATTATCTATCTCCCCGCAAAATTTCATCAAGATCCGTTAAGCCGTAACAGACGAACAGACAGAGAGACATAATTACTTTCGCATTTATAATATTAATATGGATTATTGTTAGCTGGATAGGAGGGTTGGCTTGAACTCTACTAGATTTTGAGAGACTCAAAATCGCCGCAATGTTGGTTAAATATATGTATATATATATTATTATAAAATTTCACAATATGAATCACAATTTGACCTGCTATAGGAATCGAATAACAAAACAAATAAATTTATATAAGTTCAGTTAGAAAATAATAATGTTACACAACAATAATTCGTAGTTCTTTCATTTTCATTCTTACACATTTATTCCTGAAATAAAGTTTTTATTTATTTATTATAATGTTCCATACAGTTCCATAGTTGGTAAAATTTTTAATACAATACAAATGTCATGAGAAATCATAACTCAAATTTCAAATTAAAAATTGCGGGCAAAACACATGTAACTGATAGTTTTGATTTCAATTCTGGCATCATGATTCATGTCATGCATGAGTCACTGGGTTGTAAACCAACATCGGCCGCTCGCCCCACTAGTAGACCCAATAAGTATTGATATTTTAAAATTTAAATTTGCTCATAATTAATATCCTCATGACATCATAATTGAAGTAATTATTATTGTTATTTTCTGATTAATAGATGTTTATTTTTTATTTTTGTAGTATTTTTACTAACCATTCTCAATTTTAATTATGTGTTACTAACATAATGGATACATAAGTCTAAATAAATGAATTTTCAATTTCAATTTCAAAAACCCGCCACGTGTTGCCCGCTTCCAGCCGAAATATCAACCATCGATCGAAGTAAATCTCGCGCGGCTTGGTAAAAACAAGCCGCACGAGATTTACTTAAAACGACGGAAGAATTTGTCGAAGAATGCTTCCAAAAGACTCCAAAAAACCTTATCAAAAGGTAAGGATTTCTTTGCCAGCACCAAATGAAATGAATACTTCTGATTTTAAGAATAGAGCTGAAGTTTTATTTATACGCAAGGAACTAAAGCCCTAGTAATTTAATGAATTTAATCCGACTAGATCGTGCTATTGGTTGCGTGGTTACGAGATGACTGAATGGACGGAGTTGCGAGAGTAGTGAGTACCAATAATTAAATGTTGCCAGCAGGAGGTTTTGTTTTTCCAACATCTTTGTAAACAAATTGAGCGCATTTTTTGAATAGTTCGGTACTGCCATCGTTATTTCTAAACTGTAAACAGCTTTTTGGTTGTGATTGTGAGACTATTTATTTATTGATTTATTTTACAATTTTAGAAAACTCATAGCTAGGTAACTATATAGTTCTTGTTTTATAAGTGTATTGATGGTGCAATAAAGTGATATAGATTATCACTTTATTGCACCATCAATACACTATCTATCTATATACTTAAAACAGTGTGTAACAGACGGCTACTTATAAATTTCCACAATAAATAATTAAATGAAATTATTTCAGTCGTAAAACTAAAGAAAGACGGCACGTTTGGTTAAAAATAAAAATAAAAACTAAGTTACATTAAATACCTAATCAAAATATAAACTACTCAACAAGCGTTTATGATGCTTGGTTGAGGTTTTATTAACTAAGTTTAAATCTACTACTTCGTTGTTGATATCATTATACACAGCATTTGCATGTTAGCAAATACTTTGCATATAATTGAAAGACGCATTCCCTGAAGATGTACTAGTTTGGCCTGTATTTCGACCTGATCGGTGGGCCACCGGTCAGGTCGAAATACGTATGTATGAGCCACCGGCGGTGGCTCATACAAGAGATGAGGCTTGCGAAGTGAGCCTATGTTCGTGCGCAAACCTATCGGCTCTAACAGCTGGCAGGTTGCTGGCAGTTCCCTATATTCATGAGATAGCATTAGTCTGCGATATTTTTACGTTCATTAAGAGGTAGGAAGTGGAATTTACAACAGCTTTCATCTGACAGAAATATTCGTCCTTAACTCCAAATAGCTTAAAAACGTTTTTGAATAGATATCTTTGATTCTGTAATTATAAATGTCACAGCGCGGGTTCCAAACCTGCAAGGCGTACTTAAAATTACTGCAAACGTACGCACAGTACAGAATCTTAAACTTAAAGATCTTAATACTGGTAAACTCTATCATCATAAAGATAAAACCTAACGATTTAGATGCTTTATTCGCGATGTGATGATCAAATAAGAGCTTTAAAAAGAATAATAATAAATAATAATAATGCTGGACAATCTTTGTTATCGAAGTTAACACCCAAATCGCGTATGGTTTCTACTCTGGATAATACAGTATTATTCAGTATGTAGTGAAAATTCAGTACATGTTTTGTACGTGTGTTTGATGATTGATGATAATATAGCATTTGGATACGTTTAGATGGAGGTCATTGTAAAGTAAAGTTGAAATGATCAATGATGTGCACGCAGGCTTTAATAATTCCAAAGTACTCCTCTAAACATAAATGGTCATATTGAAATGAAGATATAACTCGGAATTGATAGAGGAGATAACTGAAGTTAGAAATACATAGAACTCTGAAATTATAGGGGAGATAACAGAAAATAAATATTTACTTATTCTATCCGTAGATGCAATATGAATAATAATAATAATAATAATCTAATACTGAAAATTTTCACACAATATCATCATCTGCAAATGAGCTTGTGTTATGGTTACCTGGTATACATAATAGGTACATGAACATAACATAATTATGTCCTGCTACATCGTTTTTAATTTAATACAATATTTTATTTAAGTATATGATTTTCACTATACTTTGCAATAAAATTTATGACTATTACTTACCTACTATCTTCCCAAAACATGTACTGTATACGCTGGCAGCACTGAACTTTATCAAAATGCGCAAGCTATAGCAAACGGTACTAAAATGGTCTACCGAAGGTCGGTTACATTAATACAATCCAAACAATCTCAAGCAATTATGACTCGTATTTTCAAGTGTTCATTTTTTATTTTCCTTTCTATAATTTGGTGCTACCAACGTCAAATTGAAGTCCTTATTTATTTACGCATAGAGTTTACTAAGTAAGTGAAAATCACTCATCACGCTTGAGTTTTACATGTTTACAATTTTTAACAAATTACTGAAACAAGTGACTAAAGATAAAAGTTCATTGAACTTAAACTGAGTTTAGTAACGATACGGAGTGGGTCCAAGAACAATCATTATATTTCTATAAATAGTTACATATTATGTTCTCTTGCGATGTTACTTAGGTTTGCAGTAAGTTCTGATCCTGAGTACCTTTTACTTAATACTAAGAAGCAAATAATTAATAACTATAAAAAAAAACCGAAACCCGAGCCAGTTCCAGATTTTTAAAATTTTTTCGTCAAAGTAGAAAGCGAAAGCCTTGAAAAATGTAGCTAAGAACCATTTTAAGAGACCAGACAAATATTTTGATACTTATCTCATTTACCTATCGCTTCAGCCGATTGGATGCTTGAAGGTAATAAAGAGTGCCCGGCAACTATCACTCGCAACACATAACCCACCCCCGCGGGATAAAGTTCTTATCCAAGTTTGAATTCTCATTCATCAGCTTACTTTTGTAAATCTCTCATAATAAGTTATGATTGTATAAAGTTGAGACTGTTATTTTGTTCAATGTCTTTAATCCATACCACAGATTTTATAATACTAGTCCATCATAACCATCAGCCCGTATACGTCCACTGCTCAACATAGCCCTCCCCTAAACGACGTCACAAATAGCGGTCCTGAGCCGCCTCCATCCATCGACTCCCTGCGACCGCTAGAATGTCGTCCATCGAGTGGAAGGTCTTCCCACACTCCGTTTCGTATTGCATCGTGGTCGCCACTCGACTACCTTTACTTTACTAGTCCATACTAATTTTAAAAATTCGAAAGTAACTCTGTCTCTGTCTAACTATCTGTCTGTCTACATATGTGTCTGTCTGTTACCTATTCACGCCTAAACGGCTGAAAGGATCTCATTGTAATTTGGCAACGAGGCAAATGGTATCCCGGAGACGGACATACTTAGGCTATTTAAAAAGTGCGTGCGAAGCCGCGGGCAGCAGCTCTAATAAAGTTGAAAGCGATTTACAATAAATAATATCGTTTGTTTTTCTTTGTTGTCATAATTTTGTCAGTATGATAAAAAGCACTTCTTGACTGATTTATTTCAGGTATGTAAGGGAGTGGTACTTTATAAGTTTCTAAACAATGGAAGCAATAAAAATGTGAATCTTGAATCTTGAATACGAGTCCCTTTATAGTTCTACTTCAGCTAGACTCTCAATTTACTATCCATCCAAAGATTACCTGAAAGAATCGCTTCTAATCGATAAGGCCGTCCATCATTGTACTTAAGTGTTTCATGTTAATGTCTATGTTTGTTGTTTAATTTTGTAGTGTACAATAAAGAGTTATGTATTGCATTGTTTTGCGAATTATTTTTGGTAGAAATCAAAATTACACATTTAGAGTTTGATGTCAAAGGCCAAGTTAGAAAGCATAATCGACGACACGTTCCTAGGTATGTAAGATCTCAAAATGATGCTCACGACTTCAGAAATAACAAGCGCTTTCCTTACAATACACATGATTCCTAGAATAATATAATAACAGGCGCTTTTCGTATAATACGCATAAATAATTATACCTAATATGCAAGCCCTCCGTAACAAAGTTTACCGTAATGCCTAGAAAATGGCAATAGACAATTTTTGACGGCAAATATTTCTAAACAAATAATTATCTAAAAAGGATTAGTACAACCTTTATTAACAAGAACATTACAATCAAATAATGGAAACAAATTAGAACTAGTATTTACAATTCTAGCTCAACTGATCCATATCAATACCAGTCGGAAGCACCCCCAAGACGCAATAATGCTCCTATTCCACTCTGATGAACTTAACTAATCCATTAATGGATCAGTTTCCACTTTTTTCCACTCTGATCCATTCATGGATTAGTTTCCACTTCAAGTTCCACTCTGATCCACCGATTTATTACCATGTGTAGGAGGCAAGCTTGGTTCTCTGTAATACAGTTTAAATTAAACTTAACCAGACACCAGGGACACCTGATATTTGTATTGTATATTTAATTTTGAAATAAACGTGTTTTGTATTTTTCTTATTGATTTATGAAAAATACAATAAGCTGAACGGGGTTAGACTTCCACAATTTTTTTACAACTCGACTTGACTTATCGTAGCCCCTGATTAGGATGTCGTCGAAGCTTATATGAGTTTTTAATATAATCTTTAGCGCAGTGGTGTGTTTCCAAAACTCCAAAATGGGCGCGAAAGCTGCTAGACTGTGGAACTCTACCCCCCATGATATTCGATCCAGTCCGCCTACTATCATAAATATTATGTAAGGTTTATTTAGTGATTATTATTTTATTTTATGTATGTTTATTATAAGCATATGCATGTATTGTATATTCATTTAATTGTCAGTTTATTTGCTGTTCGATTCATTGTTTGTGCACTTCCTCTACCTGTTCCATTGCCTCTCCTATAACTCTAAGGTTTTCTGGAAGAAATCTCTTTTTCCGGGTTAAGCTCGCCTATGTACATATCCTATTAGATAAGTTCAACCTAGGTATAATTATTGTGTATGTACAATAAAGAATTAAGTACGCAGAATTACAGGAAATGTACAGCCTATTTTATTACACTTGTGTGTTTTCTTGGTATAATCATCATGATCATCAGAGGCCCATTTCATCATTATTGGATTAAAGCAACATCAGTTTATGAAATACGGCACTTTACGCACACACGCGGGTTAACTACGAACCTCAAACTACGATAGTTTATAGTACCTCTAGTCGGGGTCTATTCCAGGTTAACTCGACACGACTTGGCTTCCAGCACTAGGTTAATTGCAACTAAATTATTTTTAGAAACGTCATTTGCTAGATTCCCTTCTTCATCTAGGCTGAAATCATTACTTCATATTGAACTTTCTCGTAACGTGAAATCAAAGGTTTCAAAGTACCTTCATCTAACAGCTTCATTAGCATTCATTATTATTTCTTTCCCTTATTAGGACTTATCTTTTACTGGTGTCTCTATTGGTAGGCAACTATTATCTATTTGTAGATCTAATGTTTGAATGATCAGCAGGTAATTTGTTTCGGGTCTGGCTGTTTAGATTTTCGGTTATTCCTATTTAGGTTTGATGATATCCTTCATGCCGAATTTTCAGCCATGGCCGCCAGTCTTAACGGATAGCCCAGCAATGTGCGCAGGACATAATAGTGCACAAGTGTGTACGAAAACACAGGTGCACTATATATTCCCTTACTCTCATAATCCTATGGGACAGAAGACTAACACAACCGGAAAGAGGTCAGGCGCAGGACCAACGGCTCAATGTGCTTTCCGAGGCACGGGGGTGTAACACCGCCAATTTCCTGACTTTGGACTGCTACTATGAACCTTTGTTGTTAGAAAATACCAATAAAAAATTAAATTTATGAAATATATCAAATATAATAATGCTTTATTTCTTTAAGCCCTTACAGGACTCTTGGACACGTCATACAATTCAAATTACAATTAAGTAAAACTAGGAAATAAAGTGATCACTTCGATTTATTGTTCTCTTCAATATTTTTATTGTAAATTTAAAGCAGCAAACAAGAAACCTAGAGTGTAGGCAGGCATGGCGCCCGCGCCACCACCGCCCCTTCAACAAGCTACACAGTGATCCATACAACACTGACCGTGCCTACACACGGCGAATTAACCGTAGATGATTTTTACGCCAAAAAAACGTGTGAACAAGAGCCCTTAGTTGGTCAGTTTAGTAGATTTGATGAAAGACAGGGTGCAATAAAGTTGTTATCTATCTTTCCAAGTTTTAATCTCTTATATCCAGAGCAGCTCTATTAAGTACTTTTTGTTCTCCATTCATCAAGACTGCACCATTCCTTCCGATTTGCAAAAAAACGATTCTCACATCAGTTTCCCATTATTGTTTCTTGTGAGTTCAAAGTGTGTCATTGGCATCATCGAGAACATTTATGTGGGGATCTGGGTTTGTATGGAAATCAATGACTTTGAAAGTCATACTTTGTAAGTAGTACCTCTATACTTTTTTGCTTGTAATATGTGGAATAAACTCTCACGAGAGACCTGTGACTATGATAATTATGTTGTGGTACTTATTCTACCGTGATTGTTTTTCCAGGACGCTTATAATTTTTAAACCGTGCAAGGTATTAAAATTGCTTGGTTTTTTTAGGAAATTGGGATTTCTATGAGATCAAACTTCCTTAATTGTTTTATTAAAATTTTATAGGAAATCGTCAAGTCAAGGAGGTCAGGCATACTATGGTAAATAACCACAAAATAAAGAACTAGTATTAGATGTTATTCTGACGATCAAACAAATCTACCTGAAATATAAAACCGCAAACAAATGTAGAAGATAAAATCTCAAATCAATGCAAGTTTGACGACAAAGGACAAAAAATTTACTACTCTTGAATACAAAGTAAAAATTCAAATTAATGTCCCCAGTTGTGGAAAACTGTCGTTCATTTCGATAAGCACGCGAGCTTACAAAGGAAAGCTAGAATCGTGACTCAAAAGTACCAGATTTAAAACAGAACATTGTTCCTTTCTACGTCTAATGGGACGTCAGTTAAGGCGGTAGCGTTAGAAGAAAAACATTTTATCAATGGAATTTAGGGAACAGCTAGGAGTAGGAGTTGTTTGTATTCTTCTGCTGCCATTAAGACAAAATGAGAAAAAACACTGCTTAGCCACTGGTTAAAGATTAACAGAGCTTTTATGTAAGAGGATAATTGTGATGAGCTACATCAGGGGTCCCAAAAGTCCCTGCCAAGGATAGTTTTTATTAACACGACGAGACATATGAGATTCCTTCGTTACTGTGACGTCATGTCACCCACACGTTTGAGTGGGTCTAATAAAAAGCTCTGGCATAACCCATTTGGTCAATAAAGCTCATAAACACGAAAGGCCTAAATTATAATCAGCGATCGTAATTTCCAAGGTCGCAATATGTAAGCGTTGAGTAACTCCCTAGGGAGTCGTCTTAGCTTTTTTATTTTGTTCATTCCTTCTGCTTGTGTAAGGTTGAAGTGTGATAGAAGCTGTGACAATAACGCTTCTATCCATAGATAGAAACGTTATTGGCGTGCGTTATTGTGTTATTGTTGCCTTTTTGTGTCGCTTACCTCCGTTTGTTTATTTTAATACTTTTTGTACCTGATACAGGTACAAATAAATGTATTTTCTATTGTATTCTATTGAATCGAAATTAAATAAAATGCTGATACGATATTTTAGTCCAACAAAGTGGACTATCTATCTAGTTCAGGATTTTAAGCTCTGTATTTTGTTTATTTCCTTCTGATAGTAATTGTGTTTTTACATCAGTCTTTCCAAAATTTAGGTTTAACTAGAAGTGGTAGCTACAGTGGCGTTCATTGTTAGCTTAGCCCCCGGTTACTTTGGATACTTACACAAGTATTTTTAAACAAAAGTATTTCGGTAAAATGGAGATAGCAAGCCGTTTTATAGAATACAAGAAATTTAATAAACCAAAACTGATGTAATTACGCGACTTGGAACTTGCCGCGGGGGTCAGCTAACGATGAACGCCACTGTACCTGCTGTAGCACTATCATATTGACTACAATATGATAGTGCTACAGCAGGTACAGTGGCGTGACTAACTATAGTGGTGTATCTGATGACTCTGATGAGACCGACTGTCAAGCAGCATTTTCGTGACCGGCCGCATTAAAACAGTTTACTTGTATTATTATGAAACAGATATTTTAAGCAGCAAATTGTCTAATCATCATACTTTGCAGGTGGATTGGTGATCTTGGGATCCTGGGTATTTTTTAACACCTCTATACCAGTACATTAAAATCTGTGATGGTAGTAGTTTTGCCTTCCGCGATTAAAACTGAAAGATTGTTTAACTTTTTAACGTCACTTTTCATGCATCTCCTTACATAATTTTGATATTTCATAATTATTCTGGACAGTCTATATTAGCAAAATTACAACGTTAGTCTAATAAGTTGACTAATCCAATAGTTAAAGCAAAAATCACTTTACTTTTCGTGAATTTTAAGCAAAACCTAATCCCTTACTTTTCTGCAAACCCTACATAGAACAATACCCTGCCATTAACCACAGATTATAATTCTAGTACTAAACTAGCGGCAAGAAAATAATGTTGTTTATCTTGAATTTGTGTCAGGTCTTGGGCATTCTCAGTATTTTTCTCTATCACTTTTAGATTATCGTCACAGTTCGTCATGCATTTCTGAGTACCTATATATTTATGCATCCGTCAATTCTTAGCCAGTACCCTAGGTAGGTACTATCAGTAATACTGTTTGTACACTAGCAAGTCTTATTTTAGTTATACATATATTTTTCTCCAACCCGAGGTTGCCTGGAGAAATCACTCTCAGAAATAAAGCCTATATTTTAGATTAAGAAAAAATGTTTTTTATTTTTGTAAAGTTTTGTTTTTTATGTAGGTAAGTAAGTGCAATGAATGTATTCAAATGTATTTATGTCATCGATCAGGTATTCCGCGTGGAGGCGGCGGCAACCTATTTGATCGATGATTTTTAATATAATGTATCGTGGTGAAAAAGTTGTACCAAAAAGAATTTCATTTATTTTTGAGGCCAATGGGCTGCTACTAAATAACACCCATTAAAGCAAATAATTAAAACTCCTGCTCTAAAAATAAAGAAAAAGTTGAAAAATATTTCCAAGTCGTTAGAATACTTATCGTGTTTGCTAAAATGATGAAAACTAAGATTGCGTTGAAGCTTACGTCTACCAAGTCGGTAAAATATTATAAAATAAATGAATCTGAACTGAACTGAAGTTGTAGAAGTATTCAGAATATAAAGCTTACAACTTAGAATAGACTCGTAGATGAAACTGTTTAAAATATTTACATGCAAACCTAATAAGTACTGGATGGCGCGGAAAGTATCACCCTATTTGAAGACGCTAAAACTTTTACATTTGGTAATTATTGTATTGTAAAACAGTTATTTTAATGTGCGTAGCTTGAGTTATTCAAAGTTTAAAAAACACATATATAAAAATCACAAAAAAGTCAATAATCAACTGACAAAAATCTTAAAATGGTGACGAACTCGCAAGCAACGTTTTATTGGACGGTGGCCTCAAGAAAGCTTAGTGTGTAGACTAGGTTATCGTAACATCAAATACTCTCACAGATGTTGTCAAAGTTAATGGAATTATTCCCATGAGTCTGATGGGAACCTGTGACAATGGAAGAAGGTTATAGGTGTTAAACGAGGGTATATCGACAGTTTCCACCTGCATGGCTTTACTTTGCTAGTTTATTAGTAAGCTATTATTAGGCCAGGCCTAAGTCTGACAAGAGTTAAGTAAAAATGAATAGGTCAGATTTTAAAGTCTTCATCTCCAATAAGAGAACTCGTCATTTGATCAATGACGAGTTCTCTTATTGGAGACCAAGTGACACGTCGAGTCACAAAGGTAAGTTAATAACCTAAATGGATTTTGATTTCTTTGGAATTGGCTTTGACTTGATGAGAGAGCGATCACCTACAGCGTAGGGATTATTGTATTATCTTTTAACAATAAGAGCAGATAAGGCTCTAATCAGGGGAGGTCTGAGTCTAGCATTGCACTAGTAAAGACTGTTGTCTGTGTGTGAAAGAAAACGCACAGTCAAAACTCAATGTAACTCGTTAGAAATAACTCAATGTCTTTTGAATGACTTATACGTGTCGTGTCATTTCGGCATTTGTTTGTGTTTATTTTTAGTTTGATATGTTGTCCGTTAAACTAATAGAAATAAAGAATAATTTACCTTAGCTGTGATCAAAGCCTTTCCAGCCAGCACGAACAGCCCCGCTATCGCCAGCGGCATCAGAGCTACAAGCTTCATCGCACCGCCCATCATCATCATTGACATCATCTTCTTCATTTTACCCCGTCCTGGAATTGGTTTAAACAACAAGTTAGATAATGTTCAAAATGAGAGTGACGTTTGCTTCGTAATAGTCCAACTTTGGATGATTTTCTAAACTTTTAATATTTTATTCCAATAACGGTGAAATTGTGGTATATCAAAGAAATTCAACTTTTTTAAAACTTTGTTTAAAGTACAGATAAATTTTATTCCAAAGATGAAAAAACTTTATGATAAGAAAATCATCCATAATTTGGACTAAGCGTCTATGTCAACAAATTGACCAAAACTGAAGCACTTAAATTCCGTTTCCTCCAAGCTTAGCATGAGAACCGTTGTCAATTTTACAATCGTCGTTTTTAAATGTCATTTGAGATTGTCAGGATAATTTCTACGATCATCATGCTACGGCTAGCCCTCTCGTCAAAGAGTGTTGAGCTTGCCCCAGCCACCCAATAGTCCTTTATGCATTCCCAAACCCTTTTACTCATAGGCCCAAAATCTGTACATTGCAAGTTTTTTGCCAATATTATTTCGTTATCTAAAAAAACTACTTAATCACAAATCTTCAAATATTTTATTGATTGAGTAAATGCCCGAGATGTTATATAAAATAAACAAAAGGATAGTTAGTTACATAAACACGTATTTCCTAACTTTTTAAACAATAGAACACAGAAGAAATAATAGTTACTTTGTTCACCAGGAAGCAGATCGCATGTAGCTTAGGTTCTACTTTCATAATTATAAGTAGTTATTTATTTGATAGATCGTTAGTTATTAAAGTTTATTTCCTAACTAGTTAATGTACCGCGTCTAATTAGTGACTAGTAGCGGATAGATTATATTATAAAAAAATACTAGCGTAAACAAACGAGAGAATTAAGCAAATAATTGTGTAAACATATTTATAATAATTTTATTGATAATAGGTAAGATTCTCGGGATTTGCGAAGCAGTGAAAAAAAAATTGTACGTTATTTTACTATGAACTAGATGAAAGATTTACACCAGCGTATGATAACAGTTTAAACGACTTCCATCTCTATAATGGTCAATAAACCTCAAACCATGTCACTATGAGATCCGTTAAGTTGTATGGTCATTGATAGCTAATGTAGCTGTTTTCTAATAGGTCTTTATGGAAACAGTTTTCTCTAAAAATTGCAATTCTTTCATACCTAACATCATGACTATTTGTGACGAGTCATTTGTTGCAAATATATTTTTTTGGCAAAAACCGCATAGAAATCTTGCAGAAGATAAAAATATAATAGGTACATAGAAAGAGGGAAAAGGAGGGACCTCTAGTGAAGTAAAAATGAAAAAAAGAAGAAGGTTAATAGAAAAGACCAAAGTAACGAAAGTTAAAATACTAAGCGCCCAATACAAAAATCCAATTGGTAGAAAATGTGTAATTTACCTAATTTCTTTTTTAGCTTTTTAATTTTTTTCAATATTTTCTTTTTTGGGTCCTTCATTTTCTTTCGACCTACAAAAACAATTGTTGAATGTTAGAACAATACTCCATGGTTCGTCAATCAATTTTTCATGACCTCTAGCAAAGAGTGTGTTGAAAAAAGTGAAAACGTTGAATGATAGATAACATAAATAATAAATAAAACAGTGTATAATAAAATAATCAATAATTTTGACAAAATGTACAAAAATTATTTTAAACAAAGTTTAGATAAGTGATCGTAAAACGTACCTACACAAAAATAATAAGTAGAGAAAGTAAATATCTACTGAAAGGAAGTCATTACTACTTGAAATCTTCAACCGCGAAAGGTCAAAGCTTGTCTATTCCACTTTTTAGTAGTTTTAAAACTTTACAAGGGGTATAATAAAGAAAGGTAAAAAAAGTTAGGGCCAATTAGGCAAGAAGTTTACGAACGGTGTGTTTATAACTAGATTTAGGTGAAATATTATATTTAAATATATATTTAAACGAAAAATAAGAAATGCAAACGAGTAAAATATACCTGCCATGTTAAAAATGACGTCCTCCTCTCTCCATACATATTGTGTGCCGAGCAAGGTACTTAATTATATTACGAACACCTCAGTACACCTATAGAATGCAATAAATGATTGAGTACTGAGTATTAAAACGAGAGTATAAAGTGCCAAATTTGAACTCAGACTGACAATTCTAAAACCCAAAGTAACATGTTGTTGGTCGTCCAACTTTTATGCTAACCAACAACTTGGATTACAGAGTAAAACTTGGACGCAAGTACTATCATTTATTCTGTGTTCTTACTTCAATTGACAAAATTTTGGTGAAAGGGCATTGTAATAATTTCTACATCAGTGACTATAGATGAGTTTATGATGTACCTGTACAATAATAATTGCCAACAGTAGAATTTTTTCTCAAGGCACACTTTACAATACTAGTACTCAAGTTTTGACAAGTGTGTCGTTTTGCATTTTTATGGATAGATTTTTACTGATATTTTGTTGACAAAATGGCAGTTACAGAAAAAAACAAAACAAATTATTTGCAGTATACCCACTCCTTAAGGCCTATTACCTACTACCTCTTTAAGAAAGTATTTCTGTAGTTTTTCAAGTTTTGTTTGATGACACGTTTGAGGCTTAATATTGTACCTAATTTAGAACCTCCATCGCACTGAAACTCCATCGTCCTTCAGGTACTATACTGAATTACAATATTATTAAAAAAAAAATACTGCTAAATTTCTTACATAATAATCTTTTTCTAACAAAGATCTATGTATAAGGTTTTGCATAAAAAACTGTTCAAATTTGCATAGTCATAAAGAAACATGAATTTTTACTAGTGTAAAATATGATGGTCAGTGGTAATATTATAATTAACAACTGCATTGTTTCGGCAGTATTCAGGGATTTAACAATTAGATGGTCATTACACACTTTTTCTAATTGAAACTTTCGGCAATAAAATCAAATTTCTCTTCGAGATATAATCTGTACTATTTCACTCAACACTATAAAGATGAGTGAAAATCTGGAACTGTACAATAATCTTCTTTTGAACCTATTATCTATCTAAAAGATTTTATAGGTGAATGCAACCGGTTTCAATAAATGTCAAATTATTTTCAATAGCGAACGGATATCCCGATATCGTTCCCCTCAGACTCAGTTAACTAACATGACATAAACAAAGGGAAAGAGACGACTGATAGCAAATAACTGATGAAGGAATGAGACGAGGGATATAGGACGAAACCCAAAACAAAACATTATTAAGTTATAACACTATGTAGTGCATGGTTACATCTTATAACATGTTTGGTACTAATACTATCTAGGTGCATTATTCCTGTCTAAAAAGCGGTGTTGCTATGACAACGTCAAAGAAAGATTATATGAAGGTTAGTGGGGTCGTTCGGCATAATTGTCAAAAGAGTTTTTGCCACTATATAAAGTGATATTACTGTGGATGGTCTCTTCCTTGATAAAATTCCATAATGTGCTTATTTGTTTTTGTAAACAGTCCGGTAATATAATTTGGGTTATAATAGTTTTGGTAGGGTTACTTGACGAGTCTGATAGGTATTATTCAACAATTTATTGTGGACGTTATAAGATTTGGCTTTTTTAATGTAAAACACCCCTAGGCTGACACCCGTAGGCTATCTTAGGTTGACACAATATAGGTCATCATGACACAATATAACTTCAAACTTTTCAAACAACGAAACGCACCGCCAAAGTTTAAAAAACATGCTTTTTCTTACCTTCTTCAACCCCTTTCCCCAAGTCTTCTCCCGACATCCTCGGCAAAGACAACTGTATAGTCCTGGAATTTGCAAACGCAGCTATCCTGTCCCACAGCATATCCGACAACGCTTCATCCTTATCAGCTAAATTCCTCGGGAGGGTTGCTTCTATCTCATTCTCACTTATAGGGTGGAGTTCTTCATTCGACGTCTTGACAACTTCCACTCCATCCGCCAAAGGTATCGTTTCCATCCTTGCTGCTCGGTCGAAGAACAGAATAGCCTTCTTCTTCAAGCAAGGGAATACCCCGTCCGTTTTCGAGCAGTCATTGACCATTTTCATCAGGAATTTCGATCCATAATCATCCCCAGCGACTGTAGTGGCTATCACTGATAAGAGAAGGACTTTGAACATGTTGTTAACGGTGTGGTTTTTCGGAAAATACTGACGGATGGTAGCTGTTAACGGTGGTATATAAACGCTAGGAAGCTCTGTCGAAGAGCGTTGCAGAATGAATGAAAGACGCCTGTGTGTGTAGCGAAACGGAAAATCGTGGCTGTGAGGGGTCGGAAGCGAGCAGCTAATGTTTGGAGGAGGCATCTTCTGTTTGTTCTGTTTACCTCAGTGTACAGGCACTGAGTAACCAACATAACTAACATAATGTGCTCAGTGAATTCCAATTTAATAATTTATGGACATGAAAAAGTAGACTAGTAAGTATGAATTAATTTAATGAAAACCTTACTACTTTAGTAAAACTCATGGTACATGTAAAGAGGATCACACTAATATTGATTAAAAATGTGAAATACAAATGTGAATGTTTGGATGTATGGGCAGATGGATGGATGTTTGTTACCTTATTATGCCATAACTGCTGCATGGATTGGGCTGTAATTTTGCGTGCATGTAGTTCTAAACCTGGAATAACATAAATGCTTATTTTTATTCCGAAATCACGCGAGAAAGTGAGGGTATATTATAAATGTGTGTAATTCATACTACTACCAGTCAAAGGATAGTAAAAATTATTCTTCAAAATAATGAATAAATAGGCACGTTGTAGTCTTGTAATACCTACTCACTGATATTTTAGAACAATGTATGTATGCGTCTAGTATATACGTTGCCTCTAGTAATAATCATTATCATCTTCATCTTGTACACTTCCGGTTAAAGGCCTCCCCGAACGATCACCATGGGCCCTTTCTTAAGCTTATCGCATCCAGCATCTGCCTGAATTTTTTAGCAGGTAGTCATCCCACTTGGCCCGAGGGCGTCCTGTACTGTCCTGTTCCTTGAGTCGTGTTCTCTACTCAAGAACAAAGTTTGATAATAATAATTATATGCCACATCCATTTACGTTATTCTAAGTTTGACTACTTGACTATCGTTCACGTTACAAACGTTCTGTAGTAAAAAGTTATTTTATGAAGTACTCATCAATTAAACAATTAAATATAAAAATGTGTGCCTTTCTTTATCTTTGCGGTTTTTGCTGTTACCATGAGCGTGCTAAAGCATTATGGGTTTTCTTATAATGTTGCGTCCATAAATTGAATAATACTTATTCCTTGGCTCAACGACCTGAAGTGTGTCGAGCTTCCGATAAGAACAGTCGCCATTTTTTCCAGTCTTGTGCAGTTTTTCGTTAGTCCTTCGCTTGTAGCTCCCTATATCGGTTGCCCCTTTCGGCCGACCACCCGTGGGACGCCCGTGGTACCGCTGGAAAATGTGGTGGAAATTTAAAAATGATAATTACAAAATGATGGTGTAGATCCATCGTAATATATCGATGCGTAGAGCTTAAAAAAATATATTAACACGATTCGATGTCAATCAAGGTATGAGTTTAACTATAATTGCTTATGGGAATTAGATGATGAATAATTTTTATTTCAGGATCATTTAGGACAGGTTTTTGCATAAACCGTCCATACATGTGTAGAAATCAGACGCGGAACAAAAAACTTTGCAAGTCATACATAAAGGCACCACACTGGGAATCAAAGACGCAACCTTCTGCGATCGGGCAGACCTGCGCTTACCGCGGCACAGCTGATATCGTCACATTTTGGGGCAATTACCTAATAGTAGTACCTATCAGAACTTTTACGTCCACTGCTGAACATGCCAAACACGGATTTGGGGATTTGTCATAATCACCACGCTTGGCTTATAGTATTTTCTATAAATACGCGAGTTTTACGTAGGCTAAAACTGCCTTAGAGACGACCTCAGTGACCCAGCGGGCCCTTCGCCCACTGAGCCACTGAAGTCCGCCTGTGACGCAGATGGTTGCGGATTTAATTCCATCTTCGAGACAAATGGTTGTGTGATCTGCAGCTATTCATTATTTGTTTATAGACGAACAGCATAGGTGCTGATGAGGCTACTTCACAGTGTTGGTGTCACTAAGGTGTTCATAACACAAGATCTGCACAATTTTCTGCCAGATACTGCAGTGTGAAAGCTGTCTAGTAAATATAAATACCTACGTATACATATTAGGTTGGTCGTAATGTAAGCTGGAGCTAAATGACAGATGCATATCCGCGTTGCCAGCGATCATGGCAAGAGCTAGAAGAAGTAACCTTTTATCATTACCCCAGAAAAATAATATATGGCAAGAATAAAGCTTTTCCATCGTGACTGAGACACATCACTAGGTATTTTTTACATGGTTGTTATATATATTCTGTATTTTTCACAAGCCTATGTATGTGTACAAGGGTTTTTTAGATAATTTATTTTGTTAGATTGTTTTACAAAAACTTAAATACGTCAACATTCATGAAGAATTTAATTCATATAGTCATCCCCGGGAATAAAACTTACGGGACCCACTTTGGGATAAATTTCTACATAAAAGCGAAATATATTTTTTTATCATTAACTCACAGTCATAATAATTGGCGCAGAACAACAAACATTATTCATACACCTTACCTACATTATAAATTATAAAGCAAACAGCCGAATTAAAAACTGCTCCTTTTTTGAAGTCGGTAGAAAAGAAAATTCACTGAACATTGATATTAGAGAAATACAAGACTATCGTCAGTATAACTTGACCCCGGAATGCTTATTTTTTTCGCCTTCTCATCTTTTCTATTTTCAAACTACTGAATCATAATAAATATACACTACAAATTAAATTCGAAAGTATTAAAGAATGAAAATCTATTTTATATGCTTAAAAACGCAAATAAAAAAGTAAGGAACTATTTGAATGGCGTGATCGGATGAAACTGTTTGGTGCCGTTTGCCGTGATCGGATGCAACGTGATCGGTCCCAGCGTGATCAGATGGGAACTAGCCAGCACATATACGTCCACTGCTAAACGTGCCCCCCCCAACAAGGGGTTCTGCCTGAACCACTCACACGTCCCAGCATCATTTGTTGCGAAATAAAATTTCCGGTTGAACGTCCTCGCAAGATTTGATGCATATAGGTATCTTGTATTTAAAGCATAGATCATAGATAATCACTGCGCTTTGCAGGCAAATTGGTGATCGCAGTAGAGGTGTTAAAAAGTTCTTACACAGGGGAAAGCTGCTGCCTTTGTTCTGGTAGTTTCCATTAATCGACTCCTACGACATCCACGGGTTGAGTTGGAGGAGTCGATTCTTTCGTCGCGACAGCCACGGCAACCCAAACACAAAATATCAATAATATTCCCCTAAAACCATCTGAATTACCAAAATTTCTCAAAAGACTTCACCGTGAATAATTCAGCAATCAAATAACAGTACACAAAGTAATTGTACTATACGTTATTGCTAATTTTACAAGTACTTTCTCTTGTATCTCTTAGAAACTGGCAATCTACTGTTATCTCAGAAACTATTTTATTAACATCGTGAATAGACGTCATTTTACCCACAGAAGAGATAATACCTACAGCAGGGGGATAAATGAATAAATACTGCTGGACAATCCACACAGCATCATCTAGCACCAAGCTAAGCAGAGCTTGTGTTATGGGTACTGGATAACTGATATACTTATTACAAGAAAAATATTGTTTAGCACAATGTACTTAAAAACACCCAGAACGCCCGGAACAGATATTTGCAGAGCGTACGAAAACATTGGTGCCGAGGCGAGAATCAAATCCGAAACCTCCTGCGTCGCAGGCGGACCTTCGCCCGCTTGGCCACATCGTTCCTCTAATACAGCAGGTATCAGGGTAACAGGGTGTTTAATTTAAAGTATCTGGTTACAGAAGAGGCAGAATCATTTTCAGAATTTGTCACTCTTATGGAGTTATCACACCAAATGGTCACTTGTCATACACATCAATTTTTCACTCACACCAAAGTCGACGGGCCATCGCGTCGGCAAGATGTCATAACACTATCGGCAGATCAAATCAAATCAAAAACTCTTTATTTTCATAAATACAATAAATGTACACTTAGGAGAGGTCATAATATTCTTAAAAATTAATCACTGACGCGGAAATAAAATGATATTTTTGATTTCTGTCGCTTCGGTATGTAGACTAAAGTAAAGAAGCGACGAAGAAACCTTTAGCCTACTAGTTGTAATTTTTCGAGTTGGAGCAAATCCCGTCCCAAGCTTTTTTATCCTCTAGATAATCTGATATTTTATAGTAAGCCTTTTTGCATAGGACGGTTTGACAATTTGTTTGAATTTATTCACTGATAATTTTTTCAACTCATTTGGTATTTTGTTGTAGAAGCGTATACATTGCCCTTTAAAAGATACATTAATCTTGTGTAGCCTAGTTGTAGGCACAGAGTGTTAATTCTTATTGCTAGTATTTAAATTTATGTACATCGCTATTTTTAGGGAACCGATTCATATTATATGAGTGTACGATAAGTTTTCATAAATATATAAATATATTGACATGGTACTGTCGTTATATTTATTTCTTACAATTTATCACGTAGAGATTCTCTGGGACCCATATTATAGATTAAGAAATAAGGTGTTAATGATTTTCTCTTCACTTTGTTTTTTTATCTACTAGTGGAAGAAGTTAAAAAGAAACCACTAGTACATGTTTGTTTTGCCTATGTAAATCTATATATAAGATTATTTAGATACATGTCAATATTTATATAAAGCTAAGCACAACATTGAATTTCTTACATACTAAGAAATCAAATAATATCCCAATAAATATATTCTTACATACTAATGTCGGTGCGGAACTGAGCGACATCTGATTACGTTAATGATTAACATCATTATCGTAATCATTTATGGATAGATAAATAGACCAATGCATAATGTGCATTGGTCTATTTATCTATGGATAAAAAGACCAATGCACATTATATCGAACGTAAAGATACTACTAAGAAACCTTCAGTTGTTAGTTTTATAACAATTAGATCTTTTTCTTGCCAAACTGAAGTCGACAAGAGATTTCATCGTTGGTTAGTTGGTAGGTGAGTGATGATCAGCGTTCAAACAACCGGCTGATAAATGAGCTAGCGACTAATTTGTTTACTCGATTTTATTAGTAACTAGTTTCTGCCCGTGGCTCCGCACGCGCTGTTTCTATGAAAGGTGATTTTTATCCCATGGGAACTGATTTATGGGATAAAAAGTAGCCTATGTTTAATTACATGTCTTGAATCACCTCGGTGCAAAATTCAGCCCGATCCGTTCTTAATAAATATCATAAAATGTAAAATAATGCAAGATAAGAATGCTCAGTGCGTGCGTGTAAAAGAACACGAAAAAGAAGAAAAAAAACATTATATAAAAAAAAATACTAAATTCATAGAACTGATATACACCTCCTACCCGTTATGACCTACGGAACTGAGACGTGGACCACGGTAGGGCTGGTACACCAGTTCAAAGTCGCTCAGCGAGCTATGGAAAGAGCTATGCTCGGAGTTTCTCTAAGCTAACATAGCTGAAAGAATTAACAAGTTGTGTTCCAACTCGAAAACTAACTACCTAACGAGGTAAAGGTTTCTTGTTCGCTGCTTTGCTTTACCATAAAAATATTGAAGTGAGCAAAATTCAAAGTGATTACTATATTTTGTAGTTTTACTTATGTAATTTGAATTTTGTGAGGTGTCTAAGAGTCCTGTAAGGTCTAAAGAAAATAAAGCACTTTGAATTTTGAATTTTGAGTGGCAGTGGGCCGGCCATATCTCGTGAAGAACCGACAACCGCTGGGGTAAACGTGTTCTCGAGTGGAGACCGCGACTCGGCAAACGTAGTGTAGGACGCCCTCCAGCCAGGTGGGACGACGACCTGCGAAAGATTGCAGGCAGATGCTGGATGCGGCAAGCTGGAGACAGGGCGCTATGGCGCTCATTAGGGGAGGCCTTTGTCTAGCAGTGGACTAATATATGTAGGTTGATGATGGTGATGATTATTCACCGCCAATTTCCAGACTCCCTCAAGTACCGATTTACCTTCACACTACAGTTTCTAATCTGATCCATAACATTGACACCTCGGTCCACCATGGTCATGGGGTCAATAGGCATCATCATCACAATCACCATAAACTTCGTCATGGGAAGGCACACGCCATCTTCGAAAATAATGTTGAACTTTCACTATTTATTTCTTTGATGACAGTAATAGTGCCTAATGTATGGTCGAGCTCTATGGCGCAGCAGGTCTGCCAGTGACGCAGGAAGTGGCGGGTTCGATTCCCACCGCGGGTCAAATGTTTGTACGATCTCCACTATCTATGTAATGTATTGTATAAGGTACCTACATCTGCTGCTAGCTGTATGAATTGTCCAGCATTCTTTATTACTAAGGGCCTTATCATACTAGCGGTTGGCGAGCGGATCCGGGGCTGAGCGGGCGCACAGCGAATACGTCGCGAACACGCCGCGGCTGCGCAGCGAAGACGTCGCGGACGCGTGGCGGATACGCAAGGTTTTCGTCGCGTGTTCGCAGCGAGTTTACGACATACAGTACACTCAGTAAACAAAATGGATTCTGACGAGGAAACACTGCTGTCGGTTTTGTTATTTCGAAGACGAAGGAGACGAAAACGAAAGCATCGACGATTTTGGAAGGATCCATTATCAATTAATCGGCTGGAAGAGAGCGACTACTTTGTGTTGTTTTTCAAACAAATACAAAATAATCCTAAAAATGTCGTTCCTGCCATTTGTATGTGAGTGTACAAAATGGCGTTCACGCTGCTATTCGCAGCGATCACGATGCGCGTCCTCGACGTATTCGCCGCGGGTTTGTTGCGCGTCCGCGACGTATTCGCTGCGTGCCCGCTCCACCCCAAATCCGCTCGCAAACCGCTAGTATGATAAGACCCATAATGTGCGTATTGCCTGGTGAAGGTGGCAGAAACCGATGGATTCGAGTAGCGCTGGTCTGGTCATACAATACAAAATACTTTATAGTACACCAACAAAAATACAATACTAAAGACATTACATAAGCCACAAGTACAATGGGTGGCCTTATTGCTTAGAAGCGATTTCTTCCAAGCAGCCTTTGGATGGAAAGAATTATGTGAATTTAAGAAAGGCAAGGGGTGTACCTATTATAATCATAAATAAATATTGACAACATAATCAATACCTAAAAACAAGAACAATTATATATAAATATATAATAAATACCTAACTATGTACCTATTATATTTATACATAGGTACATTATATGCATTGTGACGATCTTCGGAGGTTATGTCCAACCGTGGAAGTCTTTCTGCTGAAGTGCTGATAACGATGATGTTGTGCTGTGCTGTTCCTAATGGCACACTAAACGCTTCAACGGCACTGATACAGCTTGGCGGCGGCAAGTTGATGTCGCCAATATTATTTTATAGAATCACTCACGTGGTGGACTTGCCACCGACATTTCTGTATCTGTATCATAGACAAATATATGCTGACTTCGACCATAAAAATAAAATTACATTGCGCGAGATCGAGGCCTATGATCATAAAAACACAAATTTATTATTAGGGTAGTTGATGGTTTTACTAGGGTCTAAACCACCCCATTTTAATATAATACGCCGTTGTTATACCCTCATGAGCAGCGAGGGAGGATGATAATAATACCGATATATAAGGGGTGGTTTTGGCCCGAGATAAACACTCTCTTTTTAACTTCGGTTGCGAGAAAACAAAACAAACAAAACTTACCTTCAATTAATTAATACACATGTTTTTCAATTATCTTCTTCACGAATTTGTCGTTAGTAGTATATTATAAATATAATTTCACGTGATTTCGACCGCAACAGATTCATATTAATAATTATTTCTTTGCGTTCTGTTCTATTTGCATATTAATGTCCTAATTTTGGTTTGATGACATTTTCAATTAATTTCAATACGTAAGCCACGTTCACCTTCAATTCACCTTAAACTTTTTTGATGTCTTTGTAACGCGCAACGCAAAGTATGCATTCTACCATGGAGGAAAAATCACCCTTATTCAACTTGTCTGAAATATACATCCAACAATCAACAAGAAGGCGCTTTCAGTTCCATTTTCAAAATAAATTCATATAAAATGTATGTTCGTTATTGGGGATCGCAGTTCGGTGATAGAATTGTTCTGGAGGGGATATCTCTTAATCGCCTCTTACGACACCCGTGGGAAGAGTTGGGGTGGTGCAAATTCTAGGCCGTCACATAATATGCTCGGAAATAAGTTTAGTTCCCAACAAAGGCACCATGTTGCATAAAGCTTACACTCGAGCGCAACGGTGCAAATAGCGTAGTTGCTTTAACTTTTACTCGCTTAGCTTGTAGTTCAAACTGTAGTATGTAGATGGCAGGTTTAAAGAATTTGCGATGTCTATGGCGGGTAACTTATTTTGTCACAATATGTTTTGCCCGCGTCTTTCTGGCAAAATTTGGCATGGAGATTTTTTTTCAAAGGATTTTTTTGATACCGGTTTGTAAGTATTCGTTATGTTTGAAGAAAATCGTTGCACCTGTTCAAATTTCATGATGGTTCAAAGTAAACACTTCTTAGGGATTTTCGGTTTTTTGTAAAATTAAATTGCTAGACAATTGAGAACGTGTCCCAGAGGGATAAAAATATATTCTGCACGCTTATATTGATCGTTATAAGTTCGACATGACGTGACCGTAATACTCGTAACGAATGTACCTACGTCCAGATATACACGTAACAGAGCAGAGGTACACCAATTTAATAAACAACTATAAAAATGAAGTAACCTACAGAAATCGATCGAACAGACACAAACTTGCAAAAGTGAAAACGTGTACGAAATTAAATTCTGTTCATATTTTATTTTGCCATAGCAACACACAATCTTTAGTTTGACATTAGTCGCATTACCACAAACATAATTATCACAAATAAAAAACAAAATGATATAACAAAAGAAAACAATCGCGACTGCCTTTCTTCTTCTACCTAAAAATAAAGCCACTCGTAATGATGTTACGATGTGGGCGATACCGCATCCAAATCTGCGTTAGCTTAATTGTTTCAATTGTAAATACAAATAGTTGTCTAGTTTTGATTTGTTTTTATTATTTAAATAAATAAATAAATAATGCTGAACAATCCAAACCCCCCAAACTAAGCAGAGCTTGTGTTATGGTACTAGATGATTGATATACTTAATACAATACATTACATATATACATATTTTTTATTATACATAGAATATACCCGGTGCATCCAGAACAAATATTTGCAGATCGTACAAACATTTGTCCCAAGGCGGGAATCGAACCTGCCACCTCCTGCGTCGAAGGCGGACCTTCGCCCGCTGCGCCGTACAGGTCGTCATTTGATTGTAATTTTCTTTGTTAATAAATGCCATTGAACACTCAAAATAAAAACATTATACTCCTTTTTGGGCAGTCGTTTAAGAAGCTATCAATAACGCAGGAAATAAAAATAAATGCTAGGCCTAGCATAAGCTCCCCCACATCCGATCTGTTCAGTCACCCAGTTACTGTAATTGAATCGGATGTAGGGTAATCGGTTAGCTCACTGCAGTAATGAGAATCTATTACGCATCCCGTATGTGCTGCAGTTGTTTGTAAATGCAGGCATATTGAAAGATAACTAGGATAGTTTTGGTAGTAGGTATGTGTGGGACAAATCTTGCAACTTAACTTTAGACCAGGTATCCTCAACTAATTGAGATGAAATTTGGCAAACTACATAAGTTCGGTGACAATGCAATGTCATGGCATCGAGCTGGTCTGATGATGGAGACAGAAGGTGGCCATAGGAACTCCTAAGCGAAACAACTTAACCCCGCCGAATTTTGGTTCGTTGGATTTGTCTTCCCAAGCACTTTGGTAACAATTTTATTGGCAAAGAAAATTACAATTCAATGATAAAAACAAATGAAGTATATAAAAAGTTTAATATATTAAAAATGTATTTACTCTGGTGTTCTAAGTTTTGCTTGTGTATCTATCTGTGGCATTGTAGGATGAACCGATTGGGATTTTCTTCATTTTGTTCCGCTTTTCTGTAAGGTGACTTGATAAAGAGTGCTCTTTAAGAAAATTAGTGTAGGCGTTAAAATGATCGTTCAAAGCGAAGAGTCAGGAACTTTCAAACTTTTCTAAGTTTAGTTTGTATCAAAGTGCGAATAGTTTTGATGAATGTATTGAACGTTAGGAAAACTGTAATGGAGACTATTGGTCGTTATGACGGTTTTTCTCGGTAGGTACATATGATCCGAACCTGGTTGACACTCGTTTAGATCTTCTCATTTAGAATTTTGCAAACTTATTCACACCCAAATGTACGTATTGATCTATTTTTTATAAACATTTAAATAGTTTTTTTAGCAAGCTTGCCTTCAATATAGTTCTATCTGGCCTATTCAATACAAACAAAAAAAAATAAGTGTCTGTAATACACATGGTGCTTATTCGACTGCACGCCCTTGCAGTTCGCCTCGCTGAGACTGTACCGTAAAAGGAGAAGGTTTAAAAATACAAACTAATATACTTACCTCCACCTCCACAGGCTATATTGGTCCACTGCTGGACCCAGTCCTCTCCCTGATAAGTGCCTTATTGGTTTTTATTTCACGGGGTGTAATGCCCATAATCCTCACGCTAGGCATGCGGTTTAGGGATCGCAGTTCGGTGGTAGAATTGTTCTGCAGGGGGCGCTGCTGCCCCCCTCCTAACATACATTCCCAGACAATTCACGAATCACCTAGCTGGACCGCGTCCTTGGCAATGACCATGCATCGAGAGCCATACAAGACCACACACACACCCACGGCTGAGCGCTCAGCGATACGCTGCAACCATTGCACGCTCTAAAAGATTTATAGATAAATGCAGTTCCCGGTGAAAATAGATAAATGCCGGTGCACATGTATTCTGTGCACATTGCAATAGTTGCCACTGCGTAGACCGGACATCGGAGAAACTCTTCAATCATGGAGTTTCGCGGGGCAATCGTCCTGTTGTGCCTCGCTGCTCTATCTTCAGCAAATACTTTCGAAACTAGTCTGAAGCTGCTCGGGAGGATGTATGAAAACTGTGAAAGTTCCCATGAGATCTTCAAGTGCTTCAAGATCCAAGCGGCGAAGTTCATCGATCGTGCTGCAAGGATGGAAACTCTTCCTATCCTGGACGGAATCTCCCTGGTTTCCAGATCGGAAGGGCGTGCTTTTCCGTCATCGCTGCCTGAAGGCGATATGAACGCGCTACCATCCGACCAGATCGATAAATACCTTCTCATGGCTACTTCGAAGCTGATGCAGAGTCACCGGGTCGTCATATCTCCGGTTACCATCGGCGACGATGTCGGAAGGTCTTTGAGTGAAGCCAGGGGTAAGATGAAGAAGCTGATGGGTCCAATCATCGCCGGTTTGCTCGTAAAGGGAGGTTTCCTCGCCATCGCATTCCAGGGCATTGCTCTCATCGCCGGAAAGGCTCTGCTTATCGGTAAGGTTGCTTTACTTCTATCCGCCATTATTGGCTTGAAGAAACTGGTAACAGGGGGTGACACGCATGAGAAGACTACGTATGAGATCGTGAAGCATCCTCAGGTGTCTCAGACCTACTCCTCATCTCATTATGGAGGAGGTGATTTCGACACGACAGGTCCCGGTGGTCACTACAGAAGGAGCGTGGAGGATGAAGCCGCGGCACAAGACAGGGCTTACAACGCGTACGATAAGAAACAGTAAACTAAACTTACGACTCCTTACAAATTACAACGAGGCATTTATGCACCAATACAGCAAAGCTAAAGCTTTGGTTGTCAAGGTTAATGAACCTTATATAGAGGTATAAACAGATAAAAGTATATTCCAAAGAAATATATTGCTTAATCAAACGACACATATATTTAGGTGTAATGGTTACGGAATAATAATATTTAGCTTTAGAATACATAATAATTGAATATGTAAATAAGGATAAATTGCATACGCGATTGCGTGACATTTTGTTTGCTAGTGCATTAGTTTTAAAACTTGCACCAAATATTATTTTACTTTGTTTTCTAGAATATTATGTTATTTAAATAATATCTATAACAAATGTATCATTGTTATTATTAAGTTAGGTTAAGTCGACGGGTAGTGTGCATTTCTATTTTGAAGAGTTTGTAATGTCCAATTTTGTATAAATAGGTTAAGTGATTATTAATAATATTTTATAGTGGTGCTACTATGTTGTTTATCATATATTTATAACAACTTTATATTAATTGTTATAATAATTATTAAGGTGGGGTTACGCGAGTACCTTTTGTTTATGAATATTATCATTTTAAATAGTCATGGTGTATTGGAACTAATTTGTTAAAGTTTATTTAAGTTTACATCTATAAATGTTATAAAAATTAAATGAAAAACCAACGTTATGAGGGCAGTCGATAAAGTTTTAAACTATACTATTTGTTTTATTTTAATATTCATATTTGACGAATAAATATATTTTATTGTTTGGTTGATGTTTTTTATTAAACCATACAAAAAGCCACCAATAACAAAATGGACACAAAACTGCCCAGTAGGGCAGTTCCGTTATTTTCAGTTATATTCCTTACACACTACTGTGTAAGGAATATAACTGACACACACTACTGTGTAAGGAATATAACTGAACATTTCAGATAGACAGAACTGAGACAAAAATATTATTAAGAAAGTGATAATGTAATTAAGTTTTGTTATGTGTTCGAAGAAGCTGGCGCAGCGATGTGTGTGAAGTGCGAGTCAACTCGCACACGCAGGGTTCCGTACCCTAAAAATCAGGCAACTTTTTCAAGGAATATCACATTTTCACTTGTATGGCAACCTTTTTAAATTTTCTTCTTTATTATATTTTTAGTATTTGTTGTTATTACAGTTTAAGTGTTACTTATTTGCTGAAAGTTTCATGAATCTGCCTATGGTGGTTCAAGAGATACAGCCTTCAAAAACGAAGAGCGAAAATAGCCAAAAAAACACGTTGTTTTGTATGGAGGCCCCCTTTAATTTGCATGTTTATGTTATTTGTATTGTGTTTTATTATAGTGGCAAGAGAAATACATATTATCTGAAATTTTAACTGTCTACCTCTTACGGTTCATGAGATATAGCTCAGAGACAGACGGACGGAAGGACAGCGGTGGCTTAGTAATAGGGTTCCGTTTTCACCCTTCGGGTACGGAACCCTAAAAATAGCCACTGGCAAAATCAAATTTTGGAACGGCGACTGCATTTTGTGAAAGACGAAGGTATCTAGACGATTTTTGTAAGACCGGAGCCAGTAGCACGGAGCACACGGTACATTGTAAGAAGCATTTTACTATAGACTCGCTAGTCGCTCACATTCATAATGAATTCATCAAACTACGATTAGTTTAATTAATTCATTATGAGTGTGAGCGGATAAACTGCGTTAAGGATGAAACGTAAGGATGAAAAGTGGTGTTCTTCCAACAAAAATAAGGTTCTTATTTAACCCGCTACATCGTAATGAATTGTACGAAGCGGTCATTTATTCGTTGGTGGCTCTGACAATTTTAATCATCGTGATGATTTATGATATGAGCGAATAAAGATTTAAGCAAAACTAACGTACATTATAAAGTTATACAATACAATACATTTACAATACTATTTATTGTCCACCACGATATTAAACCAAAAGCATAAAACGTAAATGTAGTATAATGGATAGTAGATGGCGGTAAATATCTTTCTTAGAAGCGATTTCTTCCAACTACCTTTGGGGGGATGGAAAATTAAGAATTTAAGAAAAACAAGGGTGTTTTAAACTTAAATACATAATACTGAATATTCTTATTGCTTATACAAGTAGAAAAATAAATAAAAAGTTATCTCATCTCATAACTCAGTAGACACGAAAATTCTTTTCTTCACCAATCGCACATTCAGTCGGACCAAATTCTTTCGAAGTCTACCTCTACAATATCTCATTTAAGACGCCAATGGCCGAGATATCGTATCAGGAATAAAAGGCATTGATCTAAAAGTTATGCTTGGTATTGGCATGCAATAACAATTATCTACATTGTATAATTCTTACAATATCTGCACGGATTGGCCGTTATTAGATAATTACAAGGCTACGTTTTTGGTGGAGAACAGGAGTGTGAGCGGAACCGTATTATTGACAGTTTTCAATGGAACGTTTTGTAACGGGCGAAGGTTTGCCTGCGAGGCAGAAGGTAGCTGGTCTGTATCTGGCTACGACAAGAAATGGTCGATTCTAGGAATCGTCGTTAAAATTTATCATTAGAAGTAGACATTATATGAAATGGATAGCGACCGGTCCAGTTTACTATTGTCCTCAAATGCACTGTGAATGTAAGCAGGTTGACGAAACTTGTTATAATTATAAATGACAAAAGTTTTATCCGCTGACAAGGGGCATCATCGGTGTCAGATAGATAGATATATGGCTTATTTGGTTCACAATGAGGCCTGCGTCCAGCAGTGGACCAATAAATTATAGACTATTGAGGATGGCAATGCTGATGCGCGGTGCCAGAAAATATAAGTAGGTATATCAAGTTAGTGTAGTACCCATAACACAAGCTCTGCTTAATTTGAGACAAGATGATGCTGTGTAGATTGTTCAGCGTAATTAATTTTAGTTATTATTTTTATATTCGTCTCCGTCTCCACGATAATGTTTTAAACCGACAAATTAATAGACCGTCTGTTATTTTCTACGTAATATATCATGGTTGTAGTAATTAAAACCAACATGAAAACTTGTGTGTTCAATGGCTGCTTTTCTAAAAAAAGTTATGTTGCGTGCGAGCATTGTAAGAAAAACTGATCAAACCGATCGATTTGAAGAAGGTAGAGCACATACACCGGTATATAGAGGTAATAGTGTAGCTTAAATTCATCACCAAGTTCGACCAACAAGGCTTAACGTACGAAATAAAATAAAAACTATGGATTTGGGGATTTCCGACTGGTATTGATATATAGATATAGATCAGTTGAGCTACCTGTAGATTGTTTGCAACAGTCTGCAGTTAGCTTAATTGTTTCAATTGTAAATACTAGTTCTAATTTGTTTTTATTACTGAATTGTAATTTTCTTTGCTAATAAATAGATTTGGTAAGGTCTATAAATATAAAAATGAAATGCTGTTCCTTGGTAAACGTATCACTTGAAAATCATAAAAGTCATTTATTTCGTCTTTAACTTACACAAAGCACTTAAAAATGTAAAAAAAATACATAAAAATGTATAAAATATACTCGTTACCAAAAATCAGTTATATAATAAATGAAATTAGATTGAGTACATTTTGTTATTGTGTTGAAAGCCATGGACACAGTGTGCCAAGGTACATACACTAGTTTACATTATGAATGAAGAAAACATATTGCTAATTAATGTTAGGTATACTTGTGGCAAATCCAATGGTCGCTAAGCACCTCATCGGTTACCTGCGTGACATTTGCTATGTCAAATCCTACTAATATTTATAGAAAGGCAAAAATTTGTATCGTTGTGAAGACACAACGATACAAACGTATGTTTGGCCGAAGACAACGGCAAAACAACTGAATGGAACGGGCTGAAATTTTGCACACATAAAGATCTAGACCTGGAATACCATAAAGGCTTCTTTTTAGTGCAAAAAAGCGTGCAAAGCCGCGGGAAGAAGCTGTTTAACAAGTACTTGGTCTGAGTGAAGATGTGGAAAGAAACATTTTGAATACTTAAAAATTACACCTGGATAATTGGAAAGTTCGAGTAAAAGTGAAAGTGAATATTTCTATGTGATTTTAGCTTGTTTTGTCTTCGAGTTAGTAAAAAACCGTAGGTATGAAAAAAATGTATAATTAAATAACCACCTATATTTTATAACTGTACAATTTTTAACGAAGAAAATTTCAATAAATTAAGAACTATGAACTAGGATTTACAATTATAGCAGTAGATCTAACTGCAAACTGTTGCAAACAATCTAGAGGTAGAATAACTGATCCATATCAATATCAATCGAAAGTCTCTTCAAGACACTGACCACATATTTGAACAACTTAAAGCTAGTGCATGACCAAACGGCCTTGAGAACACAAAATAATTATTGGCAGCCGTATATATAATTTGTTTTATTCGTGAAATGTTCAATTTGTGTAAAATACTTGTTAAAATTACAAATATTTGAGTGAAAGATAAATATTCAAAATCAACAGTGTTTAGAATAAAAATCCAAATTGCGAATCAAAAAAAAACAAATTTGCATATTTCTTCTAAATGAAACTATATATGTGAAAAAAACATGTTATTTTTGTGCCTTCTGTACGGTTCTGGCCATCCGACCTACGTGATGTACAATGTAGAATAGTGTAGATACATAATAATTGTGTAGAAAGATTCCTAGTAAAAAATCTTGCGTATATATAATCTAACTAGTACACTAAGATATCCATTAAACGTTAGGATATCAACCCAAATACATACAGGAATGTTTGGTAATGAAGACACCAACTTTTGATTCAGCCATGCTCGCGTCGCCGACACTGAACAAACCTCTGGTTGATAGTGTCTTGTAAATAAGAACAGATATTAAAACTATAAAATAAATATTTATTAGGGTTCCGTACCCGAAGGGTGAAAACGTAAACCTATTACTAAGCCTTCGCTGTCCGTCCGTCCGTCTGTCACAGACGTAAAAGTTAGACAGTTAGACACTATCTCACCGTAAAAGTTAGACAATTTAAATTTTCAGAGAAGATGTATTTCTTGCCGTTATAACAAAAAAAAAATTAATATCCAAAAATAAAGGAGGCTTCCATACAAAAAACATTATTGTTTTGGATATTTTTACTTTTCTTTTGTCAAGGCTGTATCTCTTGAACCACAATAGGTAGATACATGGAACTTTCTATAAATAACTATAATAACAACAAATACTAGAAATATAATAAAATGTAAATTGAATGGGTCTCCGAACAAGTGAATTTTTTTTAATAAGTTGCCTGCTTTTTACTGTACGTTACCCTTCGTGTGCGAGTCAACTCGCACTTGGAATTTTATAAGTATTTCATATGATGTGGGAGGACATCATATGAAATACTTATAAAATTCCAGCAGAGTTTACGGCACCGTCAACGAAGACTGGCCATGTGCCCAAGACATTATTATAGTACACAAACACAGGTGCACTCCCTTTTTCTTCACTCTCATTATCCCATGGAACGGCAGACCGAAAAACCGGGTAGGGGTCAGGACCTACGGCTCAGGGATAAATTATGCTAGAACGTAGCGGGCGCGAGCCGTGCGCCGTGCGAGGCACGGGCGAGGCACGGATTTAAAATTTAAGGGGCGAACCTAACGGGTTTGGTTGTCAAACTAGGCCTAGATCTCAGTACTCACGGGATCCCTGTGGAAAAACCTCGCATTACATAAAATTCAAAATTTTTTCTGTGGGTTCTTGAATGTAAAAACATGAATGTAAAAAAAATTACGATAAAAAGATCATGAAAGTGCACTGTTTCGAACATATATTGGTCATGATCTCAGGAACCCTATGGTCTATTGAAATGACTTACGTTTTGATTCGTAGGTTATTACTAATTATTTGGTCCCTTGAACCAGTTTCTTCATAAGTTGTGTAGTTTTCTTGTAAATAAGCAAATACTAAATTTTTGCGCTTACGCCGTTCCAAAAACGTTTGTCTGTCCCGCTCCTATGAACGCGCTATGCCTGGTATAGCAAAAGTTTGAAATCCGTGCCTCATCCGTGCATCGTACGGGCACGGCTCGCGCCCACTACGATCTAACTTAATTCATCCCCTAGCGTGCCTTCCGAGGCATGGGATAGAACACCGCGAACTGCCTGACTCCGAACTGTGTTGTAGCTTGCTTATTGTTAAGCTGTGACTATAGACAGTACCTAGGTATCCTATAAAATCTATGAGTCTCTGTAGAGTGTAAAGAAAATAAAGCACTTTGACTTTTTGGAGAAGTTATCTGGTATATTTAGTTATACCCATAGCACAGCACTGCTTAATTGGGGCCAGAAGAAACTATGTGAAAATTTCCAGCATCCATACTATTAATATAAATTCGAAAGTAACTCTGTCTGTCTATTACCTTATCACGCCCAAACGGCTGAACGGATCTCAATGAAATTTGGCAGAAAGGTAGATGGTATCCCGAGGACGGACATAGAATACTTGTTATCCCGGAAAAACGCGTGTGAAGCCGCGGGCAGAAGGTAGTTATTTATACATTTTCATGTATTTAAGTTATCATCTCCCGCGTCAATGACTCTTCATGTGCTATTAAAAGCCGTCTGTTTGCAACGGTACATTAATTAAGATAACTACTTTAGATTTCAAAGAAAATCTAGATTTGTTTAATGAATCTGAAGCACGAACTAAATTGACGGACAGAACCGAAGAGAATGTGATATCGTCAACACATAAACGTTCATTGCTAAACGTGCCTCCCCCAAACAAGTTTGTTTTTAATTCATTGTGAATGTCACCGGGTTAACTATGAACCTAGTGTTGGAAGAACACAAACATATCATCCCTTAACGAGGGACTTACCATTATTACCGTGATTTTTTGGGTTTACATAATCACCACGCTTGACAGGCGGTTTAGTCATGGATATGTTCGTGAACAATGCCAAGCGCTCATAAGGAGAGGCCTATGTCCAGCAGTGGACATAGGCCGATGATGATGATGATGAACAACGCAATTAGCTGAGGCTTGTGTTAAATATTACATAATAAATAAATAAATAACGCTGGACTATTAACACAACATTATCTAGCCCGAACTAAGCAGACCTTTTGTTATATATGAATATTAGATAACTGATATACTTAATACACTAGCTACATAGAAAGATATTTTTTTATTATTCTACATAGAAAACATCCAGAACACCTGGAACAAATATCTACAGATCGTACAAACATTTGTCTTGAGGCAGGAATCGAACCCTAACACTGCGTCGCAGGCGGACCTTCGCCCGCCGCGCCACAGAGATCGTCTACACATAATACATTTATTTTAACCTATTCATTCCACATTTCCCCAAAACCTGCGAGGCGGCAAATACCTCGATGAAAAACCTCAACAGATTTTGACACAACCATACTTGATGGTCCATCATCGTCTTCATGATTTCTTCGCTAATTGCTAGATTCCTACGATCAATACGGTTCTCATTACCACTCTCTAGTTTTCACATGGCAATGCGTAAGTGCGCTATACGCTCTGATTGCCGTGGAACTCACTTACAATACCGAGTGGATTCGGACTTGTATCCTAATTTACTTGTGAAAGTGCATTTGTCTTATTACTTGTGACAGATTCCTTTTATTATAAAGGCGAAAGTTTGTTGGGATGGGAAGATATGTGTTGTTACGAGATAATGTCAAAACTGCGGAACGGATAGCTGAAGTTTTGCAGTAAGGTATTATTATAGTAACTAATGAAGGCCTTAAAAAGGCTACCTGTGATAACGTTTATTGGATAATTACAAATAATTGATCCAATATTTGTATTACAATTTTTACTTAAACAATTAATTTTATAACGTAATCGCTAATTCTAAAGTTTATGTATTTTTAAATCAATTTGCTTACACAGTGTATGAACATTAAACTCATCAGCTATTTATATTATTAACATCTGTGCCAAAATATTTTTTTGTAGAAGTGTAAAGCTTGCTAAACATTGTAACAAGTTTGCAAATAACATGTTAAAAATGACGTCCTCCTCTCTTCATACATATTATGTGCCCAGCAGGGTCTATAATGATAATGAATAAATAAGTATTTATATGCACCTCTGTACACCTATAGAATGCAATATATGATTGAGTATTGAGCATAGTCTGTAGAGTTTGGACTATTATTAACACTTGCTTATGTACATACTGTAACATTAGATGTTTTAACAAAGAAACTATAATTTAATTAATTGAATTTAATTATGATAAAGTTCATTCTTTCAGCCTTACAAACAAGCTCATAAACAAGCCTTTAACCTAATTTTTAACAAATCCCCTAATACGATAAAGGCGATAGTTTTTGCCGTTGCATTGTGAAGATGGTTGGCCGAAGACAACGCCAAAACTATAGGTAGTTTTGGCGGTGAATTGGGCTGAAATTTTACACACTCAAAACTCTAGACCTGGAATAATATATAGGCTACTTATTATCCCAAAAGAAGCGTGCGGAGCTGAAGGTTAAAAATAAAGGGGTAAATACTCTTCACACAACTTTATCTGGATGCGGATTGTACGTGTATGACATTATAAATAGGCCTTTTTTATATCAGAAAAGCGCGTGCGAAACCACGAGCAGAAGAAAGTTTATAAATAAGTTTTATTTTTTTCACTTGGACCTAAACGATTGAAATTTGGTTTCGATTTCGATTATTTCTATTTCAAAGGTGAGTCATACATAACTGTTTATAGTAAAAAATATAACCATATAATTATATCTTTAGGAAGTCGTTTAATTCATCAATCTTGACTAGATCTACAATATTCTGATATGCTGTTTAATGAAGTGCAAGTCGACTGTTATACAAAAGAAAATAAAATAACGTACATAAACACGGGAAGTGTCAGAACATTAATGGATTAATGATTTAAATTAATTTATAAGGAGAATCTGACTAACCCCATTTGTACATAGTAGGTTACATTCTAGAAAGGAGTATAAGCCTAAGAACAGGGAAAAACAGAAGCCTACTTATAAAAATCTATCAACCTAAAAATTGTTTTATCAATCAGATGTGAGGTGGTCAGAGTGAGAAAACCCAGGGTTTTCAGCAGTAACTAATTTGTTTTTTCCTATTGATTTAGATCAATAAGAAAAAACAAATTAGGTACAGCTTAATGTCAGAAGTTTATAAGCTCCTTCGTTCCAAAATGTTCCCTCTAGTAAATAACCTCTCTCATTATATGTTCAAAATCATCATCCATTGATAGGAGTCCAAGCAAAGTTCCTAGCGTTTCGAATCTTCGTCTCTTCTCTCGTTTCATCGCCATCTTTTTTAGTGACAAAGAACCTCTCCAACCGGTCTCTGAGTTCATCAGGCGTGATAGGTGCTGCTGTGGTCTGCTCAGCAGATTTCTCTCTGTAGAAGTAGGGCTCTGATTGGTGATGATGACGGTTGTAGTAACCTGTAAGTTAGACAACATTTTATTAGTAAATTAAATTACAAGTATTTTCAACGTTTACATGAAATAGTCGAGCTTTCCGCAGACTGTTGCATACAATATTATACAGGCAGATCAACTGATACAAATTAAAACCAGTCGGAAGCGTCTTCAAGACGCATTAGGATGAAGCCTTGATAGCGTCGATAGAATAATTTAACGTTTAAGCTTAGTCGCAAGGTACAAACAGTAATAAAATATATATTTTTTTTATTTCATTATCCAATATAATTGATTTTGAATCTGATGTAGTTAATCAAAGAGATTAACTACATCAGGCTATTGATTTCATTAGGGGGCCCTAAATACTTTTACATCCAAAGCGTTAACATAAATATGTCTTTCATGTTTAATATAAAATGATTATGGCTTTCTTCCCATAAAGTATTAAATTGACAAGAAATATGTCACATAAAAACTAAAACGGAAATAAATAATAGTAGCTAAACAAAACATTATTTGTGATTGTTAAACAAAATCAGTTGTTATAAAGAGAACACTTTGGAACCTACAAGAACCCAAAACCAGAAAGAATTTTCAAATTTCTTTTTATATTTGCATAGCAACAAATTCTTGTTATGTCAAACAAAAGGGTGTTTAACTCTACTTTCTCCTATCCCGGTCGTCTTAGAAGCTTTCTAATATAGGTTATGCACCTAGCCCCAAGCTTCAAATATTTGAAAGTACTCACTAATCCCAAATTGTGAAGATTCAATCGTAAATGTACGGGATTAGAGTCCTTTATATTTGAATTGGAATGCATCATAGCTGGGGCTGGACACAGTGCATCGACATGAGGTCAACGAACCTGTTCATTGGAAAAGTTGTGTATGACCTTGGGATGGTTTAGAAAGATATTTTTTTGTAAATATCATAATCATACCACAGCATACATAAATTATAAGTGGGTGGCATTCAAGATAGGTATTAAACTTTTACCAAATAGGATTACCTACCATTTTTTTTGGGGCTAGATGATGCTGGACAGTCCAGCATAGGCAATTAGTTCGTTAATTCTGAAATTATTTTAGCCCAGAGAAATATGGCTGGTTGTGGAGTAGAAGAGTTATTTAGCGAAACCTTAAAATGTCCACCATATTTTGTAAATCAATACCCAAAAAAAACTATGACAACTGAATCGGTAAAATATAAAATGAAAACCATAAGACCACTGCTACTTTTTTCATCATTAACCTTTCACCTTGTCTAAAAGCTGATCATAGTTTCTCTGGTACTATATAAATACTAAATTGATTATTCACATAAATCGAACTTTTGAAAGCCAAATGTTAAAAACCTTAGTTTTTACTCTATGTTAAAGCTCACCTCCAGAAGCATGAGGGTCATGATGATATCCAGCATGATCGTACGAGCTGTATCCTCCCGACAATGCTGGAGGCGGACCTCCAAAACCTCCAAACGACTGTCCAAATCCACCAGAGAACACTGTCACAGCCAGCAAAGCTATTTTAGCTAGGAGGAAGGCTTTCTTGCTGGCGATCAAGACGAGACCCAATAATATTGGTAGTAAGGTCGATATTTGGAATTTGAAGCCGAGGAGAAAAGGTACGAGAAGGTTTCTGGCTAGGAGACGCCCTGAAAAATAACAATAAAAAATAAACAAAATCTGCAGATTGCACTATGTAGTTTAGTTAAAAAGGTATCGCATAAACTTTGTGTTCGTTTTTTAAGGTCGTACTTTGTGTTTTAATATATAGGAATGCATTAAAATGGGACCCAGGTCAATCATTTTATTTACAACGAGAAACATTGCAGAAGCAGTTTGCATCAATGCCTACAAATTGAAGAGCTCGGTATCATTGTACAGCTGTTATGTTTTTTTAAGCCCTTCAACGAAAATAGATTCAACCTTTTAAAACTCTTTGTACTTATATCATAAACTTGTTATTTTTTCATTAATTATTTATGCAGGAATCGAACCTAAAACTTTTACTATGGCAAGCTTAAAGTAAGCGACGTTTTAATTTTAATAATAGTCGATTTAATCACATTTTATTGAACAAATAATCGACGATCACGCCATGGAAGGAGTTCGACGCGAGCGCAAGCGCAAACTGTTCAAACAGAACATTGTGTTTCAAGGACAAGGTACGAGATGGCGCGACTGTGGCAAAGTCAAGTTCAATGCTGAAGCCTTGAAGGAATACCTTTCTCTTTAGTGCAACAGCAAATGGATAGATGGCGTTAACGTAAGCACTAGTTATAAAGTAAGAAAATCTGTGGTAGTACCTACCTACCTAGTGGTAGGTATTTGCAAAGATTTTTGACCAATCTGATATTTTAGAACAGTTTAATTAAGGTACATATTAATTTCTGTGGAATTTAAAACTGTCACCACGCAAAAAAATATAATTAAGTAGGTATAGTTAAGTATGATGTAAAAGTAAAGAAACTTGGCAAATAATTATGATTAGGTAGATATATACCTAAAAATTTAAGGTGGGTAGGTACCTACCTGTAGACAGTCCACCATTTTCTTGATGAGGTTGGTTGGGGTTGTAAGAGCGATCCTTGACTCTTGGGTCCATGACGAATTCCAGCACCCCATTAGCTAATGTTGGCCCGATCCTCATTACCAGTCCTGGGTACAGCATACTCATGTCCCAATGTAGAGATCGTTTTGAAATCAGGTGGCTGGCATCTTCGATTATCGATCTAGGACAACGAAATGTATGTTAAAGTTAAAACTTTATAATTATTTTAAGTTTATGGGTAATTTATGCAGCGGTCGCTTATCATAATTTGTTGGTGATGAAGCTTTATGAGTATTTTTTTTGTACCTACATGATAGTTTGGGTAAATTTCATTAGAAATTAGCTTTTTTTTATAAATAGTTACTATGGGTAGATGAAGTGTGAACTGTCCAGCATTATTATTATTACTAAAATTTCATCATAAACTTCTTGTCGTTATTTATATTTGTAGGTAAGGAACTTAAATGTATCATGTCATAATTTTAAATGACCCTAGTTTTATCGTAACCATCTAAATTTTGATGGAAAATTTAATACAGTATACATTGAAATGTACATCCATTTACCGAAAATCCATAGGATCTTTATCCAAAAAGCTTCCAATGTCTCTTGGAGTTTTTTCATCTCTAACAAAAGAGATTCCTGTCGCCAAGCTGAAACTTTCTGTCTCATCGTATTTGTTCAACCTATTCAAAACTTCTTTCCCAAAGCAGACACCCAGTTCAGAACTCCGCTGAATGCTGACACACTCGTTTAGTTGAGAATCACCTACGTCGTTCTCAATCTGTTCTCCTTGTTGTAACTGAATCGGAATCACTTCTACTGATAAAAGAGAAAGGACAAGAATACAAGTTGATTTTGGTGACATCGTTACAAGAAATTAAAAATAAATTGAAGCTGTTTAAGTATCCATGAGGTTCTACATTTCAATGAAGCTCTAACTTTAAGAACACCACTGCAAAGTTAAAGATTATCTTGTTAAACTGTTACACTTAGCTTCAGAACTACTGACACTTAGACGATGATCTAAATTAAAACCAGGAATCAATAGATAAATTAAATTCAGTATTCCAGAGATAGTCTGATCAAACACAACTTTTTTGCACAAAGGAATTATTACGTATGAAACTGTAACAGGGCAACGTTGGTTATATAGACTTCCCTGGTTATGTCTGGGTGAACTTTGCCATTGTTTGGAAGAAAAGATACGCAAACGAACGACTTTACAAGGAACAACATAAAAAAATACCTGCTAATAAAAAAGTTAAAATCAAACGTAAGTTTGTTTTAAGCTTAACTTTGCCAACTGCTTGATACAACTTTCTCTCAGAGTTAGAAGGCAGAAGTGGCGAGGGCCTTATACTCGTAGCTCGCAGAACCTTTAGGGAATAAAGGTTCTCGAGTGGCTCAGGACCGCTATTCCTGGCGTCGTTTGGGGGAATAGGTACTATGTTCAGCAGTGGAAGTATACGGGCTGATGATGATGATGATGATGAAAGTCTAAAGAAAATAAATCACTTTGACTTTTGTCGCCCGTTTGCGTCAATCCGGAGGCTTCACGGTATTCGCACGGACCGACAATAGGGTGAAAATTCGTCTTGGTTAGTTAAAGCTATCGTGAGAGTGATCTCGACTCCGTTACTTTCGGTTACATAAGTGACGTAACTTTTTGCGTGGATATCTTTAGTATTTAATCACTCATTAATTTATCTATTGCCATCTGGTATAAAAATACATATTTCTGGTATATGAATAATTTAAAGTTTTTCTTTTAAAAACATTTATAAATAGCACATAGAATTGTAAAATCTGTGCAAAAAGTGAAATGGCGACTTTTCTTAACGAAGGCCAAGGCATACTTCGGGTCGCTGAGCCATAGGAGTATGTAAGTAAGTGCAAATAGTAAGTGAAATACGAAAATTGAAGGAGAAAACATGATAACGGAAGATGCGAATGAGGATTGCCCAGTAGTTGGACACTTGCCATCTTACCTAAAAAGTCTGACGACTATCGTTTCTTTTCTTCTCTTAAAACTTGAAATAAAAAAACACTGCTAAGCATTTTGCATAACGATAGGAAAGGTACTTAATATATGTAATGTTATGTAGCTATTTCTAATTTTTACTGTAGTTAGTGTGGGTATTTGGAAAACTTATCCAGAAAATGCAAACACCTATAATTGTAATACATAACGCTCTACTTGATCACTCGTACTTATGTATGTCGTGATATATTTTGAACAGCTATCGACAGTAAATAGGAATTCCTTTCAACAATATCAAGACATCTGCCCTTAGCTAGTTCTCATGATCTAACTTATTGCGTGAAAGTCAAGTAAAAGCAGAGAATATAATATTAATCATTATGGTTAAAGGTCGAGTCATTACAAATTTCTCAGTAAATAATTATGGAGATATAAGTTTTCAATATCATAGGGTGAATTGAATTTTGTATGATGCGCTTTATAAAAATAAAATCAGGTCATGAAATAATTTGGGCATAGAGAAACAATACTAGACGTTTTTACACAGCACCACCTGTTATGGGAACTAGATGACCCATAAACATACATTATACCCAGGCCCGGAACAAATACCAGCAGATCATACAAAAATTTGTCAAGCGGCGGGAATAGACCCCCAATCTTCTGTATCGCAAGCAAATCTTTGCCTAATACATCATTGAGGTCGTCAATTCGGGCTTACACATCCTTAGTAACTATCAAGGAAGTAGCAAAAGAATCAACAACGAGCACCAATAAAAATCAAATATTGTGACTCATTGAAATAACACCTAAAGCAAAATCATTTGTTACTGTAAGCTCTTGTTCAAAGCCTTTGACCCCTTCATTGTCTAACAACCTGCGGCTTTTACTTTGCCTAAACGTCGTATGTACCAACAACGGCGTCATTTATTGAATACTTACGATCTAAAACTTAGGATTGATTATTCCGTAGCAGATTTTGGGATCCGGAATCATTTCGTATTTCATCATCATCTAGAAGTGAAAGTGTTTTTTCTCAAGTGTCCGGTTCTTAAGTAAAAGTTTTCTGATGTAATAACTTCCATTGACGTTGCTTCATACAAAATATAAATACTAATTAGTTTTAAAAATTAATACGGACTCTTTTTGAATAAATGATAGGTATATAAATTAAAACTGGCTGGACAATCCACAAGCAACAATAATTTATCAATTTGTTAAAAAAATACCATTGTTTTTGTAGGAAGCTTTTAATTTCTTCATAACCCAATTACTTGTAGGTCATGTTTTATGAATAGTTGAATAGCCAATTGCGGCGTTTTTATAAATTCAAAATTTAATTTGAATTGCTGTAATTTATACTTGGTTTATTTGGAATTCACATTAAATAGTCGTGGTTAGATAGTCAAGATTTGACTATATTTGATGCCAAAATTTTCATCATCTGTTTATAAAAGAAACTATATTTAAATTTTTCATGCAAGTAGATTACGAGTAATTTATGAAAATTACTACTTTAAAATGGTAAGAAATAATATATGTTAAATAAATTTAGTTTGTTTCTTTACTTGTTCATTAATTTGAAGCTTTTGCTCAGAAATGGAATACTAAAAAAAAAAAATCATAATTATAATCAAGTGAATTAAAACAACTCATCATTTAAAAAAAATTAAAGTCCTCTCGCATTAAAGGCATTCTGACCTATGCACCTCCATACATTTGTCAATTCGCTGCTTTCGCTGTTGTAGCCAGAGGGCCATCTGATTTCTGTATCTCACTTGTTTTATGTAACCTCCCCCTCTTAGCACATTTAGTATCATTTGCGTATGTTCGAAAAAAGTTATCATCAATTTTGGTATCTAGCTCTTCAATCGTAAGGTTGTAATCAGCTTGTGCAGTTCTATCATCGGCAGTAGTATTATCTTGGTTATAGTGGACTCCGTCAGCGGTTCATACACCTTTTCATACACGCTTTTACACGTGAATACTTTCTTTTTCTTCATATCACGAGGTGTTAAGGTTTAAAGTTAAGCGTTTTACAAATTTACAAACCGGTATTTTGCCGTGTTCGACGGACGTTCTACAAAGTTATATTATGCTGCATAGAAAGTTGTACCACTGGTTTGGATGGGTCTTATTGCGTTAAGGTATAGTTGATTTTAGTTTTGGTTCGTAGTTGGTGGAGGTTATGGTGTATATATGGTATTTTAAAGGAAAAGCTTCGGATGTGAACCGGACGCAGGAACGCGTGTGAAGTGAAATTTCTTTTTTTCTTTTAAGAAGGATGCCATGGGTGCGTTTGACCCAAATACCTACCTATATTTGTGATGTAATAATTGATGATAGGTCTGCTTACTGGTGTGAGTAAAGCCTGTATTTTAATAACTCTACTGCGACCACCAATACGTCTGCTAACCGTGGTAATTATGGCAAACCCCCTTTGTTCGAGGGAGGCTCGTTCAGCAGTTCACGAATGAGTGCTGATCGGTAAGTGTTGCATCCTTTGAGGATTTCTACAAAATGGTGATCTCTGAGTTGCGCAGGGCAAAAGTGCTTGAGAATCAGGAGGTTGTAGGTTCGATTCTGGCTTAAATTTTGCTACTACTATAAGTATTGTTAGCTCACATGAGATAAGCTTTGTCAAAAGTTATGTTTTCCAATAGACACCCGATATTCATCGGATTGTCTTAGGCTTTATTGTAGATAAGCTTAAAATATTGTTATCTATTCCGATTATAACATCTGTTATGACCTCTTATTGAATCAGGTGAGAACTCTGTGTCTAGTCAAACCTAACATAGGCTTTAAGGTACTTCTAACCAATATGAAATGTACTTTTTTTACCTGAGTAAGTATTTATATTCTATTCTATTCTACTAAAGATCAGAAGTGCATCTAGACCTGGATAAACAAATATGCAGCTGGTCAATTAGTGACATTTATTCAGTGACTCCCTCAGTGGTTGTATTCTTGTTACGCGCTGTAAAAGACATTCTCATTCTAGTTGTACAGTTGTTATAAGTGTTACAATTCCAGAACTCAAGAAAAGTTTTTCTGTTATTAAATTTTGGTATTTCAGCAATAAAAATCAAATTAAAGTTTTTTTGTACAAAACGATAAGCTCTGTAGTGCCGCTAGTCGCTAGTCGCAGTCGGGAGTTCAACCGCTGATAATGAAATCCCAGGTCGGGTCAAGATGTGTGTTATTGGGATTGTCCTAGTAAGGAAAATTCCCGCAGCTGTGGCTGTACAATTGGTTGTGTTATTTAGCCCGGAGTCGGGAGGTTGGCAGTGTTATAACCCTGTGGCGTGGCTCGAAAACCACGCTAAGCTGTTCGTACTGCACTTAACCTCTCCGCGGTCGTGTCGGTCTGCCGTCCCATCGGAATTATGAGTGAGGGAATAGAGAGTGCACCTGTGTTTGCGCACACACTTGTTTACTTTAATATGCCCTGTGCACCTGGCTAGTCTTCGTTGTGACTGGCCGCCGCCGTGGCCGAAATTCGACTTGGCCCTCCAAGCCGAATTTCGGCCACGGCGGCCGTCATCATCATCAGACTCTTTAAGCCAATATGTTTTCGTAAATTATCTTTCTATATTCCTTTCGTAATATCTAGTAAATTATCTGACCATATTAATTCCTTAAAATTTAATTTATTCTCACACTATCTCGAAATTAAGTCATGTATCGAAATGTCTCTCCCTCTTTCAGAAGCTTTAAAATGTTATAAAGTGAAACTCATACAGTTAACCTTACTCAAATCAAGAAAAAACTTTTTGTATACTAGCTGCTGCCCGCGGCTTCGCACGCTTTTTTCCGAGATAAAAAGTAGCCTATGTCCGTCCTCGGGATATTATCTACCTGCTAAATTTTACTGAGATCCGTTCTTCGTTTAGGCGTAATAAGGTAACAAACAGACAGACAAACAGACTATCGAATTTATAATATTAGTATGGATATATTTTTCAATTGTAAATACTACTTCTAATTTGTTTGTAAATAATTGATTGTAATTTTCTTTGTTAGTAAAGTTGTTAGGCATTGCGCCATCGATCACCCAAATCGACCACCGGAATCTTTATCGCGAACAGATCAATTACTGCTGATGTGACTTACAACTAAATTGAGTGTCGCGGCTTCATTGTACCTAAATTACGACACGCTTGTACCTACATATTTGTGAGAATATTAAGCACTTAAAATCCAACTTCGATTTAGGTCACTAGTTTTAATTTAATTTGTAATCTTTTTTTATCATTATAATTAATTTGCACCAACTTCGGAGTTTTACTGTACCCTCCCTAGCAGCCGTACATAATTAAGTGATATTCCCAAAAAAATAAACAACCGTAAGATCCAAGATAACAAACTGGCCACGTAACACAAGATCACACACGAGAAAGTGACACCGAGACACTTGGTGCAGGATGTATGCTTAGAATTATGTAAGCACATCATTCTATATTTTACTGCCTACTTTAAATGTTAGCCTACGGATATTAACGAATTTCATAATAATCAATACCAACCGGTCGACATTTCTCCAACTCCTCCACCGCCTATTTTGGCCCACTGCTGGACCCAGCAGACCCCCTGATAATCGCCTTATTGGCTTTTATCTCACAGGGGGTAATGCCCATAATCCCCATGCTGGGCATGCGGATTTGGGATCGCAGTTCAGTGGTAGAATTGTTCTGCAGGGGCGCTGCTGCCCGCCCCGGTGGATACCCCTTAGTCACCTCTTACGACACCCGCGGGAAGAGTTGGGGTTTTATTTTGTTATCTTTATTTTATTATGAAGTTTTGTCACACAGTGACAAAACTTCATAATAAAATAAAGATACCCCCACTCCCGTTAGAGATCAATTCTTCTACATAACTCGCAGATACAGCTTGATTAGCATTTTGGCTTCCTCGGAGAACGGGGACGACAAAATGCTATTACAAATACCTACGCTAAAATCATACAAACATTTGAAATCTTCTCGTTGTGCCTCGTTACGGACATACTCCGTCAAAACATGGTGTACATCTTCTATTATGTTACATTCTGGGCAATTTGGAGAATCAGAAATTCTCATTAAAAACCTGAACTTATTAGACGGGATGTGTCCGGAGCGTAGCCTCATAATCGTTACAATATTTTTTCTAGTCATTACATCTTCATCAAACCACGAGCATCGGGGAGGCCGACTTTGGATAGATTTGTACCATATACCCTTTGTAAGTGAGCGCTCATCAAAATATTCATGCCATAGCTGCCTACATAGTAATCGTGCACCAGTCAGCAACTCGCTATGAATATGTAAGCACGTATAGGTGATACCATCGCTTATCGCTTGTCTAGCGGCGCGGTCAGCCTCCTCGTTGCCCATAATACCTACATGAGACGGTACCCACTGTATAATCACCTCTTTAACTGTATTGTGAAGCTGACAGATAGTTCTAAGGATACTGTAGGCTATCGGAAGACCTCGAATACTCGAGGGCAGCCGAGCCAAATGTTGAAGCGTGCTCTTGGAGTCCGATAAGATAATAAACTTACCTCTATTGTAATCCAATGATGCAGCATACGATAATGCCTCCGAAATGGCTATTAGTTCACAATGCATTATCGAGATATCCGCATTTATATGAAATCTAGCGGAGACATCTACCTGTGGGTCGACAAAAGCCGATCCACATCCCGAATCATCCTTCGAACCATCCGTGTACAGTTGGTAGTGTGCATTATAATTCTCATGTAGGTACTCACAGCATAAATTAGCAATATTTACTTCTTTGGCCGTGTCAAACCACTTATTGACGTTTTAATATTCCTAGATAAATCGAAACTGCTTATCCAAATATCTAAAGAGTACAACAACATTTGATCTTCCGAATGTATGAGTACGTTACAATATCTCCTGTGTGTTTCTACTAACAGCGGTATTTTTTTTCTACTCCAATAATCTCCGCGGCATTGTTGGTCCAATTCACCCAAAACATTAATGTTCGCATTATTCAAAAGTGAACTTGACCTGAACCAAAACTTAGCTGCTAAATATGTTCTTCGAATAAACAATGGTTGGAGACATAGCTCACTTTCCATCACGTGGATAGGTGTAGTTTTTATAAAACCACCGACAACTCTCATCGCCTGATTTTGTACTTTATCCAGCCTGTATAAGCGACTTTTCTCACTGGTGCCATATAGAAAACAACAGTAATCTAACCTGCTTCTAATAATCGAAATATAAAGCCGTCTGAAATGTTTTGGATGTATACCCCATTTAGACCCTGAAAGAACTTTAAAAATATTTATAAACTTACTAATCTTATCTATTGTTTCGTTTATGTGTTTCCCCCATGTTAAACTCCTATCCACCCACATACGTATATATTTAATACTATGAATTTGTTGGATGCGAACGTTGTCAATGAATAAGTCTATATTAAATCTATCTAAATTCCTAGTATACGGTCTAATAAATACACAAACTTTGGTTTTCTTGTGGGAAATACCTAACCCTAACTGTGAAATACCGTTATTTAATGTGTGTAAACAATTTTGAATTAGAGATACTGCTTCCGACAAATTTGAACGGCTGGCATAAAGTACAAAATCATCAGCATATTGAGATATGGATACGTGACCCTGGTTTTTACAAATACCTATAGTTATTGCGTTGAATAAGATTGGAGACATAGGGTCACCCTGTGCAATACCACTTTCTGTAATCCTGCTCAATCGGCCATCGTGTAGTTTAATATACAATCTTCTAGAGTGTAAAAGTTGCCAGAGGTAATTGCACAGTGATCTACCCACTCCAAGATTATCCAACCCATGCAAAAGACTTAAAATATTAACGTTATTATATGCATTATCAATATCAACAAAACAGCCAACTGTTGCCATTCCTTTGCTAAATCCCGATTGGATTCGTGAAACCAACCTTGTCAAATTGTCTATGCAAAACCTAGATCTTCTGAAGCCTACTGTTTCATCTGAGAAGTGATCATTTCGCTCTAAGTACCACTCGAGCCTGCGTGTAAGAATTGTATGAAGTATCTTGCAAAGACAAGATAACAAGGCTATTGGTCTAAAAAACGTCAGAACGGGACTATTACCAGCATTCGGTTTCGGTACAGGAACTATTTTTACCTCTCTCTATTGTTGCGGAACAAAGCTGCAGAAGATAAATCTGTTATATAAAGATAGATATGAGACTAGTATATGTTTGGCTTCATTTGGAAGGTTCTTTATCATTGTTTATGATATATCATCAGAGCCTGGTGCAGTATCAGTATCCTTAATCGTGTTTGCAAGTTTCTGTACCGTAACCGTAACCGGTGATGATAAGAGAGTGTTCACACTAGAAAACGTGGGAGCAGAAGGACTCACATAATCAGGCGCCAGATTATCTAGTAATGATTCAGCTGCTTCGCGCTTGGGGTGGTGCTAATTCTAAGCCGGCGGCACCACACAGCGTCGACATTCATTATTAGGCAAAAGTTTCTTCTATTACACGCCATTATTTGTTATTGAAAATTTTTAATACAACAAGTAAATAATTAATTGTAAACTTCAAAAAATCCCACTCGTTTGTGAGGGCAATATAAATGTCGGATGTGTCTTTAAATCGTCAGGTATCTTATTATAAAATTTTGCCGCCATTTTATGAACCTTAACCCCCGTTTGTATAATCTTCGTCTAAAGCCTTTGTTTGTGATCTTACCTTCAGTTGTAAATGTTCAAATTCATAATGTTGTAAGTCAGTCGCTGACTGACAACTTTCACAGAAACCGTAACAACAGCGTACAACAAGAGTTCTAAAAGAAAATGTGCTTGTCCCAGTTTTTATAAAATGAAAATAAATCCTGTTAGGTAAGTAGAATCAGAGTGAGAAAGAGGGTTGTATGTGTAGTCCAGCATTAGGTATTATTAGCTTCGGTTTAGCCCCCTTCGTCTCAAATCGTGCTGACAGCACACTGTCCACGCGGCGACATCTAGCAGCAAGCTCGCTGTCCACGCACGTTCCGCAAATAAGCTTTCGTACAATTTGCTCATTTACTGTAGCCGTGTGGACTCGCTTGAAGTTTACGGTAAGCAAGGCGTAAACCAACGAGTGGCTAGGTTGCGGCTAACTTGCTTATCGTTCACTGTCTGCTATATTATATGCTTATACTGTAAAATATTAGGTCCTTACATATGAAATTGGCGTTTTTCGTACTGGCCACTTTAATCACAAATTTCTCCTCTTTGGTAAGGAATTCCAAATTCAAATTTGTACAGCTATAGACTCATGTATTTGTGCTTCGATGATCGTCATTCATTTGTTTTTTTTCTTCTGTTTTTTTCTGTTTGCGTCACTCATTTTACAAAATGGAAAACTTAAAATATCGCATTATTTACGAGTACGAGTTCCGCCGTGGCACTAGTGCTGCGGAAACAACTCGAAGGGTGAATGATGTGTATGGCGGTCGTGTTGCAAAAGAAAACACAGTTCGTTTTTGGTTCCAACGTTTTCGTTCTGGAAATTTTGACCTGCAGAACAAGCCCCGTGGACGGCCTGAGACTCAAGTTGATAATGAAGAGTTGAAGGCTATTGTGGAAGCGGATCCATCGCAAACCACGTCCGAGTTAGCTGCAGGCTGCGATGTTAGTGATAAAACTGTTTTAATTCACTTGAAGCAAATTGGGAAGATTAAAAAGCTTGAAAGGTGGGTACCTCACGAATTGACTGAAGCAAACCGGCAAACGCGCGTCGACTGCTGCGTTACATTACTAAACCGGCACAATAATGAAGGTATTTTAAACCGAATCATTACCTGTGATGAAAAATGGGTTCTTTACGATAATCGGAAGCGCTCAGCGCAATGGTTGGATCCTGGCCAGCCAGCCAAATCCTGCCCCAAGCGAAAATTAACCCCAAAAAAGTTACTTGTAAGCGTTTGGTGGACTAGTGCCGGTATTGTTCATTACAGTTTTCTCAAATCTGGCCAGACTATTACGGCTGATGTCTATTGTCAGCAATTGCAAACCATGATGGAAAAGCTAGCGGCTAAACAACCTAGGCTGGTCAATCGCTCCACGCCACTGCTGCTTCACGACAACGCTAGACCACACACTGCGCAACAGACGGCTACTAAATTAGAAGAGCTTCAATTGGAAAGTCTAAGACATCCTCCGTACTCCCCGGACCTTGCTCCAACAGATTACCATTTTTATCGAAATTTGGATAACTTCTTGCAAGGGAAAAAATTCAACTCCGATGGGGCAGTCCAAATCGCCTTCAAAGATTTTATTGATTCCCGTCCGACTGGTTTTTTTAGTAAAGGGATCAATGAACTACCTATAAGATGGCAAAAGTGCATAGAAAATAATGGTTCATACTTTGATTAATTAAATATATTATATTAAAAAATATTCGACTATTTGTTCCTCCCATACAAAACGCCAATTTCATATGTAAGGACCTAATATATCTGAAGATACTAGCGACGAGCTTAGGGCCTATATTTGAATGGTACTTTTAATGCGGTGCGGAAGCGGTGCGGTCCAATTATGCTCCAACTTAATTAAGTAAATCCTGTGCATTTAATGTTTTCAGTATAATTATTCTATTTTTATTTAAAGTATTTTGTCTATCTGACGACAATTTATACCTATAAATACAATAAAATATATAATTTGTCCCCAAGCGGAATCGAGCCTGCAAGCCCCTGTGTCGCAGACGGACTTTCATCACCTTCGCCACCCTGAGGTCGTCTTTTAAGGACGACACAAACTCTATTCTGCTTGACTATTATATATAAGTTCATGCTATAAATACAGCCCACGCTGCTCACGAACAAGTTTTTTCACCTCATCTCACTTGTTAATATCTGTGCATGATCGCTCTATATACAACCAACCGTTGCTTATTATTTAGAACTAATTTACAGAAACTGGTCTTACACAGTTTACCTATTTTACACTTTAGGAGTGTTATCGAAATTATTGTAGCCACACCACTAAGTGATGCGGCGTTTAAATTGTTTAGCAGTTTTAGATTTAATTTAGTAAAAATTAGTTAATTTCAATAAAACACAGGACTGACATACTCGTAGTCAAACCAATTACTCAAGGTCCTTAAAATAATTAGGAATAATTTTTTTTTTGTTATTCTCTTATTAAAAAGTGTAGTGAGTGAAGATGGCGGGATGAAGAATCTAGATTGTTTAAATAAGTAAGAAATTCACACAGCATCATCTAGTCCCAAGCTAAGCAGAGCTTGCGTTATGGATACTGAATAATTGATATACTTAATACGCAATACTACATGGATAGATATTTTTGTACCATATTAGGCTACTTCTCTAGAAAACGCGTGCAAAGAGAGGAGCTAGTTCACAATATCGGTAAGGTTAAGCCTAGTTAGGTCTAGGTGACCAACAAATAATAAAAAAAAAACAGAGATTTTAACCTCTTGTGACTCAAAACAAATAAGCAGATCGTCAACGATCTGCTTATTTGTTTGTGCTCATTCAATCGTCAAACCGAACTCAAGTTCGGTTTGACGATTGAATGAGCTGTACTCGCGTAAACTACGATTTGAAGCCTAGGAACCTTATGCATTGCCTTAGCCTTGCCTGCCAACCTTAGCTTGAAAATAACGACTTTAATTTTATTGCCGTTTATACAAGGACCAAAATCAAGAAGGTACTTTTTTATTTCTGTAGGCTTACAAAATAACTAGACCAAAAATTTAATAAAAAGTAGGTATCATTAGTAAAACCAGCTTTCTTTGTAAATGCAGTCACTTTGGCTATTCCCTTGAAAGAAAAAGTGATTTCTTATAATAGCATGATTTGTAAGAGTTGTGCACATTACATTTAATATAACAAGAATAAAGAATAAAATATAACAAGGAAACATTCATATACTTTCAGATTGTACAAACATTTGTCCCGAGGCGGAAATCGAACCCGCAACCTTCTACGTCGCAGGCGGACCTTCGTCCGTCACGCCACAACGGTCGTTATTCTCTTCGTGTACGAAGTTTCTTTTTCAAACTTACAGCACACCTGGAAAGCACCGCTGCAGCACAGCATAAAAATATGCATTTAAATTTGGGCTTTAACTGGTAACATTTAGATGAATTTTATATTGACGGGTATATATAATGACAGACAGCTCGCGGAACACTCGTTTGAAGCTTGTGAGTAGCCCTTTTGTCACTGTAAAATGTATCTAAAGGTAACGAGTTCAGGCTCATATTTGTATGCACGTTTTTGTGCTGTGTAGTAGCGGTGAGGGCAGAACTTAAATTAAAGTTCAATTTTGATGTTATTTGCCGACTTGAGCTGATTTCCATAAATTACTTTAACAAATCTTTTAATTCGTTTGGGTTTCGTAAGCGACTTTTCAAAAGTAGCTGGGCTCACCTGACCTCACCAGACCTGATCACTAGTGTTGACCGCGACTCGGCAAACGTAGTGTAGGATGAGGACGCACTCTGGCCAGGTGGGATGATGAACTGAATGCAAGAAGACGCTGGATGCGCTAAGCTGAATACAGGGATAGCCCTCTGAATTCAGCTTGCCGCATAATGGCGCACATTATGGGAGGCCTACGTCCAGCTGTGGACCTATCTAGTATTGGGTCAGAGTGACATAAGACTGCAATGATGATCATGACTCTTTTACCTATATTTTCCGAAAAATGCTAAGTTTTTAAGGAATTGAAAGGTACCTAGGTATTTTTCTACCTTCTAATAGCGACCTCCATTGAGTTAGCTTTTTTTTTTTAAATCATTTATTTGGTGCATGAGGGTTTTGCCGAACATGGCATGTCACCCCCGTAATTCTAAATAACAATAGTGCTTAATCCAACAAAAATACATAATATTTAACAGAAAAACCAACAAAAGAACCAACTGATAACTAATCTATGAGACATCTACCACCTAACATTTCATTGCCATGTAGGTCCCTCTGAGTAACCTCTGAGTAGGGTACTAGTCTACATTTGCGCACTGATTGACTACTTATCAAAAAGTTCAGTGTTACCTACCTAATTGGTATCGTCTAGGGAAGACATGTATATTCTAAGCAATTTCTTGGCTTTATCGGAGGTCGGTAATAGTAGAGAACATGCAATCTAGTCTTGTACAGTTACTAAAAAGTGTGTTATCAGCTTAGGTTAAATTGAAATCGAACTAGACTCAAGACGTGATATATTGAATTGTACCGTCACGGACTAAAGTGTCTGTGCACTTTTATTATTTTTAGGTACCTATGTAGGTAGGTAGGTACCTAGGTAAATAAATAAATAAATAATGCTGGACCATCCACACAGCAGATGTGTGGATGGTCCCGGTAGGGCTGGTCCACCAGTTCGAAGTCGATGTAGGAAGGGATTCGCAGTATATATGTACATACATCCTACAGAGAACCAAAGTTATCGACATAGCTCAAAGAGTTATTAGCACGCTGAAGTGGCAGTGGGCCGGCCATATCTCGTGAAGAACCGATGACCGATGGGGTAAACGTATTTTTGAGTGGAGATCGCGACTCGGCAAACGTAGTGTAGGACGCCCTCCGGCCAGGTGTGATGACAATCTGCGAAATACTACAGGCAGATGGTGGATGCTGCAGGCAGATGCTGAATGCTACAAGCTGAAGACAGGGCGCTATGGCGCTCATTAGGGGAGGCCTATGTCCAGCAGTGAACTTAAATAGGCTGATGACAAAGATGTACCTAGATAGAGACTGGTACCTGGCCGTAAGATGTGTCGTAAGAGGCGATTAAGGGATATCCACTGGGACGGCAGCAGCGCCTCCTGCAGAGCAATCCTAATCACCGAAATGCGATCCCCCGCATGCCCAGCGAGGGGATTACGGGATAAGGCACTTTATCAGGGGGGGAGGGGCTGTGTTACAAAGGAATTGTTAAATTTAATAATTTAGTTATAATTTAGTGACCATGGTCAGTCTTCTTCAGCATTCAGTCGGCTAAGAATAGAATATTTTTTTTATTTAACTATAACCCAGTCTTTCTCTTCAGAAAATTACATCCGGACCCGCAAGAAGTGAAATTAGAGACTTTGTAATTGCACCCAACCATCAATTATTAACCCCAACCAGTATTTATCCAATGACTGCTTCACTGACCCGCTTTGAAAATAACACCCTAACACTTTTGTCCCGACCACTCCACCCAACTGCATAAATGCATCGGTGCATCCCTCTCAGAGACTCCAGTCTACCGTGACAGTAAGCGCATATAAACGCTAACAGTGGTCTAGTTTCGAACACAGTACCCATACCAGCATCGAAGTGATCACGACATCAAGATGGTAACCCATTACCTCCTCATATTGACCTTAGCAATAACCGTCAGCGCTAGAACAGCAAACCACAAGGAAAGAAGTTCAGAGGATTCTTTCGGGGAATTGAAGCTCGCTTATGAGACGTACAAGGAGTGTAGTGGAGATGATGTCGCGCACTGCTTGAAGCAGAAGCTAGCGAAGACGTTGAACCGGCTGGCGAGGAGTGATGAGATCAATGTGCTGAATGGAGTGACGATAAAAAAAGATAAGGATGCTAAGGTTGAGGTCCTCGAGGAGGCAGTTCCAAGAGGCCTGGACGAGAGCTCGTTGGACAACCTCATTATGGACAAACTCATCGGGTTCATGCAGACTCATACCTTCCAGGTAAGATCAAACTGTCTAGTGCTGGAGAAGTTTAACTTATTTTTACAGCTGGAGTTTGGAAGGACGTAACAGGTATTAGTGTAAAAAAGCGCTTTAAGTACGTTACCAACAAAGCAGAGATATCCAAAAAGAGGGAGGGAAGCGAGGCTAGCCCAGCAGTGGTACGGGCTCATAATGATGATAATGTTTACAATATAAGTATCAACTTATCCCATAGCATCAGGACAGAACTAAATTAAATTATTTTGTCATTATTTTTTATCGAATGTGGAACAGCAAGAGCTCCTGTCAAATAGATAGGTAAATACAGTTTTTTTGTAGGTAAGTAGTGCGAAAGACAGTCGACTGATATTGAGACCTACATCTAGTTTATAACTTACTTAAACTTAATTATGTTACTCACCTAGTAGTGCGTGATTTTTATAAATGACTTTAGCGATAAATCAACGTGGAGGCATCGTTATTTGTATGGAAATCAGTAATAGAAATGTATTATATAACTCAGATTAAAAATCCTTGTTGTTTTAACCCTTTAAGTTTATTTGGTTTACTTTTGTAATGCTAGATTTGCGAGGCACAAGAAAGGTTGAAATTTTAAGCAAATCATTGGGTCGTGTATGCCTATCTATCGATCCCTTATAGGTCTTACAAGTACTACCAAACGAACACTGCATAAACCATGAACTATCCTTCGTATAGGTAAAGGCTTATGACGATGAATATGTTCATCTGCTTCTTGTTAGAGTGCGTTTTCGTGAACAGCGTGAGCTTAAGCGGATTTGTAGACAGTTTTCGATGGAATGTCTCCACGTAAACCTGACCTATAACTGTTGAAAACCGCCTTAGCTCTAGCTCCAGAAAAATCAGCCTCAGGATGCTAAGTTCTGATAGATAACCTAAAAGATTCAGCAACCATGTCGATTCTAATTCTTACCACGTGCAGTTAAGCCGGTTTGTGTCATGTCCCTGAGGGGCATCAACAATGTAGAACATTTTGGTTAGCAACATGCTGCCGCATTTTTTTATAAATACATTTTAGTGCAAATAGTCGCGTGAGCACCCTTTCTCAAATCCAAAAACAGGGAATAACGACAGAAACGTACATCAAAATAAATTTCAGTAGATTTGAAAATTTTTGAAGTATCTTAATTGGCATGTATTAATTACCAATCTTTAAAATTCAAACTTTGAGTGATGTAATGGTGAAATATTATTTTGATTAAAGTTTAATTTATTTTATTGATTTTGTGTTACCCGCCCGCAACTTCACTTCAAACTAAAAGCTATCAAACTAAAGGATATCCGCTTCCTAAAAGAACTACAGTTGTATGTGCCTAACAATAAGACTTCTTCTTTCTAACCTTTTATCGCCCACAATTGGGCATGGAAGAGGCAGCCACCAAAGACTTCAAAACATCGGCATCTTTTGCGGCTTCTTAAGGTATAGGCACAAATTTTTACGTCATTTCTTTGGTTCTCTCCTCCTGACCTCGGTGGCGCAGTAGGCGAAGTTCCACTACACTGGAGGTTGCGGGTTCAATTCCCGCTTTGGGTAAAATGTTTGATGATCTGATAGGTATTTATTCCAAGTATGGGGTGTCTAACAATTATGTATACCAGTCATTCGAAACCCACACCACAAGCTCTGCTTACTTTTGACCAGATTATCCTATGTGTAAAATTCAGTATAATTTTTTGCCAGAGGTTTTCACGGCATTTCATTCATTCTATGCTCTTCCCGTTTGCCTTTCATTAGCAGATTCTACAATTCTACAGTTACTGTTATCATGCATTTCCATACACGCATGCCATGCGCACGCGCACTAATTACTCGAAATGCAATGAAAAAATACATTCCCGACCCGGCGCACCGTAACCGCTTTCTAGGTGCATCGAAGTAATCAGCTTCTAATTTCATCTTCACTTTTTTTTGCTCAGTCTATTAAGTTGATTTCTCGCTTGTCCAGCCTACTTAGCGGTTATAGACTTTGTTTTAATTGGTCATGGCGAGAATGAACTAGCTTTCCCAGTTCCTGTTTGCTTCCGGATGTTTAGTCATCATCAATAACGGCCTTTAAATCCATGAAGGATGGTTTATGTAGTGTTCGTTTGGCGGCACTTAGACGACTTACCTCGTATAGAATATAATTATTTATTTATTTCACACTACTTTATCGATCAAATTGTAGTACCAAGATTGAATTTTATCGACAACTTAGCCGGCAGAGTCTGTAGTATGGAGGTTTCGGATTAAGTCACGATTATACAGCCGAACTTAGAACCTCCTCCTTATTTTGAATTCGGTTAAATAGTGTTGACTATTATTTTGTTAAGTCAATGGTTAGGCTACTTCTAAACTGCTTCATCATCATCACCAGTCCATGATCCACTTCTAAACTTATACATTGACCTCTCTAGAGAATTATCAGCTGACGGAGATTTCAAAATATTTCCTACTTTTTGGACATTATTTCGTTCATTTTGTAAAAAAACTATTAACAATTTGTTAGTAGCTAATACGTAAAAATATAGACTTCTAGACTTCTTTAGACTTTGAATCCAGGTACCAGTGCCGGGATTCATATTCATACATTCTGGACGGTTCTTGTCTTATAATACTTTCGTTTTTCCATATAGAAGTCAATCAGATTTAGTTGACCCTAGTTGTAATTTCACCAGCATCCATACCATTGTTAAATTTATTGCTGAAATAAACGTAACGAGGTCCGATGACCTGATGAAGGTCGCATAAACCGCTAGACGCGGGTAGCACAGGACCTGTCATTAAGGCGATATTTTGGAGATGCCTATGTCCAGCTGTGGAGGTCTTTCGTCTAAGATGATCACGATGATAAACATAAAAATCTCAAAGTGTTTTATTTGTTTTAGACCTTACAGGACCTTACCTTTCCCTTGGACATTCGAAAATACACAATAAAATAACCAAATACCTATGGAATTATTTTACCCGCGTAGCTACTTAAATTTTTTACTCTCCTCTATTCTAGGTCAAATTCCCAGTCAGTTCAGATTCAGAGAATGAAATGGAGGAAGGCCGCAGCCGGCGAAAGAAGATTGCTCCCCTCCTCGCGATCCCCGTCCTCATCATGGGTATGCTGGTACCCCTCGCGTTCGGAGCTTTGGCCCTGCTGGCGGGCAAGGCTCTGATCGTCTCCAAGCTGGCCTTAGTGCTGGCTGGCATCATCGGATTGAAGAAGCTGCTGTCCTCGAACCATGGAGGTGGACACGAGTCGCATGAAGTTGTTGTGTCGGCTGGACACGGCGGCTCTGGATGGAGCAGGTAATGTTGATTATTATTAATATTATTATTTTTAGCTCTGTGTTCTAATTTCAATTTTATAAAAGGACTTGCTTCCGTTTGCGTCTTTAAACGCGTTTTTCCGGGATAAAAAGTGGCATTTATATCATTCCAGGTCTAGAACTAAATACATCTATACAAAATTCTAGCCGGTCCACCCATCCGTAGTTTCGGCGTGAAGGGGACGCGACGGGAACAAACGTTCATTACATTCACATATAATATAGTTTAAGTGTGAAGCGTTATAATAATTTATCCATGTGACATCCCGTTGAGTAGCGTTCACGAGCATAAGCTCGTGCTTCCTTGATCCCTTGTACCCGAAACAATCTATTCAGCATTGTTTGGTCAATGACTTCTAAAATATTTACTTACTGTAAATAACAGATATATAATTTTCAACGTTAATTTAGTCACGCGACAACTGTTATATGATTTATTGTAATTGACGAGTAACGTAGAATGCAAATTTCTAATGTGTATTACTATTACGTGACTTTTTTTAATCTGTATTTATTGTCACATCAACAGACTTTACTAGTCCACTGCTGGACTCGGGCCTCCCCTTATAAGGACCACTTATCACTAGGGGGTAATGCCTTAATCCCCATGCTAGGCATGCGGATTAGGATCGCAGATAATTGGTATATTTTTGCCGGGAGTGCTATTGCTCAGTGCGTAGATATATTCTTAAGTCGCCTCTTGTGACACCCGCGAGAAGAGTTGGGTTTGTGCAAATTCTAAGTCGGCTATAATGCCGTTTATAAATTAATGTTTTATTATATTATTTCATTTTCTTTCTTTTCAGGTCTCTTGATAAGTCCCACGACTTAGCTTACAATGCTTATGCCCAGTAGCCAAAGAAACCCACCAAATATTTATTTACGAAAACGGAACGTAAGTTTCTACCAAACACGTCAAGCATAATATAATTTATTTATTTAAGAAAAGGATGAGAATAAGTCTGCTAATTACGAACTAGTTTTGAAAAAAGGTAATAAATTACTTGAAAACAAGCAGTTGCTTGATTTTATATTATCACAGTTTTAAGTTATTTAAATAAATTAAATAACAATATGCATCGGATTGAAACATATACACCCATGTTAGAATGAGGCGAGAAAACATTGATATAAAATCGGTACAAATAATAAATCAATTAAGAGAAGACTGATAAATACTGATTGATTATTATAAATTTGATAGTTATAAAATGTAAGGTCAGTAACAGCAATAGACAGATTGTTATATAAACTTTTCAATTAATTTTTAAATGAAAGTGCAATGCAACCTACGTCTTATTCTAACATGGCAACGACTGGCGCTCATGTGAAATGGATAAATTGATATATTATTTACATATCAGCTAAATGAGTGAGAGAAATTACTTAATGACAAGTTTCTCTCAGCATTTGTCATGTACCTCAAATACTCTCAGTGTAAGGCACTGACTTTGTTTTATTGATAAAGTTATATAATATAGATAAAATGTGTTTATTTATGTATTTTATATCAATACGTATTGTCTTTGGAAATCGCTTTAATTTTAATATTTATATTATGATAGATTGATTGCCATTTATTACCTTATATGTTTATGTTTATGCGTAGGTATATTATATTTGATATTTTTGCATACAGTTAATAGAAAGTCGTCAGTTTTTTTATTTATTAAAAAATGTTGTATTTATTGAATCCGGTTGATGTAAAGATTATTATATTTATTGCCATTTATTTGTTTCTGTATATAATAATTCGTTTATGGTATATATTAATCGATATAGTTTATTAGCAAATGTAAATATGTAAATAAAATGTTTATATTGCATTTATTGAATTTATATCTGTAAATAATTTTAATTTTTATAGTATCAATGTATTAAAATGACCAAATATCGTATATATAATACTCCTTAAATTATCGATCTCATATTTATTACTTACTATACATAATAACGGACGTATATACTATTTTATTTTTTATTACGTAAGTATTTGATCAGTTATGTATAACTTACTTTTTTATATTCCGAGTTAATAGTTTCATATTTCGTATGTTTGACTTACTTTATTTATAAACAAATTATCAATAAAACTGTTGGTAATGAAATGACTAACATTGTTTCCATTTTAATGTAGAAAAAAAATTACCCACCTTAGGACAGGAAATATTCAAATGTAGACCGTTGTCCATTAAAAATAGAAGAAAACTACTTTCAGCTATATATTAAAATTTGATCGGTTATTTATTTACCTAGAAACCCTATGCTTATTGTAAATACTAAGTTACAAAATGTATAATTAGTTAATCCAGCCATGAGATCAACAAACAGCATTTAATTTTTATTCCCATACATTATACATATTTATATCTTGGTTGTATCGTAAATTTCGTATGTAACATAAACCTCCCAGTGCGAGTCGACTCGCACACGAAGGGTTCCTTACCGTAAAAATCAAAAATCAACTTATTCAAAGAACAACAAATATTCACTAGTAGGGCGACCCCTTTAAATTTTTTTCTTTTTATATTTTTAGTATGTGTTGTTATTACAGTTAAAATGTTACTTATTTATAAAAAGTTTCTTCTGTCTACGCATAGTCGTTCAAGAGATACAGCCTTCACAAACGAAGAGCAAATATAGCCAAACATCATGTTTTTTTGTATGGAAGTCCCCTTTAATTTTTATTTTGTTTTTAATTTTTGTTATAGCGGCAAGAGAAATACACATTCTTTGAAAATTTCAACTATCTACCTCATACGGTTCATGAGATAGAGCCCTGTGACAGACGGACGGACGGACGGACGGACGAAAAGACAGCGGAGGCTTAGTAATAGGGTTCCGTTTTGACCGTTCGGGTACGGAACACCAAAAACACTTACGAAATGTCGGGAGTCCGCGACTCATAAACTCACCTTGTAGACATCTCGGAGCAAAGTTGTACGGACGGACAGCGGAGGCTTAGTGATAGCGTTCCGTTTTCACCCTTCGGGTACAAAACCCTATAAATAGTGTAAAAGAGTAGTTTCTGGAAGAAAAAAAACATTATGTACAAAACTACCCTTGCAGATGTGGGAACAGGTCAAGAAAGTAATGATGTCATAATGATATACGCCGTAATTATGTTCCTAAATATGTATTTAATAGGTTCCAACCTTCAAATTACTTTCTCCTTAAATAAATATGTTACTCAATACGCATTTTTGCATGAAGACCTACAAATCCGGACAACAATGGTGCAAACTCATGCATAATTCACACTGCACTGTTTTGCCAAAATTTTTGCTCATAATGTCTGGTTGAAAATGTGTCACTGTATTGCTTAAAAAAAAGTAGCATAACATACATACATGAAGATAAGGTTGTCAAATACGGAGGGGCGATGCTAAGCAAAGGCTTTTAAATTGGCGTTAGTAAAAAAAATGTTAATGCTTTTCTATCACAACATTTTCAATTTAAATATTGATCCAAAAATTTACGACCTAGACGGGACTAGAACCCGCAATCTTCACTCAGTACGGGAACTCATTGAAAACTAATTTTACAATTATTACAAACAATTGTTTGCTTTGGAGGTTCATTGAACAATTAGTAGTTAACTATACTTCATGTTACTTGAACCTTATATTTTTAACATGTAGTAAATAATATTAAAGTTTATGACATTTTCAAACCAAATACGTCTTCCACAAAGACGAAAAACACCATAAGGAAACGCATTCCATGCGTAGTGAGACAAACAATTTGAAAGTTTGAATGACGTTCCTTTACAAATATGTAAGTATTCCAACGTGGTCGGTGCTATTGACCTACTTTGTGTTACACAACTATTACTGGCAAATAAGAAAAGAAACTGAGCAATAGTTTAGAAGAGAGTGTTAAAAGATCTCGAAGGGGTTCTGTAGAAGTTTCTATTAGGTTTTTCTCTGACGCCTCTACTGCTTAAAACACACAGAAGAAAGCTGCTGCTATTCATCTGGTAGATAGGTTTTGAGCTATCTATAGGAATTAATAATATAAAGCTAGAAAAGTAATGCCAAATTGCCGTGCATCAAAGACATTTTAAATCGTATGTGCCTTGTATTTATACAAAATCAACTCTTTCAACTTTTATAAGGTAGACAAACAGGTGAGTATGTAATGGATTGTGAACCACCATTTTGGTAACCGAACCCCAATGAGGTAACATAATAAAAAGTAGTTTCATGAGCAACTTTTTTTAAAAAAGAAAGTGGTTTACGATTGCTAGGTAGCCACAATATAGTGTTGGTTTGTCTGTTGGTCTATAATTTAAACAATTACAGTCAGAATCACGTTACTAATAACAATTACTAATAACAGCACTTGTAACAAGGCGAGAGGAGATGTGCTCTATCATTATTTATACTTAGAAATTGAAACCATTGATTTAATTTTATAAACCGGAGTTTAAAAGACAAAAATATCAAACATCATTTTTAAAATTCATATAATTCATCCATACTAATATTAAAATGGCGACTGTTTGTCTGTTACCTTCTCTCCCCTAAATGGCTGAACAGATCTTAATAAAATTAAGCAGGGAGGCAAACAATATCCCAGGGACGGACATAGGTTACTTGAAAAACGCGTGCAAAACACGGGCGAAAGCTAGTTTTCTCATAAATTTACATTTGACCTTTAAAAAGACTCCTACCCGAGCCTTAAAAATTCTAAAAACCTCCCCCTGATAAGCGCCTTATTAGCTTTAATCTCATGGGGGTAATGCCCAAGCTAGGAATGCGGGTTAGGGATCGCAATATTCGGAGGAAGGGAATTCACATAGCATTATCTAGTCACAAACTAAACATAGCTTGTGTTATGGGTACTAGATAACTGATATACTAATTATGATAAAATTAAATTCATCTACCTATGTAGTGCACATAGGTAGATGAATATATTTTTTATTATACATAGAAAACATCCAAAACAAATATCTGCAGATCAACAACAAAAATGTCCTGAGGCGAGAATTGAACCTGCCACCTCCTGCGTCGGAGGCGGACCTTCGCCCGCCGCGCCACAGAGGTCGTTATGATAGTTTTTGGGTTTTTCATAGAATTATTCACGCTGACGTCATGAACCCAGCCCTCCAGTATACTTAAATCAAAAGGGAATCACGCTAGCTTTTAAACATAAATCTATACACCACCTCCAGCGTAGAAGCCATGCTTACCTAACTGTTAAAGCAATGACTCAAATTATTTAGAGCGTCTATAACAGACATTCCGGTGTCTGGTCAGTAAAACACTTGTATTTTTCTTGTGCCTTCCTGCAATGGAGAGTGGCTTGGCCCAAAGGAAACAAAAAAAATATGCTAAAATTATAATAAAATAATTTAACACAAGGGTCTGGGTTCGTTGTCTCCGAAATACGTTAGGTTCTAGGGTATAATTGCCACTAGGCTTAGCGTGAGAGAGGTCCGACGCGGTAGGGTGACAAGTGGATCCAGCTAAGAAGGCCGGCGGCAAGAGAAGTGCAGCGGGTAATGTTCAGTGGTAGTATACATATTTCCGGTAGTCCCGTTGAGCGATCGCTGGAGAATGACTGGCTTTAGTTCTGTCGACAACCCGCAGGATGGAACCCCGATACGGATTTCACTGTTATATTAGATTATTTTTGATTTCCGAGATATTTAATAAAACAACAGTTAAATTAAGGTGTTAAAAGTTCGTCAATACCAAACATTCCAGTGTCTGGTATTGACTTATTAAGCAGACCGTAAAGATAATATCCATTCCTTCGTGAGAATCTTTCTGGACGTTTGCACTCAAAAGCAAGCAGAGCTTTTGTCGTGACTGATAAACCACTGACAGCTTTTGTATGGGTGCGGTTATATAAGACGTCCACGTTATAAAACATTTTAAATAACTAGGGGAAATAGTTCAAAACCTGGTATCGGGGTAAAACAAGGACCAGGACGCAGGACAAGGTATTTAGTAATAAGGCTATAAAATTATTTCAACTATGTGACTGATAAACCAAAGTTTATATTACTAAATAAAGTTGATACGTGTATCTGATAGTGATGACTTATTTTTATTTCTGATTTTCCTTAAGATCCCAGTCTTACCCCACTTTCCCCTACATATGTTTTATAACATGTTTTTTGTTACTTAGGTAATCTGGATGCAACTTAGGAGCAGAATATTAATAACTATCAAAGAAATTACCGCGCGCGGAGGGCAAACGTTGAAGTTTAGGGCAACCCGCTCTCGCTTCCGCTTTTCACTGAAATAACATCCAAGTCTAGATGCACTAACCGACATTTCAAGTTTTCTAAATGAGTTGTGAAATCAGCATTGAAAGCTTGCAAGTTTTGTACAAAGTGGTTTAGTTGGACTTGTTACTCTTTATTGCACACAAAGAAAATACAAAATACAGGAAAAGAGAGATAACAGAGTTGCAAAATTGGCGGCCTTATTGCTAAGAGCGATCTCATCCAGACAACCTTGGGACGGACACAATAAACATGAAATTAAACTAATTGAGCTGTATTTGTTTTCATAATTTATTAGAAATTTTCTTTGTTAAGTATATTCTAGTAGATATCTACATATTTATCCCAATAACCTGTGTTATATAATATATTATTATTGTACATAATGACATTGTAAAAATGTGTGTTTAACTAAGTTCATTATGTAAATCACTTACTTACAATAAACGATTTCAAATTGAAATTGATACAGAGTTGATGATCATAATGACGATATTCAAGTATATCTACATGAAAAAGGGATTGTCAGTTCAATAACTAAGCTACTTCTTTCCCAGCGATCATACGTCCACTGCTGAACGTTCCTTCGCCCAGGGCAACCCCCACTATGCCCATAATCCCCAGGGTAGCCAGGTGGATTGGTGCTCGTAATAGAAGACTCGAGTACACAGAAAGAAGTGTTGCCCTACCTCTGGTAGTCTCCCTTAGTTGACTTTTATGACACCAACGGGTTAAGTTGGAGAGATCAATTCTTACGCCACGACACGACCGCTATGTTATATTACCAAACGTAGGGATATTGTCACTCGACAGAAAAGAGCAAAATTCGCTTATCATCTGTACAAGCCACAATACCACAAGCGAATCTATGAGAAAAATGTTTTCAATATGTGCATCGTCATCTCTAATAAGTTACCAGAACCTATTAAATACCTCAACGGTAATTTGTTCAAACAAAAATTAAATCAACGGCTGCTTGACAAATGTTTCTAGTGTAAATGAATATATTAATTTTATGTAGAATAATTTATTATGTTTAGACTATAGTTATTATCTGATTGTTAATTATTTATTCTTTATTGTATTTTCCTTGATTATCTTATTTTTGATTATTTTAACTACTTATATAAATCGCCAATATTTAATATTTGCACACCTGCTTGCGGGTTGAATACATTTGACATCACTCTAGTTATAAGATCTGACATGTATCTGTAATAATGTATTCAGCAAAAAAATGATTTGATTTGATTGATATGAAAAACTACAAATCAAAGTAATTTTAGATGAAGGTATTTGGGTCTGTTGGGTAGATTCCTGGTATACCAAGAAGAATCGCCAGATCAAACATTAACAAAAACAGATACCGACATAAGATAAGAACCGTGGTATCATTACAGGTCACTGCATACTGAACCATCATCATCTTAGGGCTGAAGCCACAGACAGCAGCCTGTGCCGTGGCTGCTTCCAGGAAGAAGAGACTGTGGAACACTTTGTGGTTCACCACAAAGTGTTCCATAGTGTACTGCACGGCCACAGAGAAGGCCAGACGGAAAGACGGGACTGAAAAGTCTGATTGAGGCATCAACCCCATCCACAGCACACAGAAAAGCTGAAACAAAGCTGTCAATCACCAAAAGTCCTGCTCCGGTACTTCAAGGAGTTAGGCTGGTTAGACATAACGACATGGGGGATGATGCGCAATTCTACTCCCATGTGGAATGTCAGTGCAAATCCCAGTTCTTCTAAATTCTAATTCTAATTGGGAGCACTTAGAATTCGAATTAAGAAGAGTTTACGGGCTTCAGAGTTGATTGGGATTGGCTCTGATAAGTATGGAATGATCCATACTTATCATATTGCAACCGCAGACTCACACACTTCACTTGCACTGGATCAGCAGTGCAAGTGAAATATCCAGTGTTTTTCATATCCTCCTCCATCCTTGTAGGGGCCCATAAACTCTTGTTAGTTCTCAAAAATGTATGAAAAGCTTTAATTTTATTAATTTATGGGCTTAAAATTTTACTAGGATTGGCGTCCATTGTTTATCTAATTTATTGCAAATTGATGGAAACAAAATATTAGCCATCCATGGATCCATTGATTCAGCGTTATAAGCCCGCTGACCCCAAAGTAGACAAAACTTGTGATATGGTTATTAAATGACCGATATAGTACATAGGTAATACTTATGCATCCTGACCAGCATGTCCATCCTATGTAAACATTTATTGGAACAAGGGAAAGGTGTGTTAATTACGATTATTCAAAATTCAAACTGCTTTATTTCCTTTAGACCTTACAGGACCCTTGGACACGTCACAAAATTCAAATTACTTAAGTAAAACTATGAATTAAAGTGATCACTTTGATTTTTGCTCACTTCAATATTTTTAAGGTAAAGCAAAGAAGCGAACAAGAAACCTTTACCTTGTTAGGTTGTTAGTTTTCGAGTTGCAGCAAAACTTGTCCCAAGCTTTTTTATCCTCTAGATAATCTGATATTTTGTAGTAGGCCTTATTACAAAGGATATGTTTGACAAATTATTTATTGATAATTTTTTTAACTCAGTTGATATTTGTTGTAGAAGCGTATACATTGTTATTTATACCATCAATCACAGATGAAAATAAAACTGTTCAATTACCTTCCATGCTGAATTATCCTACCTGTGTTTTTTTTTCGTGGGAAAGGAAAATTCAAGTACATTTAAGTACCTTTTCTTCGAACAATAAGAGTAATGATGGGTTGGTATTTCTCATTGTTGAGAAAAGTTTGTCTCAGGACATGGAAAAATAATAATTAGTAGCATAGATGAAAATGATAAATTACTTTGTAGGTCTTGATGAGAAATTCGATAAAACTTAATAACACCGTGGTAAAAAGGTTAACTTTTAAATTTTATGATAAGATTGTAAGATGTAGGTTAACCTAACCATTCATAAATCTTTGTTTTCTGTGAGGAAGAGCACTAAGAAATAATTTCGGTTCAAGATCTTTCAGGCGTTTACTGGAAGGTACATACATTTTACTTTTACTAGAAATAAACACATAAAAAAGCATCTTCTACCTATACTTATTCCTTTTTTTGATACCACTAAAATCAATATTTTCAAAAAAAAACCAGAAACATAAAATGCACCTGCTCCAAAGTATCAAGAACACGTGGAAGCGCACTTCATTTCAGATGCGACCGCGCCTGCAATCCCGTACACTGCATCCTACGCAAGTGGCGCGACCATTGATCTGTGACGACCGCAACCATGTACTTGATACTCACACAGTCACCCGCACGCACACAAACAACCAGCCTACACTGTGAATGAACCCCGAAAAACGTGCGTACACCCAACCGCCCGTATTATCATAAAATTGTTTCGTCGGGTACCAGTTTAATCGTTCGCTTTTGGGCTCACTTTTCTTGACCGCCCGTCCGCCTCAGTAGTGGGGTGAGAGGCTTAAAACAGGCTCACTTATACACTGTGGCCACACTTTGTGTTAAGCTTTCTGAAGGGGTAGTTTGATCGACATGAGGCGCTACGTACTTGCCCTAGTTTTGGTGGCGGCGGCGCGAGCCATGCCAGCCCTGGACAACGAAGTCAACGATCCTGGATTGGTTGGAAGCGTGATCAGTGTCGTCAAGGAGTGTTCCGAAGTAGACATATCTCTGTGCCTGAAGGTGTGAACAGTGCCAAGTGATATTCGGTGGTGTTTCAGTGCAGTGGTTCAGTTAATAAAGTTGGTAATTTTTGGTTGCAGGAGAAGGCTTTGAAATACGCGGAATCTTTGACGTCGGCTCGGGAGATGGACATTGCTGACGGTCTGACACTTATCGGCAATGGATCTCCCAGGTCTGCCAGGTCCTTTGAGGCTCTGCCCGATGAGCCGAGGGCGAGGGAAGCTGTGGTTGAATCCAGGCTGATCGATTCAGCTGCTGATTTCTTGGAAAACCATGTAATTCAGTTCAAACTGCCCACATCTGCTGTTGAGGGCATGAAGAGGTCCCTTGAAGAAGGTATGTATTAAGGAAAAAAAAATCACCCATAATTAAATTTTACCTAGTTTTTCCTTATCATGATTGCTTGATATATCCAATTTGTATGAGGCTCTATGCCTCTATTGAACTTGAAGACAGTAAAAGTATTGATACAACAAATAAAGAAAGAGCAATATAAGTAACTAGTAAAATATTTATGCTAAGCAGCGCTAAATGCATAATTGTGCTCTAGCCACGGTAATTGTATGAATAGAAAGATCTCTTTTGCATAATGGGTGCAAAAACATTCAAAGAATAATTTATAGCTGTAATTTGTTAATAAGAATGATAAAGACCATTTAAATCTAATGTCCTAACAAAATTGCTAGTAAAATTTTGTATAAAATTAATTTTGTTTTGTTGTATAGATCGTTTTGAAAATAGGAATGTAAAAGACTGACGTAAAACCAAAAAGTATTTCAATATCGCTTCACATAATCATAAAACAAACACAAAGTTATGCAATGACCTCACAAAAACGTGCTAACTAACACAATTTGCGAGAATTTCGGTAACCCAAAATGGCATAACGTTCGATTTCAACGTTAAAATCTTTGCACATGTTATGGTTGTATAAATAGTAACAGTCTTGTTAATTTCACTCAGCAAATCAATGATATTATATTATAATACTAAGTACCTACTCAATAACAAAAAACCAAGAGAAAAAGAAAGCAAAGAAAGAACCACAAATTCAATAACAAATAACGAGTTGCAAAAGAGAATAAAAAAACACTGGCAATACGCGGTCACTTAAAAAGAAACCAGAACACTCTGATTTAATTGAAAAAGAAGTTAAATGTTGGTTAGGATGAATTCAAAAAACAAATAGAGCGAAGCGCGATGATGTTTGTGGTCAAGATCAGTTTAGTCACGAATTGCTATGTTTAGGTACCTACTTGATAGGTTCCGGATTTCATAAACTATATTATCTTTTCTCCCGGAATTTCATTACTCACAAACAATTAAAAAATCAAATAATGCGCAAAAAGGGTCTTCCGAAAATTATGCAGCCTATTCTGTTCCTAAGAACATGATCATTAAAATGTAAAGGCGTAAATGAGTAAAACATGAGCTGTCAATTTTGGACAGGTAGGTTAGTGATACCGATTCAATAATGCCATTATCAAGGCTTTGGGCACACTTTGGTCACCTGGTCACCGAATAACGTTATAAAATTCTAATGAGGAATCAAAAATACAGCCAAAGCTTTCACTTTTGCTTTCGTATGTACAACACCTTGTGTTTGATCTACATACAATCCTTTACCTACTCACCGTAAGTACATTCAAGTGCAGTTGTTTATACCGGATTGAATATAATCATAACGGTTTATTCTGGTATATCTTGAACCTTGCTGTTAGTATGCACATCGTTTAGTTTAGCATAACGATAAGTGCTACCTAGTTAACGCCTTTAACGTTACAAGATTTACAAGTTGGTTTAGAGGGTAATGTAGATCTTCTTTGAACTTTATATATGCCTATTAAATTCCGATCTATGCAGTATTCGCTACCCAGAGAGGCAGAAAAAATTTCGCTCAGTATGGAGCGTCATCCCATAATATGTTTCGCTCAGTATGGAGCGTCATCCCATAATATGTTTCGCATACTCACTCAGTTTTCGCAAGTGTAAATAGACCTTTTACTAGGCAATAAGTCATGTTTAGTAGTTTTCAGGCGCAATTTTGCCTAGAACTTGGATTCTTATAGATTTAGAAAATCATGTTTCGCTCTTGCATTTTTAGTTTCTTGAACTTTTATACTTTTTCACATGCCTTTTCGCTTTTTCTATTTCATTAATGAATGAGTGACAAACTATAGTACTACACACGTACTACATTAACTCTAAATAGAAAGGTGCCTATAACCTTAGCAGGTTTTACTTTCACCCCTGAACACATATTCCCTTTCAAAGCTAAGACACAGTGTGTAAGGTCACCGACCTAAGGTGCAGATAAACATAGATTATAGATTCACCTTAGGTTGTTCAAACGGTATAAAAATCTAGAGATGAATGAATCCGCATACCTCATTAAAATGCGTAGTGTCTGCCCACAACGAGTACACTTGTCTCTCACTAGGCCAAGAAAATAGCACCTGCATTGCCCTTTCGGTCATTAGATTATTCCTTAAAGCTTTATCATTAAAATTTTCATTTAATGGAATTTGAGCTCTTTCTCTACGCCTTTAGATTAAACTAACTTGTGACTACCAGTTGGAAAATTTCTAAAAAGGCTTCTTGTAAAATAAGCTGTCTACGTTTATCATTAGCTTCAATTTGGCTTGTCAGCATTTCATAGGTTTGTTCTTAGTGTGTTCAGAGTGAGCCTTTCCGGCAGTACAGGTCCTTGACAAACCGGATTGTCTTCGTGAAATCGAGCCATAACAGGCCGCTCCCCAGAGTCGTCTTTAAAGAAAGTTGCCTTTCGAATAAGACCATTATGGTCATGTCCGGTGGATGCCTTTGGATGTGATTGAACGTGTAGGTTAAAGTTACACACGGACTTATCTCTGATACTTGCGTCCACGTTTTACGCCTTTAGAAAGCAACAATCATCGTAAGAATTAACTTAACGATATATTTTATATTTGGCGTCAAAAGTACTTAATGCTCTTGGTTATAATAACAATTGTTTAAACAGGACTCTTGAAAATTAAATGATTTACAAAACAATATTTTTAATATGCCTATTTTTGTAACAACTACACTAAGAATATTCGGGTAGACTGGTTTAATTTGTTCGGACAATGAAAGTAGAAACAAAACTATCACAGATCGTATGCAATACAAACAAGATAATGTGAAAGCGCAGTCGTGGGCTAAACTAGAATCCGCTTAGATCTGAATAATCTTACCATGGGCCTCGGATAAAAGGCACTACTTAAAAACTTTTCTCGCTCGCTTTTGTTTTTGATATCATTATAATTTTGTATAAATAATCAAGTACGTATTTTCAATTATCAAGATTAATTTTAATAGTAAATGATAAGTTTAATTCGTAACACTTTATCCGTTTCAGCTCGTGGCAAGAAGAAGAAGCTGAAGGCGCTCATCCCTATCCTGGCTATCGCCAAGCTTAAGATCATGGCTCTCATTCCTCTTTTCCTCGCAATCATCGCCTTCGCTGCTGCCAAAGCCGTGATCCTTGCCAAGATCTCTCTCCTCGTTGCCGGTATCATTGCCCTGAAGAAGCTGCTTGCCAGCAAGCACCATGAAACCAGCTACGAAGTTGTTGCTCATCCACACCATGAAGAGCATTACGCCAGCAGTGGCGGCGGCCACGGCTGGGGACGGTCCATCGATGACGCCCAGAACCTAGCCTATGCTGCCCACATCAAGTCTGACTAAGGTTCCTATCTAGGACCAAAGACCTCTTTTCGGTTTTCACGAACAAACTAGACGATTTTTAAAAAGAGATTATTTATTTCTAGGTTTAGCGTATTTATTGAAATATTTATTGTACAAATTTCCTTTGTAAGGGATTGTGCGAAGTTGTTGTTGTTTTCCCAAAATGTGTGGTTCTGCGTTTGTATGTTTCTTTTTATACTAATGTTAGTATATTTCCTAACCCTATACGGTATCCGTATTTGTGTATTTATTTTCATAAAATCTATTACCTATTCTAAGTAAGAATACTTCGTTCTTATAAATCTAGTCTTGTCTTCGCTAAGTCCTGTATAAATTTAGCCTAGTTATTTTATGAGTTTAAAATATACCTAGCCATATTTTTTATTTAATTAGTTTTATGTATTTGTTAATGTGATATTATTTTTTATTACTTATTTTATTTTACCATAACATCGTTACAGATCTATATCAACTTTTTTTATATTTAATACTTTATTTAATTTTGATATAATTATTCTTTAATATATATTTATTTTTCTGTTATTTTCCTTATCATGCTCTCTTATTCGTTTATCATATTTTTTCTCCTTTCTTTTGTTTCGTACTTTTTATCATAATTTTCATTCTCATTATCTTATTCATCATCTGTTATTTTACATAAGTGTAAGTCGTGTATATATTTTGTATTATTATTATGAAAATATGCTCAAGATTTCGTACAAATAAAGAACTCCCAGTGTTATTTGCATCTTTTATTTATGCCTTGTAATTTTAGCTTATTGGCCACATACATACCTTTCTTCACAACATACCTTTATTGTCATTAAAAATCGTTCAATCGATCGATCGCTTTGAAATACTGAAATACTTTTGTGTTATGATAGAGCCTTGAAAATATTATTATACAGATCTTTATTTTTGGGTTACCATTTATATATAAATTAAAATAGCAAGTTCTTCAGATGAACCTAGATAAGCTTGCACCTAATTGTATATAGTGAAGATTTAGTAAAGTAGCCATTACATAAACTAACTATAATTATAACCCTTAAATTTAAATAGAGCCATTTCACATTTGAAATAAACTTTGACTTACTTACTATTTATTAGTCTACCATTGTTTCGTAGTTCTACTTTGTCAATTAAAATAATGAGTCTAAAATTTACGCGTGGCCGGAAGGTGGATGGACGTGGCAAGCACAGAACCGATTTTCAGACAAGTTTTCAGTGTCAGTTGACGAACAACTCATTCATCAGCAGGTGTGGACGGACCGGAAATATTATTATGAAAACTTTACTTAGCAAAAGTTCATTGAGTAATTAAGATAAGATAAGATAATTTTTATTGGTTCACAACTTACAACACACAAGAAAATACAATTTTAAAAGAATTAAAGAAAAAAAACAATGTGAGACCAAAAGGCTGCCGCTCAGCGTGTGCTGCAGGAGCTTGGGGAGCAGCTGCAGCGCTGGTCTTCCGTGGCACCTTAGCGTAGGGCGCGTTACTATATAATTAACACTTACACTATAATATATATATATTATAATTATACTATATAATATAAATTATATAGTATAATTATAATAAAAAAACTATATAGTATAAATGACCATCCAGTCCAGATCACGGCTACTGACGTAAGAATAGCTGTCAAAAAGATGAAGCGTGGCAAGTCACCTGGCCATGATGGTCTCAGCATCGAACACATTCTCTGGGCTAGTGACAATGTACATGAACACATGAGTAAATTTTATAATTCATGCATCAGATATAGTTACTTGCCAAAGGATCTCATGAAAACAGTAGTGGTACCTATTATTAAGAATAAAACTGGAGATCTTAGTTCGTCCGCAAATTATCGTCCTATATCGTTAGGTACAGTTTTAGGAAAGGTGTTGGAGCGACTTATTCATCCAGGTCTGCATAAAAACATTACCATTGATGACGCACAATTTGGTTTCAGTCCCGGTCTCTCAACGGATTCAGCCATCATGAGTTTGAAAAGCACTGTGAATTACTACACGTCACAAGGTACATCGGTCTACGCGTGCTTCTTAGACCTTAGCCGGGCTTTTGACCTTGTGAATTATGAAATTCTCTGGTCAAAGCTAGTTAACGCGCGAGTACCGCATCATGTGGTGAATCTGTTGAGGTACTGGTACGGAAATCAAATTAACAATGTGAAGTGGGGCGACACGACTTCTAGCGATTATATGCTAGATTGCGGTGTTCGTCAAGGTGGATTGACTTCTCCTGACTTGTTTAACCTCTATGTAAATGATCTGATCGGGGAGCTGAGGAGCGCCAGGATCGGATGCCACTTAGGTAACGTTTGTGTCAACAACCTAAGCTATGCAGACGATATGGTGCTCCTTAGTCCCTCGATAAAAGGTTTAAAAAAGCTGCTTTTAATCTGTGAGCAATATGCTATTGCTCATGGATTAAAATACAACGTCACAAAAACCGAATTGATGGTGTTCAGGTCGGGGCGAGGTCCTGAGAGGGTGCCTGAGGTACACTTGGGCAGTACGACCATTAAAATGGTCAAGCAGTTCAGGTACCTTGGTCACCTACTGACAGAGTCATCAAAAGATGATGCGGACATGGAGCGGGAGAGGAGAGCTCTCGCCGTCAGAGGTAACATGCTCGCACGCCGATTTGCCAACTGCAATTCCGACGTGAAGAACACCCTGTTTAAGGCGTACTGCCTTGGTATGTACACCTGTCAACTTTGGTACAACTTCACTAGGAAATCCTTCAGCACCATAAGGGTACAGTATAATAACGCATACCGGGCCCTTATGAGGCTGCCAAGATACTGCAGTGCGTCGACCATGTTTTCTGAGGCGGGAGTTCCAGACTTTTTCGCTATAAGACGGACGAGGATAGCAGCCTTCTGGAGTCGATTGGGTCGCTCCAACAACACCATCCTGAGGGCTGTTTCTGACTATCTGGCCAATCCTATATACAGGCACTGGATTTCTATCCATATGGATGGAAATAAAAAATAGGTAGGTCTTACCTATTTTAGTTTAATCTTTTTATTTTATATTATTATTTTTCTATTGTGTGCATTGTATTTTTTATGTGATATGGGTCTTTTTGTGCCTGCATTAAACTGATTTTATTTTATTTTATTAAACTGATTTTTATAATATAATTAACACCTACATGGCCCAAGACGCACACATTACCCCTCAGCCCCTTGAGGCAGCGCGGCGGCGGCGGCGGCGCAGCGCGCGCCCCTTCGTGTTGCACCGTCGAGGCTGGGCAGTGCATGCGTTAATGTAGTTCAGAGCAGGATGCACTTGAAAACAGTAACAATCACGATATCTACCGATTCCAATTTTATTCTCACCGGGCCCATTCCCGGCCCTAATTTGAACAGAATTACAAAAAAATCCCACCTATCCTGTGGACTAGTATGGGCTGATGATGAATGATAAACTGTGAATGATAATCATTCAAGTGGAATAGCACCGAAAATCAACCCCAAACGCGTTTTAAATTCGACCACATTCTGTATACATGTAAATTCTTGAGGCTGGTGATAGGTTCGTGGCAAGTTCGTGTCTGAGTGTCCGCTTTGGGGCTAATGTTGTTAGTCGTTTCGCTTCAGACTACAAATTATTTATACTTCACTACATCATCACACATATAATGAGCCTAAACTAGTCCACTGCTGGGTACAGGCCTCCCAGGAGGGTAGGTAATGAAATGATCCCCACGCTTAGCATTTCAGTTTCTGGGTGCCACGAAACAAGTGTACTAAGCCAAAAAGGGGTGATTGTGGACCCCGAGGGGATCAAAAGTTTGACCCACGAAGTCAAAATTCAAAGTCAAATACTCTTATTTCCATAAATACAATAAATGTATACTTAGAATAAGTCAAAATCTTAATAATTAAACTCTGACACGGAGATAAGGTGATCTCTGATTTCAGTCGCTTCGGTATGTAGACTAAAGTAAAGAAGCAACGAAGAAACCTTGTTTTGAAGTTGGAGCAAATTCCTTCCCACACTTTTTTATCCTCTAGATAATCTGATATTTTATAGTAGGCCTTTTTACACAGGAAGGTTTTGACAATTTGTTTGAATTTATTTACTGATAATTTTTGCAACTCACTAGGAGTTTTGTTGTAGATGCGTATACATTGCCCTTTAAAAGATATATTAATTTTGTGTAGTCTAGTTGTGGGCACAGCGAGTTTATATTTATTTCTTGTATTAAAATTATGTACATCGCTATTTTTAGGGAACCGATTGATATTTCTATGAGTGTTCAATAGGTTTTCATAAAGATATTGACATGGTACTGTCATTATGTTTATTTCTTTGAATTTATCACGCAGGGATTCTCTGGGACCCATACAATACGATTTTTCGATATTCGTTCATTATTTATTTACTATATAATAAAAGTTAGTTATATACCTTTTTCTTCATATATGTATGTGTAATTTTACGCGTATTCTTACATAACTATTGTTTGAAATTTCAAAAGGATTTACATAATTTTCTTGTAATTATTTCATCATAAAACACTGGTTTTGCTGAAAAAACAAGCAAAAAACATTTTAATATTTTATGAAGTTAAATAAGCAAGAGTGCGAGTAAAAGAACACGAATAAGTAGGAAGAAAAATATACAAGATTTTTTCAAAAAATTATATTCTTTAAGGTGATCCCCTCGGGGGCCAGAATCACCCCCTTTCGGCTAAGTACACATGTAAAGTGGCACCCTGTATAAATTCCTCATCATTGGAACAAATTGCAACAATTATTAATGTCGAATTTACAGAGTTTCGTCAATCATAGGTACTTAATCATTTTAGGTGGATAGCCACTGACACTAAAATAACCGTAAAAAAAAACTGACTGCCTTTTTCAATACCGTGGGGTATTAATAAGTTTGTATGTAAGTATGTACTTCATTGTTGTTCCAGTTCATGAAATCTTGCGCAAGGTGCTAAAGCTCGTCAGTTCAAACGAGAACCACACACTAAGCTGTATCGAGCGAGTTCAGTCACTTTTCGTAAGATGGCGCTTTTCACAATCAGGTAATTTCCCTTCACCCCATTCAATGGCATAATATCAACCCATGCCAAGTGCAAGGTGCAAATCTCAAAAAGACAATATATCATTTGGAGCACATGATTGGCTAAACATAACATTTAGAGAAACAAGATTTACCTAAGCATCCTAAATAAAAACATTTCTGAGCTAAAAAGTAGTTCAACTCAGTAAAAAAGTTGAAAGGCAGACCCATAGAATTTCCGTCGGCCAATTTTCAGTACCGCATCTTATTGCGAAAATAAAAACCGGAAAATGCCTAATTGTTGTCCTCCATGAGGAATCAAACCTGCAAAACTGATAAAGTTAAAACGAACTAAGTAGATTCTCCTTTACTACACTAGGTACTCTAAACTATTCTCCGATATAATAGAGATAAATGAAACAGTCAAACTTGAACTAAAGGCTCCGATTAGTCTAGCATCATAAACTGAAAGCGATAGAGCCATTCATCACAAGAAGCGGACTACACGAGAGGCGTTAGGTAATAATCATGGGCATAATAAATACAGAATTTTACTAACAGATCTTAAAAGCTATGGGCTAGTCTAAATGTACCGGGGTCCAAATTTGAGTTAATTTAGATAACGTAACGTTTAACGACATAAGGTTCACATGATGCAATTTTTTTTTTTGTTAATATTATTTCTATGGGACAGATATAGAAAATCTATTTCGAAATCAAAAGTACCAATAATACTAACATAACATTATTTTGAACTTAAGTTAAATCAGCTAATTCAAACTTCCCTTTTTTGGGTTTCGAAGATCGGAGATTGGTTTCGAAACCCTTACGGTCTCGCTGTTTCTGTTCTTTTTTCCGTCTTTAATATAACTAAACTAAAACAACCAGCAAATAACTTGAAATTTAAAATAATAACCTACCTACTATATTCATTCATTCATTTATTTCCATCATAAACAAAATACTTTGTGTGTGGAAAACTTGAATCTAAAACTACTGAGTAACACAATAAACGAATTTAACAATCAAGTAAATTTTAAATACAATTCAAATAGGAAACACAAAATAATAACACAACAGAAGCTCTTATGAAAATTATTAAGATAATTAAATAAATAAATAAATAATGCTGGACAATCCACACAGCATCATCTAGCCCCAAAGTAAGCAGAGCTTGTGTTATGGGTACTAGATGACTGATAAACTTAATACAATACATAACATAGATAGATATTTTTTATCATATATAGAAAATACCCAAAACACCCGGAACAAATATTTGCAGATCGTACAAACATTTGTCCCAAGGCGGGAATCCAACCCACAACCTTCTACGTCGCAGAATTTAATTAATTAATCAATTAATCATTTAATTTAAGTATTCTAAATAGCAAAGTCTGCAACCAGTACCTACATATTGGTATACTTGACAAACGTTCAAAACCCTCGGCGCGCGAGTCACTACCTACATATTGGTATACTTGACAAACGTTCAAAACCCTCGGCGCGCGAGTCACTACCTACATATTGGTATACTTGACAAACGTTCAAAACCCTCGGCGCGCGAGTCACTACCTACATATTGGTATACTTGGCAAACGTTCAAAACCCTCGGCGCGCGAGTCACTACCTACATATTGGTATACTTGACAAACGTTCAAAACCCTCGGCGCGCGAGTCACTACCTACATATTGGTATACTTGACAAACGTTCAAAACCCTCGGCGCGCGAGTCACTACCTACATATTGGTATTCTTGACAAACGTTCAAAACCCTCGGCGCGCGAGTCACTACCTACATATTGGTATACTTGACAAACGTTCAAAACCCTCGGCGCGCGAGTCACTACCTATGTACATATTGGTATACTTGACAAACGTTCAAAACCCTCGGCGCGCGAGTCACTACCTACATATTGGTATACTTGACAAACGTTCAAAACCCTCGGCGCGCGAGTCACTACCTACATATTGGTATACTTGACAAACGTTCAGAACCCTCGGCGCGCGAGTCACTACCTACATATTGGTATACTTGACAAACGTTCAAAACCCTCGGCGCGCGAGTCACTACCTACATATTGGTATACTTGACAAACGTTCAGAACCCTCGGCGCGCGAGTCACTACCTACATATTGGTATACTTGACAAACGTTCAAAACCCTCGGCGCGCGAGTCACTACCTACATATTGGTATACTTGACAAACGTTCAGAACCCTCGGCGCGCGAGTCACTACCTACATATTGGTATACTTGACAAACGTTCAGAACCCTCGGCGCGCGAGTCACTACCTATGTACATATTGGTATACTTGACAAACGTTCAGAACCCTCGGCGCGCGAGTCACTACCTACATATTGGTATACTTGACAAACGTTCAGAACCCTCGGCGTGCGAGTCACTACCTACATATTGGTATACATGACAAACGTTCAGAACCCTCGGCGCGCGAGTCACTACCTACATATTGGTATACTTGACAAACGTTCAGAACCCTCGGCGCGCGAGTCACACTCGCACTCTTGTTTAATCTATACTTCTATTTGAATTATCAACAAACAAACAACATCACACCCCAAACGCATATATCGACTCCTTTCCGTCGCGGGTAAAAAAATATCAAATGTCGGAGTTTTAAGGCCTTAGTATGGGTTGTGCAAATTTTACGAAAACTTATAATTGTACATACGTTTCGTTTCATTCCAGCCCATGGATGTCATAAAAGCTGACTAATAGAACCTACCAGAGGAAGGGCAGCAGCTTTCTTGTGTGTATTTTTAGCCCAATGCGATCACCAGTTTACCTACCAAGAGTATGATTATGGTAAAACCCACCCTGTTCATCAGTGGCCGTTATGCTGACAAGGTAGGCCAACGGTAAATAATACCCCTGCATACCATTGCCATCGCCCGTAGGTATGTAATGTACTTCATGAAAAAAGCGTTAAAGCACTTGAATCACGATCATGATTCACCTAGAATTCATAAGCCCGTCACGTTGGCTCATCGTGACAAAGCTTATGAAATACGATGACTATACTTTCTTCTAAAGGTGAGCCGGAACTGTACAGTTGGGTCTTGAGTTATGTAACTATAATTAATTAGGTAAATCCTTTTTTACTAGGCTTATTTTTTACGAGTGTTGTTGTGGTTATATTAGGTTAATCTTTGGTACCATGAAGCATCAGAACGGCTGAAGCCATTACGATAAATGAGGTCTTACCGAGGAATGAGGTATCAAAATACTCACTCCAATAATTTTATTTTAGATGATTTTTGAGTAGGTTATCTCTGTTATTCTCCTGGCTTAATTATGAAAACTTACTCTTCATCATAAGAGAGCTACTCGTACATATTGTCTTCTGAGTGACATAGACATTGCTTCATTCAGGTACCGCGTGGGCGAAGCCGCAAGCAGAAGCTCGTCGAGAATACCGCCAGAACACATAACACATAAGTGGGTCACTTCTGAGATTGTGGAGGAGGCCTTTGTCCAGAAGTGGGGCTGATGGTGTCCTTTTATTTTTATCAGCTATTTTAATCCTACGTTACTATGTAGTTATTAAAATTACCAAGAACAAAACAAGTCACTTGCAACGTTCTAATAACGGGTCTTGTAATCTTGTAAAGCAAAAAAAACAACTGTAGAAACTTTTCCAAATATCACGGTTACTAAAACAACTGTAGAAACTTTTCGAAATATCACGGTTACTAAAACTAAAATAGCTAACTAATAATAATCACTTATAACGCAAATTTACAATGATTTGTGTAATGTTAAACTCTAGAAAGCCTAAAGTTAGATAACTCTTAAGTTTTTGATATAAGGAAATATGATTGCCTTGTAACTAAAATATTTGTACTGTTGCGTGCAACACCGCTCCATTGAATACCTAACCGTAAAAACATGTTATGATGACTACATCATCTATAGGTAGATCACTAGATCTAAGAATACCTACTTATACCTTGTTTACTTTGTATTAGAAACTAATGTTTAAAATTTCAAGCTTCCGCTCAAAACTGAAGTAAAAGAAACTGGCGAAATATAGGAAACTGAAAACCACCATGGTAAATATTCCGTTGGGAAATAAAATTAAATACAATGACGGTGATCTAGACACACAAAAATAATGTAATATAATGCTGGACAATCCACACACACAACATCATCTAGCCCCAAGCTAAGCAGAGCTTTTTGTTATGAGTACTAGATAACGGATATTATGTACTTAACAAACACACACACATGTTTGTTACATTACAAAGACAGATTTTTTTTTATACAAACTTAGAAAATCCCAGAACCACCCGGTAAAAATATTTATAGCATTCAGTCTGTGTAAGATTTATTTCAACATTGTTTTTATGTCATAAAATCCAATTTACCGATACATGACAGGCCTCCAAATTCGGAGGACCCCAGTATTTGCAAGTCTAACCTATACCCCGCAGGTTAAAGTGCACTAGATAATAAAGATGTTTTTTCCTCGGTCTATGACAGTCTTATTTATGTTTACACGAAATATATAACAAAATTCCTAGTCCGACTGTCCAACAATATAACCAAAAATGAACAATAACTATGAACTATGAAACACTCGAAACGTTTAGAAACTTTTTTATGACATGTGAAATGAGATGAATGACGAATTTAAAATAAACAGTTATGTGGAGATCGTAAAAATCTGCCTAATGTGCATTGTCGACATGTTTCACACTTCTAAAAAGGTATAGGCACCTTAAAGTAAAAAAAAAGCTTTTAGACACAAGAAAATATACAATAATCTAAATAAATCCATAGACTACCGAACTAGTATAAACTGTATTTCAGGAGTTTAGTGACTACGAAAAATACATGAATACTTAACAAAATACATGTATAAATATTACATATTTGAGTCTCAATGAAAACGAACTATAAGATTAAGTTACCTTAATAAAGATTATATCTGTTGTGTTGAAATCGCTTTTCATAAATAGGTGGACGTCACTTTTTATTTAAAGTAGAAACTTCAAACTTCAATGACAATCACTGAACACAGTTCAATCGATATTTTATAAGCTTATTACAAAAGTGATTTAATAAATTATAACTCACTAATTGTGATGTTAATTTTTAGACCATATCTGCGGTATGTTAGTCAGCTTAGTGCTAAACATGTGCCTGATTTGTATTCAATTTCAATCCAAAGTCCAATTCACAGTACAAAAAAATTACTAGGTCGATATTGTATAGATTATAGATATATAAAGTGGACCGATGAAAATTGACAGACCGCACGCACGTTGCCACCTATGATGCAATCAGACTACTTTTGCTCTTCTTTAAGGTAGGTATGCACATGATACACTCCTTTTCGGTTTTGCTATTGATACACCGCTTGGGGAAATTTAGATCGAACTTTTTAATTGTACTACTGAGATGGAGGTAAAATCAAAACTATGCCTACTATGATGTGGTAGGGACCTTATAATGGAAAGAAATTAAATAGATTATGCGACATTTTCATCGACAATTTATGAAGCATAGACTTCTGGTATGTACTTCTAATCATTTGGTAGGTATTAAATGTAAAAATACATATAGTTAAATTTTATAATAAACATTTTGATTCTCAAGTTGAACGAAAGTTCTATAATTAATTAAAACTTGAATAAAGACAAAACTGCAAATTAAGTGACAGTCTATTTAAATCTCATTCAATTGACTAACTTTTACTTAAAAGGAAGTTAACTCACTCATCAATCATTTACATGTCACATAATAGTGAAACTTACTCGTTTATGTATAGTTATTCAGTAAGGTTAGGTTTGTCCTACGAGCCAAGTCTAGAAACCTAATAGAATTGTACTAATTTAAACTTTATGGAGTAAGTGAATAGGAGCGTTTAAGTCTGAAGGGAGTGTTTTAATACATGCACGGACTCTCTCCTTTTAGAGCGCGGAATTTTAGATTCTGCTAGCGCATCTTAAAAGATTGCAATGTTGCTTCGGGTTTTAAAACGCATGCTACTTATACAATTTTTAGTCGAATGTTAGTACTATACAAGGTTAGTTATGCTTTGGTTGAATCCAATAATTCCTTACTGTCATTATTATTATTGACCGTGTGGTGCCGGCTTGGAAATGAATTTGGAATCTCAAGATATGTGTGAAAACTTTTGCCAAGGAGATCCGTACAATGAGATTTTCGAATGAACATCTGTTCAGAAGGCTAAACAAAAATACTTATGCAACGAGACACGTTACCAAACTTTGCTGTTTTATTGCAGAATGTGTGGATAAAGCTGTATTCGTCTTGGACGTCATTAAATCCCTCTCGCACACAGAATTCTAGTCCAGAACTCCCTCTTTTGCTGGTGAGTTATTCTAGAATCCTGAGTTGTGCTCCGGATTCAATGTGACGCCCGCGAATGAATACACTGCTTTATCACCATGGTATAATCTACTCATATTTCTGTTTTGCTCTATTAGCCATGGATTTTATTTTCTTGTTTATAAAAGTATGATAAAAATGTAGATACCTTTATTCACTATTGAATGGCTAAATTAATTAAGTATGATGAGATGACATTTTCATACAATAAACTCGAAATACCGACGCAAGCGCTTCTCTCAAACATTTATCTACAGAAACCCGTACATGAAAAAGTTTATACCTACCTACTTTGGTCGCATGCTAAAATTTAAAGACCAAAAGCGAAAAGCAACTTCTGGGAACTGAGGCCCAGACGAAAATTGCACAATTTCTGAAAACCTGTCGGCGGCTATCATTACGGAAAGAGGGACCGAAAACGATCAATCTTGAGTTTTGAATGAAAGGACGTACTGTTAAGGCGACGGATATTTTAGTATGGGTGTATATTAATATGGTTAAATGTAGTATACACCTAACAAAACTCACACACTCACTACACAAACATTCACTACACCCACTACTCAACTCGCACTAACATGCACTTGTACCACGCAACATTCTTGAACTCACAATAGAATAAAGTTTACAGAAACAGAAACCTACCCTCAACAAATTATGTAAAAATTGTTGTTCATGTTTCTAATAGGATTATTTTTGTGAAATGTTTTATATATTGTTGTTTTATAGGTATACTATTATTTTAACTCATAATCATAATGTATGATAAGGAAGAGCGTTACCTCCTAATACAGGTATTTATATACTTAAAAGGAAGTCTCGAACACTGAACAATGTACAATGTAACTTAAGAGAATAATTAATAAACATTTTGTATTTGTATTGTATAGTATACCTCTAAATAAGGAAATCACTGTGTGATAATCTCTGGGAAATATTACGATCGTGTCTATGAATAGGTTATTTTATATTCTGTAGAATAAATTGAGAAGAAAACAGGAATCCTTAGGATGATAAATAATCTTGATTTTAATTTAAAAAATTTTTCTTGGAAGGTAAGATCGACAACTGAGTACCTAACGAAATATAAAATATGAGACCACGAAATTATAATACAAACAAGGCCCCTTAAGACAAAAATTCAAATTATGTAAGTTATTGATGAACTTAAGAAAGTTTATTGCGTAATTAAACTTGATTTTATGCATAGTTTCTGATTAAACCAGTAACTGCTTCCTAAATGAGCCAATGTCAAGAACAGAGGAGTTGGTTGTCCAGAATCAATGTCTTTAACGTTTATTTCTTAAGGCTTACAAAAAAGCTCTTGGAATATTACATTTTGAAACGAATAATACATTATTTTCAATAGGTAATAGAGTGTTATTTTATCTTGGTTCTCTTTACTTCAATCTTTTTCAACTAGTAGAAGAAGAAAATAGATGGTTGATACATCTCAGGACAAACCTAGATGACGGCTTATGTAGCTTTGTCCAGGGCGTAGTTAGTATGGTCGCATAAGAATTTGGAGCCCAGCCATTCACCCACTGCTGGGTCAGCTTATTCCTTATTCCACTGTAGTTAGAGTCGGCACAACATTATGAATTTTTCTTCAACTCTTCTTTTCAGCCTTCATCCCTGTACTCACCTTCCTTATCCTCCTCTTATTCTTTCACATAGTCAATCTATCTTATCTTTGGGTTTCCTCTTCTTTTAGTCCTTTGGATTTATGCTGTCTAAAGATATGATAACTTAATATTCTTGGAGTAAAAAATCTGTAAACTTATTGATTTACCTTCTATTTCTTGAAATATTGCAGCCGGAAAAGCCGTTCGCGCACGAATCACGCGCGCGAACTCGCGAACCACCTACGAACCATGAGTGTGGATCCCATTCGCATATTCGTCGCGTTCTCGCCTCGTTCCCGTAGGTTGTCGGTTTTCTGTCCTGCGACAAAGGGTTGTAAGGCGTGCTTGATTCGCTTGCGAGGCTTTGGCAGTTTTGCCGTGGTTCGTACAGCGATCGACGCTGCGATTTCACGCCGTGATTCGCGCGTGAGTGTGGAGTGGTTTGAAGACTGTGGATGAGGCTCGCTCAGATCCGATTAAGCTGGCATGCAAAAGAGGAGACCATACCCAGCAGAGCTTGTCATCGAGCTGATGATGATCTTTGAAAGCAAAACAGAACAAATTCCTTCAATTAACGTCCCGAGCGCATTAATATCTAAGTTATAGGTAAAAGTTACCACTTGTCAAGTAAATTATCTTTTCAAATGACAAGTCCCATTGACACTTCTATAGCCTGGGAAAGGTCAACAAATGATCTGAAGTTGAATGCGCCTACGCCAGTTCCGGGTACAGAAGTTTGGTAAGATGTACCTTTGAATGAACTAGCTTCTGCCCGTGTCTTTTCTCATGCGATACTTAAATAACACATTATCACTGATAACGAAGCTTTATTAGTAAAATATTTTTTTTTAATGGGAGCTAGAGTTACTGACCTCTACTTAAAAACAAACACATATAAAAAAATAATCGAGAATGTAAGTATAAAAGCATTAAACCGAGTATGGATCTTCGATTTGTTTTATCATGTAAGTATGAGACAGAAGAAAAAAAATGTTGATATTATAAATTTCTACAAGGCGCTTTGTGATTTCGAAAAAAACTTGAAGAATCAAGTTCAGATGGTAGTTACCTACTCCTTCATACGTAAGGTCTCTGCATGCGTAACGTGATTTTACTCGTCTCGCACGGAACAGAACAAAATTTTTTTCAAAAACCTCCTCTTCTCTTTCACGTTCCCGTCGCGCATATTTTACTGCTGTACTTTTGTATGTAAGATAACAATGTTTAAAACTGGTCCCGTTCCATCCGGGATTAGTTAAATCACGTTACGTATGCAGATACATTAAAAGTCCGCCTAAAATGTTGCATGATATGCGTAGATGTGGTGTCGTTCTAGGAGGAACGTTAAGGGGGTTTGGTTGAGAAACTAGGCTTAGATCTCAGTACTTATGGGATCCCCGTGGAAAAAAACTCGAATTCAACATTATTTCTTCAGTTCCACTAACCTGATAACATGAAAGTGCACTGTTGCACACATAATTTGTTCAAGTTATCAGGAACCCTACGGTTTATTTAAATTAGGTAGGCTCTTATGTTACTTATGTTTTATTTGTAGTTTATAACAAATAATTGGTTCCTCTAAGCCAGTTTCTTCATTAGTTGCGTAGTTTTCTTGTAAATAAAAAATAACTTGATTATTGCGCTTACGCTGTTCCAGAAACGTATGCTCTGTCCCGCTCCTATGAACGCGAAATCCAATGCCTATCCTTGACAAAATGGCACGCATTGCGCTCTCTTAACCGATTTCAGCCTAAGAGGCGTGCACAGCTGCAGGCAATGGTTAGCTTAACATAATTAGTTTAACACAATAGTTTAGTTAATAGACCTACCTTTAAATAAAACCCTTAAAACTGCCATGGTTATTAGCATTAATTTTATTAATAACGGAATGTGTGTTGTGAGAATGTGTAAAAGACGAAGAAGTGTTGTACAATTCGGGCCTCGTTCAGATACCGTCAGTGTAGTGTGTCGTGATCGAGTTTCGTTCGATAAAAAAACGGGTGGTAGTGGTAATTTTCGTAGCCAATGACAAATAAGAGGGTAGATCGAAATATCTGCCAATAAAATCTTGACTTGCAGTGATTTCTGTTATTCCGTGATCTCGCCTAGCCTGTGTGAAACCGTGCCGAAATATTAGACAACTCAAAACAACACAAAATGTATTCAGAGCTGAATTTCGACCACAGCGGCCAGTCTCAACAGAGACTAGCCAGGATATATTTATAGTGTACAAGTTATAATGGTAAATGATCCCGTTATTAATGACTTTGACCTATGAATATTAACCATGCAATCGTAACTGCATGACATTTTTACTAAATGACTATGATACCTCTTCTTCTTGGAATTGCCTAAAACTTTAATGCACCAGTTCGCATTCAATCGGCTCCCATACTTTCGCTCCTTGTAATGCCTTTAAAGGAATCTTCGGCATACAAATGGTAACAAATATAGGAAATCAGCTGTTCACGATGATATAAGGTTATCAATAGTTTCTAGAAAGCGAACTTGCGAAATTACATCGAGGAATGTCAAGGAAACCGGATTTTATGGTATGCGAAAATTTTTAGGCTGAAGGTATGTGGACATTATTCAAACAAACGTGTTCTCAATTTACTCTTTACTTGCACAAAACTAGTTCTTTTGTTAAATGTGAAAATAAAACGTGTTTGCGGTAATGCACGGAAGCATAGGGATAGGCGAAATTTATTTGTGTAATTTAATTTTTTAAAGATTTTTCATATTTTATAATATTTTTTTATAAATTATTTAAATTATCTATAGCTATTTGCTATATATAATTTGAGATTTGTAGGTATAATTTTTACAAAAGAAAATTAAAACTTTTATAGCTTCAAAATATAGAAAAGAAAAATAAATAGCTTTTCAATAGATAAAAATAATCAAAATCTAAAAAACAGGAAGTAAGTAGGTACCTATCTAACTACAAAAATATCCATTAGCCTTCACAGCTTTATAATTTATTCGACCCAAAAAACCCATACCCAATATTTATTTTTTTAATTTAAGCGCCTAAATACACGTGCTAAATGAGCATATTACTGTACAATTTGAGTTTCGTAGACCGCACTTTGGTGCGTGTCATATGGTACCCAAAAGAGGGGGAAGGCAAAATAAAACTGACGGTCTTACATGCCTCTTCAACAAATCAACATTGACTGCTGTACAATGAGAGCCTTCGTGGTTATTTCTTGTCTGGCTTTTGCCGGGGCCCTGCCCATGGCCAAGGAAGATGGACTGGACAAATTCGTCTCCACCCTCCGGGATTGCATGGAAGGCGAATCGATGCTGTGCCTAAAGGTGTGAAGTGAATTGTGAAGTGAAGTGCGGTGCCTATGGATTTTTGCGAACCAGTGAACCCTGATTTGGATTGTTTGTGACCCATTTGATTTTGGGTTCGATTCCCGAAATGTTTAGTTGCGTCTTCGCAAGCCGTTGCTATGACGTTTTCATATTTGTGTGACCCCATTCCAAGCAGCAAAAACCTAACTAATTTAAAGAGTCAAATATCTGAATTTTGCAAAATATCCATCCATAAAATTATGAGGATTTATGAATTCATTTTACGATTCGTTTATAGCATTACAGTAGTGAATTATTTACAACCGTTTTGAAAATACGCTTGCGTGTTTTAATGTTATTATGATACGGGCCAATTGATTTTTATTACTGCTTTATAAAGACCCAAATCACATGATTAGATTATCCGTGAAAAAATAAACGCAAATTTAGCAGTTCCCTAATTCAATTCGTCACGTTTTACTGATGCAAAATCACTACCTTCCCAGAAAATACAGTGATGTCTACAACTACAACCTTACCTCTTTATTATTTTACAGGAAAAAGCTATGAAATACACAGAAAACCTCGCCATGTCGAAGGACCTTTCTCTAGTTGACGGAGTCAGCTTCGCCAGGACCGGAAGCCCTCGATCAGCTCGCAGCTATGAACCCCTAGCTGATGACCCTAAATCCAGAGAACAGCAAGTTGAAGAGAGGATCCTGGATAATGTAGTAGACTTCCTGGATAGTCATGCTTTGCAACTGAGGATGCCGAAAGCATTCGAAGAAGACAACTCTGTTGAAGAGGAAGGTATGTTGATATTTAGCAATCAGATTTAATTTTAAATAGTAATAAAATATACTAAAACTACGAAAACCTTTTGACATTGGCGCTACGATAAGGACTTTTTATTCATAAATACTCGTATAAACTGAAAATATTAATTAATTTATTTATTTTTCACTTTGCAAAGCAGCTTTGCAAAGTAAAAGACGCAAGCTTGTTATAGAGTAAGTAATAATAACGTTCTGTGATGTCAAGTAAACGCAGTAGATGAACTACCAATTTAGGAATCATTTAAATAAAAAAGCACATAAAGTGGGCATGATTGATAGTTTAAATTGTTAAAGGTAGCAATTGTATATGTCGGTTTGCCGTAAAAACGTAGAGCCGTGAAAATCTAGTTGGTACCACGGGTTTTAATCTCATAAAACGTCAAGTTTATAGAATTATATCCTAAACGTTCCAAGTCCTAAAAGTCAGAAAGAGCAAAAATAAAAAGATATGAGTAATCAGGCAATGATAAATAGAAATAAATCATATAAATACTTTCTACCCTTACTTCCTGCTATATCAATAACCGTCATGTGGATTTCCGGTAAGATAACTAGATACCTAATACCTATCGGAAGCTACCAACACGCATAGCATTGCAATCCTGGCTCTATAAATTGTTATATTACGTAGGTAGTTCATTGTTGCACGGAAAGTCATTGTTGCTTGTTTTACAGACTTCAAAAAAAAGGTGGAAGTTCTAAGTTCGGCTGTACGTATGTTTTACGGGTGTTCACTGATTTTTCCGTTGAATGTGAGCCGTTTTGATGATCCTTTAATTCTTCATTGCACACACAAGTTACATAATACATAAAAGTTAACAAATAATGGACATGTACAAAGGCGAGGTTAACCCTAAAAGAGTTTTCTTACAGCAAACCTATGGATATACAGATAACGAGTGTGGATAGAAAATGATTATTTTGGTTTTGCATAGAAAATGATTCGGGGGTGGTACCATATAAATTTTATTCCCGAGGAATTACCATTTGTCCCGCAAAACTTAAAAAGCAGTGGAAATATAACGGAATTCGAATTCGTTTTTTCTTTTTACTTAAACATCAAATTATTTATTACTACTAGGCCAAGTTCTCGCCCAAATTTTTTCAGAGATAAAAGAAACTAACTATAAGTATTTGTTTCTTGGTACTGATTTATTAATAAAATTAAATACTATCTTAAATTGTTTGACTCTAGCAATTAATAATAATATTTTCTAGATATTAAGGACCATCTTTTTCAGAGCACCTTCTTGCTCTTTTGCGTACTTATTTTTTTAAGTTAATGAAAACAGAGTGCAATAAAATCTAAAGGCAATCAAATTCTTACAAAAAAAATTGCTGCGTATGTTTTCTATTTTAATCCGAAATTAAACAAAAAAAATCAACCTCAGGCTTTGAAATAAGAAATCCTTTAAATTTTATTGTAAGAACAATTTCAATTGATTAGAATAATACCTGTTCATTTGTTTCTTTTAATTTCTTCGAAGCCATTGGTTCTTTTAAATCTGAAGGTCAATGATGTTCATTTGTTAACAATACATTTCAAATCTCATGGAATTCAATTGTTAGCCATAGCTTTAGGCTCTTGTCATGTCCCGTTATCATCTCCATCAAGTATGTCCACAGCGACTTCACATACTTTCGTCGACTCATTGTTTGAAGCTTTTGTGTAAAATGATGCTGTTAATGAAAGTTAATAACAAGACTTAATTTGAAGTAACTGATGATTTGTCATTTGTACGTGGGAAGTGAGAGTATTGGATGACAATGATTGTTTTTTGCGAGTCATTTTAGAGTTACTTGCTCTTTTCTGTGTTACATTTTATTGGTGAGATATTAGTAATTTTTCCTTGGATATTTCTTATCATTGTTTTTCCTGACATCTCTTCCTTAAAAAGTTGGTATCACGTTATTTTCTTAAGGTTCCTCCACACGACCACCCACTCAGTCTTTGCGTTAGTCATCGCACTTTCTTTCAACCACTAAAGGGTTTTGTCCTTGCCAACTTTCTAGCATAAAAAGGTTGGCCACTGTTAGAAGATGTACTTAATTTGTCATAAGAACTATTGTATCTCTATTATGTTGACACAAAACTTTAATATTTACCAGACATCAATTATATACCTCAACGTATAAAACTAAATAAATCGTCGTGTTAAAAACAGTTTATAGTTAATTATTTCATCTTAATTCTAGAGAATGGCAATGGAATGAGCAGCCTTACCGCTTACTTAATAATGAATAAAACTGCGAGTAGATGGTGCAATAAAAAAATGCCTATTTCAAAAATGACGTGTAGTGTAGTCCTAACATAGGTAGATAAACAGTTTAAAATTCAACGAGCATCGTAATTACGCAATACAAGATCTTTACAAAAGAAAGTGAGTTACTTAATTCTGCACAAAAGTGGACTTATACTATGAGTAGAGGTAGTAGGTAATTTATCTTTTTGAAGAGGTGATGTCATTTCGGAAGATATGGCAAAATGGAGATCACTCGACAGGTCATAATATAATGTAGGTACCAATAAATGTTACTTGAGTTTTTGTTTTGCCCATTGTAGTTACTTTAATAATCTAAATATTGTAATAATTACATTACCTAGGTGGTATGTAGCCTATAAATTTGATCATAATAAAACTTATTATTCGCAACACTTATTCTATTATAACTAATTACAGATTCAACATAAATTTTAATAAATTTAATACAAAAATTTAATACAAATACACCAGTAAAGCCTTTCGTAAAAATTAAAAATTCATATGTTCATGTTCCGGGCTATGTATTTTTGAATTATGGTAATTTACACTTTCGATTTTTTGCAGGTTTTCTTTGACCTTTTAACTTGAATTGAGCACTTTCTCAAAATCACCGTTTATTGTGTTACGAATGCTAAATTACCATTATTTGATCTTACGTGACTTCGTACTATAATATTTTTGAGATATACTTATTGTGACAAATGTTTGCATGGACTGCAGACATTTGTTCCAAGTCTAAGAATCCATTATCATTTATCAGTCATCTTGTACCCATAACACAAATGCTTATACTTTTGATATAAACGATGCCGAATGAAATTTCCTTCGCTGTTAAAATTGATTAGAAGAATATCTAAAGATCAATAATTATTTAATTATTCGGCTTTTGTTGAGCTAAAATTTATGACTGACAGTGATATTAACTTTTGCGGTTACGATCGCTTATGTGTCCTTAATAGTAAAATCTTCATTAAACATGGTCAATACTAAGTTCCGGCTTTTATTACAATATTTTATATATAAGTACTAACTCTGCCATATTACCTTTAAATTAACTCATCCATTTATTTATTTTTTCCAGGCCGTGGCAAGAAGAAGAAGAAGCTGAAGAAGCTCCTCCCCATCCTCGCTCTCATCAAACTGAAGCTCGCCGCCCTCGTTCCCTTGTTCCTCGGTATCATTGCCTTCGCTGTCTTCAAAGCCTACCTCCTCGGCAAGATCGCTTTCATCGCCGCTGCCTTCGGCGCCATCAAAAAACTGCTTGAATCCAAGAAGAGCTCTGGTTGGTCCGAGCCTGCTCATGAGGAACACCACGGATGGGAATCCAGCAGCGGTGGTGGTGGTGGTGGATGGGGCCGTTCCCAAGACGCTATCAATATGGCGTACTCTGCTCATGCCAAACAGGCGTAAGCTATTTGAATAAGTAATTTATTCTAGGATAAGTAACTTATTGCAACGAACCTGAACTCTCTATTTGATTAATACGATACGTATTTTATATTATTCATGTTTATTCTTGTTCTACCTATTGATGTTTATTATGTACCAACCTCTATATACCAACTGATGCTGTGTGAGCTGTCCAGCATTATTCATTTATTAACTATTTATTAAGTATATCTTTTCAACACCGTTTATTATATACTATTGTCTTTTTATTATTATTATTATTTTATCTTATTCTTTCTTAATTTTTCCTTGTTTATCTTTGTATTTATCTTCCCATAGCTCTTACCTCTATATTTGTTTTCTATTAATTTTGACTGATATTTGTAATGCTTATTCTGTTTATTATGTTTACTTATGTATTTATGTATAATTTGTATTATTATTGATATTAATTTTGATAATGTATACTTAATTGTTAGTATTGAATACTGCTAATAGAAAATCTAGTATTGTTTTTTTACCATTTATATGTATGTTTATGTTCCAAAGATATTTTGATTTTATCTTTTAGTTATGTATTGCACTTCATTTATAGTCACCTACGTATATGTGTTTATACATGTATTAAGCAGAGTATTGTATTAAAGGTATGTTGTACAGTAAGTTGTTAATTTATTGTACTATTTATTAACGACAAAACCGTTAAAGTCATTAAAAGAATGTTCATCAAAGCTTTGTTTGTATTTTATTCCTTTTTGAATATATGTAGGTGTGTAATAATACCAAGCCTGCTCTGGGATTTAACGTGTCTAATATAAAATAACACCTAACATTTTCCGTAAATGCATTTTAAAGATTATCATTTATATCGTTCCCGAACTGAAATAGGCAAGGATAAAAAAACATTAGAGAAGATATATGAGTTTTAGAATTTTTATTAAATTGGGTATTTAAGACTGTGGTGATGATGATCATGATAATTGTGCTAAAAATTAGTAAACAAGGTCAACTTACTTTGGGGCAAGATCATACTGTATTCAGTACCTAGCATTAATTTTGTTTAAAACCATCATCATCATCCGATGCTAGATTTTACCCACTACTGGCTACTGCCATCCACAACGGCCCTAAGATTGCCGTATCCATCATCATTAATCAATATCTCGTCCTTATCTTTCTTATGTGGGGTGGGCACCAGTCTTTTTACATCGATAATTAGTCACCTCAGCGCTCACTCCACCTGTGCTAGCCACATCAATTTTGTTTTAAATATATTTTACATAGAGGTACATTGTCACAAAATCATTGCTGCAGCCAGCGTCTTCCGACTGGTATTGATATGGATTAGTTGAGCTACCTGTAGATTGTTTGCAACAGTCTGCAGTTACATTAAACGTTTCAATTGTAAATACTATTTCTAATTTGTTTCTATTATTTGATTATAATTTTCTTTGTTAATAAAGGCCATTTGTACTTAAATCCTTGCTCTATCATTATGGCGACATTACATTAATTAGTCATAATTTTATGGCAACCACTTAATTAGTGGCTTTCAAAGACAAGAGACAGTTTACTAGTTTGTAACAGAATAGAAATCTTGAGTAAGTTGTTTACAAAGTGCTGTGTGGTGACTAGCAAGTGAAGAGTGTGGTATGTGGGATTGCTGGCTATTTGAGATTTCTAGGTAAAATTCTAGGCAGGCTTACTGTTGAGATCGTATTTGCTTCGTTTCTGTGTCGCTTTTTTGATTGTTTTTTTGTAAGACATCCATTTGGTCATTTAAACAGGTAATATGATTCATTACGCATGTAAGCAGGTTAAATACGACTCTACCTTGTGTTGGAAGAACACCAACGTTTCATCCCTTAACGAGGGTGAGTGCGGTGCACGTCGCGCCCTTACTGCATCGATGCGCACACTATGTTGTTATGATGTTGTCGTTGGAGTAACGATTTGTTTCAACTTCGAATTCCTTTATATTTACACTGTTTTTTCAGTTTTGCGGGACAAATAGTGATCCCTTATTGTATATGGACCACCCCGGGATAATTCTCTATACAAACCTAAAAACTCTATAACAACCAATGTTTAACTCCAGCGGCCGTCGGCCATTTGTCTAACCATTTCAAAATCGGACCATCTAAAAATAATTGTAAACTTTATATATAATATTTGTACTGAAGAGTAGCTGACCTGACAGATAGACGTTGTACTGTCTTAACTATGAATATTGAATTCGAATTTGTGTTATATATGTTTATCTTTCTTAATTTTTTCTTTCTTCCTTCTCCTGACTATAAAAAACACAACAAAATAATAATTAATGAAATCGGTACAGCCGTTCACGCGTGATGCCGTGACCAAGGGAAATAGGGATTCATTTTATTTTTTTGTATATTATATTTATTAATAGGAAAACCAGAAGCTTATAATTACAGACATTTTCATATTTTATCCATACATCGTACGTTCTTATAGTCTTTTGTACCCAGTGACTTGTTCTCGAAGTAACCGAGACATCACGTTATCACGACATAGCTTGTATTCACAAATAAGGAGCCACGCAGCCTCCGCTAACATAAAATGTTTGTTTCGAAAGTTCACGTGCTTTCGATTGTACAAAGTCTTGCGAGTTTATGTGAACTTGCTAATGGCTGTACGATATGTCGTTACTGACTTCAATGATAGCGCTAGCAATAATGTTGTTATTATTAGACTACCACCGGAGAAGTTTTATGAGGTTGACTAAAAATTACGACCGATGTGACAGGGCGGGCGAAGGTCCGCTTGCTAAGCAGGTGCTTGTGGGTTCGATTCTTGCCTTGGGATAAAATAAATGTTTATACGATCTGAAAATATTTGTTCTGGGTGTTCATATATATATCCATATTTATTTAATTGCAATTTTTTTGTACATTTGTAGGTCTTAGTATCTAGGTAATATTTATGAGAGCGTTCGGGGTATTTTATGTGTTTAATAAAAAGTATTTTTCTGTGACTGTAATGTACTGTTTTTATTTATTTAATTCGGATTGCCATCAGCTTATCTAATAAGAATATAAATTAAAGTAGACACAGAAAGCTAATAATAGGCATTCGCTAATAAAATCGTAATAAACAAAAGTTATATAAGATATAAGAGTAGAACTACATACATCATCAGACATTAGTTCACATCATACATTAATTTATCAGTAATCTAGTACCGCTGAAATTACTGGTCCGATTTCAACAAACGTGGTATTATTTGATTCGACTAATTACCCCGGGTGCTAATAGGATATATATGTGGTGTCAAGGTTTGGGGTCTAACCTATAGCGGGGTCTTATGTAAGGTTCGAAAATTCCAATGTTAGTAAATATGCTCGTGTGGGGCGGGCGTGGGGTCGCGCCGACTATACCTATTGAATATATTTATTGTTGTCATCACATTGGCTTAATTGGTAGATAATTATCTATGTAAGTATCACAACATGAACCCTGTTGGTCTTAACAACAAGTTGGAAAATTTAATTTATTTACTCAATCAATTTATTTTGCCTCAATTGCGGAAGGTTGGTTTATTTTGAAGTTTTTTTGCGCATGATATTTTTTAAATTGATTATTTTCTTAATTATGTTCTTGTTAAATGTTATGTTCTTATGTATCTAATGTAATTGGTTGTAAATAATCGTGTTAGTTACAAATAAACAAATAAATAAAGTGGAAGGCAGACCGAGGGTTGTTTTTGGTAAAAATATGTAGATACTAAAGTGAGTAGTAGCGTAGTAGGTACCTACCGGTAGTTACTACGGTAGTTTTCTTTTTTAATGTATATTATATCTTATTATAGTTTTTAAGTATACATGGTTTTTTATAAGATGGCATAATAAAGTATTTCTATTGCTATTTTTTATATATATTACCTACTTGTCTATTTATTTATTTATATAGGTACACCAACCATTACAGTGTACATATTATGCTTATATAATAAATGTTAACATAAGATAAGTTCTAATACATATACTTATAAATGGTGGACACAACATTCAATATGCTATTTACCAATAATTAACAATTTGAGATCAGTTTTACTAAAGATTACAATTTTAATATTAAAGAGTTTGACTAAAAAAAAATTGTAAGGCGATAACAGACTGCAGTCTGTTATTCCTATTATACAATCTTAATTCTAATCTAATGAGGGCTGCTGCAAATATTCCATCAGCATTTTTTTAATAACAATAGCATTACTTATCAATTATCATAAAATATGTCTAAATCTTCAATTTTAGTATTGATAAAACTGTATCGATTAGATAGACTTTCAGTGGGCGCCTGTAGGCTTAAGTAACTGTTGCAGAATGGTGTATGGAGTGTTTTAGTTATAGGACGTCTAGGGATTCTAGTGGGCACAGCTAGGCCAATGTTTTCAATAATAGAAATGTTGCCAATTTTGTTATTGAAGATTTTGTGAAGAAATGAAAGTTCTAGTCTAAGTAAGTAAAATTGAGTTGAATTGAAATTGGCGACTGATGTGGCGCGGCGGGCGAAGGTCCGCCTCCGACGCAGAAGGTTGCGGGTTCGATTACCGCCTTGGGACAAATGTTTGTACGATCTGCAAATAGTTGTTCCGGGTGTTCTGGGTATTTTCTAAATATAATAAAAAATATCTATCTATGTTATGTATTTTATTAAGTTTATCAGTCATCTAGTACCCATAAAACAAGCTCTGCTTAGCTTGGGGCTAGATGATGCTGTGTGGATTGTCCAGCATTATTTATTTATTTATTTATTTAAGTAAAATTTATTAGGTTGGTAAATAAAACTGTTCATTTTAATAGGACTGAGACAACACGTACTGTACAAAAATATAGTTATGTCGGTACGCAAGTTTAGTAAAAAAAGTTAAGAATAAATTAGATTGTTGTTAAAATAATGTAATTACATTAAATTTTGTAATTTTGGACTACCCACGTATCAAAAGAAAATTACGCTTGTCGTAGGCAACTATATTTTTCAGTAACAATTAAAACATATTTGACCTAGCTTACAACGAAAGCGAATATAGCAGTGACTCTTGCTACGATCATCAATTTTAAATTTAGTTTTTAGCTATTCAAAGGCTTTTTAAATATCTCGCAACATTTTTCGTCACAGATCCTGAGACCTTTACCAAATGCTCCACTGACCTACAGTCTGTGTAAGATTTAAAAAGGTATGCCTACATACCTATGGTAAACGATCTTCAAACATTATCTAACACTGATCGTTGTCAATGTGTAATCTAAGACGACATCCGCTTAGTTGTGCAATTCAGGAGGACGTCCGCTATGTCCGCTGAGGCACGTAACGCCGCTAAAGGTGCGCCTGCGAAAGTTCCTGAACCGCACCTTCTGTGTTGCTGTTGCTTCACACGGGTGGATGTTTTTACAAGGACTGTTTTTACAAGGACAGTTTTTACAAGGACAGTTTTTACAAGGACAGTTTTTACAAGGACAGTTTTTACAAGGACAGTTTTTACAAGGACAGTTTTTACAAGGACAGTTTTTACAATGACTGTTTTTACAAGGACAGTTTTTACAAGGACAGTTTTTACAAGGACAGTTTTTACAATGACTGTTTTTACAAGGACTGTTTTTACAAGGACAGTTTTTACAATACAGTTTTTACAAGGACAGTTTTTACAATACAGTTTTTACAAGGACAGTTTTTACAATGACTGTTTTTACAAGGACTGTTTTTACAAGGACTGTTTTTACAAGGACTGTTTTTACAAGGACAGTTTTTACAAGGACAGTTTTTACAAGGACAGTTTTTACAATGACAGTTTTTACAAGGACTGTTTTTACAAGGAGAGTTTTTACAAGGACAGTTTTTACAAGGACTGTTTTTACAAGGACAGTTTTTACATGGACAGTTTTTACAAGGACAGTTTTTACAAGGACTGATTTTACAAGGACTGTTTTTACAGATGATACCGTAGTATCATCTGTAAAAACAGAAAAGATCAACCCAGAGTCCTTAGTATAGATTGTGCATAGTTTACGAAAACTTTAAAAGTTTACGTTTCCTCTAATATTTAAACAAAATACAAAAAAAATACAAATTACAAAATTATTTATTAACAACAAAATTAACAATTAGGCATACATATTAAAAATTTTAAAATTAAAGAGTTAACTATAATACGTGTGTATGTCTATTGGATTGGCTACGGCCCCACACTAGGCTCATGGCCCGTGTCGTGGGTACCCGTGCACGAATAGTCAGAAGATTAATTGATTCTATGGTATCAAAGACAACTTTACTAAGTAAATATTCCTTTTAAATAGCCTTTAACACCTTGTGAGAAACTACTTTTCATAGAATGACAGCAATCCAATAGTTTCATACGAACTCTTCTTCTATGTTTCGTGGCTTGTGCCACAGATCTGCTAATTCAACTTTAGTTTTCGAATAAGTTTGAGTCGTTCGTTGCATTTTAACAAAACACATTTGACACCTTTGATTATAGTAAACGAAAACTTTTTTCGTTTTGGTATTGTGCATACACAATTATATAATATCAACTCAGTTTTAGAAGAGGCATTATTATGACAATTTTACAACATTGCTAAAACTAAGAAAAAAAACAGTTAAAATACCTCATATAAAACGACACATAAATAAAGACTTGTGTCTAAAATCCCTGATCTAAAATGCGCCCTGTGTGCACCTGCCCAACACCCAAACTACCGTTCCCCAAGGTCACCACGATCGGTTTGACTCATCGCACTTTCTTCTCATGAGAACATCTATACAAGCCTGAGTAGAGTGCTAGAAAAACGGCAGACGTTATATGACTGGAAGAGAGGAAGGAAGGGAAGGGAGGGAAGAAGAAAGGAAGGGCTGTCTTTAGGGCAATTTTGACCACTGAAAACTGTTACAAAACTAACGTTAGAAATTCATCATTTCCATCAGCATCAATGAAACCATTAACTATCCAAATATTCCATATTTGTGAGGGGATTGGTCTCAGTTCTGTTTGGTATCTACCTACGTGTTTAGATTGTAGATACTCACATCTCTTAAATATTCATTTTTTTAAACCTACAATTAAATAAAAGGTCCTGCAATCTTAGCTGTATAGCTAACCCGGTATATGAGTTTTGTTTATTGGTGTCGTATGACACCTATAAACAAAACTCGTATACGTCCAGGCCTTTGATAATAACCTGCAGAACCCGCTACCTCCGCGTCGCAAGTGGACCTTTGCCAACTGAGATCATTGAAATGAAATGAAAAAATAATGTCTGCCACATTATTTTGTAGTGGGACCAACCCCGTAATATTGCGTTGACCGCTTTCTTGAACCAATGCTTACGTCACACAGTACCAGTAGGTATGGTAATAGGCCAAGTCTGATGGCTGACTCCGGAATGTCTGAGCTCTTAAACCTGCTCGAATCGGGTCATGTTACAGTTGCGTTTGTGACTCCGAGTAGGTCATTAGGTCTGATTAATAGGACTACCTACCTGACTCCATTTCTCAATTTGTCTCCATTAAGAATATTCAGATAATTTATTATTAATATCAAATAAATAATAAAGACAAATTGCAACTAGCCATACTCGATGTAGAAATTTTGTAAACAAACCACGACACTAATAATAACTAAAACACACTGCTTAGCGTCGAGTTTCAGATGTAATTGTAAGCAATATTTATCGAAGGAAGGATCTCAAATCGACGTATTGTAATGTACCTATATTTCGTTTAAAAAGACGCGGCAACCGAGTGAATTTTAGGTTAAGTATGAGCGATTTGTTTGCAAACATTCTACATTACATACGTATATCAATTCACTAAAAATCTAAGCTGTCACCAGAAGGCAGAGTGCCCAGAATGCTGGCAGCATTGCCACGTTGAATGGCAATGCTAATTCGTTGACCGAAATAGAAGCCAGCATTCCGATCACCTGTCGACTCAACAAGAAGTTTGGTAATATCTTTATAAATGGCGTATGCTCCAGGTCCCCAAGGACCAAGGGTTTCAAGTAATATGGTAACAAAAATGGCTTACACTCAGCAGATGCTATGGCGGGATGTATCCTCCAATACTGCTGGTCTTCTGCGGAGGCCAGAAAGAAGCGCGTGGTTGATAGGTACTAATGAAATGATTTTTCAGAAATTTTACAAATGATTAATGATTAAACTCCCTTGACAAACATTTTACTTTGACGATCATAAAGTCATTCATTGATAACGGGATATTTACGATGATTTGTGTTCTTTTTTTTAATATTTCAAAAAATCCTCAAACATCGTGAATAACATGTACATGACTTTAATGTTAACTAATGATAATAGTTTTAAACGTTTTACTTTGACCATTTCTATAAATGAATTTTCCAGCACATTTATTCATTCTTAAAACATGATATTTCTACATAGTTAGCTAAGAAATATCCTTTATGTCTAATAGAGGGTCTAGTACCTTGATATTATCACATTTAACATCATTTTAGCCGAAAGACGTTCACTGCTGAACAAGCCTTCCCCAAAGATCACGAACGGCTGGTCCTACGCTGGTCGCATCCAGTTTCCGGTACTTTGATATACCTACTCGTCTATCCAAATACAAAACACACTGGTTTGTCAGCTGGCATGAATAAAATAAGAAATACCCAAGTATTTAACCCAGCTGGGGGACATTTACTTAGCTGCAAAAGTGCTACGATCATGATGACTTAATGTGAAGAATCAATGATAATAATACAATTGCCTTTAAATTATTATAATTAATTATCTTCAATCAGATGATCTATCTTATTCTGACTCTGTCTTGTATGCCTTAAATGTACATTTAGGTGTATCTATGTCGCCGCTGGATCGTAGAATAAGCTTGTTTGTATAATAGCTAGGCCGGTGTTTGCGCACTTGGCTAGTCTCCGTTGAGACTGGCTGCCGCCGTGGCCGAAATTCAGCTTGGAGGAAATCAAATCTAAAGGTGGTGTTGGTATTGTTATGTAAAAAAAACCTGTACTTATAATAAATAAATTAAAATAAATAAATAAATAATAAAATGTAGCCCGGGTGGGCTACATCAGGCTACATACAGGAAAAACGCAACGTTTGACTGGGTAGTCAAACGTTGCGTTTTTCCTTGTCTAAATGTCTGTCATAAATGCAGCTTGACAGCTTTTAGGCATTCTCACATTCGCTCGTGGAGGACGCTCTTAATAACGTTTATCGAAAGAATTCCCACCAAACTAAGGTAGAGAAAGTTAAAACATTAAGTAAACAGAACTAGATAACGAAAGTATTTTTTAATGTATTTACCTAAACACAGTATGTAAATAGAAATCATAGGTTGGGCCGAAGATTTAAGGGCATTGACCGTGTTAATGTCTTTAGTTTGTAAAATCTAGGTGATGACCTTAAATCGAATCTAAACCGATCATTGTCGAAAATCTGGGGTCACGAGGTCAAACAAGGCGGAGCCTTTATAACGTTTTGTCGAGATAAATACCGTTTGATGACCATAATCAAGAACTATTGGTATGAGACACGTAGGAGACCGTGTAACTTAGAATTTGCACCACCCATCTCTTTCCGCAGGTGTCGTAAGAGGCGACTAAGGGATATCCACCTGGGAGCGGGCAGCAGCGTCCCCTGCAGATCAGATCCACCAGCAAACTGCTATCCCCAAACCGCATGCCCAGCGTGGGGATTATGGAAGTACCTCCTAACGTTTAGAGCCAATAAAGCGCTTTTCAGGGGAGTCCTATTTCCAGCAGTGTGATGTGACGTAGGAGTCGAGGTATTCGACAAGTATTCTACCATAACCAGCACTATTTCACGAAGTGAGGGAGGAGAATAGGGAGAATAGACTTTTGGCTCATTGAGATGATTCAGTTTAAAATAATATTTATACACTACTAATGGTATTGATATGGATCAGTTGAGCTACCTGTAGATTGTTTGTAACAGTCTGCAGTTAGCTTAATTGTTTCAGAAATAGAAATACAGAAATACAGAAATACAATTTATTTATAAAGCCGATTTACATGTCAATAACTAATTTATAAGTACACAAGTTGTATACAAGTTCTTACATAATTCTGAATTGCAATTAAGTAAACATTAACAAATTATAAACAATTCAATTGTAAATACTCGTTCTAATTTGTGTTTATTATTGGATTGTAATTTTCTTTGTCAATAAAGTATTTACCTACTAATTATATAAATAAGTCAAACGTGCTCGATATATTCAGAACAGGATTTGATAATAGACTAATTTCGTAAAACACACGATAAATTACTATTATATATTATAACTAATGATAGTTTGTAAAACTAGAACCAACTTCGAATCCCTTAACTTTACACTCATTTTAAGTTTTGCGGGACAAATACCTACTAATCCCTCGGTAGGGCATTCTCTATGCCATAGCGAAATAATTTTTAATCGGTCCAATAATATTATTGACGGAGAAATAGACGAACATACATAAAAAAACACATACATACAGCCGACACAGAAAGTCCTCCTTATTTCGAAGTCAGTAAAAAAATAAACAGTGAATAATAATTATAATTACTAAATAAAGGTTATTCTTTATAGCCTTTGATTTTATTATCAAAACACAAGACATGCGCAGCGTATCAGCATTGCCATACAGCGGGGCAATGCAGCCAGCGTCTTGGGGACGCTTCCGACTGGTATTGATATGGATCAGTTGAGCTACTTCTAGATTGTTTGCAACAGTCTGCAGTTAGCTTAATTGTTTCAATTGTAAATACCAGTTCTAATTTGATTTTATTATTTGATTGTAATTTTCTTTGGCCACTGCCGTTTTAAAACAACACAAGATAAGTGTTTATTCTGAAGTATCAAATGCGCTATCACTCAGTAACATTACATCAGCAAAAATTGCTTATGCAATTACTTCATCGTTTTATTTTCTGACCTAGACATTGGCGTGCGACACAATTTTTAAACTCTTTTTGTTACATTTTTTGTTAGTTATGATTTCGTTTGTGTTACAATTTGAAGCTGGATGAAAATTTTACACTATTATGGTATTTTAGATATATATAATTTTTTAATATAAAAAACGTTCCATGAGCGTTTACTATGGTAACTATTAGGGAACGTCGTCGTCGAAAAAAATGCTAATTGAATAAATCTTGAGGACATGTAGGTAATGTTTTTTATGAATAGATAGTAGGTAAGGTAAGGAAAAAACAATTAATAAAAGAAATATGTATAATATTTAAACAGACAAATATTTTGACAAAATATCTGAAAAAAAAAGATATGAACAAGTTTAAAAAGGTTATTTCAGTTACAACCAAAGTTTTACATTGCAACTTCAAAAAACGTAACAATTATCGCGACTTGATAGGAAATAGACATGAGTATAAGGATCTTGCACAAGCTGTGAGATAATTGCAGAGTCAATGCTAGAGGTACTTAAAATACTCACAATCTGTAAAGACAATGAACAGACACTAAATATGCAAACAGTAGGTACCTGAAGTTAATAACACTTCACAGTCAAATAACGAATAGGAGATAAACACTGATTTTACATAGATTGAATGCATGATAAACCTACTTGGTGTTTTAGATGATAGGTGATAATTTAAACGTGAAATTGCTTTTATTTAATCATTGGAACATTTTTGCAATCTTTTTAAATTCACCAATTTTAATTTTTATCCCGTATTGAGAGACAATATTTTATTTCTTTTTCAAATAATAAAAAGTAATTTTCGCGTAAACGGAACTTATAGAAACGTCTATCCGTCCATAATGCGGCAGAAAGTTTGTTACGAGCGCGATATCAGATTTCCGGTTTAGAAGACGACCTCAAATTTAGTGAATTAATATAAAATTGCTACATATCAAATTAGGATGAGTTCATGCAACACCGGCCAAAGTATTCTTACTATGTTTTCTATCATATTTAATGTGAATTGCCTTATGCAGTAGTTACACCCAGTTACGACATTCATTTTCACCAGTTTGCATAGACTTACGAAAAATCAAACAATAACACTTTTTCTTACCTTCATTTGCACATCACACATGCCGTCGTAAGAATACGCCTATGTTGTAAACGTGAACTTCGCTTTCTAACATCAAATATTTATTTTTCTACTTATCCTTACGTAGCTTACGCGACGCACCATCAGTTAGCGTGCGTCGCCAAACAGTACACACACATTTTACGTCATATTGTCAAACCCGTGGTGGGGTAGTAAGGATAAAATCCATCAGTTTTTTGGGAAAACATCATAAGTTGCCAAGCATTGGCAGTTGTAGTACATTGCCAAAAAAATAAATACAACGAAAATGTTGAGTAAATTTGCGTTGTTCGCCGTTCTGGCATCAGTAAGTTGTACTCCATTGAAAGAAAATGGAGTGGCTGATAACTTGGTTGGTGCAGTTTCTGAGTGTTTGGAAGTGGATACCTCGTTGTGCTTGAAGGTGATTATTGGATTGCAAAGTGATAATAATAATGATGTGAAGACAAGTGATAAGTGAAACGATGTGATCTTAGAATCAGATGGTGCGAAACGAATTGTCTTCCGGCAGTGGATTTGTTCGTGCATCAACCCAAGCTTATTGGATTTGAACGACAATCTGATTAGCTAATTTGCAATTTACTAGCAAATAAGTTCCAAGTTTTAAAACAGACAATACAATCTAATATGGTTTGAAAAAACCTTGAAATATTTTTCATACATCATCATGCTCAAGTCTCTATCAATAAATCAATTAATAAATGTGCAATTAACTTTCAATACACCATTACATAAATTCTCATGAATATTCATTTCACAGGAAAAAGCCTACAAGTTGACTGAGAGGCTAGCCATCTCCAAAGACCTGGACCTCTTTGAAGGCATGAGTCTCATTAACACTGGTTCAGTTCGGTCAGCTCGCAGCTATGAGCCCTTGGCTGAGGAGCCCAAGGCCAGGGAACTCCAGCTTGATGAGAGAATCGCTGACAATGTTGGAGACTTTTTGGACAACCATGTGCTTCAACTGCGCTTGTCTGAACCCGATAATGAGTCAAGGGGTCTTGATGATGAAGGTAAAAAGATTCATTTTTGTTATTTTGTGATATTGTTAACTGTATCAGAGACATGTGAATAGAAAATAAATTTACCTATTTTGCAAAATGTAAAGAAACCAAAACCAATACATTGGTATTGGTTTATGAATAGGATGTTACCTACATAAATTAGTATTGTATAATTGTAATATACAGATGACCACTGCCAAAATTGACGAGGCCTGACATAGATTAAAAACTAAAATTCAATGATAATGGCCAACTGAATTATAAATTTACATACTACCAAACAAACTTCTCAATAACATGGTCGTGTAGATCGTGAGCTTTTCAAATCATCACATCTTGATATACAATAGCAAGCAGTTTGCGGCTAAGTACTTCTCCTCGACCTAGAACAAAGCATGTACTCAACCATAACACACAGCCTCCGCAAACAATGCGTAGTCTGCACCTATGTATGTTTCTAAACACTAACTTTCTCTAAATATTTGAATACATACTAAAAGCATTTGTGAATGCCCTTTATGACTTCGTAATTGCCGTGACAAAGTTAACAATGCTCTGTCAAATATATTAACGGTGTTAGGGTCAAGAAAACACAAAGAAACTGGTTAACGTATTTTTTGACTTTGAAAAGGGCTCTATTTCGATGTGGAGCGCATGATCATAAGAATTTAGGAATGTTTTCTGGACTACTTTGCACTAGCCTTCCTACAGACGATTATACTAGTGTAGTATCTGTACCCTACACCATCATCAGTCTTTTCCGTCTGTTCTTGACGTAGTTAACACATTTATGGAATGGCTGCAAAGCCTTTTTCGCAAAAGCACCGACTAACTGAAAATTGTATAGAGTAGGTACGCTCAAAAACAAGTTGATATACGTTTACTATGTTTTCTTCCTAAAGAACTAGATTATAAATGACACTTCATTAAAATTGCATTGATTTGTTTCAGCCCGTGGCAAGAAGAAGAAGAAGCTGAAGCAGCTCCTCCCAATCCTCCTTCTCTTGAAACTGAAGCTGGCTGCTCTGATCCCCCTCTTCCTTGGAATCATCGCCATCGTCGCTGTCAAGGCTGTTTTCCTCGGCAAGATCGCTTTTGCCATGAACGCCTTCAACTTGATTAGGAAACTCTTGAACAAGGGTGGTTCTTCTGCCCCCAGCACCAGCTATGGAGCCCCAGCGCATCATCATGAAGAGCACCCTGGATACTCCTACGAGCCCGCGCAGAGTGGCTGGGGCAGGCAAGGAGGCGATGCGCAGTCTCTGGCCTACGCCGCCCATTTGAGCAATTGATCGCGTGATTGTATTTATTTGTGTGTTTGTGTATTTATTTGATTGAATGCCATATGACCTCGTTAATTTATTTATTAATTAAAATATTTGTTTTTATTTTTGTGTCTGGTTATTTACCTATATCCTGAGTAAACAAATGGTAGTAGTTAGCGTAGGTTTTATTGATCTCATTGATTTTATTTCTTGGTTACGTTCGACATGAAACATCCAATACAGATGTTCTCATCGAAAACATGCAAACACTTACGATCAAACTTGTCTCATCTGGTATAAACCTTTCAAAAGAAAGCAAAACTAAACGTGAACTATCCGAAAATATAAATATTAATGAAACAATATCTGTGTCACGCAGTATGGCATAGTGTCGGTTCAACTCTATGACTTAAAAATGTTAATTTGCTAAAACACACGAGTGGGGGAAATTTGGATAAAAAAGTGTTACCGATCAAGCAAACATCACAGTTCGATCGGTCTTGGACTTGAGCAAAGATGAAGAGTTTTGTCTTAGTTTTGGGTGTTCTGGCAGTAGTCCAGTGTAATCCGACTCCAATCTCCAAGGACGAGAATGTGTTGAAAAATGTTATTGGAAGCATTTCGGAGTGTGCTAACAGTGATGTTGATGTGTGCTTGAAGGTACGTGGTGCAGTGTCATCTTCAATTCTATTGTGCTGCAAAGCCTACCTTGGACTTTGGGAATCAGTGATTATCATCGGCAATATAACCATGGATTAAAGTGGAGTCAATCAAAGTGGTTTAAAGTGAATCATTATGTGAAAGAGCAACTATTCTATCCTGTGCCCTAGTGTTGACAGTTTTACCCCACAATATGTGTCTTAAGAGACTGCTGTATTACCAGTCTCATTTCATGATCCCATTTGAAATTAGTGCCATCTTATAAAAGTTGCCTTTAATTTTTCATTTAAAATTTTGAATCTAAAATAATAACCGTATCAAGGATCATAAAAAAATATTTTCTTAACCTTTCTGGCATCAATTCACTACGATGTATTTAAATTATGGGTTCTTGATATTAAGGGTGTACCAATAATTTCCCAAATGAAAAAAAATACAAACGACTAATTGCATATTTCTCCTATCCAGGAACATGCCCTGAAAGCAGCTGAAAGAATATCGTCCTCTCGCAAGCTTAAGATCATCGAAGGTGTCTCAATCCTGAACAATGCCCCTAGGGATGCTCGGTCTTACGAAGCTCTCTCTGATGTCCCTGATGTGAGGAGCAAGCAACTGACTGAAAGACTGTGGAAGACTTCTGGTGATCTCCTGCAGGGTGGTGAAATCGAGCTAACTTATGGAGGAAGCGATGAAGAGGAAGAAGAATCTAGGGCTATTGGTGATGGTGAGTTACTCGTACCTACACAACACAGAAAATTAATCCTCTTTCACTGATTCAAACGATTGATTGTGATAAAATTGGATCATTCCTTAATTTTCTGATCTAGCATTAAATACCTGATAAAATAACTAAAATCATATTTTTTATAAAAATATGATTAAAATGATGGAATCATATTTTTTAGAGGAGCGTTTGTCCTTTCACAATTGTCTAGAAAGTTTTGATTATGCACATTTCTTTTGCTTATTAAGATTATTTACATAAATATAGAAATTATTTGTAACTCTCACCAAAAAGTCTCACACCCATAAATCAGAGATTAGAAATCTACCGGTTAAACTAGTCGTAAAACCTCCTACTTAATTAAACCAATGTTGGGTAATTTCGTAATCGATATCAAATCCAGTTTTATCTTTTACTATCTCCATACAATCAGCTCACTGATTCTTTTTTATTCACATGAATGATGTCATCATAATATGATAGTGCCTTCATAATTGAATACAATTAGCTTGTACCAACTTCATTCGCTAAGTCAAAAAAATCCTGTTGAAACATAATGCATAACAAGTCTTAATTTACCTTCTGAAAATAGAAATAAAATCAGAATACTAAATGTAATATTTTCTCCTCAGTCGAAGAGAGCCGCGGCAAGAAGAAGAAGTTGAAGAAGAAGCTGAAAATCCTGATCCCCCTCCTCATGATCGCCAAAGCCAAAGCCATCGCCATCGCCGTCCTTGCCCTGGTCGTCATCGCTGCCTCCGTCTTGAAAATCGCCATTATCGCTAAGGTTGCTTTCATCCTCAAGGTTATTGCTGTCATCAAGGCCCTTCTGGCTGCTAAGAAGCACTCTCAAGAGGAGACTTGGGAAATTCAACCCAGCCATGGCTGGGAGTCTCCCCATAGCTCTCATGGCCACGTCGAGCATATTGAGCATGGCCACGGCTGGGGTGGAGAAAGCAACTCCGGCTGGTCCCGGCGTGGCAACGATGCCAACAGCCTCGCCTACTCTGCGTACAACAACTAAGTTGCTAGTACCAAATGCCGTTAAATAATTCTATTTATTTGCGTGAATGAGTGAATGGTTTGTTTTAAGTTGTTTCTACTTCTGATAAGCTATACTTAAATGATTTTGTATATATTAGTTTATTGAAAGTATTTTATTTATTTAAATTTGTATCTATGTATATATTTTTTGAGAGTATACTTTTAGTCGAAGTGGCTTTATATTGGTACTGACCAATATCGTTATGTATGTATTCTAAACGTATTTGAGTATTGATTTTCATTTGTATATCGTTTCTTCTCATCATATGTATTTCATTGTACCTATTTTATAATATTTATAATGTATACGTAGTATTTTAACTATGTCTGTGATCTCTTCTACCTATATTTTGTGTATTTGTATTGTTTTCTTTTTTCATCTTAATTTTCGAATATTTTTTACTTTGTTTGTTTTTGTGTGATTGTAATTTATTAACTTATTGAATATTTATTGCTAGCAATAAAGTAAACTGCATTGAAAAATATGTTGACTTCTTTTGTTTAATCTTCCTGATCCTTGCTACCAGGCACTTACTTAAACTTAAATACCTACATCAAAATAATCATTATCACATTACATACCTTTCAAGTTAAAGGTATTTAGCGATCGTCAAAGAGGCAATAAAATATTAATCGACCATAACACCTTTCAGTCGAATTTCTAAAAAAAATATCTGTTTTCATTTATTTGTTTACTGATTCTATTTACTCCGCATGAGTTAAGACATTTCCGCATAAAATAATACTAAAAGTAAAACAAGTGCCTTAGGAAAATAATTTGCATGTATTAAAACTACGAGTGCGAGCTTTCACTGCCTGCGAAGAAAGCATTTCTTCACGTTTCAGCTTGCAGTCTCAAAATCATCAGGCATTTTACAATAGCTTACATTATAGGTACTTTGAAGCCGATCTCTGCGAACTCGACTCTCATAGCTGGCAAGAGAGATGTAATGATTATATCCTAAGTTTGTACCTATACGGGAAACAAAATCTTTAAATCAAAAGTTTAGGTAAGGGAGACGGTTGAGATATAATGTTATGAAATTGTATAATTTCATTTTATGTTTTACCTGTAAAAAATTCTTGCTAGATGATAGTTCTACAAACTATAGGAGAAAATAATTTTGTTCAGCGACATCTCACAGAATTTCTCCAAACTTTTGGAGATAGGAGTGAAGCAATACGTGCGAGTAAGTACAAATAGAAATGATGATTACCTGAGGAAAAGAGAATGGTATTGAATTTAAAGTGCCATCTACCAGATGGCAGTGACTGTACTGGTATCACTGATTTTATAATACACTGATATACTCTCCCAGTTCTCAGACGCAAAATTTTACTTTTAAAAATATTTCGTCAAGAACCAGTTGGGGCCTGTTGTTACCGGCCCCAAAGTATCTTGAGTCTAGAACACGAATAGGTTAATTTTTATCCTACAATAAATAAATAAATAATGCTGGACAATCCACAATATACATAGATCAAAATAAAAACAACTGTATTACTTTTAACATGAAGACAATTTTCTAAATGTTTTCATAACACTGCTTTCCTCAATTAAATGTTCAAAAGCACGATTTTTATTTGATAACAACTTTCATTTGGAATCTGCACGAGGCGTGAAACAATTACAGTAATATACGGCTTCAAAATGTAATGTACTTAGCTAAGTGTAGGTTGCTTATGTATCAAATAAGAGATTGATTAATGTACCTGTACGTAATGTAGCTAAGATCACACTAATATTATTATTGGGTGAGTTTGTATTGATGGATATATTTTCATCATCATCATCATCAACCTATCTTAGTCCACTGCTGGACATATGCCTCCCCTAATGAGCGTCATAGCGCCATGTCTTCAGCTTGCTGCATCCAGCATCTGCCTGCAGTCTTTCGCAGATCGTCATCCCACGTGACCGGAAGGCGTCCTACACTACGTTTGCTAAGTCACGGTCTCCACTCGAGAACACGTTAACCCCAGCGGTTGTCGAGTCTTCGCGAGATATGGCCGGTCTACTGCCACTTCAGCTTGCTAATTCTCTGAGCTATGTCAACAGCTTTGTTTCTCTGTCGAATGTATTAATTACGAATCCTATCCTTCAGAGAAACCCCGAGCATAGCTCTTTCCATAGCTCGCTGAGCGACTTTGAACTGGTGGACCAGCCCTAACGTCAACGACTCAGCTCCCTAGGTCATAACGGGTACCTAGTACGCACTGGTTGAAAACTTTAGTTTTCAAGCATTGCGGTATGGATGATGAGAAGACTCGAAGTAGTTTCCCGAATGCTGCCCAGCCTAGCTGAATCCTCCTCTTGGCCTCCTTCTGTAAATTGTTTTTACCTAACTGCAGAATCTGCCTGAGGTAAGTGTACTCGGAAACAATTTCGAGAAGGTGGCCATGTACTACTACCGGTCCTGGATCAATGTGGCCATTGACCAGGACTATGGTTTTATCCAAATTTATGCCAAGACCGATACATCGGGAGGCTGATCGGATAGATGTTCTATGTATGTTAATTCTTCAAAACTACTACGAATCGGGCTGAAATTTTGCATACACGTAGATCTAATTAAATCATAAATAATTATCTACTTAAAAGAATACCAAGATCCAGAGAAAAGATCCAGAACCAGAACAGTATCTGTAGATCGTACAAACATTTGTCCTAAGACGAAAACCGAACCCGCAACCTTGTCGTCAAATGACGTTAAAGGCTAGTTTTGATCTGCAACTAGCTATACTGACAGACATTGTAAAAAAAAACTGAAATACCACTACATAACTGATTTATTGGCTGAAATCCAATAAATTTTTCGTTTCACCATAAAGCCGATCGTCCACCGCCAGCTAAATTACGTTAGTTTAGTTTTGCTCGCATAGTATAACCAGTTTTTTTTTTTATTTTAGTTAGCTTATCTGGCATAGTTTGTGGTGGGCCCACATGTATGAAAAACTGGCTTAACTACTTATTTAGTTTAGCTGGCGGTGGACAAACCGCTTATCAATGGTATCGTCTCAGAATTACACATTTTGGCACTTTACCTTTGATGAAAGAAACTATAGATGGAGGGACGCGCGTCAAACGTGGCAAGGTTGAAACAAATATATCAATCACTCCGTACAAATAGTACCGCACGCACTATCTAGAGTTTATTTCATCTCTGGAAGATTCTGCATTGTCTTAATTAAGCGATTGGCTAGCATAATTCGGTCCCTGTCCAAAACCCTTAGTAGGGAGTTATTGCAGCGATGAACTTTCATTCAGTTTTTTCCGAATCAACTTACTTTTCTGGCAAGCTGGCGAGTTTCCTCGCCGCTGGTAAATTTAAATGTAGTCGAGAGTCACTAATACTATTTTCGCCACTCATTGGCTGCATTTTCATTTCCTACGAATAAAAATCGAAAGAAAATGAACTAGTGAACGGCTAAAATAGTATGTGTTATACACTTACAAATAAATTTGAATGGTACAGACAAACGTAGCATATCATTAATATTTTACGGTCTAGTTATTTTTTGTAAATGTATTTTTGCTCTGGAGCAGTAAAATCATTAAAAAATAATTAATCACAATACTAATTCAAATCCTTTTGGCAGATTAGGATCACAATTATAAATTACCAATAATAATTTGTCCATAACGAAAACTGTGCAGTTCTGAGAATGTCTACTTCTTACAATACTTCTATTTGTAACTTTTTCTATCAAACCTTGCTTCTATTACCGATCCATATCCATCCATATATAATAATAATAAGTATGAAAGTAACTCTGTCTATCTGTTACCTTTTCCGCCTAAACAGCTAAACAGATCTCAATGAAATTTGGCAGGGAGGTAGATGGTATCCCGGGGACGGACATAGGCTTCTGTTTATTCCGGAAAAACGCGTGCGAAGCCGCGTTTAGCAGCTAGTCTTCTATAAGTGACCGTTTCTGAATTATGAGAACTAAGTTAGTTCTCTCACCCAGTTCCCGTAAGTGAACATCGCAGTTTACCTTCCTAGATAATTTATCAATTTGCTCCACTTTACCTTGATGCTACAAATACGTCTGTTTTCTATTTCCACTTTCATGTGAAACATGGTCTGTTACGTCGTCAGTTTTAATGCTATCAGTTTTTGGAGAACGTTTTTATGGAGTTATAAGTTTTCTTCAGTCCTTATTCATTCGGTAATTGAGTGACGCATAGAATAGCTTATGTGTTTTTTATATAGATAATAAAAATATTACTACTAAAAAAAATAAAAGATAATGCTCCCAAAGGACAATTGAATCGAAGTTTGCTAAAGCATGAGTTCATAGAAAATTATTTACGATAGTCGGCATACTCCAAACATATCCATACCTACCCGTTTTATTTCTTGTATTTGATTCACCTTAATTTGAAAAGACCGTACAGTACAATGTAATACAGAAATATCTACCATATTAGGTCTAATTCGACGTTATAGAACATGGTTTGTATGGCCAGTACCTTTACCGTGGAGTAGCACTAACTATTTCACAGTTTTTATGATTATTTCGCGTAAATAATAGATTATTTTCTTAGGTCATTACCACCGTGTCAATATTTAAAGGTTCTGATAGACCACGATAAATTATTTTAAAGATCAGCCAGATGAAACAGGCAGGTGGACCACAAGCAATAGAAGATTGCACGTACATATTTCTTTGATGCAAATTATATGCTCCTAAAAGCCGTATTATTTTCAGTCAGAATCAGAAAATAATACAGAAACTATTTAGAGCACACACAACTCAGAAAAAAGGTACAATTAATTACAAGGAACTAAAAAACTAATTGGATTGCTGGGCAGGTGTCGCTCACAGCAGTCCTTTGTGTACACATACGGGCAGTCCACAATAGCAGTTATCATTAGCATAGCCTTGGATTAAAATTGAAAAAGTACATATATATAAGTTAAATGTTTATATACCACTAATAAGTAAGAGGGTAAATAATACTGGTACGCTCGCTGTCTCAACCTCCCGATTCAGGGCTCTAGTTCACCATTAGCCCAAAGAAACCTGTATGAAAGTGGCAGCATCAATGAAACCAAACCTGTTCCTTGACCCGCTGTGGTATGTGACCAGATTTTACGTTTATTTCGTTTGTTATGTAGAACATACTTCGTAAGTTTGTGGTTAGATTAGTATATGTATATTTTCGGGTATATGTATATATTTTTTACGTATCATGTTTAATAAGTAATCTAGCACCCTCAAAACAAGCTCTATCTAATTCATTACGGATGTAAGTGGGTTATTACGAACCTTATTTGTGTTGGAAGAACACCAACATTTCACGAGGGAGGGCCTCGAGGCACCTCGAGGGACTTCATCAGGGCGAGTGCGGAACGCGCCTGTACCGCTTCAGTGGCGCACGGAAGCGGTATAGGCGCGTCGGGAACCGCACTCACCCTGATGAAGTCCCTCAAGGGATGAAATGTTGGTGTTCTTCCAACACAAATAAGGTTCGTAGTTAGCCCGCTTACATTCGTAATGAACACGTGGAACTACTATCGATTTTATAGTAAAAAAAAGCACTTTGAGATCAGATGATGTTGTTTGAAAATATCCAGGAAGTATTATTTATCTATTTCAGTAGAGTCCGGTAAGTAATGGAGAAGTGATGAAAAAATTACATATAGTTTTTGGGAGTAGCGTGGAAAATAACAATCCTCTAATGTTCTAAGTTGTGCGTTGATTGTTCTTATTCTAAAGGCACTGTATTCCAAAAAGGGAGTCAAAGTAATTGTATTAGGTATTTGTAATTTCGTCTTAGAATTTACACCACCCCATCTTTTCCCGCGGGTATCGTAAGAGGCGATTAAGAGATATTCACCGGGGGTTGGGTATCAGCGGCCACCGAATTGTGGTCCCCAAACCAGCACGCCGAGAAAATTATGGCATAACCCCCTAATGCTAAGGCCTATGCCCAACAGTGGACTGATAAAGACTGTTGATGGATGATGTGATAAAGGTACGAAAAATTCAAAAGGTCATCATTCTCGCGGTTGTTTTGAAACTCAAACCTGTTCTATAGCCTAGAATTCAATCGACGCAAACGAACGTGTTCGAAAGAAAGTTCGATCATTACATCCATTTGTTCCAAAAGATCTTTCAATCACCATCAATAGAAGTATTGAGAGCGTTTTAATGTGATTTGATTCATAAACAACGCTGCTACGCGCTGCTTCGTACGCGGTTATTGGGAACAACACGTTTTTTATCATTAGCGCCAGGTTCAGAACTTCATAATATGCATAACCATAGACAGCCAACAGAAATCAACTACCTCAAAATACATCTGAGCATTTCACGCAAAATAGGGCTCGTCACATCTGCAAGGTCAGCTAGTGCGTCGGTGGCAGTCAAAGTGTTAAAAACTGTAAAAATGCCGCTTCCGCTGTCTACCGAAAACGCAGTCTAAAGGTCATTGCATACATAGGCTGAACTGCTCCAGCATCACTTCTGCGCAGCACCCGCACACTTCCGCCTCAAATTGTGTTGACCGCACGCTGTTCACGCGGCAACCACTAGCAGCAAGCTCGCTGAAGAAGATACTAAGCGGTTCTCCTCTACCTTTATCATTCGTACCATTTGAAAATCGCTGCCTCCTTCTCTTTTTCGGGCTAGCTAGAACCTTTGAATCTTGTCTTGAAGAGCCCTACTTCAAGACAAGAGTGAATAGGTGTATTCTAGACCTTCGTGATGTAGTCAACCAAAGGTTTATTGACTTTCTCTAACCTATGTTGTCCCACTGCTGCGAAAACTTTTCCAAGAATCGCGTTTGTTGGCCAGGTCCTACCAATCTATTGACTATAAAAAAACATTTTATTACTTTATTTAAATTTGAAATTTCGAAAATTAGATTAAAAGAGATGCTCTTGGAAAAATGTTACAACGAACTAACTTATTTTTTATATGATACTTTTGGTGACTTGTAATTGAAATTTTGCATTAATCTTATATGACATACTTACCTTTCATACCATTTTATTAAATTATATAACGTATCTGGCCGTCTCCCATTGCAACACCCTGAATGGATACTTACCTATTGTGTGTATTCTTTAATATAGAGGTAGTCAATAAGTCCAGACAAAAGTAATATATTTATTTATTGCATCATATTATGGTACATAGTATGTATATGATGCAATAAATAAATAAAATAACAGCAAGAAAATTATTTACTAGACACTACACACGCGTAAGCGTACCGCACGCAGTAATGCGTGCGGTACACTTTTTTATGTATACTGTACCTTAATATCTAAAGATTAAGAGTTTAGGCCCATATTTGAATGCTTATTTCATACTATGTGGTAATAACGGTGCGACCCATGTATGCAACAACCTTTATCCTCTTTCTTCGCAGTCGAGTAAAAACTGTTACCTTCCTAAAGGTACCTACTTTTACCGACAGCATGTCTAATTCTCACGCTACGAATATGCTCTCCGCGCGCCAATTATGTCTGTTATTCATTTCTAACGGATCACTTGGATCAACGGCAAATCGATTATTGACACGACTTTCGTTTTCTGGATGATGTTGGTTGATGGGCTTGCTAAGGCTCAGACTCCAACAAAGCGGAGATGTTCGGAGATGGCCGAAGCGGAGATGGAAAGAGATGCTTTTTAGCTAGGGTGTCTCCACCGAAGCTGTGTGAAGATGCGCTAGACTGGAGCGTAGATGTGTGCTGGCTAAAGCGGAAAGGTGCGCTGGCTAAAGCGGAACTGAGCTGCGTGCGGCGTGCGTCGGTATTACTTGAGATGAATGCACTAGCGGGGCCGCTCACTACAAGCCACTCACATCTCTTCTCGTTTTTGCTGCGTGACGTCGCCAGCTTGTGAGGCACAGCGCACATATATGCTTCGATCGCGCCATATAAATATGATACATCTCCGCTCCTCCGCTCGGTGGTACCGAGCGGAGACACGCATCGTACCACTGAAGCTGAGTGGAGACGAGATGTATGAATAACGACGTTATGTTTGTTGTTTAAAACTCATCTCATCTCCGCTCGTCTCGACTCTGCTTTGGTGGAGTCCGGCCCTTAGACATATTTATAGTAACTATAATACAAGCTCGCAGTTTCGCAAGCTTATTTCGAGATAAAATGTTAGTTAACTTTAGACCAATCGACTTGCGGATGTACGTACACGGGCGAATGTGCTAACATAAGTAAGACTTAATTTGCATAGCATTAGATTAAGGAATATAAACAAAACAAATTCGAACTAGTATTTACAATGAAAACAGATTACAACTGTTTACCGAAAAGTCACTGATTTCATTTTATTACTGATGTATCAGTTTTCCTCAACATCAAAAGATTCTTAAAACTCACTTATAAAAAAAACCTAAGTGTAGACTGTAAGAAATAGTATGAAAAAAGGCACAAAATTTAAAAATTTAAAATTTAATTTATCTTTCTTCCAATTTCTGCTCTAGAGGTATGTTAGGTACCAAGTACCAACATAAGCACAATATGCTCTAGACAGTAATGCCACTTTCTCGGTATTTATCAAAGGATCTACAATGGCCCCTGCTCGAAAGCTCAGAACTGGGAACGAAAGTGTTTCTTCTACATTATATTTACGATGTTATCAACGCACCGAACATTTTTCATTATCATCCGCGTATGCTAGCTAACTTTCTCCTCTTCTATTCGCCATTTTCATAAAATCCTTATGGGAATCTTTGTCTAGACAAAGCACCTTTACGTTGACGATCTCCAGATCTACAATAAGTGACCTCACAACAGCTGTAACCTCAATAAATGATGTTCTCTCGCGCATCCTTGCGTGGAACAAAGCGCACGGACGTTTGGTGCATCCTAAGAATACTCAAGTGTTGTAATTGTGGGTAGTTCAATAATGGTAGCTAAAGGCTGAGGTATGCCCCCAACGTCCTTGAAAACACGAAATAATTATCTGTAGCCGTGTAAATAGTTTGTAAAATACTTTGTAAATATTTGAGAAAAGAAAAATACTCAAAATCAACAGCGTTTAGAAGAAATATGACGGGTGGGCCCACTGTTACAGCAGCATCTGGATTGCCGACGCGTACCGCCATTTGCAAACGAATTTTCAACATTGCCAACTAGATTTTCGTAGAAAGCGGACGAATTTTGTACGAATGAGAATGGCAAACCGGCGGCGGCGCGGAGAACGAGAGAGGAGGAAAGGCGGACGGAGCGGGCGTGCGAGTGCATCCTCTGATCGGCAAACCAAATGACATCATCCGCACTAAACGTATTGCCGTCATAGCCGACAGTCCGGTGCATCCGCCCCGTGCGGAGCGGATCAGTGGACGATTCTATTGCACATTTTATACCAAAATCCGTTTGATGAGGTCAGTGCGGAGCGTACGATGCCGGCCTGTTGACGCTAGCCTTAAGTCCTATACGGGAACACTGCAACCACAGCATCGACATAAGGCTATCAAATTCGGTGCATCGAAGTGTTGATAATGTAGTGCAACCTTTGCTTGATAATCGGGGAGGTTGCATATGATATTGCATTTTATAACTTACTTATATGGCTTGCTTTACTACTATTGTCTTTGTCTCTACTTTAGATCATGTAAATTAAATAGGCACAGCAACTACTTAATTCTGTTAGTTTCCATTGGTAGTCCTTCTATTCGAGTAGATGTTGCCATATCTATGTAGGTTAGTTGTGAAATATTTTTTTCGATATTCTGTTTGGCAGCTGTAGTAGCGTGTGAAAAAATCTACTAACTTGTTTTATAAAAAGAGCTGGTAATTCTAAATAAAATTAATGAAGTTGGTTTTTAGTTCAAATCTTCTTATTTGTTTTTATCAGCCTATCTCGTCCTAGTGATGGATAAAGGCGCCCATCATCAAGGTACATTTCCAATCTCTCAATCTTTAGCGGGAAGACCACTTAAAAAAATCTTCTTATTCAGTTAAATTACAGAATGCTTTTGGTTTTCAGTACTGCCTAATAACTAAAATGGCTATCTTAAAACTCTACAATAACAAAAACTCAACATAAAACATTCAAAATAACTTTAATGGCAATAAATTAAATAAATAATATAAATTAAGTCTTTGTACAGTAGCATTGAGGTTCCTTTTGGTCTATTTTGAGTATCCACTGAATGCAAGGTTCTGTGCTTCATCGAGGTTTTTGTTCCAATCTGAACCGTAATTGTAACCACCATGGCCGCCTCCTTGGTCATGAGAAACATGTTCTACATGGACGGGGTGAGATTCGTGATGGTGTGCATGAGGAATGACCTCGTAGGTAGTCTTAGGATGTTCTTGCTTCAAACACCAGGCCACGAAGAGGATTCCAGCTAGGACGAGCGCGATCTTGGCAGTGGCGAGGGCCTTGAGAGCGATGAGCTTGACGATGAAGAGCTTTCCGAAGAGGATCTTAGCTGCGAGGAGACCGATGATGCCGCCCATGCCGCCTCCTTTCTTCTTGCCACGGCCTGGAGGGAAAGGAAAAATAATTTAGTTGTGATTCCAGTGTTTTTATTTTATTAATCCTCGATGAAAAATAAGGAATTTATTCATGTTTGATGTGTGTTTCTGTGTGGCTCGTATATCGTCGTAAAGTCGTAGTTCTCAAACAGATGACCTGGTTTTTGTGTTAAAAAGTTGACTTTATTAATAATGTTCTAAGTTTGTCTTACTAAAATCTGTGCAGCCGTTCAAATGTTATATGATGGTTCAAATTAATATCTTTGAGCGTACCGAATTGTAGTGAAGTTAACTTGGCTTTGTACTGCCGGCTAAGAATATGCACTACCCCAACTCTTCCAGCGGATGTCGTAAGAGGCGACTAAGGGATATCCACCGAGAGGCGGTCAGCAGCGCCCCCTGTAGAACAATTCTACTTTCGAACTGAGACCCCCAACTTGCATGCCCAGCCCAGCGTGGGGATTATAAGCACTACCCTCCATGATAATAGCCAATAAGGCGCTTAACAAGTGGAGGCCTGCGTCCAGCAGTGGAATAGTATTAGGCTGTACCTAGATGTAGATGCCCCTCGGGGCCCAACCAATTTAATTAACTCGAAATCAAAATCAATACTTTTACTGCCGCGCGTTTAGAAAAGCCAAATATTTTTAAAACTATTTGATTATTTTAGCTCAAATCTATTTTTAAGAGTCTATGTATGTAGTATGTAATGTATGTACATATACTAAAGTGTTTGTCAATATCAGATCTCAAGCGCATTAGGCCGTGTTAGGAGAAAGTAAAAGAGAAATGACTAGTAATCTTCATTATAAATAGGTTTACAATTACCGAGGCCCAGGAGGATAGATTTCATTTTATGACTAGATCATTTTAGATCTTTCACAAAGGTTGAAAAACTTCTGTAACCATCCTTATTTAAAAACAACATCTAGTTGGTAAAGTACAAAACATCATAGATAAACAGGGTGCCATGTTACATGTGTACTAAGCCGAAAGGGGGTGATTCTGCACCCCGAGGGGATCAACTAGTGAATAACGTTTTTTTTTTATTTGGATTAAGTTTTTTTCTTCCTATTCGGGTTCCTTGGCACGCAAGCTTGCAATATGAAATATTTACAAAGTTTTATTTGCTGGTTTTTTCATAAAATTATTACAAAATTATGATATTATTAATTGTAATTAGTAATTGCGTTAAAATATTGATGACCAAAGGTGACTTAGATTTTAGGGATTATTGTGACTATAGATAGTACACTATCGCATTAGGTGTACCTGTAAGGATAGTGTACTAACAATATTTTTGAATAAATAAATAAATAAATAAAAAATTACGTAAATCTTGTAAAATTATATAAAAAAATTACACGTAAAATAATGAGGATTAAGAAAAAAGTACATTTATTTTTTCAAAAAAAGTTAAATTTTGTTCTAAATTCAAAAATACGTAGAACAAACGTTGATCCCCTCGGGGTCCAGAGTCATACCCTTTCAGCAATCAGCAGTTAGGTCAACTGTTTCATTGTATATACTAGCTCTAATTTTTTTGCTATTCCATAAAATAAATTTGATTTAAAAATATTGTATGTTGTATTTTTATTCATTTATTTGGGAGACATAAGTTACATGGATAGATAATTAAAATTATGATGATACTAAGACTAGTAAAGTCTTCATTTTAAAAATGTTGTATATAAATTTAATACTGTTCCATATATATTTTTTTGCCTTTCTTCATTTGCAAGAAACGTTCTGTAAAATTTCCCCTTTGAGATTTTAAAATAGATTTCTTGAAGAATGATCTCTTTCTAATTCTGATCTCAGATGTGAGCATTGCGATCGTCACTAATTTTACATTACACAAAATAATTCTCACTTTTGTTTACTATATGTTTTTGGAAACTGAAATTATTGACATTTCCAAGGAAAAGTTTATCATGAATGAACGAATTCAAAATAAAAAAAAAGTTTTTAATATTATTAAAAACTTTTTTTTTTTAAATTTCGGATGTATGGATATATAATTATCTATTTATAATAAAAGAATATCTATGTATGTAATGTATTGTATTATGATTATCAGTCATTTAGTACCCATAACAGCAGCTCTGCTTAGGTTGGGGCTAGATGATGATGTGTGGATTGTCCAGCATTATTTATTTATTTATTAATTAATTATTGGATCAGCGATGCTTTAATTACTTCATTGATCAGCGACTGCAAATGACCCACGCGATCTCAAATTTTTTACAAATTTTGCTCTGTTCAATTTTATGTAGGTAGTTGTCTTGTAACGTAATCTCCAGAACTTTTGTAAAGCTATGCTAACCCCAAGTTACATTTTATTCAGGTACCTATTTGGATTGGAGCCGCGTGCATAAAGTACCTACTCTAAATAAAAATTTGTTTGTGAATTGGGGGTGATCTTTTTAATAAATAATAATAAAATAAATAATGATGAGCATCAGCCACACTAAGCAGAGCTTGTGTTTTGGTTACTTGTTAACTGATATACTTAATAAAGTCATTACATAGATATATATTTCTATCATACATAGAAAACACTCAGAACTATAACAATAAATGTGATCCTATTTATTTTTTTATTCATATATTTTTTTTTATTTATTTATCGCGCGTTATGTACGGCGTGAAGTCGCGTGTAGAAGCTAGCGATCTCAGGGGAGATGTAAAGGGTCAAGTAATTGTGGAGTTCTTTCTAACTTTCTCAATATTGATGAAGGTCATAAAACTAGTAACTCATCACTTAACTTTTGATGAGTTGATTGCGGAAAAGTCCCAAATGCAGGAAATTAAGAAAAACTCGTAAAATTTTTAATTTCATAGAATACGAGAGTTTTCGATTACCATTCGATTTTCTTTAATAAAAGCATTATAACATTACCGTTATCAATTTGTTATCAGTTTGAACTATAAATAGAGTTTTAATATTCACGATAACCCTAAATTTACAAAGTATACATACTTAGCTAACTATTACGAATCTCTAATTTTCTTTTGTCCTGTGGGGTCTTGGAAATAAAGATTATTTGTATTTTGACTTCTTTTGCTCTTGACTACGGCTAGTTCTATTTTATTGTTTTATGTATGTATATGATAATGCAATAACGAAATAATCAAATCTAATCTAATCTATAATAATTTCAAGTTATATACAAATTAAGAAGATGCGCTTATACTACCAATCCGCCTATTAAGCATGGTGATTAAGGCAGGTCACCTGGTACCCACCGAGAACACAAGCTCTGCTTCCTTGGGACCAGATGATGTTGTGCGGAAACATCAAATAATTATTTATTATTCTTACCTTCTTCCAACGATCTCTGCAGAGTTTCCTTGTCGGCTTCGTTCATCTTGACTTCAAGAGCATGGGTTTCGAAGAGGCTGACTACTCCATCTAGTAGTCGGTAGTTTACCTGTAGGATAAAAAAATATATATTTTGATTACCATGGCCAAACGAAAATATTTTATGGTAAATACGACTTACCTAGCTTTGAAGTAACATTTGCTAAAAATATTTGGGGCTTAGTGTAGGTTCCTTTTTTATTATTACATTATACTTTTTTTTTGTTAAGCGTTTGATCAGTCACCATCTTACGTAAGTAAGTGAAGATATAGCTTAAGTGGAGCACGCTTTGCAGAAGGAACTTGTTACGTTGGATGAATGTATACCTAAGATAGCTGTAATAATATGTAGACGCGTAAAATGTATTGTTTAGTTTGTGAACCTGTATATGCCGCATGTGCAGCTGGGGAAGTCGTCCATGTGAATCGGTGGCAGTGAAAGTGTTAATCACGACTTTGATCGAGAGTGATTTTGGCTGTTTGAAGAAAATTGGTGCAGCCACGCTATGATGTTAATGTTTATGATGGTTTAAAGTAAAACGTTGATTAGGTATTTATGCCTTTTGAAAATTTGCATTAGAACTCACCGTATTTATTTGATTTTACATAAGTTATTAATGTTTTAATCAAATAGACATGATTTTTCGTTAATTAATTCTAGTTTAATTAGTGCCGTGAAACCGCGGGTAAATTGTAGAAAATATAAACGAATAATGTTTAAATTGTATGAATACCTTCGATCCTTCATCATAGACCTACCCACTCAAAAATTTGTATGTAATTTACAAACCATCATGTCACAGGTGTAATAGTAAACTTTTACTTTTAAAGTGTATTGTATTGTGCCGACCAGTGAAGACAGATGATTGACATGTTAATAAAAAAATACCTTTTAGCCTTTTTATCTTGGCCGAGTCGTCTATTTTAGAGTAGTTTCTTATGAATAGTGAATGAAAGTTAAAGTTTAGTCATTATTATGTGTTACTTATTATGTCTATGGTGTCCATGTGGGTTCTATGATTCTGTAATATGTTGCAAAAAAATACTGGACTGTTCACATAGCATCATCTAGCTCCAAACTAAGCAGAGCTTGTATTTTAGGTTGATAAATGAAATAATCAACTAAATATTAACACTGATTATAAATACCAAAGTAATTTTGTGTGCTACCTTTTCAAGCCAAAATGGCAAAAATTATCTTTATGAATTTTGGTATCCCCAGAAAGGTACAGCTTGTTTTTTATCCCTTAAAACAAATACTGAGGACACAAGAAGTCTATCATGAAAATATGTATCTAACTTACCTCAGCTTCTCTCGCAGTAGAGTCCACTGGTAAAGCATCCAGCTTCTTCCCAGCTCTCTTCTCCGGTTCTCCCTTGAAGATGACTCCATCCACGATGGTGATGCTTCTCGTCGAGCGAGCATTGTCCACTATTCGGAGCAGTTTTTCCTAAAAGCATAAGAGGGAGTTTTAGTTATGTTTTTTAAAGGAACATGCCTACAGAATTATTTGATATAAAAATAGGTTATAGATTTAAAAATAGGTTGGATTGTGTGAAAACATTTCTGAAATTATGTATCGGACACTAAATTTTTACTCGACTGCGAAGGAGGGTTATGATTTTTCTGAGTCAGTTTGTTTTGAAAACTAAAAAAGAGGCAATAACTGTTGTACATTTGTTGTGGCAAATCACAGAACCGAAGAATTAATTTATACAAAATTATGACTCCATTATGAATGACATATTTAGCATAAATTAACACGTTCGCGGTCTAAGCTTCAAGCGTAACTATAAACGAAGTTCAAGGACTATTTAAGCGTTATCAAGTTGTAGTTGCCTTTATGATACCTCAGATTCCATGTCTTGGCATCTAAAACCTTCCGCACTCACATCATAAAGTGAATTTAGTAAGTCAGCATTAAGTAAATGTAGAGTACAGAGTGGTTGATACTCATTGCACATGCTATTTAAACGCATTATTTTTCAATTCTTTAAACTTTTCCTTTGTGAGCTTCACTATTATTATTATCACATTTTCTTTATTGTTAAATTATGTTAAATTTGTACGCCAAATGGCCGACTACAGTGCTTTAATTTGATGTCTGAACATCCCTGTAATTCCTGTGTATCACAAATGAATAAATGAATTGAATTGAATCACTTTCACTAACCACTGTTATAATATTATGTATGGCACACTGATATTCACCTTCACGCATAAAATGTAATCTCCTTTACAATCCTTCACGAAGTTTATCGCTGTTTCCAAAGTTTTATCACTCTCCGCCACCGTGAATCCAACAGCTAATAAAACAATTAAAAACTTCATGTTTTTTTATTATTTTTTTATTGTTTTTTCCGATAATATTTCCGTCACTGTCCGGGCTAGTTTGGCGAGCATGGCGAGTGGCCTTACATTTTATCATGGCCCCCCTCCGCTCTTCTGAGTTAGATGAAATTTGAATCGTTTGAACATTAATGGTAAGATCATGTTTTTCTGTAAATATTGTAGTTTGTGTAAATAAAAAGTACTTACGATTTCAAATAAATTTAAAAGCGTGCCAATGTGTTAAATAATTAAAATTTAAAAACCAGCTGTGTGAATGAAATGCAAGGAACTAGTATTTATCAAGATAAATTGGTTGATTTGCATAATCTAGACTTAGATATTTAACTTTTAGTGTTTAAGTCTAAATTTATGAGAATTTAGTGCTTGATTTATGTAAATAAAAGTTGTTTATATCTCTTGAGTTTTGTTAACAAGGTGATAAATGTGATAGTGAAAATATTATTGGTTATGTGTATAACTTTGTTTGTGAAAATTAAGATACTTTTAAATGATTATATTTATTTTGTTGCGTGAGTGTTATTTATTTTGTTATTGTGTTTGATTGAGGTTAGATTTATTTGAATACAGTAATTCATTTTGACTTTGGTATTATTTATTTCTCTTAAATGTATCTGAAAAAAATACTTCGTAAACAGATCCGAAAATATGTTGTATTTTACGTAATCCCAAAGATTGGTTTTCGTATACGATAGAATGTCAAAGATGCAGTCTATTTATGAAGTTTGGTTTTGTCGACATCCGAAATTACACCCTGTTAAACTGTAAAAAAATTACTATGTAGTGATTCGCTAAGATTACATGATAAACACAGAACACAAAAAGAAATAAAGATAATGTACAATGGGCGGCCTTATCGCTAAGAGCGATCTCTTCCAGGCAACCTATTATATACAATTTTATTTAATTAAATAAACACAGTTTTAATAAATTTAAGCATAAAATAATGAAATATATTTTACGCGACACAGGTCTCACAGTCACTCACACTCAGTCACTCACAGTCTCTTGGCAGGAAAACCTAAAATTTTACGATACTTTAGTTTATACTCCAGCCATAGTCAATGTGATTTTTTTTAAACAATCTGCCCATAATTAAACTAAAATTCATTGCCTCATTATATAAATTTTGCTGCCGTGTATTTTTACACGCAATTTAAATTCCTTGTCGATTGTCTTTACTTCAATAAATACCGCTTACAATTATGCATGTAACTCAGCACTTGAATTCAAGTTTTTTCGCTGTGGTTTGCTTACAAACATCACATATTGAATTTGGCTGGACTATAGGTCTTATGCTAACCAAATCACTACTACTATCTACCTCAAAATAAGCGTGTTTTATACGTATAAAAAAATAAAGACCTACGCGATTAGAACACACAACAAATACACACACTATACCCTAGCCAAACTCGATGTAGAATGTTTGCAAACAAACTACCCATACTTAACCTAAAATACATTCTGTTGCCGCGTCTTTTTATACGCAATTTACATTACTAGTCGATTCGGGATCCTCGGTTTTCGGAACCAGGGTATCCGTCTGCACCCTCAGACGACACAAAATACTAACTAAGAACTAAGGACTAAGAATCCAGTCCACGCGGTAAATATGCGTGAAAACTAATTATAAAATTAATAACAACGGAAAAAATCAATCACTTTTAAGCCTTACTTAAGTTAGTTTAGGAATATGATAAATTATATGAAAAAAAACCGTTTTGTTGGGAAACGGTCAAAAAACATTTTTTTTTTATTATTGTCTGGCATACATATTTAAATACTCTAGACCAGAAGAACATTACAATCTATCCATATATTTGGCTTATGAGTAGTTTTGTTTTAACTTAATTTCCCATTAGCCAAATCTATGGCACCAAAAACAAATAAAGTATAAGATCTCCACCAACCAAATTGCATTAACGCTTTCACTGCCCAACCTTGCGGTGCGACCCACAGGGACGCGGCGCGGCTACATACAGTGCTAAAACGGGTTGTTAGATGGTTGTCATGGTTGGCTTTAGTCATATTCTGCTTCCGTCATTGAGTGTCATCATGGGCAACGAAAGTGTGGCAAATACTTTAAGTTCATTCGATGCAAATGAGACCACGGAACTCAAATTCATTTGACTATCTACGTATATACAGGATGTTCCAACATTCTATTACTTTAATTAAAACTATGCAGTCTTAAATAATTACGTCGAATCACTTACTTAACTTATTACAAAACATCAGTCACTGCTACAATTTTGCCGCCAAATCATACATAACGTAGAAAGTAAGTCTACGTGCGACATAATCTATAGTGCGACATAAATAGCTGTGTCGTCGGTTAAATAAACTACATTCGACTCTCCGTTTCTACAGCTTACTGTCATGTCCACCGTCACACTAATATTACAAATGCTAAAGTTTGGATGGATGGATGTGTGTTTGTTACTTCTTTACGCCAAAAGATCATTAAATAAATAAAATAAAATAATTTAGGCAAAGTAACTTAGGACTAAATGGATCACAAAGTAGTTCATCTTAAATTCTAATTAAAATAAATAATGCGTGTGCTAGGTAAAAATCTGTTTTTCAGGCAAAAAACGTGCTAACAACAAACAATATAATCAAATAGAAATTATTTATTATACTAGGCGATAGTGCATACAATAAAAAAAATAACTTAGGTTACCTACACTAAACTAGTTTTAATAATAAAGGTGCTTGCAAATTTTTCGGCCTTTTTATAAGTAGGATCGGATTGAGCTGAAAATTTGCATAGATGTAAGTCTAGACCTGCAATGACATTATTGGTTGCTTAAATAACGCGTACGAATCCGTAGAAACAAACAAACTTGTCTTTATTGTAATTATGGGGTAGTCTTACTTATTTTCTAATAGCGGACGTTTGTGTGCAATTACGATTTGAACATGTTTATTACCATAGATCTTCAAAATTACTGAACAGATCAGAATGAAATTAGGCGAACATATAAATCATAATTATTTTTGCTTAAGCATTAGGCTTTTTTCTGGGGATAGCGCGTGCGAAGCCGCAGGTAGAAGCTAGTTGTACTAGTTCTGTGGTATGGAGGCATTGTCGGTGGAAGGTAGATGGCAATTTTTTGATAGACAATTATTTGTCTCGCGCGCTGCGAACAAGTTTCATTTCACTACTAAAAATATCTATGTATGTATAAGATAGTTAATGCAAAGATAAGCTAAGGAATATTTAAAATGATAAGAGCGATAAAAGCGATGCTCTGTTCACAGATAGTTTTGCGGAACTAGGAAGTATTCCGTAGTGTATTGTACTGAGCGAGGGAGATAGATATACGGTAATGGTGTTGTATGAATAAGACTAATTCATATTGAAAGTTAATATGCAGATGGTATGAGACCGTTATGTCATTTTACAATATACGACATTTTCTTATTATTTATGCTCAACGATTTTCAAAAAGCTTTCTCAACTTTAAGAAATATTAGCTATTTCTTAGACTCGTTTGTTTTCTTATATTGGCATAGGTTAGATTGAGAAAAACTCTGCTTAGCCATTGAATAAAGTTAACAGATTTCTATAAATTTATAAATAAAAAAAATAATAAATAATGCTGGACAATTCACACAGCATTATGTACCTAACCCTAAGCTATATTAGCTATTTCTTAGACTCGTTTGTTTTCTTATATTGGCATAGGTTAGATTGAGAAAAACTCTGCTTAGCCATTGAATAAAGTTAACAGATTTCTATAAATTTATAAATAAATAAAATAATAAATAATGCTGGACAATTCACACAGCATTATGTACCTAACCCTAAGCTATATTAGCTATTTCTTAGACTCGTTTGTTTTCTTATATTGGCATAGGTTAGATTGAGAAAAACTCTGCTTAGCCATTGAATAAAGTTAACAGATTTCTATAAATTTATAAATAAATAAAATAATAAATAATGCTGTACACACAGCATTATGTAACCCCAAGCTAAACAAATCTTGTGTTATGGTAGAATTAATTTAATAATTCGAAACTCGAATAAATTTATTAGAAAAATAAATTTAAATATTAAATTAATTTATACTTTCGTCTTTTATTTTCTTATGGTAACTGATATTCTTAATTCAATACACTACAAAGATATTCCTACGCACTAAATAGACGGTCAATTATTTTGCACTTTAGAAATACCAAAATGCACAGTATTTGGTAAGCCTAGGTACTTCTTCACAGGTTTTGGTAGGTACGTATGTGTGACGATCTCAATCGCGAAAAAATTTATGTGAAGAAAAAAATGCGCGAATACATCACAAAACTCCTCATATTTTAGAAACAAAAGGACACAAAAGGGGTTCATTATTCGATAAGTAAGTTTTTCATCTATCTTTTAACATATCTTGAATGTTTTCTACACTTCTTCGAGCCCCTTTATTTAAATAAAATGTATTTTGGGGAAACCTTCGTAGAGTTCGCTACGTTGCTACGCGAGAAGAGCGTACCAAATAAAGTTTTCAACCTTTTTACTTCTTTCCGAGCCAAAACTCTTGTCATAAAAATGAAGAGATGAAAAAGAGAGAGGCAGTTTTTACCACTGTGTAGATAAGTTATACTTCTCCCTTTACTCATATTCCCATCCTGTTCATTTTTCTTCAGGTACAAATAATATTATTTTTGTTGTAACCTTTATTTATAAATAAATATAAAAAATAAATATAAATAATAAATAAGGTGGTGTGCGCAACGACGCCAAAGGGCAGACTATAGAAAAGATCTCAACGCGCACACACGCCGCCCGTTGTGCTTTTTTACCGATCGACTTAATTTTTCACGCTTTTGTTTGTGTAGCTATTTGGTTCGATATCTACGACAAAGGTACCTCACCCCTAGCACAAAGGTAGTTGTTTAAGCCAAAATTTTAGTCTGGTTCTGAACTTTTTTGCGCGCGAGTACCTAGTATATTTTTTGAGTGTTCCTTTACGGTTAATGATACTTGTGCTGTGCGGTGCCGGCTTAGAATTTGCACCACCCCAACTCTTCCCGCGGGTGTCGTAAGAGGCGACTAAGGGATATCCACCGGTAGTGGGCAGCAGGGCCCCAAGAAACATATAAGACCTAGTATCTATAATTCAAACAATTGAGGCAACAGCAGACTGTTGCAAACAATCTACAGGTAGCTCTACTGATCCATATCAATAACAGTCGGAAGCGTCCAACAACAAAAATAAATAGATTAGCAAATTACCTACATAATATAGTTTTCAATTAATTAGGTACTTGCTCCTTTATTATGAATGTGAGCGGTGCCACTGATGACTTGTCCATTAAAATTGAGAGAGAGTTTAGCACAAGTAAGGGGATCGTACCTACCTCAACCAGATCGTGCGTTATAAAGACGCCTCGAGCAATATGCTCAAAATCAAGACTCATCGTTAACACGACAATATCTAACTGAACCAAACTTTCGTTTTCTTTACCTTTACTTTCGATAAGAATTCCTAAAATTATTTATTAGAAAGTTTACATGCGTTATGATAATTTTCATCTTAATTACTAACTGCTTTATGTCATAAATCATAAATAGTTACCTTTTACTTTGGTTGAAGCCCTAAAATGTAAAAACTAACATTTAGAGAAGATTATAGTACATTTCATTTCATATTATTTGATTTATTGTCATAGCAAGCAATGGTCAGTTTTCAAAAAAAATATGACAAAAAATTTACGAGCAACCCATAGAGCGAGTAAATAATATTTTATATTTAGTTCACTGTCACTTGAGAGCGGCTAGACAAGAGCGATTTGGTACATTTTCACATATAAAATTGTAAAATATTTTATAGATTCATTTTTTAACCTAAATAGTCCATTCAAGTCGTCCAAGGGTCTTAGAGAAAGATGTAATGGAAAAATGGGAAAACTTATCGTTTTTCTCCTTGACATTTAGACAAAGTACCTACTTTCATATAAAATAAAATCAAGTCAGGGCTCAACAAAACTACACAGGAAATTCATAAAATAACATCTTTATAGGTACAACACCTCCGGTTGTTAATAACGTGTAATTTTCTATCGACCCACATTATAGGACAGGCCAAGTTAATGTGAAAACTAGTATAGATAACTACGACTTCACTAGGATAAATGTTAAGGTCAGAGGGGAAGGACCACTTCAGTGTTGGCTTGTGTGTCGCGCTGTTAGGAAGCAGGTCGCAGTTAGGTATTCACAGTTGTTACGATCAACAACAGTCCAAGCTATTGAAAAGAAATGTACAAATCTTCGATCAAATGATATAATTGATCGAAGATACAAATCAAATCCATTCTTTTTAATTTAAGAGGTTTCCGGTTTGCATTAAACATAAACACTACACCAATTGTTCCGAACAGCCTGATAGGTGGCCATGGCGTCATATTGCCATGGTCAAATCGAAGGAAGATAGTTTTTGATTGTCACATCAAATTCGACCAACAACGAGCAAAATTATGGAAACTATGTAGAACCTTCTCTGATTAAGGAGGTTTTGTTAAGGAGACTTGGTAATCTTTGCAAACTTCTGCTTATAAGAAGTCTAATGGATACGTTATAAGGTCTTTTTAGTATAACCTCATAAACGTTTATAATTTGAGTTTGACCAATATTTTTCATCGATGTCGATGTTATTTTATAATTCAAATAGCGATAATAGATAAGATAGATATTTAAAATACTTATTATACTAACTGAATTTACGCGGCTTTGCCCACGTGGTCAATTTATTTGTAAATTTTTACTAGAAATTGATCTTGAAACTAAAATCAAATTAAAATAATTATTGATTACCTGAAGTGTCAGAAGACAATTGAAGTATTACTTTAAAAAATTATGTCTTTGATATATTTTATCTACAATTAGCTCATACTCCCTTTGATGGGTGTTATAAAAACACATGTCATCTGTCGGAAAAATATATTTAATTTTAATTAAACCTCTTTAATAAAAAAAATATTTTGATGCTATCGATAAAATTCAAATACCTATTTACGTCAAATATTGGTTACGCATATTACAATGTCAATCTAGAACATTTTGTTTGACATCACGTCTCCTTTATAGACTAGATTATTTTCTCGATGGTTTTCCTTTAATTTGACAAAGGATATGTGTTACCATGGACGTGTATGAAACTACTTGGAACGTTTTAGGCAAATCGAAAAACTCCCATTGAAAAGATTAGTTTTTCATGTTGACAGATTTGTCAGCAAGTCACACTTGTCTTAAGATCTGTCCACATGTGAGCGAGCCTTGGAGCCGAGGCATCAATTCCCATTAGAAACCAACATGCGATGACATTTTTAGTACTTAAGTAGTTTTAGGCATTTTAGGTATTATAGTACGTAGTGTAGGTATATGTAATAGTTTTCATTTCCTTAAGGTTTTCTAATGCCACCGTCTATATTGTCTTCTTATGTTCAGTCCATCCCAAGGTAGCCTGGAAGAGATCGCTCAAAGCGATAAGGTCGCCCTTTGTACTCCTTTGTTTCTCAGCATGTATTTTATTTTCGGTTTGTGTGTGTGGTACAATAAAAAGTTATCTATCTATCTATCTTGTATTTGAGTAGTATCGGGCAACCTGGTCCAAAATTAACTGAACCATTGAGTTTCAATCCAACCGGACTTAAGACGATTTGGACCGCCATTTATGAACAATTCATCAAACAATAGAAATATTTTTCTCAAAGCTTTCAACTCAGACGAATTGGCAAAACCAAAATTAACTTATAGTTAAGTAAATAATTCCACAACATTGCCATTGTTCTATGGGTGATACGAAATAAAATTTCTTTATAATGGGGAAAAGGTATAACAAAATAATTGTTTTCTAAGATGTTATAAACTGACTTTCCAGTCTCTTACACAATGATAATTTATCATGGCAACTTTTCCCACCATATTTGGGCGAAATTAGGTACTTTTGGTATAGTAAATGTTACGAGAAAAACATAAATTAAGTAGCTACTGCCTTAACGCTATCTAAACCGCAATGCTAACTTGTGGTGTTTTAATTAACACAACGAGCAGTGCTCGGATCTTTATCTTTACAAAGTCTGCTCTAAGATGAAAAATATAATAAGGTAAATTTTTAACTCATCACTCATCTTGTCGTCCGATTTTATTTTTGAATAATAAACTATTCATATTAAAACATATAAAAAATGTAACTGTCAAAATTAACTGTCAAATAAAATAAAGTGTGATGTTAGTTTCACTTTAATATAACACAAATCTTGATTACCTATGTACTAAATAGTTTTTAATATTAAATACCTAGGTACTATAAGTTCACTAACACCAGCCCTTTCTATTGTAGTAACCTGTGGGTAACGGGGCTGGTCACCTTTTAGAATTAAGTTTATTTAAGATTTCCTATAGTTAATATTTAAGTGTTACTGTAAAAATAAAAAATCAAAATACAAATAAAATTTAACCATCTACAAAAACTAAAACAAGCCTGTGCTTGTGACTTAGGTCTTGCGGTACCTGTTACACCATTATCCTATTTCTTCTATCCTAGTTTCCAAGTTCTTCTTTTTTTTCTTCACGTAGTCATGAAGATGCATCCCCCTAAACGAGAGGGCTTTGCTCCCCACGCTCGACGGGAGGATTCGTGAACGCAGAGTAGTGTTAAAATAAAATACACAAAAGGAAATGAAATAAAATTATATTTTTATTGCATACAACATGGTATACAAGGCAATTAAAGTTAATTATTAGCTCAAGGTTAGATATTATCTAGCATGCAATTAATTAACTTATGTGTAAGGCTTAATATTAATAAATTCATTATTGTCATAAAAGTTGCGTTCATTTAGCGAAATAATTATTTATTTTTAAATAAATGGTCATTTAATAATGTAAATTAATTAGGTACCTTCTTATAAATTTTCAACAAGCTTTTTTGATGTCTCGTTGATTTTGAAGCTTATTTTAGGAAACGGCTGCACTTCTTTCGGTAAATTCCCTTAGTCGGCTCTTCCGACATTCACGGGCTGAGAACAAAAAAAAATTTAAAAATGATCTCTTATTTAAGTAGCCTTCAAACAAAAATTAGAAGCAAACCAAAATATCAAAATGGCTAGTATGAGCTTGCACAATGCCATAACGAAAAATCGAGAATGAGTGATTATAGTATATCGGTAGTAATTTACTACCACTGACTTGTCAATGTCGTAGGTACCAAAATTCACACCGAAGTCACTGAAATCAGTGAGCTACCTGTAGATTGTTTGCAACAGTCTGCAGTTAGCTTAATTGTTTCAATTGTAAATACTAGTTCTAATTTGTTTCTATTATTTGATTGTAATTTTCTTCGTAAAGGTAAATGACATTTAAAAAAAAAAATCCTACAAGAACTGTATGTAATCGAATTTGCATGAAACCCGTCATACTATGAAAAGTAGTTCTTCTCAGTATCCGGTAGAGGCGCTGCAAGGCGCTAAACGTAAGGAAGATAACGAAAACTTTGATTCTTATTTTCTTTTCGTAAACTATGCACTTAAATTAAGGTCTCAGACAACAGAGTCACAGATTTTATAACACTAGGCAGAGTTAACGTTTGCGGCGAAATCAATGACGACTTGTTAATGATTTTAAATGAAATACCTATCGACCATAAACGGAATCGCCGGTCTCGTACATAATGATTCGTTTATGAATTAATTTGTGTTGAGAACCTGCTCACGAGCCGTTATACTTACAGAGCGGTGGAATCAGTGGGATATGTGCGAGTGACATCACCATCATCATTTCAGCCGCACGTCGTCAACAGCTGGACACAGGCCTCTCCTAAAGATCGCCACAACGACAGGTCCTGCACTAACCGGGTCCAGCGGTTTCCCGCGAGAGTTCGGTTTGACGATAGGATCGAGATGTCGTCGTCGTGACATCTGTGTTGTTATGGTATTGGCGTAATTCCATGTCCGCATGATTAAAGCACTGAGCCAAATCCCACTGAAAAAAGAAACGTCACGATAAATACAGTTTATTTACATCCTGTTTACAAAAGGTTTACAAAGGCTTAACTTAAACATCTATTACCTAGTGAAAGGCCATGTGAAATCTGTGTTGTGAGAGGCTGGAGCCTGCTATGACGTCTCGATAAACCAACCTCAGGAGTAAGGTAATCCTCTTCACCTAGTGTATTCTAAAAGCAAACCTTTTACATGTGTTCTAAGCTGAACCAAATTTGCTGGACTTTTTTTTAATACGAGTATCATACTCGTAACTAGCTTAAAAATAAGCTGAGCTTGCGTGACTGATAAATCACCTGTATCGTTACTACAACACCAGCCTATACCGCTGTCACTATAGACTAGTCCACTGTTGGACTGAGACCTTCCTTAATAATTATCTTATTGGCTCTTAATAGGTGGTAATGCCATAATCCCCACGCGGGTTGGGGATCGATACAGGTACGTACTGAAATAATGAAGTGTTTTAAAAATGCTATTTTTAGTAATGTACGTATTATAACCTGGGTCCCTTCAAGACACGAGTGAAAAGGTGTCTTCTAGACCTTCGTAATACACCGTTGGCCGCGTCTTCACTTTCCATCACGCGAGACTGAGGTCAAAAAGAGGTCTATCAAAAAAAAGTCTATTAAAAAAAATTATAAAGACACAGTAAAACAATGTCCATCCTGCGATCGGAACGGAACGTAACTTAACCTGCTATGTTAATTTAACTGTGGCCACAAAAAGCTTTGAATATTTATAACAGTGCAAAACTTCGACTGTTTTTATACTTCGGGGACATCGATATTATATTGATCGATATTTTATTGATGAGGTTAATCATTGCGAAAATGAAAGTAGGCTTATGCATTTTGAATAACTAAATATTTTGGTGTCATCGCTGTAGAAATATCCTAAAAACATTTTAATTATTCAAGAGCAATCAAAACTCAACATCAAAACGTAATAAAAAACACAAAAAATTATACATGTTTTCGCTTTTGATTATTTTCTTCATCTTCATAAAGTAAGGTATAAATTGAAGGTTTTGAACTCGTGTGTGTTTTAAATTCGTTCGTTGTAAGTTTTGAAACATAGCCTACGAAATTTATATAGCTAAGAACACATCCGGAATTCAGATGAGGCCCCCGAAATTCAGATGTGGCATCCGAAATTAGATGAGGAACCCGCAAGTCAGATGAGCACCCGAAATTCAGATGAGGCACCCTAAATTCAGATGAGGCACCCGAATTTCAGATGAGGCACCCGAAATTCACATGAGGCACCCGAAATTCAGATGTGGCATCCGAAATTCAGATGAGACACCCGAAATCTACATCAACCGTTTTGATGCTTCAAGGTAACCAAACGAACCTTAGCTTTATTATGTACATACCACAGGCAATTCATATTTTTATTTTCAATCATATCAATCATCTAGCAAGTTTTATGAGCAAGCCTTCGGGCAGAAGCCAAAACAATCATTTGGCTACATTATACCGCAAATAACATAAAATTTCTAAGCAATTGAAGCTATTCTCCATGCTCATAGCTGGGGAAAGCTCTGATTATAAAAGCTTACATGCAGTTGACCACTACGAGTGTTGTGCTGGCACATTACTAGTCTTGAACGAATCAATTCAGCCTTGGAGATGTCGAGGACTATAAAAGCTATCGTAGTTTGACGAATCCACTAGTAGATGAAATTAAATTAATTTATTGATTCAGACAACACAAAGATCCATAGATTAGAGTAGTTTAAGTCCTAGTTTCAGATAAACAAAAAGGTACACTTAACAGAATTAATTTAAATAATAAATTTGTTTGGCACAAGGGTTGATCAGCCTTGACATCAAGTGCCTTTGCTGTTGACTGCAATGTCTGTCAGCCTATATACTATGAACCAGGTTCGTAGTTAACCCGCTTACATTCATAATGATATAGAGGATTTTTTATAGTCTTGATTTTTAGTTTCTATGGTTTATTTTATCACTTTGACAAAAACGCGTAGGTACTATTGTGATTTATCAGTCATGAAAATATCATGACTCAGGAATATTTGTATTGATATTTAGATATACATATATATAACCATAAACATTTTTTATGCAATACTTCTAACTGTTCTCCGACACTTATGAAAGACATCGAGATCTTTTGATAAAAAACAAGATAAAATCTGTCATTTTAATTCCATAGAGGGAAAGTGCAAAGAAAATTTACACAAAAACAAGACTGTTAGCTAAAAGATAAAACTTAATGAATCAAGATGGAGCCAACTCTTAAATTTCAATCTACTTGGCCATACCTCAGAAAATGACGGGTAATTAGAAACCGCAAAGCTGGTCACAACACAACACTAGTTACAGAGTATTTTGATGTATTTCTTACAAGCTTGTCCACTGCTTTGCTTTCGTGGAACCTGGACACAATATAGCACTCCAGGACTCCAGGAGCTTAAACGACTTTGTACTAAAAACTTTAGGGTTGGATCAATACTTACGAAGAAAACTGATTATAAATAAACAAACTTACTAACATACCACTATACTTTCTCTTTTGATTATAATATTAGAATCAAAAAATGTTAAAAGATATATCATTGTTTAACCTTATGTAGGTTTTTCTTCAAATTGTGTTTATTTAAATACTCATGTAAGCTGAAATCTAAAAATATATATATACTAAAAATTTCAATGTACAGGAAAAAAAAACATTCTCATTTTTAAATAAAGGAAATATGTAACCATCATTATATTATTCTACTCTACACGTTATGTGAAAATCAGTTTCATTACTCCAAAAAAATCAATCCGTTTTCGTCAGCGATAGGTATTTAGAAACGTCGATTAATTAGAATGGAGTACCTCCACCTCCACCTCCACAGCCTATATTGGTCCACTGCTGGACGCAGGCCTCCCCCTGATAAGCGTCTTATTGGTTTTTATCTCACGTGGGGTAATGCCAATAATACCCACGCTGGGCATGCTGGTTGGGGATCGCACTTCGGTGGTAGAATTGTTCTGCACCCTGCGCTACTAGCCGCCCTCCGGTGGATATCCCTTAGTCGCCTCTTACCACACCCGCGGGAAGAGTTGGGGTGGTGCAAATTCTAAGTCGGCTCCACACGGCACCATGAATGGAGTAATACCACATAGCCAAAATTGTAAGACAAAGTACATGACGATACACTTTCATTGTACCTATAATCAAAAAATGCGGCGAGCGAGAGCAGGATATCCGTAATACTCAAGACCAAAAACTGGTACAGTCATCAGCACATTTGAATTGTGTAATCGTGACGTACGCTCACGCAAAAAAGTCATCCCGTCGACGACGGCGGTCCGTGCGGCGAGTTCAAACGCATCGATGAATTATGAGGTGGAAACATACAGGTGATAGATCGGTCGAGCTTGAGCCGATGGAACATGTTGGTAGTAGTCTTCGAACATGATCGTTGTAGCTCTACATAATTGTTGTAGCTTTAGTAAAAACAAACTTTGATCTTATGAATACTTCATGGGTATACTTTTTTAATAAGGGTACAAATAATAAGGTCGATTGAAGTTTTGATATTCTTATACTGTTTGCTAATGATCCATTGCTTGTCTAAAAAATCTAACAAGTCAAATGTTACACATAACAATAATCTCTACCACTAAGATCTTTTGCTCAGATATACCATTAAACTAGAATAGACTATGACTGCTTTTGCTTCTTGCCTCGTGCTTTGGATCTCCATGATGTAACCATTATTTGATTAGAACATTCATTTACAGCATTAGCAGTTGAATTAAACAGAATAATAAACCTTTTTGTACCTTTTAATCACCTATCTTACCTAGTTAATAACCTTTAGTATCTACGAAAAAGCAGATTGATCAGAATGCTGGCAGCATGGCCACATAAAAATGCAATGTTAATTCATTGACCGAGATAAAAACCTTTACAAAGATCACCCGAATGGATTATTGAGTGTTCAAGCGAAACATATAATTAAAACAAGGTTTGATTCGCTAAAGCACACAAATAGGTATTCTAGTAAATACGTACTGTGTGACGCCATTTTACAAGGTGTCCCGGTTGAATGCGGAAACTGAAAACTGCGCTATGGCGTTCGTTAAGATAGGCCTATGTCCAGCAATGCACTAGCTGCTATGAACTGCTATGAACTGATGCTGCTAATGAGGATGATTCTTACATACGGCCACCGCAATACAACATGATCACCGACATATTCGCGAACACTGCTCTACACCGCGCTCGTTGAACCACATACCCGTGAGTTTACGAATACAGGTGTACGCAACGCAACGGTATCTGAGGCGTGATCACTTTCTCGGGCATGCGCATAAATTAGCCACCATGCTCAAATTGAGGTTTGCATCTTATAATATGAAAAAAATTAGGACATGCGATTATTTCAACCCGGAAAATTTGCAGGGGTCACCAATTACCTTAATTTGGGGTCTGTTTTTAAAATAATATACTATATATAATAATATAATAGAACCCTCGGTCTTTTTTTAAAATTGGAATAATTAACTGAGTGTTTGTTCACATAGTGTCGTTTTATATTCGAGCTTTTAATCAACGCCACTGTTCGTGACAAATTAAGAACATTGGTACTGCTCCAGCGATATAGCAGCGTAAACTTAAGAACAGCTCAAAGCTTTTGTCGGCGTGCTACGAAGACCACCATAGATAAATGAGGATGTAAAAAAATTAACTAGGGTCGACCGTGGGAGCTGTAGCCAATGCAGGTTTTTGACTGTGTTACAAGCTAGGTACATAATTTGGCAAAAAACACATCGCATGCACCGATTTACTTCCAATTTAAGGTAAGATAACACAAAAATACTCTTGATCTACTCTTAATTTTGGTCTTAATTATTAGTATAAACGAGGAAACTAAATCTAATTAGGTTCATCCAGCTACGATGCCACAGAGAAACCCACGACAAACTTATCCATCAATGGATTAATGCAGTGGATTGGAGTGGAAAATGGTTTATTAGCTTTCCTCTATTTTAACTGGGGTTAAAAGGAAAATCACGCTTAGCGGGCAAACGTAACCTTTATTATTTGACGACCTCTGTGTTGCAGTGGGTGAAGGTCCGCCTGTGACGCAGGAGGTTACGATTTCGATTTCCGCCTCGGGACAAACGTTTATACGTTCTGCAGGTATTTGTTCCGGGTGTTCTGGGTATTTTCTATTTATAGTCAATAATTATACAGGGTGTTGTTTAAATTAGGGCACAGTACAAGGGAGGTACGCATTAAAGTGGTCGCTAAGTTTGGGATCGCTTACAAAACTAATAAGGCATTGTTGTAACAAAATAAAAATCTGCAAAACAAAAATCGTTTGAGGCTTTGTATGTTCACTGAATATTAATCTGTGGTAGCAGGTGAATAATCTCCTTCAGTATTGTGCACAAATTTGAACAACACCCAATAAATGTAGATGTAACGTATTAAGTACCTATCTAAATCAATTATTTAGCACCCGTTACTTAAGCTCTGCTTACATTATAATGCTCTGAATTGTCCAGCATTGTTATTATTATTATTCACAAGTAGAATTCCGCCCCCGCTCCAACCCCCGATTTCGACACCCATCGCAACGCGTCTTTGTACATATTCGTTACGCAAACAAAAAGAACCTAAAAAAAGCGAGTAAATACATAATTACATCATCATAGCCAGTAACATAATCAGCGATAGCATGAGATATAGTTTTGCTGAAATCGTGCATGCAGCTATATAAATATATTTCTGTGCATGCAGTGGAAATCGGAAGAAGGCGCGTGTTGTTATTAACATGTTAGGCAACTCATGCATTTACTAAATAGTGCAAGTTTTGTTAACTTGATAATCGATCGCGATAAGTAAGTATAATTTTTAGCTTAAGTTAGCTCTTCCAATCCTGGCTACCTTTAATGAGCGCCATAGCGTTTGTCTTCTGTTGTCATCGCACCTGGCCACAGGGCGTCCTAAACTATGTTTACCGAGACGCGTTCTTCACTCAAGAACACGTTTACCCCATCGGCTGTCGGTTCTACGCGAGATGTGGATATATTCCCCGAAAAACAATTATGTCTGCAATCTAAAATCGTGATAATTATCTAACTTAAAAAGATTATTTACAAATATAATAACAACCAAAAGATACATTATAAGTGTTAACAAAATACACATTAAACAGTTGGGCTATCTGAATACTAAAGTCATTAGTAACGGAATATTAACCACGATTTGTTATCACAAATCGTACATAATATCTTGCTCGTTATTAATGATTGAAAGATGATAGTTTTAAACGTTTTATCTGTAGAATATTAAGATTGTTGCAAACAATCTAAAGATTCAAACCTGAAATTAGGTTTCTTAGTAACAACTTAATAGATTAAAGGGAAAATAAAGGATGCACCAACACTGCTTATTCATCAGCCCATTTAAAAGAGGGCTTGGCGGTTACCCACCTACATACCAAAGGAGCTGGGCGCCGCCGCATTATGCAAAGCGTTACTACTACCTCATACATAAACTGCGCTTCTGAGATTCTTGAATGGCTTAGCAAATATCGTACAGGGGTCATCATTTGCAAAACTAATCGCTTCACTGGGACAAAAGTGTGTCATTCTCGTCTCAGAATGGTATTCATTATGGTATTCTACCTTAGATGAAGGACAATACAGATTGGGGGATGAGGTGGGCCCGTCAAAAGTGTCAAGTTGATGAGTTTGAGACGATTCATCTCTTCGTGTAAATAGCACAGCACTCACTATCTCGAGTTTCTTACGTCGTAGGATTCAGAGTGACGATTCAGCGACGATACGATGGTCATAGTAAAGCGACTGGTTAGCAGAATAGTGTCCCGTAGCGCGGCTTTCACACACAGAACCGTTGACAAACTTCAATTTGATTTTACTAGAAAAAACTATAGTAGTTTGACGAATTCATTGCGGATGTAAGCGGGTTAACTACGAACTTTATTTGTGTTCGAAGAACACCAACGTTTCATCTCTTACCGAGAGAGTTCAGCAGGGTGAGTGCGGTTAGCGACGCGCCTGTACCGCTTCCGTGCGTGCACTCACCCCACCCTGAAGAAGTCCCTCGTTAAGGGAGGAAACGTTGGTGTTCTTCGAACACAAATAAGGTTCGTAGTTAACCCTCTTACATCCGTAATTAATCAATTTGATTTATTGAAACGTATAAACTGACTTCAAATTCCTTAATTTGTTTGTGTTTTGCGTGTCGATTGCCAATCTCTCGGGAATATATTTTTATAGTACCACCCTCGTGGCCCTCACAGCTCGGGATCAATCTCTATCTATAGCAAAATAATCTCATGAATAAATCTACCAGACACTTGTATCGTAGCTACTTGTACGTTATCACCTCAGTCAAAAGAAGTTCACTACTGGATATAGGCTTTCTTCTCAGCTTACCCTAAATATCTTGTTATACACAAGGACCGGTAAATGCTCTTTTAACCGAATTCAAAAAGAAGAAGGTTCTCAATTCGACTGTATGGTTTTTTATGTATGTACTTGATATCTCCGCCAATTGTTAACCGATTGTGCTGATTCTTTTACTATTGTATAGAGAATGATCCCGAAATGGTCCCATATTTTTTTTGTCCCGAGCGATTAGTATTTATCCCGTAAAACTTAAAAAACAACAATATTTTTGAAGAATCACAATTAATGGATTCCATGGCAACGGGCGTCAACAGTTGTGTCATCAAACTAAATAAGACTTGATTTATAACTAGATGACGCCACTAGGGTAATAAGATCGTGCTATCGAAGTGTAAACCCCAATTGTTTGCACGTGAACATAGATTAATCCTATTTACCGGAATTTGAAGTCGGCTTATAGTTTCTATAAACACGCCAAATTATGTTTTATAGCCTTGCATATTTTCTGTGTGTTTTGTCGGTGGCTTAGACCACCGACAAGTGGAAGCAAGCTGCTTTCGCTTGAGTTGAAAATTATAATTAAGAAATGACTCATCGGTAAAAAATTCTATCGGTTTCCGAAATAAAATGCCGGCGACGTAATTAGTCATTTTGAGAAGTAGACCATTAAATAATAAAGACGCCTTTTAGTGGAAAAGTACACCTATACAAACGGTCAGGAAACGGCCGCACTGCAGGAATGTAGGTAGAGTAGACTCTACCTTGGCTTTTTCTATTGGTAATGGTCATGCGTTTGTCCACCATCTCACTTAAGTAAATGAAGATGTGGCCTAAGAGGAGCACGCTTTGCAGAAGGAACTTATTCACTCTGGCTTTGAAGACTGTAATATTATACACAGCCAGTGTATAATATTGGAGTCTTCAAATTTCACCGATGGAACGGCAGACCGACACGACCGGAAAGAGGTCAGGCGAAGGTCCAACGGCGTAACTACGTGCGTACCGAGGCACGGGGGTGTAACACCGCCACCTTTAGCACATAGTCAAGAAGTCGTCAATGTTTTTCAACAAACAGCAGTTTAGCATAAATCAGCCATAAGTCGTCTGCCCACGATTGAAAGTCGATCATAGCAATACGTATTCTGTGTCGAACGCCGATTCATTAGATTTACGTGAGAGAAAATGCCTTTAGTGTTGTAGGTTGTTAGGCTGTATATGGTAGGTACTTGCCTACTTCCGGGATTGCTTTATGTCTATTACTAGCTGCTGCCCGCGGCTTCGCACGTGCTTTTTAAGTGGCCTATGTCCGTCCCCGGGATACCATTTACCTTCTCGCCAAATTTAATTGAGATCCGTGTAACCGTTTAGGCGAGAAAAGGTAACAGACAGACCAACAGTGACACAGACAGATATACAGACAGAGTTACTTTCATATTTATAATATTAGTATGGATTCCAAGGGTTAAGTTTCCAGTTTAACCCCTTGAAGACGTTTTCGGGGAAAAATGGAATAAGACAAAATTTGAGGGTGTATTATGCATTTTTTTAACAATATAGTCCGAATTTCCCCCATGGGCTTTGGGAGTCTTCAATGGGGAAAAACTGGAATAAGACCAAATAATTAAATGTTTTTTTATCAAGGCTAATAACTGATTTCAAACTCGAATACACAGTTATTATAAGTTATTCAGAGTAATCCCTCAATAAAAAAAAAATATGCGACCACTTCGAAATTATTCTCTATACAAAAGCGAAATATAAATCAAAATCGGATAAAGTTTGGCAAAGATATCGGGTAACAAACATACATAAAAAACATAGGTACTGCCGACTAGAGAGCCTTTTTTGAAGTCAGGGGGATGTATGTTAATTGTAGTAGTAATGTTAATTGCGTACAAAAAGACGCGGCCACAGACTGAATTTCACGTTAAGTACATAACCTAAAATTCGGTTTATTTACACATTCTACATCGAGTTTGGCTGGTAATAATAAAAACAATTCTGGACAGTTCACACAGCATAGTAGTAAAGTAAAGTATAAAAAATATATATTAAGTATAGTTACTATGTTCCTCGGACTCTTACCGAATATCAAGTAACATTTTAATAGACTACTCAGAACATGGGAAATGGGATCATAAAATGACAGAACCATAACAAATAACATAGATACAATTGCATCACCCGCGAAAACACCAGTCATCCATTGTAATGATCGTATCGATAATCTATGAAAGTTTTATTGTACCAAATAATCGAGATCTGTGGTTCGCGTGAGTGATTCACACGTGGTCACACTGGAGGTAGAGTTTTTGGGGATGCGGTATATTTGGCTTTCGTTCGATCACGACCATGATGGTTCGATGTTACAACTCACATATAGAGGTACAAACCCTGTTGGAACCCTGTTCAAAAACTTCTTTATCCTGTTCATGGACGAAATAAGTTATATAATTTAGTTATGTAATTATATTGAACTCGTTTCTGCCCGCGGCTTCGCACGCGTATGATAGATATAAACTTTGAACGTCTACGGAAACATTCAAAGTTTATATCTATAATACAGAAACTAATTTATGGAATAAGAAATAGCCTATAATCTATTCCAGGTCTTTAATGTCGTAATTTATCCATGCAAAATTTTTGCCGGTCCGTTAAGTAGGTTTGGTGTAAAGAAGATAGTTTTTTTTCACGTTTATAATAATAGGGGTTTCAAAAAACGGCAATTTAACCGTTTTTATACTCAATTTTATTGAGTACATCTTTTTTTAATTAAAAAACAGGGTGTCACGAAACATTGTGTACTAAGCCGAAAGGGGGTTCTGGACCCCGAGGGGATCAACTACTGTTCTATGATTTTTTGCGTTCAAACATTTATTTACTTGTTTTGAAAAAGTAACGAGTCTCTTTTCTTCATATCCGTTTTCTTATACTCCATGTATAATATTCCTAAATCTTTTTTTTTTATTTCTAAGGATTTTTGTAATCATTCATGACAAAACACTGTTTTTGCTGAAAAAATAAACAAGAAATGTTCATGTAATATTTTATACTGATAAATAATGCAAGATAAAAATTATCAGTGCGTGTAAAAGAACACTTATAAGAAAAAAACGTATAAAAAAATAGAAATTTAATAAACTGATATAGATATGCAAGTCCTACCCGGTGTAATCTACGGAGCTGAGACGTGGACACTCACGGTAGGGCTGGTCCACCAGTTCAAAGTCACTCAGCGAGCTATGGAAAGAGCTGTGCTCGGAGTTTCCCTGAAGGATAGGATTCGTAACGAATACATCCGACCGAGAACCAAAGCTATCGACATAGCTCAGCAGAATTAGCAATCTGAAGTGACAGTGGGCTGGCCATATATCGCGAAGAACCAACCCCCGCTGGGGTAAACGTGTTCTCGAGTGGAGACCGCGACTCGGAAAACGTAGTGTAGGACGCCCTCCAGACAGGTGGGATGAATTGTGAAAGACTGCAGGCAGATGCTGGATGCGGCAAGCTAAAGACAGGGCGCTATCGCACTCATTAGGGGAGGTCTATCTCCAGCAGTGGACTAAGATAGGTTGATGATGATGATGATAATATACACAAGTTGATCTCTTCGGGCTCTAGAATCACCCCCTCTCGGCTTAGTAAACATGTTACATGGCATCCTGTATACAATATTATACAGGGTGGTTTTTTAAGAAGGGCGGTGATAGCCAAGTCCGAAACCACGAGAGTTAGAGAAAAGTCTTGAAATGAGTCATGCCCTTGACTTTTATGAAAACAATAACTGAATATTTAGTGTTTCATTAAACTATTTATAAAAAAAACGTTAGATATAAATACACAAGACATAGTCTCTAAAACACACAAACTTGCTCTATGTTCTGGTTATATTTGAAGCTTTGTGAAATCTTATGTATTTAATACAAAATACAAAAAAATACAAAATTATTGTTAACAACAAAATTAACAATTAAATAAAATTAAATAATTTTTATACATATTAAAAACATTAAAAGTAAAGAGTTAACTACAACTATTACTATAATACGTGTGTATGTCTATTGGATTGGCTACGGCCCCACACTAGGCTCTTGGCCCGTGTCGTGGGTACCCGTGCACGAATAGTCAGAAGATTAACTGGTTCTAGGGTATCAAAGACAACTTTACTGAGTAAATATTCCTTTTAAATAGGTGTAGTATGTAATTATAATTATAACTAAATTAAAATTAATTAATTAATTGTAATAAAATTTTAACTTTATGTTCTATTTTACCAAATACCGCATCTGTTATAGACCAAGTTCGTACATCATCGTAGTCGGCGCGGCGTTTCAATCTCAAATTTTATTGTCTCACTTTCAAACAGGTTTTCGTTATATAATAACAGTTATAAATAAATTTAGACTGATATTATGAACAATTTCGACTTTTAATTGCCTTACGTTTATTATCTAGGAAGGAAGGAACTGTTTAAATCGTACGCACGTATTTATAGATAGCTAGGTACTACTGCCCGCGGATTTGCATGCTTGTTTCCTGAATAAAATAAGCTTATTTCCTGTCCCAGCATACAATAACACTCAGCAGTTACACCGTACCAATTTCTGAAAAACACAAATTTATAAGCAGAAGACAGATTTTAGAAAATATTTTTTATTCGTAAAGATTTTGTTTCTCTAAAGGTTGTTTTCTTGTTCATTTTACTTTGAGTGCTGCATAAAGCTGGTTTATCTTGTCGTTTCAGACTTACAGACAATTTAAATTTCAGGATGTCTTGCTACAAGGTCCTTTTTGCATTTTTAGTAAATCTAAATGGTCTATAATCCTATTTAGGTATTCTGGTAGATAGTATTAATACCTAACTACTATCTTAGATAGATCTCTTCGAAAATAGTATCTTCTCCAATTTGATTAAGTCTCATTTAGCCGCTTAGTGAAAAGAGAATCATGGGTTTTGGTCACAAATGCTCACAAAATACAATTGAATAGAATTTGGTTTTATTTGAATCTCGCGCCAACACGCAAAAAACAGCCTAAAAAAATGCATCAGATTAAAGAAAAGTTTATATATGAATAAGAGACAATATTTTAGGTTACGTATTATTTTTCACCAATAAGTGAAAACAATATCCTGACATATTCTGATACTTTCGTATAAAAAGTAGAACGCAAAATCCATAATCCAAATTGCCAAAGTCAACATACATATTGAAAAATGCAAATCTATTAAATTATTCGTAATATTCAGGTTTAATACAAGAAATTTATCATAATTATTGTCGTAAAAGTTGCGTCAGAATTCTAATAAACTAGCTAATTTATAAAAAAATTTACTTGAATGGCGTAGTAGACAAATCTCCACTTGAGATCTAAGGGTTGGGGGTTAGATCTCCGGCGTAATATATTTGTTCAATCTTCAAAGTTTTTTGTTAAATAAAATAAACTTTTCATAAAATATATAAATAAATAATGCTGGACAATTCAAACAGAAAATTACCATCAAATTATAGAAACAAATTAGAAATAGTATTTACAATTGAGAATATTAAGCTAACTGCAGGCTGTTACATACTATCTACAGGTAGCTCAACTGATCCATATCAATACCAGTCGGAAGCGTCCCCAAGACGCTGGCTGCATTGCCCCGCTGTATGGCAATGCTGATGCGCTGCGCCAGATACCCACCAGCTCTCAGGTCACGCGTCGCTATTGCTGGTTGCATTATTTGATTGTAACTAAAACAGCATTAACAAGACCCAAAGCATGGAAAGTTCTTGTTATGGGTACAAGATAACAACTGATTACTGGTTATGTATTGAATACATTGGATACTTACGCACTAAAACATCTTGAACACCCGGAACAAATATTATATAACTCTGTAGATCGTACAAAAATTTGTCGTGAGCCGGGAATTTAACTCGCAACCTCCTGCGTTACAGGCGGATTTTCATCCGCTACGCCACAGAGGTCGTCAGTAAACAAATAAATTATTAAAATGGCTTGTTTTATAGTACTGGAATATTTAAAAGGGCAATGGCCTTTATTAACAAAGAAAATTACAATCAAATTATAACTAGTATTTACAATTGAAACAATTAAGCTAACTGCAGACTGTTGCAAACAATCTACAGGTAGCTCAACTGATCCATATCAATATCAGTCGGAAGCGTCCCCAAGACGCTGGCTGCATTGCCCCGCTGTATGGCAATGCTGATGCGCTGCGCCAGATATCCGCCAGCTCTCGGGTCATGCGTCGCGTCGACCAGACGCTCAGATAACTTTTTAAAAACCCGGAGAGCCTCGGTACCCCATGGACCTAGAGTCTCGACCCCAAATTGAGCAAATATGTAGGCTCTGTCGAGACCTGCATATTTGCGTCTCTTGAGATCCTCGACCAAATCTGCAATATACATAATAATAAATAAATATTAAATAATACACCCAGACTGTGTGGTGCCGACTTAGAATTTGCACCACCCCAACTCTTCCCGCGGGTGTCGTAAGAGGCGACTAAGGGATATCCACCGGGGGGCGGGCAGCAGCGCCCCCTGCATAACAATTCTCGAACTGCGATCCCCAACCCCGATGCCCAGCGTGGGGATTATGGGCATTATCCACCGTGAGATAAAAATCAGTGAGGCGCTTATCAGGGGGAGGCCTGGGTCCAGCAGTGGACCAATAAAGGTTGTGGAGGTGGAGGTACACCCAGACCTGGGCTGGAACCAATTCCTTGAGATCATACAAACATTTGTCCCGCGAAAGGAATCGAACCAACATTCAGCGTCACAGGCGGACCTTCGCCCGGTCCCGTGACGGAAATCAAATCAACCTTCTGCGTCGTAGGTGTCCGCTGCGCTATTGAGGTTGTCAAGTCAATCATTTGCTAGTTCACATAAACCGCCATGAAACACCCTGTAGCTTGATCTAGCTCTTTACCCTAATCATCGCAATGATTTCTAGTTTCTAATTAATCAGGTTCTACGGCTCTGAACGTTCATTACTTACCTATGGGGCCGATGTGCTGGCTTACTTGTGGTAATAGATAAATGTTGGCATATAACATAATTTTTTATAATATATACTATAATAGTACATATATGACGACCTCTGTGGCGTAGCGGGCAAAGGTTTGCCTGCGACGCAGCAGGCAAAGTCATTTATTGACAAAGATGATAAACCTATATTACAATAATAAAGTTTTTATTGTGATAAATATGACAATCTTCGACTTGTCAAAATATCATGTATATTTTGACAAGTCGAAGATATGTGCTGTAATTGGGCACTTAAAAGGAGCACTTAAGCACTTTTACTCTTACGGTACTAAAGTTTGATACTAGATTGAACATTTTTAACATTGAACTGATTGTAATCATTAAGTTAAGATTTGCACCATCTCCTAATATTTTTTCCGGGTGTTCTGAATGTTTTTTTTTGTATAATAAAAATTTATATCTATGAAGTGTATTGTATAAAGTATATCAGTTATCTGTAGTACCCTTAACACAGGCTCTGCTTAGCTAGGGGCTAGATGATGCTGTGAGAATTGTCCAGCATTATTTATTTATCAAATTATCTCCCCTCCACTTTAAGAGTATGTGGTGTATCTATACCAAAGTAGAGATTTACTAGGATTATAACAACTTGGCCGCAGCCTGAACTTGCGTCAGTGGCTGCACAGTACTCGTTTATATGACATTATGGTGGTGCGCATGTGAAAACTTTGCTTAAAGCTTCACTCCGGTCAAGTTGTTTTAATCGTACTGAACACCACATTTGATGATCATAGTTAATGATGACGAAGTCAGGCGCGGCACCAACAGCTTAACGTGCTTTCCGAGGCACAGGGATGCAACACTGGCATTAGAACCCGGGTCCTCATTATCAGCGGTTGAACACGCGACTGCTAGACCAACGATGCCCTACTAATTCGGAAGTTTGTGAAGATGGTATTTTTGTCACATGGCAACGCCAAAACTAGTGCAAGACTTGGGCTGAAATGCATGTATGTAATTTTGGACCTGGAATATCCATAGAGCTCTATGGAAATAACACTTACGCTACTTTTTATTTTGCAAGAACGCATGAGAAACCGCGGTCACAAGCTAATTATAAACAAATAACTCAAAACCTTATCAACCAACTTGACTTTAACACTTTCATGGTCTACAATGAATGAGATATGTACCTCTATATTAAACCACTATAATATTAAAACGGCTGCACCGATTTTCTTTAAACGTGGCTCACATCACTCTCGAATGATGAATGAACGAAAAGACACTTTTAAACGAAAAAACGTAATCGAAATCGGTTGATCCGTTTGAGAGCTACTGTACCAGAGACACCACATCATTTTTGGGCCATAAAAAGGGTGCCACAGGAATGTAACGTGAGAACTCGAGCGTGGTATAAAATTTTAGCTGAAGTCAGTGCGGAAATCATAATGCGACACGAAGTGTTGGGAGACCATCCTCATGGACCGACGGTCGCAAGGGGTCGATGGATCAGGACCACTATTCGTAACGTCGCGTCGTTTGGAGGAGGCTTATGTTCAGCAGTGGACGTTTTTGGATGATGATAATGATGACAAAATTGTATAAAACTTTGCACAGTCCGGACGAAACGCCAGAACTCATTTGTTTCATTTCAATTCGTTCAATTCCTTGACTCTGACTTGAATTGTGTAAACACGACGTCTATTTAAGTTTAAAACTTTAGTGGTTCGATTCAAATGATGTCACATTTATTTTATGGGATTTTGTAGAATGCTTACACATTTTCAAGGTTATTTACTGCATTCATTTTGCACGTAGGTCCGAAGTATAAGATATAGTTTCAAACATGACCGATATGGTGCGGCGGGCGAAGGTCCGCCTGCGACGCAAGAGGTTGTAGGTTCGATTCCCGCCTCAGGACAAATGTTTGTACGATCTGCCAGTATTTGTTTCGGGTGTTCTGGCTATACATGTATAATAATATATACATATATATGTAATGTATTGTATTATGTATATGTTAACTAGTAACCATAACACAAGCTGGGCTTACCTTTGGTCTAGATGATGATGACGTGTGGATTGTCTAGCATTATTTATTTATTTTATTTATAACAGTTTCAACATGAGCCCTGATGGGGCACAATAATATAAATACAGATCTTTTATTGGTACCATGTACATATTTAAATCAATCTGGTCGTGAAAATATTCACCCTAAAAGCGACAAGGAGAGGGCTTACGTCGATTTAAGCCCTAACGTTTCCTTGTGGGATAGAAATGATGTGTCGGTTGGTAATCAGTCTCAATGTTTTATTATTCCTGGAGAGCGAGCACGATTTTGTCTCTGGTGTCGATAAAATTCGATAATAACAGACCCTTCCTACCAAATTTCATCGACACCAGAGTCAAAATCAGTGTTATCGATCGTTCTCAAAGTTCGTGCTCGCTCTTGTTTCAAAACTTAAAATTAGAAAGGAACTATGTAACTAAACGCATTTCTATCAAAAACTACAGCCGTGATTAAAAAAAGAAAATCATAGGTAAATAATATAGTTTCCCTTCATTGAGACTACTTCAGTTGAATGGCCAATCAAGTAGCTCCCAGCGACCAGCGTACTCGAGTACGGATGTAGTATTGCGCAGACGTAAGAATAAGTAGAATAGACAGCCATTTGGTCAGCAGATGTATTCATTCATAAAACTGTGGTTGGTAGGTACCTAACTACTCGGTTATTTTGAAATGAGTTCTAATTTTGATTCAAATAATTCAGATAATTCAGGCTTGTTTAGGAAGTGAGAAGCATAACATGCATGACATCTTTTACGTGCCTTTCTTCGGCTGCCACAATATTTTAGACTAGACCTATTTTGAATGAATTTGTAGTGATAACATCTAGTAATTAACTAATATCAATAAGAGCATAATCACTGTATTATTCTGATAAAAAAAAATTAAGGACTACCGGTCTGTATGCTACAATACTCACAAAACATTTCGTATATATATTATCCAATATACTTTCGTCTGTAATCATGAAAATTTACTTAGGATAAATAATGCATATTCTTTTAGAAAGTAAAGTTCAGCATAAACACCAGATCACAAAAGATCACACCAACATTCTTAGAACACCGCGCCATAATCAACAGAGCTACCGATCGTAATCTACCCCAACCTGCCCGCTCTAAAACTTCATAACTCTCTATCGCGTGCGCTTACGCACATTTCGGTTAAACCTAACCCAAGTGGGGGGTCTCTTTATAAAACTGCCTAGCAACCGTCCAGCACCACATTCAGGACCATGAAGGCTTTCGCGGTATTACTTTGTGCGGCCGTCGTGGCTTGCAAGCCCACAGGGGAGGAAGATGTCCTGGGTTCAGTCCTGGGGGTGGTGAAGACCTGTTCTGAGGGAGATGTCGCGTTGTGCTTGAAGGTGTGTTTTGTGAAGTGATTTCGGTGTTGGGTTATTAGGCTAAAAGGGCTTTTCGCAAATTCTAAAACTTAGCCTAATAAGGCTAAGTTTTAGAATTTGCGAATTATTTCCTTGCGCTGTTATAGTTAAAATTATTTAAAAAAAAATAATGTTTGATGTTAGAATTTGCTAGACGTTCTAATTAATTTAAGCAGTTTAAAGCAGAAAATTCTTTTCAATAGACGACTGAAATAATTTTGAATTGAACATGCAAAATAATTTCCATGCTTACGAGTTACGAGCTTACATAAAACAATGACAATATTCGCAGATGACCTCATTAATCATCCTCATTGGTGGCGTCTTAGATACATTAAATGACAATTTTATGGAATCTAAATCGATCTGGCATACCAACCCTACCAATTACTTAGCTAACTAGCAAACCAATGTATCCGTATAAAATATCAAATCGCCATCCATAACTAACGTGAAACCTAATTTTCCAGGAAAGAGCACTCCGCTACGTCGAAAACATCAACACAGCCCGCGAATTCAACATTCTGGATGGAGTCAGTCTCATCAGCAATGGATCCCCTCGATCAGCTAGGTCCTTTGAGCCCCTGTCGGAGGAGCCGAGAGCCAGGGAGAACCAGGTGGAGAACCGACTTGTTGATGCTGCAGCTGAGTTCTTGGAGAATCATGTGGTCCAGCTTAGAGTACCGAAGGGAACAGTCGATGATGTGAAGAGGTCTTTGGAGGAAGGTCAGTATCAAAATCTTGCGTTATAATTATAACAGAGAAAATGATAATTAATTATTAGGAACAAATTAGTACTTGTATTTATAAAGAGCTTTAACTGTAGACCGTCTTGGTAACCAAAATTTTTAAAAGGGTGGTATATTTTAAAATCACTTAAAACGGGATATTATACCATGGTCGTGATTTATGAAATTTTAGTTTTTGTAATCATGAGAGCTTTAAAAATGTGGAAAAATTATCAATGTAGTTAAATATTTGATAGTTTATGTATGGTTTTAGTAGATCAAGTTTTATGGCAAAATGTTTCTGTGACGTTAGTTTCTGTGAATGTCGGTAGGTCTCTTTGGTCAAAGGAAAATTGACCCACATTATTAAAAAGTACCAAATTAGTTTTTTACGCTACATTTCATCCAAAATCTAATCATATAACATTAGGTAGTAGTTAAGTACTTTACCACTAACAACAATTAGATTTGGAGGAAATAGTCCATGACTGTTAGAGAGTCACTACGATAATAAGGGTATTTGGTCGTCGGAGTATAAATCCCTTATTTAGAAATACATCGAATATAGACGAGATCGCAGAAATTTTTATCGTAACGTTTTGTCTTTTTATTCTATACGTGTTTAATTTTTATTCTAATGTAAACAAAAATAGAACAAATAACAAAAAAAAAATAAAAATAGAAAGTCAAGATAATCAACCCCAGATCAATGTTTTAAATATTGACCGTACAAGGATACTTACATTAATAGTACTTCAAAAACCTACGTATAATAAAAATATCTATCTATGTTACGTATTGTAATAAGTATATCAGTCATCTAGTACCCATAACATAAGCTCTGCTTAGCTTGGTGCTAGATGATGCTATGTGGATTGTCCAGCATTATTATTATAATTATTTTTTTTAACCTATATTTAACTGTCAAACAAGACAACGACAAACAAAACGACGTTAGAGCTAACAAAAACAAAGAATCAATCAGACAATAAAATAAAATCCTAATATATATTTAAATTGTGTACTTTAAATATAAACAGCGATAGTAAAAACGTTCTGTCAACCGTAAAATAATTTCACAACCAGGCGCTAACTAGCCAGAGAGATCATAAAAAAGGTGTAACACATAATTTGCGACTTGCAAGATAATAATATAATAAAAGTTTTCTACGCCGTTAATTTATATAAGACTAGCCTTTTAAAAATTATATAGCGTTAAAATTAAACAAGTGTAATTACGAGTACATACACTACATAAATACAGGCTATTACAAGCTGACCAATATTTGAGTGAAAGTTTATAATATGAGATATATTATCAAAATTTTGCTAAGATAACGTATAATGGAACTTGTTTAGATAATCATAAGTAATTTTGTTGTTCTGCGTGGGATCACACACTGGACTGCAGTGGGAAAACTCTCATACATATGTTATTAATTTTCACCACCTTTTGTCTAATAAGTAATCAGATGAAAATACTATATATCAATGTTATTACATTTTTTAAAGCTCTCATTGTTATTCGTGAGAATTAATTCATGTTTTAGATAAAGATCGGTAAAAGTCATAATAAATAGTCGACCCTCAGAGTTTATCAATGGAGCTATAGTAAACTGTCTTACAACCAAACAGGTGGCTATAAAACAAACAAATATACAAGTCGCTACCACCGCTTGTAATAAAAGAAAGAAAGGTGAAAAACATCTTGCGTGATCGAGCGTGATAATGTTTTAAAACGTTTGTGTGAACTACATTTAGGATGACGTTAATATTTTTTCAGCAAAATTGACAGAGATCGTCGAACGGGTTTTATTAATGTGTCTCACATTAATAAAACCCATGTATATAAAACAAAGCGTGGGAATAGATTAATACTCCTCGGAACCTGTGACGCACTTGTAGCAAAATTATGTGGTAGAATGTTTCAATACTAAACAAATAAGAAAATGCTTGTCACGCTTTTTAATTCAAGACTAGCCCATTTGAGTGCAAGTGAAAATCGGACACTCGAAAATTATAAACCCGACGCTCTGAACAACATTGTTAACACCTACGTGAACGTATAAAAAACAACGCGTTACATAAAACCTAACTACATATATAAAACCACAGGCATGACTCTCGCAGAAATATAAATTAAAAGAATTCGTAAGACTAGTCGAGATTACGTATGAGAAACAAAAATAGAAAGTCAAATTAATCAACCCCAGATCATAATTGAAATGCAATCGATTAGACGTTACGAAATTGTAAACGGACATCCGTTTAAAACATAAACCATAAGAAGACGCGTCTAGAAATCAGACTCGAACGGGTTTAGTGAGTTTCTCTAACCTATTAACAAGATTATGGTGGAAAGCGGATAGAGTCTAGTTTTTGCTAGATTTCCATAGTACTACAGGTATGTAGGACTAAGGCTAGATTTCAAGTTCCGCTAGCGTGATCGAAATCGGGTATCAAGAAGCGAGTAAAAGTATCCCTCCAGGCGTTCTATCATCGAAATATAGAAGTGGGCTTGAGCTTTCGAATTGAACCTAACAGAATCACTTTCTACAATGATACTGTTATGCAAAATGAACGTAACATAGTGAATTACAATTGGGGTGACATCGTTCAAATTTCAGACCACTATGCTTACGAATTCGTCCGGTTTCGTTCATTTAACATGCGGTCGGGGTAACTCATTTACATGCAACGTGATTGCATGCAGTAAAAGGGAAATAGTTGAACTCGGCGCTACTGGCCTATTTATCGACATGAACATCAACTATGTAGCATCACGTAACATAATCACGAATTGTGTTTATTTGATCAATCAGCTTCTTTGACTACATTGATGATTTGCCTGATAATACTTACTTTACCGTGTCCTTGACTTGTTTCTGAGATCTGGTTATTTTACAGGTCGTGGTAAGAAGAAGAAGTTGAAGCAGCTCCTCCCTATCCTAGCTCTCCTCCAGCTGAAGATTCAGTCCCTCATTCCTCTGTTCTTGGGTATCATCGCCTTTGCTGCCGTCAAGGGTCTCATGCTTGCCAAGGCTGCCCTCTTGGCCTCTGCTCTTTTGCTACTCAAGAAACTGCTTTCGAAGAGCGAGCACCACGAAAGCTACGAGGTCGTGGCCCATCCTCATCATGAGGAGCACTACAGCCACGGCAGCGGCGGCGGCCATGGCTGGGGCCGATCGGGCGACGCCCAAAACCTCGCCTACAACGCATACGCCAACTGATCTATACCTAAGATAGTTCTTGACCTCACTTATGATAATAATTTATTAATTATTTATTTAAATTATTTAATGCGTGCGAGTGAATCTTGTCTTTGTTGTAGCATCACTTTCTTTTCTACGTTGTACCTGTTTTGTTAAGCACTTCTTACGTTCCTGGAAGGAACCTTTTTATACCTCTAGTACAAATATTTGTATTAATAGCTTTAATATTTTTAGTTCATTTATGTGTTCATCTTCTTCTAGTCGTATTTTTATTTTATACATGTATTTTATTTTTCTTGCTATCTTTTGTAAATATGTTTCATATCGTTGTATTTGTGTAGCGTGTTATTTTTGTCATCTTCTTGTTGTGTATTATCGTATTTTATTTTATATTATTATCCTGTTACTGTTTTCACAAAGTGGTGCTAGTTGTTTTCTCTGCTCTTAGTAGTAATAATTCTTATGATTTTTATGAAACCACCCAAATCATTAAATTATTAACAGTCATTTAAACTATCTGTTTTATTTATACCATGAACCCCATGACTTTTAAAAACTTTGTTTTGTCTGGTGACTAAAAAAAACATTTTCATTCACCGGTTTTGTCTACTTTAATAAAAAGTAAAACATTTCAAAATCAACGCCTTTTCCTAACCTTATGATGATAATACATTGAACATTTAGGTGACTACGAAAAGAAGTATACAAGTGGATTTAAAACAAATGAGTTATGATGGCCAATACCATGAATGTCTTTAACGTATTTTAACTGACTTCAAAAAAAGGAAATGTTCTAAATTCGTATGCATGTTTTTTAACTATTACCTACTGCAAACATGGCAGCAAATACTGTTATATATAATTTTCCAATAAATAAGTGTTTTATAACACTATTATTGGCGCCTCTAGACGGCGGGCTAGAAGGTCAAATTCTGCTATATAAGTAAGTTTCTTAGAAGAAATAAAAGCTACCTTGACAGTCAGTAGAGTTTCTATAAATTACAGTCTCATAAAGTTTTAACTAGGAGATAGCCACTCAACACTCGTCAAAGCCTTGTTAAAGTTTGAAAGTTAGATAGGTACAGTCAGTTGCTCAGATACACACTCCCAAGTTTTCACTTTTATTTTAATCAGAATTTTTCAAATAATAGTCCGCACACACATTTAAAAGTACTCAAACTACTTGTCAGAAAACGGTATATAAATTATCACACTTATTACATAGAGATAGATAGAGAAATATTTATTAACAACCTGATACAGCACAGAACAGAAATAGTACATAGCTTAGAAACAATAAATGAAACATATACAAAATTACCTAAATGAGAAAAAAACAAATTAAGAAAATAGTAGGTAGGTCACTGCAGTACCTAGCAGGTAGGTACATAGAGGTGTCAAATCGATGGTGGTGGTAAGTGGATGAGACCTTATGTACATTCTACCAGGCACAGCATTAATGAGCAGGTACAACAATATTACTAGGTAGGTACATGGGTAAGTGAGCTACCGGTGTGTGCTCCGCGCTGTCTAACGTTGCGCAGGTCAAAGGGTTCCACCTCAGCTAATGCTACCTTACTTAATGCAAGGTAGCGCTGGTTTTCAGATGGAACCTGTTTGTGGTGACCTCAAGACTGCCCACTGCTAAAGCAATAGATAGTTTGTGTCCTACTTTACTAATTCTAGGTAGCCAAACAGAAAATAAAAATAATTATGTACAATGGCTACTATATACAGAAAATAATACACAGACAGAAAAAAAGAATAAAAAGCAAACAGATGTATAGAACATTTTGAAAATACCCATAACTATAAAACAAAGCATTTGTGAACGCAGCAGAAGAACGCGCCCTCCGCCGAGAAACTGTCGTCGTGTCAGCGAAAATTAATTGACATTGACATTAGATGCATTCGTCAGTAAGAACAAGAATAATTTTATTGTAAAATTGTGTTAATACCACTTGGAACTGACAAAAACTCACTTGATTTGAACGTTTGGTTCGGTGAAAACTTGAGAGTGTATAAATATTTTTGCAGTTGACTGTACATACAATCTTACGTATTCTAAAGTGGTCATGGTCCATACTTTTATAACCATTTGAAATGTGGTCAAGTTGCCACTAGAAAATGACAGATTTGAACGTTTGATTAGGTTAATGTCAGCGAAAGTAGAGAAGGGTTGCTCCGTATGTGTGTGTTGATGGAGAAATTATTAGGTGCTTACTTAAATAATAGTTAGGACGTGAAATTGGCCGAAACAAGTAGATAGTACGAACATTGACCATTAGCGAGTGAATCGGTACTTATCAAGAATAAACAACGGTACAAAGATTGCTTAATAAAAAAACGATGACACAGATGATGTGATTGCCATGAAATTCTCATAGTAAATATATAAATAAATAATGCTGGACAATCCTCACATCAGTACCGACCTAAACCCTAAGCTAGAATTCAATTGAAAACTAGGCAAGCCGGACAACGCTATTAGCATCGTGGTCAGTGGATCACATGATTGATAGCTAGCTGTAAATTTAAGCATTTATTTTTTTATCTCATCACAACGGATTAAAATTGGTACAATAGAATTAAAATCAACTGTAACTAACATTGTGTGAGACTGGGGCTTGCGTCAGGTTTAAAAAACCTGTGGTCACCAGGCTCACACTCCGTGGCAGTAGAAGTAAATTACAGAAGTAATGCCATAGAGCTGTGGAATGCCCTACCCACTTACTTCTATTACGCATTGCTAAGTCACTCCCTATATGCAAAAATATGGTCTATAAACATTTTCTCACCTCAACATCTAACTGTTATGTAATTTTATTTATTTACTTTATGTTATGTAATATAAAAATAATTAATAAATAATGCTGGACAACCCACAGAACATCATCTATCCCCAAGCTAAACAGAGCTTGTGATAAGGGTACTAGATGACTGATGTAAACAATACACATATTATATAGACATTTTTTTATTATACATAGGAAATAGGTACCCAGAACACCCGGTACAAATATTTGCAGATCGTACAAACATTTGTCCCAAGACGGGAATCGAACAAGCAACCTCCTGCGTAGCAGGTCGACCTTCGCCCGCCGCGCCACATCGGTCGTCTATAAATATACTAGTTTATTTATGTTAAGTACGAGTATAACACTTAAAGGTATACATACAGTGGTGGTCACATAATTAAAGACACTGGAAGCATATTGAAATAACTAAGCTATTCCTCCTGTATATACTTTATCAGACTGCCATTGTAACTTGCTGCACAAATAATTTTTATTTGTGTTGTTATTGTGTATTGTTAAAACGAAACATTTACAACAAAACTTGCCTTTTATTCGGTAAAACTTAAATGTAAGCAGTGTAAATAAAAGATAAGATTAGTAAGATCTGGCCATATAATTAAAGACACTTCATTTCGTAACAAGAAATTAAACAAAAAATTAGTTATCTTTGAAATTATTTTAGTACGTAAGATTTCTAACACATTTTTATAGAGCATTCTGATGCGTATCAATACTTGGTCGCATGTCCTTTTGCAGCAATAACAGCACGACATCTCTTAGCCATGGAAGCAATCAATTCTGTACAAACTTGTACCGGAATTTGTTCCCACGCTTCTGTAAAAGCTGTGTAAAGTTGATCGACGTTTGATGTACTCTTGCCGCCACTGTCTTCTTCACCTGGTACAACAAGTTTTCGATTGGATTTAAATCCGGACTGTACGGGGGCCAATCCAAAACTGTCACAAACTGGTTCCTTAAGAAATCTTTAACTACTTTTGCGGTGTGTTTCGGATCATTATCCTGTTGAAAAGTCCAAATTACCGGTAAATTTTGCTCAGCATAGGGCAGCATGGTTTCTTGTAAAATATTTTTGTACTGGTATTTATCCATATTGCTTTCTATATTCCTGACAGGTCCGACACCTAGTTCTGAAAAACAGCCCCACACTATGATATTGCCCCCTCCATGTTTCACTACTTTCTTGGTGTACTTCGGATCCATTTCTTTGTTCGGGGGGCGTCTAACATATTGTTTTCCGTCAGAATTAATCATATTAATTTTTGTTTCATCCGAAAAAAGCACATTTTTCCACTATCGTTCAGTCCAGTGTTCATATTTTTTAGCAAACGCTGACCTTGCCTTAACATTTTGCTTTTTCAAAAGTGGCACCTTCCGAGACACTCTTCCGTACAAGTTTGCCTCACATAGTCTCCGTCTAATTGTCCTTGCAGACACACCCGTCGACCCTCCTGCCCCATATATTTCCGAGCGTATCAGTTCTAGTCCTTTAAACGGTTCCTTTTTTGCCAACAATACCATCCTAGAGTCTTCCCGCGGAGTAGTTTTTCTAGGTCGCGGTTTTCTGGGTACGTTTTCGGTCGTATCGAACTTCTTGAAATGCGTTATAGCATTCATAACCATGTCCTTAGAACGGCTCAAATGGTTTGCGATATTTCTGTATGACCAACCTTTGCTATGAAAGTTCAAGATTATCTTTCTAGTGGACGAATCGCAACTCTTGTTTTTTCCCATATTGATTGGTATAAAGCGAATTAATTTGAATACAAAAAATAAAATGTTATAATTAATGTCGATGTTTCATGCAAATACGCGGCAAAATAATGAAAAACCGAATGTAGTTCTGTTTCTTTTTTTATATTCAGAACATAGCGTTCACTGTCTTTAATTAGCTGGCCAGCTACAGGTACGTTAAAAAAGTTTGTATTAGATTCGGATAGTGAGCAGTGTCTAAAATACCAAGCAACACAACTTTTTTGTCTTCCATTTTTAAGAATACAACGTCATGTATGATTTAGTAACAATTACATTCAATTTAATACCTACTTTGGCTAATGGTTGTGCCAAAATCATATTTATTGTGATCAATTAGGGGGTGTCTCTAATTATGTGTCCACCACTGTATATCTAGGTATATTCATTTCTTTCTACTACCTATACATTACTTCATTCTTCATTCTTTACACGCCACCGTCTATACTATTTCAATAACTTCTTGTCCATCCTAAAATTACTTGGAAGAGATCGCTCTTAGCGATAATGCCGCCCATTGTACTTTCAAAGTCAAGATTCAAAAACTCTTTATTTCCATAAATACATTAAATTTACACTTAGAAAAGGTCAAATTCTTTATAATTAAACACTGACACGGAACATTGACATTATCTTTATTTAATTTTATGTTCTGTGGTTTTTGATTATTTAGTGTGCAATAAAAAAATATTTGTATTGTATTTTATTGTAGTAAATGGATTAGACAGCGATCTGTAAAATATATCAAATATTACAATTAAAATTTCTCATTTACCACACAACATACGTAACAATAAATAAAAGCAAATCATAAAAGAGTGAAATGTGGTAGGTAACCACTTATACTAATAAATAGGCACCTACTATTAAATTACTACATCTACACAATACCTATTTACAACAATATTCAGTCCCCAATTAAAATTAATTAAATCTAAGATGCCCTTGAGAGTAAAGTTGCAGTTTTAAAAAAGCATCAGAATTTTATAAGTTCTGAATATAGCTGCATCTTAGACTTCAAACGAGAAGAAGTGTATCATTCAAGGTCTTCTGAAGAATAAATCATTTCTTGTAGAGCTTAGTTTGTTTCTCCAGGTAAGTAATAGTCCATAAATAATAATTTAATTTTGTTATTGATGTCGATAATAATTGAAATAACTGAACATTATTGTGGATTCATAAAGCAGTTCGCAAAAATATGCAGTCTTACCCCTGATCAAATATATGCATAGAAACTAGTATTTACAAACCTGGAAAAAACTAGCGCCATCTACCAAAGTTTCATTGAACTATGTTCAGGGCCAAGTTTGTTTACAAACAAAGCAAAAAGTTCAAGGCATTTTCTGTGCAAGCGGTGGAGCGCTGCAATCACCAAAGACATTGAACTTGATCGGAACAAGTTGTATGGCATTTTTAAGGTGTTTTATTTTAACGCTTTATTATTGTTTTTTTTTTATTATTTTGATTGCTAAATCTGACTAAATAAGTACAGCTAAAATTTTTTGAACGTAAGGTTTTGAGGTAGATACCTACTTAGGTATAGATTTATCAGTTCAAAAGGCATTCTCTGTAATCAATAAGGCGTTAAAAACAATTATAATTTAATGTTACCACAGATATTATTATAATATATGCTACTTCGCAACTGAACCCTTGAGGTAGGTAGTAAAGTACCTACGTGTCCATAAAATACCGGTTCCATTTGTAAAAAAGCCAACAAAACTTTATGAATGAACGGAGCTTCGTCAAGGTTACTACTACACTTTACTACGTTCATGGTTTGGTTACCGTTTTATTTTCCCATGTTACAGCAAGATGGCGTAACGGAGACTTGGTGTTTTATTTGCCAAGGTGTGACATAATTTGATTGTTGTTGTTCTTTTATTGTTGAGCTTGTGGATACTTGAGTTTGGATTTGTTGTAAAATCAACAGGAATAAAAGAATTGAATTTAAATTTTTAGGTACCTACCTACTTAGTCCATTCATATAATAATAATCGACCGCGACTCGGCAAACGTAGTGTAGGACGCCCTCCGGCCAGGTGGGATGACGATCTGCGAAATACTGCAGGCAGATGCTGGATGCGGCAAGCTGAAGACAGAGCGCTATGGCGCTCTTTGGGGAAGGCCTATGTCCAGCAGTGGACTGAGATAGGTTGATGATGATAATGAAAATTAAGGTTGTTTGGTCTGTTTTAGTAGATATGCGGGATAATATTATAATAGAAATTGAAAATATTCTAGTCAGGAAAGATACAAATTTACAAAATAAATTCAAATCAATATTCATTAAGTTATCCATGTCCATTAAGTAGGGGTACTAATTATTGATTATTATTAGTTAAAATATACTTTAAGTAAATCTGTGTGCATGTGTCCGTCTGTAACCTTTTCAAAACTAAACGGCTGAACAAATCTATGTTTTGCAAAGAAATTCCGGGGAAGGACATAGGCTAATTTTAACGAAAAGCGCGATGCGATGCTGCGTGCATAAACTAGTATGTCCATAAACCAGCCTTATAAATTAATATTTCATGAGGAAATGAAAGCGGGCAGCATACTGTCATTCATAAGGTCCCATTCTTTATATTATTTTATACGACAAGAAGATAGCAAGAACTACCTAGAACTAACAAGACACAACTAGAACCTAAGGCCGGTATTATGAAAGCTTGCTCAGTCATAGATCTATAATTATGAGAAGTTTATTCCATAGAAAAGCGATACTTAAGCGTATAGTATTATAAAATCTGTGCTTAAGCATAAAGCGACGACTGAGCAAGCTTTTATAATATGTGCCTAAGTGTTTTTTTTTTAAACAATAATGTTCGTTTGACCACCATCTCACTAAAGTATGTGACGATGTGGGCGATCACGAAGGTATCGGTGTATCACGAAGGTTCTCGACACCTTAATCACTCTTGTTTTGAAGAGTCAAACTTTTTCGACTCAAGAGTGAATAGGTGTGAATAGGTGCTTCCTATGAAGGCACTTACATAATATTGCAAATCTACTTTTACTTAATTTTAGAGTAATTAGTGTATCTTATGTGCTTAATGCACGATTGTGAAAGTTAGAGATATAAAACATCTCTCTGCTTGGCGAATAAGTGATAGTTAGCATTATTTATGTAATAGAAGTTAATTATGTGATGATGAATGAGTAATGATAATATCATGTCTACGAAATAACAAAACCTATCAACTAATAAATAAGAAGTAAAAGCACGATAATATTTAACAAATTTAATAGTTATTTATGGCATAGCGGGCGAAGGATCCCGAAGGAGGGTTCGCTTCCCGACCCGGGACAATTGCTTATACGATCTGCAGATGATTCAGGGTGTTCTATGTATTATAAAAAACATATAATATAGAATAATGTATTATGTTTATTAGTACCCATAACACAAGCTCGGCTTAGCTTGGGGCTAGCTGATGCTGTTGGATTGTGTCTAGCATTATTTATTTATAATGCGTGAACTAGTTGGTTGGAGTAAAACCCACCATCTCCTTTCCGCGTACGGCGCACCCTTGTCATGTAGACCCTTACCTTCTACTCATAATAATCGGTTCTGTGCACAGAAATATATTTAAATAGAAACAAAAAGTTTATTTACCTCCCTAGCCGAAAAGCGGTTCTGGAGAGCCTCTTTGCTCGCGAAATTCAGTCCGCTCCCGACCGCATTCCACGTGAGACGTCAGGTTATAAAACAAAATGTCTTTTTGTTCAATAATTAACTGTTTAAGCACCACCAAAAAAAGAAACTCGTGACGTCAAACTACCAATGCAAAATGTTACACGCTCGGTTTCAATACAAATCGGCAAACTCTTTGCTTCTATCTATCTATATTTATGTGGTTCTGTGCGTATCTTCGTACCGCTGCACTAAGGTTTGGAACACTGTCTGCTTCTGTTTTTCCGGCCAACTAGGTACTAGAAATAATAAATAATAAACGAAAAATATGGACAGATAGGTACATAATCAGAAAACCGAAAAGCCAAACAAGCAGTAGACAGAAAATAATTATAGCACCAACAGAGCATAGACTCCAGAGAGTGTCGAACAAAATGCCTATGGCAATGGGTCAGAACTTGTATAATAAACTCCCTGAATTTATGAAACTGGAGCAAAATGAGGGTCTCTTTTTCAGTCACGTCGGTCGGGACGCTTTTATTAGACAAGAGATTGTATAATATACAAGAATACCTTGTAAATGCAATGACTGCAGCCATTTAGAGCTTAACATTTTAGACAAAAATCCCCCTTAACAGCATCACTAATTTATATTACATTTACAAATTTTAATTTATTTCTCATATAATTTAATTTTAATTATCAACTAATATGTACACAACTGACAATGACAATTAATCCACGGACTTAATCTATTTTTTAGTATAGGTACAAGTTTGTGTTTTGTATAATGAATAAAATATCTTAATATCTTATCTTATCTTACAGCCTGATCCTCTTCAAGACTTGAGTGAATGTGTGGTCTAGAGATTCGTGAAACATTGTCGACCACATCATAAAAAATTGGTAAATATACAACTTGAGAGGAATTGCAAAGGCGAGCTTAGCCCTGCTATAAGTTCTCATTATTGGGTGGAAGAGAGAGATAGGGTTATAAAAGCAATTTCACTCACAGAGCTAAGTTCAAAGACAAAGTCATTATCATCATGTGAACGCCATGAGAAGTCACAACCGCAAAGACGTAGTACGGTTGTTATCCAAGTCCAATTAGAATATTATGAATATAAGCAACAACGTGCAGTTTCACCCGATTGTAGTACCTTTCTCTGGTGTTAGAGGGCAAGTGAATGTACCTCTTAGAGATGGATGAGCTATGAGAGTTAAGCGATTTTGATTTATTATCGCAGGTGAACAAAATGTTTAACTATGTTAATAACTAGCTGCTGTTCGCGGCTTTGCACGCTTTTTCCGAGATAAAAAGTAGCCTATATCCGTCCCCCGGATACATCTACTTCCCTGCTAACTTTCACTGAGATCCTTTCAGCCGTTTAGGCGTGAAAAGGTAACACAGACAGATAGACAGAGTTACTTTCGAATTTGTAATATTAGTATGGATTTGGACATTTTCACACGGCATCGTCTGGCCCTGAAGTAAGCAGAGCTTGTGTTTTAGGTACCAGATGATCGATGTACATTATTATACACCCAGACAAGGAACAAATACCTGCAGATCATAAAATCATTAGTTACCCTGAGGCGCAAATTGAACCCGCAACCTCCTGTGTCGCAGTTGGACCTTCGCCGATTGTACCATTGTAGCTTTTTTGATTTTGTCTTTAATTCGCTTTGTACTCGACGTCGTCGTCTTCTACCCTACCTACACTACTTCTACAGTATCTACTTCCTCTCACTAGGTACTCATTCTAACTAGCATTTTACTTTTAATAATGCATTCTTTATGTACTATGGGTATGTTTATTTAATACAACACAATAACAGAATAAAACAATTACAACTTCATAGTATTTACACTTATATAATATAATATATCTTATGTTTTTCTTATTTGCGCCTTCCCATCTTCCGAGGATATCCGTAAGGGCTGGTGCGGCGGCAGATTTGGCCGAGGATCTCGAGACCCTAGGTCCGAAGGGTACCGCGGCTCTCCGGGTTTTTAAAAAGTTACATGAGCGTCTGGTCGACGCGACGCGTGACCCGAGAGATGGCGGTTATCTGGCGCAGCGCATCAGCATTGCCATACAGCGGGGCAATGCAGCCAGCGTATTGGGGACGCTTCCGACTGGTATTAATATGGATCAGTTTAGCTACCTGTAAATTGTTTGCAACAGTCTGCAGTTAGCTTATTTGTTTCATTTGTAAATACTAGTTCTAATTTGTTTATATTATTGAATTGTAATTTTCTTTGTCAATAAAGACTATTCTTATTTACTATTCAGCTAGTCACTTCGATCATTTGATCGAAGGCTAGTCATGACAGAAGTATCATATTTTATTTCTAAGCTTGACTATAACCACAACTTAGGGGACCTGTTGCAAAATCATGATGTAGATTTTTTTTTAATATAATTATAGCTAATACTAATTGACATGTTTTCCGTATAAACTGCGTTATAATAAACTAGTTTCTGCACGTGGCTTCGCACGCATTGTTTCTATGGAAAGGTTTTGAGGATATGTCATAATATTTATAAATGTATGGATATGTAATGTTTAAGTGTTACTGTTAGTTATCCTTAAGAGATATAAATAATTTTAATGTCTATCCCATGGGAACTGATTTATGGGATAAAAAGTAGGTAGCTTATGTATTATTCCAGGACCAGACCTACTTTCAGCTCGAGTTGTGAAATTTTTGATAGAACATGGCTAGGTAAGACATTACAAAAGATTTTTTTTAAATTCTTACATGAGTCCTTGCGAAAACGCAACAACCAAGACGGGTCTAAAACTATTCTAGATCGAATATAATTTCTTGATCCGGGTGAGGCAAGTTACAATTGGAAAGCTGCAGTCGATAAAATGGCTTTTTCCCGACATCCGGATTACTTACTCAAGGAAAACGACTTGCATCTCAGGTTTAGAAAGTTCTCGTATGTCTTTTAATATGCTATTATTACGATGATATCTAGTAAATGTACATGATGCACGGTTTTCTAAAAATACATCATATATATTTTTTTATTTATTACAGAGCGTTATGTGGGAGTCCGAGAAAACATGAAGGAGATCTTAGAAATTGTTGAAAATATGATGAAATATTAACAGTAGGAGCAGGGTTTTTATTTTTGTGATTAATTTACAAATCTATTTGTTTGAGATTACCTATATAAACTTAAAAAGAAACTGGTCCACAGCAATTTTATTTAGCTATTGTGTAATTAAATAACTAAGCAGAGTTCTAGATAATGCTTTAGGAAAATTACAATCAAATAATATAAACAAATTAAAACTAGTATTTACAATTGAAAAAAATTAAGCTATGTAACTTGCAACGTTGCAAACAATCTACGGGTAGCTCAACTGATCCATATCAATACAAGTCATAAGCGTCTCCAAGAATATGTTAAAAAAATCAGGATTTGGTGAATTGATTCGCTTGGGAAGATCATGCCGGAATAATTTTCATATTGGTTTTGTTCTGTGCACGTCAATTATGGCGAGCAATAACAAACACCGTGTCATGACGTTGATTTTAACATGATGAGAAAGTTCTCATGAGTTTTCATGAGAAGATAGTCTCATTCTCATTTAAGATAGAACACAAGGAAAAGGGTAATTTCGAGATCAAATACAAACTGTAACAAATTTTCTCGTTATTAGCAAATGCTTTGATTTATTACGAGGAAAAACGAGCTTCTGCTTTATTTCCGTACCTAGCGGAAATGATGGCACGTAACTTCACTTACTGAGGATTTCAATACCTTTTTTATCTACTTAGACTTCTTTAAAAATCAACTTCAAGGAGATAGGTTGTTGATCTAAAATATATATCATATATTTATTTTGGCTGCTAGGAATCAGTAAATGAAACAAGCGGCATGCATTAAAATTATAATTATCGTAACAATAAATAAATCTTTGTACGTTTACCTCTTAAATTCTAGTCGTGGAATTTACATTTACGAAGATCATAATAATACGATAATAAATGTTGGTTTACCGGAAAATAATTTAAATAATTTATAAGACAATCGAAACTGGGTCTGAAAGCATAAAACATAACAGGAAAAAACACAATAAATAAATTATCTTACATATCACTTAAAAATATTAAAGCCAGGTACATTTTTAATAATACATACATCTATACCTAGTAAACACAATAAATAAACAGTAATCTTAGGCATATAATAGCAGTTGATATACCATATTTATAGTTACACAACAGCCGATCGGCCTACAAAGTGACTAAGAATATATCTACATCCATTCAACGTAATAAATACAAACGTTCGTCGCACTTGCACACTAGAAAAAGTACATAGAAGAGAAAACCAGGTCGTTGAACCAGGTCGTGGGTTAAGGCTTTTGCGCTGAGTACGCCAAGCTTTGAGCTTCTAGCGATCTGCCCCATCCACCGCTTCCGCTGCTACTGTGGCCCCCGGAGCTGGGGTAGCTGCCTCCGGTATCTCCGCCGTACCCACTGGTGCCACCGTAGTCATGGCTCGATGTGTGGCTCGATGAGTGGTGAGGGTGTGCCACCACCTCGTATGTCACGTGCTTTTGCTGACCCAATAACTTCTTCAACCCGATGATAACTGAAAGCACCAACGCTAGCTTACCGATCAGCAACGCCTTTCCAGCAATCAATGCTATAGCACCAATGGCTAAAGGCATCAATGCCATCAATTTCATCGCCAAAGCTGCCATCAATGGTCCGAGAATTTTCGCAGCTTTCTTCTTCTTCCCCCTGCTCTCCTCGCTTAGGTCGCTATCATCTGTGAAGCTTGAGACTGTGTCTTCCAATGCTCGGCCGGCACTGGATACAGCATCTACGACGTCCGAACCCTTGACCTCAATTTGCAGAGAATGCGTTTCGAAGTATTGCTTGAGACGAGAAACAGGATCTAAAGCTCTAGGTGCTCCAGTTTCAACCGGAACATCGGAAGCTCGGATGACGGTAACCCCTTCAGTCAACGCGAAGTTTTCTTTCTGTCCGATCATTTTGTCGATGAATGAAAAGAAGTTGTATCTCATGCATGATGCGGAGTCCTTTTTGCTGCAGTCGGTAACGATATGGTTGTCATTGTGGCCCTGGTTTTGCGCGGGATGCGCGCACGCGACCGCGAGTACGAGTAAGAATCCGGTCCGCCACATCGCGCGCTTAGAATCAACTGTGCGCCGGCGCAAAGCGCGTCATCTTAAATACCTTCGGCACCCCTGTAGCCGTAGATTGTAAAAACTCACCAAAAACTGGACTTTCTTAGGAGTAAAAGTAAATTCCCGGTTTCGTAAGATTGCGAAAGTATGGTCATTGAGTTAAAGGTAAATTGGGTACGTGTTCTTGAAGCATGTGGTCGTATTGTTTATGTATGCGCTGGGTGGCATGACCTGTTGACACATTGGGTGGCGGAATTTAGTCCGTGGTTAATTTTGAGACATTTCAAGTTCATTAAGCACTCTGTTAAATTTCTTGAAATAAGCTTCGACTTGCGGAAATGTTTACGCAAACCAAATAAATGTTTTATAGTTGTAAAAGTGTTCTGTTAAGTATTCAAGCGTGGTAATTATTTTGGTGGTTATCTGAAGGGTCGGAAGTCAAGCGAATAATAATCAAGAAAGTTACAAAAATATGGACGTGTTACGAAATTTGTCAAGTAGAAACAATATTACTTCTCACTACGATCGTTTAAAGATTTATGTTTGGCTACAGGTTTTATTGAGAAAGATTTGTAAATCCACGTGTGAAAATAGTTTCATATTGACCACACTATGAGGCCATAGCACAAAACGATATCATAATGGTTAAATGGCCTTACCAAGTGATTCATTTACAACGATTATGGTGCTTTCTACTTTCTTGGGGTTTTTATTAGCGATTTAGGATTCTTTGTATGTGGACTTTCCAAGATTAGGAATAGACTTTTCTTGCTCGTGTTTAAATCTTTTGTAGATAATCTCTGTCTTCAAAGACCGGCCTCAATTAAGACTTTACAAACTATGGCTACAAATATTATAGTAGTTATTTTTATCTAATCTCTGTTAGGTTAGTGTGACTTGTGACCTTGATTAGTCTCACTATGTTGCTTTTAGTTGTATTTCTGCTATACCTTGTGTAATTTCTCTCAACTGTTAACTTTATCCCAATGTGTCGGAAAATGAATGCTTTCATTTTAATTTTAGTTTGTTTTAATCATCTTAAGGCAGATAAAAACCTCTTTTGGAAGGCGTATTATATTTTATTCCTTCCTAATTATAATTGGTTCAATCAACATAATATTAAAAACTAATTTCAGTCCACGGCTGTGCACTCATTTATTCATAAATAAAAAGCAGCTGTTTCAGATCAAGCACTATTTCAATGAAAATTGCAGTCACCCGCTGTTATGTCATCCTCCTAATAACATCAATATTTACAAACTTTTTCTCTATTTTTTATCAGTATAATATATGTATTTTTACTGAAATCTAAGTTTAAGCTTGGTAAACCGTGCCTAAGCTTTAGTTCCCCAAGTCATTTATCTGGCCTAATCTAAACTATTTAACGTGCAGCTCACTAGCTCCTAATAAAGACCGTTTTATACACCTCGGTAGATCATTACCACCGTCTATAATTTGACTCGTGTAGGAAACAGTCGTGATCTAGAACTTATTTTCTCTCATTTCTTCGTTTATGTTACACTAATGTTTGTTTTCTTTTTCTTCGACATTGACATGGTTTATATTTTAGTTTTGTTTTGTAGCGTTACATAAAATCTTTGATCGTGATTTTTATGTGGCTTGGGTATCTTATTGGAAGTAAGAAGAACTTTGGTGTGCAAAGGTTTTTTTTTATACGACGAAAATAAACAGCAGGTTCTCATGTTGCATGAGCTCACCGAAGCGAGACAGTATTTGAATTTATTTCTCTGTTTCAGCTTGAAAAGTTGTCCATATGATTGTTTTTGACGACCGATGTTGCGCGTCGGACGAAGGTCCACCTGCGACGCAGGACAAAATGTTTGTACGATCTGCAAATATTTTTTCTGGGTGTTCTAGGTATGTTATATGAATAATAAAAAATACATATCTATGTATTCAGTATAATAAGGATAGGAATGCACTGAGTCTCGAAAATTTTAAGAACAAGCCAAAAAACTGGCTCGTAGAGAAGACGTTTTATACCTACGGCGAATTTTTAAATTCTGAATAATGTGCATTCATTTTATTATTATTTAAAATCTCGTTATAAAATACATTTTATTACTATAGAAAATAAAATATAAAATATATTTTATATCAAAACGGTGAATAACCGGTCTAGCCTCAAGCGGCCGGTGGTGACTAGGGCTGCTGAGAGAGGAACATCCTGACGATGCGCGCTAAGTCCAAGACTACGTATTAATATTATTATTTTATTTTGTTATATTAAAACAATAACCTATTGTGAGGCTTTGACATATTATAAATAAATTGTTTATCAGTCATCAACTCATCACTCATCTAGTACCCATAACATAAACCCTACTTGGCTTGGGGATAGATGATGCTGTGTGGATTGTGTCCAGCGTTACCTATTTATTTTATTAAAATATTATTAATATGAAATTAAAGATAAAGAATAACAACTTCAAAAAGTTAGACTGCATTGCTTATGGCTATCAACATTTCCGAATAGAAATTAAATTACAAAAATGAAAATTTCTAAAATTTCTCATTTCACGTTAGGTGCATGCATCTTTATTACACGAACGTGAATCGCGAATTTGAGAACAATATAGGCAGCAGGATATGAGACGCGACTTTTTGTCGCGCCAGATAAATTACATAAATCTATGCTTAATCTTTATGTACATATTATGCATATCAGTCATCTGTACCCTACCCATGACACAAGGTATCCTGGTCCTGTATTGTTTAGTTATTTTAAATGTCTCTATTGCATAATAAATCTTTATCCTAACTGTTTCATGTTGTAGCAACGAATCTTCATGATTGGCATAGATAGAGATTATTATAGTATTAAAAAAAAGCTGCCGGCTGAGTTAGTAAATAATAATTAAATACAATATACTAGGTATTTGATGGATTTTAAGTAATCATAGAGTAAAATAAATATCAGCATAAAGTTTGGCATCCCACATTCCGTACCCAAATATTGTGTCTATCTTTGGATGACCAAAAGTCGCATCTGCGTTTTTCTTCAAAATCCTTTCACTTTTTTATGCAAGTTCACTGACTTTACATCGCTTTAAAACTAGTAAACCATAATTTTGTTGGTGATGGCTCGTTAAATCGTGTTTTTTAATGTTCAAAGTAGCTAGGTACAGGTTGAAGCGTTGTTTAAACGCATTACTATACTGCGATGTAGAATTATGCTCTCTTCAAGATAAGAGTTATTTATGTCTTTTAGACCTTCGTGATACATCGTCATCCACTTCTTCACTTACCATAGATTAGTTGAATATACTTGAGCTCAGAGATCGCTGCAATTTATGTGTACAACCCTAAACAGAAAAGCTAAAATTAACGTGCTTCAAGATGGTTAACAATGTAGGTATATTGAAGAAAGGACAAAAACTGCAAAACGTATCAAGGAAATTAATTTTACGTTAAAAACAGCAGACTTCTTTACCTTTATTGCAGTGATTTGTAAAATTGAGTATAGTCTGTCAAATCATTGATCTCTAACAAATCGCTTATCATGCATTGTTCTAAAATTTCAATTTATTTTTCTTGCAGCATCAGGATATTTTGTTATTTAATAATCGTCATGAATAAACAAACATGCTAAATTTCAAAGTCATTATTTGTGAAGGAGGAGTTCAAATTTGGCTTACAAGAATAATACAAACATACATTCATACATCATCATCAACCTATCTTAGTCCACTAGGACATAGGCCTCCCCTAATAAGCGCCATAGCGCCCTGTCTTCAGCTTGCCGCATCCTACATTCATACACGTGATGTTAATAAAAAGCTTGTAATAATCGTAAAGGTCGTATGAACTGGTTCAATGATCGAGTGACCTAACCCAGACTCGATGCAGACAGGTGAAAAACCAGTTCTTTGTTCTGTGTGGGGCAGGTCGGGGATTACTTACAACCGCAAGAGTTATATTTCTCACACATGCGTCCACTGCTGAACTTGTATTTCCCGAGGGGGGATTTTGGCATAATCACCATGTAGGCAGGTGGATTGGTGATCACAATAAAGCAGTTAAAAATACACAGAAGAATCTTGCCTTTAATCTGGTAGATTCCTCTTACGACGTCCACGGGCTGAGTTGAGGGGACCGATTACACTGGCCACCACGGTACGCACCACATATTACCTGACATCGAATTCATTACGGATGTAAGCGGGTAAACTATTTTTTTTCATCCCGCACTCACCCTTCTTCAGGGTGAGTGCGGTTCGCGAAGCGCCTGTACCGCTGCCGTGCGCTCACTGCTCAAGGGATGAAACGTTGGTGTTCTTCCAACACAAATAAGGTTCGTAGTTAACACGCTTACATCCGTAATGAATTCGTCAAACTACGATAGTTTTTGTGACAATGAATTACTAAAATATGTCAAAAAGCATTTATTGAAAAAATTTTACTATACACTGAAGTTATTTATGACATTGAATAAGTGCGAGCTACATTTTTTACCAAATTTTTAAGTAGGTAATTTTTGACTTGTCTAAGTGCTTTATAAAAGTTTAAAGATGAAGTAAACGGCTTTACCAAGCCATCATAAGCTACCAGAATTAAAGGTGTCAATTCGGAAGGAGGCTATTTGTAACTACATACCTATAGTACTACCTAGCTTTATGGGTCATCGTCTATAGCTGAAGAAAGGCATTCTCTATTGAACGCCATTATTGAACTGTCTTCAGCCGCATCCAGCATCTGCTGCAGTCTTTCGCTGGTCCTCCCACTTGGGCGAAGGGTGTTCTACTCTACGTTTACAGAGTCGCTGTCTCCACTCAAATACACATTTACCCAGCGATTGTCATCGGTTCTTAAACCTACTTCTCCTACAACATGGAGGAGGATGCCCTCCGGGCAGGGTGACGACCTGCTAAAGACTGCAGGCAGATGACGGATGCGGCTGGCTGAAGACAGGGCGCTATGGCGCTTATTATGGGAGGCCTAGGTCCAGCATTGAACCAGCATAGGCTAAAGATGATAATGATGAATAAAACCAAGATCCACCAACAAAAACTTGATAAATGCTCGTTCACATAGCGTCAGTACCTAAATACCTACTGGGTCGATTCACTTCATTGTGACCGTGAGAGCGAGTAAAGTGCACTAGGGCGATCTATTTGCTTTTTCCACTGTCATGGTAAACAGGTCATCATGTTAGTTTTTTTGGTTAAAGTTTATGGTGTTAGGAAGTAACTACATGAGAAATTAGTAATTGTTTATCGTTTGTGGGTTTTTGTTCTGAAGGTAGATTTGAGACGGACGAAACTGAGTTTTGTTATTAGCTTTTTGCCCGCAGCTTCGGATGTGGGACTTATATTTTAAAACAAGCTGCTGCTTGCGGCATCGCACGTGCAGATCGGGCTGATTATAATTTAATTCAAGGTCCCAAAATACCTACGTCTATTCAAAATTTCAGCCTGGTCCGCTTAGTAGCTTTGGCGTAAAGAGTTTACTTCCATGGCAATAATATAAGTTTTATGTGATTGTGTCCTAATCCACATCCAGAGCCCTGAGTTTGAATTGACGATAGTATCGAGATGTCATCGGGACTCCTTATTTTTGCATAAGATTTGCGTAGAACCATGTCCGCACGATGGAAACGCTATAGACAAATGAGACCATACCAAATCCTATAGATAAATGAGACGTCACGATAACGTCTCGATACTAATAGTCAAACTGAACTCTAATTAAAACAGGGCTCTGAATAATAATGTGATTAGCCTTTGTTAAGGTTCCGTACCAAAAAGGGTGAAAACAGAACTCTATTACTAAACCTCCGCTGTCCGTCCATCCGTCCGTCCATCCGTCCATCTGTCACAGCTATCTCAAGAACCGTAAGAGATAGACAGCTGACATTTTCAAAGAAAGTGTATTTGTCTTGCCGCTATAACAACAAATAATAAAAATAAAATAAATATCCAAATTAAAGAGAGCTTCCATACAAAAAGCGTGATTTTTTTTGCTAATTTTGCTCTTCTCATTTGTCAAGGCTATCTCTTGAAAAGCAATAGGTAGACACGTGAAACTTTCTATAAATAAGTAACACTTCAACTGTAATAAAAACAAATACTAAAAATAAAATAAAATTGTAAATTTAAAGACGTCTCCAACACGTGAAAATTTGATGTTCTTTAAAAAAGTTGGCTGATTTTTAGGGTACGGAACACTTCGTGTGCGAGTCGACTCGCACTTGGCGGATTATTTATAAGCCTATCTACCTACTCGTAAATATTGTTTCTTATTGTACATTAGTGAAGTTTTAGTCTAATGTTATAATATCTGACTAGATAGTTAGGTAGGTACATACATGTCAGTGAAAGTGAGTGAGAGTCAAGATTTCATATTTATATTGGGATGAAATAATAATATTAAGTGGGTAGGTATGCAGACTCTTGCCCTCGGCTGAGACATTGCGAATTCCCTTAGAAAGTACTTGTTCATAAGGTCATGTTTGTAGTTACAGCGGTTGGCGGGGCGGAGGCTTTTGACGAGGTTCAATAAAAAAGTTTACACTATCACTTTAAATACTAATAAAGCATTTGGCATCGTTTTGAAAAATAACTACCGGTGGAAAAATATGCGCAAAATTATAAACGAAAAGGAACGAAATTTTTTAAAGACTTATTGTTAATTTGTAAATATGTGCATGTCATAATAACGAGACTTGAACTTCTAAGAAATTAAATAAAGTCGTTGCGGGTTCAAGTCCCGTCGAAGTCGATTTTTCTTTATATATAAATTAGTATTAAGTTCTTGTTTTATAAGTGTATTGAACCATCAATACACTTATTGCACCAGCAATAAAGTTATAATCTATCTATCTATCTTTTGGGATATTTTAAAATTTCTTTGTAACACCTAAAACCTAAAAAAAAAGTTTATGATTTATTATTTATTTTGCGAGTAAACTATGACTTTGTTTTATTTTATTTTATTGACCTCACAAAATCCACAGCTATCTTAAATAAAAGTAACTTAACTTAAAATATCACTTACCGTCAATATCAGGACATTGTTCGTGCTGGAAGAAAACCAATGTTTCATCTCTTAATGAAGTATTTGTCAAACAACTATAGTTTTTATAGAGAAAAAGCTTCGAGCAGGAAATCGCGGAATACCTGATCGAAGTGAAAAAGCAAGACTTGAATTTTGTTTGGAAGGTTCACTAATCAAAACTTACTCTCTGAATTTGCAGTAAGTTTTCCGTAACCTTTATTAACTATCGCGTTTTCCGACTCAATGTTTAACTGTTACTCTATTCTCACTATTTGTTATTAACTCTATTTGTTACTGTAAAAAAAGAGTCGGAAAACGCGTTAAATAATAATTATATGTTTCTAAGGTTTTAAGAAACCGCAAACTCTACCCGCTCATACCCTAGCCAAGCCTCAACTAACAATATCTGATAAAAATGATGATAACAACACAACCTTACGATTGTTAGAAAGTTTTTTTGTGAAAATTCACACGTTTTTAAAGTTTCCTATCTTAACAATTTAATCGTGATGATGAAATTGTGAGATTTAATAGAAATTACATGTTATGAAAATATCAGTTTATCGCTCTACTTTTGTTGATGTTCAAAGGAAGTACAAGCTTCATTGTTTATGCCATGCACACAATGTCCACTGATGAACATGCCTCCCCTAAAAGAGGGGGGTTTTGACAAAATCACCACGCTTGGCAGGCTGATTGGTCGCAGTGGGAGGTGTTAAAAATACACAGAACGAAGCTGCTGCCCTTCCACTGGTAGGTTCCCTTAGTCGACTCTTACGAGTACCACGGGGTGAGTTGGTGAACCGCAACGACCACAATTCCTTTACTTATCATAATATAAGTATTTACAGCATAATTCGTTTTTTTTTTATTACCAGACATCAATTCCAATGCCGGATACTGACCGGTGTTGCGGGGCGTAAAATGTAACATTCGCAGCGAGCATGATACGTTACGCCGCGTGCCGTGTGCTACGATCCGTCGAGACTGATCGACAAGCAACGAGTTGCTCGTTGCGAGCGCCTTCTTTCCGCGTACTGACTGCACGAACGCTCGCTGTGTAACACGATACATTACGCACCCACATTAAGACTCCAGTATCCATGCAAAGCAAAGACGACAACGCTACGTCCAGCATTATTACGATATTGGTTTCTGCCGGCAGCTTCGCACGCGTTGTTACTGTGGAAAAGTTCACAGGTTATTTCTATCCTAAGGGAACTTGTTCATGGAATAAAATGTAGCTGATGTTTTATGATGGTCTACTAGACTAGACCTACATTTATACAAAATTATATTAGCCCGATCTGTTCATTAATTTTGTCCTGAAGAGATAAGTAACATTTATCCACCCATCTCAATATATCAATTATCTTGGATAATTAAAGTTCTCTAAGGTAATCAATTATCTTAAAGATCTTGTGTCTTGATAAACCTTATTTAAGATTCTACTTACTAGAAAACATGATATCTTTTTGAGAATAAACGTTATCTGACTATCTATCCATACAAACTTATGCATTTTTAATTTGATTTTATCCAATAGAAATAGAGTCAACTTCAACTTCTTGTCTGATGGCTCAGCGTCTGGTTATTCAATCTTCGAAATTTTGATGGCGGATAGAACAAACGAACTAACATTGTACTTCACATTCACATGTCATTTTGTAAGTTCTATGCAAGTATATACGTTTTTCTTTTTCTTTTTTTACACTCAATTTGTAAGTCCCTGACCATAATTCACACATTAACTTCGACTCTCTAAATTCAAAGAGTAAAAGTGATGCAATTATATTTTTGTGTCCCACAATTTTTCAGTACAATAGGAATATGATTCTCTATTGTTCGTTTTTGCCCAGTTTTTGCTCGTTATGGAGTGACAGTGGAAGAAAATTATTGACGTTTGAAATGTCTTCTCACGATTATAGTATAACATTCATTTGTAGTTATTGTGATTTGAGCTCAGAGGGAAAATGGTAGGTACAGAGCGCTTTATGGGTACGTTACAATTTGTTAAGTATCAAATGCGAGTAGCAAGTATTAGTAATCAGTAATAAATATAAATCGTCCGTTTGCAAATCTGGATAGTAACAGTTTTGTATTGAAACTAAGCGTGTAATATTTTGCTTAGGTGCTTTGACGTCACGAGTGTAATTTAGCGATGTAAAACCTCACTAAATTACACAATTACCTTTTTTGGTGGTGTTTGAACAGTAAATTATTGAACAACAAGGCATTTCGTTGGTATATCCTTACGTTTCACGTGGAAACCGGTCGGGAGCGGACTGAATTTCGCGGCGAGCAAAAAGGCTCTTCAGCCCCTCTTTTCAGCACGCAAGGTAAACTTTTTGCTTCTACATAATTATCTATATTTATATTTCTTGATAACCTATACGCTGGTTTTACCAATAACTGAACACTAACAAAGTGTAAATTGGGCTTTACTACGGAGCCACACTTCACATACAAAAGAGCATCAAAATGATTAAATTATACAATGGAGAATCCATACTTTATTATTATAGAGGTAAATTCAAAAGTAACTCTATCTGTCTGTCTTTCCGTTACCTTTTCACGCCTAAACAGCTGAAGGGATCTTAATGAAATTTGGCAGGGAGGTAGACGGTATCCCAGGGATGGACATAGGCTACTTTTTATCGTGGTAAAGTGCGTGCGAAGCTGCGGGGCTAGCAGATTTGGTTGTCAAACTACGCCGAGATCTCCAGTACTCACGGGATCCCTGTGGTAAAAAAACTCAAATTACATAAAATTCAATATTTTTCTTTGGTTTTTGTAAGTGAAATTACGATTGCGAAAAAAATATACTATAAAAAAACTCATAAATAAAATTCAACATTTTTTCTTTGGTTCCTTGAAAGTGAAAACACGATTGCGAAACATAAATACAATAAAAAAAATCATAAAAGTGCACTGTTTCGCACATAACTTGGCCGAGCGAGATCTCAGCTTAGGCAAGAAAAGGTAACAGACTGACAGACAGATAGACAGACATATAAACAGACAAATAGACAGACATATATTTGTAAATGAATATTAGCACGCCAAGCCCCTGTAAAACATATGTTTTTGGTCGGCAGGTAGAAAAAGCCTCGATATTAAGCCAACCCTTGTACCTTAGTGCAATAAAGTGTTCTAATAAATAAATAGAAATACAGACAGATGGAGATAGATAGATAAATAATACTTTATTGCACACTTAACTTAGAAATAATTTACAAAATAATAATTAAGGAATAAGCGACAATTGGCGGTCTTATCGCTCAACATACAGATAGATATACAGATACACAGACAAATAGACAAACATACAGATAGACAGACATACAGACAGACAGACAGATAGATAGACATATAGACAGATATACAGATAACGGGTAACAACACATACAAAAACGTATATAACTTATAATTACTTAAATGTAACCCTTAACTTTAAATTGTGCCATTTTATTTTTTTAATAAACTTTACTTTACTTTAGATAATATAGAGGTAGACAGAGTAACTTTCGAATTTCTAAAGTTAGTATGGAATGATGAGTGTTGTGTTTTTTAATTTATTATTAGTGTAATAGTGTGATGTGTTTTCTTTTTTAATTTTATTTTATTGCTATAGGTAAGTACCTATAGCAATAAAATAAAATTACTATAAAAGAGAGACAAGTGTCTAGGCAGGAATGGGCAGGACAAGCCTGAGCAAAGTTCCGGGCACGTGTCCGATTCGAAGTAAATCTCTGACTTTCCACGTTTCAAGCTCATTATGGCAGAGCCGGGTCGCATCCTAGAACTCGTTACTGCTAGCGACAGATGGATGGTGGTGATGCTTTAAGTTTTCTCTTTAGGAGATTAACCCTTATATCGTTAGTTCTAAAATCAACAACTCAGAGGGAAAATTTTACAACGCTCCCTTTGGAGCAAACAGATGGAGACCCGTCGTAAAACCAATGTGCTTCAAACATTTCATTGAATTCTTCAGAAAAAAAGTCTGTGTAAAAATATTCGTTGTTGTTTCCATAGTATATGTCCAATTAATAAAAAAAGGTTGTCGCAGAGCAGGACCGCACCGATGATACCGCACAGCAATAAATGTGCTTTATTTCCTTTAGACCTTTCAGGACTCTTGGACACGTCACAAAATTCAAATTACATAAGTAAAACTAGAAAATAAAGTCACTTTTTAACAAGATACTACAAAAGTAAATTACAAGGGGTAATGAAATCCCTAGTTTTCAAAAATTAATTACAATCAAAATATAGCCAGCGGAAAATAAAACCGGAGAGATGTTGACAGCGTAACCGGATTTACGATGTACAGACAACAGAATAAATTTAATAATTGTTATTTTACTATAACAACTATCGTGGTTTGGCAAATTCATTACGGGTGTAAGCGAGTTAACTACGAACCTTATTTGTCACCCTGATGAAGTCCCTCGTTAAGGGATTAAACGTTGGTGTTCTTCCAACACAAATAAGGTAATTTCATTTAATTTATGTACATAGGTTGGTAGCTTAAGATCTAATTATAGCCAAAGTTAGTACATACACCCTGTTGGGCACTGCAGTTTCGTACTTAAACCGGTTCGTTATTAAACTTCTTACATTCGCAATGAATATAATTGTTATTTTTGAATTAATAGAGAATTGTTTGATAAAGAAAAGAGTTAAGGTCAAGCTAATTAATTTTGTATAAATTCTCACGCAATCACACCCAAGTAGGTAGCAACATTACTTTATTTGTGCCCCGCTTCAAAAAATCTGAAATTCTTGCTGAACATTTTAGTTTTAACCATCATAGTCTAATGATAAGCAGAAACACAGCTATGATTACGCAAATAAACCGCCATGTGCGAGTCGACTCGCACACGAAGGGTTTCGTGCCGTAAAAATCAGGCAACTTTTTCAAAGAACATCAAATTTTCACATGTTTAGAGGCCCCTCTAAATTTTTAATTTTATTTTATTTTTAGTATTTGTTATTATTGCAGTTGAATTATTGCATTTAAGTAACACCACTTAAATGTAGAAAGTTTAATGAGTGTACCTGTTTTAGTTCAAGAGATACAGCCTTGACAAATTAGGAGCAAAAATAGCCAAAAAAATCAAGTTTGTTGTATAGGAGCCCGCTTTAATTTTGATATTTATTTTATTTTTATTATTTGTTGTTATATAAGCAAGAGAAATACACATTATATGAAAATTTCAACAGTCTACCTCTTACAGATCATGAGATATATCCACGTGGCGTGGCGGTTTGGTGGAGGTATGTTCAGCAGTAGACGTCTTGTGTGCTAATGAATCTTTATTTTATTTTATTTTTATTGTTTAACAAAATCAACAGCCCTTATATCTAAACAGTTCTAACCTTAATAACCTAACTTACGGCCAATGAGAGATTTACATTATACAAAATAAACTTACAAAATACCGACAGTCTAACATAAACAAAATACAACTTATAGAATTATTAAAAGTACAGGTAAATTAGACAAATAAGATATAATTTAACCTACCGCAATAAATTTAAATACATATATATATGTACTTGCCTAGTCTAGTGCTAGTTGACATTAAATTTTACTTAATTATATACCTACAGTACCTACTTATATACATACATATTTAAAGAAAAAGAAAAACAATCTTCATTCAAAATACCTATTATTGCATCTGCAATAAGGTATTTTCTACACTTACGAGTTGGTGGTAGGGGCTATAAAAGGGCGTGTTACAGACATTTGTGCGAATAGGATAGTTAGGAATAGGATTACGCGTTCAGAGGACCGGGACTTTTTGAAAAGGCGAAGGCGCAAAAATCAAATTATTGTTTATTACAAGAAAACTACACAACTAATCAAGAAACTGGCTTAAAGGAAGCAAATAGTTAGTTTGTTAACCTACGAATCAAAACATAAGTAATTGCAAATAAACAGTGCACTTTCATGTATTTTTTCATATATTTTTGTTAATGGGTTTTATTTAACAGGAACTAAAAAAATTATGTTGAATTTTAAGCAATTGAAGTTTTTCACGTCGGGGTCCCATGAGTACTGAGATAAAAGAATATTTAGAACTAGATAACAAAAGACAGATAAAAACACAGTTGAACATTAGATATATAAGTATACTAACACAAGCATTGGGTTTGGTAATGAGTAGTCCACTCAGCAAGCAGACGAGCGCGTGTGTGCAGGTCTAACAAGTACTCAGCTTGTTGCTCTTAACATAAAAATCTAGGGTAATTTGTAAAAGAGGTTTTCAGTCAGAACCAGATATAATCTAGGTCCAGCTTAATTAACAAGTCAGCTGGGCTGCCCTCTTAAACATAATATAGACATTGCTTTATTTTCTGTCCGTACCTCTTCTGGCCTTGTTCTTGTAGAAACGCGGTCTAGTTCACTTCTAAAACTGCGACATCTAGATTATGTAGACTTGTCACGCATATAACTAGAAAAAATGTTATTTAACTTTCAATTTTATTTACATGTTGTTTGATGTAGGTTTTTCTTATTAAACGAAGTAATTTTAGATGAAATTATGAAATACAACACATGTGTCATTATGATTTTTTGTATCGGCCCATTTTAAAATTTTCTCTATGTTGATATATAATAGATTCAGGCGTTACTTTGCAGAAATCCATTGTAAATATAAGGATGAAAGATATTTAGTAACAATTTCGCGAAAAAGAGTATTGTGGTGTCCTGATGATGTCTCGTGAAGGGACGAAACTAGTTGACGACTTGCTTTGATAGATGTTCCTTCATTTTGTTCATAGTTCATTTATTTTATTGATAACATATTGGTTACAGGTCAAATAATATTGTGGTTGGTGTGGTCTACACGGACTACTTTTTGTTAGATCTTATTGGAGAAGGTTTTTTCGCGGAATTGTTACGAAATACCTTTCATCCTTATATTTTTCTCTATGTTGGACAAAAGCCTCTCCCAAATCCTTTCACTCAATGTGAGATAAATCAAGTAGGTAAGTTTCATGAACATGATTTTTTTTTAAATTAAATGTAGCATTTTACTATATTGTTATGTACTTCACTAAGTTAGGACGTACTTACCTATTTTCTTCCTTCGGATTAAAACTGGCAGATTTAAAAAACATTTTTTTTAAAAGCAATAAAACGACTAGAATAGAGAAAAATTACGTCAGTTTGTCGTCGAATGCGTACATTAATTGAAATTAATTCCTTGACCTTTAATAATGTACGCAATGTATGACGATGCGATGTCATTATTGTCTATTGAAGAGAACATCTATTTAAGAGAACAATCCGCGTGCTTGGACTACAGACCGCGAATAAATTGAATCACACTACATTAACAGAATACATACTATCACTTGTTTTCAACAGCATTTAGTTCACCGATTTAAAGCCAATTGATCGATTTAAAAACAAATCATACCTAGGTGAATTCATTCATGGAAGATGCGTTTTCGAAAAATCTTATAAAACCATTGTTTTTACAATTCTGTTTTGATCAGGTTTTTTTGTTCAGAACTGGTTCCGGTCAAGGAATTTTATTAACAGATTTGAAAAGAGAGAACGTTCATAATTTGGTTGTATTTTTTGTTTGTTAGTTACATAATATCTTGATCTTAGCCACAAATGATATCCGGTTTTGATGATTCTCTTGCTTTTGTAAAGATAAATTATCCCCAAGGTGATTTAAAAGTTTTATTTCCGAGAGGTTACTAGTTCTCCCTTAAACTTAAAACACCGTGCAACAAAATAATATAATTCAGGTTTTATGTATTTAAATGAAAAAAATTTTTTTGTTTGTTCTTTGAGTCCTTCTAATATTGCCTGTCGGTAATTTCAAAAGTTAATTAATTAGGTACTAATTCAAGATTTACCGATGTTACAAAATAGAGATGTTTATAAAGTTATTTATGTTCATAAAATTAAGTTTACTGTGCTTTACTTGTTTGGCACTGTGTGTTTGCGTAGATTACGAGGGTAGTCATAGGCGCTACCGCCTGGTGAGCGCGACATCTTGTGGCTGAACAAAGAACTACCATGCCCTAGAAGTTTAAAGTACAACGCACAGAGGGCGCCTGCGTAACCCTTTATTGTGCGTCACGACACGCACTTACGATTTGACGATCGATTTGGCACGGTGGGCGAAGGTCCGCCTGCGACGCAGAAGGTTGCGGGTTCGAATCCCGTCTTGGGACAAATGTTTGTACGATCTGCAAATATTTGTTCCGGGTGTTTTCTATATATAACAAAAAATATCTATCTATGTTATGTATTGTATTAAGTTTATCAGTCTTCTAGTACCCATAACACAAGCTCTTCTTACTTTGGGGCTAGATGATGCTGTGTGGATTGTCCAGCATTATTTATTTATTTATACTTATACTTAGCCGGTTTTTATTAATTCCGTTCTAGACTACGACCTAACCTACGGCATTATAAATAAGCTAAGAAAATTTGACTTTTACGCGTAATATAGTGGAGAGTCTTTCTGTGATTTTTTTTTTTTTGCTTATGTTAATACGATTCCACAAAGACACTGTGGAATCGTAGCTCAACTCAAACGTAGTATCTACCTTTTTCATGACTTTTTCATCGAAAGTCTAAGTTAGCTAGTTTTGATAAAAATATATGCCGCCATTACGATGGCTCAAAGTAAATCGTCATGACGCTGGTTTACCAATATCTGTGTGTTAAATATTGCTATTATTTTGCTATAAATTTTACTTTAATAATTATCACTGAGCTTTTGCCTGTCTACTTTTGTATGAGTATATACATATGTATATGCCACCTAGCGGCGGCACACGGAACTCCACAATACTCTAGTTAGTGAAAGCACGGAATGAAATACGAGTAGAGTAGGAATAGGAGTAGGTACTTACCTACCTTCTTCAAAGTTTAAACCTTTCTCCATGAATGTTGTAAAAGTATCGAACAGAACGCACAGAGGGCGTTGTTCTCTGAAGTTTTTACATGATTACCTTGTATCCTACTTATAAGGCAATAATAGGCATAGATTTAAATCTATTTAGGTTTTTATGAAGAGTGGTAATAATAATGGTCCACGTGGCCTATTTTATCACAATCCAAGTTTCAACTTCAACTTCTTTATTTTGGCGCCGCTAAGACTCCACAATCCAAGTTTCGTTTGTTGCAAAGATTTCTTTCGTCGAATGCCTAACTTTTAAAACAAACAAATGACACTCATGGAATTTAACTTCAAACTGCTTTTAATTTGTTGTTGGCTCTATCCTGGGTGTCTGGAACCGATTTAGGTAGGTAATACCTAACAATCTAATTATTTATCCGATTGTTTTCAAACAATCGAATAAATTCTTGGCTGAGAAAAAAATTCATTGGTTTTGTATATAGAGAATATTCCCGAGGTGGTCCCATGTAAACATTCCCGAGGGATTACTAATTTCTCCCGTTAAACCTAAAAAGCAGTGTAAATTATACTAAATAGGAATTTTAACTCTGATTTAGTTTTTGTAAAAAACATCAAATAAGGTCATGATGTTTTTAGCCTAAATAAAATTAAACTGTATAAAATACAAAAACAAATTGCAGTTATTTTCACAGGAAATTCAGAAAAGCCTACGATAAATATTATCAAAACCAATTAGCAGTCCAATCAATCATCATGAATAAATTATAAGCGAAAACGAAGTTACCTAACTTTGCCAGATTTTTTAGAGCCCCTTTAAATCACCGAATTACAAAGAAATGACGCAATTAATTACGAAATGAATTGGGAATAATTTGAAGCGTTCACGTCTAATTAGGTTTCTATGAATAATTGATTTATTTGAGTATTCTGCTTCAGAATACTCAGAAAAAATCAATCATTCCCACCTCGTTCCTTAAACCTTATTTCTTATAATAAGTGCATATTTTTTTATCTTTTAAATATAAAGTTATTTAAATCTGAAATCTCACAACCTTTTGCGAGGTGGGTCGGTCCATACCTAAACGTCAATAGATGTGGCTCGCACAGAATCGTGGTGGATGGCTCTAACTTCGGGAGGATTATTCCCGCTTTCCACCACCGAGATATATTTGACCCACAGGGCACACAGGTGTTTTTTTTAAATAAAAACGCGCCGTTGTACCCAACTGAGGGGCAATTGGCACGTGATATCTCGGTGGTAGACAACGGAAAAACTCCTTTCGAGAGGGAGTTATACGCTTAATACCACAGCAGTGGATAAAATTCGTCTGCAGACGATGATCATTAGAATAAGTATTATTCTGAAGGTGCGAATTCCCTTCAAATTGTTTGACTTTGTTTTCGTTAACAGAAATCAATGGCTTGGTCTAAAATCCCCAGCGAAGGGGATTCTTAGAGTTTTTGTCCAAAAATCCCCTTAGAATTTCATTTTAGTGGCGTTATTAGACAGGAAAATCTAAAAATCCCCTTTACCACACAACAATTTTTTTTTACTAGTTTCTGGCGGAGCGCATCAGCATTGCTATACAGCGGGGCAATGCAGCCAGTGTCTTGGGGACGCTTCCGACTGATATGGATTAGTTGAGCTACCTGTAGATTTTTTGTAACAGTCTGCAGTTAGGTTAATTGTTTCAATTGTACATACTACTTCTAATTTGTTTTTAATATTGAATTGTAATTTTTCTTTGTCAATAAAGACTATACTAATTTAGTATGTAATCACAAAGTCTTTATTTATTTTTATACATCTACCTAATCAATTACCATGCCCTCGTACAACGTTTACTTCTTTAGGATTACTGAGACGAGTAAAATTTTAAACATAATTATTAACAAATCACAAAATATAAAGTGTTGATTAATTTCACTTCAATTTGTAATGTATGGTAAGATGGTAGTCCCCCATAATCTATAGTCGTTACCTTAACTCTTATAATATTACCCTCATGATGCCTCAAAAATTCTTATTTTGGAATAGTCTGATGCAATGGAAAAACAAAACCTTGCACGATGCTTTGCCGCAGTGTGGATGGAAAACTCTTTAACTTTGCTTGTAACCTTTCATGAGTACGTATGTACAGCATTATTTTTATGCATAAAATATTTTTATTTGCTTCAAAAACAATGATATTACAGTCAATTAGGCACTTAATAGAAAGAGTTAACATTAAATTACCATTTTAAGATACATTATTATTACGGCCTATTAAACCGAAAAAAAGTTATTGTTGAGCTTAGAGACTACGATTTTACCGATGGATCTCACACTAGGCCGAGCCTGTGTCGTAAGGTTCAAGCTGATGATTCTCACAAAAAACGAGAAGGTACTTTGTCACGGTATGAATGTACAACACTTTGTCCTGCAATCTTAAATTATCTTATCTAGTAGCTATAAATAATAACTACTAGATAAGATAATTTTGATCAAAGAAGATTAAAATAAAACAATTCATTCATTATTTCTTAGATTTGTCAAAACTCTACACCGCCAACGCATGATGTCCTAGCCGAATTTCTGCTATGGTGGCCGGTCTCAACGGAGATTAGCCATGTGCGCAGGACATATTACTTAAAGTGCACAAGTGTGTGCGTAAACACACTCTCTATTCCCTTAACCTCATAACCGTATGGGACAGCAGGACGACCCGACTGGAGAGAGGTCAAGCGTGCGCAACGAGGCACGGGGTATAAATTTTTTTAGAAGAAGGTTTTGTCGCTTAGCGACAACATCGTCCCGAGGCACGGGGTGTAACGCCGCTAACATTCTGATTCCGGGCTGCTACTGTGACTGACTCTTTAGTCTAGCGGTCGCGTGTTCAACCGCTGATAATGAAGATCCGGGTTCAAATCCCGGGTGGGGCAATAATATTTACTATTTGTCCACTAACGCAGTTGATTGGAGGAGAGTGATGGAGATCGCGAAGACGGTACCTCGAGCTCGTATTAGATGCTCTCACCTTTTACGAGGAAGTTTCTGAGTTCTGTTTAATTAACGTCTGTCAGGAAGGATAAAGAGGGCAAAAACAACAGCTTATAATAATGGTTAAATTATTTAATTTATAAAATAGAAATAAATTATTAATTTACTTACAATTAAATAATTATAATTATCTGCTAAGTCGAAGCGAGAGGAATGCCTTTATACTGACAAATATGACAACACCATAGGTAATCGAATTATAATCTTTTTAAATTTTACATGAATGAACAACATCATAAACAAAGGTATTTTTTCACTACAAAAAGGTTAAAGTGATCTTAATTAAATTTGGCATGGAGATAGATATCGGATATGGAGATCTTATCCCGGAAAAGTCCGTGCGAAGCGGGAAGAAGCTAGAACTCAATTAAATGGATTTTTGTCTTCATATTATTAGGCATAACATATGGTTGTAGGTAACATAGATCCCTACTCTTTCTAGGAGTTCCTAGCATACTCCGACCACCCCTGATAAGGTAACGGCGTCTCCAACTCCCGTCTCCTCCTGTGGTGTCCATGATGACCAGCGTAGATGACTTGGTGATCGTCGTGGTCATCGTGAGAGGTCAGCTTCTTTACTCCGACGATGCCGGATAGAAGAAGAGCTAGAGCTGATACTGCTAGTGCCTGTGGAAGAAATATTTTTTTAATAAAACGACGCTTCTGTAAGTTGCTTCCCGTGCGTTTTTATGGGTTAAAATAGGATTTTTTAAAATAAATATTCTGCTAGCTGCCTACTGAAAGCTTTTTCTTCATCATCATCAGCATATCTGCCCTGCTTAAGGAGAGTGCAGTAACTCAATAAAACATTATCTGGTATAAACGCGGTTAAAAAAAATATAATGGTTTTCTTATTACTCTGAAAACAAACCAGCTATAACATGGAAGGCGTCAAAAGAAAGGGAAAAATATCCAAAATACGTAAAGATAATAAATACGTAAAGTACCTGAGTACAATAATTACTGCATTTATCGTTAGTAAAATTAGTTACTATAGTTTTTCATTGAGTGACACAGCTTTCAAATAATTTATTTTTTAAACGCAAGTGCAGTAGCTAAATAGGTACTGCAGATTATACGTATCTACTGATTTACATTTGTCTTCAGTCTGATGACATCTTAAATTCGTTTATGTTTTTACAATAACTAAAATAATATTTCTGATGCCTGAATATTTTTACTCTTTCTCCAAGTACGAGTATTACGGGACTTATTAATAATTCTTCGATAATGTAATTGGATTTGTCCGTGTTATTCAAAGTTAAATAAATAAATTCAATTCAAATTCGGAAATAAAAATGTCTGGGACTTAATACGTGTATTTTTTGGTAATGCGAAACAATGCCCAAAATTGCTCAACAATTGCCGAAGATATTGAAAAACATACTACATAAAAAAAAGCTCTAATGTATTCAGTTAAAGGTCATCTAGTACCCATAGCACAAGTTCTGCTTAGCTTGGGGATAGATGATGCTGTGCGAGTTGTCCAGCACTTATTTATATAATTAGTTAGAAAAATATAAAGTTTATAAAAAAATTGAGTTTAAAACTAACTTTTCCTTACTCTGACCAATCCCAACCGGCAAAAATAAACGACTCTTAGCTATTCCATAAAGTTATGAGTGGATTTTAGATACATAGATAGAATATTCTTTATTGCACAAAAGTTGTACATAGGCGAACATAATGCTAGCTTTCTCTACCTGCTAACCTTTGGGTAGTGTTGACAACAATTTAGTAGGTAGTGCTAGATAACAAAAATTATTAATTACAAGAAACAAAGGAAAATACAATCAATAAATCGTGACATTAACATACCTAAAAAAAAATATAATAATAATAGGTACTCACATTAATACATATATGTATAATGTTACTATATTATATTATACCTAAATATACATACATGAATAATAAAATATATAACAGAGATTTTAGGTAAGAGGATAAAAACTGTAAATCAGTGCTGAGACGTATCAATATCGGACAGTATCCTATAAACTTCTAGAAAAGATTAGGCGTGACTTGTGTCACTCGATCTCGAAATACATAAAATCCCGATTCATAAAAAGCGCACGATCAACGCATCAGTATACAGTTTTCTCTTCACGGATTCTGAGCATACAGGCCTGGCATAATTACTCACTTTTCCCAATTAGAAGTATGCGAGTATGTGTTGCGGGGATTTTGTTTGGTACGAGCGGGCAACACTGGATTCAATAAATAGGTAAAACTGGACATTTCTCATCCCTTAAAGCAGAGCCTGATATGTATAATTAATAATTATTGTGAAAAGTATCTGAATGTGAATTAGCTAATCTGTGACATAAGTATTTAAACTGCATTTAGCTATAATTAGAACATAACCAGATGTACCATATCGGCAATAAAATAAATAAAATGATGTGTTATGGGAATATCATCCAGAAGTCCTATGTATTATATCCGAACGGTTGGTGATACCTAATCCAGTGGTCCGGTGTCCCCGTGTGGACACCGGACCATTGGTGGTGAAGTTTCCTCGTCAGCATATATACATTCACTGCGTCCTACCCGTCATGAACTACGGAGCTGAGACGTGGACACTCACGGTAGGGCTGGTCCAACAGTTCGAAGACGCTTAGCGAGCTATGGAATGAGCTATGCTCAGAGTTTCTCTAAAGGATAGGATTCGTAACGAATACATCCGACAGAGATCAAAACTTATTGACATAGCTGAAAGAATGAGCAAGCTGAAGTGGCAGTGATGATTTAGAGATAAGTTAGTTTCTCGTGTACGCCAACCACTAAGATTACGATTTTATAGATTCTCGCTTCTCGATCATTCGAAAATGTTAACAAGGATAAATAAAACAAACTTTATTGGTCATTTTTATTACTGAGATTTGTAGATTTAATAATAATAAATACGTTAGACAGGAGTAATGAAAAAAAACTTTTGTAATCAATTTTGATCTCGAAACAAAAAGTAAAAGTTTGCAAGTATTTACATCATCAGTATCAGTTAGGTATCTAGCAGTACCTACCTAGATGCTAATGATGATTTGTGGATTGTCCAGCATTTTTGTTTATAAGTGTAATGATAAGCATAAACTTAAAAGAGGTAGGTCATAAAATTATATACGAAATTATTTTATTTGCCATGAACAATTAAATTCAGCTTTTACCACACAAAAACATAACCCTCCTTGCGCGGTCGGGTAAAAATATACCTAAGATACTGAAAGAGGAGTAAAAAGTGGAAAACCGTACCTGAGTAAAACGAGATAAGAGTCAAAATTCGATCACCCAATCATTATCCATCATCTTTAAGGTGTTAGGGTGACAGCAGTGTCGCTTTGATAGATAGTCAAAACGACAGCCTATGTAAAAAATGGCGACCGGGTTTTGTTTGAAAAAGTGAAGTTTTCTGCGCTCGATTTATCAGAGGACGTGGTTCGATCTCGTGATCTTAGGGAAATTTCCATAAACCTTTTTAGGGTGGGTTTCACCTTTTGACAAACTGTTTCCTTTATTTAGTTGTGTTAGATCTCAGTGAACATTTTTACTTATTAATAATTTAGAAAGAGTTTTAAGTATAGAGGAAAAACACTATCTCACCAGAAGTATAGTGTCATTCAACAATTTTATTTAAATTAAAGACAAAATTTCAGAAATTTACCATTTTCTCTGGCAATGTTACGGTTCACCGTCAAAATTAATTTACAAGAACAAAGCCATTTTGTCCGCAGTTGTATGTCTGCTATTTATGCAGGTCTCAACAGAGCCTACACATTTGCTCCCTTTAGAGTCGACCTTGGGTCCGTGGGGTACCGTGGCTGTCTGGGGTTTTAAAAAGTTATGTGAGCGTCTGGTCGAAGCGACGCGTGACCTGAGAGCTGGTGGGTATCTGGCGCTGCGCATCAGCATTGCCATACAGCGGGGCAATGCAACCAGCGTCTTGGGGACGCTTCCGACTGGTATTGATATGGATCAGTTGAGCTACGTGGTGATTGTTGGCAATAGTCTCCAGTTAGCATAATTGTTTCAATTGTAAATATTAGTTCTAAATTGTTTTTATTATTTGATTGTAATTTTCTTTTGATTTCGAAGCAAACGAATTTTTGTGTGAGTTGACAAGCTTCAGTGCTTTCACACATACAAGCGCACGTATAATAATAATAATATGAAAATGAGAGGTATATTTTGTCTCATTTTTAGGGTTTCGAAGCTCGGAAGATCGGTTTCGAAACAAATATGGCATCGCTTTTTCTGTCCTTTTTTCCGTCTTTAATATCTCAGCAACTATAGCAGCAATTAACGTGAAATTTAAAATAATAAAACATTTCGTGCGCCAGTACAGATTAAAAGAAAAATAAATAAAAATGAATGAAAAATGAATAATATATGTATAAATTTTCAGTATAAATTGTGATGTCGAAATTTTAAAAGACCTACAATATCAAGTGGGGTTTCAAATAAAAGATGTCAGTTTGTATATTTCAAAACAGTTTTTGAAATTTCTGTAGGTTTCATACTTTATGAAATATTTTGTTTAAGGTCAAAAAAATACCCATTCCCCCCTATCTCCAAAGTTTGCAGAGCGATCCATCTGAAATGTATGTAGCGTTTGTAAATATGGATCTATATCTTACAGGAAAAATATAGAGAAGTCTGTAAGTAGACCACTTTTTGAAAAATGGTCAAAAAGGAGGGGGGATAATTTTCAAAAGGGGGAGCTTCCTCACCGAGGTGGGTATCAAATAAAAGATATCGGTTTATACATCTCAAAACAGTTTTTGAAATTTCTGTAGGTTTCATACTTTTTTAAGATATTTTGAAAAAAGTCGAGAAATTACCCATTCCCCGCCCCCTATCTCCGAAGTTTGCAGAGCGATCCATCTGAAAAGTATGTAGCTTTTGTAGATATGGAGCTATATTTTACAGGAAAATATAGAGAAGTCTGTCAATAGAACACTTTTTGAAAAATTGTCAAAAAAGGGGGAGATAATTTTCAAAAATTTCTGCACGTTTTGTTTTTTGAAATATTTTGAAAAAAGACGAAAACTTTACTATTACCATCTACACTGTATACCTACTCCGAAGTTTGCAAATCGATACATCTGAAGTCTGAAAACCTTTAATTTTTTGGTATTCATCAAATAGCAAGTCTCAAAGTACCTAGTACATATTGGTATACTTGACAATCGTTCGAAACCCTCGGCGCGCGAGTCACACTCGCACTTGACGGATCTTGTTATTGCTACATCTCCCTCGTTTGTGTTTACCATATTTTATGGTCTATATTAATATTGAAAGTATAGTGCATCAGGGATGTTCGCGGAGGCGCGCACGGACGGCTTTCATGCGATTATTCGCAAGAAAGTTGCCTCCCTTATCCAGCGTGCGCGAGCCAGCAGCAACGGCATCCTGAAGATGATTGTAGCACGGACATACTGCCCCATTCAAAACAGGTGGATGCAGATACTTATGGGCACCATCTGATCCTTATGTAAATTGTCAAATTCTAATTCTAATTCTATTTTAATTTTAATTTTTTTGTTTTTATGTGACATTTTATATAATTCTTTTCATAATGTTATGTATAGTTTTAAGTTTGTTTTTAATAATATTGTATGGATAAATTTAATCTGAAATAAATGAATAATAATAATAGTGGATAATGTGTAATAATATCAGATAATGTGTAATTCTCTTGCCGCTGTAACAACTTAAAATAAAAATAAAATACATATCCAAATTAAAGGGGGCTTCCATACAAAAAACTTGTTTTTTTTTGGCTAACTTTGCTCTTGATTTGCTTTTTTTCTTTTCTCTTGAATCTTATGTAGAGGTAGACATATGAAACTTTCGATTGTCATAACAACAAATACTAAAAATATAATAAACTTGAAAATTTAAAGGGGTCCCCAAACAAGTGAAAATTTTATGTTCGTTGAAAAAGTTGCTTTTTACGGTACCCTCCGTGTGCGAGTCGACTCGCACCTGGCGGTTTATTTTATGTTATGTACATTTCCCTAGCTATCTCGTGCGATAACAGTGGATAGGTGCCTACTTTCGTAAAAATGTAGGCTCGTATAAAAAAAACTAAAATACGAAAAATTCGCTATGCGTGCCCCGGTCTCCTCAGCTCATATAAGGCTTTTAATTTTCGTTACAAGAACGTTATTGGCAATAAAGACTTTAATCAAATAATTAATATTTTTGCTCATAACACACAAAACGGTTATTAAACTAATAAGAGTATAGCTGAAGCACATTATTAATGTACGTTATTTGATAAGGTCTCAAGCGTATGCTATTTTAGATTGTTCTTAACCAATAGTAATTACCTAGCTTTTGTCTTTGCCCAGAGGTGGGAGAACCTAGGTTATCAAAAATGAACGTTTAGGATCTCGGTAAAGGGTATGTCTGTAAAACTCATTTAACGATCCTAGCTAGTGGCGCTGTGGGTTCACCCGCGACGCGGTAGATTGCGGGTTGATCCCCGCTTCGGACAAATTAATAATGCTGCGCCATTCACTCAGCATCATCTAGGCCCAAGCTTAGCAGTCCCGAGGCGGGAATCGAATCTGGAACCTCCCGTGTTGCAGGCAGACCTTCGCCCGCCGCGCCACATCGTCAAAGATCATACGAAGTGTGTGATCTGCTGGTATTTGTTCCCGGTGCATAAAAGTATTATGTTTATCAGTAATCTAGAATTCTTAACACAAACAGTGCTTGCTAAGGGTTGTTGGGGCTACCCTGGTGCTGCAGCGTATACCTCATGTGTGCTGAGGCCCAGGTTTATGGCTTTCACGCCATCATCCGCAAGAAAACAGACTCGCTGTTTGACAACATGGAGCAGTACCAACAGTACCGGTTGTAGGCAGCAAGTTTGCTTTGCCCTTTATGCAGTCTTTAAACATGGTCTTAACTATAGAATCCTACGTGATATATCCAAAGAAATCAACATAATGACAGTCCATGTCAATATATTTATGAAAACTTGTTGTAGATTATATAAATATCTATCGGTTCCCTAAAAATAGCGACATACTTAATTTAAATACTAACTAAGATCACCATACACAAGATCTTTCTTGTCAAAGAAATCCTTTGTAAAAAGGCTTACTACAAAATATCAGATTATCTAGAGGATAAAAATGCTTAGGACGAGTTGGAGCAAACAACTCGAAAACTAACAACCTGAAGATAAAAGAAACCTTTACCGTTCGTTTCTTTACTTTATGTCATATATATTGAAGTGATCAAAAAATCTAAGTGATCCCTTTATTTCCTAGTTTTACATATCATGTAATTTGAATTTTATGACGTGTCCAAGAGTCCTGTAAGGTCTAAAGGAAATAAAGCACTTTGATATTTGATATTTAGACTCCTTAGGTTGGAATTCTATTAAATGACATGTAACTTTAGAGATATATATTTATGTTTTTTGAAATATATTTATATATTTATTTAATTTTTCCTTAATTTTTTGTAATGTTTAGTGTACCTACCTAAATTACATTTATGTGTAATTTATGGACAACGTCTGATTAAACAACGTTTAATTTTATTTTATTAATTGGGGCCTGATGATGCTGTGTGAATATGATGCGGTGTTAATAAGATACCGTCGCGGGTCATATGTTTGGACGATCTGCAGATATTTTTTCTGGGTCTAGGTAATCACCTGGACCCAGAAAAAATATCAGAAGCCTCTAACGACATATGTGGCCTGGGACTTAGGAGGTAGCGGGTTCGTTTCCCGTCAGTCGGGACAAATGTTAGTACAATCTGCAGATATTTGTTCCGGATCTAGTTGTTTTCTTTGTATAGCAAAAATATATATCCATTGATATAGTATATCCTCTCTACTGGCAGGGCCCGTGCGGTGTGGTCCCCCGCTACTTCTGGCGCATGCAGCATAATTTCGAAGATTTCAAATTCAAATTTGAATATTTTTTAGGAATCCCTACCTACCTAGTATTATCTATATATCTAGATTTGCCATAAAATTTGCATACAAACTATTTATTTATTTATTGCATCATATTATGGTAAGTACATACAATTGTCAGGACTTATTGACTATATTAAGGAATACACACAATATGTACCCATTTAGAGTGTTGCAATGGGAGACGGCCAGATACGTTAAATAATACTAATTTAATAAAATGGTATGAATGGTCCAATAAAATTAATGCGAAGATTTTAATTACAAGTCACCAAAACTATCACTTAAAAAATCATTTAGTTCGTAGTAGCATTTTTCCAAGAGCATCTCTTTTAATCTAATTTCCAAAATATTATTATTTCCTTGGCTTTTTATCTTGTCTAGTTCTAGATTGATCTATTTTTAATTAACATTTTTTTACTTTTTAAATTACCACAAATAACATAATAACATAATTTCGTGATACAGGTATCACGAGATTATGTTTATATCGACATTAGCATGTAAATATTTTGAAGTTGTATAATAATATTTAAATGAGTTCTATGTAAAGTAAGAGGATTGGTTAGTCAGTTATCTAGTGCACATATCACAAGCTCTTACTTTGAGGCTAGATGCTGTGTGGAATTCCAGCATTATTTATCCGCTACATAATGAGTTATGTTAAGATACAATAGGTGTTTATTTTTACCTTCATAGTCAGGAGCCCTAGGCCCCCGATGCCGGCCGCGCCGAGAGCCTTGGCGAACATCATTCCGATGAGTGCCACGCCACCGCCGCCACCGCCTTTCCCTCTGCCGGTACCTGAAACCCGTTGAAATAGTGGTCAGCTATTTATAACCCTCAGCTGTCCACACATTGATGACGACATGATGTCCACTGCTAAACGTGCCTCCCCCACAAAAAAACTCGCAAGAAGGGTTTTGCCATTATCACGACACGCGGTACCTACACGCCAACAGCGTAATTTTTAGGGTTCCATTCTCATAAGGAAAGGTTTCCTTATTCCTTTTGAGGTCGGAGGATAGGATCACTTTGTCGTCCGTCTGTCTGTCAAGACCTTTTTCTCAGAAACGTGTGGAGTATCGAGTTGAAATTAATATCAAATACTCAAGTACAGAATTATTTAAGAACTTGTATACAATTTATATATGTACTTATAAAATTTGCATTGCCATATAGCGGGGCAATGCAGCCAGCGTCTTGGGGACGCTTCCGACTGGTATTGATATGGATCAGTTGAGCTACCTGTAGATTGTTTGCAACAGTCTGCAGTTAGCTTAATTGTTTCAATTGTAAATACTAGTTCTAATTTGTTTTTATTATTGAATTGTAATTTCCTTATAAATAGGCTTTATAAATAAATTGTATTTCTGTATTTCTGTATTTTTATAACACCTTGGAGCTGTGAAAAAAACTAAGAAACTAAATCAACAGAACCAAAAGTTACAGTTTGTGCATATTTTGACATTTCCAAGGGAATCACATGCACACAAAACGTATAAGATACTTTTCGTAGACCTAGAATCATGAAATTCAGCATGAATTGTCTTATTATAGCACAAGTAAAGATAATAATCCGAAAATCCCCAATTTTTAGTTACACTCACAATCATAATTATGTACAAGATTGTACAGAACCCTCGCTACACTCGTGACCCTAGACTGCTTTGCTAATTAATATCGACGCGATCAACAAAAAGAAGTTTCCCTCTCTTGTTAAACAAAAAATTATTTACATTTAAGCAAAAATAAAATTGAATTAAAATATAGAAAACAAAAAATTAGTACGTCGAATTTTATAAACATTTTTTAAGTTGTGAGTAGGGGGCGATCTCGTTTTGTCGACTCAGATGTATTTGTGAGTGAATCACTCGTGTACTATTTTCACATAGGCTGCATTTTGATAAGGTTTAAAAAACAAAAGAAAATTAACTAATGAGCGGCGAAAATAGTATGAGTGGAATAATTTACAGGTTCGATGTTGAAAATTTTTTTACAAACGGGTATAAATTTTCCCTGAGTGAAAAAGCCTACGTTTTATCCAGGTACGAGCCAACATTGACGACCTCTGTGGCATAGCGAGCGAAGGTCTGCCTGCGACGCAGGAGGATGTGGGTTCGATTACCGCCTCGGAGTAAATGTTCGTACGGTCTGCAGATATTTGTACCGGGTGTTCTGGGTGTTTTCTATGTAGATTAAAACATATCTATCTATGTTATAATCAATTATCACTAGATAATTGATACTAACCCTTAGTAGTAGCTCTGCCTAGCTTCGGGCTATATGATGCTCGTCGGAATGTCTAGCATTATTTATTATTTATCATTAAAGCAAGTATTTAAGAAAATTATAGGTGAAATTCCACCCGTAAACTCGCTCAAAACAATGAAGAAAATATGCATAAACTAAGACTCACCATTACTCTGTTTATAGCTCTCTTCAACAACCTTCAAAGAATCCGCGAAATATTGCGTTACCCTGTCCTTTTCAATCAACTTCGGTAACTTCACCAACAGCTCATGTCCTTCCAGAAACTTCGCCATGCGATTCAGAACCGTATGATCACCGAACGATCTTCCTTCATCGTCCACATCATCTATACTATTCGATATAGGCACGCTAACTAGTTTCACACCGTCAGCAAGGTCCAAATCTCCATCCAGTATCGACGCGGATGCGTAGACACTCAGAACGGTAACAATGACCAGAATTCGATACATTTCGCCGTGGGTACAGGGACAATACGCGAGAAAGGGAGACGTGAACACCTTTATAGTGATAGCTTTCGAAAAAATAACTACGACGAGCTAGAGCAATTTCTTTGAGGCGAGTAAATAAAAATAAACCATAGTAAGCGCGAGTTGCTTTTGATTTGTGGGTTCTGCACACAAGCTCAACGAAACCATATTCTATAGATAAACTTTTTTTACTGGCAGTGGCCTTTATTTACAAAGAAAATTACAATCAAATAATAAAAATAAATTAGAACTAGTATTATTACTACAAATGAAACAATCAAGCTAACTGCAGACTGTTGCAAACAATCTACAGGTGTACATACAACTGATCTGATCACCCTACCAGTCGAAAGCGTCGATAATAGATAAATAAATAATATATACTCGTAAACTAACTTCTGGCCGCGGCCTACGCGTTTTTCCAAGATAAAAAGTTGCCTATGTCCATCCCTGAGATACCGTCCTCATTGCCCAATTTCCATTTTTCATTTCAATTTCGAAGTTCCGTTCAGCCATTTACGCGTGAAAAAGTAAGAGACAGAGACATAATTACTTTATTTTTAAAATTAGTATGGATAGTATAGGTTTACAAACCAAGTGTCAATTATTGGTGGTCTTAATCAAGTAATCAAGTGATCACCAGGACAACTTCGAGCGATCTCTACCAGACGTAAAGTTGCTGTGTGTAATGTTATGTGATTTCCGAAAAATACATCAAAAATAAAAATTTATCTTGTTTGCTATATCATAGTATTTAATTTTTAAAAGGTTGACGTTGTTGTTTAATTATATCTAAATCTAAAAGTTAATAATTTACTTACAAAAATTATGATATCACGATAAATTATCCCATTGTAAATGATTTTGAGCCAACTTATTTCTCATCTATCATACATTATTTTTAATTTACCTGCAACCTACATAGGCTGTAAGAATTTATTTACGTTCAAAACGGTGCGTTAGTCTTCTGACTCAAACACCACTCAGTACATAAGATAATGTCACGCTTGGTGGTTCCATTCTCTCACTTCAGCCACTGACCCCTAAAAGCACGGTTGCGTAGTCTTACGTTTACTTGCTTGCAGATCGTTGATGACATTTTTTGCGTTTTCTTTCTTGGAAATGCGTGAAGGTTGCTGATTCAAGTACTGCTCAAAACGTTGAGGCCAACGTGAAAAATGTTAAAATACAAACTTAACTTTTGTTGTTTTTGTGAACAAAATGATCCCGATGTAGTCCCATGAAAGTTTTACTCCTGAGGGTCATAGTAAAATTCAAAAGCGTAGTGTTTAGTGTTTAGTGTATGCAGGAAGTTGTTTTGTATTTATGTCAGACTAGTTTCTGTCCGCAGCTCCGCACGCGTTGTTTCTATGGAAACGTTTAAAATGTATTTCTTTCCCATGGGAACTGATTTATGGGATAAAACGTAGCCTATGTTTTATTCTAGGCCTTGAACTACATCTATGCATAATTTCAGCCCGATTCGTTCAGTAGTTTTTTCGTGAAGAAGTAACAAATGTCCATACATCAATCTAAACATACAAATTTTCACATTTATATATAGATAGATAGATAATACTTTTATTCATCACCTTATAAAACAGATTAAACATATTATAGGGAACAGCAATGGAACTGGCGGCCTTATCGCTTAAAATGTTTTCTTCCAGGCAACCAAATTAATGGTGAGAAAAAAAAAAGGATGGCGCTGCTTTACAACATAAATTCAAACTGTTTTTACAAACTAATACACATAATACCTACTTACTAAAATAATACACTAATACATATAACAAAATAATAATACTTTGTAACTCTAAGGGACATGCTAAATAATCTAGTGTGACGTGACATATAAAAAGTAATTGTAGACTTTCCTTTTGAAAGCGTGATGTGTGATTTATAACATTAGTGTGATTTTAGATATAGTCAAATTGCTGTTTGCCATCCTTTATCATAAGCAATTTTATAAAAATCCTCATAATATATTTGTCGCTACAAGCTTTACTCAAGGGATTTTATTATGTTTAAAACTGAGTTGAATTGAATAGTACCTATCTTTTATTATTTGGATTAAGAAATTTGAAGTGTTAAACTCAGTTATTAAAGTTTAGAACAAACTTTTCGACGTGTGGCTTTGCAAAATAAACACCGCGAACCGATAAAAAAAAACTCCCTAAATCCTTATTATATTGACTTAAAAATTTAATGTGTTAGAGAAAATACAATACAGAAAGAACTGCTGAGTATCGAGGAAGTACAAAGGGCGGCCTCATTTATTTATTTATTTATATTAGGGGATCTTTCAGCACAATATACATAATTGCGATGTGTAAAGAAACAGGTGGCTATTAACAAGTACCCACTTATAGAAACAGAATACAAATTTACAAAAACACAAAAATAATAATAACAGGCTAATACTCGCGTTCACCATAATAGATATAAACTATAGTAATAATATCTGATAACGTTCGCTCATTTATTATCTTATAGAAATTTATTGAAGAAGGAATTATTAAGTTTGTTTTTCAGACGAGAAATGCTGCCGTTGAAGAGGTTAAGATCAATTTCACTATCCAAAAGGTTAAATTTTTTCCTGGCTCTGTACAAAAAACTTTTTTGGCGGTAATTAGAAGAGCTCATAACGAGCTCATAACGATGAGGCCGCCCTTTGCACGTCGCTTATAACGATAGGCAATCTCTTCCAGGCAACTTTGAGATATAACAGAAGGTCTGTGTACTTTTAGACGTATGCTTAGTGAAAAGTCCAGTATTATATTATTTTATTTATTTCCTAAATGGATGAACCAACTTTTATTTAGTTTATTGTTTTTGAACGTGACTTTATCGAATGTGTTGATGTTGGATGAAAATCAGTGGGTGTTACAATCATAATATCTTATAAAAATACACACTTTTTGAGATAGCTAATTAAATTACACAACCAGTTATAGGTGGGCACTGCATGCTAGACAGTGGGTTATCAGCGGAACAACTAAGGCAACAATAAATGTAAACGATGCAGCAATTTCACCATCTCCAAGTAGTTAATGTCAATTTTTTGATGTCAAAGTAAACGTTTTACGTTGAATTTCACATAGTATTTACACGTAAAAAAAACTTTGCAAACTGTAAATGTCATACCGCTTTTGAGTTCAAAATAGTTCTATCTTATTCATTATACCCAAGTTTTCGAAGTAAAATTATCAGGTTTTTTTCTTATAACTTAAGCTTGTTAACGGTTTTACATTTTCAGTAGTTTTCACGGTGTTACAATTTTCAGAGAGGTATTAAATCCGTAATTAATACCTACAACGTTACACGGAACTTAAACGTTAACCTAATTACGTAATTCAGCAAGCATATAAAAAGCTGATTGTTGAATATTTTAAATTTTGATTAAGTTTTTTGACATTTTGAGTTCTAAGTAAGCATCAATCAAAAGGCTGATTTTTAAATATTTTTATTTTATGTTGTTGATAAAGCATTAATGAAACGACTGTGACTTTTAATAACTTTAAAGAACCGTGTTTCATTTTTGTTTATCTTGAGTACGTTTTGTATATGTATATGTATAATTATTATATACACGGATTTGACATAAGACAATAGATTTTTGTTCAAATTAGCAATGGGCCCAGTCAACTTAAGAAAAGTAATAAACTAAATGCATTAGACCATTCCATTTTAACAAAGGGCGGATTAATCTGCGTACTTACATAATGGAATTGAGAATGACGTTAAATCTCATGTTGTCCTGCTCAGTCATTGTCAATCCCATTCTTCAAGTAAGCAGGTGATAAATGGTATGATAAACGTGACTTAAAATTAAATGAAATTAAATTCAGTGTGGTGAAACCGTTGATAAGTTTGGTCACTATCCACTGGCATGTGTCTCTAGTGCAGGACGTGTGCCCGTCATAGTTCTATTAATGACATCACCCGTCGGGCTTTTACCAGCGTCAGTGTGGCAGCTACCCTCGAACCACGTGGCCTTATGCGAGATGATGGTAAACGACCTGACGGTATGACTCTGATTCCCTGGAAGATGGGTCGGCCTTCAATTTGGGATGCCACGTGTGTAGATTAGATACCCTAGCGCCTTCACATCTTGCAGGGACATCGCTAAGGGCCGGCTCCGCAGCAACATCAGCGGAGTCCCTCAAACAGCGAAAATACGCTAATCTTGACGGAGGTTACCTATTTGAGCCGTTTGGGTTTGAAACCCTTGGTCTTTGGGGACCTGGAGCACGCGCCATTTATAAAGATCTTACCAAATTTCTTATAGAGTTGACAGGTGATCGGAATGCTGGCTTCTATTTCGGTCAACGAATTAGCATTGCCATTCAACGTGGCAATGCTGCCAGCATTCTGGCACTCTGCCTTCTGGTGACGGCTCAGATTTTTAAGAAATAGATATCAGTGTATATATTAGTTGTAATTGTTTTATTTTTCTTTATGATAATAGTTACTTTATATCTATTTAAGTACATGCATTGACTGAATTGCTTAGATAGCCTTGGATATCTGCGCTAGGCTTGAAAAGCCTGTGATATTAGAAAACTATCCCTTATTACTTATTTCTGTTAAATAAACCGCCAAGTGCAAGTCGACTCGCTCACGAAGGGCTACGTACCGTAAAAATCAGGCAACTCTTTCAAAGAAAAAATTTCCTTAAAATTTCCAACTTTATTTTATTTTAGAGTTTGTTGTTATTACAGTTGAAGTGTTACCTATTTATAGAAAGTTTCATGTTGCTACCTATTGTAGTCCAAGAAATAAAGCCTTGACAAATTAAGAGGAAAAATATTAAAAAAAAAACACTTTTTTTGTATGGATTCCCTTTAATTTTGGTATTTATTTTATTTATATTATTTGTTGTTATAGCAGCAAGAGAAATACATATTCTCTGAAATTTTCAATTGTCTACCTCTTACGGTTCATGAGATAGAGCCCTGTGACAGATGGACGGACGGACGGACGGACAGCGGAGGCTTAGTACTAGGGTTCCGTTTTTACCCTTCGGATACCTAAAAAGATATGAAATTTAGAATTTTTGTAAATAACTTATTATACATATTATATAAATAACTTAAATGCAGTCCACTGCTGGACATACCATAGCACCCCAAACTATTATAGGCTGATGATGATGAAACTCTTCAGCTTGCCGCATCCAGCATGTGTCTCCAGTCTTTTTCAGATCGTCATCCTACGTGGTCAGACGTACTGGACGTTCTAATCTATACTATGTTTGCCGAGTCGCAGTCTCCAATCAAGAACTTATTTTTCCCAGTGGTTGTCGGTTCCTCCGAGGAACTATTTATCTAGAGACCATATCTCACGAGGAATCCTCGTGAGATATGCTATATGGATAGATAGATAGCTCTTTATAGTATCACACAAAGACAAAATACAATACAGAAAGAAATACTAAGAATTGAGGAAGTACAAAGAGCGGTCTTATTGCTATGAGCGATCTCTGGTAACCTTGGTATGGACTGGGACGATGATGAAGATCTCTAGGATAGCAGGAAGAGAATGCCCAAAATCAACAGCGAACTAAGCCGGGGCAAACAGCTAGTTGCATAAACATTACGCGAAATAACAAAACAACAAGCGGTTCAATGAATTAATATTACTTTTGCAGCAAAACTTTCGATTTTACTTACAGACTCGATAGATAATGAAAAATGAACAAAAATCAGCTTTCTATAGTAAATTACACTTTCACTCGATAGCTGACTGTTATGCTGCCGTCTCTTTCTCTCACGATTGTCTCTTGTTGTTGTTGATCTTTTGTTTTTATTTTTATAATTTTAGAATGTGCAAAATTCTATTGTTTTGTTAAGTTATTAGCAGAAAGTAGTTCATAAAACTCATACCATTCGAAAAACACGACTTTTTTAAATCAAAATACCTTTGTTTGAGCACAATCTCATCTGATGGTACGAGTAAGTGACAATGTGGCCGATGTTGGTATAATCATGAATCTCTAGGAGACACCTACTCATTTGATACGCTTTTCACTTTAGTGGGCATAATAATAAATAAATAAAATAATAATGTTTTTTTAATATTTGACTAGAAATCCGTGCTGGTTATGCAAGGTAGCAGAGCTGTTTATTCGATTTTTTTTATGGGAATAATACAATTGAATCAATGATAAATCAAATAAAAATTCTTTATTTCCATAAATACAATTTATTGTATGTACATTTATAAATGTACACTTAGAAAAGGTCAAATAATGAAATCAAACACTGCCACGGAAATAATGTGAGTAAGGTATGTATGTATATGTAAAAGAAAATAAGGGTTGTTCGTCGCTTCTTTACTTAGTCTACCTACATAGACTAAAGTGAAGAAGCAATGAAGAAACCTGTAGCCTGTTACTTGTTATTTTTTTAGTTGGAGCAAACCCGGTCACAAGCTTTTTTATCCTCTAGATAATCTGATATTTTAAAGTAAGCTTTTTTGCACAGAAAGGTTTTAGCAATTTGTTTGAATTTATTTACTGAAAATGTTTGCAACTCACTAGGAGTTTTGTTGTGTTGCCATTGCAAAGATACATTAATTTTGTTTAGTCTTTTTTGGTTTTGTTTATTTCTAGTATTAAAATTATGTTTATTTGTGTTGTATTATGTACCTACATCAGTTATCTAGCAAGCTCTGCTTAGCTTGGGGCAAGATGATGTTTTTTGTATTAAATAAAATAAATAAAATGTTTTATTTCAGAAAAAGGTTGCAAAGTAGGTACATGCTTATCATAATTACCTTAGATTAATAAATTTTATTTAGCGAACACATCTATCATAATTAAGGTAGTTACGGTATATCGGTGTGTACGTACTTCGGTTTAACCTTTGAGATCTGAGGATCAGCATACATAACTCTTACTAAATATATTTGTATGAAGATGATTAAGGCTTTTGTCTCCGATTCTTTTGCTGTCGTCTAGCATTTGTTTTTTATGATTCCGTAATACATTGTTTGCCGGAGCAGCATTTTAAAGTTTTCATTGGAAAATTTCATCGTTGCGCCATTGTTGTGCGTAAGTTTTCCTTCAAAAACTGTCAAAACGTCACGCTTACATCCCCGTTTTCGAAAACGCAGCCTATGTGTAATTGCTGTTTCCGATACAAATATAGATTTTTTGATATGACTGATTTATTTCCATATCAGTGAGGGATGCAACGGAAATTCGTGACAGTGTGGTATTTATGAATGCGTGTGTCGCGAATCGATGACCGTTACCGACGCGCGACGGTCAAAGAGTATGTTGGTCAATAGACAAGGCGAAGCCAATTTAATATTATTTTATGTGTACAATAAAGAGTACAATAATTATTATTGTATTATTCAATGCGATTTTTCTTTTAAATCCGCTATCCTTAACCAACTGAGTCTTTAGTTCAATCAAATTCCTCATTCAGTTATTTTTATTATTTCGTATTTAAATTAGGTAATGGCTACTATTTTTTACATCTTGATGTACAAATTGTAAATTATTTTTAATAGGTACTTTAAAGCATGGGCTTTAAAGGGCTTGGTCTAGAAATCCCGAAATGCGAAGGGGATTATTAGACTTTGTCCAAAAATCCCCTTAAAATCTGATACAACTGCAGAAGGGGATTATTATGAGATATGCAATTTCTTAAGAGATAAATACCTAATCGTTTTTTTTTAAAGTAATGTGCAAGTGTTGGCGAAGATACCGAGTAACAAAAATTCAACTAACTTAAGCTCGCGAACGATCCACGCTGGCTCGCTATTGTATGCAATTGGTGAGTCACCGGAGTTGAGAGGTTAAAAATTTAACCGCTAATTGCGAGTCGACTCGCACACGAAGGGTTCCGTACCGTAAAAATCAGGCAACTTTTTCAATGAACATCAAATTTTCACTTGTTCGGAGACCCCTTTGAATTTTTAGTGTTTTTTTTATTTTTCGTATGTTTTCTTATTACAGTTGAAATGTTTCTTATTTACAAAAAGTTTCATGTGCCTACCTATTGTAGTTCAAGAGATACAGCCTTGACAAATTAAGAGCAAAAATAGCCAAAAAAATCACGTTTGTTGTATGGGAGCCCCCTTTCATTTTGATATTTATTTTATAATTGTTGTTATAGCGGCAAGAGAAATACACATTATCTGAAAATTTCAACTGTCTACCTCTTACGGTTCGTGAGATATAGCCACGTGACAGACGGACGAACGGACAGACGGACAGCGGAGGCTTAGTAATAGGCTTCCGTTTTCACCCTACGGGTGCGGAACCCACAACCTGTCAAATTAAGAACGCTATATTTTTTGTAGCTCTTCAAAAAAAAAGAATCTGAACTATAACTGTTAAACTCGCCTTGCATGTAGGTAAACTTCACATTGCCTTATCTTTTCCTCCAGTCAACGCAATAGGAAATCAATTCAGTTCGTGTTTGTTTACCAGTACCTGTATCCAATCTGTTCCTTTTTAATAATTACGTGCTTCCTCCATAAGTTACAGTTGTTTGCTCGTTAATTTAGTTTGATGTCTTTATTAATGTTGACCTAGAATAAAAATAGTAGGTAGTAGGTAATATTATTAGGTAATATTATTATAATGTTAATTGATTTATTTATTTATAATTTAATTGACTAATTATATTTTTTTATTGATTTATTTATAGTAGTAGGTAATATTATTAGGTAATATTATTATAATGTTAATTGATTTATTTATTTATAATTTAAATTGATTGATTTTTCAATTGAATTGATTTATTATTTTTATTGAAATGTATTATGAAATATTATAATTGAATGTACTTACCATCGATATACTTAAGTATATTTTAAGGTGTTTGTTGTACTAGTTGACGTGTAATGATATATTTTACCAATAAATGAACCATTGAACCATTAATAAAGATAGATTAGATATATAGAAAATATTTTATTGCATACTTATGAACTATTTACAACAAGACAACATAAAACTAAGCGACGATTGGCGGTCTTATCGCTCTAGAGCTCTACCAGACAACCATGGATGGATAGGATCATAGGACAGTACAAGGGGATCTGTTTGCTTTATGTAAGTTTTGTAATATTAAAAATAAAATATCAATAATACATAGACATATACTACATACTACATATCATTATATTTCAATACATTACACATTTACATATACTGCTTATTACCTATGTATATAAGCAGTATATGTAACCCGTGGACCCGGGTATGCGTTCAGTGATAACAGGACATATTTCTCCATTACCAAAGTTTTCAAGATTGGTAGCGACTTTGCACGCCTTACCGATACTAGTACACAGCCCGGGCAGAGAATGGGAATATGATCGAACTTACTGAAGCTTTCCTTATCAGTACACTTACTTCCACTTTTGAACATGCCAAACAAGAGGATTTAATTTCAATTTCAATTTATTTCAATGTATTTATTCAATTAGAACGGTCAAACAAATCACCACTTACACTAATTAATTAATGAAATAAAGAGTTATAAATTTAAATTTCTTACAATAAAAAATGGTAAATATTTAAATACAAACTCGCTGCTGCCCACGGCTTCGCACGCGCTTTTTAAATAGTCTATGTCCTTTCCCGGGGTACCTACCATTTACCTCTGCCAAATTTCATTGATATCCATTCAGCCGTTTAGGCGTGAAAAGGTAACAGACAGACAGACAGAGCTACTTTCGAATTTATAATATTAGTATAGGTGAATCCTTATTTCCCTTGGTCACGGCATCACGCGTGAACGGCTGGGCCGATTTCGCTAATTCTTTTTTTGTTGTGTTTGTTATTGCCAGGAAAAGGTTCTTATGAAACAAAAAATTAAGAAAGTTGCGCCAAAAATTAGAAAATTTCAATATTCATAGTTAATATAGGACAACGTCTGCCGGGTCGGCTAGTTTCAATATTCATAGTTAATATAGGACAACGTCTGCCGGGTCGGCTAGTTTCAATATTCATAGTTAATATAGGACAACGTCTGCCGGGTCGGCTAGTTTCAATATTCATAGTTAATATAGGACAACGTCTGCCGGGTCGGCTAGTTTCAATATTCATAGTTAATATAGGACAACGTCTGCCGGGTCGGCTAGTTTCAAATAAAACCAAGACTGAGATTCAGATTCAATAATACAATTACAAATTACACACAATATGCATGGAGATGATATGGTCTCTCCCTTACAACGTCACAAATAGCGGTCCTGAGACGCCTTCATCCAATCGATGCACCGACGACAATGTCTTCATGTAAGGAGGTTTTGCCATAACCACACAGGCAGGCGGGTTGGGGGTGGTCAGCAGCGCCCCCTACAGAACAATTTCATTTGAACCACCGAACTGCGATCCCCAACTTGAATGCCCAGTGTGAGGATTATGGGCACTACTCCCCGTGAGATAAAAACCAATGGGGCGCTTTTTAGGGGGAGGCAGTGGACCAGTATGGGCTGTTGAGGATGATGAGGAGGCGGGTTCGTGATCACAGTGTAGGTGTTAAAAATGCTCAGAAAGAATCTGCTGCCCTGAAAATTACTTTCTTTATAATCCATGCGCTATCCTAAGTGGGGAAACCTTGTCGAAGAATTTCCGAACGCGTTTGTTTTAGTTCGAAATGGTAGCATTGTTTGAATTAAAAGCTATCAAATATCCTGATCTATAAGAAATCATTAGTATATTTAATAACAAATCGTTACTGTAATGCGTCTAAAATGGCGTCCATTTGTTATCCAGCACAAATTCTCCATAAATTATTTTGGAAAGTTATTTACTGGACACTGGATTACCAAAGAGTAATATAATCATTTAATCTAGATTTACTCTTAAATAACACCGAAAGCTGTAAAATAGCAGTCAGCTACACTTTTTATTGGCATTAGGATGGAGTACTACACCTACTCCAATTTACAACTCAGGGTGTTTAATGACACTTTTATAAATGTAACGACATTTGTAAAGATTACAAATCCACTTTTAATCAGCCGTTAACAAGCTCGTTGAAGTAGAATTAGAATAAAATTAGCGTACACCAATTAAAAGCCAGTGGCATAATTCGATACTTTAATGCAGCCCGCAGCATTACAAGAGAGGTGAATTTTTCGTATTAACCAGTCGTTAACAAGCTTTGGACTTCTAAACCAGCTAATAGTATCACAAGCAGCCAAAAGCTGGACTAGATCATTTTAAAATTCTATTTAAATGCTTTTAGTATACTTTTACGCCATTATAAAATCATATCATCAGCTATGCTGTTTAACAAATATTATAATTTATTTTTTGTAAAAAGACACAGTTAACATACAATCTAACGTCATATTATATCTAAATAGTTATACAAACCTATAAACTCTGATATAACCGTAAGTTTAAATCCTCGCTCTACGAGAATCTTGTAAGAAGATACGAGGGATCCCAGCTTCGATTAATTTCTAGTTATTAGTTTTTATTTAATGTATTTATAAAACTAAAACTACCTGAATTAAAACAAAAAAAAAATAATATTAATACCTTAATATCAGCTGAAAAGAAACCCTGTTGTGTTTGTATGTAAATAATGTACATATTATAATGAAGGTAACAGTGCATAATCTTTCCTTAATACAGTCTAAAGGCTCGTCCTATCCTTTAGTACATCTGCATAAAAGCTGTAGAATGTAATGGAGCTTGTTTATGGCCTAATTCTTCGCTAATGTTCTAGTTGGGAAGTTATTTACTAGTTTACTAGTTTCTGCCCGCAGCTTCGCACGCGTTGTTTCTATGGAAATGTTTGAAAGTAACGATACGCTATAGTGACACACTTTTTGAGCAAGAGAAGTGAAAATATTATTTATGTCCTATGGGAACTGATTTATGGGATAAAAAGTGTCCTATGTTTTATTCCAGGCCAAGAACAACATCTTTGCAAAATTTCTGCCCCATCCTGTTAGTAGTTTTGGCGTGAAGAGGTATCAAACATCCAAACAACCGTCCATACACATATATAAAATTAGGATTATGCCTTATTTATATACCCATTAGCAAACAAATTAATTCCTTTTCTCCGATAATTTTCGTAAAACTCAGGAATGTATTGATATTGCAACACTCGTACTATCACTCTCGCGGGAAACTCACTGTCACTGTCGTGTTGCGTGCCTCCAGCAGAAACAAATAGCTGAGTTTCATTCCAGCGGTACCGTTGGTATATCAAATTAATATAAATATTGCTGGATATTTAAAATGTCTAGACCCCAAGTGATGATGACGATGTTCTCCTAAAGCGCAAAACTATGCAAACACAGGTGCACTCTCTATTGTCACTCTCATAATCCGATGGGACCGCAGACTGACACGGCCGGGGAGAAGCAACGGTTTAACGGGTTTTTCTGAGGACCCCCCTCGTAACGCCGCCATCTTTCTGACCGGCCCAAAGTAGGCAGTGCTTAAAATGAAATGTACATACGTCAGCAGCTCCTTTATGTATACGTTTCCAAGTTTTCACTTTTATTTTATTTAGAATTTTGTAAATAAAAGTCCACGCACACATTTTTCGCACAAAGTAGTCATCGTACTTGTCAGAATGCAGTTTATTAAATATCACAATTTCTATCCTATACTATTTAGTCAAATTAAAAACTTGGCAGTGTATACAATATATTTTCGCAAAGACCTAGGTAGTGCTGACTAAATCAGCGAACCAAATGAATGCCGCCTAAATAATATGTTGTCCGTAAAACCGACTTCGAATTCCTGGATATTTATTACGCTGCTTTTTAGGGTTCCGTACCCGAAGAGTTAAAACGGAACCCTATTACTAAGCCTCCGCGCCTGTCCGAACCGTAAGAGGTAGTAGACAGTTAAAATGTTGACAGGGTATGTACATTACTTATGCCACTATAACCACAAATAATAAAATAAAATAAATTTAATAATTATGGGAGCCAGCATCCATACAACGTAGAGACCGATCACCGAAGTTAAGCGACGCCGGGAGCGGTCAGCACTTGGACGGGAGACCGCGTCATGTGGGCTTTTTGTGTTTTTCGATTAATAAAAAAACTAGTTTATTATGGTTTCTATTGCCAAAGTTTTGTACGATGGTACGGAACCGTCCGTGTGCATGTGTGCGTGTGCGACTTACACTTGCCGGTTTTAATATTTTATATAAAGGGACAAATAGTAGGAATAAAATCCTATATGGTTTGCCCCGTATGGTATGAGATTTTATTTTTTACTCGAGATCCATTTCTAATAAAAGACGAAAACGAATTATCACATTGGATAACAAATTGGCGAACAAACTGACATAAATTATACAATATAACTAAATTGCGATCCTTTTTATTCAACTACCAACAGAGGAGGGTAAAGTCGGTAAAAAAAATTATGCAGAAAAAACAAAATTCTCAAAAGTGCTAATGTACAAATCACAGGACTCTAGGCGAAGTCTCCTACCTAGCTTACAGTTAGCAATTGCGAGGTAGCTCAGCTTATTACAGACTTCGCCTAACAAACGGAGCACCGCCGACAAACAAAAGAGCATCAAACAGTGTTAAATTATGGATAAACAACTATTTTTTATACGCTGCATTGGGTGAGGAATCATAAAGCCTCTCCACATCCGCGCGCGGATCACGCGCGAACCCACGAACCACCCGCGAACTATGAGTGTATGAAGTGTATGACCCGACGCGTAGCCTCTACGAATATTCCATTCGCATATATTCGTAGTGGCTACGCGTCGGGTCCCCGTATTTTGTCGGATTTTGCCCCGCGAAAAAGAGTTTGAAAGACGAAGAGAAGAGTGTGGAGGCCCTTGGCAGTTTTGCTGTGATCCGCACCGCGACCCGCGCCGCGATTTTATACCGTGATTCGCGCGCGCGAGTAGGAAAAGGCTTATACCTCTAGAATCGCGTCTATGGCACTGTAGGTAGGTTTCTACCCAAAGTGTTTATTAATTAATGACGATTAGGGCATACACTTAATCAGGGTCATATTACCTAACTCAAAGGCGGAGTGCTCTAAGTGCTGTACGTGTCACAATTCGTCTCGATCACGAATTTCAAACCTTTGAACAGTTTGCCACAAATATGCGTGGTTAATACTAGTTACTATGTAAGTAGCATTAAGCTCTGCGCTCATTAAAACGATACCTAGCGCTACCACACAGCACAAAAACGTGCTTTCAAATAGGGCTTAAACTCGTCTGTAGATATAAACAAAATGGCTTCCCATAAGCTTCAAACGAATGTTTCGCGAGCTGTCTGCCATCTGATGCCGTCAATATATAATTCATCTAAATGTTACGAGCTAAAGCCCATATTTAAATGCACATTTTTGTGCTGTGCTGCAGCGACAAGCTTTATTGGAAAAGTATGGTGCGATTTAGTAACTATGGCGTTTTTCAGTCTGAAAAAAGGGCTCTGTGAATTCGGCGGGCAAATTGAAATAATGCTATTACGTCGCGCTGACTCATTTTGAAACAAAATTAAAATTATTCTGCGTTCTTCAACTTCTTTCTTTACATATACAAGAAGGTATATGATACTCCTTGGCACTGTCACTGGCAGAGTCGTAGCAAATATCAAGCAGCACCATAAAAGAAAGAAGTTGATGATTACTTTCATTTGATATGACACCGATGCCCATAGACACCTACGCCATCTATTGATTTCTAAGAGGATATATTATAATAATTTACGCGTATGATAAATTTATCGCGTACCTTGTGGTAGTCAGTTGTTGGTCAGTGCAGGAGATCTACTGTGAACCATGGTCCATGGAAGTAGGTATATTATACCATGCTTTGAACTTGGACATTCCTAAATGTGAAAATGAATTGAGGGTAGTTGTAGTAATTACCGTCAATTCTCAGATGTAGCTTCGATCATGGTATAATAATAATTATATTTCTTGGACCATGGCATCGAGTACCTACCTACATCAGTCGTCCCGTGACCAAGATAGCGGCAACTCGATGAAAACGTGGGGATGAATAAAAGCACAATGTTTTTAGGGTGGAATATTTAGGAAAATGCCTTATTGCGTTACATTGTAGCATCACCAATAGTTAATCGTCGTCACCAGCAAGACGAATACCTAATTTGTGTAGGTGTTTTTGTGTAAGTGAATGTGTTGACCACGTAGGTATAGGTTTAAGGTACAGGCTGTCAAAATTGTAATTATTAGCAATAACTTTGCCCATAAGTAGACGGAACTTATGATTCTATACAAATAACTTCAATATGGTTTAAGTTTCAGTAGATAATTGTATAATTTATAGAAAGAACCTGAGGCGATAAACAATTATTTTGTAGAACATCACAAACATGTTTCTCTGAATACCACTTCGAAGAAAGACTCGACCTGACACTAAATCCCAATTTCTAATCCAATTTGCAACATATTTATTTATTGACTCCTAAGAACTGTTTATGTTCACACTGGAATATTCTAGGTGCAAAGGGCTTTATTAGAACAACAAGACCATTGATCTCTAGAAGACTATCGAATGTTAGCTAGCCAAATTCAATGTGAAATGCTCGCAATCAAATAGCCCATACTTAACTAAAATAAACGGTCGTAGATCGCACCTGAGGTTGGCATAAATGACGAAACGATAACTAAGAATTTATGTATCCTAAAAATTAACGACTCAGGTGGGACTTGAACCCGCAAAATTACACCCTATACGGGAATGCGTTGCCAATTACGCCACCAAGTCAACCACCAGTTGAAAATCTTGGGATGTTCTCAGCTCTTATGCCGTTAGCTCCACATTAAAGTTATCCAACCAATAACATCGTAAAATCATTTATTTATTTATTATTTACAAATCTTTATGTTTCAGGCCAACGTCGCTCTGTTGCGCTAACCGTACACATGAAAGTAATATCATTTCTGCAGACCTATTAAACAAACCGTACAACGCGCATTTTTTTAACACCCCCAACTATCCACAAAGTAGACTCTAACCGTTCGAATCACGGAAAACAATCGAACTGAGGAAAAATGTATACTGAAAAAAGCAATGCACACATACCAGACGGATGCGCTGCTGCGTGACAATGGATAAAAATCATGAACAGTAACCACACGAGCCCATAAAGTGAAGAACCACCACTGAAGGTGGACGAATCGTGACCTACAAATGGATCGGTGATCAGTGCTGTGCCAAAATGACTGCTTCGGTTTTGCTTGCTTGCTTGCTAGTGGGAGGCGTTTCAGCTGTGGTAGACTTAAGATGCAGTGAGAATGCAGCATGTTTGGAAAGAGTGGCGAATGAGGTGGTTCGAAATCTTCGGCAGCAGAGAGGTGTGAGGATCTTCGACGCGGTCACGATAGAGCCTCTAGCAAGGAGGCAAGGCAGGTCTACAGAGGGGCTTTGGAGCTTGATCACTAACAACGCTGTGAGCTTCGATTGGAGCGACTTCACGTTTAAAGTATCAGTGCCGGATGGAAAGGATGATGCGCTGGACTTGGAGATGTATGAGAGCAGAACGGCCGTGGAAAAAGGTTAGTAATCAGTTATTATTGGGTTACGTGGCCTATTCAGATCTACGCGGTATTCCAGACCTTAAGATTATCAGGCAGGATTGATGAAGCAGAACGCCTGATGTGGATGATCCACATCTAGTCAAGCAGAACTCAAGGTCAACATTTCTAGTTACTTATGACTGTATAACTGTTACAGAAAATTTGGGTATGAAAGTTACTTGCCAGTCAGAATATTTCTTAATTGTGCTAATGCAGGTCTTATTAGGCTTGAATATAAATTTTTTGGAGTTAATTCATTCACTACTTAACGTTACGTTAATACCATTCTCATTGCAAAATCGAGCAAATACATAGGCACATTTTAATAAAACCATCTGTAGCTATAAAACTTCATGCTGTTTTTCTTTGCGCATCCATAAAAAAAAAGCAATTGATGGAAAACCTTAATTCAGTAAGTTACCCCTAGCGATAGCGCAGTGCGACCAATCGAATTGTTTTGATGAGCATTTTCATGTAATGCTCAATCTGAGTGAACCGAAGAAACTAACTCATCGACCAATTAATCAGTTCCAGTTATATGGTCTGTAAGGAGCTATTCAGTGCTTTAACGGTAGGCAGCACCTAAAGAAAACGTGATAAGTGGAGTAATTTACGTGTTGTGCGCCACTGTAGCATGCATCGCTGCGTTCCACATGTGCTGTTGTAAGGGGTTGTTTACAAGGTTGGGAAACTGTTTGTGCCCAGGGTACAAATAATATAATATTATAATAATAATATAATAATAATATGAGTCCTAATATACCTAAAGCAACTACTCTTAAACATTTTTTCGTATAGAAAACATAGTCACACTATAATAAATGCGAAAGTTTCGCGCTAAAACTTCTGAACGGGTCGGGCTAAAAATTTGCATACAAAAGGAACACGTACGAAGCCGCAAACGGAAACCATTATTTTTATAATTTAAAGTGGTAGCTGGTATCGTCTAGTTTAAGGTGTTAAAATAAGTACCTATTCGTACTAAACGCAACATACAAAGAACATAATTATCTGATCACCGTCAGCTTCATGCGTGACCCGAGAGCAGGCGGGTATCTGGCGCAGCGCATAAGCATTGCCATACAGCGGGGCAATGCAGCCAGCGTCTTGGGGACACGCTTCCGACTGGTATTGATATGGATCAGTTGAGCTACCTGTAGACTGTTTGCAACGGTCTGCAGTTAGCTTAATTGTTTCAATTGTAAATACTAGTTCTAATTTGTTTTTATTATTGAATTGTAATTTTCTTTGTCAATAAAGATTTAAGAACGTATCTCGATTTTTGTCGATGGCCACTTTCTGAATAACTATGCCTTTAAGACTGGCCCTAGTTGAGTCGTAATAGCCCTTTTAACATCCAAATAAATCAATTCATCAATCAATTTAATGACGACCGATGTAGTGCGGCGGGCGAACGTCCGCCTGCGACGCAGGAGGTTGCGGGTTCGATTCTTGGGACAAATGTTTGTACGATCTGCAAAGATTTGTTCCGGGTGTTCTGGGTATGTTCTATGTATAATAAGAAATATCTATTTATGTACGTATTGTATTAAATTTATCAGTCATCTAGTACCCGTAACACAAGCTATGCTTACCTTGGGGTTAGATGATGCTGTGTGAATTGTCCAGCATTGTTTATTAATCAAATAGTTTTATTTATGAAAGTAAAGTTCGAATTATTGAAGTCCTCATAAATTTACTTATGTTTAGCATGCAAATATTTTAGACTATTCTGAGTTAGCTAAAGTCCATGAATGGAAAGCGGAGAAGTAAAGAAAAACCGCACCAGTGTGAACAATACCTTGTTTATATCCACTGATATCATGTTAGCCAGTAATTACTTCTAGTTCCGTTTGGCTTTCCTGCAAATACCGATCCGGTGGAGGATTTTCTGATTTGTCGATTAGTTTTGATTTATTTAATACTCTTTAGCTGCTTTCCACGTCGTCGCACGCACTTTTCGAGATAATATGTGGCTATGTCTTTTCCTAAGATATAATCTATCTCCACTCCAAATTTCATATAGATCTGTTTTGCCGTTTAAGCGTGAAACAGTCACAGACAGACGGAGTTATTTTTGCGTATTATTCAATTCGATTCAATCCATTTATTTCAGACAACAAAATTTAATATGGATGGTCGAATATAATAACACCTTTTTTAATTTTAAATAAATAAAAAAATTGTTTTATTCCAGATAACATGATCCATAATTTGTTAGTAGCAGAAATCTCTTACTTATGTTACATGTTAGTATTCTTAGTGTACCTACCACAAAGTTAATTAAATAAAATAATAGATAAAAGATAAATTTAATCAAATCCATTAAAAAAATTAAATCAAATTACATAGATTTAATTTAAGCACATTACATAATATTAAAATTAATCAAATTACTTTTATGCAATCAAATAGAATTGAATTAAAGCATAAAATCAATATTAATCAGAATAATAAATTAAATTGAATACACAATTATATAACTTTTCGCACAAAGTGCTGCCATATAAAATGCATCCTGAAGATAATATTATTATATTGTACACGCAGGGCCTCCAGCGGTAGTTTGGTGTAGCTTATCCATAGGTTCCCGGTGTAGAAGCTTTAACAGTACGCTTTGAACAGCGTTAGTTATACTTCTTCTGTACACCGGGAAAACCTACGTATCAGCATATTACCTCTTACCGCTAGAGCCCTATGCTCTTTTTCTAGCTCTTTTTCTGTCAGCATTGTCCCTAAGGTCGTCGGTAATAAAATATCCGAGATATTCATTAAAGTTATCTGAGCGTCTGGTCGACGAGACCCGTGACCCGAAAGCTGGCTGTTATCTGGCGCAGCGCATCAGCATTGCCATACAGCGGGGCAATGCAGCCAGCGGCTTGAGAACGCTTCCGACTTATATATCGGTATTGATATGGATCAGTTGAGCTACCTGTAAATTGTTTGCAACAGTCTGCAGTTAGCTTAATTGTTTCAATTGTAAATACTAGTTCTAATTTGTTTTTATTATTGAATTGTAATTTTCTTTGTCAATAAAGAATATCATTAGATTAAATTTAAATTTTGTTTGTGATAGTTTATCACTGAAACAAGCTAGGTACACCAAAATATATTTTCATACCATGTTGCTACCACAGATATTCATAGTAGCTTAAATTCTCGAGCAGGCTATGATTGATCCAAGGACACAAACCATGTCGCGTGAAGAAGCTCACATTAAAACTTCTGTTAAATTTAGCTATGATCGACTTTTACCGGAAATGGTTACTTGAGCCAGAGAATCCCTAAAAGTGTTATTGGCGGGTTTACTTCATATCTTTCAGAACGTTCGACTCTGAAACGACATTTATAGCTTGATCTCGCTCTGACGAATCTTGTTCAAGCACCAATAAATAATCAATATAGTTACTACGTAATAAAAATGCTTTAAAAGGTTTTTCATTAAACATATATCCGATAAATTATTGCTTTTCCATCAACTATAGACAGTGTATGTATTGTGTATTTATAATTCAACACTTCCTTACCGCACCCGATATATTTTAATAAACGATCATCAAATCGTGGCCCAGGGTTACCAAATCTAATAACACTTTTACATAAATCATAAATTATTTATTTGCAGGAATGTCGGTACAATAGGTCTTTATAATAAAATAATAGCTCCAGTAGATCCTTCCTCGTCAAGGCGTGCTAAATTACTACAAATTATTAGTATGTTAGGTTTAAAGGTAATGTCAGTGCTTTAAATAAAATAAACTCAAAAAATGTCAAAATTTGTTACATAATTAAAACGTCTTGTAATTAAAATATTCCTTTATGTCATAAAAACATTTATCCAATAACCAACTTGTTTAATTTTAAATAATTTGGATGACATTTCTTTAAATTCACAGGGTAACTTATTATAGATTCGAATTGCCTGATGATATGCATTCCTTTTGGCAAATTCTGTTCTGCATTTCGGGACATGGAGCCATCTTTATGCCTCGTGTGTCTCCCCATCACAGTTGCATAAGTCTTATTATTGTAGTGAGAATATTGCCTATGCCTTTGGATATATCGACATTACTTAAGCAACCTTTTATAAGGATCTCAACTCAGCTTTATTCAAATTTCCTTTTATTTTAGCAATTTTTCCATTAGTTACCTATCTTTCTTTTATGCAGTTTCTAGAGTTTGTTTGGTAAGCAGTTTTGAAATAAGTTGAATGACGTTCATTTTGGCTCACTTTCGTTATATTGCTGTAATTACTTATTTTCCTTTATCCAATTGTAGAAAAATTGTAATAGAGGATCCCCTCTGGCCAGGTGGAATGATGACCTGCAAAAGGCAGCAGGCATATCATAGGCTGACGATGATAATCGTAGTGTCTATCATAAAACCCTCTTCAGTTAGAAACCAATATGAGAAACCTATAGCCGATTTTATGATTTTAACCACAAAAATATTAAAATAAAATAAGAGTTACTTATATAATAGGCTTTTGGCTTCCTACATTAAAAAAACCAATTAGGCCAACTCTGCCTAATTATGTTTCGTGATTGAACTTCTGCTTGGGCCTTTTAATTAGTGTAATCATCCCTCATAAAGTGGGGTCTAATTAAGATTCAAAAGTTAGACGACGCAGACGTAGTTTGGTCATTTGGAGAACTCGGTGGCGCAGGGGGCGAAGGTCCATCTGCGACGTAAGATTAAACGAGTTCCATCTCCGCCGCGATATTAATGTTTCTATGATCTGCAGATATCTGTTCCAGGCGTATGAGTATGGATCGTAGGTATCGTAGAATAAGTCCGTTTGTAGAATGGATAGGCCGATTGCCAAACGAACGCTGATTTTTGAGAATATCTAGGTATATTGTTGAACGTTGATCATTCAACAATCGACATAGGCAATTTCGATACTACGATCCGGCACGGCGACATGAACACATTGAACACCACAACCATCAGATACACATAACACAAACTCTGCTTTATTTGGAGCTAGATAATGCTGTGTGAAAATTATCAGTATAAAAAAACATTATAAATAAATAAAATAAATAATCCACACAGAATCACCTAGCCCCAAGCTAAGCAGAGCTTGTGTTATGGGTACTAGATGACTGATATACTTAATACAATACATACATAGATAGATATTTTTTATTATACATATAAAATACCCAGAACACCCAGAACAAATATTTGCAGATCGTACAAACATTTGTCCCAAGGCGGAAATCGAACCCGCAACCTCCTGCGTCGCAGGCGGACCTTCGCCCGCCGCGCCACATCGGTCGTCATTACAACAACAAGTAGGTAAGTATCTCGTAAAATGGGTGAGATACGGCTCAATAAGTTTCGCTTCAAGAATCTAGCTCGATCGCAAGTTCGCACGAGCGTATCTTCTTACAACCCGATTAATTATTTATGTTGTTCCCGATCTCTTGAAAAACTAGTCTAGTATTTTTAGAAATAATTTAGATTTTGTTTTACATTACCCAAATAAGTTTATTAACAAAGAAAATTATAATCAAATTAAAGAAACAAATTAGAACTTTGTATTATTAACAATTGAAACAATTGAGCTAACTGCAGACTGTTGCAAACAATCTACAATCTATTATGTTATTAGTTTGTATTTACCGGTGCGTGGGTATAAATTACAGTAATAATTAAGGATTATGGATAATATGACCAATAAATTTACAAAAATACTTGTAGAATATAAATATATTATACTAAATTCCAAGGTCAAAGGTCAAGCATTGAATGTCAAAGTTAATAATGCCATAGGACAAGTAAATTACCCTAAACATACCTTTATCGTTTTAATAGCAATGATCGTTACAATAAATTTTATATTATACGTTAGGGTTGAAAATAATAGCAAATTAAGGCTTGCGTATTTTAGTAAATAATCTGGTTCATAAAATTTACATATGTAGCTTACTAATAAACATGGCCAGCGTAATTAATAAATATAATTAATAGTATTTCTAATAATAATAAGTATGAATTTTTAATGATATTGCACTAACATTTTCATCTCGACTACATTTATTTATCAGGCATAATGCACTTTGCCTATAATTCGTAGTTTCAATTATCTGAAGATCTTTTTATAATTTTATTTTATAAAAACTCATTTCATTGCCACAATGGAGCCAGTCTTGGGGATGGTTCCGATTCCTATTGATTTGGATCAATTGAGCTATCTCTATTGTTTTGAACAAACTCGTTTGTTTCATGTGTATTTTATAATTCATACTAATATGATCGAAAGTAACTCTGTCAGTTTGTGTCACCTTTTCCCGCCTAAACGCCTGAATGGATCTTAACGAAATTTGGCATGAAGATAGATGGTATTCCGGGAACGGACATACTACTATATGCTACTTTCGATCTCGAAAAAACGCGTGAGAAGCCGCGGGCAGCAGCTGGTAATAATATAAAAATACTGATGAAACAGTCGAGTTGTTGCAAACAATTAGAAATAGCTCAAATGATCCAAATCAATAGCAATAGGAACCATCCCCAAGATACTTATATTTTAAGTATCTACTTAGGGTTCTGCCTGCGGTTTCGCACCCGTTCTTTTCGGGGTCCAAATAGTTGCCCAAAGATCTGAACATCAAGCCAAGTCAACAAAGATCTGATGAATGGTTCGTGGAAACGTTTGTAGGTTTAATATGGGTCGTAATATCATCATCAACCTAAATATAGGTTCATCAACCTATTAATATAGGTCCAGTAATCTAACCAGGCAGTAATTTTACAATTCAAACCTCTCATGCAAACGCAGAATTAGTTGTTTGTATGGTGTTATTTTTGTCAAATTAGCGTCAACATCAACAGTAGCCTATATTAGTCCACTACTGGACATAGGCCTCCCCTAAATAGCGCCATAGTGCCCTATCTTCAGCTTGCCGGCTCCAGCATCTGCCCGCAGTCTTTCACAGGTCGTCGTCCCACCTAGCTGGGCGGTGTCCTACACTACGTTTGCCGAGTCGCGGTCTCCACTCGAGAACACGTATACCCCAGCGGTTGTCGGTTCTTCGCGAGATATGGCCGGCCCACTACCACTTCAGCTTGCTAATTCTTTGAGCTATGTCGATAACTTTGGTTCTCTGTCGGATGTATTCGTTACGAATCCTATCCTTTAGAGAAACTCCGAGGATAGCTCTTTCCATAGCTCGCTAATCGACCCTGAACTGGTGGACCAATCCTACCGTGAGTGCCCACGTCTTAGCTCCGTAGGTCATGACGGGTAGGACGCACTGATTAAAAACTTTCGTTTTCAAGCATTGCGGTATGGATGACGAGAAGACTCGACGTAGTTTTCCAAACGCTGCCCAGCCTAGCTGGATCCTCCTTTTGGCTTCCTTCTGAAGTTGTTTTACCCAACTGCATAATCTGCCCAAGGTACATCGAAAACAGTTTTGAGAAAGTGGCCATGTACGACCACCGGTCTTGGTTTAATGAGGCCATTGATCATGACTTTGGTTTTATTCAAATTCATGCCAAGACCGATACATCGGGAGGCTGAAACTAGGTCGTCCAGAATCTGGTTCAGCTCCGGCATTAAGACTTTGTCATCAGTGAATCTTAGGTGTGAAATCTAGTTACCGTTTATGTTAATGCCTACCTTTCCAGTCCAGCATCTTAAACTTAATTTCCAATGCGCTTGTGAACAGATTCAGGGATATGACATCCCCCCGCCTCACTCCTCTGCGCAATTAGATGGGTTTAGACTGCACCTTGTGCTTGGACACTTATGGTAGCGGCTTCATAGAGACATCTTAGCACCTCGATATAACGATAGTGTACATGGGTCGTAATATGTGGGATACAAAACAGCTTATTGATTGATTTTTCCAGGTTATTAATTGATCTGCTATGGATGTTCGATCCGTTCAGTTAGTTTTGACGTGAAGAAGTAACTAGTATAAGAATGTTTGGAAGTTTGTATGGATGGATGTATGGATGATCCATCTAAGTATACAAACTTTTGCATTTTAATTTTAATTTATATGTGATTTTAGGCTTGTTCCCAGAGTTAAATTAAAATTTGATAAAAAAAAATATTTTTCAGTAACATTTTTTTATCCAATTTTAATTTTACTGTGACAGTTTACTTAATTCTTTTTAACATGTTATGTTTAGTTTTTAGTTTGGTTGTAGTATTATTGGATGGATTTATAATTGAATCTGATATAAATGAATAATTATAATAACATATCTATAGCTAGTACCAAATAATTGAAATTTTCATCGTTAATAAATACATTTTGTTTTCAGTTCCAGATGTTCCCGACAAGAAGTCTAGCAGTAAAGTCGAGGATGAGAAAGAAGAAGACAAAGCACCAAAACTCGGTTTGAGTGAGTATTTTTTACAAATTATATTATGAGCCATGTCGGACTGCTGGACAAACGCTTAGCATTTGCTCCTCCACGGCCTCCACGCATCTCGACCCAGTTCTAATTCTCCAAAATACGCAATCGATGTCGGTAAATATTTATTGCTCCGGCCATCACTCTGAATTAAAATCGTAAAAAATAAACAGTAACGGAATTTAGAAACCATTGCGTAATTTTATCATTTTATCTTTGATATTTTGTACGTTTATGTAAAAGAGAAAGCCCAACTTTTTCCCTTTCAGTTTATCATTCAAACAAATGTCTGTATCCGCCACACCACGCTTCGTACTCTCAAGAAAGGGTTATTTTTTCTACTTACAAAAAGCTTTTGTGAAAACATCTGGATTAATGTATTGTGTCACTCAATGTGGAAACTAATAAAACTACTCATGTCTTTTCCGTTCGATGTGTTGCGGCGGGCGAAGGTCCGCCTGCGACGCAGAAGGTTGCGGGTTCGATTCCTGCCTTAGGACAAATGTTTGTACGATCTGCAAATATTTGTTCCGGGTGTTCTGGGTATTTTCTATATAAAATAAAAAATATATATCTATGTTATGTATTGTATTAAGTTTATCAGTCATCTAGTACCCATAACACAAGCTCTGCTTACTTTGGGGCTAGATGATGATGATGTGTGGATTGTCCAGCATTATTTATTTATATTTATTTATTTTCAAAAAACATAATTACACAATATCAAAATCCAAGTTTTAAATAAAAAACTTAATTCTGCATTAACAAGTTTTTATTTTTTCTATGCCAAAATGCCAATAATATTGTTTCTATAGCTATTCAATCCACATGACGTTCACTATCAGTCATTGCTGGGTGCCTATAAACAGGGTGCCACGTTACATGTGTACCAAGCCGAAAGGAGGTGATTCTGGACCCGAGGGGATTAACCTGTGAATAGTTTTTTTTATATGTTTTTAGAGTTCCGTACCCGAAGGGTGAAAACGGAACCCTAATACTAAGCCTCCGCTGTCCGTCCGTCCGTCAAATAATAAAAAATTAAAGGGGCTCCCATACAAAAAAAAAGATTTTTTTGGTTTTTTTGCTCATAATTTATCACCGCTGTATTTTTAACTACAATAGGTAGGCACATGAAACTTTCTATAAATAACTTTAGTAACAACAAAATAAAGCTGAAAATTTAAAGGAGTCTCAACAAGTGAAATTTGATGTTCTTTGTAAAAGTTGCCTGATTTTTACGACGGAACCCTTCATGTGCGAGTCGACTCGTACTTCGCAGTTTATTTAAGTTTTGTTCTTGTTTTATTCACGAATTCTTGCATTATTTAACATGATAAAATATAATTATCATTTCATGCTTGTTTATCATTTATAATTTTTTGGTTGTTTTTCTAGAGGTAGAAAAACGAGTCATGAAACTACTACAAATAAATGATGTAAATACTTTGAAATTTCAAAACAATAATAATAATGTAAGAATACAACGTAAAATAACACGATTGAGAAGAAAAAGTCTCTATTTATTTTCAAAAACGATATTCAAAATCGTATAAATCGTATAACAAAAGTTGAACCTCTACACCAGTATAGACCGCCTCCTTTTCAAGTCCTTCATAAATTATTTAATAATGGCAAACATCATTCATTGACAAAGAAATCTACAATTCAATAGTAAAAACAAATTTAACTAGTATTTACAATTGAAACAATTAAGCTAACTGCAGACTGTTGCAAACAATCTACAGGTAGCTCAACTGATCCATATCAATAGCAGTCGGAAGCGTCCCCAAGACGCTGGCTGCATTGCCCCGCTGTATGGCTCTGCGCCAGATACCCACCAGCTCTCGGGACACGCTTCGCATCGACCAGACGCTCAGATATCTTTTTAAAAACCCGGAGAGCCTCGTTACCCCACGGACTAAGATCTTGATCCCAAAGGGAGCAAATGTGTAGGCTCTGTCGAGACCTGCATATTTGCGTCTCTTGAGATCCTCGGCCAAATCTTTAATAATGCAATATTGGCAAAAATGTACAAATAATTTTCGGTCCATCGCCAATACAGAAATAAAAAATCATAACTTTTATTTCATTAGGCTTACAAAACTAACTATTAAAAAAGTCAAATTTTAAACATTAAATTATTATCAAATAAGAAATAAAGGTTTATTTGATTTTCTCCTTTCAGTCACTTTTATTTCAAAACCACTTTTGTTAAGGAGCTATGTTCAACAGTTGACGTATGTTGTGCTGACGAAGACTTGACTTAATGTCCTAGGACCCCCCTAGATGGGCCAGAGGGGGTCCAAAGTAAATCTACATCCCGTCCTATCTTGATCTTCGTGCTTAATTTCGCTCCAGGTCTTCTGGGCTGATGTTGAGTTCCCTTTTAATATTTTATTACATTTTTGTAAATTAAAAAGTTGTGCATCTCCTATCCTGAACATTATAGCGGGATCCATAATGGATAATTCCATAATTTACTTAGTGCAGCTTCAGCCATGCTTATTACCAGCGTAGTTATATAACGGGATTGAGAAAGACGTCATCTCTCATGTTGTTCTGCTCAGTTTGAATCCGACCAGAGCAGGACAGCATTAGTGATGACTTCAGAAACCGTTCTTTATGTACGCAGTTTATAACATAAACAATGGTAAACTTTACATTTGGACATCATTTGAAAAAACTTAAAACCGACTTCGAATCCCTTAGTTTTAAACTGTTTTTAAGTTTTGAGGGATAAATACTAATCCCTCGGAAATAAAACTGTTAAATGTTAGAGGGATCACCTCTATACAACTTATCGGTCCATAAATGACGAAAAAGTCGACGGACATACATAAATAATTTAAAAAAATATATAATAATATACAGCGAAACATAGAAGCTCCTACTTTTTTGAAGTCCGTTAAAAAGCTGGAAATTAATAATCGAATCGAACAAACAATCTAATTATAAAAAAATAATCGATTCCAAGCACGCTGCAATCGTGTTAATAATACATATAATTGCACTTTCCATTCCGCAAAACATCTTGTGGCATGTCACATCAGATAAAAATGTCTTACATGAGTGGCTTTAACACTTTCTGCATCGAGAGTTCTTGGAAGATGATTGGGATTTACATTAATCAGATCTTTAGCGTGATTAGAAACCTATTGTAGAGGTACCAGCTGGAAACACCTACTGTGCAATGGTTTCTCCTTTATCACGCCAGATCTAGCAGGGACGATGCTTTCCTCCATTTTATTTAGAATACTAAGTCCAAGAATCTACAGTTTTCTTTTTGCACTAGTCCGGTCCCACATTAGATGGATATCTTACTTATGATAGATACTATAACCTAAATAATGATTATTTATCGGGTAATTATCGCGAACCTTTTGTTATGATTTCCCCTACGTTTATATCATAAATCACCCTAATGTACTAATAATCTACTCTCACGTTAAGAAATCAATATGGTTTTTTTTTTAGAAAATTCTTAATTGTACCACACAAAGACAGAAGAAGCAATAATTAATGAAATTTTAAGAATAGTAGAAGTTCAAAGGACCTTATCGCTTTGAGTGATCTCTTCCAGGCAGACATTATTGGTGGAGTCATCGCTTACGTGTATTTTCTTTTATATTTCACACGCGATCGCAGTCGGATTAAAATTTGTCAAATTCAAGTCAAACTTCGACCGCTTTTGTTTAGAATGATTATTTACCATTCTGGCGCCGAATTTCACTAAATTAATCGCTTCACTATAACAACGATATCGTCTCAGAATTACACATTATGACATTTTACCTTTGGTGAAATAAACTACAGTTGGAGGGACGCGTGTCAAAAGTGTCAAAGTTGAAACCGAACTATCAATCTCTACATGCAAATAGCACCGCAAGCACTATCTAGATTTTCTTTCATCTATGGACGATTCAGCGACGACACCATTGTCATAGTAAAGCGATTTGTCAGCAGAATTCGGAACCCGATCGTGCGTCGAGTGATCTTCCAAAGATCACTCGACTCTTCTCTCTCTTCTTTTCTGTGTTCTTTGTTCTCTTTTTTTGTGGAATAGGTACACCACTAAAGTACAATTGCTATATCGAGTTCCTTAGTTCAGTAACGTTGGTTAAGTTATATATATTTGGATAGCTCTTGGTAGAACTAAAAATATCTTAAATTTTGAAAAACTATAACTCACAGTGATAAATTAAAATTATGCAGCTATATTTAGACATAAATGTCGCAATAAATTTCCACTGTGCGAAATTTACGTGGTTTTGAGAGCGTTTTGGTGTTTAATATTATTATTTGTAAAACTATTTATAAAGTGACATAGGAATCTGTGATAAGATAATTAATAACGCTGGACAATCCACATTGGATCACCTATCCCCAAGCTAAGGAGAGTTTGTGTTACGGGTACTAGATGACAGATAGATTTATTATAAGTAGGTACAATTCTCGGCACTCCTTCACCGCGAACATTTTATTTTGTCCGTAATATAGCTAACCATAACATAGCAAGATTCGTTTGCGAGCTTTACTTGGAAATCAATATCCTGAACACAGATATCAAATACCTCTGTGATCCTGAAGAAAAGTTGCACTCCTCCTTGCCCCACTCCCCGATCCCATCGTCACACTATATAATCACACTTATATTATAAACGCGAATGTTTAGATATTTAGAAGTTTTGGATTGGATGTTCGTAACCTCTTCACTAGATTAAACCGATGATCTGACTGAAATTTTGCATAGGTGTAGCTCTAAGCCTGCGGGTAAGCGGGATATTCAGACTGTCACTCAGTAACGTTTTAGCTTGGTAACGGCTGGTCTCGAGTTCGATTTTCAAATACGCGAATCACATTAACCGAACACGGAAAAATTTACAATCATTTTAAAATCATTTCGAGTGGTAATTGCTTGCCGGAATTTATACCGAGGTATAATTTCCATATCTCTTACTTTCATGTGAATTTTTAGCTTTAGGTTATAACATATTTTAGGACTTTTAGTCCACCAAAAATCTTTATTTGAATGTTTTTGTTTGTTACTTTTGAGGATGAAATTATAATTTTGTAGAGATTCCGACATGCAATTACCACTCGAAATAATTCCGTGAAAAGTATGATCGATTTCGAATTGACATGTCAAATTATTCCGTGCTCAGATAGTGTAAATCGCATATTTCAAAATCGAAGTCGAAATCCTGCCGCTACCGAGTGAAAACGTTCCCCCCCCCGGCCACAGACCTCAAAACAAAAATATCTGCGTGCTACGCATATGCCTTTGCACGGCTCCGGTACGGGATTACACTTTGGGGGCCAGCGTAGATGCACAAGACCTGTTCATCAGCCAGAAAAAAAGCATTCGTAGCCTAGTAAATATAGGAATACCAGACACTTGTAAACCACACTTCCGCGAGCTTCAGATCTTGACATTACCTTCTATTTACATACATCCTACAAATAAAAAAATAAATGAGCAACCGCGTCGTTATCAAAGTAGGTAGAAACATAAGCTCATGATATCTGAATCAAAATTAATAATACATCAATCTAGTCCATTCAATGGCTGTAAAAATATATAATAAAATTCTAGACGAGATTAAAAGCCAAGGAAAAGGAGTACTTAATAATATTTTTGAAATTAGATTAAAAGAGATGCTCTTGGAAAAATGCTACTACGAACAAAGTGATTTTTAAAGTAATACTTTTGGTGACTTGTAATTGAAATCTTGCATTAATTTTAATTTTATTTGACATACTCGTACTTACCTTTCATAACATTTTATTAAGTTAGTATTATAAAACGTAGCTGGCCGCCTTCCACTGTAACACCCTGAGTGGGTACATATTGTGTTTGTTTCTTAATAAAGTCAATAAGTCCTGACAAATGTATGTACCATAATATGATGCAATAAATAAATAAACACTTACCTTGTATCGTTTATGTACAGCTTGAAAAAAAGAATTATAGTTTTCATAAGAAATGTTGTGATTACGTTATAAAATAATTATGTAAATGTAATATAAAACACATTCTCCTTTATGTTTTGACTATTCTGACCTCCGTATACAAGCACCCTCACAATCACAATAAACTATTTGACGTCTTTACGTATCACTGATACGTAAAGACGAATTTGTTAACATAAACAGAGAGGAATTCCGAACAGTTTGTATAATCCTTTTCTTAAAGCGAATATATATACCGCCACCTCCACAGCCTGTATTGGTCCACTGGTAGACCCAGGCCACCCCCTTATAAGCACCTTATTGGCTTTTATCCCAGGGGGGTCAATGCCCATAATCCTCACGCTGGGCATGCGGGTTGGGTATCGCACTTTGGTGGTACAATTGTTCTGCAGGGGGCGCTGCCGCCCCGGTGTATAGCGTTAGCGTTTATCGTTTCCCCCTTACCCTCCCGAGGAACCTATAGATTTATTTGTTATACAGTAAAAACACGAGCGAGAAACTCGTTAATAAAGACAACTTTGAATCTGCTTAAGTCATGGGTTTATATCTCTCGACGAGATGACTTTAATCCTCCTTGGGTTTGGTTTAAGTTTGAAAGCTCTGAAGCTCAAGCAATGAACTTAAAACGACTTATAGTCAAGAAAACCACTACCTAATTTACGTTAGTATAGGTAATTTTTTAAAAACAATCACAATCACATAATGACAGTACCATGTCAATATATTTATGAAAACTTGTTGTACACTCATATAAATAACAATCGGTTCCATACAAATAGCGACATACATAATTTAAATACTAGAAATAAGAGTAAACTCGCTGTGCCCACAACTAGGCTACACAAGATTATTGTATCTTTTAAAGGGCAATGTTTACGCTTCTACGACAAAACTCAAAATAAGTTAAAAAAAAATACCAATAAATAAATAAAAAAAAATTAATCATATCCATTATCATATAAAAAGGTTTCTTACAAAATATCAGATTATCTCTGGAGGATAAAAAAAGCTTGGGACGAGTTTCGCTCCCACTCGAAAACTAACAACCTAACAAGATAAATGTTTCTTGTTGGCTTTATGCATATAGGAATTGTTCTTAGGTGTAGGTAGTCTTAGTGGGTACACAATGCAGAAAAACCCTGTCAAACAAAAGAGGATCAAATATTAATTTGCTTTATTTCCGTTAGACCTTATAGGACTCTTAGACACATACAAAATTTAAATTACATGTAAAACTAGCAAAACAAGTGATATTTTTAAGGTATATTTTTATTTTTGTTTGACAGGGTTTTTCTGCATTGTGTACCCACTAAGACTACCTACACCTAAGAACATTTGCTATATGCATAAAATCACTATACATGATATGAATATTAAAATATTTGGCGGTCTTGATTTGTATCGTCAGAGCGTAGATAACTGTGTGAAAAAACTAAAGACAATCGCGTTAGGTTTAAAAAAAATATCATCTTTTATTATTTTCGAGCTGACTGGAAAGTCGCTGTCCTGTCTTAGTGTGACCTAGATCAAAACACTAACAATTTTGTCCAAATTAACAAATCTTCTGGTCTATTTTTTAATTGTCTCTCTTAACCTTATTTGGCAAATTCGCTGAATTGGTCTTTTAGCTTTTACATCACGTAAATAAAAGTAATGATAGTAATGTTTAAAAACCAAACAAATATTATATATATACTACGTAAATAAACTTTTGTAAACCTAATTTTAGATTTTTTAGTTAACACCTCATCAGACATTTCGTTTGCAGATTCGTTTTTGATACTAAACAAATTAATATTCGCTACCACAAACATGACTAAGGCTTATATTATTACTACAGAACTCCGTGATTTTATCATCTCTCAATGACTGACTTAATTTGATTTCTATCTAGGCTTCATAGACTCGATTCAGACTAGGTATCGTAAACTAATAAATTTATCTATCTGTCTGTAGCATCGTAAAACATTAGGTATCAAAAACGGGTCTGCAAACGAAATTTCTGATGACGTGTTAACTAAAAAATCTAAAATTAAGTTAACAAAAAGAAAGGAAAAAGACAATTCCATTCATTTGAGTTGTTATTTAATTATCAATGAACGTTAATTGGGTTCGTTAAACATTAGTTCCGGGGTCCCGGAAGCCATTGATTGGTGAAATAGGGCGGATAATTTGGCCAAGTCGTCTACCCGCAAGGGCAGGAGGGGCTTGCGGCCTCGATATTATCATTTAAACTGTAAAAGGGCTTGGATAAAAAAACAAGTTGAAAAGGTACAAGAATGCCAAGTAAAATTTACGACCTTAGGCTGAAGATGTAGATGTAAGAGGCCAAAGAAAAGATGGAAAGATTGTGTGAAAGAAAAGTCACTGAAAAAGATGAAGTTGTTACTGAAATAAGGACATTTTATAGAGTGCTGTCCAATTCGGTTAATTCTATGTAACATTATCGGTTCATCATCGATTATTTAATAAATACAAATATAAATTTTATAGTCATTGATACGATTCTATTGTAATCTGCCATGGGACGACACCTGTGCCCAATCATACACTACACTTCCATTCTTTTGTTCACTCATTCCTGACCCTTCTCGGTCTCTTATAGACAGTTCAGTTCGGATTTGATTCTCAAAACGAAAAGAACGATAATTTTAAATAGGTATTACTATTTGATACGAGGCTCGTCTGCACAGAGCTTTATTAAATCGTTACATAAATTATTTTATGGCACTTTCTCTTAGAATATCGTGTTTATTTATTGTATAAATTAGTCTGTTTGTTCCAACACAAAAACATTCAGATGAATTTATTGTCTTATCTGATTATCTTGAAACAAAACAGCCAAATGCTGTAAAAATAAAATCCTTATAATTTGGGTCGCAGAAAATTATGTAAGCAGAAAGTTGCCGGAAGGTTTTTAGAGTTTGTGTACTGTATTGTTGGTTTTTACTCAATAAAAACAGTAAAAATATCTTCTGAAATTGTTTAATCGTGGACAAAACATTTAAGTGCAGAGAAAATTAAAAACACTTGAATTCGTATTTGATATTAATTTATAGTAGGTATACAATTTGACTTGTCTACCTAACTTCCTACGTGAAACCTATAAAACAACGTTATTAAAAATAAAATTACAATTAAGGATTAAACACAAAATAAACCTATTAAATTATCATTAAAACTTTCGATACATTTTAAAGACACCTGATAAAGCTAAAATAAAAATATATCCAATATAAACGATAGCTAAGCAGTCATTTCTCTTTGTTTACTTCACATAAGTAACAAAACAATTATTTGCATATGCTTAAAATATGAGACAGGTTTATTAATGGGGTTAACGTAAAAGTGATCAGTGTCGCAAAATCTTAAGCGTGGTTACAAAAGCTATCTCACAAACGAGCACTGAGGCATCAACGGGCTGGCGACTGCTGCATAGTGTAACGTATTTAGCGTCCTACGTGGGTTGGATAAAATAAGAACACAGACGTAGGAACGTTAACATGAAAATATTTATTAATGAAGGTAGGTCGTAGGTTCTATGGCCCGCCTAACTTTCGCTCAACACTTTCTACGGCACTTCCCTGTAGCGGAGGCTTCTAGAAGAACGTAGGGCCGTAGGTCCGGGTCCAGGGTGAGCGCCGGTAGAGGGGTGTGGTTCCAGGAGGATGTCTTTGCCGGGCGCCTCAAAGTCGGTGAAGGGGAGTAAAAGTCCACGTCCGCCGAGTGAGGTGATGCGCAATGCCAGCCTTTATAATCCAAAACTTGAACCCTGGAATCAATTTCCTTGTTATAGCAGATGTTGAGCTTTATGTGTTTTTGTCCATGACCACCACGGCGAGAGTCTGAAGGCGACAGCGAAACGAAGCTACTTCTAGGGAAGCCGCATGAGTATAGTGTGGTGGTGGCCATGAGAACAAGCAGAGCGGAGTTTACATAGGTATTATAGAAGGTAGAAACATTAATGTACACAGAATACTAGCACAAGAAAAGATAGGTAGTATTTGGGTAAGATTCTTATACAAGCCAAGCCGCAGGTAAATCATGTACCTGGGTAGGTATTACAGTAAATAACCAGCGCGATAGCACAGCTAAGCTAGGTTTTGCGAAGAGGAAGTACAGGCATGAAATGAAACCTAGATGATGCAATACACATACAAGAAATACAATAGGTAAGTAGGTATTTACATCCTAACAGCGATATTGTGCACACTTACCCAATTTGGGGGAATTACTACTCTTGTAATACAATTGTGATTTATAATTATGGTTTAAGACCACTTCACGATACTTTTAGGTTACCTAGATAGGTAGGTAAATATCTGTACGAGAACGTGTGTTTCTTGAAATGCAGAGTGAGGAATGAACGCCGGGGCATCGGTGGGCGGCTATTTAAGCGCGCACCAAGACAAAGGAATTTGTGGGACCTGCGTTCGGTCACGTACGCATCGCGCGTTTTGCTCGCGGACCAATAGCGGCGAGGCAAGCACGCCGATGTCCTTATATGGTAATGTTCAGCGTAAGAACTTGTTTTAGAGTTCCTTGGCGTAAAACTAACCACTGAAAACCCTTATGGAAAATAAATGTAACATTTTACGTTACAATAGGTACTCACCACCATCCAACGCGCCGCACGGATGTTAACACTGCGGCCACATCCGTCCTCCCCTTATAGATAGGTATTACAAGTCATCCACGTACCTTGGTGTCGAACACTACATAAACCATATTTAAGGCCATTGATAATTTGCCAACCGTTGCCGTAGATTATGTTTCTTTATTGTTATAAGTTTGATTGTTTCGTGTCTTATGTATTATCTTCCATGACGTCACCAAACGGCTCTGTCGGAAGACCAGCGTTGGTTGTAATATTTTTACAACTAGCTCATGCTAAGACAGAGACCGCGGTCTCTGTCTTAGCATGAGCTTGTTGTAATATTGTCTTTGATTTTTTAATTATATTTGTTTTTGTTGATTGAGTTACAGATAAATTCTTATTCACTCTCATTAAAAAAAATACTTGTATCTGCCTGCGGCTTCGCACACGTTGTTTCTATGGAGACATAGGTTATTTCTGTTCCATGGGAACTGTTCTATGTAACTGTTCTAAGAAGGCTTAGAGCTACATCTATGCAAAATTTCAGCCCGATCGCTTTAGTCGTTATGACGTGAAGAGGTAACAAATATCGATCCAATCATCTAAATATCCAAACTTTCGCATTTATCATAATAATAATAATAAAAGTTTATTTCAAAGTCTGATACTTTGAAATAAACACAGATTTTGAGACCTACTTATATGTGTGTGATAAGTAATTTGACTTGTCTAAGGTCCGAATTATGAAAGCTCAGTCATTGATCTATGCTTGAGTAAAGCTTTCCTGTGGCATAAACTGTCACTCAAGCATAGATTGATTTCTGATAATGATGGACGTAAACGTAGGTTTGCATAAGATTAGCCCTCATCAGATGACACCCAAGCGAAAACGAGACCTTCGTCCGTGTTATTCGTATTCTACCCTATTTCTACTTATTTCAATTACGGTATCCCAGCAGTGGCAAGGGCATAAAAATTTCACGCAGCGTAATTGTTAAATTATTTATTCCCTACGAGCACATAACTGTGCTCGTGGCTTCGCCCGCGTAGAGTTCACATTTTCAGGGGTTTTATAAAATAGCGCGGAACACTGATTCGTTTTTTTTAATATTCCCGGTCAACAAAATTCAACATCAGCTATCTACGAGTGAAAGTCCCGTCTAAATTGGTCCAACCGTTACGAAGATTCGCCAAAACAAACAGACAAACGTAAAAAGTTTTGTTAAAAGTACGAATCGCGTATATGCCAATCCTTATGATTGGGATTGAAAATGACAGCTTTTGCCTGTTGTGTTGTTGCGTGTTTGCGTGTGTCTAGCTGAGGCTGCCATTTTCAATCCCAATGCCACTTATACCTTGTATACTTTCATATGCATTTAGTTAAGATATGTTATTTTACCATGACAAACTAACACCTCAAATTATTTATTTGTATTAGATGCGATACCCAAACTCACAGACTAAGGGATCGCATTAAAACAAAATAAATAATTCAGAGAGTTGCACTGATTCGGCGGGGAAGAGTTAAACATCCAGGAACATCCATCCTAACAAGGATGGATGTTCCCGGATATTTAACTTCATACGATTTCGTAACTATTTATAATACCTACCTACTAAGTTCTTTAGATTTCATACACCAAATTCGTATTCGGTCCGCACAAATCTCGCTTGTTTTGTCAGCCTGTATACTGTATGTAGGGTTCTAGGATCCTATGTTATGTCAGCAAAGACTTTTTTACGAATGAAAACTTAACAAAAAGCCAGTCACTAAAAATCAAAAGTCCAAGCTTGCAAGCACACGCGCATTGAAAAAGTTATCAATTAGAGTTCAAAAACGGACGCGAGACGAATGAAACTGCTAAACCCAAAATTTTATTTGTCGAATTGCTGATGATAAATAATCGTAAATAATTTTCTAGTAATATTTTTTTGGTTTTTAAGCCTATACAAAAAACAAACTTAGGTAGGTACTTACAAAAAAAAACATATATTACATTATATTTTTTTCATTCATTATAACATTATATTTTTTTGTAAACGAGTATAATGTACTTATAATCTGGCCAAACCGAATATACATATGTATGTATGTAATGAGAAATTTTTGTAAACATTGCACGCTTAAATAACCTAAAAATCACTGTCTTATGATTTTGAGTCTGAATTTTTCTTTTTTAAAAGAAAATCTTTATTGACTAAGAAAATTACAATTCAATAATAAAAACAAATTAGAACTAGTATTTACAATTGAAACAATTAAGCTAACTGCAGACTGTTGCAAACAATCTACAGGTAGCTGTAGTAGAAATATAGTCAGAATTGCACTACTAGTTAATTAAAGCTCTTTCCTACAATAAATACTTACCTATCTAACGCTGATAATATTTCCCAGGCCAAAAAAAGAATTTGGTTTTTTGTGTTTAGAGTTGTTTAGAAACATTGTATTTTTTTAGAGTATACCTCTATAATTTAAATAAATAAAGTAAATAAATAGTGATGGACAATTCACACAGCATTATCTAGCCCCATGCTAATGATTGAGAATGGCTGGACCATAAGCGTTTGTGTGGTGATCTCTGAAAGACACTTAAATTATAGTAGCTCTGTCTGTTATTTCTGACGGAGTTGTAATAATAAAAAATATGAAAACTATCAAAAACGTCGAGTAAAATGTAATTTTCCGATTATATTTTAGGCAGACCTCGTGAACCTCGTGTTAAAGAATTGAATTTGATAAATTCAATTCTTTATGTTCCTGCGGCACTTTCGGCTCGGAAAAGTCTGTGTTCAATTTCTTATGTATAAACCAGTTAATATTTGAATAGAAGTTCAGAACTCAATTCCGAGCTACCTAAACTTTACAAGCTAATCGATTTTTGATCGAGAAACTTTGCATCTGAATTTTAGTTTATTAAGGTTCGCATTAGGTATTTATGGAACGGTGATAGAAGTTTAAATTTTTTATTTGATTTTGAACGAAGATAAGAATCAATTTCAACTTCTTCTCAGATGGCTTTGCGTTTGTTTTGTTACAATTCTGCCAGTATCCGTCTTATGATAGCAACGTAAGCTTTATGGAGTCCGCATTAGTAAGCTTATATAACGTATATAAGTATTTACAATAAGGAAAATCACTCATTCCGTAACAAAAAAATACGCTACAAAACAGAACATAAGTAAACAGAGCTATAATAACTCAAAACTGCAGATTGCACTATGCATTTTCAAATGTTTTCTCTGGTCAAGTGCTTGTCAAATGGTTAGTCAAGTAATCGAGAAAGCAAAGGTCGAGAAACTGGCAGTAAGAGGAATGTCTAACGAAGGGTCGTGTTGTCGTCATCAGCATTAGTGTCTTATATTTATGCCACAAGTAGGGTCGGAACAACTGGTTTTCTTCTTCCATTCACTTCTTTCGACATCTCAGCACACACTCCTTTCTATCTCATGTCATCTTTCACGCAGTTCGTTCATCTTTTCTTTGGCCTACCTTAACACATAATATCCTTCCACAAATATTAAAATTTGTCAAATTATTGGTTAAGTTAATAAGAAAGCAGAGGTCAAGAAACTGGCAGTAAGAGACATACCAAACTAAGGGTGGTTTTCTATGATTTATTATTCGAATCAATGTAACAAATGGTAAGCACAGCCCATACGATAGCTGTTTTTCGATTGTAAATTCAAACTAATCTCGTTTTTCAGTTGCACGAAAATAAACCTACGTAACGTCCTAAACCTCACATCCTAAACCAACATAGCCATGGTTTGAACGTTACTTATCGCGAAAATATTTTTTATACGCCAGGCCGCGCCGTATCGAAGCGAACCACCAATTTTTTAAATTCTTTTTGTAAAATATCTAACTACCTATGAGTTATCTTAATAGAATACCTCATTTGCTCAGTATGTGATGGCACAGATTATGTAATGTTACTACGGTGATGGTCTGACTGAGGCATTTGTTGCGGGTTCGATTGAACACGAAACAGAATTGTTTGCATGTAATGTTGTCCAAAATGTCCAGAAAAATATAATAGTATAGGAAGTTTTCAAGGCACATTTGGGGTTCATCCTTAGATATGAAAATACCGCAAAATCCATAAAATAACTTATCGGAAAAAAGGAATCCATGAGAAGTTTATGTTTTTACGGCGTTCTGATGGTGTAAAAACTATAGGTTGTAAAATAAATGTTATTGTAAGAAAATATCATAACAAAAATTATTTATGGATAGTGTTCACTTTTATACTTGTTTTATAGGAATTGGTAGGAAAAAACACTTTTGCTTTGTGTGTATTTAAAACATTGTGCAAGGAATAGGAATGGTAGTAGCTGTAGCTTTCTCTGGAGTCAGATAATACGTCAGCACATATACGTCCACAGCTGAACATGATCACCACGCTTGGCAGGTGGATTGGTGACCGCAGTAGAGTTGTTAAAATACACAGAAGGAAGTTGTTGGCCTACCTATCTGGTAGGTTCCAATAGTCTGCTCTTACGATATCCACTGCCTGAGTTGGAGGTTTGTTTCTGCGCCCCAACCACAACGGCCATAATAATGTTGTGTCACGAAAAACGACAGAAACCATACAGAAATTAGTAGATCAGTAAAGTATTTTTTTATTCCTTCATAAAAAACCACTTCTTAAGGTTGATGGAATAAAACCGTCGGAACGGTGCTTCTGGCTATACCTTGCCAGTTTGTGTTGATAATTTTCATAAGAGTATCAAAATAATATGTATATAATTAGACTAGATTTTAATATTTTCTTATTTTTATCAAATTTCAAAGTGTTTTATTTCCTTTAGACCTTACAGGACTCTTGGACACGCCATAAAATTCAAATTACATAAGTAAAACTAGGAAATAAAGTGATCACTTTGATTATTTGTTCACTTTGATCTTTTTTAGGTGAAGTGAAGAAGCGAATAAGAAACCTTTACCTTGTTAGGTTGTTAGATTTAGAGTTGGAGCAAAACTCGTCCCAAGCTTTTTATCCTCTAGATAGATAATCTGATATTTTGTAGTACGCCTATTTACAAAGGATTTGTTCGACAATTTGTTTGAATTGATTTATTGATAATTTTATAATCTTCAACTTTCTTTAAGTAATCGCTTTCAGCGTAACGGCTTATAAAGACGGAAATAGAATTCACGAACAAACCAAAGAACCAAAAACAAAAAATCATTTCGTATTTCATTTCTTTAACTTTTCTATTGTTGTCAGAAATTTGATATAATTTTCTTGCTCTCTGTGCTAACAGTAGGTTCGAAAAGTATTCTTTCCTTCATTCCTACTCAAACCTTTCTTACTTTGCCCAGCATTATTAACTTATTTATTTGTAATATTTGGCTGACTACTCCATTGTGTTAGGTCATATCATGAATCGTACCTGTTAGAAAAGATTAATAATATCCAACTAATATTAGGATAAGGGCGAAGTTTGTGCCGTGCGTTGTGCTGTTGTGAGGATGTTTGGCCGAAAACAACGCCAAAACTACTGAATTAATCAGACTGAAGTTTTGCACACATAAAGATCTGGACATGGAATAAAATACAGGCTACATTTATTAAAAACAAAATCCGTACGAAGTCGCGGGTAGAAGCTAGTTTAAAACAGATACAAAAGCATAATAATATATATATATGAGCTTGTGTTATAGCATAACACAAGCTCTGCTTACCTTGGGGCTAGATGATGCTGTGTGAATTGTCCAGCATTATTATATTATTATTATTATAATAACGGCGTTATCTTCTGACTTTGTCCCTGTTATAATAAGAAAACAAAAAAATTATCCAGCCTGTAAGGATATGGATGGATATCTAGGTATTCTAAAAACAATAGGTTCTCGTTAATTTAAAACAGGCACCAGTCTCTCACAATGTTAGCTATAATCATATTTGTGTTTATACTACTTGCACTAATGTATTTTAGCAACTAAGCTTCTATTGTGAGAGATAAATAAATAAATTTGGAATTTGAATAAATAAGTAATGCTGGACAATCCACACAGCATCATCTAGCCCCAAGGTAAGCAGAGCTTGTGTTATGGGTACTAGATAACTGAGATCCAACTAATATTATACAGCCGAAAGTTTGAGAAATGTGAATTTCTTTTTCTTGAACAGATCAAGATGAAATTTGGCGTACATTTACAATAACCTAACTCCTCCTCTCCTCTCCTTAACCTATTTTAGATAATAGGCTACTTATTATACCGAAAATACGCGTGTGAAGTCGCGAGCAGAAGATAGTATTTAATACATTACATGACATGGATAATAAATACAATAAAAAATCTATGTAACGTTTTTTTATAATCTCGCTCATCATATCACTTCTACAGCCTATGTTTTGTGCTATACACACATATGTTTCTGCCTCAACCTGTTTCATCAACACAATTTTTCTCCAAGCGTTTTTCGATGGTAAATAACAGCCTTTACCTTGTTATCACTCTTCCGTATCATCCACATATCAGGTCCGCTGCCCTGCATCAATATTGTTCCTGATACCAGCTTTCTTTCCAACCGGACACGAATCGATTTGACACCCATCGCTGTTGAAGCGTGTCTAACGAACGTGCATTTTTTATCTTTCCTCAAACAAAAAACAACACCCGTATTTCCACAGCATAAAACTTAGAATCCAATAGCTATTGGATAGAAAAATGTTGCGTGGATACAAATTTCGCTTTACCGGTTGAGAATTTTATTCAGTTAAAATCAGCTTTGTTTTAGTGTTATCAAGGTTTTTTATTCAATGTGTTTTTATACTGAATGCATAAATATTTGTTTGGTAGTTTGCTGTATTTTTACGGGTGGTTAGAACCGAGATTGTCTGAGATTTTATTGCAAAGAGAACTGTTGAAATGAGAGTTTTACAATATGTAACTAAATTATGTGAGGACATCTGTCCTATAGGTACCTCGCCATCACTTATCTGACCCCAGAAAATAATTCACAGCATAGAAATAAGCTATTTTTAGATTTAACTACAAGCTCCTACATCATCATTTACAGCCCATGATAGTCAGCTATTCCACAGCTGGACATAGGCCTCCCCTGATATGGGGGTAATACGTATGTCCCTACACGCTCGGCGCGGCGGGGGGGTCCCCAGGGAACGATTAATTGGGGTGATGCAAATTCGCTGACAAACCGTGCCACACGGCGGAAATAATTCCACAGCCTTAAAATATCCTGCATAATGTGTTTAAGTTGTGTTAGACCAACAAATATTTTGTTTTTCTTAAAATTCCTTTGTAGTAATATATTTTTGTAGTAAGTACTCGAATTTAATTAATGTTTCTCTGTCATAATATATATATATATATAAACATAGATATATTACTAAATCTAAGGTGTAATTATGGATAACACCTTAAATTTAGTAATATGTTATGTTCACTGAATTAATCTGAATACATAATATCATAATGTTTGCATTGAAGCACTTTATGAAAGTCTTGGGTTTGCATGCCATTTGATACAGTTCAAATAGGCCTCACTAGCGGCGTAAGGGGGAAGGGAGGGGGTTATAGTAAAGGGCAATGTATAAGCTTCTACAGCAGAATACCAAATGAGTTAAAAAATTTATTAGTAAATAAATTTAAACAAATTGTCAAACATAAACTTTGTAAAAAAGCTTAGTAAAAAATATCAGATATACAGCAGCCTTTCCCAAAGTGAGCGATAACGCCCCCTAGTGGGCGCTGCAGGCCTAAAGGGGGGCGGTAAGAGACCCCGAAAAAAATGGGGGCGTTGTGTAGAGGCTTGAGGGGCGATTTGTTATTTCATCTAGGAGGACTCTTAGACACCGACTGAGCTCTCGACTCTCGACTCTTGTGAACATCAACTTATATTAATTAAGAGATTGCTCAAACTAACTCGGTTCGATATTTCTGTTCATATATCTGTCCTGTTTTATTGAATAAATAAAATATAAATCAGGTCAATCGGTCGCTCCGTTTCGAAATGAAAGTAAACACAAACAAACAAATAAAAAGGCAACAGACACACTTTCGCATTATAATACATAATAGTATTCCTAGATAGGTCATTTTCGTAGATAATAGACCGCGGGCAATCATATTTTAACAAGTTTTTTTTTATTCTATAAAGTAATAATCAAAGTCCTTATTATTAAGGGCTTTGTCGCACATGCGATTATGACGCCCTATATTATTATCAGGTTATTTAACATGTTTTTGTTAAATAACCCGATTTGTGCATCCCTGTATCAATCGGCTGGTTCATAGAACTTACTTGTTCTTACTTGTTGAGTATCTACGATTCAAAGTCAAAGTCAAATGTCAAAAGTCATTGAGCGTCGAATGAGGTAAATGAGTTTAATGTTTGTCTTATTCCTGTCGGTGCGTGCTCCCTATATAAAAAACATAATATTTATTTTATTTTCATTCAAAAATATTCAAGGATTGAGAAGTAAATTGTTAGAATCAGAATTGTACATGAACTCATTTGATATTGACATATTGATATTGGTGGAAGACCTAGAGAAGAAGCATGATACTCAGCCAAGTGTAGCAAAACTCTTTTTGGTGGCTGCTAAGCAAGATGACGACGGACTTCGAACTTCCTACAATATCTCTTGTTAATTGCTCAAAAAGGCAAACCACACAACATCGGAGAGGAGTTAAATATGCCAGCATTTAATAAAGGAAGTAAAAACTACTGTGCTTCATAAACCGGCCGCAGATATTATCCGAAAAAATCCTTTAAGTAATTATTCTGTGCAAAGACGAATTGATGAAATGGCTGAAAACATTAAAGAATAATTTTTCAATCATCTGAGGACTAGTCAATTCTCAATTCAGCTCGATGAGTCCACTTTACCAACTAATGAAGCATTGTTGGTGTCTTACGTGAGGCTTGTTAAAGATGAGAATATAATGTAAAGAACTATTGTTTGCTAGAAATTAAGAGACCGATACAAAAGGCGAAACCACATTCAATACATCGGAAAAGATTTGTGATGAGAAAGAGATTCCCTTGAAAAATATTGTATCACAATGTGAAAACCAATGTGATCGCTTTATTTCCTAGTTTTACATATGTAATTTGAATTTTGTGACGTGTCCAAGAATTCTGTAAGGTCTAAAGGGAATAAAGCACTTTGATATTTCATATTTGGTACCATGCTCCGAGGGGGCCATCTTGGCCCCTAGGGGTCACAACGACAAAGCCAGATCATTAAAAAAAATCGCGTTGATTAGCTATAGAGTATAAAGTCTTGCAGTCCTCCTATTTTGTTGTTAAGTGCCAAAAAAACTTATAATTGTTCTTAGCTTATTTTATTTGAGCTTCCTTGTCTTGCTAAGCATGCCACACCATTTCCAAAAAAGGCTGGGCTCGATCCACTCGGCGATATTATTTATTTTGTATTAGTTTTGTTCACAATTTTCTCAGCCGCAGCAAACGCTCCAATATGTTTAAGGTTTCTTCGCTAGCTGTTATTTATTTTTTCATACTAGTTTGTGAATACCCATAATGTAACAAAATATTGGCGGCTCGCTCTGCTCGCCGTTATATCTTTTCGGTGTCTTCTTTAATGAATCTTAATTTTTTGTTAGTCGCCGAATAAAATTGCAAAAACTCTGCGGCTGTCTTGCTATCAATATAAATAATTATAGTTTCGTCTACCACCGCAAAGTCTTTAAAATGTTCGGGTCTCGAAATAGCATTGGTAGAAAACCACCACGGGTACCAACCCACGCTATACCTACACCCATTTGAATTGTATCAAATGTCATCTGTGAAACCAATATTATAAAGTACCCTTACACAGCTGCTATTTCATCGTTTAATTTTGCTTTACGTGAGCAGTATTAATTTGAAACCGATTTCGTTTGATAATTAATAATACTGGTGGTCATTTGTCTTAAAGTCATAAATTAATATCCAATAATACGTTATACAACAGGAAGCGGGGAGGGGCTTAATGATACTACTGCCACTTGAATATTTTACTTTCAAAACAATTTACGAAATTCGCAAATGTTTTATAAATTTATTTAATTTAATTTTTATTGTTCAACAAAATCAATAGCCCTTATGTTTAAATAGTTCCAATCATAATAATCTTACTTAATTTTTTATTTTAATATAATTTAACTAAAATATTGTGTCCTAATGCGTAGTGGGCTTAAAACTAAAATGATAAGACAAATGTAAAACATTAGACGTAAGATAACAACAAAATATAACTATGATAATTTTTTCTTTTCTACATAAAATGGGGGTAGTTGATGACTACAAGTACAATGGCTGCCAGAGCGCTAGAAATGTTATGAACCAGTCCACAGTGCAAGAAATTCTACGGCATTACCTTCTGGTAAATGAGAAATTTGAGTTTTATAAACAAAAAACTTTTTTTTCAAAAAATATAAAAAGTGGTTTACAATGTTACGAATCGTTATAATCTAAAATAGTTATTGTATTATGAGTTATTCCTTAGCTAGAAGAGCCGAATATAAAAATCTAACAGAAAAAAAACTTTCTATCTTGAATATGTGAGATCTGATGTGAAACGTCACATCAGATCTGGCTGCTCTACCTGCTGATGAGCAGGTGAGCAGCCCGGAGGCGCGCACTCAGTCAGCTATGGGACAGATACTTGGTAGATACACCCTCTCAATCTGTCAACAATTCTACTTAACCATCAACTTCTCTTCTTTCCAGGAAGGAGACAAAAGAAGAAGGTCTTCCAAGCTCTCATACCCCTACTCTTCGGAATGAAATCAGCAGGGGCAGTCATATTCGCCTTCACCCTCGTTGCCGTTCTTACCCTCAAGGCCTTCGTGGCCAGTAAGATGGCCTTACTCGTCACTGTCGGCATGGCGGCCAAGAAATTGTATGAAACTTATAGTACTGGGTGAGTAGACATTAAAATTTGATGTATAAATAATGAAGTTGTGAGTTGATTATGGATTACGGCCAGTAATATGGCTAGCATATGCCGTAGACAACAATTTTGTCAAAAAAGAATAGAAAAAAGAAAACAGCGAATGCGTTATTATGAATATTTGAAAATAGCTGACCGTTCTAATTGACTGTAAAGCATTTTCTTTTTTTTTTGGCTCCTAGAATGACATCCGTGTCTCGGATGTCATTCTAGGAGCCAAATACTTAGGCCCGTAATTTATAAGCTTGCGTAGTCCTCGATCTATGCTTGAGTAACGATTTACTTATGCCAAAAGTGTTACTCAAGCATTGATCGATGACTGAGCATAGGTTCATAATACGGGCCTTCGAGAGGCGACCACTGACTGTTACGTCTTTTTTCAAATAGGTGTCTACTAACCACACGGAGCAGGTACAGAGAGGAGATGTTGTAATTCGATTTTCATAAGAAACAACGCGTCACGATTTGCGGGGTGAGGGGTATTAGATCCCGCCCACTTTTTTATATTCCATCTACCGGTCAATAGCAAAACTGTTCGATTAATTCTGTGTCGATGGTACCACGTAGTTTAACTGCCTCACACTAGATGTCTTTAAGTGTAGGGTGTAACAGGGACGAACTCAGAATTTTTTTACCAGGGACTAAACAAGTAATACCCCCCAAATCAAAAGTCGCAGGTCGCCTTTTAATGTCACTATGAAGCCATCATCATTAAAATGGCAAGAACAAAATTTGTTAAAAATACAAAAATTATATCTTTGTCTTTGTGTTTTTTAAATCTTCCAGTCCAGTCTCTTCAATCGTCAATTTTTCTGATCCATTCTTATTCTCTTCGGATGGAAATCTAGGACATACAGAATTTAAAATTTAATTATTGGGTGGGCTTCACGTACTTTAAATTAACTAAACAACAACTGTTATAATAAATGTTATAATAGTTGTCTCATGGAGGGAAAGTACTTTCAATAATTGTAGATAGAATATTTAAATTTAAGGAAAGCCTTTTTTATTTTATTTCGTGCGTATTTTATATTTTTTTAAGGTACTTTCCATTTATGAATTATAGCCGTGGGACAATCGGTAAAATAATTGGATTCTAATTACGGCCCTGTCTTTTTGTTTTATTCATATTGTTGCCCCGTTGACAAGGCTGTGCACAGGACGAACGCCGGCAGTGCACCAGCTAAGGCCACGCCTACTGTGATGACGTCAGGACCTAGTTGAGAATCACAGTGCACAGTTGCTTAGGCCGCCTCCTCTCTGTACATGCTCCATGTTACTAACAGTGGTAGCCACAACAGTAATGACTTGTGTACTACAATTTTTATTGGTGAATGGTTATAATTTCTGTAAATTAGATTACCATTCAAATTACTATCTAAGGACCGTTTTCATCAAACCAAACACTTCCCACTTACTTATTAAAAATCTGTCAGCCTTAGAAAATGCCTAAGCTGAGCTTTTTTCATTCTGACAAAAAATTCAACAGAAAAAAACAAACGACACCTATTACTTAAAGTTGAGAGTGTTTTTATAAACCTCTTTCAAAGGAGGCTTCAGTTGATTGGGACCACTAGTATTGGGACTGCGGTCCCAATACTAGTGATGGATTTAATTTTATTATTTTTCTTCCGGCGGCGATTGGGACCGCGCCCTCTAAAATTACATTTGTCTATTTTTTTAATAAATAGGTTTTAATGAAATCGGCCCGTAGTAATTATAACCTTCAAAACAGAAGTAAGTTTGCAAACAGTAAATAGCGTACTAATTTGTTTTCACGTCACTCAGACTTGTGCTGAATTTAAATACTTAACTGATGTTTTGCTTATAACTCATATTTTGCAAACTGTACTACTTTTTTGAGCTACTTGTAAATAGCTGTTCAGTGTTTTAATTTCCTGTTTTTCTGTGTAAAAACTGTGTTAATTAAATTCATTACGAGCATGAAACGACTTCATTGACTGACGGTACATTTGAGACACGCACTGTAGAGAAACAGAAGCTGCAAGCAAATCTGGACTTAGTGAGCAAGATTTAAGGAAGAAAGTTGTAAAATTTATTGTTTTACCGGAAAATCTTTATTTCAAGACACGTTATCAAATTATTTTTGAAGTGTTTTTAGAGTGCTTGCCCTCACACCTAAGTAGGTAATCTACTTGCTCATTACTTATTCAAAAAAAAAAGTTCATTTCAGTAATTTAACTTTGGTAGGCATTTCGGATTTCATTATACTATTTTGACAATTGGGTTTAAAAAGATAAAAAAAACTATATTTTTTAATTCTAAATCATAAAAAAATTTCAATCCCTGTAGATATTTACATATAGAATGACTCCCATAAACAATTTTTGTAGTTTATTTTTCTGCAAGTGAGTTCTTCATTATGTTTCAAAGGACAGATCACTGTACTGGAACTAATGTTTACTTAGAACAAGAAATAGTTATCAATGATTTCCCAAGACAATGGCTTTAAGAACTCTCATCAGTCTCTCGTTTTTTAGGGTTCCGTACCCGAAGGGTCAAAACAGAACCCTATTACTAAGTCTCCGCTGTCCGTTCGCCTGTCCATCCGTCCGTATGTCACAGGGCTCTATCTTAAGAACCATAAAAGGGTAACAGTACAAATTTTCATAGAATGTGTATTTCTCTAGCCGCTAGGATAAAAAATAATAAAATAAAATAAATATGAAATTCACAAGGGACTCCCATACAAAAAAACGTGATTTTTTTGCCTATTTTGCTCTTAATATGTCAAGGCTGTATCTCCTGAAATACAATAGGCACAAGAAACACTACAACTGTTATAAAAATATATAGATAAAAATAAAATAAAGTTGAAAATTTAAAGGGGTCTCCGAACAAGTGAACATTAGATGTTCTTTGAAAAAGTTGCCTGATTTTTACGGTACGGAACCCTTTGTGTACGAGTCGACGTGCACTTGGCGGTTTATTGTTTCTTGATGCAAATTTTAAACAGAACTAGGTATGTAAAGTCGAAATTGCATTGTGCTGATTGGTTGCTATAAAAAGTCCCAAAATAAATCATACAAATATAATAAAAAACAACCTGCATTGAAATGAATTAAATTTACAAAACATCTTTTCTTGATGAAGTTAAAGATATTAGTTAGATGTATGTATATGATAACCATACATCTATCTAAATCGCCTTTAAGAAAATTTGCAGTAAAAAATGTACAAAAATCCTCGTTGTAATATTTTCTTATTCCGTTTTTCTCAAAAAAATTGACAAAAAAATTGTTCAGTTAGGAACTGAGAAATAATGTAATTTCTAGGTTTCTAAACTTATTTAATTTTAAAGCATTATAACAAATCATCAAGGTATTCCTTTTATTTTCATTCAAGAGCAAGGCACTTGTTTGTACACCTCCAAAGTTTATTAATCGACCCCGTTTTCTTCGAATTCAAATAATGACAAGAATATACAAATAAAATAGACCGCTAGATGACCCTAGCCCTCCCTAGCCCTCCCTAGCCATTCGTTATGCTTTTACAAGATTTTATTCACTACCTGAGCACATAGTTTAATTACATAGTGGCGTGGCACAGGCAACTAAAGTGGATCTTGGACTCCGACACCAGAGATCGCAAGTGGTCCCGCTCCCTGAATAAGGAGTTCAGAATTGGGACTCGATATTTTTCCGGATCTGGGTGTTTAATTAACTATGTTTCGCACGTAGGTATTCGCAAAAATACATAAGCCACCTATATGGTCTCTAAAACAATCCAAAATACACAGTTATCTGGCGCAGCGCATCAGCATTGCCATACAGCGGGGCAATGCAGCCAGCGTCTTGGGGACGCTTCCGACTGGTATTGATATGGATCAGTTGAGCTACTAACAATCTATAGTGTTTGCTACAGTCTGCAGTTAGCTTAATTGTTTCAATCGTAAAAACTAATTCTAATTTGTTTTTATTATGTGATTTTCTTAGTTATCTTTGAACCCTGGTTATTTTTGATACTCTGTAAAATCTTATCCTAATAAAAAGGTAGGTAGACGTGGGATTTTGGAAGTTAAACTTTTAATGGGTGTTTCTATGTTAAATTATGTAGGAAAAATAGCTTATCTAAGTTTGCTATTAAGTTGTTGATTTATTAATGAGATTTACAACTGATTTAATCTTTACAGAAGTTTGAATGATACTACAATAATTTTGTGAAAAATATGGATTGATACTATTATATATAACCTACAGAACTGGGAAAAATATTTAATAAGTTTTAGGTATAAGTTTCCGTAAACAATTGAAAAATGTATGGTTAATTGGCCGAAACCCATAGCCATCAACCATTGGAATACTCCATTGGATTGTCGTTTAAAGTTTGAAAAGTTCTTAAATCAACAAAGTCTATGTTATCTCAAGTTGACATTTTGTGTTAATGGTTTAAGTTTTACTATTGTCATAGGATGTTCAAACTTATGTTTTACAAGTTACACTTGATAAAATATTTTGTTTTATTGTTAGAGTTGATTAAGTTTTACAAACTGTGTAATATTTGTTTACAATTAATTTGAAAAGTATGTAATTTTATTAAAACCTCAGGGCCTCAAAGTATATTGGTACAAAAAAATATCTATAAAATTTTTTAAATTACTCAATCAAAAAATAAAATATTATTAAAAAATAACCGAAAAGCATGACACAGTTCTTCTGACTCTACAAAATACCCACTCAGAATTAACATTAACTTTATCAAAGACTTGACACTGACTCGTAGAAGCTCAACATACTTTTAGTACGCCCTCGTGATGGCTGTAAAAGTCGTTTGTTTTGTAAAAACCAACATTAGATAGCCTTTAAAAGCCTAAGTTAGATACGAGTATGGCTCGTCACGACACAGCCAACACGTGGATGCGCTATAACATCAACACTGACACTGGAGACACTGACTGGATGCGCAACTCTAACACTAACACGCCTATTCTTTGCATTCCAGCGTCGGTTTACAAAACCATCCGTATCTTTATTCGCAATATCCCATCGATTTTCCGAGCGCTTCATCGCACGCATACTCCGCTAGCGGAGTGAGCCCACAATTCGCGTCACAGGAGATGTTCAGCCCGACAGCAATGGGTGCACAAACACAAACGCACGACATCTTACAGTCACAAGACGCAAGAGCTCAGCAGTCGCAACAAGCGCCCACACAACTCCTTCTTAACTCCACCAACGCTGAGCAACGATGGGACGGTAAGTCAGCAATACTCAGATACCTGGAACCGATCATCAGTACCTTCAAGAGCGTCGTCAGTCCTATAACTGATGCGCTGTACGGCGCTATGCCGACAGTCAGAAATCTCAACTCCGATGTTTCTACAGCTAAAAACGTAGAAGCTGATCTGGATTTTGAAGTAAAAAAACCTAAAGAGTTTCTGGTACCGCAGCCTAGACTCATCAAAGCTCAGAGGAAGAATTTTCGGAAGACTGGAATTAGGCCCAAGAAACACGCAGAATTAAAAATCGATTTAGACAGGCTTAAACATAATAAAGATTTGTACGATTACATGAAAACTAAAAAATATAAATATAATTATCCAAGCACATACTTCTATCCTAGAGTCAAATATATTGTGCAACCCGCCCCTTATTACCTTAAACCAAATAACAGTAGGCTTATACCATACAGAAAAATACACACAACTACAGACACACCCACTACTAAAATTGATTTATCATTCGTTGATAGCGATTGGCAGCCTGTAATTGTTTTTAATAATACAAAAGTGCAAAATAAGACTCTTACCGATGAAAAAAGAAAAGGCAAGAAAGGCCTAGGTAGGAAAGCAATGAGACGGCTTTTTCGTAGAAAGCCTAACTTGAAGCGACGTAAGCGAATTAAAAGGGATCTAGCTGATATGGAGACAAAAAGTAGGGATGAACATGAAGAGAGAGGGTTTTTTGATGTCATCTCAGTCTTTTTCACAAATGATCCTATCAATAACTTACTTGATAAGGTTACCGATTACAGTAAAACATATTTAAAAGAACATTTCAAATCTTCACGTAGGGAATCATCGTATTATACCACAGTTTATAATATATTTTTAACGGGTATTGATATTGTGGAAGGTATTATAGGCGTTGGAGAAGAAATGCATGATCACTACATAAGAGAAGTAAATTTTGGTAAAAAAATAAATAAGAAAAAATATAAAACTAGAAAGAATAAATATAATAATTGCTCTAAGTCAAACAATAGCAATACTAACTCTAGTTCTGTGTTACCTGATGAATCAAAAGAACAGGCTACAAGTGCCGATAGTGTTCGAGTTTGAGATACCTATTGTATCTAAGTAATGATGTACCTAATAGATAATATGTATACTGCATTTATTAAAGCATTTTTAATCAAATTTAAATTACTTTAATGGTGGTGGTTTGGGATAGCTCTAAAGCTGAACTCAATAGTCTGTTGTAATCCAAACTTTTGTAACTAAAAGGGTATCGTGTAAATATCAACATTATATGCTCACTTTTATGTAGAATAGCTTAATTGACACCAATATTTCAGATTTGTATGAAAATAAATATGTTTTTGATTAAAATTATATTTCTTTATCTGAAATATTGGAATAAAATATGAGCGAATTATTATTGTAGATGATCTTTGTAGCCCAGTAGCTGAGTTACTGCTTCCTTTCTGTTTGTACGCATGTATAATGACTGGCAATACAAACTAATCAATTGAATGTGGTTCTTATTATCAGCACAAGTTGATAATAAGAAACACATATAACAATCTAGCCCATTTTGTCTTAGAATTGGGTGTCTTCTTTAATTGATTAGATTCTATCACCGTTTTTAATCAGCATTTGAGCATTTGTATTAGCATTTGTATTGACATTTTCAATAAAATTTTCTTCAATGTGCAGGGGTCCGGAGACGTCCAATGTACTATGGACAATCACGAAGTTCTTCAAGATCCTATTCGGGTTCCCAATGATACCGCCACTGAGTGACGCGCAGTCAATGACAATGCCAATGTACGTTATGCCTCAAATGCCTCAAATGTACGGGCAACCAGAACAAATGTACGTACCAGAAATGGCAATGCCACCATCGCATTAACAAAATTGGACATCACAGGATCAAGTGGCACCGATAAATCGCCAAATGTCAGATTACCACGACTTGATCCGAAGAAAATTAAGTAAACGAGATCTATAAAACTTCCGATTTGACAGCTCAGAGTAAGGACGCATTTAGACAGAATCCCATATCACAGGTGGGACAATGGTTGAGAGAGATATGATGATCTTGATCTCGTAAAGATGACAGCTGTCAAATCGGGTCTTTTATATTTCTACTCAGTGGTAATCTGACATTTGGCGTGAGCAGACGTACCGTTTTGAATTGCTGGACTTTTTGCAAAAGTTCAAATTCCTTCCAATTTTGGCTCGGTCCAGGATTCGAAGCGTGCGTTTGCTTTAAATTAACTTCTAAGACTGATCTCCTCTTGTCTTCGATAGTATGAGCCCGTCGACTTTAGTCTAAGTAATTTATTTCGACATAAGCGTTGTAATAAGATTCATTTATTCGGCACTTAGAAAAATAAAATAATGTTAATAAGTGTCTCTTGTTTTATTTTAAGGTTGCAATTAAATTAGCCTTAGCTTGTGTAAGCATGAGGTAGGTTTGGATTTGCCTTAGCGATACAAGAATAGGATCTCTACAACTCAGCCGTAGAAAGGCTGAATAATATCAACAGGGGATAGGCAGCAGAGTTATGGCAACCTGCCAAACTTACTGATTAGGGAAGTTATTTTCTCCCATTAATAATATAGCATTGTTTGATCGTGCAAGCCTACAGGATACTTTCGACACAATTCTTGTGATCTAGGAATTGAAAGTCTTAGGGCCGTATTATGAAAGCTTACTCAGTCATCTACTTATGCTCGAGTACTGCTTCTATAAGGCATAAATTGTACTCAAGCTCACTCACAGGTCGATGACTTAGGCCCGTATTATGAAAGCTTGCTCAGTAATTGATATTTGCTTGAGTAACGATTTTTTATATCATAAACATCAAGTATAGATCTTAGACTAAGCAAGTTTCATAATACGGGCCTTTGTCAGCTTTTATAATCGGGCCAACTAGCACGACTACATTACAACCAATTACACTAGTTAATTACAATACCTATATATTAGAACAACAGAAACATAAAAATGTATACATAAAAATACACAAAAAAAAACAAAAAAAAAATAAATAAAAAATTAAAAAATTAAAAATAAAAATTAAATTACTTAAAGAAGCATCTACGATCTAAGTTTTAGAGAAGGCGCATAACAAGCATTAAAGGATCCATAAGACAATAATTGATGATGTTCTATACATTTAATAAACACAAACGCAACGTTATCTAAACCATGCTACGTTCTCCAGATTCGTGAATAAAAGATTGGTACTTAAATACAAGCAAAATTTAATTAGAAGTGAAGTGTTGTTAGTTACCTTGATTAGGGTGTCCTAGGTGTTTTTCATTCAGAGCGTCGAGTAGGTGACTAATTTTCTTTTAAATATAATTTATCTTCTTCAGTAAATATTAAATTATGCTATTTAAGAAAGTAAAGCATTTTATAATCATTTATGCTAATTGAGATTTTTCTATTAGTAGTGTTCTCTAAAATCGTACGATCGTAGCTTCGTCGTTTAACTTTGAAGTTATTGAATAAAAATTTGTCGAAAAACTCAATTGAAACGTAATTAGCCGATTGTCCATCCTGGGGGACAAACATTTGTCCAGAAGCGGGAATCTCACCCGCAACCACCCGCTTATTATTTGCCTGCTGCGCCACAGAAGTCGTCAAAAATATAAAATATGGCACACTTCAGCTCTGAATTACGTAGCACCTTATATACATCCATCTTAAAACATACTTTTAGAAAATTAAAATAGCAGAAATTTCTAGACATTTTGTATTATAACTTCATGACAGATTTGATTAATTGGTTCCTTTTACTTCTTGGCCGCTTTCATCCATGATGCCATGCTTTGAGATGCGAACGCCAAGTGGTGTGATCCAATGATTTTGATCCTTCAGATGCGGTTCTGTATACAAGTCGTAGAGTATGTTCGTTTTCTAGAAACAGAGACAATATTCATTAAAATTAAATATGATATAAAATAATCATAAACTGCATCTACCCTAAAATGCCTCATCAGCACCAATTTTCCCACTGCTAAACATGGGGGAGGCATGCCTTCCTCAAAGCCATGTTTAACAGTTGTTGAGGCATAAGGTTTGACTATACATATTCACCACGCTTGGCAGGCGGATTGGTCGCAGTGGAGGTGTTAATACACACAGAAGAAAGCAGCTGCCCGTTTTAGTAGGTTCCTTTAGTCGGCTCCTATGATGCACCACCCTAAAATGCATTCCTTGGAAGTGAGACAAAATATTTCAGAGCCCCTTACAAATTAAGCAGAGCAATGTTGTGTTTGCACTGTAGACAAGTAGTTTATAGCAATCGCCGATAACTGCTATATTCCTGAAGGTATTTTCAATCAACCGCTATTAATTTAGACTAATAGGTCAAAGGTTCCTGGAGCCCGCATCTACAATCAACTGGGTTGCTATTTAACTATCGGTATGTTACGGAAGATTGAGTGTTTGTTTGAAGCTGAAGACAAAAGGTAAATGGAAGTATTTAAGTACCACTGGCTCAATAATTTACAAATTATAAGATTAACAACTAGATAATTATAGGTATAATGTAGCCATTTTCGTTATATTATTCCTGTCCTTTTATCTAGGTTTTCGGCCTAATAAATAAGACTGAAGCGAGGCGGGCAAGCGAAAATGCCCAGCTTATATGTATATACTTGCATTTTCTTAACTTATTTTAATCCATACTAATAATATTATAAATTCGAATGTACCAAACTCTGTCTGTCTGTTACCTTTTCACACCTAAACTAATGAACGGATCGTAATGAAATTTGGCAGGCAGGTAAACGGTACCCCGCGGACGGAAATAGGCTATTTTTATCCCGGTAAAGTGCGTGCGAAGCCGTGGGAGGGAACTAGTAGGACTTATCCGTATAAGTCGCACGCATTAGTGTCCGTACACTACTCTACTATTCTACAACAAAACTCCTAGTGAGTAGCAAGAATTCTCAGTAAATAAATTCAAACAAATTGTCAAACCGTCCTGTGTAAAAATGCTTAGGTACTATAAAATATCAGATTATCTAGAGGATAAAAAAAGCTTGGGACGAGATTTGCTCCAACTCGAAAAATAACAACTAGCGGGCTAAATGTTTCTTGTCGCTTCTTTACATACCGAATCGACAGAAATCAAAAATATCACTTTATTTCCGTGTCAGTGTAAAGTTTTTGATTTGATTTGATATAAATCAAACTTATCAATAACAACGAAATCGATTTACTTAAAGTCGTTGGCCTTTTTTAGTAGAAAAACGCCTGATTATAACAAAACACTGCTAAGCAATTGCTTAGGCCCCCGCGCACTAGGCAGCCTGGCTGCGCCATCCAGTCTCGAACATAATTTATGACGGTGTAAAGAAGCCCGCAAATTAAGCAGCTACAAAATTCCTTGCTGTGTAAAGTTGATAGATATTTTTGGTGAGCTGAACTTTACATAATATTATAAATTTTTATTTTGGATGTTTTCATCTTACGCACGAGCTTTCAACTCCAAGCAACAGCACATATGTGCAGCATCAAAAACTGCGCAAACGAATTTGAATCTACCCACCACAGATAAAGAAATTCCTTTCCAACGCTAGTTCTTTGTATACAGCTCAAAATCCGGGCCGATATCTCTGCATTCTCATAAATATTTAGGAGATATTTTACCGAGTTTTCCAGCAAAATCATTTTTCCACTCGTTGAAAAATCAACTGGAAAAATGAAATCGAGAACGTGGAGCATGATGGAATTTCTATTTGCTGTGAATGTCAGTGTCATGACACAAAACTCATTTTGTTATTATTTTGTACAACAGGTACTCGTATTGCCTTGAGCTTTCGTTTCAAATAGTTTCGAGTTTCAGGAAGTGAAACTCAATCCTGATGCCATAGATACATGAACGCTCGAAATGTTTATGGATTTAAGTTAGGTAGGTACGCCATATTGGTAGGTACGCCATATTTGGCGCTTCGCTCACTGTAGTGTATGTGTGTATTATACAGGGTGCCATTGAAAGGGTGTATAAAGCCGAAAGGGGGTACTAAACCGAATGGAGGTACTGAGCCGAAAGGGGTGATTCTGGGTTCCAAGGGGATCAACTTGTAAATACCGAATTTAGAATTTTGAAATTTTTTTTTTTTTTTGCAAAAAATAAGGTGTTTTTTTCTTTCTAATTGTGCTGTTTTACATGCATTCTTGCATTATTTAACATATCAAAATATTTCACAAATGCTTTGCTTTTTTTGTCATGAAACTATTACAAAAAATATAATGTCAATCCTTTAAAATTTCAAAGCAATAATAATTATATACACGTACGTATACACGTAAAAGAACACGAAAATTAACAAAATCGTCTATATTTTTTACTAAAAGTAAAAAAATGTTTGAACTTCAAAAAATGGTAGAACAAACGATGTCCTCTCGATGTCCAGAATCACCCCGTTTCAGCTTAGGCTTACTTTCACCCTTTGTGTGGCACCCCGTATATATTATACCATGGCCTACATACGTCATCTCGTGTATCGACAACTGTCACTGTCATGACACACTGACATAGCCAAGGAGGCGGGAATGCGGTGTTGACAGGTGAACGGATGCCTATTGGTTGGTGAGGTGAAACTTGGAGATGCTTGAAGAATACGTTGGCACTGGTGGGGTGTATAATATCGATCTTCTTCCCTATAAATAAATAAAAATAAAAATTGCCTTTATTCCCTTCAAAATTAGAATTTTCAATAATTTTGTGTATTTTTGAACTAATAATAATTATAATTATGTTTCCTATGAATGCTTATTACTTATTACTTAACTGTAGATTGTTTGCAACAGTCTGCAGTTAGCTTAATTGTTTCAATTGTAAATACTAGTTCTTATTTGTTTTTATTATTGGATTTTAATTTTCTTTGTCAATAAAGTTACTTATTATGATTAATTTACAAATTATAATTATTAATAATTGTGCAGATAATAAATTACAAATAGTAACATTCATTATTATAACATTTTCTTAGGGTTTATCCATTTCTTTCTGGATAAAAGGCCTCCTCCCTCTCTTGCTCTTCAAAACCCCTACACCCACTAAAACAGACAGCAATATCCAAATCTAATAGTCAAAACAAAAAATCGTAGAGGGCATCTCTTTTCACACATGCAAATGATGCAAATTGAGGGAGACGAAAACCCAGAAAGTTAGCTGACGCGTTATCCGGTGTTAAACCATTGCAAAACTATAACTGGTGTAAACATTTTCTAATAACGCCCATTTAGTTCTTTTCTTATGTTTTTCGTTAGTACACAGCCTATAAGAGATGAACATAGAATGCGTGGCACGAATACACGTAATTAAACAAGCTGGGCCAAGATGGACAAATCATCTGAATTTTCCAGTTGGTCTATTCAATACAAATTTCCAAAAAGTTTATTTTACCCGACTGCGCAAGAAGGAGGATTACTTTTTTGACGAGGTCATTCTTCGGTGAATGGTCCTGGTGCAATGACCACATAATGTACTAGCTAAACAAATAAAGTCCTCTGGGTCATGCATAAACGTAATGAATGACTTTCGTCTGGTATTTCGTCTACGTATACAACGATTAATTAAGAATCCTAGAAAATTATAAACTCGGCGTCACAAAAATCGCCCCTCTCTGAAATTATGTTTGAAGCTTCTCCAGCAGGTAGCGCATACATTTTATTCAACAAATATTAATATTATTTCAAAGTTTATTCAATTACCCTTAAATAAATAAGCATTTTAATTTATACACAAAGGAGAATGCTTTGCTACAGAATGTTGAAAAAATTGTTCGGAAATTATTTGTTTAAGTAGTCATTAGTTGCACTAACTCAAAGGAGTATAAGGGCCGATCCAGGTAAAATGTCAGATGAATGTCAGATGGATAGTCACTGTCCAGACTTCAAAGTGAACACAAGTAAAAAAAATACACTTCAAGATGGATACTATCGCTGAAGAAGCCGCTCAACTGATAGCACTATTGCAATCAGGGATGCAGCAGTGTGATGTTGCTCGGCAACTAATCTTGAACCATTTTTCTATTCGGCGAGTGTATCAACGGTTCCAATAAATTGGTGGTTGTATCCGAAGACGTGGATCTGGTAGAAAACGCTGCACATCCGATAGAGACGATCGGTTCCTTGTAAGCACGTCTTTACGCAATCGCTTTTCTAATGCTGTTGAATTGCAACAGCAGCTCCGATCAGCTCGTAGAACTTCAGTAAGCGTCCCCACGGTTAGGAGAAGACTACGGGAGACAAAAATCGCAGCCTATAGACCTGCTAAAGGACCAAAACTGTCTGCACAGCATCGTAGAGACCGACTGCAGTTTGCTCGCGAACATCGCGATTGGTCACTCGATCAGTGAAGGAAAGTACTCTTCTCTGATGAAACTAGGGTAACTCTTTTCTGTAACGACAGTCGTAAAAGAGTATACAGAAGAAAAGGTGAGCGATTCGCACAAGCTTGCTTCGAAGAATACGTCGCATGTGGGGGTGGATCGTGCATGTTCTGGGGCGGTATTTCTGTCGACGGGAAAACAGAACTTGTGTGCGTTTCCCGAGCTGGAGGTGGTCGCGGACAAGGGTCGCTGACGGCTAGTCGGTACATAACGGAGATCTTAGAAGAGCATGTGGTCCCGTATGCTGGTTTTGTAGGAGATGGGTTCAAGTTAATGCATGATAACGCCCGTTGCCACACCGCAATCATTGTACGGGATTACCTACAAGAGGTCGAGATCCCCGTTATGCAGTGGCCAGCTCAAAGTCCAGACCTAAATCCGATCGAGCACCTCTGGGATTATGTCAAACGGCGAGTACGAGCACGTGAACTGGCTTCTACCATTCTGCAAGAGCTCGAAGCTGCCGTCGTTGCGGAATGGGATAATGTTCCTCAAGAAAGCGTGATCACACTAATAAGTTCAATGAAGGATCGCATGCAAGCCGTTATCAAGGCCAGGGGGGGAAAACTAAATTTTAAGTACTTTTTGTAAAAAAAATCACGTGAATAGAAATCATGTTTTTTCTTGCCTCACACAAACTTTGATATTTTTATCACTTTTTTAGGAGGTGCGATTTTTGTGATGCCGAGTGTATATTTCAATTTGTTTTCTTTCATGCTACGCGAGGAACGTTAATTGAGTAGTTGGACTATAAAACATCTGAATTCCTGACATTTCATTGCCAATAATAATGTAATGAGATTCTTTACAAAAATCTTTCTCGGAGAGTGTTTCCACATTAATTACGAGATTTTCAGAAATAAAAAAATAGTTTTATCTTGATCTTCATCATCATCGTCAGCCTGTATAGTCCACGGCTAGATAAAGGCTTCCCCTAATGAGCGCCATAGCGCCCTGTCTTTCGCCGCATCCGCATCTTCTGCCTGAAGTCTTTCGCAGGGTTTTTTTTTTTAATTGGGTATGACAAAGCATTTGACTACCATCACAATTAAGAAAGTAACGATGTGGCCTATGATGGACCATGCTTTCCCAGAAGGAACTTATTTACTCGGGATTTGAAGACTACGAGATTGTGCTCTACCGGAAAAAAGGATGCAGGAAGTTCCTTCCACATTTTATAGGTACTTATAACGCAAGTAGAGTGGAAATGTTTGGTTCAACATTGTGGGTTTTCGACCAGGTATGGGTGGTGCATCTGCTTGTCCGGTGGTGGAAGAGGGAAGGAAGGATATGGTCATGTAAATCCTGGGCGCAATCACCATAGTGGTACTTTTAGGACACTGACAATTTGGTAAAGTATTTGTTTTACAGATAGTTACTGATTAATTAATTTTAAATTTTAACTTATGTTTTTGTGTTATGTGTAATAATATTCTACTTTAGATGTTGTAATAGTGTTTGACGTTTTGGAATATAATGTTATTCTGTAAGTCATGCTTGAATAAATAAATAAATAAATAAACGTGCCCTCTGTGTTCAAGGCTGGGCAGGTTGTTCTCCACAAGCGAATCATCGCATATGAGCTTAATTAGCATAGATAGATAGATAGATATAGTTTATTGTCAAACAGATTACATGTTTTTGGTTAGTAGTGTCTTAAATCCTATGTTAGGTTTATCTAGACACTATGGTTCTCTAATAACAAACACAGCGTTGTCACCGTCCGTCCTGTCCGAGTGTAGCTGTAAGGCGCGGTGCGAAGTTGTACCCACGTGATCCACTTGAATCACGTGCATCAGGCCAGTGACAACGCATGCTCCGCCGCGGCGCCGCTCAATCGAATCGAATAGGGTTTCAAGCTGGTATTTGGCAGAGCCGTCCCAGTTATTGCAGCAGTACCTACTCCGTGCAAGATCAGACCTGTGCTTTGTATAGATTAAGAAGCAGTCCCGGTCGTTATCCCACCTGGCCGGAGGACCTCCTACACTACATTTGCCGAGTCGCAATCTCCACTCAAGGACACGTTTATCGCTTAACTTGACCGATATGTTTGCAACTCGATGCCTTCGATAGGTAAGGGGATAATGCTCTTTTAATAGATAGGTGGAAAGTCGAAAAGAAAGAAAACCATACAAACATACATGTTTAGAATAAATGCTCGTTGTCCGCTCACATGTTGGCCGAGGCTGGCCGGGGCTGGCCGAGGCTGGCCGGGGCTGGCCGCGGCTGGCCGAGGCTGGCCGGGGCTGGCCGCGGCTGGCCGTGGCGAGCCTTACTCGCTTACCTAAACTTGACTTCATCACCATCAACAGCCTTGACCAGTCCACTGCTGGAAGCAACCCCGATAAGCACATTATTCGCTCTTATCATTACACCCGCGTGAAGAGTTGGGGTGGTGCAAATCCTAAGCCGGCACCACACACGGCCAAAATAAACTACTCGCAGATTGCACTGTCAAATCATTTAAACAAACAATATTTTCACTCGACCAACATGAGGAATCTATTCTTATAATAAAACCGTAACAGGTGCAATTCTGTATATTGAAGATATTTTAAAACTTTTCTTGGAGTGCCCTTTTTTTCTGTAGGTCATGATCATGACAGACAGTCCTCGACTAACCTGGACGTGATGACCTTCGAATCCAGTACCTAACTTATGGATAGATAGATATCGTTTATTTTCAAAGAGATTATATTCAAACACGTTTTTGGTTAGTAGTGTCATATGACACAAACACTTAGGACATAGGATTTAAATCCTATGTTAGGTTTATCTAGGGTGCGTCTTGAAAGTAAAAATAGATCATAGATCTAAAAACTTACCTAAAAACAGCTTTTTTCAAAATCTGCTGATTTTTTCTTCAATCTACTGATTTAGTTAAATTCTATCTTACAACACTGTTTCTAACAAAAAAAATAATGAATGAAATCGAATGACGCGTTAGTGATTTACAACTACGTACACATTTTGACTTTCACCCCCTCCCTCAAGGGAACCGTAATTACTAAATTACGGGACAAAAAGTATCCCATGAACCCATTAAATCCCATCCCATTAAATCATTCAGTAGTTTCGACGTGATGCGCGGCCAAACAATTTGAATTTCATCCTCTCTCCTAAGGGAACCAAACTGAATTCCGGGATAAAAAGTATCCTTTGTCCTTCCTCGTAGTATGAACTTAAATCGTGCCAAGTTTTTTTGTTTTATTTATGTTAAACATTTTTTACATTACAATCTACATCTAACATTAACCGGTTTGTCCGTAAGCCTCAGTCTCTATGGTAAGTATAGCAATAAATGCAAAAACTAAATACATTATACAAACACGGCACGTCAGAAACTGAATGTACATAAATATAAAAAGTTGTGAATGGAATGGCATCTGGAAGCCAAGCAAGTACCTACATATGAATTCATTCAGTACAGTCAAACAGACTGACAGACAGTCAAAAATTACAGTTTTGGCTTAACCCTTCACCCTACCGCAAATCAGATGTCGAAAATGAGCACGAATCAATATCACACGCCCCGCACCGCGCGCCTTTCAAAATTGCGTCACGCTTCAGAGTTAAGTATCGATAAAAGAGCACCCTCAAAAAAAACTTTTTTAATTATCTTCTATGTACAGAATTAGACCGGTTACAGTTTTATTTTATGTATAGATTGCGCGCAGAACATTCCGTTGGCTCCTCGTCGCTTAAAAAGCTATTTAGTGGAATTAAGTCGGTAATTTCTGGGCCAGATTTTGCTTAGTTTTATATTCCGCGTATATGAATAGGGTATCATTGAAACGGTCAGCTATTACAGGTTTTGGTTAGCAGAGGAATAGATGTTGCCAGTAGAAAAAGTGAATTGGGCTAGTGGGCGGAAAAACTGATTAAATTAAGATATTGGGCAGCCTTTTAAATATTTCTGCACCAATATATTAGTAAAACAGCAGCTAATCAAGATTCGGATTTTTTTAAAATAAATAAAATTTATTTCGATTTGCAAACGTAATAAACGTACCTACCTCGAGATATATGTACTATAATCTTCTAACCTACGTGTGTAAGGTAATGAATTTGCGTGTAACGACTGGACCAAATTTGATAACGTTTATTGTATATGTTTGAGTGGGTCTGGATGGTTAGATTTACAACTGGACGTTAGGTGGCGCTACACTTGGGTAATAGGATTTTTTACTCTGTAACGTCTGTCGGCACTTATTCACGGAAATAATTTAGTTAAAATAATTTAGTTTTCGACCAAGTGCTATACTTGATGGTTTATTTTTTAAAGCTGACCAAAACATTATGCAGTCCAAATAGTAATTTAGCAGATTTTTCCAGCTGACTGAATATTACTTCCTTAGTAATAGGTACAGGTGATGTATTATATAGGAGAGATTTTAGTCTGATGTAAATGTACATTTTTATTTTGAAACACCTTCATGAAGGAATAATAACTGTAGCCTGTCCCCGCGAATTCCGTGACCGAATTTTTGAATGTCTAGGTAGTACTTACATAATAGTTATTTGTGATTTAACCCCGGATAATATTATATTTGCTTACATACTTTTATAATGCCATTTATAAAAATATTTTATCGCTGATATTTAAAAAAAATTTAGTAATAATAGGAAAATAATTTCTAAAATATAATGAAGTGTTACAATGGAAATGATACGTATTATGATACAGTCAGAATTTGACCTTTTCTAAGTGTACATTTATTGTATTTATGGAAATAAAGAGTTTTTGACTTTGACATTGAGTCTTATTTACCTTTTTCAAACATTGTCAAAAGCCGAATATTTTTGACAATAATTTTAATGCGCTTTCATGGATATATATTATTTATCCCTTGATTAATTCCCAGAATTATTATTATAAAGACAGTAAAATAAATACTTCAGTGATCATTCGATTTAATCATCAATAAATAATTGTTAGTACATTATTATTAAATAAACAAAATATTACTGTAAGACAAAATGCTACTTTTGTATAAATGCGAAATTAGCTTGCCGTAATGTACAAAGTTAGTACATAAGTAACTAGTGTCATATAAATAAAGTTATTTACAACTCGATATTTCATTTAATAAATACAAAGAACTGATTATATTAAAAATATATTATGTTCCGCGTTAACCCAAAGTGGCCAACGTTGGGCTAGCAATATATTCAATCAGTTTTGTGTATATATCCGACTTTGAACTACAACATTGTCTTGACAATTTGCAGTTTATATTCAAATAATTACTCGTTTTTCTATAATCGCTTTGACAATGTTATAATTCTAGTTTTTTGTTAGTTAGCCATTCGCCATTGTTCAGTCTTCGTAATTTCTTCATTATCAGCTAGTGGTTAGTTATTTATTCGCTGCTGTGGCCCTGTGAAAATGAATTAGTAGGTAAGTTTATATAAGTGTTAGTATAAATCTTGTAAATCCATTAGGGTTATTAACACTAAAGTCATTTACAACGGGATATTTTACATGATTTGAGTATTGAGCTTTTCAATAAATCATGGTTAATATCCCGTTGTAAATGACTTTAATGTATTAGTATTATAAATATATATTAAAATAGCTTATGTCCAAGTCATCGCATGAGTGATTCCTGGATCAAGAGCCTATAAAAATATAATTCATCGGGATACAATATTTTTTGTCACGTTAAGGTTGGTGTATGGCCCAACGGCCCTGAGAACACAAAATAATTATCTGTAGCCGTATAAATAATTTGTTTTATTCGTGAAATGTTCAATTTGTTTAAAATACATTGACAAATATTTGAGTGAAAGAAAAATACTCAAACACAATAGCGTTTAGAAGAAATATTCAAATTTCGAATAAAAACATATATTTAAAATTTGGATATGTCTTCTAAACGTTGTTGATTTTGAGTATTTTTCTTTCACCCAAATATTTGTCAAAGTATTTTACACCAATTGAACATTCCACGAATGAAACAAATTATTTATTATAACGTCAGAACATCTATAAGGATGTATGGCCCAACGGCCTTTAGAAAACAAAATAATTATCTGTAGCCGTATATATAATTTGTTTTATTCGTGAAATGTTCAATTTGTATAAAATAAACCATTATAACCAGAAATGTTATTTTTATGATTTTATAAAAAAATCTGGTAATATAAGTTATTTTTATTATTCTCTTCGTTCTTGCCATAATTAAAAATAAACCGAGGAAAAACAATTTCCCAAATCAGTAGATAATTAAAAATTCATTTTTCTATCTAACTTTTTAATCGTAAATCCCCGTTCATTTAAAACTTTTAATTCCGAGCGGGTTTAGTCTCGAGCTTCGTTCAGCATCTGTAATATTTTGCAGTATAATAACTCTGGTTTAATTGTCATAATTTTGTCTAATTGTAAAGCAAAGCAAATTTAAAACAAAAATTAAAAATTATAAAATCATAGCGTAGTTTTGACACAGATTTCACCATAATAACTGTTTTTTTGCTTTTGGACTTACACGTAAATTTGTACAGACAAATTCCTTGGCGTTCACTCATTGATTTGTTTGCAAGCTACTGCCCGCGGATTTTCAAGTATTGAATAGAAATAGAAAATAGAAATAATATGTTAAGCCATCTTATAAAAAACCATGCATACCTAAAAAACTATAATAAACTATAATAATAAGGTACTTAAAAAACCAAAATACATTAAAAAAACAAAAATTTTACAAAAAGGCTTAACGTAATTAAATTATTTTTCGGGGATAAAAAGTAGCCTATGTGTAATTCTAGGTCCAGAACTACATTTATGCACAATTTCAGCCCGATCTGTTATGTATTTTTGGCGTGAAGAGGTAGCTAACATCCAACCATCCAAAATTTTGCATCACATCTCTTCACTCCAAAACTACTGAGCGGTTCGGTCTGAAATATTACATACAGGTAGTTCTAAGGCAGGAATCAGTTCATTGGCTACTTTTTATCCCGTAAATCAGTTCCAATGGGATAAAAATAACCTTTAAACATTTCCATAGAAACGATAACAGAAACTAGTTAATAACTTATTAATGTTATTAGCGTGATATAGTATCTTTTATTTAGCACATAGATTACAATAACAGAATAAAACAATTACAATTAGTACATATACAATATCTATTTCTTAAAAATCTAAGCCGTCACCAGAAGGCAGAGTGCCCAGAATGCTGGCAGCATTGCCACGTTGAATGGCAATGCTAATTCGTTGACTGAAATAGAAGCCAGCATTCCGATCACCTGTCGACTCTATAAGAAGTTTGGTAAGATCTTTATAAATGGCGTGTGCTCCAGGTCCCCAAGGACCAAGGATTTCAACCCCAAACGGCTCAAATAGGTAACCTCGGTCAAGATTAGCATATTTGCGCCGTTTGAGGGACTCCGCTGATGATAAATTAGCGTGATCATAAATTTTATTATTATAATATTTTTTTATAAAAATGTATAAAATACAAATAAGTTTAGATTCCCTAAGGTCAGCCACCAGAGAGTTTAGTAACCTGCTTACTGAAAAGGTGAGGGTACTTTTTAATATTCAGAAGTTTTATCATGCCACTTATGAGGTGTAGAAAAGTATTGCCTGAATATATTAACTAAAAGTGAGACGAAAATGGAAATTTAATTTATAAGAACTTAATACCTTGTGCCTAGACATAAATACGTATAAATAGAATGTACAGTGAATTTTGTGCGGAAAATAGATGAGGAAAAAAGACGTTTGTCGGTAAAACGTCTTTTTTCCTCGTCTATTTCCTTTTCATTTATTAGTATAAAGGAGGAAAATTGGAGGCTCATGTCGCCCCTGATAAAATAATTACCTATTTATGGCCTATCTGAAGAGAGGTCATGATAGCATGATTTTACCTAACTTCAGATACATAGGATACATAGGAATAAGATGCCTAGAAAAAGATAAAAGGTATGTTCTAGAAGTGAAGATTAACCAAGAAATAATCTGATACTTAATATTTTTTTGACAATCTTACTTACTTAGAGCAAGTTCACATTAGGTCGGACCGATAGTTTCACCGGAACGAAAATATGAAACTAGCTGCTGCCCGCGCCTTCGCACGCGCCTCCTATGTCCGTCCCCTTAACCGTTTAGGCGTGAAAAGGTAACAGACAGACGCCACACAGACAGAGTTACTTTCGAATTCATAGTAAAATGGATATGAATTTATATGGAGAAAAAGTTGAATTGCGTCGCCCTTATAATGTAAACAGCGCATGAAATACAAATTGCCAATAATGCATCCGACACCCTTGTTGTTCCGTTAAAACTGTAAGTCAGACCTAATAAACAAGTTGGTTTCGGACAACAAATGGCTCCATAAATTATTAGTAAATTAAGAGAATTAGAGTTGTTTATACTAGTTAGTTAATAATACTAAACAATTTGATCACTTTGCACGAAACAATTCCACGTGGGAGAAATGATACTACCAGCAGATGTGAACCTGCTCTATGATGTTTTTGAAGCCTTTTATACTGGCAAAGGATTTAAACTCAATTCAACTCTACCTATCATTAATAAGTCAACAAACGTCCACTGTCCTTCAAACGACGCCACAATAGCGTTTCTGAGCCGCCTCCATCCATCGACTCCCTGCGACCGGTACAATGTCGTCGGTCCATCGAGATGAAGGTCTTCCGACAATACGTTTTGGATTAAATCGCTGTCGCCTTGCAAGAACCTTTACTTTTACAAAAAAAGAAACGACCGAACGAAGTTATAAGACTTGACAAAAGGTGTTCGTATACTATAGTTGGGTAAGAAGGGTGCAAACAGGGTGCAAAAGAATAGAAACAAAGAAATCATTCACAAATTTATTCAGTCTACCTCTCGAGAGAAAAGTTTCTTCAGCCCGATGATCGTAGCCAGGAGCAGGGCAATCTTGGAGATCAGAAGAGCCTTCCCGACCATAAGGGTCAGGCCTTTGAAGGTCAAGGCACCGAGGAGACCGAACTTCATGGCAGCGGCGGCAAGGAGCGGTCCCATGTTCTTGTTACGTTGTCTGCCGGTCTCAACTGCTTTGTGCGGCTTGACTGATACATCTGGAAGTAAGAAAAGAAAGTTAAGGTTAAAAGAAGGTTATAAAAAGTTTTAAGAAGGTTAAAATGTCCCTAAATGTCTATAAAGACAGTTTCGACGACGACGAACTCTGTGGCGCAGCGGGTGAAGTCCGCCTGCGACGCAGGAGGTTGCGGGTTCGATTTCCGCCTCAAGGTAAATGTTTGTACGATCTGCAGATATTTGATCAGGGTGTTCTGGGTGCTTTTTATGTATAATGAAAAATATATATCTTTGTAGTATAATGTATGAAGTACCTAGTATATATCAGTTATCTAGTACCCATAACACAAGCTCTGTCTTAGCTTGGGGCTAAATTATATTGAGTGAATTGTCCAGCATCATTAAACAGGTAATTTTTATTTCACCCCAAAGGATAACATAGCTGCAAATGTCTGCATCACATCATCAAGTCTTACTACGCAGGTCTTTTCGAATCTCTACTTTATCTGCCGAAATTGATTTTACTGAAATAGGTGACGGCCGATACCTTAATAAAATCACTGTAAAACTCTGAAGTGTACAACGAACAACAAACTCAAAATTTTGAACAAAGGGAAAGTTGTTCAAAATCCAATTAAAAATTTACTTTTAAATTGGCAAATGTTTCAGTGCCTGTCAAAGACACGTTTTATTGCTCTTTCTGTTTTCAGTGGGGTGTACTTAAAGTACTTGTTCTATACAATAACACCTATAGAGTATTGAACGATCCAATTCAAACGAAATTCTTCTAAAGCATACGAAATTGACGAGGCAGCGACGTAAGAATCTACCCTCCAACTCAGCCCGTAGATTTCTGAACTTAGGAAACCTACCATAGGATGGACAGCACCTTCCTTCTGCATATTTTTAACAACTCTACTGCGGTCACTAATCCACCCGCATAGTGCGGTTAGTATTATGACAAAACTCCTCATGTCTGGGACAGGCAAGTGAAAAAAAATTTTAGTGAATAGAACATAATTAACACTTTATTTCTTACTAGCTGCCCGAGACTTCACACGCTTTTTTCGGGATAAAAAGAAGCCTGTGTCCGTCCCTGGGATACCATCTCCCCCCCTGCCAAATTTCACTATGATCCGTTCAGCCGTTTATGCATGAAAAGGTAACAGACAGACAGAGTTACTATCGAATTTATAATATATTATTAGTATTTGAAAATCATTTTCAAATACTAATACATAATAGTTAAGTACCTATTCAAATGTATTTTATAATATATATTTTGTTGTAGTTGTCCATTACTTTAGATAAGCTACATGGTAGGCATGTGTGCATAGATCCAGATAATATTGCTATTATAAAAAGTAATATAAAACCCTTACTTCATTTACTTTATGCTAAAAAATAGAGCAGTGTACGTAGAGGTTTGTCGTTGGTGATGTAATTTACCTCACGAGGGTCAACATAATACCAGCGCTGAGTAGGTAATTTTTTTTTTGATTTATCTACTCAGCAACATGCTGAGTTGATTCCTTTTTGACTCGACACTCGGTGGTTTGCCAAGAAGGGTGCGGAATTTATTATGTAGGTACCTACTGATAATCTATGTACCTAATGTCATACTGATAAATTTGTACCTAGTTTAGTTTTTTTTCCATAAATGTTTAATAACTGTAATGTGTCGTGTCGTGTCAAATAAATCTTTTTCATTTCATTTCATTTATAGTTTAAAATTGAATTTGTCTGAGAGCTTATTACATAAGCCTAAAGAAATAAAAGTAATTGATTTCTGATTTCTGTGTAGAAATCAGAAATCAATTACTTTTGACGTGTGTTCAGCAGTGGGCGTAAATGTACTGATAGATGTACAATATGTACCTTTACAATGTAACGTAGTACCTGTAGACGATATAAAAATTAAAAATAAAATATTTCACAATAAAGAAAAACAAGTATTTTGTCGCTAATGTTTGGATTATGTATGTTCACTGATTTGGTAAGTATTCCCACATAAGAACACACTAATAATTATAAACAATTAAATTCATTTTTGAAAGCTATCACCATAAAATTAATATTTAGGGCATAAAACATAACCAGATGATGGATGGGTGGTGGGTTTTTCAACGGGGCAGTACATAACTGCCCCACACCCTCGCCGGACTTAACAGACTCCTTGACGAGAACCCAGACTGTGATATCTTCGCAGATGAATGGAAGAGTCTAATGTTGGTATGCCTGAGGTTTTGCGAGTGTGATGAATGAATGGATGCATGCTTGTTTTGTTTATATTATTTTGTTTTTGTACTTCTTATCTATTTAATGTAAAAATCTAATTTATTTACTCGATCAATTTATTTTGCCTCAATTGCGGAAGGTTGATTTATTTTTAAGTATTTTTGCGCATGATATTTTTTAATTTATTCTTTTTTATTCATGTTTTTGTTAAATATCATGTTCTTGTACCTTTATTGACAAAGAAAATTACAATTCAATAATAAAAACAAATTAGAACTAGTATTTACAATTGAAACAATTAAGCTAACTGCAGACTGTTGCAAACAATCTACAGGTAGCTCAACTGATCCATATCAATACCAGTCGGAAGCGCCCCTAAGACGCTGGCTGCATTGCCCCGCTGTATGGCAATGCTGATGCGCTGCGCCAGATATCCGCCAGCTCTCGGGTCACGCGTCACATCGACCAGACGCTCAGAAAACTTTTAAAAAACCCGGAGAGCCTCGGTACCCCACGGACCTAGGGTCTCGATCCCAAAGGGAGCAAATGTGTAGGCTCTGTCGAGACCTGCATACCTGCACCTGTTCTTGTGTATCTAATGTAATTGGTTGTAAATAATCAAGTTAGTTACAAATAAAAAATTAATTAATTAAAGCAGCTACCTTAACCGGTTACGTGACAGAAATAGGGGGTAGGTAGTAGAGGGTGAAGAATGTCCGCGAACTGATCTCAGACCCGCATGTTTTGACTATATATAAACAATCGAAAATCATAACCCAAGTCTCTCAGTAAAAAATAACTATCATGCGAGTGTGGAGTAAATAAATCTGCTGCTAAAAGCACAGGCAATTATTGCAAGCGAACCTGCTAAACATTTAGGTCAACTCAGAAGTGGTTCACAGTTACCACAGTCAGTTGTTTGAGCACCAAGAATAGCGCCTTGTTTTATTTTGCCAATACTGAAAATAAATGAGGAAATAAAATTCATTAACTAGATTCTGCCCGCGGCGTCGCACGCGTTGTTTCTATGGAAACGTTCAAAGGTTATTTATATTCCACGGGAACTGATTTATGAATAAAAGTAGCTTATGCATTTCAGCCCGATCCGTTCGTCCGTTTTGGAGTGAAAAAGCAACAAACTTAATAACGCCTTGTAGGAATACTGAAACTAATAATTTCTTACATTACAGTATTACTCAGCAAGTGTTCTTTCTCAGATTTAAGTAGGGACATTAGGGTGTTAGTTTTCTACCTATTTCTGCGCTATATTAATGCCTAAAGACCCTTTGTTGATAAAGGTACGAACGCAGTTCGGGCGTGACAATATGCCCGGCGTAGTTATACAGGACACCTGGCTCGTATTTTTATTAACTGGTACAGACCTTCCTTTGACCCCTTCGTATCACGAAGGTCTAGAAAACACTTATCTAGTCGACTCTAGCCTTTTAGAGACTCGTGTTTTAGTTGACCGGAAAAACAGAAGCCTTTATTTATTTAAGACTACCTTTATTTATTTTATTTTATTTGGTACCCAAAACACATAAGAAGCAATAACAATAATAGAACACAAAAATAAGATAAGAAGAATAAGAAAATATGAACTGGCTTGACACGTAACACTATGTGCAGTCAACAAATAATTAGGTAAGTATATTGAGTAGAAATGTAAACAAAAGCTTAGATTGGTTTGAAAACGGTGATACAAAAAAAAACAAACAAAATATAAAACCAGAAATATAAAATAACATAAAACAGCAATACCTAGGTATATAATGGTGACATTAGGATACAGTGGCTATGTTGCTCTCACAAGCATCATTTCCCCTGCAGTTCGAATGGAGGATGTCCTCAGCAGTTTTAACAAAACTATGCAAACTAGGACAATATATGTCCATCACTTTATGCGACTTTGATAGCTTGATACTGGCGACACATTCTCGATAGTGGGTTGTAAAAATAAATGTTATTTTTATAAGTAAGTAATGAAAATAAATTAGAATGATTTGCTCTACGGGCGCTAAATTTAGTATTCAGAGAAATATGCGACAGCAATTCGGGACAATCAATGATAGACTTCCAAAGCTTAGTGGTACAAATGATAATCAAATTTAATGATAATTGTTTAGTATTAAAAGTTTTTGCATAACTTTAGTTCAGAAATCCTCAGGCAATATTTTTATTTTATTTTTAATCAAACCAACGAGTCATACTATTAGGATCTTTGGTCCAAACGCACTAACAGGCGGCTTCCTTAGCGCCTAGAGCCTTTTTACGTAGAACGTGCACGCCTGGCGCCCTCGCTAGTCGTCAAACGTCCCGTATGGCCTGTCTGTGCGTTCGCAGCCTAAGGGAGAACCGTTTAGTGTGGATGGCGAGTCGTAAAGTGTAATCTAGCCTACCATGTCCTGATTGTGACCCGACAGAGATCTATTGGCGGTCACACTTTGCAGCCGCTTTGCCGGACAAAAACCCAATAAATGGTCCAAACAGTCCGCTGTTTGGACCGTTTATTGGGTTTTTGTCGATAGGATTCATGGTTCACGATCCTAGATTGTTCGCATTGGCGTTCCTTATTTGCGGTTGTTAGTATCATTTGTTTAGATGCCAAGAGCAAAAGAAGCAGTCATTAATTTTAGTTGTATTGGCGAATATAGGGCTTATCTACCAATTCTCGACAGTAACACCCAGCGGAACACAAAGGAAAAACAAAGGGGATTTGCGGACTAAAGTTCTAGAACTACCCATATACCTTCACATTGTACAATTGGTAGATCTTAATATTTCTTGATTATGAGTGCATGTTTCCCACTTTTTGCACTATTGTTATAGAGAATGTCGGGATCAATCTCTATAATTAACTCCAGGGTACAATAAAAAATGTATTCCCAAGGGATTCAAATTTGTCCTGCAACACTTTAAACACTGTGTAAAATAAAGTACAGTGTGTTTTTAGTTTTTTAAAACAATCATTTTATCGAAAATTGGGGACGCCGCCTTTCAAAATAAAGATGCTTTTTTTGTTCAAGCCGTATTGGTAATATGTCGGGTTATTGTTATTTCGTTTGAGGTATCATTTACGAGTTTATCTTGTATGTCATTGAAACTAAAGCCTTTACACTAAAATTAAGTCGTAAAATTTTATTTGTACCTAGTATTGTTAAAATCGCTTATTTTTGATGTTCTAAACGACTGTTAAGGTTCCTAACACAGCCATGGCTCAAATGGATGATTTAAACCATGAAATGTCACAAATGATTGTAAGGCAGTTCTCCCACCGCCCGACGATGAACGAGAAACGAGTAGAGCTAGAAAGTAGAAACGAGTTGGCGAGCAGCGGGAAGCGAGTGTGGAGTTTCGATAGTTTTGTAACTTGGCTTTAAGCGAGTGTGCAAGTGCGACGGACGATTACTCGCGCCACTCACTCGCGGCACACAAATGCTCTCATAAAATACATCATCATCGTCGTATGAACTAGACAACAATGATAATTCAAATAATTGTTCTTTATTCATAACAAATAAAAATACGTGTACTTTCAGATCCGCACTGTAGAGAAATGACCACTGGTTGGTCTCTCGGCGTGAGTTCTGACCGCCAAGCGAGCATCGCTGAGCAAGTATCGCTGAGCGAGTATTGTCTTTGATAGCTTTTGTCGCTCAGCAACAAACTAGTGGAACGAGTCCTTACCAGCAGTGTAAACAGTCAGTGATCAACTATTATGTGCATCTCTTTTGTTCACATAAAATGTAGGTATATCTATTAAACGTTTCTTGAGCGATAAAATAGCCGATGGTTCGTCGCTTCCTCGCCGGCGCGCGGTGGGACATCTGCCTTAATGTTGAAATTGGCACTTAAAGAGAATGAGAGCCACACAGCCAGCCAAAGTAATCAATTCTAGCATTTCAGAGAAAATCCCTCTTGCAATACGATTAAAAATGGATTAAATTTCAACATACATTTACGAACGAGTACCTACCTACCTAAACATTAGGCGTTTTGAACCTCGCGCTAACGCCCTCGCCAAGAGCTATCTGATCAAATCTGACGCACGCTTGAATAGAAGTGTGCGTTTGGTTGTGTATGAATGTAGCGGACCAGGAACCCAATTCTGCTATCTAACCTAACCAATAACTTCATTATAACAATGGTTTCCTTGCGAAATCGTCCCGTAAAATCCTAAGATTGAAGAAACTCCAGATAGTGCGTGCAGTGCTATTTGCACGGAGAGATTGAAAGAATGGTTTCAAACTTGAAATTTATTTAAACTTATCTGTAGTTTCTTTTGTCTAAGGTAGAATTCCAAAGCTTGTTATATTGTGACGAAACCATTGTCATTTTTAAATTATTTATTAAAGACACCCAACAAAAAAAATCACAACATGCGAAATAACAGAATAAAGTGGTCAATAAGTCTAGAGTTTTTCTAATTTAAAGGGTCCACAGTGTAAACAAATTATGGGTGGACTAAACATACAATATAAAGACATAGGTGAATATAGTAGACATGGAATTGAATTAAGTTGCACAATAAAAATATAGGTAATGAATGCAAGACTGAAACACTTAAAAATGCTCTAGTGTGATTGTAGATAAGTTCATACTTATCCAAGTAAATACCTATGTGTACGTACAATTATGTACTAGGAGCTAATTAAGAGATTAAAACATTTTAAGGTTGTCTTAGTGAAGCGATAGCTTAGCAGAATAGGACCGCAGATTGTTGTTAAAACGAGTGCTACCAAAGCGCACGCTTCCAAACGCCTAATGTGTAGTGGAGGGACATAATCTACATGTTATTCACCCTAAAGTTATTGTTGACGTTTGCGAGGAATTGAGATTGAGAATAAATGACAACCGCCATTTGTTATTTTATCACTGTGTACTTTAGAATTATAATGGTGTAAAATTAGAACTGGAGTCTTATTCCAAAAGCGGGGTGATTTAGGAAATTTAGGCTACGTTTAATGTTTACGTGAGGCTTATCGTTAGGGTTATGACAACGAAATGATGACGTTGGTTTATATTTTCCCTTGATTTAAGGGTCTTTGAAATTCCTAAAGGCTTGACTTAAACGTGCGACACGTGACTACGACGTGTGTGTGACATTTATGACAGAGTTTTTCGTTATAAATTATACACTGCTAGAGTTTAATTATCTACATGGATATTTGTTACTTCTTCTCGCAATCGGACTGAAATTTTTTATAGATGTTGGTCTAGGATGGAATAACATAAAGGCTTTTCATCCTATAAATCAGTTTCCATTTTATAGCAATAACCTTATATGTGTAATATTTTAATGATGCTATATACTTTCATTGAAATACATGGTTATTTTTGTATAATTTATTACCTGCATCATATTTTATTTTTATTAGTTTTGTAGTGTTCTTAGCGAACCGCGTACATAATTTTCAGCCTAATTTTATATGTAGATACATTGAAATTGATCTGTCAGTGGAAATTAATTATGTTGTGGTTCAGCGTCTTATCCTGTGTTCTTGTAATTTTTGTAGAAATATCACGATTTCATTACTTCTGTATTCTTTGTGTCTTGTATTTGTCAACCGTTGCCGTAGATTATGTTTCTTTAATGTTATATCTGTGAATGTTTCGTGTTTTCATATTTTGTGTTATCTTCCGTGTCGTCACTAAACGGCTCTGTCGGAAGACCAGCGTTGGTTGTAATGTTTTTACAGCTAGCTCATGCTGAGACAGAGACCGCTTTGTGACTCAATGCAAAAACTAGTACCTAAGCTTTGTTTTTATTTTATTTTTTAATCATATTTTGTTTTTGTTTATTTGAGTTGCAAATAAAATAAATATTCTATTCTATTCTTTTTAACATAAATTAATTCTATTCTTTTTAACATAAATTAATTCGTTGTTGAAGCGTTTTAACCCGGAAACAGCGTGTGCGAACGCGGGTAGAAACTAGTTCATTATACGTCAAAGTTACAGACAAAGATACTGATTTTTTGTATATCTTGTAGAGAACACCACGTTTAGTCCACTTTATAGTCTGAAGAGAAGTAAACTGTAATCCAACTTCCTAACAAGCTTAGGTAAACTTGTCTTCCTTGTACTCATACAGAAAGGTTAATAATTTTTGATTACTCTATAAGTAGCACAATACAATAGAAAATCTGACTTTCCGGAGAATAAGCCGTAGGTAAATCGCTATGCCTATCCGTTTACTCTATATAGGAAGCCATTTTAGCTTGATTATTCAAAAATCTCTCAAAAGAGGTCATAAAATCAGAACTGGAATTTACGAATATTCCGTTTTGCCGTTATCATTCCTGTCAGGGTTTGCACGAACTGAAATTTTTAGTATATACATTTTTAACGATTGCAAAATTAGGCGAATTTGCCCTTATTCGTTCCTTATTTCAGCTCCAAGATTGCAGAGATCTGAGCGTACAATCACGCTAGCTTAGATAGCTTATGTGTGGCATTCTGAACTTTAAAAGGGCATCCATATTCATATGTTGGCAGAGTCATGGCGAGCTTTGACGCACTATATTTCAAAAGGATATCAAATCTAGAAAAAACTCAAGGTGCTCTATTTTCTTAAGACTTTTAGATGTTAAGAACTGACGCCAGAGGTCGACATGTAGAGACATAGAGGTTCCGAGCGCAAACGCAAAAGGTGAGTGACCATAAAATTTAAGATATTACCTTATAGGACCATCAGGAGTACGCCCAAATGGTAGAATCTAGTAAGCTGGACGTCTTATGAACTGACTGTGTAATGTACCTGGTGCAGTATTAATTTATTCCACCGTAGGTATAACACTTGATATCGCTACATTCTAATCCAATTTTGCTTATTGATTACACTCAAAAAGGATTATTACATAATCTTTTTGTGATACTCACAATCAATAAATTAATTACTGAATTACTTACCAATTCCAAAACTGGAATCCATAGCATGCTTGCCAGTGATGACAAGATCAGCGTTGTCGAGGATCCTGTACCGCAGGGAGCGGCTGGTGGCGAAGTTCCACAGCTTGTCGGTTATCAGCTGTTGGGCTTGGTCCTCGATGGAGACGCCGGCTCGGGCTAGAGATTCGGGCTTGATGGGCAGTTCGGCGGCTAGGCCGTGGCTGGAATTGAGAGAATTTTAATATAATCGAGCTTAGACTTAGCTGCAAATTATGTCAATAAATCCAACTACAAGTATAAAAATTAACTGACAAATATTATTATGCAATATTTATTGAAGTAAGGATCTCCAACCGACAAGTATCTGCTTTTTTTTCTCTGTAATAGTCTTATTTTGTATAGTTTAGACAGAGATGCGAAAACAGAGTTTGGTGACCACCAAGAGCAACTTCGCATCTTTGCATAAACTATACAAAATAAAACTATCACAGAGGCATTAAAAAAAAGCTCATAATAGGTATCACAAGCTGCCGAATGGATATTAGAAAATTCCTTTGATTAACGTAATAATGAGATAAACTAGGTGGCGGCGCTGTTCTGGGTCGGAGTAGCGCCTTAAAGTGTGTCAAAAACACGTTAATTTTAAGTTATTTAGGTACTGCTGAATTGTTTAACTTTTTTGCATACGATAAAAAACAAACTAGTTTTGTAGTATTTTTCCTAGGCTAATCTTAATTTTTTTGCGGTGTTTAATTTGTCCAAGAAACCAAGGAGGCGCAAATAGGCGGATCTCGAAAGAGTTAACGCACTTTTTCACCTTCGAGTCGAGACCCCAGGCAGAGAGTATAATAATAATCCCCAGGTTAGTGGGGAACCGATGCGACGCGTGACCCGAGAGCAGGCACAGCGCATCAGCATTGCTATACAGCGGAGCAATGCAGCCAGCGTTTTGGAGACGCTTCCGGTTGGTAGGTATTGATTTAGATCGAGGACGCAATGTGCGCCATTTTGTGAAAAGGATAGGCATAGGATTTCGCGTTACTAGGAGCGGGACAAAGCATACGTTTTTGGAACGGCGAATGCAGAAAAATCAAGAAAACAAGAAAATTACGCACTCATGAAGAACCAGTTTCTTCATGAGTTGCATAATTTTCTGTAGGTTCGTATTTTGTTCAACGAATCAAATAATTAGTAATAACCTACGAATCAAAACATAAATCATTTTATTAGACCGCAGGGCTCCTAAGATCACGAAACAGTGCATTTTCATGTTTTTTAATCGTATCTTTTTTCCCTCAATCATGATTATACATTCAAGAAACCGAAGAAAATAAATAACATTTTATGTAATTTGAGTTTTTTACCACGTGACGGTATTTCTAGATTGTTTGCAAATCTGCAGACAATGTCAGAGTCAGAGTAAAGAGAGGCGTTGGACACGTACCTATCGTCAAAGATCAAGACGTCATCACTGAGCTGCACGGATGCAGTCCGGAGCATCCTGTCTACGTAGCCGACCAGTTCGTGTGCGATGCAGGACGTCAGCTCGCGAGCCACGCATCTGTTGCTGAGGCCCCGCTTGAGGTTCTCTTCTGATGGTTGTGCCTGGAATAGAGATTAATATGTTAGGTATGCCAATAAATAATTGTACTGGAGATTTTCACACGGCATAACTTGGCAGGTTAATCATGTATGGAGAGCACCATCATTTAGCTTTAACGTTAACACTTCTACCGCTAGAGGGTTACCAGTTGATGATGCTGTCTGTACCTACTCTTATAATTAAATTTTTTTAAGGTTTAATGAATTTTTAATGATAATATATATTATTAAGACTAGGTACACTATTGCATTAGACGCCCCTGTAAAATTGGTTGTTATTTTTAGAAATAAATAAATAAATTGTGTAACCAGTAAAAGAATGTCCGAAAGTGAGCGGGGCTAGTGTTATACAGATGATTGATACACATAACAAACACCCAACAAATATTTGCAGATCATACAAATCGAACCACTGAACATGTTTAAGGGGTTCTTGAGTCAAATTTTCTACTAATATTATAAAGGCTAAAGTTTATGCAGTTTTGAAGATGTTTGGCCAAAGACAACGTCAAAACTATTGAATGGATCCGGCTGAAAGTTTGTACACATAAACATCTGGACCTAGATTGAGAGCATAGCGTTAGATACGCTTGACAAAACAAAGTTGCACACTTGGTTTGGTCAAGCAGGTCTTATAAGCTAAAATACCCTTGAAAACGTAGAAAAAGGATTTTCGGTGTTATTCCAACACACTCAAGTATTCACAATTATTCATGAATATTTTAGTTATCTAGCTTCTAAGCAAAACAAGCTCTTCTAAGAAGAAGAGCTTGTTTTAAAGGAATAAGGTACAATTAAACAAATTCTTCTTCTAAAACCTAACGCTTTAGGGTTAGATTCCTTATTTTAGTTTCTACCTATTCGTGCCAACTTTGACGATTATTTTACATATTAGGTATCTAATTTAACGATGCACTACGAAATATCATAAACCTTTGGACTTTGCATGTTTCTGACATAATGCACTTTTATGATAGTAAAGCCGCTGCCCCACGTAGGCGCACGCTGTGCACGGCCACGAGGCGCATTTTAGATGCGTGGGTTCGTTTGTTTTACAACGTGGGTTTACGTTTATACTGCAGCAGACACCATACATGAAAGCCCACGACTATGTACGTACAACTGTAGCAGTGCAACACAGTTTTGACATCCTTCTTACCGCAGTGAAGCTACGCACGCGAGTACAGCGTGTATAGCATTGACAGCGTTGTGCTGCGTGGGTGCCATATTCGAGTGCCACGTGTGTACTCGTATCAATAACGTCATTAATCTCGTATTCGTGCATTGCGGGTCGCAGTGGACATAATGACATACATGTTCTTGCAAAGCGAAGCTAGACACGTGCATAGCACCTCCGTGTGCAGCGGTGGGGCAGCGGCTTAAAGTACAAAATAAATTTTCGGTTTCATGACTGGCATTGACATAAAGATGTAAAATGTCCATTCTGCAGTCCTTTATGGCCCATAAAAATTATAGCATCAGTCTCGGTCACATCATCCGATGGATATATTTTTATGCGGTTTTATAAAACGTAGACAATAATGAACATTTACGTAAGTAGCGCATTTAGCGTGTGATAAGGAGGTAAGTATTAGTAGTGTGGAGCTTTGGGGGCATGCATCAGATTGGGAGCGCGCCTTCAGACTCCAAAAGCGCGCAATAAGAGCTATAATGAGAATACCTCGGAATGAGTCTGCGCGGCCGTATTTTGAGTCCCTAGACATCTTGACCGTGCCCGCCTTTGTCATATACCAGTCCGCGCTGTATGTTGTGCGTGACAACTTGGACAAATATGCAAGGTGCGGCAATGGTCATAGATACAACACGAGGCAAGCAGACCGGCTGCGAGCTCTTTCACGATGACTGGAGAAGACCTCCAAGTTGCAACACATGATGGGGACGGCTGTGTACAACCGTATCCCAAATTCTAACACCAGCGCGCAATCCACACAGTCTTTTAAAATAAGGTCAACAAAGTGGCTGATAACCCAATCAATTTATGATTTTAACGAATTTATGGTTTTAAAATGTACCTAACTAATGACATTATTATGTAATTTTAATTTTAACAATTGTTTTATCAATAGGAGGTACGTATAATCATTTATGTAGTTTTTACATATTGTAGAGGTATATTGTATGATTAGTGAATATTATGTGACCTATGAATGTTATAAATAAATGAACTATGAACTAGATTGTGTAGTGAAGGCGTAAAGCAGTACCTATTCTACTTCATAGGCGTTATAGAACCCCGAGCGCAACTCATGATTCTAGAATAACTACTAGCGAAGACGAAGACAGCTGTATGCACGAGGTGAATACTCTATTTTTTACACTTTTTGCGAGTAAATAGTAAAATTTTGGTATTGCCGCAAAGGCATTCGTTTTTATATTCCGCCTTCTGAACAGAGATTGGTTCAAATTTGGAAAAAAATCTCATTATATGAAACTGTTTCCTAAAAATTTTCACGCATATTTTGATGTTCCAAATTCAATCTCATTATTTTGTCTATGCCATATTTATTGCCTGCCAATAATGTTATTGAATTGAATGATTACCAGAAAGTAATGTTCATTATTCCCAAGGGAGTAATGACTTTTGAATTTAGAACCTTAAAATATGTATGGAAATGTTGACCAAGGAGACTTGCACTAAAAGATCTCATTCGATTTGGTAAAAAAAACCTTCATATTTTTCTCCTAACAGGGCTATAATCACATGCTTTCGGTAAACTCTTACCGACACCCATACATGACGTATAAAGTGCGTTTTACAAACATAGATTGTGAAAAGCTCGTTTAACGGTAAATGATACATTTACGGGTAGGAATTTAATATTATTATTTTTAATATTTATTTTAGTTTGTTAGTTTTGTTGTTTGTTAGTTTTGTTGATGCTGTGTGGATTGTCCAGCATTATTTATTTATTTATTTATTTAGTTTATCGTTTAGCAATCGATAAAAGTTTAGGTAAGGTACCTAATAATTTGTTTTGATTATTTTTCAAAATCTGAAAACCGACTAAAGGTTTACTTATGAATATCCAAACACATTTTAAGTTTTACGGGGCATTATGACTGTAATCTCACGCGAATAAAACTTAGAAGGGACTACCTTCTGAGGGGGTATCTTTACAGAAGCATAAAGAAAGAATTATCAAAATTGCATAACAATAATACTTGGCTAATAAGGGAGTCACGGTTTCAAAGATATTCTTTGATAAGTGACCTCTATCCAAATATATAAATTTAATAGTTCACCGCGATTTTGAAAAAGAAAATAGTGTGGTAGCCAGTGTTACAGCCAAAATCTTCAAACCCCTTTGCCAGTGACATTGACTTTTCAACATGATAATGACTAAAAGCGTACAACACAGGGCGTTATAGCGTTTCTTCGAGAATGATTGCTGGCAGTGTAATAGTGGCCTGCATGTAGTCCCGATTCAAATCTGGTAGATGAATAACAGGAACACTTTTGGAGTGAACATAGCTGGTTTGGTTGTCGAACTAGGCCTAGATCTCAGTACTCACGAGATCCCCGTGGCAAAAACTCGATTTAGATAAAAATCAACATTACTACTTTGGTTCCTCTTTGCCAGTTTAAAAAACTTTATTTATTAAGCTCATAGAAAATTACAATAACAGAATACAACAATTACAACTAGTATTTATTTAATTTATACCTATTTCTTTAAATCAAACCAAACCATGCCAGTTTTTTTAACAAGGTGCGTAGTTTTCTTGCAAATAAACAATAACTTGATTTTTGCGCTTACGCCTTTCCAAAAATGTATGTCCTCCTATGAAAGCAAAATCCTATGCCATCCTTTTCATACAATGGCGCGCAATGTGCTTAAAGACAATTTTTCAGACTAACATTTCACAAATATCAATCAACTTAACAATGCATTTGTAGAAGATTAGAAATATGTTTGTTGGGAAACGTGTGAAAAATTGATAGATTCAGTGATTCAATGCCTAGAACGTCTGCATAGAACAATAAGTAGCTAGATTTTTGTTGACCTGAAATAACGTATCTATAGGCTTCTGCTTACTCCAAAAACAACGTATGCGAAACCGCGAGCAGAAATTAGATTTTCATAAAAAAGTATGCTCAACAAAAAATAAATTAACCTATCTCACCCTTGTTTTAAATCCCTTGAAACCAATAATTGTGGGAAAGTCATTGTGAGGAAGACCAGTTCTTCACAAGCATAACAAGTGAGTGTCAGTGTCAAACACCTACTGCTCCAGTGTTCCACTTTCCAGTTTAATTGATACCTGCGTAATACAACGCGCTTGACTTTCTATGTAGAATCTACTGCAATGATGAAGATTCCACTTAAATATAACTTGCATCTGCCCGCGGCTTTGTTAAGTATTTATGGAATAAAATGTAGCTTGTATGTAATTCCGGATACAGTAATTCCGGATATAATTTCAGCTAAAAATGAATGAAAATGAAAAATATTTTATTTACCTTAAAACTACTATACACACATATTCGAAGTCCTCGTCTTTAAGAGTGGTAGAGTTCGGACCAGTGCATGTTCCGTCTATTATGCTCAATGGTGCGGCTTTACAAGTAGTTAGAAGTTTTAAATATCTTGGGCACATTGTCACGGAACATTTAAGAGATGACGAGGATGTTGAAAGGGAGCGCAGAGCGCGGCAGTCCGGGGTAACATGATAGCACGGAGGTTCGCTCGCTGCTCGAGAGAAGTGAAAATCACTCTGTTTAAGGCTTACTGCCAGTCCTTCTACTCGAGCAGCCTCTGGATACACCACACCCGGTGGGCTGCCAGCTCTCTGCGAGTTCAGTACAACAATGCCTTCAGGATGCTGATGCGGCTGCCTCGCTGTTGCAGCGCATCAGGGATGTTCGCGGAGGCGCGCACGGACGGCTCTCATGCCATTATTCGCAAGAAAGTTGCCTCCCTTTTCCAGCAGCAACGGCATCCTGAAGATGTTTCTAGCACGGACAGACTGCCCCATTCAAAACAGGTGGATGCAGATACTTATGGGCACCATCTGATCCTTATGTAAATTGGCAAATTCTAATTCTAATTAAAATTTTTTGTGTGACATTTTATTTAAATCTTTTTACCTATCATATTGTGTAAGTTTTTAATAATATTGTATGGATCTATAAATTAATCTGAAATAAATTAATAATAATAATATTCGGCAAGTTCATTCTACTGCACACTCGTCAATACTGCGAACTCGTCAAGCATACATATGTACATACTTAGGTATATAACTTTACAAGGATATCTTGAATGCTAAACACATTCAACCTTCACAGAAATGCATAATTTCGTTCGTTCATGGTTTGAAAGAGGTTTAGGTATAGCATTCGTACCCTCTATGGTGGTTGACCAAAATGAGTTTCTGAAATTCGACCTCTTTTATAAATTACAAAATATTTTCTCGCTGGTCAAGGTGAAAAGTAGTATGTTGAACTCGAGAGCAAATGTTTTTTGTTCGTGCCTTTTAAATCCCTCGCTACCTCAGCAGTCTACTTTAGAGCCACTCGCTACGCTCGTGACTCTACTCTAGACTGCTTCGCTAGCTCGGGATTTAATATCGGCACGTGCAACAACATAAAACGTTTTGCTCACTTGTTGAACAAATAACTATCCATGGAAATGCTGCTGTTATTTTACTTTCGGGGAGAGCAAATCCTACAGTTTTTACTCGTATTATTTTGCTTGCCACTTTACCTTTTTTAAAAAAAAGGAGAAATTTCTATGTTCTTAACTTTTTAACTTTTTTAGTTATTTTTAAATGTATGTTCATCGATTTCTCCTTCAATTATTGACTGATTTGGAGTATTATTTCGCTATTTTATGAAGAATAATCCCGAATTGGTCTCATAAAATGTTTTATTCCCGAGGAATTATATTATATTGTATACTAGCTGTGCCCCGCAGCTTCGCCCGCGTGGAAATTGATTTAAAATTTCCCTGGACTACAAACATTTCAAAACCAAAATCAGCTAAATCGCCCCAGCCATTCTCGAGTTTAAGCAAGACAAACGAACAGCAATTGATTTTTATATAGTATTTGTCCGGACAAACTTTAATAAACTGTGTTAATACTAAGGAATTTGAAGTTGGTCGAGAGTTTTTCCATAACAGTCAAATCATTCATAAAATAAGGTAAAAGGTATCGTTTATCATAAAGTTGAATCAGCACTTTCATCAAGGTTTATTTAAAGGTATCGTTTATCATAAAGTTGAATCAGCACATTCCTCAAGGTTTATTTAAATGTATAGTTTATCATAAAGTTGAATCAGCACTTTCATCAAGGTTTATTTATAGGTATAGTTTATCATAAAGTTGAATCAGCCCTTTTATCAAGGTTTATTTAAAGGTATCGTTTATCATAAAATTGAATCAGCACTTTTATCAAGGTTTATTTAAAGGTATCGTTTAAGATAAAGTTGAATCAGCACATTCATCAAGGTTTATTTAAAGGTATCGTTTATCATAAAGTTGAATCAGCACTTTTATCAAGGTTTATTTAAAGGTATCGTTTAAGATAAAGTTGAATCAGCACATTCATCAAGGTTTATTTAAAGGTATCGTTTATCATAAAGTTGAATCAGCACACTCATCAAGGTTTATTTAAAGGTATCGTTTATCATAAAGTTGAATCAGCACTTTTATCAAGGTTTATTTAAAGGTATCGTTTAAGATAAAGTTGAATCAGCACATTCATCAAGGTTTATTTAAAGGTATCGTTTATCATAAAGTTGAATCAGCACTTTCATCAAGGTTTATTTATAGGTATAGTTTATCATAAAGTTGAATCAGCCCTTTCATCAAGGTTTATTTAAAGGTATCGTTTATCATAAAGTTGAATCAGCACTTCCATCAAGGTTTATTTTTTTAGGTAAATACAATGTGAACGTGCAAACTGATCGCCCACTATTCCTTGATTGCTATTTACATAATACAATTCTCTTTTTAATCGACCAGATGAATAAACGTGGAAAATAGTTTAGGTGAAACTTGATATATAAAAATCTGATGTTTTTACAATACTACTAAGGAAAATCCGACACTTCGAATTTCAACTATTTTCAATGATTTGCTAATATCTAGGGCATACTTTTTGTATGAGACCACGCAGGAATCATTTTATATACAAAACTAAAGAAACATCAAAATTAGCCCACAACTGACTGATAAATCGACGAACATACATAAAAACAAACATACAGCCAAATATAGAACCTCCTCCTTTTTTGAAGTCGGTTGAAATTCATCCATACAGCCGAGCATAGAACCTCTTCCTTTTCGAAGTCTGTTAATAATCGTACCCTCGTTGGTCGCTTATTCTTAGCACTTCAACGTTCATCTTATTAATTACTAGAACAGGATTTTATTACCAACATAAGTTTATGATAATTTTCTGATATTACAACCAAATAATAGAAACAAATTAGAACTAGTACTTATAATTGAAAAAAATTAGCAAACTGCAGATTGTTGCAAACAATTCTTCCTATTTGTTACAACCAATAAAAATATTGAATGTAATTATAGTGTACTAGCTGCTGCCCGCGGCTTTGCACGTTTTTTTCCGGGATAAAAAGTAACCTAATATGTTCCCCGGGACAGGCCCCCGTTCAGCCGTAGGCGTGAAAAGGTAACAAACAGCCAGACAGACAGTTACTTTCGAACTTATAATATTAGTATGGATTTTTGCGTTGGTTTTATTGCATATTATTCTCCTGTGTCCTACCTACTTCATTAAAAATATTAATCACCTTGCTTCACGTCAGTCAGGGGTATTGTCTTGTTTTATCAACAGGTCATTGTGTTTAATTTGATGGAAAGACGGTAAGTAGGATCGAGGTCTCAGTAAATATTGTGGAAATTATTTTTTCTACTCGTAAATAAATAAATAGCTCTGTGCAATTTGCACAGCCAGCCCTAAACATTGACCCCATACTATTATGTTAAATTAGTATTATAGAGGTATAACGTATCTGGCCGCCTCCCATTGCAACACCCTAAATGGGTAGGTACCTACATATTGTGTGTATTCCTTAATATGTATTCCGTATGTACTACAATATGATGCAATAAATTAAAAAATAAAATTAAAAAATACTTAGCAGACCTTTGAAGGCAGGTGACAGACGTGATAATTTCAACGTGTGAGAGGAAATACTTATTGCATCACTATATGTACTTGTGTGCGTGCTGCAACTTTAGAGGAAACATGGACTCATCCGCGCACTGAGAGGTCAACTAATTGTGCGATCAGTCTAGTGCAGGCATTGTATGCCGGGGAGCGCACTCTTTGTTTGGGCGACGCGACACGTGCGCTCTGTCGCGCGTTCGGCTCATTTATGGACTAGTTGGCCGACAGTTCCAGCCGTTCTTTCATAGTAGTACCGCTTGCATAAAAAATAAACAAATATGGAATATTAAATTGATGTTTCAGAATAAGATAAGCTTAAATAAAAAATGGTAGATTCTGCGACGATACCATTGTCATAGTGAAGCAATTGTATAGCTGAATTGGGCCCCTGGTCGACAGAATCACAATTGACGTCACGGCCAGTCACTGCCCGCAAAATCTTGCTCGGCAACATTTAACATTTCCATTCACTAAATTTTAATTATTTCTTTTCTAATATTTTTGCAATAGATTTCCGCAAAGAAACGCCTTAATCTATTATTAATATTATTTCTTGATTGAAGCAATCTCAATTTATGAATTGAATTACAAAAATAAACTCATTTATTAGAGGTTTTATACACAAACTAATATTTGCTAAATGAATAAAGGCAAACACTAGTAACTACAATCTGTAGATAATTTGCTTGCGGTTTAAGGTTCTGCTGATAAGGAGGAAGCCAACCACCACCGCCAATCTGGCACTGACTATTGGAGGCGACACGACCGTCAAGTAGGGATATCAGCATGCTTAGTACGAGTGGATACAAAAAAACATTCGATAAACGTTTTCGAGAGCTATAAAGTTACATTGTATTCGACTCTAATGTAATGGCGCCTTGCAACGCCTCTACTATAGAGAGGAACTATTTTTCCTAGTTTGACAGCGGAAGAATAGTTTCATGCTTTTACTTGACCGAAAAGAGTAGGTAATTATGGTATGTCAATACGAAACACAATGTGCAATGGCTATTTCAACATAATGCTGAGTTAGACGCCATTTTGTGACGTTAAGTTTTCTTATTTGTTATAGTAACGTAGTTCATAAGGTGTGGGTTAATTTAAGTAATTATCTTAGTACGATAAAAAATCGTTTTTTTTTATTGTTATGGGACGTGACGTGAATGTTGATGAGAAATTAACAGCCAAGTGCGCACACGAAAAGTTCCGTACCGTAAAAATTGGGCAACTATTTCAAAGATTATCAAATTTTCACTTGTTCGGTGATCCCTTTATATTTTTAACTTTATTGTATTTTTAGTATTTGTTATTATTATTATAGTTGAAGTGTTACTTATTTAAAAACGTCTCATGTGTCCTACCTATTGTGGTTCAAGAGCCTTGAAAAACGAAGAGCATTAATAGCCAAAAAAAAATATCACTTATTTTTATGGATATTTAATTTAATTGTTTATTTTTTTTTATTATTTGTTGTTATAGCGGCTAGATAAATACACATTCTCTAATAATTTCAACTGTCTATCTCTTACGGTTCATGAGATAGAGCTCTCTGACTGACGGACGGACAAACAGGGAAGGCTTAGTTATTACTAAGCTTCCGCTGTCCGTCCGTCCGTCTGTCAGAGACCCTATTGGGTTCCGTTTTCACCCTTTAGGTACGGAAACCTAAAAAGAGGGATGAAATGGATTTGACACGTAGGTAGGTATAAAATTATAGTAGCGACTCGGATATCTGCAAGTTGTATGACATTTACAGCTTCAGCCTGCTAACTCTGACAGCTGTCAGATAGTTTGGTTCTTTGGATAAAGGGGAATACTTAGATACAATGAACTATTTTCGCCACTTATTTGTTGCATTTTGAATACGCGCAGATAGAACCAAAGAACGGCGAAGTAGTCTGAGCGAGTCACACAGTAAATGATTTATTTATATTAAACTAGCTTCTGCTCGCGGCATCGCACGCTTTTTTCAAGTAGCCTATGATACCACTAACCTCCCCGCTAAATTTTATTAAGATTTGTTCAGCCGTTTGGGCGTGAAAAGGTAACAGACCGACAGACAGACTTACTTGCGAATTTATGATATTAGTATTGATGATTTACTGTATGACTCGCTGGTAAATAAATTGGTAAAATAATAAATAATGCTTGCTGAACCGTTCACACAGCCATCACCTAGAGCATCAAAGTAATTATTTAACTTCCTGCTGCCCGCGGCTTTGCAAGTGCTTTTTAAGTAGCCTATGTCCGCATCCGGAACCATTTACCTCCCAGCCTAATTTCATTGAGATCCGTTCAGCCGTTTAGGCGTGAAAAGGTAACAGACAGGCAGAATTACTTTAGAATTTATAGTATTAGTGTGGATGGAATTTTGCCACGCCTACTTCAATTCTTGCCAGCCCGCCGTGTCCACTGCTCATCACATGTCTCTCCCAAAAAGAGGGCCAACCCCTAAAGGGCGTCATAGCGCCCTGTCTTTAGCTTGCTGCATCAAGCATCAGCCATCAGTCTTTCTCAGATCATACAATACAATACAATCCAAAATTGCTTTATTGTAAAAATAACATTACAGGGAGACATTACATAAAGACAAATACAAGGGGCGGCCTTATCGCTTGAAAGCGATCTTCCAGACAATCTTTGGATGGAAATAATTATTTCAATTTATGAAAGGAAATATTTTACATTATCTTTGGCACACTCCCTAGCATTATGTATTAACATACCATTTTGAATGCCTAAATACAAATAATAAAATAATATAAACAGTAACTAACAATATAATATAATCATTTCAACATACCACCTGGCCACAGGGGACGCTTGGTGGCCACACTACGTTTGCCGAATCGTGGTATCCACGTCTACCCCGGTTGTCGGTTCTTTGCGAGATATAGCCTATCAGTTTACGGTCTAGCTATCGACTGACCGACTAAATCAACCATGTTTCACAGCTCGTAAATACAGGCGTAGCAAGTAAAGCGCATCGTTGTTCAGAATAATTAAATCGAAACTACGTGCCAACTTTCCAATACACCATTCAGCAAATGTGAAAATTATCTGTAATTGGTCGGCTTTATGTGATAATGCGGATTCGTCACGAACGTTGGTTAGAAGAATGACATTTTGAGCGTTTTGATGCTTGGCGCATCAGCGCTCAGCATAAAAACGCATAAAATCTTTGGTGGCTCTAGTTTACATTAGCTTTTGCCAGCGGTTTCGCACGCCATTTTCCGGGATTAAAAGTAGCCTAATGTCGGATCAAACGTAGCCAGGTCAGATCTTCATCCAACCAAATTATGATAAGCAATTATGTACTTCGTCTACTTTTCAATAAGACGAGAAGTACATCGAATAGGTTTTCCGTGAAAAAAAAGGATTCGTTTTGTTTAACGGGAAAATTTTCAATTTCAGGCGTACCGGTCCCTCAGTTTTTAATGTTATTTTTCATCTCGTGAAAATTTGCTCTAAACGAACTAAAAACAATTTGTTTTGGATTTAACAAATTGATGGAGCTACTAAATCGATATTCTTTCTTTCTGTGATCATAGAATAAATATAACCATATTTATTCTACCTATGATCACAAAGTCGTTGAAAAAGAAAATTAATGAAAAGTGCCGCGAGGGTGGCCAATTCAAACCTCGTTTTTGCTATCGGCCTCTTTGGTTCTTACTCGGAAACGAACAAAGATACACTGTCGAAAGATTTATTACAGGCAGGGCAAGGTTAGTATCTTAAAATTTTGGAAGTAAGGTTTACAGCTGTCTGTTTGATCTATGTTTGCTAAGATACCTATATGTTCACCACGTAGCACGCAGTCGCAGTGAGGTGTTACAAATACACTGATAGAAGCTTCTGCCCTCGCTCTGGTAGATTCCATAAGTTGCCTCTTAAGACACCCACGGGCTGAGTTGGTGGGGTCGATTTTTACGCTGCGACCATCACAGCCAGCTGGCTATGCATTCGACAGACACTGTAGTCATAGAATCGCTTTAGGGTACCTTTGGAACAGACAACCAGAGCTACTCAAAGGCAGCCTTCAGCTCTCGGCATCATAATAAGTGTATTAAGTTCATTATGAATGTAAGCTGGTTAACTATGAACCTTGATTGTGTTGGAAGAACACCAACGTTTTTCTAATTTTCACATTTTGACAAAAAGCTCTAGAGTTGCTGTAAAATCGACATTAAAGTCTAAAATTTCCAGAAAATAGCAAGGGCTTAAAGTGGCTAAGATTAGTAAAAGAAAAATAAAGTATGAGATTAGGAAATGCCTGAGAAATGGTTGGTAATAAATTCCAGATAAAGATAAAGATAAAGATAAAGATATTTTATTTGCTTGAACACAATGTAATTTACACAGATGTTAATAATTTTAAGTTTCAATTATGTTCTACTAAGATTAGCATGCAAATGTTACAGTAAGTTAATAATGAAACTATGCTATTTTAGACAATGTCAAATAATTAAAGAGTTATAATAGGAACAGGCGTACAGGTGATGTCAAAATTTATCGGTCATAAAATCTTTAAAAGTCAGACTAATCTTCTATCTTGGAGTTATAGAGCGCTGGAGGGATGAACTCATTAATCATTATGGATTGATAGTAATTTTAGTTATCTAATGCTTTTTGTCTTTATGTGTACCTATTGATATATCTATTTTAATGATTTATTTTGTTTGTATCTACTATTTTATTAACTTTTAGTGTTTGTTTTGAAAAGGTTATTAATACACAAATGTCAAATCCTGACAAAACACATAACGTTGTTCATTAACTGCAGTAAGGCCAACATAGAAACCATGTAGTTGGGAAATAAGATAAGGCAAACTTTAAAAAGGAAATAATATGTAATGGAACGTGAACATATGTTAATTTGGATTAAAGTGACATTTCCCGCGATAAGGGACCAGTAAAAGCGCGGTAAAAATAACGCGGGGTCATTGTGGGGTCACCAGACACCCCTAGGTATATGTTAAACAAGTCAGTACAACGCGGCAGACCGTATCGGGTGGCGCGACCAAAGTCTACAAATTACAGTATTATAATAAAGAACAGCCTTTATACCTTAACTAGTTTGTTCCCGCGGGTTCGCATGCGTTGTTTCTGAGATAAGTAAGATAAGTCAGCAAAGATTTAACTATTGTTCTATGGAAACGTTTTTGAGTAAGTATTTCTATTCCATGAGAAACTATTCACGGGATAAATTAGCCCATGTGTTATCCAAGTCTAGACTTACATCTATGCAACATTTCATCCTGATCCGTTCAGTATAGTTTTGGCGTGAAGTTTCGCAAACATGCATCCATCCACTGAAGTCATTAATAACATTAGACATTTAGATTTTTTATTTATCATTTGACAAATTAAACCTACCATAACCAAAACAAATGTTTATTTTTAATTAAACTGATTATTTGACTGATTTTTAAGAGATTCATGTTAATTATTATTAATTATCTAATTATGTAATTGAATAACAATTAAAATTTTAATTGTAGTGCCCAACAGGGTGATGTACAAATTATACTCTAATTAGATCTTAAGCTACCTATGTACATAGATAGATAGATAGATAATACTTTATTGTACCACGCAAACACACGCCATTTTCATTTGTTTTGTTGGTGTTTCGTTTTCCTGGTCACCTCAGAGGTTAATACTGAAAATCAGTGTTTGCTCTTCGAGCAAAACTATGCGCTGAGTTATTACCTTTTTGTCAGGCTGCAGCACACACATACTCACATCACTGTGAATCTGTACTTTTTTTTTATGTAGGTATAAGTATATATACCGACTATTTTTTAAGTCTTTTTTATGTTCTGATGTACCTTTTTGTTGTGTTTTATATACCTTTGTATTGTGTGTTGCAGTTGCAAATAAATGATCTATCTATCTATCTAAGACAGAAGACAATACAGAAATAGATGCTAAGAGTAGACGAAGTACAAAGGCGGCCTTATCGCTATGAGCGATCTCTTCCAGGCAACCTTGGGATGGACTGGACATGTAAGAACAAAATAGACGGTGGCACTTAAAGAATAAAATAAAAACAATAGTAGTTAAACTACATACTATAATAGGTACCTACAAACATTATAATAAACTTACTCAAACATAAAAATAAGGTTTTCTAACTTTTACACATATTATATATTTTTTTTGTACTTATTGGCAATAAATAAATGAAATAACGGAATAACCATGATTTGTGTTGTTTTGAGTTTTCTCATATCTTAATGACTTTTGTGTTCATTACGGATGTAAGCGGGTTAACTAACTAACAGGCTAAAGGTTTCTTCGTCGCTTCTTTACTTTAGTCTACATACCGAAGCGACTGAAATCAAAAATATCACTTTATTTCCGTGTCAGTGTTTAATTATTAAGAATTTGACCTTTTCTAGTTTAAGTAAAGTAATTTGATCTTCTCTAGTGTACATTTATTGCATTTATGGAAATAAAGAGTTTTTAACTTTGACTTTGACTTTGACTACGAACCTTATTTGTGTTGGAAGAACACCAACGTTTCATCCCTTAACGACGGACTTCTCCTGAAGAAGTCCGTCGCTAAGCTGAGTGCTGTATGCAACTTTTGTATTAATAATCATGAAAGTTACGAAAGTTTTGTACATCCACCCATCAGTGTTATAATCCGACTGCACGGGAGAGAGAGGGAATAGACTGCGCCTGTGCTTACGCATACACTTGTGCACTATAATATGCCCTGCCGCGCCGTGGCCCAAGATTCAGAAGACATCATAGTGTGATAGTGTGACGTTTAAAGAGGGAAACTTAAGTAACTCTGCCATTTTTTTTTATTATAATTATTTTAACATTTACTGGTTAACGCAGAATAAGTACCTACTCATTCTGCGTGGAACAGTAAATGTTGACCTGTATAATGATAATTACGTACCGGTGACCTGTGCTACAGGGTTGTACCGGCCCATATCCTTACTAATATTTTAAATTCGAAAGTACCTAACTCTGTCTGTCTGTCTGTTACCTTTTCACACATACACGGCTGAACAAATCTCTATTAAGGCTGGTATATGCCCCAACGGCCTTGAGAACACAAAATAATTATCTGAAGCCATATAAATAATTTGTTTAATCGTGAGACGTACCATGTAAAATACTTTGACAAATATTTGAGGGAAAGAAAAATACTCAAAATCAACAGCGTTTAGAAGATATATCCGAATATAGATATTTTTTTAAAATTCTAAATTTGTATAAATTTTTTAAACGCTATTGAGTTGAGTATTTTTCTTGCACTTAAATATGTGTCAAAGTATTTTACGTAAATAGTACGTTTCACGAATAAAACAAATTATTTATTCGATTATAGATAATTATTTTGTGTTCTCAAGGTCGTTGGGGCATACACCAGCCTTAAGTTTGGCAGGGAGGTAAATGGTATACCGAGGGCGGACATAAGCTTCTTAAAAAGCGCGTGCGAAGCCGCGGACAGCACCTAGTTCAGTCTCCCACAACACAGATCGTATGCCATGTTTTTACACTTGTATTTTCTGATCCACCAATACTAAGCAATAATATGCTTTTACGTTACCTAACCATGTAAACTAACTTGCTGTGTGGTGCCGGCTTAGAATTTGCACCACCCCAACTCTTCCCGCGGGTGTCGTAAGAGGCGACTAAGGGATATCCACCGGGACAGCAGCAGCGCCCCCTGCAGAACAATTCTATCACCGAACTGCGATCACCAACCCACATGCCCAGCGTGGGGATTACGGGCATTACCCTCCATGAGATAAAAGCCAATAAGGCGCTTATCAGAGAGGCCTGGGTCCAGCAGTGGACCAATATAGGCTGTGGAGGATGTAAACTAAAGTCACGTTATATTTAATGACTCTGTAATAGTCTTATTTTGTATGGTTAAGACAGAGATGCGAAAACAGAGTTTGGAGGCCACCAAGAGCAACTTTGCATATCTTTTTTTGTGTAGTTACAAAATAAAACTTTTACAGAGGCATTAAAAATGCTTACGAAAGGTATAACAATATGCCGAATGGATTTTTTAAACTTCCTTTGCCTGACAACCTCTTGAAGGTTATGTTACAAGTTTAAACTTTCTGGATCAAAAAAGTGTTCCGTTTTTTTTAATTTAATTTAAGGACTTTATCGCTCAGCGACAACATCACCCGTTTTTGAAGTTAAAAATAGATTCACTGCAACTTTTCAACAGAAATAAAACTGCCTCTCAAAAGCTTTGCTGCATTCCTAGATTCCTAGTGATGTGCTTTGTCTTCTTGAAATCAATAAGACAGTCTTTTTTACTCCATCTACGCCTGTCTGCATGTTGTCGCAGACCTGGACTGCCACACAGCACAATGATTAGCATACAAATCTTCTTCGAGACTTAATCTCATAATCTTTAGATTTTACAGTGACTAAATGGCTTACCTCAATCGAATAGCCTGTAAGCTGTATGTTATCTGATGCCGTCAAAATAAAATGCATCTAAGCATTACGAGTTAAAGCCTATATTCGAATACGCATTTTTGTGTTGTGCGGCAGTGGTGCGGTCCAGATCAACGACAACCTTATACCTCTTGACTGTTTTATAATTTCAACCAACGCAAAGTTTCACGCAAGTTTATTAACGGGAAGCGAGATTAAACTTTACGGGTTTAATTTCTTCGAAATAATCGAAAGCTTTTCACTAGATTTTAATATTGAAACTCAATATTCAGAAGTACTTTAGGATGGGATTCCTTACAAAGTAACGTTGAAAGTTTTCAGATTTTGGTTATTTGGTTACAAACTGATTTAATTGTACCTCTATAGTACCGGGGAATGAAAGAGCAGCCCAAATACAGGTACTATAATATTTCTGAAAAGCATCTCTGGCCCTTGTTTTTGTGTGACAAAAGTCCAGATATCAGCAGATTCGTATCACAAATTGTTAGGTGTATTCCAACGTACCCAAATCCTGTTAGTTTCAGTGTTCAAACTTTGGTAAAATTATTCTAAATTCAAATCACTCACCTCATTCTCGATTCCACTGCACTGCACGATACCGAAAAGCAGAACCGATAACAATACCGCGGTATTCATTTTTATCGATAAGTTTTCACAACACTAGTTTAAACTTCAGAAGTGCTTCACTTTTTTAAGTTTTTTTAATTGACCAGCAGTATTTATGCTGCTGTGACTTAGTAAGGCAAATGCGAAATGTATCACGATATACTGTTATATATGACAACGGTTGAATGCACAAGCAGTGGGGTAAACTACTAATGGAAAAATCGCATGGATTGTATGTTTATTGTATGCTCATAGGACTGATTTTTCCTTGAAAACCAACATTATGACTACTGCCATACAGAAGGAGAAAATTTTGATATCCTACAAGGATCAATGATGAGACCAATCCTATTTGTAAGCGTCATCATAACACTCATAATATAAGATATCAAAATTTTCTCCTTCTGTATGGCAGTAGTCGTAATATTGGTTTTCAAGGAAAAATCAGCCCTATGAGCATACAATAAACATACAATCCGTGCGATTTTTCCAAAGTTCACAATTATGGCGCGTTCCCACTGTATACTGACGCCAGAAAAACGTGTAGTTTATAGCATCGTGGCTTGTATATGTTAATAGAAATGTTCATATAAAGGACGACACGATTAACTGGCGTCTACGACTTTTTTTTGTGACGATAGATGATCGTTATAACGGGAACAGCTAGCAAGACAGTCGTAAAACGATAAAAAAGTCACTATTTATATCGTCGTTGTAGTGATGTGCAAACGACAAGGCGACTGCCGTAAAATGTCGTCACGATCCAATGGAAATAACTAGATGTGATACTCGTCAAAAAATTGCGACGACACAACGACGACAAACAGTCGTTATGATGGGAACAGCTAGAGAAGATAGTCACCCAACGATAATTTACGGTAACGACACAGTGGGAACGCGCTCTAAGATAAACTACAAAACAATAATACTTTAAAAAGGTTGTAGGGATAGTCTATAAATTCCTTGTAGTGGGTAACCTCCAGAAACACCTTTTCTTTTTTTTTTTCTTCGTAAAGGAAATTTTTTACGAATAGACTGGTCTGGGGGGGACCAGAATTATGTGGGACTCGACGTCCTGATAAGGACGTAATACCCACTAAAACCTCTCCGGTGACCCGTCTCTCGCCATTTTCGCCGAACCACGGGAACATTTCAACCTACCGCGGCCCGACTGGCGTCCCCTCTTCCTCCCATACATAGCCGGCGAGCCCACCATTCCACACACTCGCCGACCCCATTCATCCGTCACGTTTCCTCCCCCCGATTGGGGCACAGTCTGGACAGTTGGAGCCGCGAATGTTGACCTCTGTGCCCCAGATGGGCATTTCTGCCCCATACTACCAGGTGTCAGTCTCGCATACACAACACCAGCTACCTACTTTACCTAGACTGTTACAATACACGTTGTATGGAGGGACGACGTGAGCGAAGCCGGATGCAGAGGCTAGTTGTCTATAAAAGTGTGTTTGTTTAGCTAGACTTTCGATTAATTGTTATTGAAAATAAGAAGCCTATCAAAAAATTGGTAGGTCCTCAAAAAGTTTTTAGTTACGATTTCTGAATCTAGTTCTATCTGTAGACTTTTTCCCTTTAGGGGGGATTTCAGGGGGGGTACTGGAATAACCCATAAAAATTACAAAAGAAAATAATTAAGAACATATTGACACACAGTAAGAACCATTTTATGTACGCATTTGTTTTAAAATATTTATAGTTCAGTTTCATGCATTGTGTGTGTGTGATGATTTTTTTAAGCCACTTTCAAGACTGATTAGAAAACAAAAGTGATTTGCATAAGCACTCTTGTTTCCCATCCAATACAACCTATAATTTGACCACGTATAAAAATCTAAAAATATTTTTAATGGCAATTCAGCCAGCGTCTTGGGGACGCTTCCGACTGGTATTGATAATCTACCTGTAGACTGTTTGCAACAGTCTGCAGTTAGCTCAATTAATTCAATTTTAAATAGTAATTCAGATTTTCCAAAGGCCTCTTTAAAAAAAAGAAGTTTTGATTTATTGTTTAAATTTCACGTAATTGTATGGTTTTAATAATACTGTTTAGGCATGTGTTCTTCAAAAAGATGGACATTTACATTTTAATTGACGTTTCAGACCGAACTTTCATACATTTTTGTCAAACTTAACCGACGAAGCAAATAATTATCCAATTATCTTTTGGTGACTTGTGGCCTTAGCCAGTTAAATATTTGTGCAAGCGGAGCATCATTTTAATTTTACTTTTCCAGCAAGAGAATAGTTAAAGTAAAAGTCGTTAAAGTCATAGATAATTTTGCGTCAGCAAGTAAATTACATGAAAATCTAGATCTTTTAGCCCCTATCAATGACAAAGCTATGCGGCCATGGCTAGTAAGTAAACGCTCACGCAATGATATTACAGCCCATATTGCTGTCTAATTGACCAATTTCTTTATTTGTAGGTACTATATGACTTTATTAACAAAGACAATTATAATAATATAATACAAATGAAACAATTGAGCTAACTGCAGACAATAACAGATGTATAAAGCATAATACAACATGCTACAGATATATCTGAGCGTCTGGTCGACGCGACGCGTGACCTGAGAGCTGGTGGGTATCTGGCGCAGCGCATCAGCATTGCCATACAGCGGGGAAATGCAGCCAGCGTCTTGGGGACGCTTCCGACTGGTATTGATATCGACCAGTTGAGCTACCTGTAGATTGTTTGCAACAGTCTGCAGTTAGCTTAATTGTTTCAATTGTAAATACTAGTTCTAATTTGTTTTTATTATTGAATTGTAAGTTTCTTTGTAGAAATAGTTATTACATAAGAAGTTGCATAAGTTAGTAGTAAATAAAGGCTCGTTTTATTTTATGAACCCTAGCTTAACTTTATAATTAACTAGCTTCTGCCCGCGGCTTTGCACGCGTTTTTTCGGAATACAAAATAACCGTACCGGTATGTCCGTTTCTGGGTTAAAATTTACCTCCCTGCCAAATTTCATTGAAATCCGTTCAGCCGTTTAGGCGTGAAATAGTAACAGATAGAGTTACTTTCGAATTTATACTATTAGTATGGAAAGATAAGAAAATAAAAATAAATACATAGGTTCTTAAACCAAAACTTTGAGACTATTTAATTAATTTCAATCGATCTACCTCTATTTACGTACCAATTACTGTGAATCATTAACTTATATCTAATATAACAAATTTGTAACCCAAATTGTGCTTTTAGAACTTATTATTGTTACGTTACTTTTGTTAAATTATTTTATTTTGTATCGATCTATGTTTGTTTAAATAATTGTTATAAAAAAAGTAGGTAAAAATTCTCAAAATATCCACGGTATATGCATACGAGATTCGATGATGGTCTTGCTGAGTTGCTTACCATGCTACCTACGAGTAGACACTTTAAGTGCTTTAAAACTTGTTGAAACAGATAAGTAGTCGACCACCGCATTGTCATAGTCTCACCAGAATTATTTCCTACTACCTACAAAATCCGTCTTTTTTATGATATTTTGAGTGTGTTCTGATAAATCGATGTTTTTTCTCCCTTGTCTTAATTAATAACTATATTATTATGTACATAATTAGGTAGTAATTAAAAATGTTTTATTGTAGTTGTTTACTTTTATTTATTTATATTTATGTATTATTATTTATATGTATAAATAAAGGTATAATGTTTGGATAAATTTAAACACTGTCATTAGCTATGAGATATAGAACCTTTGTTAACAAAGAAAATTACAATCAAATAATAGAAACAAATTAGAATGTATGTACAATTTAAATAATTGAGCGAACTGCAGACTGTTGCAAACAATCTGCAGGTAGATCAACTTAGTAGCTAGGTAAAGGTAAATACTCATCAGTAAATTACTTCTTTTCACATGCTCGTTGGCGTTAAGTGAATTATTGTAATTCTTGTGAGAATAAAGATCTTAAACCAGAGTAATATTTATGATAACAGTTTTACTTAAATAATTTGGCGTGTGTTAAAAAATTATAAACCTACTTAAAATTCCGGTTAATAGTATTTTTCTATGTTCACATTCCTGAATAACATTCTTTTGAGTAAATAATTGGTTTGCCTGGTACACTTCGATCGAAAAAACGATCTAATTTTACAACTCAAACTTATAGGGGACCACCTCAAAATCAACCTTAATACAACAAAGAAATAATCATAAAAATCATTCAACAATTGGGGCAGATATCACCAAAATGGTTGTAGCTAGTCTTGATTCTACAAAAATATTATGACGTTTTTTAAGTTCTACGGAATAAATACTAATGCCTCGGGAATAAAATTATTAGATTTTATTTTTATGGGACCACCATATACCTTGAAAATATCACTATATTTCCGTGTCAGTGTTTAATTATTAAGAATTTGACCTTTTCTAAGTGTACATTTATTGTATTTATGGAAACCTCCTTTTCCTCCTTTTTTTAAAGTCGGTTTAAAATAAACAAAATGTACGTGCGGCTACAATACAAAATGATCAGCCAACTATGCGTATATTTCAGACAACCAATAAATTATAATACAAAAATAAATCAAAGTGTCCATATTCGAACTAAATTACAAAATTGAAATTAAACACAGAATTAAAATAAAAACAAAATTAAAGTTAAACACAAAATTAAAATTAAAAATAATTAATTACTATCATCACTGTTCAAGAGAGCACAATATATATTCTTGTCCAGTATTCCATAAAAAGTAAGTGTCAGTCAGTGTCCAGCCTCTGTGCGATGAGCTGTAGGAAGCTGTTGGAGCTGTCGCGCACCCGGCGCAGATCTTTTGCGCATTATCGCCGCGAATCTATACTCGTGCGTCAGCAAATATTCCTGATGCGCTGCAGAAGCGCGGCAGCCCCATCAGCACCCTGAACTAGTTATTGTACTGGATCCGCATGGCATCCCATGACTTTTTGGTGAGCTTGACCCAAAGGCTGCACATGTAAAACGACTGGCAATAAGCTCTAAAAAGCGTCGTTTTCACGTGGCTTGTGCAACCCGCAAACCTACGGGCCAGCATGTTCGCCCTGATTGATAATTCCCTACGTCCCTACGTATTCATGTCCATCACCACCCGCGCCACCTCCTTCGCTGTGATAAGCACGGTCCTCTCTCCTCCGCTCACCCAGACTATTTGCTTCATTCTGTCGTCAAAACATGATTCTATAAGTTATTTGTAATCATGACCTCACCAAATGATTATTTCATAGAATATCTCAGAAAAGAGAATATTAATCAGTTTTTTGTATAAGTATGTTTATGTGCGTTTGCATTTTTATTCGTTGTCGATTGAAACACTGACTATGATGATAGCCTACGGAGGAACCCAATCACTTAGTAATGGTATTCCAAAAGAAAATGAGGAGGCCCACATCTCAATCTAGTTAAAATAATGAGCCTGGGAATAATAACATTACAGACAAAGTAATTTTAAAGCTCAATGAACTAATGAGTTTTTTTCTAAGCCTGACAATGTAACCCAATAAGGAATATTCCTTTTTACTGGATCGCTCAGTTGGCAGCTGGAGCTTTGTCAGCTACTCGTCACAGGCTCGAACCTAACTCTAGAAGAGTGCAGGTTTTCACTGCATGACTGTGCATCGGTACTGAAGATGTTTCTTGCAGGATCGGTATTAACAGACTTATTATACATGGGTAAACCAGGACCCACTAAATGCAGAATAATCAGAGGCCAAGCTCCTGCCAGCTTCTCCTGACTCCGTCCCGCAGGAGGTTCCTCCAGAGGCTGCTAGGATTGCTGCAATTGGTTGCTGATAACGAGGCTTCTAATAAGATGTCGCCTGATTTACTTGCCATTACATACATTTATGTTCGGTTATGTTTATGTTATGTGTATATGTTATGTTTCGGGGTTATGTGAAGTCCATATAGAGGGGAAGGACACGGTTATCTTAGACTCGGACCACCTTTTCTACTTTCGCGAGTATGATAAAATATTCTAGGGTGGTTTCCTCGTCAATAAGGACGTTGTAAGAAAGGACTCTAACAACGTCTAAGAAATCACCATGCATCGACCAAGATAGCGTTCCTGATCTTTTGGCTATCCAAGTGGTACAGCATGAAGGTCATTAAGGTTTACGTACCGTCCTCGGCACACTCGGATGAAGAAGTGAAACAAAGTCGAAACCTGGGCTGTTCTGGAATCGTTACAGCGATGCCAAGTAGACTAACGTTATATCGAGGTGTTGAGATGTCTCTACGAAGCCGCCACCGTTAGTGTCCAAGTCCAGGACCAGCAGTCTAAGCCCATCCAATTGCGCAGAGGAGTGAGGCAGGGGGATATCATATCCCGAAACTGTTCACAAGCGCATTGGACGGTATGTTTAAGAGGCTGGTCTGGAAAGGTAAGGGCATTAACATAAACGGCAACTACGTCTCACACCTACGATCTGTTGATGTGATAGTCTGATTGGAGGAGTCGCTAGAGGAGTTGAACCTGATGCTGGACGGCCTAGCTTCGGCCTCCCGATATATCGGTTTTGGCATGAGTTTGGATAAAACCAACGTCATGATCAATGGCCATATTGATCCAAGACCGATGGTCGTACATGGCCACCTTCTCGAAAGTGTTTCTGAGTATACCTTGGGCAGATTCTATAGATTGGTAAAATCTATTTTGAGAAGGAAGCCAAGAGGAGGATCTGCTAGGCTGGGCAGCGTTTGGCAAACTACCCGCAATGCCTTTAAACTTTAAAATATAAAGAAAACTGCAGATCTCTGGGGCATTTCCGTTTAAATTATTATAATATTAATTGATACTACCTCTATTGCACCAGATCTAGCTTTTATGTTCAATGAATCTATTGATTGTGGGGTATTTCCTGATCTAATGCAATGTAATAAAATAATCCCTCAGTTTAAATGGGGTAGTAGGTCTAACCCCACTAACTTTAGACCAATATCAGTACTGCCTACATTCAGCAAAGTTTTTGAAAAACTTATTTACATCAATTGAAATAAAAATAGAAAAATAGTTTATTTGTAACTCAGACACATTCAATTTAAAATAAACGAACATAGAAAGAATAGAGTTCGCTAGAGTTACAAAACGCAAACCCTGTCTCAGCATCGTACAACCAACGCTGGTCTTCCGACTGAGCCGTTTTGTGACGTCACGGTGTAAAGAAGATAGGTACAAACAAAAACGTTTAAGAAAATACATTGACAACGTTGTTGATATAGTACCTATGTACAAAACAATGAAATAAAAAGAAACTAAAAAGCGTAGGTAATTCACTAGCTCTGTGCACACACACAGTTAAAGGAGTGCTTACCCGTTCGACCCAAGATATTTCTACCCAGTAGGTATTTTGCTCCGTTCAACCCAAAACATTAGATTCAAGTTACCCGTTCTACCCACACCTACTTATTCCTATTTTCTATTGTTTGAATTCAAATAAATGACACAGTGAAACACTAAAGAAGAAGGGTCACTACTCATTAGACAAAAAAGCAGAAATTCATTATAGAGGTAAATATTTGTCTACTAGTCTAACAATAAAAATAATCAACCTATAAAGAAACAAACATAATCAAATAATTATATTATGTTCAATAAAAGACTTTGAACACTTATCAAGGTTTATTGATAGATTTTACAGGTTGGTTTTTGAAATGAAGGACGCTCTTAAATTATTACGCGAGTCAATTATGCGCCATTTTTACTCTATTGACCCGCGGAGTGGATCTCCGTGCGCGCGCACGTCTCTTCGCCTCGAGGCTAGTTTCACACTGAAGCCTTGTGCGGCTTGTGCCTGACTTCAACCTCCATCGTCGCCCGCGGCTTGTTCGTTTCACGAACATATTATAAAAAATAGCACATCACTGTTCAGATTCAGGTTTGGTATAGGTAAATATATAGTTACTTTTCTAAGTTATCTAGGTACATAATATCAGTCATGCAAAATCACATTTTTTTCGAGATCAAATATTTAAAACACACAGATACAGGTACACATTTTTGATTCAATAAAATATATATGAATTATACGTAACAATAGGTACAAAATAAACTATATGAAGCCTATCGATGGTAACTTTTATCAGAGGTAGAAATATATTTTTGATATTTTGATATTTTTGACAGAAATAAAAATCATCTTAATTATTCAACACACATAGATAAAAAAACACATTTAAGATACAAAAGTTGTCAGTTTTTCTGCACAATGTCCCACTGAAATTTTACGTGTAGCCAAATCATTAATAATACTTCGTATTCTCTCATCTTTTTCTTTAACGTCAGAGCGTCTTGACGTCGATGGCCCTTGGCAAAACTGTCTGTTCCGTACAATTTGATACTGAGCATCGGATTTAAGTATGTTTAAAAACTTTAAAAAGTTTTCTGGTTTTCTGGAATTTTTTCTGTTTATTGAAGCATGCCAGCTCTCAACAGAGTTTGTAGTTCGGTGTCTTTGCCCCGAAACATTACATACATAGACTTGGTGGTAACCTTCCACCTTCCATCCATGTGTTCACATAATAGTCGTTGAACTTTTCCATGTTTCCAGAATTATCACAGTCTTCCATAATGTACAGAAAAGCATCGTCTAATACATCTTGTGGGACTAACGCTAACGGCAACGTCATGCATAGAGCAAGATGGTGAGATGACAGGAGTGACCCTTAAGATAGGAAGAGTAGAAAGAAACCGAATGATGAAAAGAAAAGGATAGCATATGCTTACCTCAATAGATAAGAAAAACAATGGTAATCCTTACCGTTGTTGATTGGATTATCTATTGTTCATACAATAAGTTCTCCTTCTTAAATTTTTCTAGGAATTGCACGTGCACTCGTTTGAAGAGATCATAAACTATTATTACCTCCATATTGTAGTTACAAAATTTGAAGTTACTGTACTATTTAGAATACACTGTGACTCAGATTTTTGCTTTGGGTAGAACGGAGCATATGTTTTGGGTTGAACGGGTAAAAATAATATTGGGTAGAAAAATCTTGGGTCGAACGGGTAAGCACTCAGTTAAAGAAAAGATTTGACACATAAAAAACACATTGTCATGATAAAATAGCAATTGATAGGATATCATAAAAAGGTTAACTATTATAATCAGCAAAATTACAATTAAGTTGATATGAACAATAAAAATAACAACATAGGTTATGAAATGAACTAATGACAAATAATTCAATTATAATTAACAAAAATAAAAATATAGCGGCGCTAGTTATTAATATGGGTATTTGAATATTATATTATGATACTTGTATCGTTTTTAAGATTCTCCAGCGTTTTCTGACCTTCAGAAATAAAATTGCGTAGTTTTAGCTAAAAACCATAAAAACTTTGCAGGTTTCGTATTGGAGGGGGGATATTATTCCAACACCGCGATGCAGCGTAGTGGAAACTTCCTTTGAGAACTTGAGTTTGGGTAATAAAACCATAGTTTTTTTTAGCAACAACATAACGTATTGTAGTTGCTTTTTCGTAGGAGAGTCAATGTATGAACATCAGTGTCAAAACTTAGAAAAGTTACGAAGATAGTAGTAGAAAGTTACAATGCGTAGATATTGTTGGTTAAACTTTTTGATATTAAAAACTATTTATCATAAATTACTTATGTTCCATTGGACAATTGATTTTTTGTTTTCAATGGCTAGTCTGAAAACAGGGTTCAACGTTTGCAGACGAAATATGTTTTCGATTGTCATAACATAACAATATCTGAAATATCCCAAATAATCTGAACCCGTTCAGATTATTTGCGGCCATGGAGGATAGAGGCAGCCATAACTTTGCCTTTCGAGATTCAACGAATTGAGCTTTTGTTTTTCAAAATGGCGATAATTTGCGTAAAAGGGAGTTGTTAGGACACTTCTTTATGATGACAAAACACACGCAAATGGAAATCTGCGTTTTAATGTTGATGGTTAATACTTAGAAACTGACACTGAAGAAGCTAACTAACAGCCACAAAATCGACAAAAACCGATCAACTGCTCAAACGCATCGTATGAATTATTTACCTCTGCATAACATCGGGGAAACTTTAAAAAAAAGTACTTTCAAAACTCCGTTGATCTTATAAATAACCCGATGGAAAGTAACACGACAGAGTCCACACGCGATCGAAATACCAACTTAGCAATTAAACATCTATTATGTATGAGAATAAACATGAATGGTTAAAAAAGTTTAACGCATTTAGCTGGAGTGCGATACACTGGAAAATTTAATTAAAATTGCTCAGTACATTGCTCTTGGTCTTACCAGTATGGCTTGCATTGACGCTTTGAGGAATAATGCCTCAGAGTGCGCCATACAAATAAAGAACCGTCGATAAACAAAAGAGCATTTAATTCTCCTAAGTAATCTTCTAATTGCTCTATGGAAAAGAGCCGATCAAATTTTCAAAGTGTTGATTCTCGACCGTCTGTATCCGTTGGTCCGGTACCGTTTGGTCATGCGGTAGCGTGTCAAACCGCAGATAATGTGGCCCCGGATTTAAATCTCGGATTTACAAGCAAATTTCACGGTTGCAGTCTGGGGTCAGGAAAATGGCTGTACTACCCACGTGATATGGAAAGCACGTTAATTCATTGGTCCTGCACCTGACCTCTTCCCGGTCGCGTCGATTTGTCCGTCCCATTGGATTAGCAGTGTAAGGTAGAGAGTGCACCTTGCGCACATACTAGTGCAGTTAAATATGTCCTACGTGCATGGCTAGCATTCGTTGCCATAAGCCGGCCGCCGTGGCCGAAGTTTGGCTCAAGACATCATCATTATCATCTAACAGGTGATAAAAATCCTAAAAGTGAAAAAGCGAACGGTATAGTTCTGTCTTATAACAGTGCAATGGACAACAGAACGGCAATAAAAGCCATGCTTCTCATGGCTATAGTGATCTGCACAATCAGTGGAGTAAAACGAATGAATGCGTCGTCCAACAATAGACGCCTTCATTGTAGCGGCTCCGTGGAGAAAGCTTTTACGTCTAGTTTGACGAGCGAGACACAGCGTTTAGAACTCTGGCGAGTAGGTAAGAGTACAAAACTACCTCATAAGCTCCCCCAAACTTACTTTATCACCAAGCTAAGCAGGTAGTTTTACCTCTATCTGCCCACGGTTCGCACACGTTCAAAGTGAAAAGTCAGAGTCAAAATCTCTTTATTTCCACAAATACAATAAATGTACACTCAGAAAAGGTAAAATTCTTAATAATTAAACACTGACACGGAAATAAAGAGATATTTTTGATTTCAGTCACTTCGGTATGTTACCAACGTGCCTCGGCTACTTTGGTCTTAAAGCTAGAAAAAACCCAGATAATCTGGAGAAATTGGTTGTTAAGGGCATAACCAAAGTTATATCGACATAGCTCAAAGAATTAGCACGCTGAAATGGGAGTGGCCATATCTCGCGAAGAAACGACAGCCACTGGGATACTACGAGTAGTATAGTATTATAAAATCTGTGGTTGGGGTAAACGTGTTCTAGTGTGGAGACCGCGACTTGGCAATCGTAGTGTAGGATGTCTTCCGGCCAGGAAAGACTGCGTCTTCAGCTTGCCGCATCTATGCGCTCCGCTATGGCGCTCATTAGGAGAGAAATATGTCCAGCAGTGGACTAATATAGCTGATGATGATGATGAAGGGCAAAACGGACGGAAAAAGACCACGAGGCCGATCACCAAGCCACTGTTTTGACATAGGTACTGACGGAGATTACGTGAGTCCCAGTGACCACTGCTCTCAGACAAGCCAAAAATAGCGTGGCTCAGTAGCAGCTGGTCATCTCCTCTACGAAGGTGACTAAGATGAGCACTACAGCATTGAAGAATTGTTTTCGGCGATTGGTGTGTGGCTTCCCAATTCTTTCCCTTAAAGTATTATTAATTTACCAAACATTACAAAACACCTCTTTATCATGTTTGCAGATGATGCCGCAATCTTCATACCCCAAAAAAATCATAGTTTACAGGATTTAGAAACGGAAATAAATGAAAACTTCGAGGAAATAGTTACTTGGCTAGGTAACCTAAATATAAAAGTAAATATACATAACATAATATCTTACATTTACCTCCAGTAAATTTAAAAATATGTAACCAAGGAAATACGGTAGAAGAAGTCTGAAATAAACTTTATTTGGATAGGAATAGACACCTATTGAAATTGAAAATGTCATTTAATAAAGTAAATAGCAAAATATCTAAGTTCTGTTATGTATGCTCTCCATATTTTAAGTAATGTTTCGTCAAAACAGAATGCGTACGGTGAAAACGAAGAAAACGTGTCCATACGTGTCCACGGATGGACATGTTTACCATCAATTGAATGCTACGGAGTGATTTTTTGGGGAAACCCAGTCTAATCAATTTTTGTTATGCAAAAAATATGGATTAGAGTAACATATCATTTAGAGAGTACTCAGTCTTTGCGGGATAATTCTATTCTAACATTAACTAGGATATAAATTTTATAGATTTGATTATTCGTAAAATATTACTCAACATCCTTCAATATAAATCTAATAGATCTGGTAACTAGAGATATTCAATTTTGTGAAGTGCATTTTCATCTATCCCCCGCAGTAAGACTTCATCGTCACTCTTTCTAGAATAAGAAACCAGATTGTCGATTTAGGGGACAGTGTGTCCCAAGAAACAACATAATAATGAAACATTAACTTTTGATATTTCACTGAAATATCAAAAATGGGGTATCATTTCAAAGTATAAATAGGGACAATGATATATTATATATATATATATATATATGATATATTATATATATATATATATATATAATATATCATTGTCACTCGGCTGAATGAATGGACGAAACTTTAACTTAAAAATAACAAACTTTTAATTAATTAGGTGGGTGTGTAGATGAAGGTTTTCTCAGAAACGATAATATTTTAAAAGGGCCGTTATGAAGCGAACTTTGTTTAATTGAAAAGTAAATAGAAGCATTTTGATAAGAAAAGAAGACTTTCTAAACAAGTCAACTCAATTAATTTTACCTTTTAATCTTGGGTTACAAAGAACTAAACAAATACAGTACAAACCACAATCCATACTATTATCGATCAGGATCACAAAAGGTTTTTTAAAAAGTAAAATCGAAAACCTAAAGGGTTTACAGAAACTTTATGCGACAACAGAATTAGTTACAATTTAAACCAGAACAAAGCAAATCTAAACTGATTAATAACAAGTCCTAAGCACGTCCACCACGTCCGACCGTCCGACAAGAAGTGAGGCTCCGGCCGCGCCGCGCCACCTCCTCGCCACCGCGCGTCACCGCTGACGTCACAGCATCAGGCGACGCTTGGCCCCGCCCCTATTTCAGGGTTTATCTCTAACACGGCCTCTCCTGACCTTGCGGCGACCTCGACCGCTTCACCAGCAGAAGCTTCTTCCAGGCTATCTGAGACACCATCATCAGACAGATCGTTATCTGAAAAGAGCATCACTTTAGCAAAGTCGAAAACCAGCTTTCGAGTTACGACGATTTCGCATAACGATAACAAGCGAGCTCTCAAGCCATCGTACACGAAACCGCTTTCACTCAGATTGTGAAGTGACCTGCCTACTGCTAAGCTCCTAATATTTTCGACAGCCCTATCAAATCGAAATAAGAAGCCTAACTTCAATATTATTCAAATCGAAATACGAACGACAGGTTCCGGATTCCCGTCGCCGTATCGCATGGCAAGAGCATTAGGTTTTTAAATGCATTTGCCATGCCCCGTGGCACGAAGCATCCCATTCGCTTGCCACGATTGCCTCGACCATACCAGAGGCCTCCCATTCGCATTAGTATGGCCACTACTCGCATAGAGAAAGCATTAGATCTATAAATGCAATCAATATGCCCCGTGGCACGAAGCATCCCATTCGCTTGCCACGAAAACAGACGATCAAACGATCATCTTCAACAGTGACGAACCAACATATCAACATGAAGGTAAGTCCCAGGAACAACGTCCCGAGCGAGCTCGCTATCAACAAAACAAAACATGACCGGTCATAACAAAACAGCGTTGACGTCAACTTACCACCACCTTCAAAGAAGGCAACACAGGCGTCGGGCGTCCATTCGCCACGCCAACGAACCATATGCTCAGCTGCTGCCTGAGTTCGCTTGCCATATGAGCCAGTCATAAGCTCGAGCTCATAACGATGGTGAGGGAGGTCTCGTACAACCCTGTATGGACCTCTCATGCCTGAATCAAGCTTGCCAGTAGCCTGAGAAGCCTTGCCGACAAATACGAAGTCGCCGACAGCAAAAGGATGTGGTTCCTTTCGCTTCTCATTCACACGGCAGTCCTGCCGGTGCTGGTTAGCTGTCAGGAGTTCGGACGCTCGTTGCCTGCGAAGCGTCATCATAGCCTCACGATTCGGGTGGCTATTCTCTAGAGCCACATCTCGGACAAGAGACCTTAGAACAGGAGTGGTACCTTCTATTCCTGTCAACAGATGCAAAGGTGAAGTCTGCGTGGTGGAGTGCTTGGTTACATTTAGCGTTAACTGAATTTTCCACAAGACATCTGACCAACTACTACCCTTTACATTAACTTCTATTCGGAGCATATTTAAAAGGGTACGACAATATCGCTCAACCTGTCCATTCTCACTGTGCATCCCCGGTGTTATAAGGTGAGTAGCACAACCCATGTCAGTTACCCAATTTTGAAAACCTGCACTTTCAAACATTCTACCCTGATCAGATACAATTAAAGATGGAGTACCAAACAAAGATATTGCATTCGTAAACACCCGCTTTAGTTCATCGGTGTCCTGCCTATAGAGTGCGCTCAAGAGACAAAACTTTGAAAACGCATCTACCAGGACTAAAACGTATTTAAAGCCGTTAGACTCTACCAGGGGACCAAGAACGTCCAGATGAACGTGGGCAAAAGGAACATCAGGTTTAGTCCATGACTGTATGGGCTGATGTGGTGCACGAGGGATCTTTTTGTGTGAGAGGCACACTACGCAATGGGTTACGTACTTCCTAACAAATTGTCTCAAGCCAGGAAACCAGAAATGACGCAGAATCAAATCGGTTGTCTTGTCGATGCCTACATGATCATGATCATCATGAAACACACGCAATAAGCTCAGTCTATGACCCTTCGGAATAAAGCATAGAGGACGTGACTCCTCGCCTGTGGGACTGTATTTATAGTACAAGATGTTATTTTTTACAAAATAGCGTGTTGAATCTAACTGACCATCCCTTAACTTCTCCATTAGCTCTTGGGTTTCGGCGTCAGCTGTCTGCGCAATTTGTGCCCAGTTATTTGGCCTACGAATATGGGAGACCTGGACAGGATTTCGACTCAAAAAGTCAGCGTGTTGCATTAACGCACCCTTCCTATATTCTAAGGTGTAGTTAAAGTCTTGAAAGTAGACCCACCATCTGGCTACCCTGGGAACAAGATCTATTTTTCGCTCAGTCATTTTAATCGAATTGCAGTCTGTCACAATTTTGAAATCGATTCCAATGAGGTAGTGCCGGAAATGTTTCAAGGACTTAACTATAGCCAGTGTCTCAAGCTCATAGCTGTGATAACGAGCCTCCGCCCCATGAGTTGCCTGACTAAAGTACCCTACTACCCGCTTACGTTTACCCTCATGTTCTTGAAAAAGAATCCCACCCAAACCTATTGCACTAGCGTCAGTGTGCAGCTCGGTAGGCAATTTTGGGTCAAATATAGCGAGCACGGGCTCTTGCGTTAAACAGTCAACTATGTACTTGCGAGCTAAGTCTTGATCATTGCCCCAAATGAATGGTTGACCCTTTTTAGTTAATCTCGCAATGCAAGCAGTTTTTACAGCATAGTTTGCTATGTATCGCCGAAAATAACCCGCGAGACCCAAGAATTGCCTCACCTGCCTCACGTTACTAGGTGTTGGGGATTTTACTAACGCTTCTATCTTTCTAGGGCTCGGTCGTACCTGACCCTGACTTATGAGCCTACCTAGATACTCAACTTCCGTTTTAAGAAAGGTGCACTTTTTCAGATTTATAGAAAACCCTGCCTTAGAAAGCGTCTCTAGAACCTGTCGCAGTATGGTTAACCCTTCCTGAATAGAGTCGGACATTATCAAAACATCATCGATGTAGGTCAAAACCTTCCCAGTATCTATCAGGTGTTTCAAAGTCTTTGAAATGATCCGTTGATATACCACGGGGGCATTTGTAAGTCCGTACGGCATTTTTACGTACTCATATTGAGACTCAGGAGTCACAAATGCTGTTTTACTTATTGACTCATCATCTCTTAGAGGTACTTGGTGAAAACCCGTGGCCATATCAAGGCTCGTAAAGAACTTGCTACTACCTAACTTATCGATGTGATCATCGATCAATGGTAAAGGGAACCTCTCTTTGACGGTTATAGCATTTAAGGCCCTATAGTCTACGCACATCCTATCAGATCCGTCTTTCTTTTTGACGAGTATGATAGGACTTGCGTATTCGGACTGAGACTCCCGTATGATCCCCTTACTCAAAAGATCGTCACAGATATCACGAACGCGAGCCTTCTCATCAACTGACAGTTTATAGGGTCGATAGTGAACCGGCGCATTACTGTTTAATTTTATTTCGATACTGCCCGTATTCACAGTTGATGTTGCCGTTCCCGTGACGAAAGACTCGTCAAACTCGGTCAACAGCGAAAACAACTGATCCCTATCTTTCCCAATGAGAGGCGTATCTACAAGATCTAAGCTGTGTAAGCTATTGACATGTGAAGTACTGTCGATTCTAATAAGCCGTTGAGTGTCGCTGGTACGTATGTACGTTACTCCTTCACGGTTTAAGACATCAGTACCGATTAACAAAGGTGCGCTTATGCAATCTGAAGGAACAACGAACATATCAATTTCCAGCGATATTTCCGGAAACTCAACGACCGCTGTGACATAAGTAGTTGATTCGATCTCTTGGCTACCTATTCCACGCATGACTCGAAAAGTGGGCTTTTTGTTGCAGTTAATATGACTAACAACGGTGCTAGAGATAAGCGAAATGTCTGAGCCACTATCTATCATCGCGTCTACCGGCACTTTATTTACGACTACCGCCATCACATTATTTTGGAGTGGATTCGTCAATCTCTGGCAGAAATTTACATCGCTAACCTTGTTACTGTTAGTTTCTGCACGTTGCTTAGCGAAACACCTATCTACAGAGTGCCCTGTCTTTTTGCAGTAAGTGCAAGTAACAACTGGTTTACTAGGTGGAGTAGAACCCGTATTCGAATCTTTTGGTTCGGTTTTCGGCTTTTTAGGACACGTGTCCTTCTTATGACCTTCAACACCGCAATTATAACATTTTCCACGCATGTTAGCTTTCGAACCTGGACGTTTACCGAATTGAGGGCGTTTCTCGTTATTTGACGAACGAACAGGATTGTGGGTAGATTGCGAATCTTTTTTCGGTTTAGTGTATACAGATAAAAATTCGACCAACTGATTCGTTTGTAACCGTGCGTTAGATGCAGCGGCTTTGACTTGAGGATCGTAAATACCGCGGATAACAATAGCGGTTTTCAAATCGTCCGATAAACCACCTACGATATTTAATTGCAACAAAGATTTACGTGCGTATTCTGCGTAGGTATTGAACTTTGAGGAGTCTGTACTCATTACTTCATAAAGAACATTAGCAACAGCGATGCTTGGTGGGCACAGGGATCTGAAATCTGATTTGAAATTGGACCAGGTGCGATCGCTAGTAACCCAGTCACTCAACCACGTGCTTGCGTCACCCTTAAGGCAGTTGCCTACCTGTGACAAGCACTCGCGATCGCCCCACCGATTTGCAATTCGACCGCGGTCGACCTCCGCGCACCAAACATCGAAGTTATGCATACTAGGGTCAAAGTTAGAAACATAGTATTGGGCAGATCTTACTTGAATCAGTGAAGACAACGCGCCTACAAGCCTGTCCGTTGCGTCACCTATAACGGGCCCTCGTGTGTCCGATGGTGACACGAAACCCTCTCGTGCCGGCTGGCAGCCTGGTTCTCGTGCAGGAACGGAGATCTGTTGTACCGTGCCCTCGGCCGCAGAGGAAAACGAATTCACACTGGGCGTCGGAGCTGGTAGCGGTGGTGTCTGACAATCGCGTGGTGGACGTGACGGTATCGAGGCCGATGGAATCGACGGGACAGATAACTTTCCCTCGATCGCATTCAGTCTGCTTACTATTGCATCCAATGCCAAAATACTGGGGCTGTCACTAACGCTATGCGTGCTTCCATGACGCCGTCTATAGGGAGATCTTTTACTGTGTCGAGATCTACTACGATGACGAGACGTGTCTCGTTCGCGGTTTTTCTTCTTTCTAGAAGACCGCCCCGACATAATGAAATCAAGTTTCTACTTACAGTTTGATTAGCACACAAACAATCACAAAAATCACTCAATACGAGTATTACCCGCAAATATTTAACAAAATTTACACAAAGAACAATTATGACAAAAACCGTTAGCGGTTGGCAACGCAGCTATCCCACTTCTGATATTATCGATCAGGATCACAAAAGGTTTTTTAAAAAGTAAAATCGAAAACCTAAAGGGTTTACAGAAACTTTATGCGACAACAGAATTAGTTACAATTTAAACCAGAACAAAGCAAATCTAAACTGATTAATAACAAGTCCTAAGCACGTCCACCACGTCCGACCGTCCGACAAGAAGTGAGGCTCCGGCCGCGCCGCGCCACCTCCTCGCCACCGCGCGTCACCGCTGACGTCACAGCATCAGGCGACGCTTGGCCCCGCCCCTATTTCAGGGTTTATCTCTAACAATACTTATATTAAAAATTCGAAAGTAACTCTGTCGGTCTGTATGTCTGTTGCCTTTTCACGTCTAAACGGCTGATCGGATCTTAATGAAATTTGGCAGGGAAGTAGACGGTGACCCGGGGACAGACATAGGCTGCTTGAAAAGTGCTTGCAAAGCTGCGGGCTAAAGTTTATATGTTTACCTCTTCACACCAAAACTACTGACAACATCGGCCTAAAATAAAACAAAGGCTAGTTTTTGTCCCATAAATCAGTTCCAATTGTATAGATATAACAATTTAAAATTTCTAAAGAAATAACGCTTGCAAAGCCTCAGGCAGATACTAGTAAACTATAATTTACTTTTCTCACCATCTGCTTGACAATGTTACATTAAAGATAGGTACAATACACCCAGTCTCAGTACAAACACCTACAAATCACTCAAACGTTTATCCCGCGGAAATCGATCCCACAACCTTCTACGTAACAGGCTTACCTTCTGCCGCTGCAGCACTGAGGTCGTCTTAGGTGTTGGGAGTGGTTACAGTTCTCTGTCAGTAGAGCAATCGTTTAAAGAACTTTATTCTCATACAAACACAGGATTTACTTATAATGAGATACATAGGAACATATTAATTTAGAATTTACAATATTTTAACTAACCTCTGGCACCTTTAATAAATTATAACTAAATAGTGTTAACTTAATTTTATATAATAATATTAAATAAATATTAGACATTATAACAACTAGTAGGTAGATACTTAGTTAATTAGGAAATAGGTATGCTTAAATTTTGGTGTTGCTAAAACACCTTTCTGTTACCGTTCTTGTTCCGTTCTCCTTCGTTCTGTTACCGTTCTCGTTCCGTCGTGTGTTCTGGTAACGTTCTTGCATGAGCGTATGAGGCAGCGCCGCCGCCGCCGCCGCCGCTGGTAGGAGGGCGGTGCGTGAGCCCCATCGCACCGCATTGCGCAAGCCATGAGAGCCATCGAAAGGATAGATATCCCCCGGATAGATAGATAGGTAGGCATTTTTATTCGTGTTCTGTTACAGAGTATGTACATGTAGTTTAAGTTTATTTTTAAAGGCATTCAAATGAACACATTCCTTTATGTTGTTTGGCAAATTGTTAAATAATGTTCCCTCTGCAAATATTGTTTTTTTTTCATAATTAGTAAGTGTTTATTTAAATAATTAAAAGTAGCTAACTTTTAATTTAATTTTATTTCTTAGATTGTATTTATTTACTTTTAGATCTAATTTAACGTTTGATTGAATAGAGTTGGAATTATTTTTTTTTAATCAAAACGCATGTATTATGTATGTAAAGTTTGGCTATTATTATCTTGTGTTCTTGTATTGATTTTTAGATTCTTAGAAGTTTGCCATCCAGTCTACCTAATTTGATGTAATTCCGTGTATCTCCACTGGTTTATTAAGTAGCAATAAATTATATTAATTATAGTATAACTAAGTACTTATAAAACCTTCTGCCCGCGGCTTCACATGTAGTTTATGGACAAAAAGTGTTAATGATAATCCAGGGGCCGAATTTTGTTAACCAATCACTTTATTACTATAATAGTACTGTCGCAGAATTAAATTGATTAATTCAGTGTACCTAAGTCGAATCAGGTCCGGAACATCATAAGTCAATTAATTTGACATTCAGTGAGTGACTCGCTGGGTCAATATTATCGCTCCATTCCACTCTGATGCACTTTGCAGATCCACTAATGGATCAGTTACCACTATTTTGTCCACTCTGATCCATAACCCGGGTGGATCAGTTCCCACTATCCGCAAGGCCGTGTTTGCGCAGCTTGTTTACAAAACATCTAGTCAAACATCCAGACTTTTTAACCGACTTAAAAAAGGAGGAGGTTCTCAGTGTCTTTTTGTTTTTATTTTTTTATGTATGTATATATCTCCGCCCATGGGTAACAGATTTTACTGATTCTTTGAAACCAATGTGAACCAATGTTCACGTAAAACCCCCTCACTTAAAAAAAAACCAAAATCACTCCTCTTTCGGTCAGGGAAAGCCCTGACCGAAGGTATAAACTTTCGGTCAGGGCTTTCCCTTGGAGGTGATTTCGTTCGTCCGAGACATACCTATATTATCTATAAACCGGCATTTCAAGTCGGTTTTTCGTTTTTACAAACACGCCAAATTATGTATAATAAATTCACTAGTTTCGCACTCGTTGTTTCCATGGAAACGTTTAAAAGTTATTTACTATCCCATGGTAACTGATTTATTGGATAAAACATAGCCTATTTTACTAACATTGTTTTGGCTGACTGTACTAAAATTTACCTAGGTAACAAGTGGAGCGAGTTGCAGAATCAAAAGTAAGTATAGCATTTTATGATTCGTCAACTCACACCAGTTGCAGCAAGAATCATGGTGCGCGTTAGTGAATCACTCGTTTTAACGCATGCTGCGGCCGCCTATACATTAGAGAACACTAAACCTAAGAACCCCTGTCATTTTTATTTATTTTATTTTGTGTTATCTCTAGTTGGTAATCCTAATAAGGAAATAAATTCCAATCCTAGAACTACATCTATGCAAAATTTCAGCCCGATTCGTTCGGTAATATAGGGGTGAAGAACCGACAAACGTCCTTACATCCGGATGGATTTAAATGGATTTTAATTATCCAAACTTTCGCATTTATAATATTAGTGTGATTACTGTACTGTGGTAATATTATAATGTACTATTTTAATTTCAGTCATAAGGTGTCAACAACCTTTCCAATAATCGCAATTCTCCATGATTGCTTTTGATAATAAACAGGCGCTCAGCGGTAAAATTACACTGAAGAAAAACGATGTGGGCGTAAGAAATTGTACAGAGAATGACCATCAACTTAGTTTACCTCAGGGATAATTTCTTAAGGTGGATCGCTTCGAGCGCAAGATTAAATTTCCATAATCATTTTATTCATAATTATCGCTCTTTTTAGATTGATGGCTTTGTTGTATCATATTTATAGAATTAATTAATATACGAATGTCATGATTAAAAGTATTGTTTTTTTGTGGTCTCAATTTTTCTGGGTTCGACAAGGAATAAAACTAGCGGAAAACTGATTTGCCGCAAATTATTTGCTATTTCCTATTAACCTATGAATATACCAACATTTATTTACTGGTATTTTTGAGCATTTGGGAAAATAAGAAATTTTGGGCTAAAAATCAACATACTCCGAAATAAACACACAAAATATAATTGCATCGAAGTTGTAAAGAATGCAGAAAAAAAAATATAATCTTGCGCCACCGCGAAACAACCTTAATAAACTTAATTAATGAAGTTGGGGAAAACCATTGGGGCGTTGACCAGGCTGGCATCTCTAGTTTGACGAACTACTTTGAACCCGGTCTCCGAAAACTTGAAGCTGCTAGCGAAAGACAATCTTAGAAGAAACCTGAAAAGTTTTGTGGTGCAGGCCAAGAACCACTTCGGTTTGCTTCGATAAATCTATTAGAAATATGAAACTTATAATACCGTAATTACCCTAGAACGTATTTGATGGCATCGTAGCTATGAGACTATACTATTTTATTGCCTATCTGCCAAGAAGCGTATTTATGTACGTACCTATGTGGGTTTGTAATATTCTCTATTAACTCGTATCATCCAAATGGCTAATTTGATTTATATGTTTAAGATAAAATTGGATTCGTCTGACTTTACAAAACTGCGTTTATCATTGTTGTCCGAAATATCAGTAATGAAAATATTAAAATGTGACATTTCGGACAGAGTGTCCGAAGATATAGTGTCCGAAATGTCGGCAAGCCGAGATTGTAATCCTAATCTCATAGCTACGATGCCACATTAAAAAACACGGGTAAAAAAAAAGCTGGACAATTCACACAACATCATCTAGCCACAAAGTAAGCTCGTTCATTCGTTAAAAATATCGTCATATTTTAAATCTAAATCCGAACATTTTAATAACTACAATAGACGAAACAAAGACAAACTAATTCTACCCACGACTACCCTTACCCAATTTAGCAAAGGTCCTTACTCACGATTACTAATTATAATAAAATACCTAGCTTCATAAAATATCTTAATAGTAGAATAAAATTTTCGTAGTAAACTCAAAAAGAGTACCTTATTTCTAAATGTTACTACTACGTTGACGAATTTTTAAATGATAACTCAAACTATAACTATTTGGCTGCCTGAGTAAAAATTTACGTACTTATCTGGTTATTATTACAATTGTTTTGATTCTTGTAGCTGACATTGCCTATATTTTCCGACTACTATGTTACTTGCTATAAATAGATTATGTACGTATTATAATAATGTATAAATAAATTGCTGCGCCCTTACAGGGTACATGTACTTACTTACCCCTAAGCTAATTACCACCTAGTTAAAACTATGTATGTATATGTATGCAATAAATAGATCTGAAATCTATGCAGTCCATGTTCCTACAAAGCTGATGTGGCGATCGCGGCGTAAGAATTAACCCCTCCAACTCAGTCCGTGGATGTCGTTAGAGCTGAGTAGGATTCTCCCAGGGAAAGGGCAGCAGCTTCCTTCCGTGTATTTTTAACAAATTACGAAAAAAGAGGAAGTTTTATGTTTGGCTGTACATTTTTATGCTTTTTTATATGTAAATGTAATTGAAAAAAATATTTATTTCTGAGGGGCGAGTCTATTTGACGTTAGTAACGAGACGTGATCGTGACGTCTCCTATTTGTATGGGATTTGCGTAGTTCCCTGTCCGCACGATAGAGGCGCCGAAAACGAAAACGTCACGATCACGTCTCGTTACTAACGTCAAATAGACCCACCTCTCTGTACATAGTAAAGGCGTGCCTAAACATAGCGTGGCGAGTGCGCGGCAGCAACAAGCGGCAATCGCGAGATGACGTGCGAATAGTGTAGACACCCCAGAAATGTGTGCGTGGCAATAATATACTCGTACGGCGCCGCGGCGCGGCGGCGCGGCTTGTCCTAGACACGGTGTGCTATCAGTTTGCAAGGATTTAACTGACCTGAACCAGTAAAGTTATTAGTTTTTTCTCTGTTTGTCTGCCTTTTGTTAGAGCTTAAAATACTTGATTTTGGCTTTTAGAACTGCTTTCGGTTGCTCGAATTTTTTTGCGATTTCATCCCACATGTCTTCTCTTAAATTATTGTTATGATATTCTTTGTGCCTGGTGTCCCGTAATGAATTATAAGAAACATAATATTTCAATAAGTCGAATTGCCGTTTCGTTATCCATCGTTTACGTCTACACACCATCACTGACGAACGGCAACACGCGGCATTCGGGCGTGGCCGTCCAAATACAGCGCGGCAATCGCGCGCGGCGTGCCGCTCACTATGGCCGCGCTATGTTTGGACTTTGGACACGCCATAATATGTTACATTAATGTTATTTGTTGTTGCATTGTTTTGCCTATGGTGTAATTTTGTTAATAATTTTTTATGTTTTATTTGTTCTAATATATAGGTATTGTAATTAACTAGTGTAATTGGTTGTTATGTAATCGTGCTAGTTAATAATCAAATAAATAAATAAATAAATTAACATGGATTAGGATTCTCTTAAACTGACTCTAATTGAAATAAACTAACACATGCATAAATATGCTTATGTTAGAGAACCCCGCTCTTCATTATCGTTAAAAAGTATAAGTATACAGAAATTATTTAAAAAAATACCAAAAAGAAATAATTTTAATTCTGTGCTTGGGCGTGACGTTTGTTTGAAGTGTACGAGTACCTATGCAAACTCGTTTTCAAAACGCACCACAACGTGACGCAACGCAGCGCGTCGACACCCTATGTCATTTCGTCGCGACGGGTGTCAATTATTCTATGACCGGAACACATTAATAATAATGATCATAAACAAATAAAATAATATAATATCAATACAATAAAAAAACAATATATATAATAATAAAAATACATAATATTTTTAATAATGATTATGTGATTCTGGTCATTAACACGATTTGATATAACTCAACACCCATCGTGTTTTGTCAGGTCGCGTGGCGTTTCAATAGTGTGTTTAAGTTTTCGTAAGCGATGCAAAACTCTTCGCAAGGCGCTTATCTCATCAGACCCCCGAGGCCCCGAGGCTTTAAGCCCACGCAACTTTCTGGCATTAAAATTCTACGTAGTGTTGTTGACATCCAACTTTTGTATCCTTCGATCTTGTTTACTAAGGGGACCAGAGAACTCCAAAGAAATTATTTTAGGATCATTATTCTTAAAAATCAACATCTAACTGGCCTCTATGGGAAACCGTATCTGAGCTTGTGCTATCGTCACCAGACGAGTGATACAGCTAAATTATACCTCAACCTCAACAACCTATGTATATTGGTCCACTGCTGGACGCAGGCCTCCCCCTGAAAAGTGCCTTATTGGTTGTTCATCTCATGGGGGTTGTTGCCCATAACCACCACGCTGGGCGTGCGGGTTCGGGATTGCAGTTCAGTGGTGAAATTGTTCTGCTGGGACCGCTGCTGCCCACCCCGGTGGATATCCTCTTACAACACCCGCGGGGGTTGGGGTAGTGTAAATTCTAAGCCGGCACAACATTGTACGCAGTAAGTAAGTCGACCAATGTGGCGCGGCGGGCGAAGGTCCGCCTGCGACGCAGAAGGTTGCGGGTTCGATTCCCGCCTTGGGACAAATGTTTGTACGATCTGCAAATATTTGTTCCGGGTGTTCTGGGTATTTTCTATATATAATAAAAAATATCTATCTATGTTATCTATTGTATTAAGTTTATCAGTCATCTAGTACCCATAACACAAGCTCTGCTTACTTTGGGGATAGATGATGCTGTGTGGATTGTCCAGCATTATTTATTTATTATTATTTATTATTAAGTAAGTAATCACGACACACCCAGATGCGGAACAAATACCTGCAGATCATCTATAATACACAAATATTTAATTTTGTTTCACGCCATCGTCGCCAGGAATTGAACTCGCAACGTCCTGCGTCGCAGGCTGGCACTGTGTCAATGAAGTCGTTTTTAATATTGGTTTGCAAGCTTTACTGAGAATCCGTCACGTCTACAGACATAAGTACTGCAGGCCAATTGAGATATTCATAAACGTATCACTTATACAATATTCTCTGCACATCGCATTTTGATTAGGAATAAAAAACAAAAGAAAATGATACAATGAGCGGCGAAAATTGTAATTACAAATACATCTGAATAGACCATTCTCTTATCAAAGACTAGGTCTCAACTATTCGGGACTAAAATGAACTGGAAAACCTAAAGTAAGTATAACAACTTTATTACAAAAAATAAATGCACAATAAATTACTTAAAACTACAAACAAGTTAGGTACAATAATATAATAAATTACTTAACACCTAAGTTTCCCAATAATGTAGTAAGTTAAGTTTAGTGAGTTACAAAGGCTGGGCATAATACCGAGGTATTTTCTACTTGCCGACCAAAAACATATGTTTTTACCATTATTTATTAGCACGCCAACCCCCTGGGGTTGGCGTGCTAATATTAATTTACATATAATTTATGAACCTTCTTGAAACATAACTATTCAAAATACATGGAAAACTAACCTATCACTTATCTTTTTTTAAGCCTTTGTTTTTGTACTACATCAGATAAGTTTGCACCTACACATTTTAATATTTCTTTCTCAACTGTATTCTAAGCTGGATAGGGCTAAAAATATTGAATAAACAACATCCATGCGCCAAACTTGTTTTAGGAAAAAAACAACAACCGAATTAAAATTCTATAAAAATTACACAATATAAGCAATTTTTATAGACTCATTCGGGCTCATTCGTGACAAGACTGAGCACGCACGATTTGCGAATAAAGTAGAAAAGAAAAATTAATGCCCGTAACCAAAACCATTTTTATCCCGGGGCGGCACGAGACAAAATATCATAAATATTTCATAGGATTTTTATTAATCCACCTCAACCTTTTATTCCTATACAACAGCGAATGATTCATCAAAATTGTTTAAGAATTAACGAAAATAGCGAGTAACAAACATATGTACAACATTGAAAAAAATACAGATACATTATGAACCTATTTTCAAACTCGTTATAAACAAAATCCACACGGCTACGCCAATCATCTATTGGTGTTCATAGAAAGGGATGATGGATGATTACATTTTAATTGTGAGACAGAATTTGTCATGCATTATACGTCAAAGTTAACCGACAACCTAACCGAAGCTTCTGATCGTCTGATTATTGTTCAGAGAACACCAGCCTAAGCTATAGCGCCTGGTGCAGTCATATAAGCAGGCTGCGCTGTAGCTCTCTTCAAATTATACGCCCGATTCGAAGCCCAATCCTTGCCATACCCTCCGCTTGAGGAGTAAGAGAGAGAGCTGCCATAGTCCTGGTTGTAGTCGCTGGCGTCACTGCTGCCGAAGTAGGAGTAGGACATTGGGCTGTGGTGGTGATGCTGGAAAGAGAAGAAAGATGAAGTTAAAAATAAATTTGCAATAAAGTACGTATAAGTACAGAAATAAGTCTGTGTTGTAATAGAAATACAAGGATGACTGATCAATGAAGATACACCTTCATCAAGTCATCCTTGGATTTCTATTCGGTCTATGCGTTCTTCTCATAGGGAGACCGCTGAATGTGGGCAGCGTAGGACCTCTCAAACGATGGGGCAAAATTTGTTGTCTAAAACTTTTTTGATATGAACTTGTGGTGATATTTGGAGAGGCTATGTTCAGCAGTCTGAGATGATGTCAAAAGACACCATGTTAGAGTGTTTTATTTTTCTTATGTACTTAGGTACCTACACAGAGTGTTTTTTTTAACTGGGATAGTACGGGGGCACCATAACCAGAGGAGATACAGTTGCAGTTTCTTTCCCAGTTAAAAAAACACTCTGTAAAAATGTCGACATTCGATACCTTACGTCAAATATTTTCAATTAAAATTAATTAATAAATATTATAATACCTAAGTATACCTACTTAGGTATTATAATATTTATTAATCCTTTGTCTATACAGAAATTGTTCAAGGGTATTTAAGACCAAGTTCAATATTCTTAGTTTCAACTAAGTTCCTTCTAGATTTTTGATGTTGACGCAATCGATCTATTAAAAACTAAGTTAAGCTCAAAGTTCCCGGACGATTTCAAGTTATCTGTAAGTCCAACTTTATTACGAGTTTGGGAATGTTGATTGCGTTAGAAAGTTGGTGAAAAGGCGTCTAAAACGGAATTTTATATGCTGTTGCTCATCCTGTTGATGTCAAACTCTGGGACCGTATTCTAGAACAGAATTTATGCACAGTATGTCTATGTGGTTGATTAATGTCGCGATCATTGCCGGATCAAGAAGTGTGTTCTTGATTGTTCACATCTTTTGAGGACACCCGTAAAGGCTGGTGCGGCGGCAAATTTGGTCGAGGATCTCAGGTCCCGACAGAGCCTACACATTTGTTCCCTTTGGGGTCGAGACCCTAGGTCCAAGGGGTAGAAGCGACCCGAGAGATGGTGGGTATCTGGCGTAGCGCATCAGCATTGCCATACAGCAGGGCAATGCAGCCAGCGTCTTGGAGACGCTTCCGACTGGTATTGATATTGGATCGCAATTGAAAATACTAGTTCTAATTTGTTTCTATTATTTGATTGTATTTTTTTGTTATTAAAGGCCGTTACTATTATAAAAAAGAAGTGTGTTTAATTATATCGTTAAAGCTCATAACTTAAGTCTGTAAAATCTAGACTTTCTGAGCATCATTAGGTTATGCAATGTGTTCCGTGACGTCACCCGACGGCCCTGTCGGAAGATCAGCGTTGGCTGCTAATGCGACCTACTTATGCAAGACAGGGAACACTTGTCACTAAAGCAATTTGTCTCTTTTTCAACGTCTCATTTATTTTTGTGTGTACTTTGTGCTCTTAGTTATAATAAAAAAACTATAGCACGTAACGTTACTACGTTAAAACCTACCTAAATTACAAAATCAAAAAGTGCTAAACATGTTAAAAAGCCAATATATTTTAGATTCCATAAGGTGTGAGTGAAAGTACTGAAATTGTGCTATTTATCCATAAGCGAGTCAATGATCACAAACAAATCTTTAGTTTCGCTTCAGAAATCCAACCTGCACCTGTCATCTCAGTCGGCCAATGCGCCATGGGGGTCGTCAATTGATTGAACCATCAATAATTACCGGAAGCGGTCAAATACCGGGTAATTGAATAGACATGGTTCGCTGAGTAGCTGACTAAAACGATGGGAAATAGTAAGCCGTAACCAATAGTTTTGAGAACTACTGACCTGACAGACGTTGCTTTCAACAAAAATCCTATAGAAAAAGCACTATCAGTGTTTTTCTATATAACATTTAAAAACAAAATATTTTCACGAAAATTCGAAACCATGATGATTTTACTTTAAATCATAACATCTGTACGTCTGCACCGATTTTACTTTAAATCATACAAAACATTTGTACGGCTGTACCGATTTTCATTGATGCGGTAACACAGCCATTTCAATTCTTATTTTGGTAGTTAGATTTATTTTTCTAGATTCTCTATAACTGCTAATTATGAAATTCAGCGAAAAACTCGTTTAAACTATTTTTACACTTTATTGGCACTTTATTGGCTCTGAATATGCGCAGAAACAAAGCAATGAGCGGCGACTAGTAACAGCGGAGTGAGTCACATAAAATTAACATACCTTTTTTGCTTAACTAATCGCTTCATTATGTCAATGGTATGGTAGTATGTGACCGAATAACATTATGGCATTCTTCCTTAGATGAAAGAAACTACAGAAAGAGAACGCGCATCCAAAGTGCCAAGGTTGAAAAAATTATTATTAATCTCTCCGTGCAAATAGCACGCATTTTCTCTAGAGTTTCCTCCATCTAAGGATTCTGCACGATTCCATTGTCATAGTTAAAAGATTGGTTGGACCATTACTCTAAGACCAAGCTTTTACACTTACGTATGTAGGTAATAAATTAATAGTTTATTACCTGCGTAAGTGTAAAAGCTTGTAAAAACAATTGATATGGATTAGCATTTTAAAAGGCCCTCGGCGAACCGCAAAGTTATCGATAAAAGCGTGCTTTACATCCAAGAGCTGTTATCTAGATTGATCAATGATTCATAGATTGACCTCTATGGAGTAGTGAGTGTGTGGAACGCTGTGAAACAAGTTTTTAAGTCTATACCTGTACACAATAGTTACGTGTTCATCCAAAGGTTGCCTGGAAGACATTCTCTCTTAGTGATAATGCAGCCTATTGTGCAACTGTTTCTGTGTTTATATTTTTCTGTTAAATTTTCCTCTATTTTGGTGTGTAATAAGGAGTATTTGTATTGTATTAAGTTACGCAACAACTGCGTCGGGATCAGAGCGTACACGGCGGCGTGCGCGGCGCGGCATCGGTATTTACAATAAGCATCCTCTTAATGACGAGGATATTGTTGCGGATGTCAATATCCTCGTGAAATCAATAAAAGGAAACAAATCCTTTCGCTCAGTACGCTCCGATGCCGATCCAGTGCTAAAATTTAAATTATAGCCTTATATTTTTAAGCTTGCGTGATTTTTTAACATTCACATTTCTGAAGATTATAATGAAGATATTCGGTAAATATACCCGATAAATAATCTTTAATAGCCAATAATCCCAGAATTGAACATTCTTGGAAGTTTTGATCAGCGAACGTAGCAAAAGCTTTATGAAACAATTAATTTCTATTCTATTTATACTCGTGTAGGAATTTTCTGCAGTTTGATTTATTGAAACCCGACCTGTAATAAATAAACTCAAATTGCGCGGAACGCTTAGATTTTGGGATTGTGGCTTCACGGATTTATGATTCTCCAAATTGGGACACCATTAGCCTGTATAACTGAGTTAGCGACATAAAAGATTTAAGCACCATAGACAGGAGCTGAATTTTACTAACCAATCGCTTTAATATAACAATGGTAGTCGCAGAATCGGTTATGGATGAAAGAAACTCTAGATAGTGCGTGCAGTGCTATTTGCGCGGAGAGATTGTGAAGAATATTTTTTCTACAAAAAAGATCCGTCAGACTTATGGCAGGTTTAAAATCTAGAGATACCTGTAGAAAGCTAAAAATTACATGTTTAGAAAGCTAAAAATAGTGACAATGGCCTTTAAGCAAATTTATCTAATCATTATAAACATTAGAGAAAATCTTAGTAATAGAAGAAATAAGGAAGTTCATAATCACAACACTAGAAATAAGGAAAATATTGTAATCCCCCATACGCGACTATTAAAAATAAAAAAAGCTTCATGTACCTCTCTATTAAATTTTATAATAAAATACCTTTAGAAGTTAGAAGCAAATCTGACATAGTACTATTTGTATTTATTAAAACAATTCTATTAAATAAGAGTTATTATACAATTGGCGAAGCTTTAGCTGATAAAAACATATTTTGTGATGAGGTAGGTACTGGAGCTAAGGTAGATATTGAATAGCTATTAAACATGTAAATGTGACTTATCTAAGAACATGTATATTGTGTCAAAAGATAAATAAATAAATGAATTAATGAATTAATTCATAGAATGGTTTCAACCATGACACTTTAGACACGCGTCCCTTCGTCTGTAGTTTCTTTCATCAAAGGTAAAATGCTAAAATGTGTAATTCTGAGACGATACCATTGAAACGATTAATCTAGTGGAATTCGGCCCCAGTTCAATCCCAATTAGTGACAAAAACTCATATAATTATTGATGTTTTACGAATTCGTAAAACTTTCATTGTTTTGAAACCCGAATTTAGTGACCGTTAATTTTATCAACCTTATATACGATCAAATTTGAAATGCTGCATGACAGCAATTCTATTCAATCAATCAATTAAATTCAGTTGTAGTACCTTTTCGTGAGTGTGTGATTAATTATATTTTTGCCGCTCATTGGTTCATATTATTTCGCTTTTATTTCTCTGAAACAATATGAGTGAAACACTCGCGAATACATCTGAATCGACCAGCTCTCAGCTCCTGAGGGATGAGTCCGGTTGACGATAGTATCGAGACGTGATCGAGACGTGATCGAGACGTTTCTTTTTTCTATAGGATTTGGTACAGCGCTGGTATCGTGCTGACAACGAACTATGCAAATCCCGTACAAAAATGAGACGTCACGAGCACGTCTCCATACTATCGTCAACCGGACGCGGGGCACAGGAATCGAGGATTGTCCTATACAGCAAAAATCACCACAGGCTTATAATAAGTTATTTTTCAAATATTTTAGTCTTATTTAGTTCTTTACCTTGCACGCCTTCAAAGTGCTGAGCAAACTAGGTAACAGCAACGCAGCAATCAGCAACAACTTCTTGATCAGCAGCACCGCCAGTAGCACTGGTATCAGCAGGAGCTTGGTCTTGATTGCTGCTAGCAACGTCAGTAATGGCACGATGATGGCTAGCTTTTTCTTCTTGCCTCGAGCTGAAATACGATGAAGAGTACGACGAAATACAAATACTTTTTAATACACACCACGAATTAGAGGTAAGTACAGAATGTAAAAGAAATAAATAATTGTCGAATTGACGGGCATACTGCCATGAATGATAAGGCCACACGTCGCTAAGATCTCCAGGCGACCTTTCTAATGTAAATCAAATATGTTGGACATTTAATACAAATATCTATAGGTATGGATATTCCAAGCCTGAAGCTAAATTTTGATGCTAAAGTAAAACACAAAGACATAATAGAATGTTTGCTCGATAATTTACTTAATCCTTATCAAACGTACCTGAAGCCCAAAAAAGTAACCCCAGGGAGAAATGAAAAAAGCTTATAATTATATGTAGGTAACTCAATGTTCTAATAAAACAAAGTTAGATATGATTATTTTGATACATTTCATTGTAAACGTTGCTTGTAAACAAATATATTACTTTAAACGTGCACAGACTTTTGTATTCATAAACTTATATCGAAACAGTATATCCAAAACAAAAGTTTTAAAAGCCACTGTATTAATTATTGAATAAGACTGGGAGACCATCTCTAATATTTTATTCAGAATCTAAGCCTTACAAATTTTTGTATGTGTATTATTTATCAGTAACTACACAGCTTCTGCCCGTTACTTCACACGCGTTCTTTTGGTATAAAAAGTCGCCTAAAAATTTTTATCTGGCCCAAAATTACCTTTAAGCAACATTTCAGCAAAAGTTCAGTGGAGAACCACTGAACGGAGCCTCTTCAGGCCTTCTGGCCTGAAGAGGCTCCGTTTAGATGCTTTTTGTGTCTTCAGGCCAGAAGGCCTGATATCACACAACATCCAGATACATCCAGATATCTAAACATCAAATAATGCAAAGTTTCGCTGTTATAATAATTTAACAGCGAAGCTATGCAAGCTTCGCTGTTTTGATTATTAACGACTGATTATTTTTACCTACTGTGATGTGAAGTGTGACTTGCCCCGGCTTCGCGCTGGTAGCCAAATTTTTTTAATATGAATGGTTCCGTAATACACACGGTGTAAATAAATAATTCATAATTTTAAGAGAAATTTTTACCACAGTTTTTCATAATTATAAAAAAACTTAGAAAAATAAAACTTTTTAAATCACATACTTAATCAAAATTTCACACATATTTTTGCTTTGTCATCAAACATTACATACTCGTTACCTATGTAATCAGATTGTCTTATGCTTTTTTTTGTGTCACAATGCTTTCGAAGTTGCGATGTTTTCCTAATAAATGTATGGGAAACGTTTTTTGCGATTTCTGCCTGTTTTTGTACTTTTTGTTTTTTTTTTTCTGTTTTTGTTTTTGTACCTTAAATTTCAAATAAAAAAGAATGTTTTGATCAGTTTAAGAAACAGGATCGATTGGCATCAAAAAATTATTCGTGTAAATGCCCATTTTTTAAGGTTCCGTACTCGAAGGATGAAAGCGAACCCTATTACTAAGCCTGTGCTGTCCGTCCGTCCGTCTGTCACAGGGCTCTATCTCATGAACCGTAAGAGGTATACAGTTGAAATTTTCAGAGAATGTATATTTCTCCTGCCGCTATAACTACTAATAATAAAATAATAAAATAAAATAAAATAAAAAAAAATAATGTAAAATAAATATCCAAATTAATGGGTTTAAAGGGTTAAAGCAACGTGATTTTTTGCCTATTTTTGCTCTTTGTTTGTCAAGGCTCTTAAACCACAAAAGATAGACAAATGAAACTTTCTTTGTTTAAGAAACACATAAACTGTTATAACAACATAATCTAAAAATATAATAAAGCTGAAAATTTATAGGGGTCTCAGAACAAGTGAAAATTTTATATTCTTTGAAAAAGATGCTTGATTTTTATAGTACGAAACCCTTCGTGTGCGAGTCAACTCGCACTTGGCGGTTTATTTGCTAACTGTACATTTTTATGAAAAACTGAGAATAGGGATGAAACTTTCTCTAAAAAATATGTGAAATAGTTAATAGGTATAGTTTTATCCTACCTAACATTAAAACATAACCTAAAATAAACTAACCTGCACTGTTACTAACCTTAACTTTATCCTACATTCCATGGTTGTCTGTCTGGTAGAGATCACTTTTGAGCGATAATACCGCCAATTGTCAAATTTTTTTGTAATTTTTATTTTATTCGTTAATTGTTTCATAAAGTGTGCAATAAAGAATTTTCTATCTATCTATCTACACTTTGTCTCGTAAAGGCGTGCAAAAGTGGTAGGTATAGTGATGATTTTGATAAATATTAATCTGTTTTCTATAAATATTATATTTTCACAGCCAAATGAACAGAAATCGCATTAATGATGCTGAATTAGCCCGAGACGAACAGTGATACAAATTGCAAATATTCAGAAAGATCAGGTCAAAAATGTGGGTCGAACTGGTCAAATGTGGGTCAAACGTGGGACAATCTGACCTTTGCTTTTGTCGGATTAGACAAAACTGATTGGGTAATAAGATGTGAAAGTTTTTAATTAATATACTGTTTGGTTATACTTACAAATTAGGCATCTTGTTTAATTTTTCATCAACCAGATTCTACTCGTTGCTTAGACATCTTTGGATACCTACTAACATTGAGAAATTAGTCGTGCCTACTAATTTTACATTGTTAAAATTTTCCATCAACCAAATCCTAATTGTAGGCTAGATCAACATCGAGAGATCATTCGTTTTAAATAAATTGTTATTTTAGGGTTCCGTACGCCCGAATAAAAAACTAACCATACAGGATCACTAGTATTTATGTCTTTCGGTCTGTCTGTCCGTCTGTTATAGCCAATTTTCTCCGAGACTACTGACTCCTACTCCTGACGCTGGTTCTGATTTCCTTTGAACACAATCTGTTGGTACATACTCTAAATGGGTTAAACTTACGCAGCTATAGAGGTAGTTCTTGCTCTGTTTGTCACAGTTGGACTTGCGGGAAACCGCAGGCTTTCTCCCTCTCGTTACCGCACTGATTTGTCAGAAGCAGTATAATTATTTTATGTCTGTTGAATAGGTTTGATTGTTAAATAGGCTTGGCTTTTCTCTAATAACTTCTCATGAATCCGCCTCAAAATAAGGGCTGTTTTCATGGAATGTTTTTGTCTAATAGGATTTTTCGGAATCGGTTTAGAAGCTTAAGATTTTCCCAAACCAACATAAAAATTATCGCGAAACAAACCTCTTAAATAATTAGACCTACTTCTGCAATAAGGAACCAATCCACATGATGATAGTTTTGTGATGATGCAGATTTTGTGTAGAATAATTTTGTGAGTCTAAGAACCATGAGCATTGGTTCCATTCGTTTATAAGAAAACTGGTGTTTGTGGACTTTTTTTGTTGATTTATTACTTTGTTAGGTGAAAATTGGCAGATCGATATGTTACTTACAGGGCTGATAAAAGGCACGATGCAGGATACGCAATTTTTTTGTTTACTCGATTTTGGCTCATGTGAAATTGATCATGCGTGCTCATGTGTTTCATAAATGAAATGAAATGTTGTTATGTGTGGGGTTGATTCCTTATTGCAGAAGTATGTAAGTCTAAATAAACTACAGAGTAGAGTACCTCATTATGCCGAGACTAGATAATAGAGAGAGTTTATCGAAAACATTATCAATGCGACGTTTATTATAGTTTGTACAGTGTTACCAGAGAAATACTTGGTCCCAAAAAAATGCTTGGACCGTGAAAACCCCCAAAAATTTTCAACTGGTCAGGAGGTTGTCTCCGTAGTAAAATTGGCAACACAACTCCGTAGAGAGAAAGGTAGTGAGTTCAAGTCCTGCCTCGTAATTTTTTTGGGATAAGATTAAAAATCATATTAAACTTACCATCATCATCAACAACATCATCTTCCACCATCCTTGCACCCTCTGGCAGGTTCACTCTTAACCCTTTCATCTTGAAAAATTCCTGCACCAACTTCATGAAGTACTTCGCCAGCTCTGCCCACTCCGATAAAATACTCCTTGGTTCTGTCAAAACCTCTGTCACTGTCTGATTTTTGATCGTCTCATCGTCGAGCTGAACTAGACTTATCATTTGGTTTGCGCTGATCGTCTTGTTTGAATGGAGATCGCCGAAGATGGCGGTCTTCGTAATTTTCAAGGCTTTGTATTTGACACAGGAGAGAGCTTCGTTTCTGATGAAGCAGCCATCTTTTACGTAGCGGAGGTATCCATCTTCTGATGCGGAAGTTTGGATAATTATGATGGTGAGGATGACAAGTCTTGATATCATTGTGGTTCTGGAATGGAGAGTTACAATTTAGCTTTTGGAATAGCGGTTTGATTTTATTAATCAACAGCCGATTTAATGCACTATGGTTTGACTAGCGCTTGGAGATAGAAAAACGCATGTGACCAGTCAACTTATCTTTGTTAAAAATCACACATTTAACAAATATTTACATCAATTCTTTGTTCATGTTTGATTCGTGTTTAAAAAACCGGCGGTTATCTCATTTGGTCGAGTCAACCAAAATAACTGAACATCGACATTAATTAACGAGACTAATAGATAATGCTCCTTGTTCGTAATAAATGAAGCAAATAAAAAATCCTTTGGAAGTTGACTCTTTTCAGCGGTTAATGCTGTTGGCTGTACTTGTTTATGTAGGTTAAACGAGTCCTAATTTTCGTAAAGTAAGAACAAAAACAAGTTCAATTTTGCAGCTAATACGTTTTTGTTTACAGTGAGTTATTTGTCTCAAAGTTTAATTTTTTGGAAGAATTAATAGACTCCGATTGCCGATTGTTCTTAGCTAAGTTAGGTGTTTACTCGCCAGGGGGCGCTGTAAGTCATGTTTTTTTAGATACTGTGTGTTTACTGTGTTAGTGATAGTATTTGGTGAGTAGCATTTGCTTATGAGCAGAGAGCAGCTGGTGCCCTACTGATGCACCAGAACCTCAGCGTGGGGAATTCAGCCAACACTAAGGTGATGATAATGACCTCCGAGCCGAATCTTTGGCCGGCGGCTAGTCGCAACGGAGACTAGGCAGGTGAGCAGGACATAATTATAGTACCCAAATGTGTGCACAAACACAGGTGCACTCTCTATTCCCTTAATCTCAGGATCCGATGGGACGACAGACTGAAACGACCTGGGTGAGGTCAGGCGCAAAAGCAACGGCTTAACAATTGCAATTGAATTTCAATTTATTTATTTTACGTTACCTACTTACTACGTCACAAGTAACGTAACGTAGGTTCTTTCTAAAAAGTTTAAAAAAATAAAACCTACGACGGATACTTTGTAATCGAAAAAGAAATAAATAATTTTAGTAAAACCCCCGACTTAGAAGAATGGTAGAATTTACAGTTATATAGCATGTTATCTAATTTTAGCAACCGTAATAGTAATTATTTTATACTTTTTTTTTACTTTATAATTCTAAGTGATTGTGATGTGTTTTGTACGTTAAATAAATAAATAAATTGATGAAACAGCAATGATAATTCATTATTAAATATGAGCCCCCAACGCATTTTTTTTTGTCTTTTATAATAGGTAGCTGAAAAAAATTAGTACTGTATTTGATTAAATATGAATTATCATGGCTGTTGTATCCATTCCTCTTAGTCGGGGGTTTTACTAAAAAAATTATTCCTTCTTTAGGATCCCTCATTATAATTACATAAAGTAAAATGTTTGAAAATACTACATCATTTATATTTCAAGGATCATTATGTTTCGTCTCGATCTAGAATATTACAAGGACATAATATAATTTTATATAAAATATATACTAGGGCTTGCAAATATGCGAAAATTTTGATATTCGATTTTTTTCGGGCAGGTAGGTACTATTCGAATAATTCGAATAAAATAATATATAAACTGGTTTGTTTTTATTACGAAGTCTTCTTTTATTATTATAAGTGTTATTTGCATTAACAAATTTAAAATATCAAATTGAAACGAAATTAACAAAAGGTTGTGTCGCCGTGACGATACACGATAGACATAGGCGATTTACACGCACAATCAACCACAAATTCTTAGTAAAAAACGGTCTTCAAAATCTAGGTTAGAAAGTAGGTATTTTAAAAATATATGGGTACATCAAATTTTGACACAGTAACAAGTAGATAAATAAACACGGTAAGTAACTGTAACACGGTAGTAAGTAGATTGGCATTTTATAAATTTTATATTTTTTAATCATTGAAAAATCATGAAAGTGCACTGTTTCGCACATAATTTGGTCGAGATCTTTAGAGAGGGTTCCTGACCCTGCCGTCTATTGAAATGACTTATGTTTTGATTCCTAGGTTATTACTAATTATTTGGTTCCTTGAACCAGTTTTTTCATAAGTTTTGTAGTTTTCTTGTAAATAAGCAGAAACTTGATTTTTGCGCTTACGCCGCCGTTCCAAAAACTGTCCCGCTTCTAGGAACGCGAAATCATATGCATGTCCTTTCACAAAATGGCACGCATTGCGCCCTCTTAACACAATGTTATTCACGTGAGCGACAAAGACGGATAAACAGAAGAGTCTCGTCAAATACACGAATGCACTACGCAGTCACGTGCGGCACTCCCGAGTTTTTCCGTACCCTATAATTTTGTCATGTTGTTAACCCGAACGACGTAAACTTGTATTGTCTGGAATGGATATATCGCGCGAAATTTTATGTGACATTTTATGCACATCAGAATTCTGAGTTTGGTGTTATTGATCTTAATCGAATAGGTATACGAATATTGCAATTTCAGTATTCGAATATACGCACTAATAAAATATACGAATTGTACGAATGCAAGCCCTAATATATACTTAAATGCCCTCGTGTTTTTATAACTATTGCACAAAATTGGAATGCAACTGTGAGCGAGTGTTTGCGTGTAGTTGTAACACAGGCCTGTTGTTGAGTAAGCACTGGGAGAACGTACCATATACAGATTTTACTTAGTTATAGTATTAATAGTAAGGGTTGTACAATTAAAACTTAATATAAATCTTACTTGCGGTAACAATCCCGTTAAAAGCAAATATGAACCTAAAAGTAGCCGGAGGTTTGAGCCCTCGTGTCTAAATACAAGTTTAATGTAAACTTAGTTAGAGCGAGGTGTCACTATCTCTTACACGTATAGGTTCTCTACAAGTACGTGTGTACGGAAAATTTGTACCTAATCGTTAGGATTTATTAATTAAATAGTCTATAAGTACCCATAGTACAAAATTTACAAAATGGTGCAGGTAGAATAAACAAAGGTTTATTCTACCTGTACCATTTTGTAAATAAATATCTTTATTATTATTATTATTATATTTGCTATCTAACTAACAAGACAAGTTAACACTACACTCAGGTTTTCTTTATAGGGTGTTACAGTCCAGATCTTCGAAAGATTCTAACAAAAATTCGAATCAAAAATTTCACGGGAGTGACGGGTTTTTTTATAATTATATCATGATTTGGGCTGTCTCGTGTTAATTTAATATTTCTGAACAGATGCACGCGCTACGCCACGATCACGGAATAACTAAAGTCACTGCGAGTGAGTTTTTATTAAAAGAAATACCGATCTACCCTCATCCATTTTGTAACGAAAATTACTACTACCACCGGTTTCATGTGATTAATGATTATGGCGCATGCAACTGTGCCGAAATATTGGTAATATATCATGGTAAATATTTTACTATAAAAACTTTTGTAATATGACGAATTCATTATGAATAATAATTCATTATGTAAGCGGGTTAACTATGAACCTTGTTTGTGTTGGAATGACCCTTGACGAGACACTTCTTCAGGTTGAGTGTCTTGGACGCGCGCGTTCCATGGTTAATATAATACCGTTAATAATGAATTTAGTATCTTAGAGGTAGTATTATATTTTTTGAAAGACTATAAAATAATAGGTGTCTGGTACCTACGGGGGATCAACCGAAATGTTTCTAGGGGGCTTTAATGGGTATCAAATCAAAATATGATTTCCATAAATAACGACATTTTCATTTGTAAATTTTTTAGAGTCTCCAGCTTTGCAAGTTGGAGGTTCTTAAAAAAATCCAGATCCAAAATAAACCAGTTAATAATTGTACTTATTCAATAGCGTAACTTTAGACAGCACAGTATTTTATTTGAAAGGTAAAATATGCACCCCTGTATAATAATACGTTCTTACCTACTTTTTAAATAATAAAGTTTTATTTATTATCTATTTTATGCCATCATCACCACTTCTAAAACACCCTGTATATTATACTTCTCATTAGGGTGCAGCAGCTGTGGTAAAGTTTTAAACTTATATCATTAAACACGGATCTAACACACAATCAATAATAAAGTTTAGACCGTGTAGGTAGTTACTGGCAACCCACGACGCAAAGAGATTGGTATAACAACAGGACGGTCGTTTTACAAAATGTTTCTATAGCATCTAAAAAGTTATCTAGTATTTATAGATAAAATTTCAAAATTTCACTCATTGTACGATTTATGTATAAATCGCACATTTGCACTGTTGCAAGCGGCGTATTTTTACTTACCTGAGCCATCCTAAGCTAAAACATTGTACGCGTCCGACCGCAGTCCCGTTTATTCATATCATTTATCAATTAGCAATAAATCAAGATACACTCTTTGCTTCATAAATTTCAAAATAAACGACTTTTTTAAAAATTTAGGTATGCTACAACTGAATTATAATTTATTCTGATATGGGTCAGTTGAGCTACCTGTAGATTGTTTGCAACAGTCTGCATTTGGTCGATTGGCCATTCAAGCACTATAGATAGATAGATACGAGTAGATAGATCATTTATTCAATAAAAATTCGTTACATAAATTGGTTAGCAATGCCTTACAGCCTATGTTAGGTTTGGCTAAGCACTGGGTTCTCTTTATTTTTATGGGAGAGCGACATGTATAATGGTAGCTTCAAAATTATATGAATTTAAATAAACAAGGGTTTTGAATGAATTCTAGTATCTCCATTTCACTACAACATTTATACCTAATAGTTTAACAGTATTTTCTACGGGAAAGACATAAACTTATTAATAACCCTAACTGTCTGTTTTCTTCTTAAGTTTTGAAATTTGGAAATAAAATACTTATTTTCGAAATTTAAGTATTTGACAACTGAAAAGTTTTTATAATTTAATCTGACAAATTAGTCCAGTCACCAGTAGATAGGTTTTATCTTAAATAATGCCAGGGAGAGTTCTAATTTGGCAAAGTGTTACAGTTTGGTGACCTATTTATCTGATTGAAATATAAAACAGATTTGGTACCATTTCTTCTATATGGCGGCACGAGCGGCGGCCTCTCGGAAAACTCTGCCAAATTAGAACTCTCCCTGACCTTTTGTAGTTATGGTTTTGTAGTCTGGAGACACCCGAGTGGCTCTTTTCTCACAGATGCGGTCCGTGTAACCGCAAAGTTGGCAGGACCATGGGAAGGTGGAGGGCCTTTGTACCGTTGACCTTTAGTAGTGAAGGCCCCTTTTTTATGTCTTCAATGACTGGACTAAATATAAAGTTTCAGTAGAAAAATCCTAAAATAATTTCAACTCATGCAAACATTAGGGTTCTTCACTTATGATACAAATCTGCAAAGCACAAAACTCACTTGGAGATACTTTTCCACACAAGCACAACACAATATAAAAAGAAAAAAACAATTAAACTTGAACGCGCAAAAATCCAAAAAAAAGATCAAAATAGGCTGCGCATGCGACGACGGGAAACAAATCAATGTCAAGAGCACGGTTTTGATTTGCTATTTAAATGATCTACAACTGACGGCCACTGAGCTACGAAGAAAATTAATATCATATCAGGAATCAATCACATTTATATCTTTTGGCTTAAAAAATAAGCTCTTAGATAGTCAAATTTTAAACTGTAGCTTATTATCAATTATGAAATAAAGCGTTCATTAATTTTCTCTTCGCTTAATTTTTTTGTTTAAAGTGTAGTGAATAACTTGGAAATTCGTTTGTTTTTACTGCGTAAAATAACAATATGGAATGTTGAGTTTTCTCGATAAGTAATATTTACCATTTATTATTTTTCATTCAGGTAGGTATTTTCTTCTGAAGGAACGAACGTGGATCTTGGTTTCCGAGATTAAATAATAATATTTTGTAAGAACATCTTTGAGTTACTCAAATGTTTGTTTTAACCAAAGCTTGCAACTTAAATTTGATCCATTTCCTCACAACGACTGCCTTAGAAATTTGGTAGATCAGTTCTCATGCCCATATACATACATATATAAAATAAAAAATAACCTCACGCTGCATTCAGAGTTGCTTTCTCACGAGAGAACTCCTCACCCAACGGTTAGTTGCACAACAATTTGATTTTCTCTTTGATAGCTAATAAAAAACCTGTTTTTAAAGAATTTATTTTGAATTTAATCTAACGAATGTGAAATGAGATTCCCAAGAGACCTTGTTCCGTTTCTTTCAAACAAGATGCCACCTCTATCTTTCAAAGCTGAATCTCGACTCCATGTACCGTATAAGATTACTGTTTTCCCTTTGTATATAATTTCACTTACACTTCGTTACACTCAGTTATTCTGAAAGGGTCATTTGAGTTTGAACGTTGACAGGTCGAATCACTTAGCTACTTAATACGTTTAAAAATCTAAGTAACATGAACGTTACAACGAAAAACACAACATTTTCAAAAACTCTTTTAGAAAAAAGTAAAATCAACGTTTTATAAAATTCGATTTAGATCACCTTTTCATCTCACGGCAACGTTAAAAACTTTTGACTACAAATTTCTACAGCAAACACCAATTCTATTTGCTGAAGATAAAGTTAGCTCTTTGAGTTACATTCAAATTGAATTGCCAGGGTTGCTTACACGGCGTAAATATATCATTTGCACCACGTAACTGTTCACCGTTTGACGTGAATTCGATGAACGCCTAATCGGGGACGAATCCGGAATAACTCAATCGGTCTGGGGAGAGGTTTCATGTAACGAGTAGAAATAAAAAACAATATTGATGGACTTTGATGTACACGGAGGTCATATGAGTTACGGAATTAGTGCTTATATCGCCGTATCAGGAATTTCGGTGACAACATAAATATACTCGTCGATGACCATAGAGGGAAAGAAAGCCATAACATTGAAGTCCGACTTCTACTTGCCCCAATTTATTTTTATTTCTTACGGATAAAAAAGTCACGCCTGTAGATGATCTTAAATATAGGTAGTAAATAACTAGCCCCGTTAAGGCCCAAGCACATACATCCAATACCGCTACCGCACAACAAAAAAAATAACATTCAAATATGGGCTTAAACGCTCCATCAGTCCACCTTATAAAGATTTAAATGCGGTCACCATCGAGAGCCATGTCCCCAACGACCATAAATTATTAATAATAATAAACGAAGTACGTAGACCTGAAAATGTAATTATTCGTATGTGGCGGCTTTAAAAGGTTATAATTGTCCCAAAAGTTTTGTCAACAACCGGTGAAAATCGAACCGAAAAAAATCCAAGTGTGTCCTCTTACAGAAAGCTTTAATAGTAAAAATAATAGTGAGAACATTTCTCCAAAAGGAACTTCCCAGTGAAGTTCGTCCTACTGAAGCACACTTGGCCTGGGCCCGTGTGCTTTTAGCCCTTTTCATTAATTACCGGTTTTTTCCTAAAAACCGAAAAGATGAAAATCTTAACAAATTTTATTTTTTATTTATTATTGTTAATTTCTAAATAAATAAATGTGTTCTGCCCACAGCTACTTGAGCTTCACAATTGTAAGAGCTATGTTACTTGGTTCTTCATCCTCAATTCTGATTCAAAATCGCAGAGTAACTCCGAGACACAATGTGACTCGAGTGTATGTATCGTCACGACTATTTTACCAAACACTTTTGGGGTCAAAAACGGGCAAGTCAACGAATTGTGTTCTGCCCACAGCCACTTGAGCTTCACAATTCTAAGAGCTATGTTACTTGGTTCTTCATCCTCAATTCTGATTCAAAATCGCAGAGTAACTCCGAGACACAATGTGACTCGAGTGTATGTATCGTCATGACTATTTTACCAAACACTTTTGGGGTCAAAAACGGGCAAGTCAACGAAGCGTTACTTCAAATGAAACGACACGCTCGTTTGTCGCTACTAAGTAGACAAATCGAGAGCACAGAATTACTACATATGTATATAGTACTACTCGAGAGCACGATTGTTTTTATTCGATTACCAACTGGTTATGAGGTGGTGGCATGTTTGCATGTAGCCGATTTATATTTCCCGGTTTCACACGTAGTGATGAAAATTCTAGCCCGATTGCAACAAATGAGGCATCGCTCTTTTGATTTGTCTTAACACTCCCGTGGCTATAGGGCTAGTCATAGGCTAGGTGAAGTCAGACGAAAAGTCGTCGGGGGTCGAAAGTTACAACGTTAGAAATATGCTCATGTGCATCGTTGTAAAGAACGTAGATTGTTATTTTTAAAAAATGTTTTTCTCAAAGTAGGTATAATAAGATTTAATATTCTCAAGCAAGCAACAAGCAAAAAAGTGTAAATTAATTTGGGGTGTTGTAAAAAACGATTAGCCGACTTCAAATTCCGGTAGATAATACCATTATTCATCTATGTACCTATGTCTCGGATGAACGAGATCACCCCTCCCTTACTTTCCCTGACCGAAGGTCTACTATGTTCACGTGTAAAAAATTTAGTTTACACTGGCGACATCTAGTTATAATTCAAGTCTAATTTAGTTTGATGACACATGACTTAAACTGTTGACGCCCGTTGCTATGGAATCCATTGGGCCATAGTAAAATGATCATATTGTAATAAATTTTTCCAAACCTAAACTAATTCCTTGAGAATAAAAATATTATGGGACCACTTCTGGATAATTCTCTAAACAACAGTGAAATAACCAGTAAAATCGGTTAACCATATGCGGAGATATCAAGTGACATACTACATACATAAACATGCAGACGAACTGAGAAACTTTTTGATGTCGTTTAAACCGACTACGTAAAAGTCATAATATTATACAAGCGTTGACCAATTGGCCCTAACATTTTTTTTTGGTACTTAGGTATACAATATAATATACTGTTGTTAATAAAAAATGATATTCTGTCCTGCTCTGCCTACCGAAGCCTCACTCGAGCAAGATACAGATTCTTTATTAGGAGTGGTTGGTACAGGGCATTCAATAAAACAAAAATTGTTCTTTACGTGGGTATCAATCTCAAGAGTCGAGGCGACGCGACGTCGAGGCGCAGACGTACAAGTGGTGCGCCTTATCTAAGTTTTTTTATAAATAAATAACAGTGCGCTCATACTAGAATCGCGTCACGGGCGAGGTGAACGCGCGATCGCCGAAGCAAAGGCGCGCGGCAGGGTTGACATAGAGTTGAGGCGATGCGTAAGAAGTGTAGGTGCCTGTAGCGCCTCGATTTTACATAGAGATCTTGCCTCGACTGTGGCGCGTCGTCACCGCGATACCACCTCGACCTTGCCACGACTAACCAGAGAGTGACGCGTCTAAAAATAACATACAAAGAAACGAATGTACGACATCTCGTCGTGCCGTGTCGAAGTCTTTAGTGTGAATATTTTTTTTTTTTTTATTTTTTTTATTTGTTTATATTAAACATTATTTACATTCTTATGCTACAGCTAACATAAACCGTTGATCGGTTTGTCCGTCAGCCTCAGTCTCTATGGTAAGTATATTAACTAATGAATACAACAACTCGTACACTTATCATAGGCTAATAAATACAATATGCACCCACCGCAGCGCAGGTAAGAAACTGACTGTAGGTACCTAGTTATAAATAGTTGTGAATAGCACTGGAAGCCAAGAAAGACAAGCGAGGTACAATGATCGACTGTCCGGTGTACGAGCGATATTACAATATGCGCGTTCGTCAGCGAGTGGAGCGAACTGATGACGTTATACAGGGCTATTTCTAAAATGAAGTTATGATCGTTAATGTTTAGAATTTTAATTTGGTATTCGTTTTTGTTTTAGGTTATATTTTAGTTAGTTCTAATAAGGTTTGCGGGAATAATGTTAATTTCAAATTATAAGTTTTGCTGTAAATCGTAGTAGTATTTTTAAATTTTTAATTTATAGTTTTCGTCGTTAATATTAGATGAGATTTCTTTTTTCTTTTTGAGACTTTAGTGTGTATATTATTATTTTTTTTTATCTAGGTGCATTTGTATCTCGAAAATAATATTCACGCTTATTATTAATATTTAAAAACGTGATTTTTTTTTGAGGGGAGTATGGCCAGTAGACCTGCTGATGGCCTCCGTTTTGACTTCTTACTACGAAACCCTAAACTAATGAACGCAGAGAAAAAGCCAGCGTAAAAGCGACCCCGGAAAATACTTATACAAAACCATTAATTTCCAAACCATTGTCTGTGCTGTTGGCTTTGACACAGCCTTTAAATTATTATATATTTCATAGTAAACCAAAGAATGGTTCATATTTTAAGGATCAACGATTTATTTCACCTGAAATCGTTTTTTACAGCTCAAGGCGATTTCAGATAACTTTGGTCCTGATTTGTGTTGTCAGATTTTTTGCAGAATCACAACATACGAAAACTTGTGATTCTGCAAAAAATCTGACGGCTCCGCTCGTGCTTATGCTGGATAAAAGTGCCCTATCCGTCCCGTCATTCTAATATTATAACGCGGAAGTTTGAATTGATGGATGAATGTTTGTTAGGAACTTCTTCACGACAAAACTACTGAAAAGATCGAGCTGAAATTTTCATAGAGGTAGAACTGGAATAAAACATTTATCCCCATCAGTTTCCATTTCTACCAGAAATAACTTTAAAAAGTTTCCATACAACAATTATTAGACCTTGTCGACTTGGTATAACGTAAAGGCTTCGAATAGATTACTTTTATCCCGGTAACAAAGCGAGCGAAAGTTATAATTTATACTTTTCACCACTATCGCGCGAAAACGGTGACTTTGCTGCTCAAACATAGTAAATAAATTCTTGTTGAAAAAAGCTATTTGAAGTCTGCATTTGAAGAATGTTGTACTAAATTTCGATGGTGTAATAACGATTCTCTATGGTCGGTGCTGAAAAATACAAAATACCTACGCGATCTGCACCAGGGAGGTTAACTTTCTCACTGAAGGCACTGCCATTTTTTATGTGTACCTTGAGAACTTGGCTTGTGAAGACCGTTCTTATAGGCGGACATTTATAAATAATCTCCCAAACAACAGGTTTGGAATTTGTATAGGAGTTGCACCTCTGTGATGTGTACTCATTTTAGCTTATCGGAGGGAACATCGAAAAAAAACTATAACTCTACCGAAGAAGGGGAAGGTTAGACAGCTTTCAAACATCATAAAAAAAATCGTCTGTTCATGGTTTGAAAGAGGTTTATACCACTTTTACACTCCATGGTTGCTGACCATGATGAGATTCTCACTTTCACCTCATAGAAAAATTACAAGATATTTTCTCGCTAGTCTTATGGTTTTATTCTCTTTACTAGTCTAGGTGAAAAGTTGTATGTTTAACTACGAGAACAAATATTTTTCGTTTCGTGCCTTTTAAATCGCAATTAGCAGCCGCTCCACAGCAGTCTACTTTAGAGCCACTCGCTACGCTCGTGACTCTATTCTAGACTGCTTTGCTAGCTCGGGATTTAATATCGGCCCACTTGTTTAACAAATAACAATTGTCAAACTTTATTAGATCTGTTCAGCGATTTTGGGGTGAAATAGCTTATCAGACATAAACAGATGATAGCAGAGAGTTTAGAATGTAGAAGTAGTAGTTATACGTAGGTACGGAGAGCAGCACCATTTAGTAACCCCTTTAACGTTTACACTTCTATCGCTAGAAGGTTACCAGTTGATGATGCTGTCTGTACATAGAGTATAATGTTAGTAACTAAACTAATTCGTTTAGTTATTAGTCCAAGAAATCCTAACATTATAGATAATTATCTATGATATTAGCATTTCTAGGAAAGGACCATTACATGTGGGTTGATAATATTATAATTATCTTGAATATTCGTTTAGAGTTACGAGATATTATTTTAATAGACAAGATAAACGAGCGTTGTCATAATAACTTGGCCGTATCTCTATGTTTCGTTGTAGAATCGACCTACTGACGACTTCAGTGGCGCAGCGGGCGAAGGTCCACCTGCGAAGCAGGGGATTGCGGGTTCAATTCCCGCCTCGGGATAACTGTTTGTACAATTTGCAGATATTTGTTCCGGATGTTCTGGGTCTTTACTATATAGTATACTAAAAATATCTATCTATCGATCTTAAAACATTTGTCCCGGGAACGAGAATCGAACCCGCAAGCTACGTCGCAGTTCGCCCGACGCGCCAAAGAGCTCGTCTTTTAAGTCACAGTCTCATTTTAATTGACCTTTAATCCTTCTAAACCCGCTGATAACAGTGATAACCAAACAATATTTACAGTCATGTCTCGGTGAGCCCTATCTACTTAAACGAATGAGTTCTGCTCTTCATAAATAAGGCCGGAACAAATGATTAATTGTTTGGTCTAATTTATAAGAATACGGCTTTTGACACACCAACACCAGTCCTCTGCTGGTCCCCTAATGAGCGAGCGCCATAGCACCCTGTCCTCAGCTTGCCGCATCCAGCATCTGCCTGCAGTCTTTCGCAGGGCGTCATCCCATCTGGCCGGAGGGCGTCCTTCACTTCGTTTGACGAGTCGTGGTTTTCACTCAAAAACACGTTTACCCCTGCGGTTGTCTATTCTTCGCGAGATATAGCCAGCCCACTGCCACTTCAGCTTTCTAATTCTTTGAGCTATGTCGTTAACTTTGGTTCTCTGTCGGATAGCTCGCTGAGCGACTTTGAACTGGTGGACCAGCCCTACCGTGAGTGTCCACGTCTCAGATCCATAGGTCATGACGTGTAGGACACACTGATTGATATCTGTAGTTTTCAAATATAAACGCCTACTTTGCTCCGTATTAGGGGGCCATGCCATAATCCCCACGCGCTGGGAATACGCAGGGCACAGCTTCGTAGCGCCGCGCCGATGCTGCTGCCTAGGCTGTTGACAGCTAAGGAATTTAGATGTGCGGTATAGGCACTACAAAAAGTGTTAACAGTAGCTAAAAATTAAAAAATATCCCAAATTAACCCAGTGTGAGGCTTACGCACTATATAATAAAAATATTGTTAATTGTTTATAGTAGAGTTACATAGGAAACCAAATCGAAGTTTATTGTAACACATGGGTTCATAAAAAATGGTTTAAGATTTGCGGGAAATTACTTTACCGCTTGTATCATTCCTCGTAGAACGTAGTAAATTGTAAAAACCGCAAAAAATTTAGAGTTTCGCGCCAATCCGTGTCAGATTCTGAATCTTCGGCTCTGCAGATATCCGAGAGAAAAAAAACAAAATTTTATATTGAATATAATAGTAGCTTGAACCAAACACAAACAAGTGAATTACTGCCAAGAACCCCAAAGGGCACAATCTCCGTAATATTTGAATCTACGTCTTCAAGTTTATGTTGGAAATCTTGTCCATGTAATAATGAAAAGGATTTATGACAGCAGAGACAGAAGGGGCAAGTACCTATCAGCAATCATTCGTCCATTGCTGAACGAGCCCCCCTAAGAAAGGGGGGGTTTTGCCCGTGTTGAGGGAGGAATAATCACTTACCATAATTACTAAGCTTGGCAGGCGTATTGGTGAATATCAATTATCAAAGTGCTTTATTTCCTTTAGACCTTTGTGTGAATTTCAATTTTGTGACGTATCCAAGAGTCCTGCTCTTGGACACGTCACAAAATTCAAATTACGTTATGGAAACCTAGGAAATTAAGTGATCACTTTGATTTTTTGTTCACTTCAACATTTTTAAGGTAAAGTAAAGAAGTGAACAAGAAACCTTGTCAGGTTAAGTTAGTAAACTAACAGTTTTCGAGTTGGAGCAAAACTCGTTTCAAGCTTTTTTCTACTCTAGATAATCTGATATTTTGTAGTAGGCCTTTTTACAAAAGATATGTGATTGTAGCAGATGTCACAGATGAGGAAACTGCTACCCTTCCTCTGGTTGGTTCTTTAGTCGGCTCGTACGACATCCACGGGCTAAGTTGTAGGAGTCGATTCTTACGCGCCGCTACCGAGACGGCAAGTAAAACAGGTAAATTGGAAATGGCTGGCTAAGAAATCTAAATACATTTTTATAATCCATTGCCAGTCTCAGTAGCGCAGCGGACGAAGAAAGTCCGCCGGAGCAGGAGGTTGCGGGTTTGATTCCCACCGGACAAATGTTTGTATGATGTACACATATTTGTTCCAAGAAAACCCTCAGGGTTTTCTATGATAGCTACCTCTAGATTGTTTGCATTAGTCTGCAGTTAGTTTAACTGTGAGTTTTATAGAAACTTGTGAAAATGGGTCGTAGTTTTCTTTGTAAATAAAATAATAAATATTGCAATGACATCTGTAAGGGATTTGCAATAATTAAACTTGATAGGATTGAAAATGCAAGGTTTCATGTGTAAAGTTTATTCTAATATGTTTTTCTCATTAAAATATTATAATCCGTTATTGGCCGTATGTTTTGCGATAAGCTTGTAAATTTTTAGTTCTTAATGGCTGTGGATTTTGTTTCTTAAATAAATAAATAAATAAATCAAATAATGAGCTGAAAGAATTTCTAGATAATATAGGAAACCAGGGCTTGTCTATTTCATTGAAAACTTTCGAATAGTATGTTTATATATTATTATTATTATATATTATGTAACTAAACGGAGCCCTCTTCAAATCGGATGAGGAGGAACTTAGAGTATACAAGATTTGATCAGAAAACTACCTACCTACTTAAGCATCTATTTGGTAAAGGAAACATGAATTCCACCCGTATCGAAATAACATTCAATGTTGAATAAAACATTATGCAGTCAGACTAGAACTTGAACTCAATATGGGACAAGTAAATCTCGTTTTGCGGGTAGGTGGGAATCTAAAGTAGTCTAGTAATATTGTTTTTAAGGTACTAAGAATATCTTAAAACAAAAAAAAGCTAAAGTTAAGTCTTAAAGTCAGTAAAGGCAAGTCTGTTTATGTTATACATGTATGCCAAATTTCATCTTGATCTGTTCAGTAGTTTTGGAGATTCAAAAAAGTTCACAATTTTCACTCGCTAAATTTTGCTTTTTTGAATAAACCAATGAACACATTATTGTATTTCAAATAAACATAAATATAAATCTTACACAGTACAACAGGCGGCCTTATAACTGAGAGCGTTCTCTCGCAGGCAATCTTGATGTTAGTTTGATGTAGTTTATTGATGTTCGTTATAGGGGAGAGCAGTTGTGTCAAGATTAACTGTGATCGCTGAGCCTAGTAAGCAAACGAAGAACAAGGGTCTTTGTTTACACACGTTTTTTTTAACGAAATTGTCAAGGTGAGAAAAACTTGTGTGACCAAGCTTCTTAGCTTCCATACAACACTGGAGACCGTGTCTACGCACGGCGAATTAACCGTAGATTTCTAATAATAATTCAGTGTTGCGTGTAAGTACAACACTGAATTAATATTACTAGCGTAGGGAACCGACATCCCCAACCAAATGTTTGCGCCATGAGTTGTTGCCGTTCGGCAACAACTCATTTAGTCACTTGCATACGTCCATCGCGACCGCAAGCGACTAAACAAAAATAAAATAAGCCATCTTGCTTGTTAAAATCGTGTAAAAATCAAATAGATGCAACAAAAAAATATATAGTGAGGTGACTTATCATCGGTAAGTAAACAGAACATCAACTAAAATCAACCAAAATTACTTTTTAAACATTTTTTTCTAGTGTATTGCACCTGACATTTTTAAGTTTGAAAATCATAGATTTTACAAAGTGAACCGTACAGATGGAACCGCTGACATCCCAGCTTCTCTATACGTAGTATTTGTAATTCAATGGTGTACAAACGCACTATGGGAAGGAAGAGTTGCCTTTGCTTGGCAAGGGAACAGGCCGGCATGCTTACCTCTCTAATCAGGACGGTTACGTCGAACGTGCCTGCTCTAAACAAAGCTAGTTTTGCCATAATCACCAGGCTTAGCAAGGGTTTCGGAATCGCAGTTGAGGTGTTTGAAATACACAGATGGAAGCTGCTACTCTTCTTCTGGTAGGTTCTCTTAGTCGACTCTAATGACATCCTCGGATTGAGTTAGAGGGGTAAATTTTTATGGTGCGGTTACCTATTTCGGCACAGGGTCATGGGGGCAAAACTCGATCTGACGGCCACGATTTTGTGTCATTCAGTATAAACTTCCATGTTCTTTATTTAGTTTTGTTTGCTGTCTATGTACTTACCTATGTGTGTGTCGAAATAAATGCTATACCGTTATATAGGCATATTTTTCTGCATCATAGAATAACTGTAATTCGTCGAATCACCAAATCATCGAAGGCAAGCGAGCGAATTATTTCCCATGATAGGTGCTCGTGCCTATCGCGGGTTTTCTACAAAATTGCTGCGTCTACGCAGGTTTTACGCAGAAAGCAGGTTGCTTCTAGCACTGGTGGATATTTTTACACAGTATATCGTCTCGCCCCAAAGTAAGCAGCTTGTGTTATGGGAATGGCAGATAAAACGGAAATAGACGGACAGGATACAATACAATACAATACAATAAAAATACTTTATTGTACACCAACAAAAATACAATACAAAAGACATTACATAAGACACACGTACAATGGGCGGCCTTATCGCTTATAAGCGATCTAATCCAGGAAACCATGTACAATGACTATTGACCTAATAAAATTAGTTATAAACAATACTAATGTTATAAATTCGAAAGTAAATCTGTATGTCTGTCTGTTACCTTTTCACGCCTAAACGGCTGAACGGATCTTGATGAAATTTGGTAGGGAAGTTAATGGCATCCCGGGGATGGAAATAGGCTACTTGAAAATTACGTGCAAAGCCGCGGGCAGCAGCTAGTAAGACATATAATTTTGTTTAAAAAATCATATATTTTTTTTAATTGAGTACATGTGTACAGAACATCATCATCAACTGGTAACTCTTTAGCGGTAGAAGTGTTAACGTTAAAGAGGTTACTATGATGCTGCTCTCCATACATATCTACCTTTGGCGCAGTGGACGAAGGTCCGCCTACGTACAATGCAGAAGATTGCTGGTTTGTTTCCCGCCACGGGTCAGAATTGTACGATCTGCATTTATATGTTTCCGGTAGCAAGTATTATGTAGAGGTACATATTAATCAGTATTCTGGTAACCATTACAACAGCTCTGCTTACATTGAGGCCAGAGAGACAGTGTGAACATTTTCAGTAGTTTTTATTTGACTCTTCTGCGACCCAAAACCCGTTTTCTACGCAAATTTAACCGGAGCAATGTAGTTTTATAAGCAGTGGTCTGAAGTAATTTTCATACCAGATGAAATCGAATAGGTAAGTAGGTATCTCTATTATGGAAAGCAGTGAAATTTAAATAATCTGGCGGATGCAATGGGAGAAATGCAATTATTTTAAAGTAATTGTGGACAATTTTAATCATGCAAACTACTTTTATAGAAAACACAATGTGCAGTTTAGATACAAAGCCCTGACTTTGAGTGTTTGATAGTATCGACGACGCAACATCGAGACGTTACATTTTTAATGGGATTTTCGTAGTTCCATGTCCGAATGTAGAGGTACTGTCCCAAGTCCCATACGAAAATGGAACGTCTCCATGACGTCTTGATATATTAAGTCACCAAGTCGGGGCTCTGTTTATTTTTTAAAGATTTCTCGGAATTTCCATAGTCATAACTAACGTCACTGACATTCGTCGTCGTGTAGGACGGCCTCCTGCTAAACGGGATGACCTGCGAAAGGCCAATGACTAATATAGGCTGATGATGATGAGTTTTTGATTTGTTAGGACGTACAAGATCTCGCCATGTCTCGGCTCACGCTCAGCTCACTCGTCCGTTGATATGAACCTATGTAGAATGACGAAAGAGCTAACAGAAACCTCTGTACAACTAGAAACAAGTACAATTACCAATGCGATAAAATTATGTTTAGACATTACATAATTTTATAGCTCAGCTTTGTAAGGCTGGTTTACCCATGAGTAAGCTAGGTCTACAGATTTTTATTTATATGTTTTATTATTAATGCATATTATTTATTTGTTAATTATGTTAATAGTTTTCTAAACTATTTTAGGTACTTATATCGATTTTAATAAAAGGTTATTGACATTAAACCAATGGACTATTTTTGAGATTGCATTATTCACATCGTCGAAATTAGTGCTTTGTCGTTTCATTTTAAAAATTAATGAAGTATTATCTGCAAACAATACGATCTTGTGGTTATCCTTTACAAGATGAGGCAGGTCGTTAATATAAACTAAAAATAGGAAAGGACCAAGGATAGAACCCTGTGGTACACCCATTGTAACTACAGACCCCGAAGACCGTTTCCCATTAATGTCAACTCTTTGTATCCTATCACTCAAGTAAGATGTAAGAAGATCCAAAGAGGTGTCTCTTATTCCAAAGTGATGTAGTTTCCTGATTAATGTTTCATGGTGTACGCAATCGAATGCTTTTGACAAGTCGCAAAAAACACCTACAGCATCTTGCGACTTCTCCTAAGCATCAAAAATATGCGATACTAACTCAACACCGGCATCAGTAGTTGACCTACCGCGAGTAAACCCGAATTGCTTACTATGTAGCAGGTTATTGCCATTGAAATGTCTAAGCAATTGATGCAAAATAAGTTTTTCAAAAACTTTGCTGAATGTAGGCAGTACTGATATTGGTCTAAAGTTAGTGGGGTCAGACCTACTACCCGATTTAAACAATGGTATTATTTTACTACATTTCATTAGATCAGGAAATACGCCACAATCAATAGATTCATTGAATATAAAAGCTAGATCTGGTGCAATAGTATCAATTAATGGTTTAATAGTTCTAACGGAAATGCCCCAGAGATCTGCAGTTTTCTTTATATTTAAAAGTTTAAAGGCTTTTTTAATGTCAGTTTCATCGACATGGTTGAATTTAAGTTTATTTTCGCATTTAGGTACATTTTTTATAAGTAATGACTCAGCGATTACTTGAGAAGAGTTTAGACACTTTGTAGTAGAGATTGGAACGTCAGTAAAAAAGTTTTCAAATGCTTGGGCTACTTCAACGTCATTTTTGATAGAGCAATGATTAATCTTTAAATTGTAATCATTATCGTAGGTACTGACCTTTCCAGTCTCACTATTTATTATTTTCCACGTTGATTTTATTACATTTTCAGTATTTCTAATTTTCGAGCTAAAATAATTTGATTTTGCTATTTGACAAACTTTTCTAAACATTTTTGAGTAGTTTTTTACTTTACCCTTGAACTCCTGGCTAAAATTGTATTGTTTTTCACTAAACAGTTCATACAACGTTTGTCTACTCTTATGTACATATACCTACTGTTGCCCACTCACTAAAGTTAAGTTTTTCTGAGACCATGATCGACTTGGATGTGAATATTGAATTGAACGCATTGGTAAATTTATTAAAAAAACTACAGTACGACTCATTTGGGTTGTTATGTGAGTAATTAGGTGATGGTTTAGAATCCCAATCCAATTTCAACCGTTCAAATCGACTTGTGGTCACAGGTATGTATTTTATTTATTTGGTACAATTATTATTTTTTACTTGGATTTCTAATTTAATTAATTGACCTAAGTGGTCCGATTTTAAATTGCTTATTATTTTTTTACTAACATATTTTCCAGTTTGGCAAATAAATATATTATCTATACATTTTGCTGAGGTTTCAGTTATTCTAGTTGGTTCCATAAATATTGGCCTTAGATTATAAGAGTTAAATAAATTAGTTAATCTACTACTGAGGGAGTAAACTTCTAAAAGATCAATATTAAAGTCTCCACATACCATGAGATTTTTATTAGATTTTGATATTTTAAATAAGATATCATCCATAATTTTTTCAAATATTTCAAAAGAAGCTGATGGTGGGCTGTATACGCTTACTACAATACTTTGCTCCAGCTCAGCACATGCTACTTCGATGTGGCTTTCAACGGATAAGCATATTATGTCCTTACGTTCTTTGAACTTTATGAGTTTATTTAGTAATATTAAAGAGCCTCCATGAACAGCATGTGATCTGCAAAAAGAACTACCAACCTGGTGGTTACTGAAGTTAAACATGAGCTCATAGCTTTTCAGCCAGTGTTCTGTTAAGCAGATGATGTCAATATCAAATGAGTTCATGTACAATTCCAATTCTAACAATTTACTTCTCAATCCTTGAATATTTTGGTGTACCAAGTTAGTAGACTTTGCATTCATTATACAATTTTGTTTTCTTTGTTTTTTCCTGTGATTAATACTATTTGACTGTTTATTGCTAGAGAATTCCTCTATTGTCGTTGTTTCTAATTTAAATGACTTGGAATAACTTCCAAGGTCTGGTTTTTTAAATCATTACAATGCTCAAAAGAAGAATTTTTTGTAGCCAAGTTTTTGGCTGTAGTTTTAAAATAATAGGATAGCGAAGTTGCTATCTGTCTTTTATAATAATTGGATAGGTAGTAACTACCTTGAGTCATATAATATTTTTTACTAACAATACTGTTAGTATCAATCACATGTACATTGTTGTTGCATGAAATAGTATGCAATGTTATATTAAGCTTATATCTAAGGTTGTTCTCTGATTGTGGCAAGCTGTCGCTATAGGGGAATGTGAACATCACAACTTGCTTTAAATTTAATGAGCACAGTTTGTCCACATACCTAATCAGGTCAGATTTGTTCACATTACCCCTATTTCCAAGGCATATTATTAAGTTTGAATTATTATTAAAAGTTTCATTGTCAATTTTGTGCATAATATTATGCAGGTTGGAATTTGGAAAACAATTATTTATTAAAGGATGTTCCATACTCATATTTAAGAACTGACCCATATTTTTCCAATTTCATCGCAGTACATTATAGTTTTTATACCTGAGCATGAAGTGCTGAGATTCAGATGGGATGCAGCTGACACAGTACTGTCCGGACCTGAGTGGTCATAGACTGGGCCAGGATCACAACAGCCGCAGCCCTCCTGAATCCTGCCCTCCAGACTCACCTGGCTACTGAGGAGTGCATCCATGGCCAGATTGAGTTCCCTTGTCTGTTCAGTAGTTCTTTCATAAAGGCTGATGTAGTGCCCTAGGGAGTGCTCGGCCTGGCCAAGTTTACAATTCTCAATTCTTGCAATTCAGTCTCATATTGGATCTGATTATAATTTAGCTGTAATGTACAGAGCTCTAATTCATCAACAACTTTACTTTTACATTTTAGATCAGATACTACATGTTTTTGATTTTCTAATAAATTTTGAGTTTTTTTTATAAAGTTATTTATTTTAACATTTTTTTTAAACTTTTTTTTACTAAGATTGTGTTTGTTGTTTTTGCCGCTAGCCTCCACATTACACACTGATTCATCTATAGTTAAGTCGATAGTTTGCATTGTGTGTAAGTTGCTGCCTGCAACAGAAACTTGGCCCGAGGATGAATCAGCAGTTACTAACTCATCAAATAAGCTTTGTGTTTTCGCGGTGGCAGAGCTAACGGCCGCATCCTCCAGCTGGGTGATATGGTGGTGGGCATCACAATATAGTTGTTTCTCCAGGACTAAAGTTCTATGCAGGACGGACTCAAACTCAATGCCACATTTTTCATCGAACCTATCTATTATCAACTGAAGCCTATCCCGTTCCTCAGTAATAGAAAGATTTTGGGAATGTAACGCAGACATCTCGCTTTTTAAGTTTTTGTTATTATTAAGGGCTTCTATGAGGATATTTTCATTATCAACTAATTCCGCTTCTAATTGTCCAATCCGCCTCTTAGCTGACTTTAACTCCTGTTCAGCCTGATTTAACTGAATCAACGTGTCGGCTCTACGAGTCATCATTATGAATTAGTGTAGTGAGTGTCTTGTGAAATCAAAACTTGTAAATATATTATGTAGGTAGGTAGGTACCGAAAGGCAGAACGAACAATGTCCAGGTTGTGTTTTCAAAAAGATTGGTATGTACTTAAGTTACTTTATAGATGTACACTTTGTTGGAAATAGTATTCCTTCACGTGAGAAATTGGTATTTGTACCTACCAAGCACAAAACACTTACAAAAACACAAGCCGGCAAAAGAAAATTCTAACCGAAATCGATGTTTTTCCGTTGGCCAAAAACACACTATTTACATGACACACACGCCTATTATCTATTTCTACACTTGTTTTATATTGGAAATATGCGATGAAATCGGAAAGGGCTCTATAAATCTACGATAAAACAATTAATTTATATTTTATTCGTAGGGAACATTTGCGATCAGCTGTTGCCAACAGGGTTGCCAACGCAAAAAGAAACCTTTAGCCAGTTGGTTATTATTTTTCTAGTTGAAGCAGAATGATTTTACATGTGAAAATTATCGCCAGCGCGTTAATGTTGCCCGTGCAAGTGACCCCTTAGCTAACTCTGGACACAATCTCAGTAAATTTATTATGTTACAAATATTTATAGCTTCAAACGCCGCTTGTGTTATTGTAAACTAACTGAGTGTTATTTTATTACACACAGTGTGAAGTGGCAGGATTATACAGGGTGTTTTTGCGTTTGTCCTTTCTAGGTTAGTTAATTTTATGATACATAATAGTTTATGACCGCTTTTGTCACTAATTATTTTTCAAATAGATACTGATTGTTTCATGTCGTCAAAATACAGTACCCGAAGGGTGTAAACGGAACCCGACGGTTCATGGAACGGGCTCTATCTCATGAACCGTAAGAGGCAGACGCTTGAAATTTTCAGAGAATGTGTTCACGCTCAGAATTACCTCCATTGTAGCTCTCAACTCCGAAGTAAAAGACTAATTTGTATTTTCATAATCGATAACAAACGTAGGTACCTATATCGGCATCCATTTTTGTATTATGTGAAATTAGCTGACAATCAATTTCAGGTAGAAACTCTGCTGCAAATAAAAAAAATTTACTAAATTGTTTTGAAAGAAGGCCGTTCTCAGATCGATCAGCAAAACACCCTGTATAAGCAGTGATTTCAAGGAATTTATTGCGTTTGGATATGCGAATACAAGGTAAGTTAGATTTAACTATTTGTATTAAAATACGAAATAATTAAAATGCTTCTTTCTAGCACCACTAGACGGCTATTCTATATAAAACTAGCTGCAGCCCGCGGCTTCGCACGCTTTTTTCCAGAATAAAAGGTCGCCTATGTTCGGCCCCGGGATACCATCTACCTCGCTGCCAAATTTCATCGAGATCCGTTCAGCCGTTCTTGAGTTATAAATAGTGTAACTAACACGACTTTCTTTTATATATATAGATTGATATATATTTTAGCCCGAGCATCAGCATTTCCATACAGCGGGGCAATGCAGCCAGCGTCATGGGGACGCTTCCGACTGGTATTGATATGGATCAGTTGAGCTACCTGTACATTGCTTGCAACAGTCTGCAGTTAGCTCAATTGTTTCAATTGTAAATAGGTACTAGTTCTGATTTGTTTCTATTATATGATTATAATGGCACAATTTTGTAAAGTTGTGAGATTTCTACTCAACGGACTGCTTTGCATAAGTCGCAGCGTAAGAATCGAGCCCTCCAGTTTAATCCGTGGGGACATATTTTAATACTATAATAGCGGTGGGTGTCGTAAGAGCTGACTTAGGGAACAAAACAGAGGCGGGCCTAAGAAGAGCAGCAGCTTGCTTTTGTCTATTTTTAACAACTCTACTGCGGTCACCAATCCGCCTGTCTTGCGTGGTGATTATAACACAGCCAGAAGGGCTTTGTCATAATCACGTTTCAATCACGTTGTAATCAAGCTTAGGGGAGAATTGTTCAGCCGTGGACATTATGGAAGCTGTGGAGAAGTACAATAATTCATACTAAGTTGCCGCCAATTGTTGCTTATTCCATTATTATTCCTTTGTAAATTATTTCTAAGTTAAGTGAGCAATAAAGTATTAACTATCTATCTAACTAAAATCATAAACTCGCAAGTTACTCTGTCTTTCTGTTTGTTACCTTTTCACGCCTAAACAGCTAAGCGGATTATAATTAAATTTAGCAGGGAGATAAATCGTATCCCAAGGACGTACATAGGCTGCTTGAATAGCGAGTGCGAAGCCGCAGGCAGCAGCTAGTATTTATTTTCTCAATCGTTTTTTCACATTCAAGGAACAAAATAGGTAAATAAATAATGCTGGACAATTCTCACAGCATCATCTAGCCCCGAACTAAGCAGAGTTTGTGTTATATTTGAAAGAAAATCAAAGGCCTAAAAATTATCAGACTTACAAAAACAAATAAATACAAGAAAGCTTATTGAAGGCTTTCACGGATAGGTAGTGAAATATTATAAAAAAAAGGCTATGAACATAATGAATGAATGAATGAACACATTGTTGTACTTAAAAAAATAACATAATAAAACCTTAATAATATGACTAGTCTACATGCATCATCTATCCTACATACATACATAGTTATTTCTAATTTACAATAATTTTATACTACATATTTGTCATCATTATCATCATTGGCGCCAAAAAGCTTTCCGCTGAGCCGCCGCCGCCTGTTATTGGTAAGAAAATATGGCAAGCCATTTTATTTCGTACAAAAATGTTACAGCACTAAATAGTTCAAATTCGGAAAAAACTCGAAAAATCTAATACATTATTTAAAAAATCCGAGAGCCTTTGAAGGGTTCCAACTACCCCCTGTTACCATATGGCACACGGTCTGCCGAACACCCTCTACAAACAGACAGATAATTTTATTATGCATAGAAAACACCCGGAACAAACATAAGAAGATCGTACAAATATTTATCCTTAGGCGAAAATCAATCCATATAACGTTAGTTGTGTAGCGTTGCATAATAATGTTATAGTTGGTAATAGCTTCTGCCCGCGGCATCGCATGCGTTTTCCAGGATAAAAAAGCCTATGTCCATCCCCGGGATACTATCTATTTCCATGAAAGCGTAACAGACAGACAGAGTTATTTTCGAATTTATAATATTAAGTACTAGTTGCTGCCCGCGGCCTCGCACGCGCTTTTCAAGCAGCCTATGCCCGTCATCGGGATACCATTTACCTCCCTGCTAAATTTCATTGAGTCTCGTTCAGCCGTGTAGAGTGTAGACATGAAAAGGAAACAGACAGACAGTCTGTTTCCTTTTCATGTCAGACGATGTGATAGTCAGACGGGCAGACAAAGTTACTTTCGAATTTATAATATTAGGATTGATGGAAGGATTTGTTAATATTTTGTAACTTTATGTTTTCAGTTTTCATCTGCGTGCTCGCTCTACTGTTCGAGGTAGCAGTAGTTGACTCACGTAATCGATATAGAAGGCCTGTGCTCAAGTACCCGAAGGACACCGAGTTTTGGGCAAGCGACTTCTGGGTGACTGGGTGCAAGAACTTTATTTACAAATGCCCGAAATCTTACAAGTACGTATTCACAGACGCAGCCAGGAGTCAGAAAGTTGGCGGTGTTACACCCCCGTGCCTCGAAAAGCACGAAGCATGAGTTAAGGGACGAAACTAGCTTGGTTTGGTTGTCAAACTAGGCCTAGATCTCAGAACTTACGGGATCCCCTTGGTAAAAAACTCGATTTACATAAATTTCATTATTTTCGCTTTGGTCCCTTGAATGTGAAAAAAAGATTGGGGAAAAAAATACGAGGAAAAAAGTGATGAAAGTGCACTGTTTCGCACATAATTGGGTCGAGATCTCAGGAACCATGCGGTCTATTGAAATGACTTATGTTTTGATTCGTAGGTTATTACTAACTATTTGGTTCCTTGAACCAGTTTCTTTTCTTGTATACATTTAAACAATAACTTGATTTATGCGCTTACGCCGTTCCAAAAACGTATGCTCTGTCCCGCTCCTATGAACGCGAAATTCTATGCCTATCCTTTTACAAAATTGCGCGCATTGCGCCCTCAAGCTGTTGGTCCTTCGCCTAACCTCTGCCCGGTCGTGTCGTTATGCCGTCCCATCGGATTATGAGAGTGAGGGTATATAGAGTGCATCTGTGTATGCTCGCACACTTGTGCACCATAATATGTCTTGTGCACCTGGCTGGTCTTCGTTGAGACTGGCCGCCCCGTGGCCGAATTTCGGCTTGCAGGGCGTCATCGTCATCATTCAATATTTACAAGTTTTACTGCAGGGAGCCATTTAAAGTTTTAGACGACCTCTGTGGCGCAACGGGTGAAGGTCCGCCTGCAACGCAGGAGGTTACGTGTTCGATTTCCGCTTTAGGACAAATGTCTTTACGTTCTGCAGATATCCGGGTTCCGGGTGTTTTCGATGTTTTCTTTGTTAAATAAAAATATCTGTTATCTTATCAGTTATCTAGTACCCATAACACAAGCTCTGCTTAGCTTGGGGCTAGATGATGCTGTGTGGATTGTCCAGCGTTATTTATTTATGTATAATTTTTATTTAATAAGTGAATAACTTGTTTCAGGAATCAAATAATATGTGGCCGAAACTATGATGGGGACTACAAAACCTTCGACAATTACTGCTTTATGCAGTATGAGAACTGTAACACTTGGAGGAGTAAGTATTATTATTGCTACCAGCTTCTGCTCGCGACTTGGCATGCAATTTTCATAAATAAAATGCCTAAGGCCACTAAAAAAACATATGTCGCGATCACTGCCTATGCATTGCGGTCCGACCTACACGCTGAAGACGTTGTCCAAATACAATATGTGCGTCATCGGCAGTCTATGAGTTATGTTAATTGTTGTTCAAGTTGTTCAAACTCAACCTTGTGGATAAATAATTTTACAAGCTTCTACTCTCGGCTTCGCGCATGTTTTTTTTAATAAAAAGTATCATACATATATGTTATTCTAGGTCCATATCTTGGAGAGCATGTTTTCAGCTCGATCCATTCAGTTTTTATGGCGTTGTCTTCTGCCACACATCTTCACAATAACGGCACAAACTTTCGCCTTTATAATATTAGTAGGTCCCTACTTAGTACTTAAAAGGATAGGATGCCCAGACAAGTGCCCCCCCCCCCCTCCTAGGGCCTCTTAAAGCTTCCCATCATCTGGTCAATTCAGATGTATAGTATGATTGATACACTTATGGTGTTGAGTTTCTCCATCTGCCCCATTCACGATCACTCCGCTCCTCTGATACTCTTCTTTTAAAAAATCCATCGCACACTTCCCAGTTCTATGGTGATTCCTTCACTTTACTTCAACTTTTTTTCTGATGGCCTGCCAGATTCTTCCTGTTTCTATCCGACAAGCTAAATCCCTTCCCATATTCAAAAAAATGTTTTGTTTTGTGTCTTTTTTGCTCTAATTTGTTAATTATTGTAGTTTCTTGTTTTTTTAAAGCACTTCTATTATATTTGATACTTCAATTACGCCACGTACCGATCCTATCCATCCAAAGGATGCCTGGAAGAGATCGCTGTTAGCGATAAGGCTGCCGATTGTGCCACACTAGTTATAGTTAGTAGGGTTATATTCTTATATAACCTTATAGTTATAAGGTTATATTCTATTATATTCTTATCACTCATACTATTTTTGAATAAGGAAAAAATAACAAAAGATTATGAACCAACGAGTCACTAAAATAGTACCAGTGTTATACTCAAGAATACAATATGACGAGCAGGAGCGAAAGCGTAAAGATTTTATATTTTACAAGGTGTTTCAAGATTTCAAAGTCACCCTGTATAAAACAAAAATTGAGATCAATTATATTTCACCTTAAATTACGAGGTAGTTATTAAGAACTCCTCACAAAAACATAAATAATGAAAAGATTTATGTATGTTTTGATAATAGAAGTGTCGTTTTATAAGTCGCTAAGTCATTTTTACCGCACAATGTTCTCAAACAAAACCGTAATACCTCAAATAACTATAAAACATAACGGCGTTGTTGTCTAGACGCAGTAATACAATATTAAGCGGTGCACCTCAGAATATTGAAGCTGTCACGTTCCACGGGAAAATCCTAAAAAGAAGGGAGATTTTAACGATGGTAACACCGAAGGGCGGTGACTTAGCAGCCACTTGTTTTTGAGTTGAGACAATACACGTGTCTCTACTACTCTTACAAAAAAGATATTACAGGAACATTACAGCCTCCATTGCTGGATTCAGGCCTCCCTTGATAAGAACCTATCGTTAGGGATAATTCCATAAACCCCACGCTGGGTACATGCCTACCACCGATTTGCGATCACCAACTTGCAATGGTTGGGGACTTGGGGATCGCAGGTCAGTGGTGAATATGTTATGTAAAGAGGCGCTGATGCCCACGCTCCGGTAGATAATTAAGCATACTAGCATAGGCTATTTATAATTATATGACATAACAAGTTGTATTCTTTTTAGGGTTAACCGCCTTTGTCCCGAACCGAGTGGAAAGATTTGGGGGAGGCCTTTGCCCACTAGTGGGCAAAGGCTTGATAAAGGAAATCGATAAATCTGGCTAGCGAAAAAGCCCCCTTTGCCATTATCTTTCTATTTATATGTTTTTTATTTAAGTTTTAATAATAAAAATAATCTACCAAAGTTATTTTACCAAAGAAAGCGTTAATTAAACTTACATATAATAATTGCTTCATTTCGACCGAAATAGCTACTGGATTGATTAGGAAAAATTGAGGAAGTAATCATGATTGCAAAGTCAGGAAAACAACCAAAAGAGACTACATCCCACAGACCAATCTTTGCTACCAATCATGTCAAAGCTATTTGAAAAGCTATTCCTAAAAAGGCTTATACCAATACTAGACAGAAAATTTGTCATTCCAAAGCATCAGTTTGTATTCTGAGAACAACATTGAACAGTAGATCAAGTCCACAGAATAACGAATCTAGTTGAGAAAACACTGGAAATAAAAGAAGTCTTTACTACAATATTCCTCGATGTTGCACAAGCCTTCGACAAAGTATGGTATGCAGGCCTAATAATAAAGCTAAATAGTATATTACTAATAGAATACCTACCTAGAAATAATTAAATCATATGTATCTAGTAAAGCCTTTAGAATAAGGTAAGAGGATTCTTACTCTGAAAAAAAGGAAATCAAAGCTGTGGTGCCACAAGGAATTGTATTGGGTACGGTCCTATACCTTTTATATACTCATGACATCGCAGAACATGAAAGCAAGACCATCGCAACTTTTGCTGATGAAATCACTTTAATAGCCATAGGAAAAACGCATGCAGATACAGCCGAAAAGTTTCAAGTTGCGGTTAATACAATACACAACTGACCAAACCCTGGTGAATAAAATTAAATGAATATAAGTCGAGTCACATCAACTTGACAAATAAAAGAGATCAATTTCATCCAGTTTTCATGAACGTGGCCATGATACCATGCGACAATACAGCGATGTTTTTGGACATGACATTAGACGCGAAGCTATGCTGGAAAGCTCACGTCAAGAGGAAAAAAAAGGAGCTAGATATCCGCTACAAAAAGAAGTACTGGCTGATTGGAAGAAATTCTACTTTAGCTGTACACAATAAACTCCTAAATCTGGACCTAAGGAATACAGCTTTGGGGCTGTACAAAAAAGACAAATGTAGCAATCATACAAAGATTCCAGAACAGAGTACTCAGGTCAATTTAATTATCCTCTAGTGTATTTAACATTAATTTGAAATGTGTATAGAAAATAACAAATAAAATAAGAATATGTTATTTATAAAGTTGCGTTAAACCTACTCTTCATACTTAGAAAACCATTTTCCTAAGAGAACATTCAAAGGCTGGTGCTCTGAGCATTATGTCGGGGACAGGATATTGGCATCTCAAGCTATTACTTGCGACAGAAAGGTACAAAGAACAATAAAATCAATTATATTACGATGTTTTTCAGAAAGCTAACTGCTAAATCCTTAACATGTACGGTTTTTCACACAGACAAATAGTAATCATTCGGTAAAACAAACTTTTAGAGACCACCTCATTATTATTCTGTACACAAAAGCAAAATAATCATCAATAAGTACTCAATCTTAAGCTTAGCTTAGCTTGGGGCTAGATGATGCTGTGTGAATTTTCCAGCATTATTTTATTTATTTATCTTTTGGAGGCGTTTGAAAAGTGTATATATATCATTTGTGCTCATCTATAAAAGCTAACATCACTCACTGACTAACTGATTAATCTCGAAGTAAAAATCTCGAAGGCAAACACTTCTAAAGTAACACTTGCTAAAACTAGCATTATGAAAAACCGAGCACCTGACTGCATCAAAATATACTTGTCACCATCAATTTGGACTCACTAATCTACTATACGTAAATTAAGACAATATAGGTAAATTAAGTAGTTGGTAACGATTATGGTTGCCAATAAAAGTCAATGACGTAAATGTTGTAACATCTGCTTGAGTAATAAATAATTGAAAAACCCATAAAAAATCAAACTTTAATGTAACACCATCCTACTTAGTTGTTTTCAGACATATTGCAAGAAATATTTACTTATACTCACTTTATACTATAAAAATTGCGGTTGGTTGTCTTTTGCAACGTCCTAGCAATTTGAAATAGCAATTGACTTTGCTGATTGCTTTACTCATTCAAGATCCTTTTTACACGAATCTATATAATAAATCTAACAAAAGTAATAAAAACAAAATAAGTGTTGATTGCGCTTTTAAAAAGAAACTTTTGAAATGAAAAATAAGAGAGCACTTTTATGTAAGCTTATTGTATTCTACATGTACGCCAAATTTCACCATGATTGTTTAGTAGTTTTCGAAATCTTAAGCAGGTAGCTACGTGTCCATCCAAAGGTTGTCTGGAAGAAATCACTCTTAGCGATAAGGCCGCTCATTGTACAACTGCTTCTGTGGTTATGTTTTTCTGTTCTGTTTTTCTCTATCTTGGTCTGCAATAAAGAGTATTTGTATTGTATGTGAGTAATAAAATGTTCATGTATTTAACCAACTTTTCCTTTATAATGATGATGTTTTCCTAGACGAAATTCAGCTACGGCTACAGGCTTAAAGTGCATAAAGAGTGTGCGCAAACACTGGTGCACTCGACTAATTTGTAGGTAAATAGTATAATAAACGCTACATTAATGTTTCATTTTGATGTTGTTTGTCAGAAAGTAATATTGTTCATACCCTTCCATAGCTAAGCCTTCATACCTTTCACAGGAAACTCAAACTCAACGAAAAATTGTTCCGGTGATCGACTGATATTAAACTGAAATAGCTATAATGGAAATCACATTGTCTTTTAGAAGTTTTAGAATGTGTTCTGATAGAAATAATTTCGTTGGATGTGGAATAATGAGGATAGTAATCCACACCACTGGCTACGTAGGTATATTATAAACTATTCCCAGTGGCGCAGTGGGCGAGAGTCCGACTCCGACGTGGGAGGGTTCGATTTCGAGGAGACGATTTTTAGGTTTTGCCATCGATCTAAGTACAAAAAGAGATGGCTACTACTAGGTGGATGGTTACTAGCCTCTCGAAAGTAGAAGGCTCAAATTGGGTGCAAATTGCACAACTCATATCAGTCATAGTCGGGTCGGCGACGTTCGTGCTACGCGTGCTTGCTACGACGTTCTGTAATGTGATTTATTGACTAAAAGCATCGAGGTACAATTCTTAAAGACCACAGCAATGCCCACGTGTTTATTCATTATAATTATAGCACGAAATTGGAAAAGTAACTGTGAGCGAGTGTTTGCGTGTAGTTGTAGCACAGGCCAGTTGTTGAGAAAGCGCTGGTCTCCCAGTACGTACCATATGTACAGATTTTACTTAGATCTAAGTCTAAGTCCAAATGCGGTAATAGAAGTCTTCTATTACCGCATTTGGACTCGAATATGTCCGATATGCGTGGTTTTTGCTGGCATAGCCAGCTTAACTCCGCCCAGAAGCGGGGTCTTCACAGGCTTCGCGTAGTGACCTCGGCAAATTGAGGTTTTCTGTTCTTTGTGCTGTTACTCCCTCGCTTTCGAATCGATGTTTAACCAACTCTCAAACTTCTAACCTAACTTAGATCTAACTTGAACAAAATTAAGTTTAAATAAATGAATTGAAAAAAAAACTGATAGCAAAACTTGCGTGACATTGTGTGTCTCATTAACATCACATCAAGGTCGTAATACAATCTTACCAAATGTTCACTCGTCAAAATGAGCTATAATACTAATCTGATGAAAATGTTCAACTCATCAAGCAAGTTGTAACATAATCTTAATAGAAACACGCCCCCGGCTTTGCACGGGTAGCAAAGCAGTATAAGTCATAAACCGGGTGGTGCTGGCTTAGAATTTGCACCAGCCGAACTCTTCCCGCGGGTGTCATAAGAGGCGACTAAAGAATATTTACCGGGGGCGGGCAGCAGCGCCCCCTGCTTTACAAATTTCAGCTTTCTAGCTTCAGCGGTTTGGGCTGGGCGTTGTTACCAAAAAATCGCTTGTTCTTTTATAATACATATTGAAATTATATAACATAGAAAGAAAGAAAAGAAATAAAGATAATCAATTTATTGGCTACCTGTAGATTGTTTGCAACAGTCTGCAGTTAACTTAATTGTTTCAATTGTAAATACTAGCTATAATTTGTTTTTATTATTGAATTGTAATTTTCTTTGTCAATAAATAATGTATTGGCTCACACATTAAATACACAATAATAAAAAGGTACTTAATTATAAAATACGTGAACAAAAAAGGTCCTGCCTCAGCTTATTGTTGCTCAACAGGAAGATGAGTAACGCTGGTTTTCTGGCAAGACCTTTGAACACAGAAGGACATAGAAGGGTAATAGATATTTTAAAGAGGAATAACTCCGTAATACATTGTTTTCACTATTAGCTCTCTTTGTTTACGCGGCGCACGACAGCTAAAACATCCAGTCAACGTGATTTTTTACGACCTTTTTAAATAATCGTCATATTTCTGCTAATTTACACAAACCCTGTGTGAATTAGCCTTGCCATATATTTCCTTACACCAAAACCTTCTTCATGAATAACTCCGTCTCATCAAGTCTCATGGCAATAAACTCGAAATCTGCCAAACGGATTTTCGTACGGGAGACCCGTATGAAAATCCGTTTGGTAGTTTTTGAGTTAATCGCGTCAGACAGACAGACACGGCGAGGGACTTTGTTTTAAGTCTAGTAAAGTGATAAAACCCGATGTACACTGATTACTTTGCCCAGCTTTATGCAGCTTTGCCCTAAAGTTAGTCATTATTGAATAAGATAAATCATATTGGATTTGCCGAACGAATATCATGGAACTCATGATCATGTATTATGACGACGTTACAATACAATATAAAATTCTTTATTGTACGCCACAAAATTAAATAAAAAACATAGACGATAACATTAAATAGAATGGTACAATGCGGCCTTATCGTTTAGAAGCGATTTCATCCAGGCAACGTTACTGATTCGGTTACGTTTTCTAATACCTAAATTTAGACGTATTTTTCAGATTGGCGAGTTTTCAAACGAGAAAAATGCTGAAGTGAAGACCATTATGAAATCTACCAATTGATATAAAACAAGTGAATTTTATCAATTCGTGTGTTGATTTTATAATCCTTGGACGTGTTAGAAATTACAAACCCAGTTATTATACAGATTGATTGTCGAAATAGTCGGCGGGTGTCGGTCGGGTCGTTAGTATCGACCACTTCAACTCTGCCCGTGGATGTCCTAAAGGCCTACTGAGGAAACCTACTAGAGGAAGGGCTAGTAGCTTCCATCCTTGTTTTTAACACCACCCACTGCGATCACGAATCCGCCTGCCAAGCGTGGTAATTATGGCTGTCGAATTTGTTAAAGATGTTGAAAGAAATCTTAGTAATTACCTTAGTAATTGTTAAAGATGCTGCCTGCGGCTCCTCGCGCCTTTTTCAAGTAAGCCATTTTCATGTCCGTCCCCGGGATACCATTTACCTCCCTGCCAAATTTCATTGAGATCCGTTCAGCCGTAAAGGTAACAAATAGACTGACAGAGTTACTTTTGAATTTATAATATTAGATTGTATGGATATGGATTATTATTACATAATGTACATCAACTTAAAGTTAAGTCATCTTAGCTACAAATAAAGATTTATTTTGTTTTCGTCTTTCCATATCACAAAAGCTCACGTTACTTTGGAGCCAGATGATGCCTGAAAATGTAAAAGATTTCGCAGCTCATAAACACAGCATACCTATCTGGTTATCTCTGATCGAAAAATGCATTAATAACAATAAACACAAAACAAAACAACTTGTAGTTGTTAACGGTGCAATATTATTAAAACGTTCTCCGAACTCTTGTTAGCGAAGTGAATAAACTCTTTTACGAGAGTTGTTTACGACTAGCTAAAACAAATCCAGGATTTGCTAAACGTGTAACAATTTGGGGTACCTATTTAGTAGTGTTGTGCTTCAACTCACGGCAAAGAAAATTCTACTGGTCCACAGCTGGCACAGGCCTCCCCCTGATAAACGCCTTGGCTTTTATCAAATTTGATTTAAACACTTACTTGCTTAATAAGGTACCTGCAGTAGTTAAGTGTATTTACTTATTAGTTTTGCTGTAATAAATGATTTTTATCTAAAAAAATTATCTAACAAAAGTTCAACTGCACGTATGCGTCTTTGTCTCCGATGTAGTAAGTTTAAGTCGCCATTTTGGTCTGTCATTTGCAGTTTCCCGCCAGTTATCCACTTGAAACTCACGAGGGCTTTAATTATTTATAACTAGCTGGCTGTCCGCAGCTTCGCACGCTCTTTTTTTAAATAGAAATTAGTGCATGTCCGTCCCCGAGATACCATCTATATTCATGCCAAATTCCATTAAGATCCGTACAGCCGTTTAGGCGTGAATAGGTAATAGACAGACAGACCAAGTTATTTTCGAATTTATAATTATAAGAATGGATATCTAGATAGAGTTTTTTGTCTACGTCCTAAACTCGCTCTACGCATTATTATTTGGCTTAATGAATAATGATACTTACTAACCAGTTGTGAAGAAATTTCCATTACAACTATTTCTAAATAATATTCCAATAAACGATTTGATTTGATTTGATTTGAACCACTTTCTTTTCCTGTATAAATGTTGTGCACACGTAGATACCCACATAACCTTGTCTCTCTCTCTCCCAATAAGGTTTGCTGGAGGAGAACTCTTATTAGGATTAAGCTCGCCTTTGCCATTCCTTCTCTAGTTTTATGTTTTTTAATGTATGTTTTATTTAGTGCAATAACGAATTAATTAATAAAAACCAAAATTAGCAAGCACGGATTGAGGATTAACCTACAGTCACATCATCATCATCATCAACCTGTCTTAGTCCACTGCTGGACATAGGCCTCCCCTAATGAGCGTCATAGCGTTCTCAGCTTGCCGCATCCAGCATCTGCCTGCTGTTTTTCGCAGATCGTCATCCTACCTGGCCGGAGGGCGTCCTACACTACGTATGCCTAGTCGCGGTATCCACTCGAGAACACGTTTAACCCCAGTGGTTATCGGTTGTCCTAAAGTCTATCTAGGCCTAAATAACTAAAGCTCGCACGTTCGATCACCACAAGTTGTAAAATAAAAAAGTTCAGTAATGTCTAGGTAGGTTTCAGCAGAGAAATAATATATACTACATAGCTTTTACTATAAAAACTATCGTAGTTTGACGAATTCATTACGGATGTAAGCGGGTTAACTATGAACCTTATTTGTGTTCGAAGAACACCAACGTCTCATGCCTTAACGAGGGACTTCTTCAGAGTGAGTGCGGTTCGCGACGCGCCTGTACCGCTGCCGTGCGGTACAGGCGCGTCGCGTCGCGAGCTAAAGGTTTGTAGTTAACACGCTTACATCCTTAATGAATAGTTTTTAGTTTATAGGTTAGTAGTTAAGTGAGAGTATTCACTTGATTTTAAACATTTAGTAGTATTTGTTTTTTATATTTTGGTGCAAAAACGAAGAGAAGAGCCGACTTGCAAAAACAAGCTTTGGGATTTTCGTGGATCGTAAACTCGTAGAAATTCATTTTGGTCGGCTGTCTTCTCCCATACCGAACCGAAACAACCCTAGAATTTAATTAAAAAATACTTTTATAACCAAGATTGTAATCTCTCATTGTAATCTCTGCGTAATTCGATTTAATTTTCATTATTCTATGGATATAAAATGTCAAAAGCAGGGTTATTGTTAAATTTTTACGGTTTTCGGGAGCCTGTTCTTCTTAAAAGCAGTTTTAATGTTTATTGATTAATTATACTTTTTTATGAATAATACTTTAGATTTTAAGGGAAAAGCTTTTCTTAATGGCTTAACGCCAACGCTACCTTCTACCTGGGATAATGTGATTAACCCTTGTTTTTCTTAAAATCCGCAATAATGTTATGAAAATTGGGAAGATTTTTATGAATGCAAAGAAGTCAGGAATTTGCTGTTGCTTGTTCAGCGACCCCTTTGAATTTTCAATTTTTATTTTTAGTATTTGTTGTTGTTACAGTTGAAGTGTAACTTATGTATAGATAGTTTCATGATGAAGTTCAAGAGATACAGCCTTGACAAATTAAGAGCAAAAAAGCAAAAAATCACGTTTTTGTATGGAAGTCCCCTTTAATTTTGATATTTATTTTATTTTTATTATTTGCTGTTCTAGCGCCTGAAAATTTCAACTGTCTGCTTTTTACGGTTCATGAGATAGAGCCTTGTGACAGTCGGACGGACGGACAGCGGAGGCTTAGTAAAAATTGATAACGAATAAGCCGCGCGCAATAAAACATATGAAAATGAGTTTTTGCAATTTGATTCGAAATCTACAAAAAAGATTTATTAATAAATAGCTGCTCTTTGCAAAAAATTATATACAGCCGTTGAAGTTTTCATCTATTTTGTCATAAAATAAGAAAAACAAAAACACTGCTTTGCCATTGCTCAAAGTTTGTTTTTATAAATTAGAGAGAGACAATAGAATTTTCCAAACCACGAAATTATTCTAACGTCAATTGCACCAAGATTATTTTAACTTCACTGTATTTGCATCTCCAAAACATTTTGTCTGTACAGTTTTCAGCACGTACGAGAAAGAATGAACGAAATCGTTTCATCCATTTAAACGCAGCGAAACAGCTCCAGTTCACAGCTGGGTTTAGGCAGTTGGTTGAGTCGCAACAATTCTCTCATAAACCTTTGAATATTGCAAATATTTACAACATTTTCTTATATTTTCAAAATCAGCGCCGCTACTAGCTTTGGCTTGTAGCGGCATAATGCTAAGACAGGGACCTTTTTGGCCCTTAATGTATAATTCTAATACTGTGTGATACTGTTTCGTTTTTTTTAACTATATTCTTGTGTGTTTTTTGTATCTGTATATTATTGGAAAGTGTCGTGTTATCTATCGTGGGTCCAAATAAATATGTTTTCTTTCTTTCTTTATATTTTTCATAAGCTATAAAGATATATCCCAAAAGATCAGTTCTGGTCCATATTATGTACAATCTATTAACCAAGGGTTATAAGATGGGTATAAAGTCCAAAGATGCGACTGAAAGGGCGCCACCCCTTGCGACACGCAAAAGTACTTGGGAATGTGCATCGTGGACACCCAAAGTGTTAAATAACCGCTTTGTCCAGCGATTATATTTGATGTTTACCTACACATATCCTATTCTACTAATATTATAAAAGCGAAAGTTCGTGTGAATGTTTGTTACCAAGTTTATCCGTAACTACTAAACCTATTTAGATGAAATTTGGTATGTAGATAGTTAAAGTTCTAGAATAACACATAGGCTAATCTCATTTTAAAAAATTCAACTTTTTAATATCATCTTTCTAATTAATTATTAAAAATAGTGGTAAAGTTTATATGAAAAAATATTATTCCTTGGTTCGATTCACTTAAAACTCGATATAACTAAACAATCATACATGTATTTTTTATTTTTACAAAACTAGGGGGTTTGCAATCAATTTCCACGCAGGCAAAGCCGCGGGGTGCAACTAGTTTTAAATAAATAAATAAATGATTCTATAAAAACTATCACAGTTTGACGAATTCATTACGGATGTTTATGCGACTCGCCTGTACGCTGCCGTGCAGTGCGCGAACCGCACTCACCTGTACGCTGCCGTGCAGTGCGCGAACCGCCCTGAAGAAGTACCTCGTTAAGGGATGAAACGTTGGTGTTCTTCCAACACAAATAAGGTCCGTAAATAACCCGCTTACATCCGTAAATAAATAAATGATATTTATTTTGCATAAAAAATGGCATTACGGTATGGTATGGGTACTAACAGGTATTTAAAAATAATTATTTATTTAATTTTGCCACGGACTGTTAAACTAAAATAATAGAAACAGCATATCAAGCAGATGTTTAAATATAAGCTACATTTTTACTACGTGAGGTCAGGAGTACATGAAAACAACTGGTCGTTCACTTTACTGTCACGCTTTCCTGACAAGCTGAGTCAGGACCTGTTAGACCTACACACTCGCGCTCGTCTGCTTGCTAAGTGGACTACTTAGTACCTATTAATTAACCCAATGTTTGTGTTAGTTTACTACTTACCTAGTTCACATGTGTTTGTCTGTGCTGTTTGTTAGTTTATGCTAGTACTAAGTAGTCTCTTTTTATTTTTATTGTCCTAAAGTTTTTTTTTGTGTGTGTAGTGTTTAATAAATAATTTCTTTCTTTCTTTCTTTCTTTACTGTCCGTTTTATACCTTAACCACTCCTTAGAAAAAATTATATACTGTTTCAGCATGTTTAATAGTAGATAATAAAATCAATTTATCCTACCTACCTTCTCAGCGCTCAAGCGTCCACTTAGTAACGTGCCTCCCGAGGGGGGTTCTGTCATAATCACCAAGCTTGGCAGGCGGATTGGTAACCGCAGTAGAGGTTGTAAAAATAGACAGGAGGAAGCTGCTGCTATTCCTCTGCTAGTTTCTCTTGGTCGACTCTTGCGATATCCATGGGTTGAGTTGCAGCAATTGATTTCCTTACACCACCGCGATCACAACACATATATAACCTACACTAAGGAGGGACCGTAATAAGAGAGCCTGCTCAGTCATAGATCTATGCTTGAGTGACGTTTATTCCATAGAAAAGCGTTCCTCAAGCATAGATCGATGACTGAGCAGGCTTTCATAATACGGGCCTATAGAAGCCCGAAGCTTCGTTTTTATATCCTCCTCAAGTCCTCTTAATAACTCATCCATATATTTAACAATTGTTTTTATTGTTGTGCTACATGATAGTATAAAATAAATCATTCATATTTTCGCAATAATGAAGAGAATAGCAAATGAGCCCAATAAAGTGCAACAAAACGAACTCTAAGTACTTGGATGTGGGTAGAAAGCAGAAAGCTTAGATAGCTTTTAAGGTGCGGGTCAGGTTCCGGGTGGCTCCAATGAGCAGGAAAGCGGAATGATTATTACGATTAGGTAGGTACTATGGTAATTTTATATTGAATGAATGAATGAACACTTTATTGTACCAATTAATTAATAGATAAAAAATCTTAGTTAAATAAAAAAACAGTACCTACAAAGGGCGACCTTATTGCTTAAAGCAATTTCTTACAGGCACCCTTAATTATTCCTCTTGTATAATCAGGAAATCATGTAGTAAGTATTATGTTTTTGACATTTGAACCATTAAAATATTAGCATGCTAAACATAAGTAAAAGTATGAGAACTTTAATTTTAAGGTCGACACTGTACTACAATACTTTCGAAAATAAATAATTTTGATTGTTTTTTCTTTATAACGATGCTTTCATAATGTGTAGGTACTCGTATTTTAGCACCTTAGAATCCACGTAGTGATTATGGAAAAACCTCCCTTGTTTGGGGCAGAAACGTTTAGCCGTGGAAGTACGTGTGTGTTTGCTGAAGGTTTAAAATAACGAACTCCATGATCCAAGAAAACAAGGTTCGGCACTCCGGGAGTGACACATGTGACGTCATTGTCCAGTAGCCACTTATTTCAAAATAATTATCATGGAAGTTGGGAAACAACTAGTTTATTAAAAAAAAAATCATAATAATTTCAATCGTCAGTTTAGTTTATTAGGTAGATTAGACAAAACAGTTTTAGATATTCACCAGTTAATGTGATAAATCATTGGTTAGTAAACAACCGCATAGTTTTTTCAAATTCGTACAGGTTATTTACGGAGCTCGGGGAGTTACGATCTTACGCTACTGGTAACACCAGAAAACAGATTCGTCTTCTCATTCGCCGATGGCGTCGACGACGTAGCCTTGTGTCACCCACGTGGCCGTGATGTCTCGGAATTCGGAATGCCATACCTGGCGAAGTATATTATTATACTACAACTAATTCTGTAAAGTAGTTTTTCTCGGTATCCGGTAGAGGCGCTGCAAGGTGCTAAATGTATGAGAGGAAACGAAAACTCTTAGAGCTTTCATAAACTATGCAAAACTCGTCCTAAGGCCTATGTTACTAGTTGTTATTTGTATCAATTGACGGAAGGGGTTTTGAGCCAAGCTGCAGCTTCGCTACATGCCTCAATGCAGTTCCTACCTAACTCACAAAAATCCATGAAAACTTCACACGGGTTACCGCTACGCAGAACGGTAGCGAACGCGCATAGGTACGTACCTATGCGGATCAGGAATCCCCCTGCCAAGCGTGGCGATTAAGGGGAGAACCTAATGGGTTCTATTGTCAATTGTCAAACTAGGCCTAGATCTCAGTACTCACGCGATCACTGTGGTAAAAACTCGATTAACAGAAATTTCATCATTTTCGCTTTGGTTCGCTTTGGTGGAATGTGAAAAAAGAATTGAGAAAAAAAATACGACGAAAAAGATCATGAAAGTGCACTGTTTCGCACATAATTTGGTTGAGATCTCAGGAACCCTGCGGTCTATGGAATTGACTTATTTTTTGATTCATAGCTTATTACTAATTATTTGGTTTCTTGAACCGGTTTCTTCATAAGTTGTGTAGTTCTTGTATATAGGCAAAAACTTGACTTTACGCTTATGCCGCGCCGCGCGCCGCTCTGGGTAGCGAAAAATGCGGAAAGCACAGGCTCATAATAATTGAGTTAAATATATTATATTTATTTACTATAAAACAAACCTTTAAAAAATTAAGTCGCTGAATTAAATAATATTAGGTAAGTAAATTACCTAGACATGCAAAACAATATAAAGTCTATTTTAGTTGTAAGATATTCTCGTAAAATAAAGCTTCAATCTACACGAGTAGGTAAAGATCGTTCGGACGCCGATAAAAAGCTTGACCTTTTCAAAGTGTCGCGTTTAATCGAGTAGGCTTTAGTCTATGGTTGTTTATTTTTTATTTTCTATTAGTTTGTTTTGATATTTTAAGTCTGCATAGTCTAATACTGGGCCGACAAGAAACAGGGTATTTAAAAATTGACGTTTGTACCTACATACATATCTATGTTAATAATGTCTTCCTAGCCGAATCTAAGGCTACGGCCCCAGTAATAAAAGTCAAAAAGTCAAAGTCAAAAACTCTTTATTTCCATAAATACAATATAATGTACACATAAAAAAAAGGTCAAATTCTCAATAATTAAACACTGACACGGAAATAAAGTGATATTTTTGATTACAGTCACTTCGGTATGTAGACTAAAGTAAAGAAGCGACGAAGAAACCTTTAGCCTTTTAGTTAGTTGTTATTTACAACGAGACAACTGCCTAGTCTTAAGGAGACTAGCCAGGTGCGTAGGCTAGTCTTAAGGGGACTAGCCAGGTGCGTAGGACATTCATTGGACATTATTATAGTGCCCAAGTGTGTGAGGAAACATAGGTGCACTCTCTATTCCCTCACTCTCATAATCCGATGGAACGGCAGCCCGACTCGACCGGGGCGAGGTGAGGCGCACATATTATGTATCTGTAAGAGACGACGCAGGAGGTCGCGGGGTCGATTCCTGCCTTGGGACAAATGTCTGTAAGATCTGCAAATATTTGTTCCGGGTGTTTTAGGTACCTATTTTCTAAGAATAATATAATATATCTATCTATGTAATGTATTGTATTATGTATATCAGTCATCTAGTACCCATAACACAAGCTCTGCTTAGCTTGGGGCTAGATGATGATGATGATGATGATGATGATAATGTTGTGGGTAGCCCACACGGTGCGAATACGGTCCTCCGTTTTTAATTGATTTTAAATCTAAAAATGGCACAAAAGTCGCTAGAAACTGTAGTACGTGACTTACAAAAGCTGATTGGACTACTGAATATGAAGATTGACGCGTTGGAAAGTAAAATCGAAGACCAAAGCAAGATAATTGCTATCCAAGAGCAAACCACGGCCGCACTCAAACTGGCAGTTGAGGGTAAGCTCATTCCAATTTCTTCAAAAGACACGGAAGCACCAGCACCTGAGGTGAAGGGTCACTCTGTACCATCACGACCGATACGCCAAGCGAGAATTAATGCGGCCCAGAAAAAGTAAGCATATCTAACGCTGCAAAAAAACCGGCAATTGCATCGCGACGTGCATCAGTAAGCGAAGCGCCGAAAACATCCGATAAGGTCCGAGCGGACCCATCAACTGCGCACGCGATGTCTGCGTCATCGATACCACCGCGATGTGGCAGCGGAGAGAGACGGGACAGTGGAGCGGCCAAGAATGAAACAGTAAAACTTCGCATGAGTGTTGCAGGTAATGAACATACTGACGATGAATGGAATATTGTCCGTTCCAAGAAAAAAATACGCCGTCCCATAACAGTAGGTGTCGGAAAAGAAAATGACGAACTTCAAGCTGTAGAAAGATTGAAGTATATTCAGGCGTGGTCTTTCAGGCCGGACACGACTGCTGAAAAAGTTACTAGCTTTCTGAATAACATAACTAACTCAAATGATTATACCGTGGAGAAAAGAACAATTAAAACAACAAGACATGCATCATTCCTAATTGGCATACCGGAAAATATTTTTAATGAAGTAACAACACCCACTGCGCGAGTGGGGGAAAGAGCACAGCGAGGCCGGACAGCGGGCTGGCGCAGCCGCTGCCGTCGCCGTTGCCGGAGCAAGCGCGCGATGACTCACTCTTGAATGGAATGCTCGGTAGACGCACGTGCCGTCGCCACCGCTCCGTCATCCATGCGAATTTATCCGAGAAAAGAAGAACTTGAAGAACAAAACTAGGCAACTGGAGGTTTTGCTACAGAATGATTTAAAGTGCGATGTGTTGTGTATAACTGAGCATTGGTTAAAAGATTATGAATTAGAATGCATTAATGTGAATAACTACTCCCTGGCATCTTTTTATTGTAGAAAGTCTATAGCGCACGGTGGATCTTTCATTTACGTCCGTTGTGGAGTTAGCTATAAAGAGGTAGACTTAAGTTGTTTTTGTGATCAACAAATAACTGAGATTTCAGCTATAGAACTAGTAGACTTTAATACTATAATAGTATGCATTTATAGATCGAATTTGACGAGTACATCCTATTTTTACTTAATGTTAGAAAAAATATTGGATAAACTGAATGAAACTGATAAGGATTGCGTCGTTGTTGGTGATATGAACATAGATTGGATTTGTCCATTAAATGCTGATCTAAAAAAACTGACAGATGTAATTACTACACGACATTTTTGTAACATTGTAAATTTTCCTACACGAGTTACATTAACAACAAGCACATGTTTGGATCACGTGTACGTGAACGGCGAGTGTGCTCGGTCGGGCACCGTATCCGCAACCGCGGTGCGCACACTGCTTAGTGACCACTATGCCGTGCGCGTTGTGCTGCGGTGCGCGCCGCGCGATAAGAGAGAAGACGTTAACAACTATCGTCCGGTCTCCATAATCCCGGGAGTTGCTAAAATCTTGGAAAATGGTCTCAGTACGCGGCTCACAGAGCACCTGTCTAACACCGGAGCCTTGTCCGACAGGCAGTACGCCTACCGGGCCGGCAGGTCGACGACGGATGTCGCAAGAGCAGTTGTGCGCCGCGTGTTAGAAGCTCGTGAGCGCAGTTTGCAGGTGGCTGTCGTGTTCTGCGACTTGTCGAAAGCCTTCGACGTCGCAGATCATGACGTCATCGCAGCGAAACTAGAACACTACGGGATAAGCGGCCCCCAACTGCAGGTATTGAAATCATTCATCACCTCGAGATCGCAGACGGTGACAGGGAAAGGTGGGGAAAGGTATCAGGTCACATCCGATGTCAACAAATATAGGTGTTCCACAGGGGTCGTCGTTGTCTAACATAATATTTTCCCTTCTGTTAAACGATTTGCCGAGCTGTATACTGGACGCACACATTTATATGTATGCCGATGATGTGGCAGCTGTCGTAGAGGCAACAACAAAGAACGAACTAGAGGTAAATTTGAACGCTGTGGCAGGTGATTTACAAAGATGGTTCTGTCAGAACGGTCTTATTCTTAATGCAAAAAAGACAAACTATATGCACTTTCACCTGGCAGGGCATTCAACGATACCAATGGTGATAGATAAGGCTTGGGACAGAAACTGTTGGACAAGTCGACAACACTTCCTTTTTAGGATTTGTTATAGACAAGTGTCTGACATGGGAATATCATATTGATAGTCTATGTTAGAAGATTGGCAAGGCTTGCTTTGCTCTGTGGCGCCTCTCGTCAACATTGAATGCAGATATGGTGAGGAACCTTTACTTTGCGACGGTGCACTCACTACTGCAATATGGAGTGGAATTTTGGGGTTGTGCAGCTGACTGGGAGCGCGCTTTCAGACTACAGAAGAGAGCTGTGCGAGCGATAGTAAGGGTGTCGCAAGACACATCAGCCCGACCGCTGTTTGAAGCTCTTGGAATCATGACTGTCCCTGCCATGGTTCTCTTACTGGCCGCTCTATACGCAAGAAGCCACCTGGAAGAGTACGAGGAGCGTGGGGATGGTCATAACTATGCACTGAGACATTCGAAGAGGCTGAAGGCGCTTCCCAGGCGGCTGGAGCGGACTTCTAAGCTTGTGCACGTCATGGGGCCAAAAGTGTACAACCGTCTACCGTACGATGTCACTGACGCGGTATCGACGCAATCCTATAAGTTTAGACTTATGAAAAAAAAAGGTTAAATGAACAATGTTTTTATACGTTAGATGAATTTTTGGCACGTAAATGTACGTAAATTTATATAGTTTGTTGGACTGATTTTATTTTCTTTCAATTACGAGTATGTTCATTTGATACATTTTTATTTTCCATTTTAAATTGACAATAAATTTTATTGTATTTGGTTTTAAGTGATTTTTATCTTGTATATTTTTGATTATTTTACCTTATTTATTTATAAAATTGTATTTTCCGTGGAAAATATTAATTATTATTATAATTTTTGACATGTAACCCAATTATTGTTACGAATAAAGAACTTGAACTTGAACTTGAACTTGATGATGCTGTGTGGATTATTCTTATGTCTGTGTTGTGTGTGTGTCTGTTTGTGGCATGGCAACGTACCTAGCTTTATGTGGTTATTATTTGTATCAAAGGTAACTCAAAAGAGTATTCTAAGGTCCAAATAATTATGAAAGCTTGCTCAGTCATCGATCTCAACTTGAGTGACGATTTATATGGCAAAAGCGTTACTTCACGCAAGCTTTCATAATACGGGCAAGCATTAATAAATATTAGATTTGAAAAAAAAAACCGCCAAGTGCGAGTTGACTCGCACACGAAGGGTTCCGTACCGTAAAAATCAGGCAATTTTTTCAAAGATATTAGGTTATAGCGGCAAGAGAAATACACATTCTCTAAAAAAATCATTTGTCTACCTCTTATTTCATTTGATAGAGCCCTGTGCCATGTGATTCATCATCAACATGGGTTCATGTGATAGAGCCCTGTGACAGGCAGACGGACAGACGGACAGATTTATTACTAAGCCTCCGCTGAAAACGGAACCCTATTGGGTTCAATTTTCACCCTTCGGGTACGGAACCCTTATAAACAGCCTTTTATGTTATGTTGGTTCAAAGTAAAATTTGCTAGTTTTCCATCGCCGCCGCAAAGATTTCAAAAGATTTAGTTGAATAATTTGGTGACAGCCCCAAACATTTCCAACAGAAAAATAAATAAACGGCAAAAATACTTGTTTTTGGGTACTTATTGCAAAGAGCAAAATAAATTGACTATGTGTCCAAAACAAAATCAACTTTTCCCAAATCCTAACAACAAGGTATAGGCCTCAGAACAGAATAATAAAATACAGCAAAGCAAATTTTCCTATGTATCTAGTTATATATTTTGCAACAATCACCGGAATCAAATGTTGAAAACTGGAACAAACTACAAAATTAACTACAAACTATCTAACAAAATTAAACTAAGCCGCAAATAACGAATATTGGGTAAGGTATACACAAAACCCGCAATTACCTACGGAATAAACTAACCTCATACATTCCCTAAACAATGTTCACAATGAAATACTAGCTCTATCAACCCATTTCAAGATTGACTATCGCTCAAATTCGTTTTCCCGACGCAAAACGTTACAAAGATTACAAAATGAGCCATAAACAGCTAGTTATAAGTATCAGAGTTGTTTGATACAGGTTTATCCTAGAAGAGCCTACTTGATTTTCAGCAGAGCGGACCCTACTGAAATGCGTTCAGTCTGAAAACAGGAGCGGGCGCGACCGCACGTCTATACGACCATATTTCGCTCTCGAAACTTTACGAAAATAAATAGAAAATCGAGTCATCGGGTATCCATTAGTTATTAAAAATTCTATGCTTTATCATTCGAAAAAAATATAAATTGCTTAGAGGATTTAATTTGGTTCGAACTTTATATTCCAACTTACGAATTCTGCTTTGTATTTATTTTTCAAAATTAAATGCAAATAGAGATCTGTATCATACTTAGTTTATATAAAAGTTGAAGTGCATATTTTTCCTATAGGGACTTTTAAATTAAATGAAAAAGTGTAGGTATTACTTTTCATAAGTCAAAATAGGTGGTACGGAGTTCTCTCAGGATGAAACTTGGTACCCGCAACGCCTTTGTGCTGGCAGCAACGTGAATTGGACGTTATGCTTTTATCATTTAAGCCGAATTTTAGCTGTCCTGATGCCGTATTATGATGAAATGGTGAGTTTTTTTCTCCTAATCACTGACATTTAGCTATTTTTTCCCTTTATTATATATGTATACTGTATCAATGTAATTAACTGAATGCATAAATAATTTATTCTTTTAAGTGTCCAAAACAGCTAAAAAAATCCTTAATTATATAAATGATAAAAAGCGATTTTGCCCAGAAAACCTTTATAAACATAAAAATAATAATTATAATTTATTCTGTGGTTTAATTTGGCATGCAGTATGCCTCCGTTTTAATTAAGAACAAAAATATTTTTGTATATATAAATAGCGATTCATTCTAAATAAAGGGACCGGTCTCAATAGTAAACCAAGATCCTGGAAATCAAAAATAAAATAAATATAATACAATAATGACTACCTATACAATATAAGATGAATAATCAGATAACACTGAACTGGATAATCCATTTAGTAGAATTTCTGAGAGATAAGTTCTTACTGGAATTTTATTTTATCTTTGAGAACTATTTCGTCGAGGTTCTTAGGATTTAGTTTATGCATAATCATAGCTGCCTGGCTGGTGGCTGTCGCGGCGTTAAAATCGACCAGTTCAACTCAACCCGTGGATGTGGTAAAGGCGACTAAGGAAACCTACCACAGGAAAGGCAACAGCTTCCATGCCAGCTTCCATCAGCTTACATCTCTCTGAGATCACCAATCCGTAGTGCGTTCGCAGGCAGGATTAAAGATATTTGAATGAGAAAATGACTTCCTCTGTATTCGAAATCCATTTTATTTTAAGCCATTATTTCCTCTGTCCGGAATCCGACAAGCTTTCATTTTAAAACGTTCAATGAAAAGAAAATAAAAGAACCCTTTAAATTGGTCCGTGATACAAAGCTCGAACAATACGTTTTCGGGTTAACATTTTCTGGTGTTTCCTGCAATACTTCGCTGTAATAATGCTGGCGATTAGGGTTGCCGGAAAAACGAAAATCTGGGGAAAATGACTTTTCCGAGTATTAGTTTAACAGCTTTTCCGGATGTGAAAGGATGCGAATGAAGGTTTTATTTTTGCTTGACTGTCGATCGTTTTGGTTTTGTCTCGATCGATGGATAAATCACACAGAATTTCTAGTTCCAAGGTTAACAAAGATGTGTCGCTAATCTTTGCTACCTAGCAAATCTTTGTTAACTTTGACGACCTTTGACGAACTTTTTTTTTGGAGGACGCAGCGGGTGAAGGTGGCCTGCGACGCAGAAGATTGTGGGTTCGTTTCCCACCGCGGGACATATGTTTGTATGATCTGCACTCTGTAGGTATTTGATTCGGGTCTGGATAAGTCTTTTGTATATTTGTCATCTGGTATAATACTTATCCATTACGCATGCTTTGCTTGGGGCCAAAATAAATGATGCTATGCAAAACTATCTAAAAATACTAAAAATAAAAGTTCTGATTTTAAATATTTGACTTGTATAAATATTATAGTACCTTTCCGGAAATAAAATTGGTAAATAATTTTGTAAGTAATTTTGATTTTGTTCGTTATTATTTTTTGCGATCAGGCAACCCTGTACGTAATCAAGAATATCCGTGCTACTTTCTCGTAACCCGGCCATTTCACATCGCAGTTCTTTTTCAGTTTTTCCTTACGCTTCAACTGAGATATTAAAATGAGAAAACGCTGGTTTCAAATAAAATGGAGATAAAAATCTGTTAGCTTCTTTATAGTACTTAGAGCGTAAAAAATTGAATGGCTAGGTGAGATACCTAGTTGCTTTTTTTTGTCTTGCTCAGAGGGGGGAACCTATTATAGACAAATATGTTCTCTACATTTATTTTGAATACCACACTTCTGCCCACACGATAAAAAATTTTGCTGACCGAAGTAATACTAATCCACTTTGTGCATACTTACCTCAAGAAACAATACCTCTAGAAGCGTTGGTCTTCTTTCTTTATAATTCGAAAGTATAATTAAACGGTTGATAACAGAAACTGTAGGCCAAGCACGGGAAATGTTCTCTTGGGTAGAACAATAACGACATCGCATCGTCATACATTGCGTACGTTATTGAAGTTGAAGGAATTAATTTCAAATAATTTACGCATTCGATGACAAAGTGACATATGTACATAATTTTTCTCTATTCTACCCTAGTCAACAATCCCCGTGCTTGCCCTACTGGTTATTAGTGAACTAGCTAGTCTGCCCACGGTTTCGTACCGCCAGCGCCCCACGCTCCCTCTCTATGTCACAATTATCACGTCATTATATTATAGGTCTCCTAATATACTTTTCTCTACGGCTCTACCAAATCCTTTGCTGCTCTTGCGCACAATTTCATTCAATAGAGTGGTTCACAATTGGAGCCTGCTCCAGAAGACGTTATATCAGCCACGTAGAAGCCTTTAAAAATAAACTCTAATAAATTAAATAATGTCCAAAAAAAATCTACTTTGACGGGACTTGAACCCGCAACCTTCCCTCAGTACGGGAATGCGCTACGAAGTCATGTGACCGACTGAGTGTGAGGGCTTCACGCACAATAATAACAAAAAAAAACAAAGAATAAAGTGGATAACTAGTATGTTGCGAGACAATTATAAACTGTGTAATATCCCGGATAAAACATTATTGTTAAAGACGACCGATGTGGCGCCGCGGGCGAAGTTCCGCCTGCGACACAGGGGGTTGCGGGTTCGATTCCCACCTTGGGACAAAAGTATGTACGATCTGCAAATATTTGTTCCGGGTGTTCTGGATATTTTCTATTTATAATAAATATATATCTATCTATGTAATGTTTTGTGTATTAAGTACAATACATTACATAGATAGATATGTACTTATTATAATTAAATAGAAATCAGTCAGTCATCAGACATCAGTCATCTAGTACCCATAACACAAGCTCCGCTTAGCTTGGGGCTAGATGATGCTGTGTGGATAGTCCAGCATAATTATTTATTTATTCATAAAGAACTTTAATGAAAATTTCGGTACAAAAATATAAAAAATAACTATGGAATTTTAGTTTTCCCATAAATAGAGGTCATGACTCCTTTCACGAATTTTCTCTAACTAATATGGTTTCGGATTTGGTCATCCACTCCCATCTCAAACAAGATCCGTCAGTGTGACTCGCGCGCCGAGGGTTTCGAACGTTTGTCAAGTAATACCAATATGTACTATAGGTACCGGTTAGAGACTGTGCTATTTAATGAATAAAAATAAAAAATAAAAATTGAAGGTACTTTTCAGATGGATCGGTTTGCAAATTTCGGCGTATAGAGGGTACCTAACAATAAAATTTTCGACATTTTCAGTAATTTAAAAAATAATATAACCTACAGAAATATCAAAAACTGTTTTGAGATGTGCATACTGATACCTTTTATTTGATATCCCACTCGGTGAGGTTAGGGGTATAGACTTTTCTATAAGATTTTTCCTGCTAAATATAGATCCATATTCTACAAACATTTACATTTCTCTGCAAACTTCGGAACTTCGGAGATTCCGAAGTTTGCAAGTTTGAGGGAATGGGTAATTTTACAACGTTTTTCAAAAAATTTCATAAAGTACCTATGAAATTTACAGAAATTTCAAAAACTGTTTTTTGGGACAAATTATATAACAAACCGATACCTTTCATTTGATACCCCATATGACCTAATAGGTCATATGGGGTATCATCTCTTTTAAAATATCGACATCAGAATTTGTACTAAACATTTTGATTTTGATTTTCATTTATTTTTGTTTTTTTGTTTGAATCTGTATGTACAGTATTGTACAGGCGCACGAAATGTATTATTATTACTTTAAATTTCACGTTAATTGCTGCTGTAGTTGCTGATATATTAAAGACGGAAAACAGGACAGAAAAAGCGAAACCATAAGGGTTTCGAAACCGATCTCCAATCTTCTAAACCCTAAAAATCTCCCCGTAGACACTTCAGCCACAGGCTGCTCCTCTATTATCAAATAAATTTTTAAATACGGCAATGGCCTTTATTAACAAAGAAAATTACAATCAAATTATAACTAGTATTTACAATTGAAACAATTAAGCTAACTGCAGACTGTTGCAAACAATCTACAGGTAGCTCAACTGATCCATATCAATACCAGTCGGAAGCGTCCCCAAGACGCTGGCTGCATTGCCCCGCTGTATGGCAATGCTGATGCGCTGCGCCAGATATCCGCCAGCTCTCGGGTCACGCGTCGCGTCGACCAGACGCTCAGATAACTTTTTAAAAACCCGGAGAGCCTCGGTACCCCACGGACCTAGGGTAACCGTAACCGTAAACTGTTTTATTATTACCATTATCCCGATTATTTGTATTCTCGATTAAATGGCCTGAAATTGTATGTACTTACCCAACAAACATTCTAAGCCTTGACCCTTTCACAGTAAGGCTGAGTTCAACTTCATGTAATCGATGTTTAGGCAGTGTTTTGCTAATCTGATAATGTTTTGGATTGCCCAACATTTGTTTATCAACTTGCCTTGGCACAATCCAAATGGATCTAACCTAATTTGGTGCATAAATCGATGGATTTGGGTCGTGTTAGTTTGGACAACTTTCAGAAAATATATTTCTGAGCCTTGCCTACGTTTACATTATTTATGCATCCCTGCATATCTCCTGCCTAGCTAGTCCACGGCCTGCCCTAATGAGCGCCATAACAGCCATCAGTCTTCAGCTTGCCGCATTCAGTATTGGCCGGAGGGCGTCCTGCACTACGTATGCCTAGCCTATCGTACTTACCTATAATTATTATGAAGGTGAAAGTTTATAAAGACTTGAAAATGTGTGATTGACGCAAGACAACGCCAAAACTATAGAGTTGACACGATTAGAGTCTGCTCGTACCGAGTGTGGATTCGGATACCTACTCGGACGCAACTCGTATTATAACAGCCCCTAATCCAAGCGCCACAAGAGTCCACTCGGTCCGAGCAGACTCTGATCGTGTCAACACGGCTTTAGATGATTCTTATATTGTAGCAGGCTCTTCCTGCTCAATTTCTCCAAAAAAAATTTTGATGACCTAGTCCAATTCTACTACACTCGTATGAAGCTACTCCTTCGAGTCCAATCGGTCCAGGTATTGTCCAAGCAGACTCTAATCGTGTCAACGCGGTTTATGGAAAGTATACCTACGTAATCGTCAATATTCTGCAATTTCTGGTTAATTCTACATAATATATTAGACTTACTCTAGTTGCAAGTAACTCAAGAACATCCAAATACGTAAGTAGAGTATTCTAACTCAATATATTTTTACGACAATGCTTTGAATTCGGCTGTAGGCTGTAGGGTTTGTTATGATACGCTTTTTATATCAGACATGAGGAAGAAGTAATTGAATATACGTGGCCTCTCGCGTATTTTATATAATATGGAATGAATATTTGCATGTGGGCTTGAATAAAAAACAGGCGCTTGTAATGTAATGTGCAAACAATACCATTGAGACGACAACAGTTGGGGTCGACGCGTTCTTAAACGGAGACTGCGTCTCGGCAAACGTAGTGTAGGTTGAGTGTAGGATGCCATGGGGCCAGCTGGTAAATTCAGATGTGTTTATGAGGTCGAATAAATAAACAATAGTCAATGAATTAATAAGCGACGAAAATAGTGTCTTAAAAAATAGTCGTCGTGTCATCGTTTCATAAAATGCAAACTTCATATATGAATTAAGTTGATCACGCAGCATTGAACGAAGCACTTACCTTAAAAATGATTGAAGTGAACAAAAGCATCAAAATAACTTGTATAATTTCTACTATTACCTATGTAATTTTAAATTTCTGACGTGTCCACGAGTCCTGCAAGGCCTAAAGGAAATATATAATAATATAATATATAATATCTATGAGATTTTGATGGTTCTGCCTGTTAGTGTTTAGTGTTTTTAGTGTTTCCTGGGTATGTTTATAATAATACCTCGCTGTATGGACTGTGTATGTAAATTAAGTGCTATGCCTTATATAAATTTGATTTATGAGCACGTAAGAAGCAAAAGATTCGAGAGAGATTATCAATATTCTAGAATGCCATGCCTCTGTGTGGGTATTCTGGTAAAATATTATACATAATTAATACTGGCATTCTGGGTACCCTGCAGTGGCATGTGTATTTTGGTTTGTTTGATATTTGCCTCATTTTGAATAATAATAATACCAAAGTTTTTGTTAAATAGTTCGTAAGTCCTCGCACTCGGGGTAATTCCTAAAAAATCCAATTTTATTCTCAAATTTTTTCGACTTCGACCTGACTTGAACCCGCATCCCTCCCTCAGTACGCGAATGCGCTTACCAATTGCGCCACGAGGTCAAGTGACGTAGGAGAAAATCTTTAGGAATTCCTTTGGACTCTACAGCGGAAACGTTTTTGGGATATAATATAATTATCTATATTATTTCTTCAAACATGAGTGAAAATCTATTCCATACTAGCATGGATTGTTTGACTCTGGTGGTGTTTAGATTGTCTTGCGTTCCCGTAGGCCCCGTAGGCCTAGAGCTAGAGCTTGCCATTCTTTCCTGTGATGGGTTATTCTCCTTCATGTAACCCCGGCTAGTTTTTGGACATCCAAAATCAAATCTTATAATGGTAGGACAATATTGTTCTCACATTATAAGACATTTTCTTCGAAGACAATGTCATTTAAAATAGTTGAGAATAATTAATTTGGACTTAGATTTTTTTTATTATTAGAGTGTGTAAGCCCTTGGAGTAATTTATAAGGAACCAAATAATATCCCAAAAATTTTTCTATTTCGACAGGCGACTTGGAACATTCTGAGGGAAGGATGCGGGTTCAAGTCCCGTCAAAGTCAAAAAGTTTTTGGGATATTACTTTATTTCTTATAATTTGTAATGTCTAATTTCACCGTTGCAACAAATAAAGTATAGAAAACATCTTTGTTTTCTAAACTTAAACTAAGCAAGGGATCTTCCCTTGCTTAGTTTACCTATATTATTTGCTTCACCCTAACAGAATTTGGGATTTTATAAATTATGGTCGTAATCTAGGAATAGTTATGGAAGACTATTTCAAAGCCGATCTTCAAATGCCATGCTACATGGATAGGTGTCACGTGGCTAATATTTAGTCATTTATTTAATTATTCATTAGAACGGCGAAATCACCAATCACACTAATTAATTATAAATGCATACTAACAAATTAAACTTATAAAACTAACATAAAATTGAATTACAAATTTTAATTATATTAAACTAATCTAATGCTGTACCTATTACATTAATCTAGAAACCAGGCTTTTTAATGTTTTATAGTTAGCCTATAGGGACTATATGGAGTCTTAAACATCTTAAAGATTATTTGTCGGGTATTTATCGCGTACCTTTTGTTTTATTTTCCCCTACGTTTCCATCGCGTTGCAGCGATCGTGGTCACGTTTCCATCGCGTTGCAGCGAGCGTGCAACGCGATGGAAACGTAGGGGAAAATAAAACAAAAGGTACGCTATAAATACCCGACAAATAATCTTTAATATGATAACAGATCGCGAAAGTTTAAAAAGTATTGTCTTAAACATCATCATCATTGTCTCATCTTATTGACGTCCACTGCTGGGTACTAAACAAATTAAATTACATCCTATAATTTTACGACCTAAGCGGGACTTGAACCCGCATCCTGCCATGAGTGCAATACGGGAACGCCTACCTCTTTCGCCACCAGGTCATGGAACCGACTAGTAAATAGTAAGTAGACACATTATTGGGATACAATTTATTTCGTAGAATTTTCCCTGAGTGTGGGTGGGTAAGATATAAAAACAAAAAAATACAATAATAGTATTCGGGGCATTCTGAATGTATAAATCTTGACGCAGGTCACAGCCGCCTCGCTATCACACAGCACAAAAATATGCAGGCTTTACCTCGTTAAGAGCGTTTACGCCTAGTGCGCGATGTGTATGGGACTGACTTGAAATGATTTGCGCGCAGCGTTTTAAAGTAGTTTTAAAATATTTACAGAAAAATAATAACAACAAATTAATTAAAATTTTAAATGTATGATTTTAAAGAAGATGCTCTACTTTATTGGTAAGCTATTGTTATATTAAATTAAATAAGGTATATCGGTGAAAAAATCATTTAAAATTCGTAATAATTCACTTTTTTTTTTAATTTTAATTTCTTGTCGTAAGATACCAAAATCAAACATCTTTTTAACTAACAATTTTTTCAAGGATCTTATTGATTTATTATTTTTATTTTTCATTAGATATATTAGTATTTTTATAATATTTTGAGCTTCGAAACTAAGGCTGAAAGGGAAATTAAGAAAACCTCTAATTAGTTATCTTGATAGAACGCGTACATACTATATTAATCGAAATATTTTCTTAACTAACTATTTGGACAACAAAATTTACTAAAATTATTATTAATTAAAATATAGTGTAAGATAAGTGGCTCATGTTTTTAACGGGTTTAAAAAGTACTGTTTTTAAGCTAAACTGCGCATGAAAGGCGTAAACGCGCTTAAATTTTGATGCAATTTATATTGACGGCACCAGATGACAGACACCTTGCCGGCCACTCGTTTGAAGCACGTGGGAAGCTATTTTGTCACTGTAAAATGTATTTTTGGAAGATATTTGAATGCACATTTTTGTGCTGTGCGGTAACGCTGATAGATTAATAATCCATCTGGTACCCCTTGCAAAAGCTTTTCTTTTTATGAAGTGTAAATACGTATTTTTATTAATTTCTTTGTACAGGCTTAAGAAATTAAACCACAATCCAAATCAAAATGTTCAAAATCGTCAAAAAACAAATCAATGCTACATCCTGCTAAAATAAAACCAAGTGTAAAGATATCAAACGGATCTCCCCGAAGGAGTTTGATTTTTAGCTCGCATCATAATGAGTTTCAGCTGGCCGGGCTCTGTCTAAATATTTAGATTTTACTAAAAATCTGGTATAAATTATGTAAATAACGTGCCACAAGGTGTTAGTAAATGGACTAATTGACTGTGGTAATTATAGGCTCGATAGGTTACCTTGACAAAAATATAGCTAACTAGCCGCTGCCCGCGGCTTCGACCGCACTCTACCGACGTAAAAAATAGCTTATGTCCGTTCCCGGGATACTGTCTACCTCCCTGCCAAATTTTGTTGCGATCTCTTTAGCCGTGAAAAGCTAACAGATAGAGTTACTTTCTTATTTATAATATTACTAGCTGCTGCCTACGGCTTCACACGCTTTTTTCCAGTATAACAATTTAGCCTAAGTCCGTTCCCGGGATACCGTCAACCTCCCTGCCAAATTTTATTACGATCCGTTTAGCCGTGAAAAGGTAACAAACAATCAGACATACAGACAGAGAGATAATTTCGAATTAATAATAGTATTTCCAATGGTATGAACACTTTTTTTTTCTATCCTCATTATTTCAGTGTTCCCTTATTGGTACGGCGACCATTAACGGGTTAAGTATGTATTTTAAAGAAGCGCTACATTTTACGGAAATCGATTTTGTTTTAAACACTGGAAAAATACCCCATGCCAAATGACAACTTCTAATTTTAATTACATAACTGAGATCTGCACTGACATCTCGCATGGGAGTCAAATATCGATTATCAAAGGGCTTTATTTCCTTTAGACCTTACAGGACTCTTGGACACGTCACAAAATTCAAAGTACAACTAGGAAATGAAGTGATCACTTTGAATTTTTGTTAACTTTAATATTTTTAAGGTGAAGTAGAAAACCGAACAAAAAACTTTGAACCTTGAAAGGTTTAAAAAGGCTTAACTTTTTCGAGTTGGACCAAAACTCGTCCCAAGCTTTTTTATCCTCTAGAGATAATCTGTTATTTTGTAGTAAGCCTTTTTACAAGAGTTTATTGTGCATAACAGCTTAGGTCTCTGAGCTAAGCCGTGGACGGACAGACGGACAGACGGACAGACCAACGAACATGGCGAAACTATAAGGGTTCCTTGTTAACTGCGGAACCCTAAAGAGAGTGGTTAGTATGACTGGTGTATCTGTGTGTCTGTTTGTGGCATCTCCCAAACGGATAAATTAATATAGATTTGTTAAAAGACGACTTGATAGATATCCAACAATGACTTACTAAAATAATGGGTTAAAACTTAACATTACTTTAGGTTTTAAGCTGATTAAAAATGAAAAACGGATTTAATTTAGAATTAAGAAATCTTGTAATAATTAAAAGATTTCTTCATCTCTGTATTTAACGTTTTTGACAAGTCATAGCTTGCATGCATCTTAATTATGAATAATATTTTGTATATTTGTGTAGCTATTGACAATAAAATAAATAATCTTTATCATTATCTTAGAGTGTTTATATGATGATGTTATAAAAATATTGAAATATTTGGAAGTTTTTTTATGTGATTAGCAAAAGGCCCTAGTGTATTATACCCACCATTTATATGAAATACCTAGTAATTTAAATTTCCGCAACGTTGTAGAATTCTTTGGCTTCAACCTGAACCTTTCCTAAACTTCATTTTTTGTACCTCCATCAAAAGTAGTCTAGTAAAAGCCTCAGCTATAAACCAGTCGGGCGGTCGGCTGACTATACAAAGCTTACTCGCACTTTACACCCGCCGCCATTTTCCAAGCCAATGTTGACGCTCTGCTAAAAGGTTGTACACCCATATATTAGATAAATAAAAAGAGGTGTTGGGGTGTGTCCGTAAAGTCTGTATTGCCTTTGACACACGCAGTGTGTCATCCGTTTTTTTTTTCAGTATCGTCGCGCACAATGAAAATTATATTTTTGGATAGAGGAAACTTATACAAATAAATAAACAAGACCCGTCTAGTGCAAGTGTGAGGCTGAGCGCATATTGGAGTCACGACAGTTTTGAGACAGACTTTCCTCACATAGACAAGTTTGCCTTAAAACAAAAACGAAACTGTTTTGCCTACGACACGACGCACACCTAAAACGAAACTGTTTTGGCTTTTTTTTAAATTGACATCAGAATATTCCTTACACATTTTATTAAAAAGTACAGGCCTCTTTTCAACCTCGTCAATTAATTTTTCTACGATCAGAATATTCCTCCTTACACATTTTATTAAAAAGTACAGGCCTCTTTTCAACCTCGTCAATTAATTTTTCTACGAGTTCTTCGTCTGTAAACATGATGCGACGTGTTTACTCTCTGTCTAGGTGTCTCAATAGAGACACCTAGACTGTTTTGCCATTGATGTGCGCGCCCGCATACATACAAAAGGGAAGCCGACAATCGTTAGTCAGACATGTCGCCGTGCAGTTCTTGTAGGTATTAGACAATTTTGTCTATGAGACGTTTTGTTTGAAGTTTGCGCGTTTTCATAATTTTTGTAAAGCAATAGTCTGTCTTAAAACTATCGTAACTCAAGTCTGCGCTCAGCCGTACTCGCGCGCCGAGGGTTTCGAAGGTTTGTCAAGTTTATCAATGGTTAGAGAATTTGCTATTTAATGAATACCTAAAAATTGATGGATCGGTTTGCAAACTTCGGAGTAGGTATAGGGTTAAATTTTCGACTTTTTTCAGTATATTTCGAAAATTATGAAACCTACAGAAATTTCAAAAACTGTTTTGAGATGTACGTACAATCCCGATACCTTTCACTTGATACCACACACGGTGAGGTAGCCCTCTCTTTTGATAAATTTTTTTCACCACTTTTGGACAATTTTTCAAAAAGCATTAAACCTATTAGATTTTTTTTTATTTGTATGTACTAAAAATAAAAAATTTCCTATGGTATACGAGTAAGTATCCTCTATCTAAATATATTATAACTTTTATAGTGCGCAGCGATTTTTAACAATATAAACAGTTGAGCAGTTCGATGTTAGGGCCAAAATCTTCAAACCCCATTTCATCTCGTTAAACAAGACAAGTTAATCAAGTCAAGTTAATGAAAGATTCCTTTTTTTGTGGTTGTTATATGTTTTGTGCGTCTTAATAAACAAAAAAATACAAATAACACAAGCGACTAAGCCCCCCTAAAAAATATTGAAATTAAAATAAGTACTTAACCACTTTACTTCATACTTTTATAATTATTTATTTTTTGGCCGAGGAAACCCGTTTACTTATAGACTGGTCTGGGGAGGACCAGAATTATGTGGGTTTCGACATCCTGATAAGGACGTAATACCCACTAAAACCTCTCCGGCGACCCCTCTCTCGCCATTTTCGCCGAACCACGGGAACATTTAAACCTACCGCGGCCATACTTTTATACCTACTTAAGTAATTTGAAATCTTAATTCTTGATTGATTCCTGTAAGCTCTAAGCCGGGTACTGACCTGTGTTACAAGGCGTAATGTAACGTGCTATACAGGGAGCGAAAATAAAGTAACTAAAATAAATTAAGCTAACGTCGCTATAGTCCAATGGAAGTCCTAGAGTTTTTCGACTCCTACGTCACTTGACCTCGTTGTGTAGTTGGTTAGCACGTTCCCGTACTGAGGGAAAGAGGCGGGTTCAAGTCCCGTCGAAGTCGAAAAATTTTTGGGATATTATTTGATTTCATGAAAATAAAGTACTTTGAGTTTTATCATAACCTGTTATAGCAGCACCCAGCTATAACATAACATAACATAAGATTCAGCTTTATGGCTACCTTTTACTGGCAATATGCTCCGTGACATAATATATAACTTCGGACCTGGTCCAGCACTTTGTGAGTGGAACTGCCATAAACTGCAACTACGGCGGCGATATACTGGGCTTTTTACGGTCTATAACAATCGTAGGGCTTACATACAACACAACTTCCTCTGTGTTATTTCTTAGTATATTAGTAGTATATTATAAAGGGTGCCACGAAATACGTGTACTAAGCCGAAAAGGGGTGATTCTGGACCCCGAGGGGATCAAGTTTTGTTCAATATATATTTTTAATTTAGGGACTTATTTTTCTATATATTAATGTTTGTTTTTCGTATATTTCGTGTATTTTCGTGCATGTAGAATCTGTTCCCCAAGTTATATTATACATAATCAAAGGCTAGAATTTATTCAAACCAAATTCATTAAGTTCATAGACTTTAAAGTATTTATGGATCATAATATAAAGAAGCTTGCAAGCGCTACCGCATAGATTCACTCGAACAAAGACGCAAACAGTATGATGTCAAATATGACATCATACTGTTTGCGTCTTTGTTTGAAGTAATAACTTCAAGACATATTGTTTGGACGCTTAGACTGTCCTGAACTATTGATCTATGTACCATTGCAGGTACCTGCCTTCCAAACACGACACACAGCCCTCCTCCATATTCCCCAGGTTAGCACAAACTATGGAATATATATATATATATACTATATATATTCTATATCAAAGAATTCTCTTGTCATGATATTTTCCATCTGTCTAAAAAATCCCTGAAATGGGAAATCAAAAAACTACATCGCAATCTGTACCCCCCCCCCCTTTTCCTCCCCTATTATTACACACACGCGCACAGTACTCTCACTTGCCTAAACTCTTAAGAGATTAGTGCCTTGGTGGAGTAGACACGCACATACACAAACACATACATTGCAGTGAGTATCTTTGTAGCCTATTGGATTGAAATTTTATTAATTGTAAGTATGTAGCACTTTATCTAACCTAAACCTAATTATTTACCTAATAGGTGTCAATCTTTTTGGCTTAATTTTAACAATAATATGTATTAATTACCATTTATATTGATAAGCTACGCTGTTGATTTACCAATAAACAAAATATAAATAAATATTCTTACTTTATTATAATTGCTTTGAAATTTCAGAAGAATTACATAAGTTTATAATTTCAAGACAATACACTGGTTTTGCTGGAACACAAGCATAAAAACATTTGTGAAATGTTTTGTAATGTTAAATAATGCAAGAGTGCGTAAACACGAACAGGAAGCTAAGAAGCCCGCCCTTAGGCCAATTTCACATTATACGCAACCTCAGAGGAAATAATATTAACATTTAAAATTTTTTTTATTAAATACAGTGCTTGGGAAGACAAATCTCAAAATCGACCCAAAATCGACGGGGTTACGTCGTTTCGTTTAAGAGTTCCTATTGTTCTGTCTCCATTATCAGCTGTATATTTGGCATACATAAGTATGCTAAATATACATAGGCAACTTTGATCCTGGAAAAAAGCAGTTTTACCGTGGGATACATCGCGGGGCGCAACAAGTAAATATGAAAATGTTTTGTTTAGTTTGCTTGCATATGGAGACTGGCTGGAGCCATAGAATCGCTCTTTGATTTAATACCGTAGTCGCCGCACATCACCCGCGACACAACTGCTTCACAGACTTTAGTGGCTTTTGAGGCTTTAGTGTTATTATGAACATTTTATATCCCGTGACACTACCAATAGTGCTTTGGAAGAGTTAGCTTCTCCCGTGACACTACTGATAAGTCAGTTGTATCATAGGAGCAGTAAATTGTTCACCGAGGTCAGCGTGCCCGATTTCTATCGATTTTTTCCATTTAAGGCTGGCCTATGCCCCAACGGCCTTGAGATAACAAAATAAGTATCTGTAGCCGCATAAATAATTTGTTTCATTCGTGGAACGTGCCATTTGTGTAAATTACTTTGACATATTTTTTAGTGAATGAAAAATATTGAAATTCAATAGCGTTTAGAAGATATATCCAAATTTAGAATTAAGCCATAAGGCGTAGCCGAGCGCCATAAAATATACTAGGTAGGAATCGCGCTGTCTCCCGAGTGATACAATACAATACATACATAACTCTTTATTTTACTCCACAAAATTATATAAAAAAACATGGACATTAACATGAAATAGAAAATAACAATAAGCGGCCTTCTCGCTTAGAATCTATTTCTTCCAGGCATCCTTTTTCTCTATCGCCCTATATCCGAAAAGACCGATATCTTATGACGACTCGGACTAAAAACTTTTTGTCGTGTGACCTCTAATGCAAATAACCGTGGCTACAGCCTTAGAATACTTAGCATTCTAAGGCTACAGCCAATATTTCAAGAAATTAACGAAACATAACACGTCTGAAATGGATTTCCAGACACTTTCCTCTCCCGCTAAACGCATGAGAAATTAAATTCCATTGAGTTTTCCGTCCCGCATATTAGTACGCCTGCATTGATGTACATTCTACCTGATGCAGATTCCGTGCAGGTCTAGTATAAATGATATATTTCCGGTAACACTACTCAGGCACAAATCATTTTAAAATTAGCACAACTAAAATTACCAATGAGTGAGCAATACCACGGGCAGAAACTTGTTTACCATACGAGTCGGATCTTATGTAAAGGCAACTAAGGGAATCCTATGGTTTACGCTGTCAAGAAGAACCAAATGCCTGTGTTCCCTACTTTATGTAGAGCTTAGGAAGGCCTTTGCTCCAAAGAAATGTATAATCCCCTGAAAACCGACAACCAGGAGCATTTCAAGTAAGCACCTACACAAAGGATTTCAAAGGGCGAGGACAATGTAAAAATCCCTGTCCCTATAATCATACCATTTTCCTTCCATTTGCCTCCAAGCAACTTTGACTTAAAGCCCTACAAATGGGAAAAAGGATGATTTATAAGCCTTGGTTACTGAAATCTACATAAAATACACATTATTTCAGACTAGGCTGTTGTATTAGGGTCCAAGTGGCGTACAAAACGTATCGAGGGCAGGCATCCTTTGCAGTATGTGAAAAGTGAAAGTCAGGTTGCTTTTTTTGAAGCTGTTTGTTAAATATTGTTCTTATACAGTGTTAAATATAATCTTTGGCTTAGTTTAATTAAGAACGTCCAGTTTAATGAAAATGGGTGTTTATAGAGCTGTAATCTAGACCCTTCTGGAGTTATAAGTGTTACAAATTTTAATATTACAATTATAGCCCTAGTTAAAACGATGGGAATGAGTACTTTTAGACGGGATAGATATGTAGGTAGATAATTTATTCATTAAAACATTCGTTACGTCACTTAGTAAGCGGTGCCATAAAGCCTATGCTAAGGTAAGTATAGACTAGAGCATTTCTCGACTTAGAGGCATGAGGTCGGACATCGGCATACGGCCTAAAAACGTGAGTCCAGTTCGACTAAAATGTAAATAAAATAAATATGAATGATGATAATCAGCCCCACCATTGCATGCCTTCCGAAAAGCTGGGTCATAATTACCCGAAATCATGGAATCGGGAAACAAAAATATTGTTTCCCTATCAAAATTGACGAGTTTAATTTGTTTTATTCTAAATTTATAAACATGCATTATTAATATGATGCTGATTATCTTGTAAACACCATTTGCTAACACTGCTGTAGCTACCAGGATCTTCTTCTGGTTTTAAATGTAACAACCATCACCAGTGAATGATACACTGTTTCCTTTTTAAATAATCTGGCTGACTGAGAGTAGATTTGTTGTCAAGCTGGGAACACAAAACACATTTTCTATTATACTAATGTTTCTCTGTTTTGGTAGTAATATTGACATCGCCAGAACATTTGACTGGAACTCTTTAATTATTTGCAACAACTATTTCTTTGCCTTGGTCGTAAGAAACATACTGCAAACAACTTTCGTTCGCTGTAAGATGCACGCTTGCCCCTGAGTCGATGTATCAAACGTTTTTGTTAAAATTCCCACTCAGGAATACGGCAATGAATGCGTTTGTCTGCGGTTTTACTTTTTTGGCTGTATTTTCTGTATTTGGACACTGGTTTTTTTAATGTCCCGGTGTTCACAACGATAACATTTTATAATTTTCTTCTCGACTGCCATTTTTCCGCCATCTTTTGTTGCGTTTTGTTGTCTTTGGTGCATTTACTTCGCAGCTAATGCAGCGCCACTGGAATCTGGCACGGTGAAATTTGTAACTTTCATATCGATTAGTTTCGATTTTATCGCATCTGTGGTAATGATTATGCCCGAATGCTCGATCGCCATTATCATTGTAGAGAAGTTTTCAAACAATCCCGCTAGCAATATTGATCCAATCCACTCATCTGTTATAGAGAAGCCTGTATTGCCTTTCAGCCGCTGTGCTGTATCAACGACTTCTGTCACATATGAGGTCATCGTATTACAATTTTCTTTTCTTATTGAGATAAGATGGCGCAGTAAACTGATCTTCCTTGTAAAGCCAGAATCGTCGAACATATTTTTAAGTTTTGTCCACAGCTCTCTCGTACTTGTTGTTTCTTTGATATGTACATACAACGATGGATCCACTGTTAGGACCAACTTAGCCCTTGTTTTCATATCTTTTTCAGACTTGAAATCTTCAGGTTTTGTGATCTGCCTGATATAGCGTGTCATGCCCGCCAGCACCAATAGATTTTCAGCCGCGAAGCTCCATTCGTCGTAATTTTCACGACTTTTTAACTTGGGAATAGTTTGGACAAAATTTGCTGACATTTTTACCACGAAATAACATCGATTTATTACTTATTTTCAGGGTTTTTGCCTGTAACCTCTTGTAACCCAGTAAAACCACACGTTTCCAACGAACAAGTAATTTATTCAGTCTTGAATGACATTGACAACTAGTACAACTTTGACACCGACAATATATTTTATTTTGTTACATTGACAGTGACTTATGAACATCGAGCACTTACCCATGGATACGTGCTCGATGCTTAAGAATAACACTTCTGGTAACCTCGAGAACAATTAATCTTCTGACTGTCGTGCCCTGGTGCCCACGTCACGGGCCAAGAACCTAGTGTGGGGCCGTAGCCAATCTTATTAGACATATTAATTATTTAATTAGCTCTCTCCTTTTTGTGTAATATTTAAGTGTTCCTAAATGTAATGTGTTTTTCAGTAAATAAATTATTGTAAAGTATTGTTTACAAAGAGGCGTTTTCTTTAAAATAAATAGTTAAACAAAAATTAATTTATTTACCTAGAAAACTTCATCCAGACTGTAGAAACTGAGAGACTGTGGCGCTTTGCGTGGGTCTGTCAAATTGACATAAACCGTGTATATTTTGACATCTCTTAGATGCGTGAGTTCTAATGCAATAATGTTCTAATGCGAAGTTGTTCTACAAGATCTTGCAGAAAGTGAACTTCTACAAACTTCTAGAAGCGACTTGCAAATAGAAAAGTCGCAGTCAGTGGAAACATTCATTAATTGACTTCTGCAAGAAATTACGGAAATTACTACTGGCAAGTAGTTTCCACTTCGTTTTCGGTAAATATAGGCATTTTTTTATGGCGTTGTCATATGAACAAAAAATTATTCCTAATTATAATATTCTTTGATGTATGTGGTTCTATAGAAGATGTACAGCACGTGTTGATGGAATGTTGCCGGAACGCAAGTGAAAGAACTAAATTGTTTGGTTCCTCCAAGGTGCTCAATGTCGGACATTGCAACGCTATATTGGCGTCGCGTCGCCTCTGTCGGACAAAGCAGCACAGCTGTATGATCTGGCAGAATGTTGTTTTAAATTAAGAAGTTAATTTATAAATTTTTTTTTGTTACTTTATCTGTTATTCACCAAGTTTTTGTCCATCTTGTTATTAAGTAAATTGTTGTATAAGTAGGTATAATTAATATGTAAGTTTGATATCCTAATAGGGCGATGTGGTCGCTTAGCGACAAAGTCCCTTAATATTTCTTTTAAAAAAAAAAAAAAAATATTCTTAAAAGTTGTTTTACTTTTTTACGTCATCAAGTTAACATACTTAAGGGTTAGGCCCTTTCAAATTATGTTATGTAGGTATTTCGTATTAAATCTTCAAAAGCTTTCGTGTAAAAGGCAGTTTTGTTGTCAACGTAGATAATCAGTCAGCAGGTGCAATATCACGTGAGCTCTACGTTGTAAAGCCGTTTTTATTGCGGGATTAACGTGATGTGTCGCCACACATCACGTAGAACCTACGTGATTGAAAAATGTTAAGCTTAATTTCGGTGGGGGTATATAAACATGTGAGTTAAATACATACAGGGTGGCATGGAAAGAGTGTACTAAGAATAAAGGGGGTTATTCTGGATATCGAGGGGTTAACGTTTGTTCTAAATTTTTTTTTATTATGTATATATTTTTTATATTTTTTGAAAAAAATTGAGGTGTCTTCCTTCATATTCGCGTTCTTTAACGTGTACACAACAACACGTAACATTATTATTATTGTTTTAAAATTTAGTACACCCTTTCCGTTGCACCCTGTATATGATCCACTCAAGTTTATTTATGAAAATATATTTCTTAGTTATAAATATAAAAGCCTTCATACTCGTGACTAAACTCACGAAATAACACCATCCCACTAATTAAAAAAAAAATCTCGGAACCAAATATACTAATATTAAAAAAACATAACCCTCCTTCTTGCGCAGTCGTGTAAAAAGAAAAGAAAAGTAAAAAGTATTTATTGTGTGTCACAAAATTACAAGCAAAATTGGTATAAACAAATAAAAATAACGTTACATTGTCTCTCTATCTGTTCTTAGACCACTTTACAAAGTCGAAATCATAAACTACTCATCGGATTTAATGAAATTCGGATAGAAAGTATATTGTACTAGCTCTTGCCCGCGGCTTAGCACGCACTTTCCAAGTAGCTTTTGTCCGTCCCCGGGATACAATTTACCTACCTGCCAAATTTCATTAAGATGGCCGTTTACGCGTGAAAAGGTGACTTACAGACAGACAGAGTTAGATCTTCAGATTTATAACATTAAATAAATAAATAAATAAATAATGCTGGACAATCCACACAGCATCATCTAGCCCCAAAGTAAGCAGAGCTTGTGTAATGGGTACTAGATGACTGATAAACTTAATACAATATATAACATAGATAGATATTTTTTTTTATTAGTATGGAAGTATGGATGATATGGCCTTCCTCGGGAGTTATCTGTTTATGGTATGAAAATTAGTACTAAAGTCTTCTTTTTTAAGAAGTTGTACACTTTTTAGAAATTGTATTTGGATTCTCAATTATCACCTAATTACTCAAATAACAACCCATAAAATAAGTAGTATTGTAGTTTTTTAATAATTTCACTAATGCCTTCAATTCAATATTCACACCCAAATCTATCATAATCTCAGAAAAACCGACGCTTGCCTGCGAGTTAATCCACCATGTGGACATGTTCACCTACAAGAACATCGATGGCTTCAAGCGTAGAGGCCTAAACACTTCTCGACTACTTCTAGACTAGTCTATTTCAGCTTCTTCCATAGTATTACGAGTATATCTTATGGAATACTGCGGTCGGGGAACGTTGCAGATATTAACACCGTATTTGTGCTGCAGAAGAGAGATGTTCGTGCATCTTTATTATGGGTTTCATAGAATCCCTTTCTGGAACCCATAATAAAGACGTGATAAATTCACAGCAATAACCATAATGAATGAAGTCAATATATTTATGAAAACTTGTTGTACACTCATAGAAATATCAATCGATTCCCTTAAATAGCGGCATACATAATTTAAATACTACAAATAAGAATAAACTTGCTGTGCCAACAACTAGGCTATACGTAAGATTAATGTATCTTGGACAGGGCAATGTATGGCTTAATACATAATATCAGATTATCTAGAGAATAAAAAAGTTGGAACTAGTTTTGCTCCAACTCGAAAACTAACAACCTAACAAGGTAAAGGTTTCTTGTTCGCTTCTTTACTTTACCTTAAAAAATATTGACAAAAAATCAAAGTGATCACTTTATTTCATAGTTTTACTTATGTAATCTGAATTTTCTGACGTGTCCAAGAGTCCTGTAAGATCTAGAAAAACATATGTATATATATATAAAGCACCTTGCTATTTAATATTTTATCCCAGTAAAGCGCGATTATAGTCGCGCAAACGCTTGTAGGTATCAGAATAAATTCACAGATATAAACAAATCGATCATAAAAAGCGACAAACATTGATATTTTCAGCTTACTTTACTGGAAAAAAAAATAATTTTGCCTACGCTTCGAAAATACTCGCTTTAATAAAAATGGTAATTTATTTGGCCGAAGGTGTAAATAAATATTTACTGTCAGTTTCTTTAGAGAGATAAGTGACACCAATTTTATTGGTCGCTCTACATTGCTGAAATATATATGTATGCGAAATATATGGCCGCAACTAAATAACTGAAATAAATCTGATAGAAGTGGATCTTTATTGACAGTTTTATTTACAAAGTCAAAGTCAAAGTCAAAAACTCTTTATTTCCATAAATACAATAAATGTATACTTAGAAAAGGTCAAATTCTTAATAATTAAACACTGACACGGAAATAAAGTGATATTTTTGATTTCAGTCGCTTCGGTATGTAGACTAAAGTAAAGAAGCGACGAAGAAACCTTTAGCCTGTTAGTTAGTTGTTATTTTTCGACTTGGAGCAAATTCCAAACCAAAATGCCAAATTTGCGTATGGTGCAAGGAATGAGTTACAAACTTCTCATTCCTTGCAGCATACTCATATCGCCATCGTTGTATCTACCCGCAGTCGAATATTAAACAATAGATGTCATTCTTCACATTCTACCACTCCAGTTATAAGAAAACCTAAGTGTATATATGCACACTATATATACCAATTACCAGTTTCATATATTTTTACGAATATAACTTTGTAACCTATCTTAGGTATCTATTTATAGATCAGTAGAGGTACTTACCTGTAGATTGTTAGCAAAAGTCTGCAGTTAGCTCAATTGTTTCAATTGTAAATACTAGTTCCAATTTATTTCTATTATTTAATTGCAATTTCCTTTATTATATCTATCTTGTTATTTTGTGATTACATAAATATTTTTTTCTTTCATAATTTTAATTGAGTAGACATTTCAAGAGGCGTTTTCTTAACAAAAAAATTGTATCGCCAATACCATAAATTAGATACGTGAAGATATTTTGATTTACGAACATTGTATACAAGGTGCCACGGAAAGGTTCTACTAAGTCGAAAAGGGGTGATTTTGGACATCGAGGGGGACAACGTCTGTTTTACGATTTTTTGTATTTCATTATTATAATTATTTTTTTAATTGAGACGTTTTTCTTCATATTCGTGTTCTTTTACGTGTACACAAAAACACGTAAGGGCTTTTAGAAAAAAAAAAACTATGATCTATTTTAATATTTGTGTTATTTTACGTGTGTTCTTACATTAAAATAATTGTTTTAAAATTTCAAAGAATTCACGTTTTTTTTTTACAATTATTTCATAACAAAACACTCGTTTTGCTGAAAACCCAGGCAAAAAACATTTGTGAAATATTAGGTCCTTACATATGAAATTGGCGTTTTGTATGGGAGGAACAAAAAGTCGAATATTTTTTAATATAATATATTTAATTAATCAAAGTATGAACCATTATTTTCTATGCACTTTTGCCATCTTATAGGTAGTTCATTGATCCCTTTACTAAAAAAACCAGTCGGACGGGAATCAATAAAATCTTTGAAGGCGATTTGGACTGCCCCATCGGAGTTGAATTTTTTCCCTTGCAAGAAGTTATCCAAATTTCGAAAAAAATGGTAATCTGTTGGAGCAAGGTCCGGGGAGTACGGAGGATGTCTTAGACTTTCCAATTGAAGCTCTTCTAATTTAGTAGCCGTCTGTTGCGCAGTGTGTGGTCTAGCGTTGTCGTGAAGCAGCAGTGGCGTGGAGCGATTGACCAGCCTAGGTTGTTTAGCCGCTAGCTTTTCCATCATGGTTTGCAATTGCTGACAATAGACATCAGCCGTAATAGTCTGGCCAGATTTGAGAAAACTGTAATGAACAATACCGGCACTAGTCCACCAAACGCTTACAAGTAACTTTTTTGGGGTTAATTTTCGCTTGGGGCAGGATTTGGCTGGCTGGCCAGGATCCAACCATTGCGCTGAGCGCTTCCGATTATCGTAAAGAACCCATTTTTCATCACAGGTAATGATTCGGTTTAAAATACCTTCATTATTGTGCCGGTTTAGTAATGTAACGCAGCAGTCGACGCGCGTTTGCCGGTTTGCTTCAGTCAATTCGTGAGGTACCCACCTTTCAAGCTTTTTAATCTTCCCAATTTGCTTCAAGTGAATTAAAACAGTTTTATCACTAACATCGCAGCCTGCAGCTAACTCGGACGTGGTTTGCGATGGATCCGCTTCCACAATAGCCTTCAACTCTTCATTATCAACTTGAGTCTCAGGCCGTCCACGGGGCTTGTTCTGCAGGTCAAAATTTCCAGAACGAAATCGTTGGAACCAAAAACGAACTGTGTTTTCTTTTGCAACACGACCGCCATACACATCATTCACCCTTCGAGTTGTTTCCGCAGCACTAGTGCCACGGCGGAACTCGTACTCGTAAATAATGCGATATTTTAAGTTTTCCATTTTGTAAAATGAGTGACGCAAACAGAAAAAAACAGAAGAAAAAAAACAAATGAATGACGATCATCGAAGCACAAATACATGAGTCTATAGCTGTACAAATTTGAATTTGGAATTCCTTACCAAAGAGGAGAAATTTGTGATTAAAGTGGCCAGTACGAAAAACGCCAATTTCATATGTAAGGACCTAATATTTTGTAATGTTAAATAATGTAAATGAACACAAATAGGAAGAACAAAAAAATATTATTTGCAAAAAAGAAAAACGAAACTCAAAAAAAGCCGTACAAGTTGATGATCCCCTCGGGATCCAGAATCACGCCTTTTCGGCTGAGAACACCCTTTCCGTGGTACCCTGTATAAGGTAATAACGTACTGACAAGCGGAGCGCTATGCTGTCATGGTTGTCAAATTAAAATTACCCTGCATAGACCGCGCATAGTATGACATTGACATCCACTCCTCTCCGCGAAAGATTCCTGCCATCAATTGAGTTCTAATGTAATTAAAGGTTTTTATTTTTATGAAAACAACTTATTGGAGTTACGTTTCTATACCAACTACTTACTTGTCTATGGTTGTGACGTGACCCAGAGTGGAGCGACGTGACCAATAAAAATTTGTGGCACGTCATTGTTGGACCGCTGTTGATGGAATTCCAGATCATTTTACTGTTAGTAAATAATTCAAATAGTTCCTTTATTTAAAAAAAATAGGAAATGGTCTGTTACCATCATCGTCAAACTATATTAGTCCACTATTGGACATAGGGCTCCCCTAACGAGCGCCATAGTTATAAAGGGTCGAAAGGGACTACAGTGATACTTATTTATCTAGCTAGATTATAAACACATTTAAGAATGCAATAAATTATTGAGTACTTATTGAAAATTAGATAATATTTCTATGGGTACAACTAGGTGCAAGTTTTGTAAATATATACAAAATACACATAAAACAGATGAGATAGGTATTTTCAGACGTTGCAAACGCAAACAATCTAGAGATAGCTCAACTGATACAACTCAATACCAGTCCAAAGAGTCCCTAAGACGCTGGCTGCATTGCCCCGCGCTGTACGACAATGCTGATGCGCTGCACGAGATGTCAGCGCTCAGGTCACTCGTAGTTTTGACCAGATGCGTAGTAATATTTTTCATCCAATATATTCGAAAAGGACGACTTGGTTTGCCTTTAAGTGCACCCAAAGGTGGCATTTTCTATAAGAAACTTTTAGCGGGCAGGAATGAGAATTGTAATCCTCTTTCTAAGTGCGCCGCAATTATCTTTGCCGCGCATTTTTTGAAGTTGGAACATCATAATGTTCAGCGCCAAAGAAATCGAACCAACCCAAATATTGTTTGAATAAAGACTGGCTGGTACAACCAAACAACGAGATTAACCGTCACATTTTCCTCAAAATGAGCCAGATTCGGACATTATTTCAAACACGCAGACTATAAAATCTACAGCAATCTCTATTCCTAATAAAACTGTAACAATAAATTTTCATAATTGCGTAAATGTCTCATATGTAAATATAAGTTTTTAGTTGTTTTATTATTAGATACTATTTAATTTCAATTTGGTTGTTACTATAATGTTTATTAAATAATAATATTACAATAAAATATGAGGCGCCTTTTATTTTCTCATAGAGGGTGATGAAAAGTAGTGTATCACTCGGGCGCAAAATATATTTTTGGCTCGGGCGACGTACTTTGAATCCCGCGCTACGTTCAGGATTCAAAAAAGCACCCTCGCCGTAACAATATGAATTTGCTCGTTTATTATGATACAATCTACTTTTGAATTTGGAACACTAAATGTTTGAACGCAATTTGCTTCAATAAAGTCCTGGCCGGTAATAAAAAAAGACGACCGCTGAGGCGCAGCGGGCCATCGCCCGCTGCGCCTCAGCGGTCGTCTTTTTCTTTGTCCGCCTGCGACGCAGGTTGCGGGTTCGATTCCCGCCTCGGGACAAATGTTTGTACGATCTGCAGATATCTGTTCAGAGTGTTATAGATGACGATAAAAAATAAAAAATATTTATTTATTTAGTGTATTTGTATTAAGTATATTAGTTATCTAGTACCCATAAATAACACAAGCTCTGCTTAGCTTGGGGTTAGATGATGCTGTGTAGATTGCCCAGCATTATTAATTAGTAGTAATTTGGTTATGTACCTAAATATAAATATTCGTCACTACTAAAAGCATCTCTTATTTATTTTTCTCGCATGATGAGATTTTCTCATAGTTTAGGATGAAAAGCAGAGTGTACCACACGGAACCAAAATTATTTAACCTCGAGCTCGTACTTTGAATCCCTCGCTACGCTTAGGGTTCAAAAACTCGCTCTCGCCTTAAATACATTATTTTGTTCCCTTGTGATGCAATCTACTATTGTAAGCCTGAAGAGCCCCAGTATAGTTCCATTATACTTTTTTTAAAAGTTTGAAGAGCCCACTGCTGAGCAAATGCTCTTTTTCAAAGCCTTTTATTAAACTTACCCTGTTAGTATGTGTGGGACAAATATTGCCACTGAATTTAAGACCAGTTGCCCTCGACCGATTGAGCTGAAATTTGGTGCCGGCTTAGAATTTGCAATACCAACTCCCAACTCGTCCCGCGGGTGTCGTAAGATCCGCCTGCAGAACAATTCTACCACCGTACTGCGATCCCCAACCCGTATGCCCAGCAGCGTGGGGATTATGGGCATTACTCCTGATGAGATCTTATCTGGGGAAAGCCTGCGTCCAGATGTCCTACGTGCACACGCTCTGTCTACCTGTACACAGATGAGCTACTTAGTGCCCCCGTTTACCTTTGTGTTGTTTTAAGTAGATCATACTCGAGTAGTCCTTCTGTGTTATCTACCTATTGTATGATTGATTGTAAATTTAGTTATAGTTATTGTACGTGCCTAACTTTTTTGTGTGCGCCTTGTATTTTCTAATACATTATTTCATTTCATTTTTAGGGTTTCGAAGACCGGAGATCGGTTTCGAAACCCTTATGGCATCGCTTTTTCTGTCCTTTTTTCCGTCTTTAATATCTCAGCAACTACAGCAGCAAATAACGTGACATTTGAAATAATAATACATTTCGTGCGCCTGTACAGATAAAAAAAAATTATAAATTAAAATGTACATTTTCAGTACAAATTGTGATGTCGAAATTTTAAAAGAGACCTACAATGTCAAGTGGGGTATCAAATGAAAGGTATCAGTTTGTACATTACAAAACAGTTATTGAAATGTCTGTAGGTTTCATACTTTTTGAAATATTTTGAGAAAAGACGAAAATTTTACTATTACCCTCTATACCTTCTCCGATGTTTGCAAACCGATACATCTAAAATGTTACCTACATTTATTTTTTTTGTATTCATTAAATAGCAAAGTCTCTAACCAGCACCTAGTACATATATGGTATACTTGACAACCGTTCGAAACCCTCGGCGCGCGAGTCACACTCGTACTCGACGGATCTTGTTTTTATTTAGATGTGGACCAATATAGGCTTTTGAGGTGAGGTGAGGTTGGCATAATTATGTAAGTTCGGTGACAATGGAATATTACAACTCCTAAGGGACTCCTAAACGAAACGACGTAGCTCCGTCGCGTTTGGGTTCGTTGGACTTGCCTTCCCAAGCACTTTGGACCTAGATGATAGAAAAGGTTGTTTAGATGTTAAAAAAGATTTTTTTAAACTGACCTTTGTTTCGTGTAAAAATTTTTAAGCTGAGATTCCTTTAATCTTACACCTACTTTTATTTTTGGCCAATCTAGAACAATCAAACTTATGTACTTGGTGGGATAATTTTTAAGTTTTAAAATTCAATTCGACAATGAAAAAAGGCCGATTTTTTTAATTCAATAAAAAAAATATTAGACGTTAAAGTATAAAATTCCCGATTTGTACTGAAAAATTGAAATTAGTTTTTTTTTTTATTTAACATACATAATTAATCAAAATAATTACCATTATTATCTATACATTGCTGCCATCTAATAGGAAGGTCATTTATGCCTTTGCGATAGAACTCTGGTGATCTAGATTCGACAAACTGTGTGGAAACATTTTCTACTGCCTCCTGGGAAGAAAACTTTTTATCACGTAGAAAATTGTCCAAATCACGAAAAAAATGGTAGTCCGTTGGAGCAAGGTCCGGCGAATACGGAGGGTGACGAATGGTTTCTAATTGCAGTTCCTGTAGAGTTAAAACGGTTTCTCGTGCTGTATGAGGTCTCGCGTTATCATGGAGCAATAATGGTGAAGATCGATTCATGAGTCTGGGCTGTTTCACTGCTATAATTGTTCGGAGTTCGGCACAGTAGACATCTGCCGTTATTGCTTGACCAGATCGGAGAAAGCTATAGTGAATAACACCATGCTGGGACCACCAAACAGTTACCATTACCTTTTTATTGGTAAGCTTTGTTTTAGGACACTGTTGTAAGTATCACACTTTTAAAATTGCAATAACTTTTAAGTACACAAGATATACTTTCGAAATAAAAAGGACTCAAAAAGAGTTTAGTTTTGTATATAAAAAAATATTATTATTTTGTAAATAGAATGGGAGAATATTCCCCAAAATCGGCTCCGAAACCTCATGTTCAGTTTGCTAAACCGGCTCGAAGCTGTAATCAGAGCCCGAGAAGGCAATACCATATATTAAAAATTAAATAACATGTAAAACATACATATAAAATATTAATTGAGTTTTTGGACATTAAGCTAAATATAGGTATTTTATTGTTTTTTAAGTTAAAAGTGTTACTAATGTATAGTGTACCTACAGTGTACTTTAAATAGTACACTACTAGTACAAATTTTACCAGTTTCAAAGAATGCTGATAAAATTAGCTATAAAAAGTTTATATTTTAAACCTCTAACTCTACAGTTTAGAAAAAAACTAAATTTTTATTGTGTGATACTTAGCTTTGCAGGCCAGTGTAATACCTAGATGCGAATAATTTGTAAGACTACCTTCTTTATAACTCTGTTTGGTGAGTTGCGTTTCCAACGTTAACTACAAATTGACAGAATCAAGAATCAATCAAGTATCAAAAACTTCTTTCAAATAATGGTCGAATTCTTAAAATAAAGCACTGACATGGAAAAATAAGGTGAAATTATTGATTTCTGTCACTTTGGTATGTAGACTAAAGTAAAAAGTGACGAAGACATCGTCAGTTACCTGCCTTTGTTTCTAATAACGATTTCATAAAAGAATCCTCGCGGTTAAAACGTTCGTAATCAAACGGTCTTTATTCTTGGAAAATAATACCTACTTCTTTTCCACTACGATTTATCGTGAAGGCTCACATAAACTATTTCTGTGTGAAGGCTCATTATGTACATACACAGTACGCAGAATAAATACCAGTTCACAAAATTACCGAAAAATTGCTTTTGTGGCAATCCAACCAATACATTCTACAAAGCAAAATGTAATTGGAAACTCTGAAAAACCGGAAAATACCTCTATGTGTTATTCCGGGAAATATTGGAAAAATTTGTTCTTAGTTACGTTCTGTATGCTTTTCTGATTGTTGTCGAATTTGTTAGGGAAAATTCGATGCCAATGTAACGGAAAAAAACGTTAGTTTTCGTTTAGTCTTTTACGTTCAATTATATAATGTAGATACCTGTTATATAAGTATGTAAGTGAAAGCTGGCGCGATCGTCTTTTGTTTTTCGTATACTGGAGGCCTACTTCATTGCGAAATCGCTTTCCGTCCGTTGGGAATTCTAATCGACCGAAAACTGAAATTTCGTACGAAGTTAGGCTGCTTTTTAGGGTTCCGTACCCTAAGGGTCAAAACGGAACCCTATTAATATGCCTCCGCTGTCCGTCCGTACGTCCATCCGTTCGTCCGTCTGTCACGTGGCTATATCTCATGAAACGTAAGAGGTAGACAGTTGAAATTTTTAGGTAACGAGTATTTCTTTTGCCGCTATAAAAACAAATACTAAAAATAAAATAAATATCAAAATAAAAGAGAAGCCCCCTTACAACAAAAGTAATTTTTTTGGTTATTTTGGCTCTTAATTTGTCAAGGCTGTATCTCTTGAACTACAACAGGTAGACACATTAAACTTTTTATAATTAAGTAACTCTTCAACTGTAACTATAAATAATACAAAAAAAAACAAAGTAAAAAATTTTAAGGGGTCTCCACACAAGTGAAAATTTGATGTTCTTAGAAAAAGTTGCTTGGTTTTTACGGTACGGAACCCTTCGTGTGCGAGTCGACTCGCACTTGGCGGTTTATTTATTTTGGAATGATGAAAGTATATTTTTCATTATACCTATTTGACATTTTAAATATCGGTCCTTAGAAAGTTTTATAAGTAAAAATGTATTTAGAAATAAGTCATAAAATACGTGCGTAAACGGCCATTTCTTAAGTAAGCGTAAGTAGCTAGACGTTGATTTTTGCGGCCGTACCTACTGCGTAACTGGGCATGAAAAGAACTAGAGTAGGCTCCCAGTATCGACAGATTTGTAACGTCTGCTTGGTTAATTGTATGAAAAAACAAAAGACGATCGAGCCAGCTTTCAGTTATACCTAGTAGGTATAATTGGTAGGTGCTTACTTTTCCCACTAGGGCTAAAAAAAATATCCAAAACACCTTGAATCTTGTTACGATCTCTGTTGAGTTGAAAAAATTCCAAACATTTCATATTTATTGTAAACTATGTGAAGATAACCAGATCCTGGTTATGTTGAATTTATTAAAATTGCAAATTCTTGCCCGCGGGCAAGAATAAAAAAAAATATGCGACCACGTCTGCTCTAGGCTCTAGCTAAATCTATCCTATTCGTACAGAGTAAATGATGCTGATGAAGCATCGCTTCCACAGCATCATTTGCAATTTTAATAAATTCAACATAACCAGGATCTGGTTATCTTCACATAGTTTACAATATATATGAAATGTTTGGATGTTTTTCAACTCAACAGAGATCGTAACAAGATTCAAGGCGTCTTTATAAATGTGTTCGTCATGATGGACAGAGCCTGCCTGCAGTCCGCGCACTTTCAGTGAATTACCAATAACCCTGTAAATACCTAAAAGAAAAATACTATTGTGCAGAGCGCGCTCTGTCATGACGAACACATTTACAGAGACGCCAGGAAGGCAATTCTCGCCAATTTATCACTCGATAAATATCAAAAGAACTGTCAAAATTGACAGTTTTTATATGAAAGATCTGTCAAATTTGACAGTTTTTTTTATATGAGTGATAAATTGGCGAGAATTTGCCCCCAGGTCTTTATTCTTAAACTTGGTTTTGGTAGCAAGTCCCCCCTCTATTCAATACTCGTTCTTTAGAGAGGCTTTATTTGATACCAAACTTAAACTTAAAGCGAGTGGGAGTGGGAGTGGGAGTGGGAGTGGGAGTGGGAGTGGGAGTGGGAGTGGGAGTGGGAGTGGGAGTGGGAGTGGGAGTGGGAGTGGGAGTGGGAGTGGGAGTGGGAGTGGGAGTGGGAGTGGGAGTGGGAGTGGGAGTGGGAGTGGGAGTGGGAGTGGGAGTGGGAGTGGGAGTGGGAGTGGGAGTGGGCATGGGAGTTAGAGGGAGTGGGAGAACAATTAAACTGACTGCAGACTGCAGCAAACAATCTACAGGTAGCTCAACTGATCCATATCAATACCAGTCGGAAGTGTCCCGAAGACGCTGGCTGCCATGCCCCGCTTTATGGCAATGCTGATGCGCTGCGCCAGCTCTCGGGTCACGCGTCACGTCGACCGCTCAGATAACTTTTTAAAAACCCGGAGAGCCTTGTTACCCCACGGACCTAGGGTCTCGACCCCAAAGGGAGCAAATGTGTAGGCTCTGTCGAGACCTGCATATATACCCTAGATGCGCGCTTTCGTAATTATAAGTAACATTTGTTTATGATCTTCGTTATTATGATCACGATAGGAATAAATAATCTTCGAAAGCGTGTTCCATTTCCTTTCATCTCTACATGATTTAGGTATTTACTTGAAGAAATAAGAATATATATTTCCTGGGCGTAATTAGCGCGTTTCTAGAGCTCTGTAATTGGGGTAAGAAAAACCTGGAAGATTAGGCGCAAAGCAGGTTTAAATAACATAATCTTCTTCACAAAATTTTTCGTCATGTCACAGAACTGCCCTTCTTACGATAAACAGCGTAGGTAACATTTTTTGCGAAAATGAGTTATTAGCATATTTGTAATCAGCTAAGCGAGATCTATCTGGAAAAATTATCCATTTTTCTGTATGTTTGATAGAAATAAAAAAAAACATAAGTATAAACATCGTACGTGCACAATTTTCACTTTATTTCTAAACATAAACAACGTATTGTCCACTACGCTCAGAGATTTTCATCAATCTCCTAGTCATAAGTATCGCACGATCACTAACGTTGTTTATGATAAGCAGTACCTTCAACTGTCGGCTCAACTTACAAAACATAATGATTATATGAGCCACTTACGTTGTTTATACCTTGTACTTATTTAAGAAAGATTAACAATATTCTAGAAATAAACATAGTACTATCTCCTACGCTCTTTATTTGTTGCATAAAATCGTTATTTTATTGCGTTATTCTATAAACACACAACGCAAGTAGCGCACATACGATGTTTATGTCTGGTAAATACAATACAGAAACGGTGGGGCGGTGAGGTAATCGGAGGGGAGAACATTACTAACAGTGAACAAAAATATCATTCGCGCGGCGAGTAAGGTGCTAGGTGGTCGTCGTCACTTTGCGGGAAGTTTGGCGCCAAACCCTGGTGAGTTTGAATTTTAATTTACCAATATTTATAAATGTGAAAGTTTTTCACTCGGTTTGTCTGTAAAAGCAGCTGCACACTGAAACTGGAAGCGAAAGCTCGTGTTAGTTGTATCTTAAGAGTTTACCACCACATCCCTGGCCTGCGGCCAGTAGTCATTCATAGAATACAATTCGTATGCCTTAGCCTCCAGTTTCTGTGTGCGGCGGTTTTTTAAAAGTATGAAAGGGTAAAACATAAATAAACACATACCGTGTTTATTTATGTTTACCCTTTCACGCTTGTAAATCTCTACTCTATTAGGTAGGTATATCCTATATGCAGAAGGAGTAGGGCTGAATACAGATAGGTATTACACTGTATTATGTACACGACAAACAAGTAGGTAAGGAAACGAAATAATTAAGGGCTCAGTCAGGCGGCACATGGTTTACGCGTGAAATCTATTTATAGCTGTCGCTCGCGCGGTGCAAGGTGACGAAGCCTGCCTAGTGCAGATTCGCGGTCTGGACGCATGCGGCGTGGAGGCTACTAACTCGTATCGTAGGCCTCTCTCCCACTCGTGCGCGGGCGCGTAGATTCAGTTGCATAGAAATAAGAATTACCGTCTAATCGTTTGCTGTGTAAGTTTGTAGGTATCTAAATAGGTAGCCTATTACATGACCCTAGGTAGTTATCACCACGCGTAGGTACGGCGAGTAGAGACGAAGGCACAAGTAGATGAAGTTAGTTATATAATTTATGTTTTCCTTTTCACGCCAATGTCTCTAAGTAGTTATCACCACGCGTAGGCACGGAGGGTAGATACGAAGGAACTAGTAGATGAATATGTATGTTTTTTTAACGCCATTGTGTAACAGCCAGGCAGGTGAGTTAGGTACAATTATAGCTTTATTTCTACAAATAATTTATATTAGTGGACATTATAAAAAGTGTGCATATTTCACGATGAAGATTAGAGTAGATAGGTCGAAAAAAATAAGTACGTAAATAATATTACTTTCGTATTTATAAAATTAGTTACTCGTAGATATGTTTAAAATATTCTATTATTAACAACTAACCTAATGTGTTAACAGGATTTATATAATTTGCAGAAAATGGCTGCTAGACGAGACAAAATACTAGCGATAGTGAAACAACGAGAATCAATAAATAATGATTTAAACACTACCGAAAATGATAAGGCGAAAAATCCCGCAAATGAAAATCCCGACAATGAGATGGGCATTGATTCTCTTTTATGTAGAGAAGAATTACCTACATCTGATATCGAAGATGATGTAATGAGGGAAGACATTGACATATGGCATAACTCTGATGATAGCTACAACGATAAAGACTATATACCTTATTCTGACGAAACCACGGATGATGAAATTGTGGAGGAAAATATAACTATTTCAAAAACTTCACTGTTAGCGAAAAAACTACAATACACCGCCAAAGAACTAGGTATAGCAAAAAACCAACATGCCACAGGACAAACAGTAGAAGCAGCACAGAATAACGCAGAAGGGGATCAGAACAGCACGTTCAATCAAGAAGCGGAACACCAAATGATAGAAGAGGAAAACAACAATGACACTGAGCAAAGTGTTGGCGAAAGGGAAAGAACAGACGAAGAAAACCAGGTACAAAATCAAATTATCTTACAGGAAGAAGCTACAACTAGTAAGGGTTTCACGAAATCTGGAGAACCAAGAAAAAGAAAAAAGTACGATGAATCGATAGAAGAAAGAAAAATCAGGAAGAAAAGAGAAGAAGAAATAAAATATATGCTAAAAGATCCATGCAACATCCTAACATGCAAAAAAAAATGCACCTCATATATCACCGAAGAGCAGAGAAAAGAAATTCATGATAAATATGTAAATTTAAATTTTGAAGCAAAAGGCCTTTTCATCAAATGCTCGATAGACACAAAAGCAGTACAAAGAAGAAAAGTGACAAGCAATGAAAAGAGGACAATTACTTATAAGTATTACATGAATGCAAGTAATTTACAAAAAACTGAAGTCTGTAAGACATTTTTTTTGACGACTCTTGGGTATGAGGCTAATAATGATAGTAAAATTAAAAGTGTGATGAAAAAAGACTTAGATAAACAGAAAAACTTGCGTGGAAGCTATGAAAGAGTTGAAAAAATAGACAAAGAAATTATAAAAGACCACATCAAACAATTTAACCCTAGTGTTTCCCATTATAGACGAGAGCACGCCCCAAACCGCTTGTACCTACCGAGTGACCTTTCAGTTACAGCGATGCATAAACAATTTATAGAACAAAATCCAGAAGCTAAGATTTCATTAGAGTCGTATAGATTAGTAGTCAAGAAAGATATGAATATATCATTTGCCCACTTGGGCCATGAAGAATGCGAAACATGTGCAATTTTTGAGATACATGACACTAATCACAAAGATAACCCGGACAATACATGTGAGATCTGCAACAATTACATTACTCACAAAAAAAAGTATGAAGAGTGTCGTTCCGAGTACCAAAATGATGTTAAGACTGCAGCAGAGGTAACAACTGACGTTTTTTACTCTGCTGATTTACAAAAAGTCATTATGCTGCCTAGGATAGACCAGTTTAAAGCCGCTATATTCTGCCCACGGATTATAGCATTTAATGAGAGTTTTGTTCCTCTGGGCAAGACAACATTAGAGCATGTGCCCTTTGCAGCGCTTTGGAACGAGACTGTGTCAGGCAGAAATCAAGAAGATATCATTTCCACATTTCGTTTGTTTGTCTTACATAAACGAGATGCTGAAAATATAACTATTTGGGTTGACAATTGTGCAGCGCAAAATAAGAACTGGGCTTTCTTCTCATTTTTAGTAGAAATTGTAAACAGTGACATAATTAGCGCTAAAACAATTACTCTAAAATATTTTGAGCCTGGACATTCATTCATGTCTGCCGACTCCTTTCACCATCAAGTCGAGCGATCGCTGAAGAAGAAAGGAAAAGTGTACGATTTTTCTGATTTCGTACATAGCGTTCAGGTGACGAACTCTGGAAAGAACGTTGTGAAAATTATGGAAATTTCCGACTTCTTCTTTTTCCAAGATCTGGCATCGCAACATAAACTGAGAAAAATGGAGCCTCGGATTTATTTGAAGGATATGATGTGCATTCAAGTCCAACGAGGACTCCTTAAGATAATGTATAAGACTAGTCATGCCGAAGAAAATTTCACTGAGCTTGATTTTCTTCAAGTGAAGATTACCAAATCAATGGAATTCCCTCAAACAGTAGCTAAAACAGAACCAAGGGGTATTGATAAAGAGCGCAAAGCGGCAATAATAACAAAACTTGTTCCCCTAATGCCGACAAATAGACGAAATTTTTGGTATAATTTACCTATTTCAAGTTCGCCTGTAATAGATAACTAAAAAGCTGAAGATATTTAAGTATTAACTACTATAATAATTTAAACGGTGAAGCACCAACATGTTTTCATAGCATTTTAAGCTTTTGACTTGCTCAAAGAGCATCTTTTATGTTATGAGTGTTTAAAAGATTTTTAAACAATAATTTAAGTCTGTTAAGTTCTAAATATAATAATGTTGATTCTTACTAATTAGGTGTAAGTTGAGTTTTATAAAAGGTGGTATTTTTAATAGTCAAGTTTATTGATCTCTACTTAGATAGTTTACTTGATATATGAAGAACTGATTAATGTTAAGATTAGTTATCGTTAGTTTTTTTTGCATTTAATAATTGTCTTAAACAATAATAAAACATGGTTCATTATAAGGTATATGAAGAACTGATTTATGTTAAGATTAGCAACTGTGTTGTTATAATTAGTTCTTTTTGCATTTAATAATTGTCTTAAACATAAAACATTTATTTTAAGAAGACAACTCTTTTATTTATTTACTATGCCTTTAAGTACTAATATGAAATAAGATGAATAATACACAATATAAAGGTACAAATTTTGGCATTCATAATATTAATAGAAATAACTTTACTTAAATCCAATCATAATTCTGACTCTTCTGAAGTTACAAACCTATAGCTTTACTGCACGTTGATACTTTAACTCCTTAGAATTTACTTTTGTACTAGACATAATCAACGTATGTGGTTGCTTATGATTACATTTTATTGTAAATTATTTTTGCGATGTATGAAGATACTAGATATAAACATCGTATGCTTACTTTCCTAGTCATAATGAACGTAATTGTTCATTTACCTAGTCATAAACATCGCAACTGCTGCACATGCGATGGTTATGTTTAGTATTTCAAAAAAAGTGACATTACTTTTACTAATCATAAATAGTTTTTAAGTTATAATAACTCAGAAATAAAAGAGAAAACAGAAATATGTTAGTAATTATAAAATACACACTTTAATCTACAAGTACAAGTAACAATTTTGAAAATAACATAATTAGTGTAGTCGTGACACCAAAAATAACATTAAAAACTTTAGGCGCGATTTTCTCGAAATATGCCGCGATGCACTTACGTTGTTTATCATAAGAAGGGCAGAGAATACAGGGCGTATTTTTTCGGCGGGGCAGTAAGGGCAGGTGCCTTAACCGGTGTAGCTACACGAAAATTGTCCTAGGACTATCCATAACTTTAAGATATATTTTTATCGCATTCACAAATTAAAAAAAAATACATTTAACAAGACAATGGGCATTTTCAACACAAAAAAAAATCTCATATGACCATTTTCCTGTAGCTATTAAGGCACCCCTTACTGCCCCGTCCAAAATATCCACCCCGTACATAGTCATGTGTAAAAAACTCATTTTCTATTTAAGTCTTAGTTTAATTCCTTGCAGAACGCAGAAAATATTAAAAACCGCTCAAATATTGGAATTTCGTACGAATCCATCTCAGATTCTGTGTCGATGACTGGGTAACGAACTTTCTGAATAGCCCAGCTGTGCATCTGGTATAACCGATGCGTGACCCGAGAGCGGGCGGGTGTCTGCCGTGTCTGGCGCAGCGCATCAGCATTGCCATACAGCGGGGCAATGCAGCCAGCGTCTTGGGGACGCTTCCGACATATCGTTCGAACTGATCCATATGGATCAGTTGAGCTACCTGTATACTGTTTGCAACAGTCTGCAGTTAGTTCAACTGTTTCAATTATAAATACTAGTTCTAATTTGTTTGTAAGATTTAACCATACATTCATACTTCTACAATAAGTAACATAACATATAAAATAACATAAAAAAATTCTTAAAACTAACATAAAATTCTACAATAAGTACCATAACGTAAACTTCTACAATAAGTATATAAAAGCGTAACATACTAAACTTATGCACAGTTTCTTAAAAATTATATTAAATCATATAAACTGATCAAAACATCAGACATTAGGGTAAGCGACGCGGAGTCAGAGAACTCTTATGTATCTGGGTCGATATCCACTCAACTCAAGTGGTGGACCGGTCAAGTTCCACGACGAAAGGAATGTCAGCGCAAATCTCAAGATTTTTGGGTTTCACAAGTACGCTTTGAAAATACTGGTCTTGGTCTTAAAAACTAACGAGCACGAAAATATTGAAGACGAATAGGTATAATGTCATCCTTGCCGAATTTCGGCCATGGTGGCCACGTCCAACGGAGACTAGCCATATGCGCAGGACATATTATAGTGCAAAAGTGTGTGCGCAAACACAGGTGCACTCTCTATTACCTCACTCTCATAATCCTCTACTCTCATAGTTTGAATACTCCCGTTACTGTAAGCTCGCTATTAATAAATGTGTACAGTTGGCAATATTTTGGCATTGACCTAGCAGAATATAGTTTGCTAAATAGATAGATAAAAAAATATATTTAATACTGATATTTAATATTGATTAAAAACCGGTCTAAATGTGATCTTATGTTTTATTTCAGTTGTGCAGATAATGCGAAGATAAGTTTTCACTACTAAGCACCAAATGAACATTTCAAATAATCTTGGTGGCATGCTTGCTGCTAGCCAGAATACATAGCCTGTATTTTAATGGGGTCCTCGATAAAACATATATTCCTAATGATTTTCTTTTCAAAAAATCATGAAAGCTATGCATTTTATATTTTCTCATAAACTAACCCCATGACTCCTTTAACGACTATTCTCTTACTCTCATAGTTTCGGATTTGGCCATCCACTCCAATCTCAAAAACCCACCCTGTATACTTAGTAATAAGGTCTTGTTATCGCCTTTTGGATACGGAACCCTAATAACTATCTCGTTCGACTTCCCAAAACCTGCAGCGCGGGAAGAACGGAATATCTAATTAAACTATTAATCTGAGGATAAACGAATGGGAATCCTGCCTTATCTCAGGGATTTGGTTTTCTCGAGGCGAAACAATAGAAAAGTTGGTATCATTAACAACATCTTCGGCTTAGAGGAAATTGTTACAGAGCGCCTTAAGGTGGAACTACACTATTGTGGTTTGGTGTGCTGGGGCGCGTCAGAAGAGTTTCATACATTAAGTATGGTTAGAACACATTGTTGTCAATTATGATGTCGACAAAACTAAACTAAATTAATTCTGTGCCTCCTGTGATATAATATGATACAAGTGAAAAATTAACACTTTACAGGAGAGCAAAAACAAGATTGAAAAAATTCAAGTTCGTTCACGAGTGCAGTAAGTGGGCTAGGTTACATTTAAGTACCTGCTTTTGTAGATAAAAACATTCACTTTCACTGTGCATTTAAATTTTTATGTTAAATATTATAATTTTAAAGTAACTCACTAAAAACGTTTAAGTTGTACCTTTTTTATTTCTAACATATTGTGTTAAAATTACGTGATAAATGGTACAAGTAAAGTTAATTTCACTGTACTGTACTGTATCTTTGTGTAAACTGATATACAAGAACTAAAAAAATCTGATAACTTGTTGCTCAAACACATACACATCACAAATGATAAAAATACTACCCCACAGATTAGATTGTTCTCTATTGGCAATATTATTGTACCCTAATCAGTATTGAGAAAGATTGGTTCAAAGTGATATAACTTTAAATATATCAATATTCACGAGAATTATACTGAAAAATAATATGTGAAAATTATTATAAATGCTCTTATACCACGGAGCACGAAAACCAATAAGTGGAGCAATTACATAAAGGGGTTACAACTTGACAAATATCTATATTCACGATTTTTTTGCTAATATCCTGGTAGTTATATTACTTTGCACCAAATTATCTCTATAGCAGATAGAAGAACGTAAGTTAGACCCAAAAAATTGTATATTTTTTATAATTTTTTGTACAAATCACAAAAAGGGTATAACTCGATTTAAATAACCATCACAGGAGGCACAGAATTTGACAACACTAAAAATAATGCCATATTTTATTTTGTACGATAAATTTGGGACATTTGTATTGCTGTCAAATTAGTTAAGTTTTATTAAGGCAACATCTGAATTGACTCCATTATTACCGTGTCGCGTCACTGTAATGTGTCTCTAACAACGTACGCAATGTAACCGCTTCTGACACGCTACAGACGTGCCACAACACACGCCACAATTAGTGTAGTTCTGCCCTTGGTACCTTTTTGTATAACTTATAATGTTAGTGGATAAACTCCTTATTATATCGCCTTGGGGTAATTAGATCATACATACCCCATGTACGATCCAACGATCATATCCATACCAGGTTGTCTGGCAGAGATCGCTCTTGATCGATATGATTTTCATTTTAAATTGTTTGATATTTAAGGTACGAAGTAACATTACCTAATCTATAGTATGCAATAAATAATTTTTCACAAAACTTTTTTCGTAAAACGCACATTATACGTCGTTAATATCGAACCGCAAGCAAGTGATTATAGTGTGGTTAGCTGAAAAAGGTTAAAGTTTTACCAAATACAAACAAATCGAATGAGATCTAGTTGAGACTCCTTGGTATCCATTTACATTCATATTTTGAGGTTCGAAATTCAAATTTATCCCTAACTCACTTAGCAATACTGAACATCAAAATAAGTGTGAATTTTTTACCAAGAAGACCCTTCAACGAGAGTTTCTTTCAACTAACCTCTTTTCAGAAGGCTGAATAAAAACGAATACCGCGAAACACGTTTCCAAATAGTATTTACTTGCAGACAGTATGAAAAGTATAGTAGGTATTATCATCGTGCAAAAAGCTGTCTTCGTCTTGGGCGTGATTAAATCCCTCTCGCACTCAGGATTCTAGTAACTCCCTAGCTTTGCTAGTAAAATATTCTAGAATCCTGAGTAGCGATCGGGATTAAATGACGCCCGAGACGTATGACACTGCTTTGTGTCCTCGGTGCATAATCTAATAATTTAATCTATCAGATAGATTAAATTAGTAAATTATTAGCCGGCAAGAGGCTGGATATTATTTCTGGTAACATTCTCATCCGTGCAATTGGCCCCTTCCTCATCAGCACACATATCTACGTCCACTGCTGAACATGAATTCCTGATGGTTGATTCTTACGCTGCGAGCCATATGGCATGATAGACCCTTACAGACTTCAAATTGATATCAAAATGCCGTTTTGCGTGATATCACTTCAGGCAGTTCGGGGAAAGGTCAATTCTATTCCAACTACTCACCTAGAAACAATTCAATTTATGATAGGTTCGACAGTAATATTATTCTTCAGTTTTGTACTTAAGTTATCTACAGATATATATTCGTATATTTTATTTGCAATATTTTGCATAATCTAACAGTAAAAAGAGCTTTGTTACCCATAACACAAGCTCAGGGGCCGAATTCTTCTAACCAATCGCTTTACTATGACACTGGTATCGTCGCAGAATCGTCCATAGATGAAAGAAACTCTAGATTGAGCGTCGGTGCTATTTGCACGGAGAGATAGATAAAATAGTTTTAATTTTGACACTTTTACACGAGTCCTCCCATCTGTAGTTTTTTTCATCAAAGGTAAAATGCCAAAATTTGTCATTCTGAGAGCAATCATTGGTGAAGTGGAATTAGGGCCCTAGGGGCCTAACATGAACTTTTTATTAACGATCCAAGTTCCAGGCAGTTCAGTTTACGGCCTAAAACTGCCTTGTTCTATTTCTTATTATGAGGTACATAAACTCTGGCCGGATTCAAGCTGGCATGCTACAGATACGTTGTCTATGGCCGGTTTTTAAGTTTCGTCCGCATCGTTATAAAACCCCGCAGAATATTTTTCGGATTGTTACGGTTTTATTTTATAACATATATAATGAGAAAAATAATTCATTTTAGTAAAATATTGATACAATCTATCAAACAATAAACGCAGTGGTAGGAATTTCATTACCTTCAGTATGTAATTAAGTACATACTTAATATGATTTCATAATAATTGTTAAAATGATAACGCTATTAGGTGTCCGAACGGAATGTCGCGTTGTCGTAGTTGAACCATACCGCCACTATTATGGTGGGAAAATCTTCGTTTTTAGGGTTTCGTACCCGAAGGGTGAAAACGGAACCCTAATAATAAGCCTCCGCTGTCCGTCCGTCCGTCCGTCTGTCACAGGGCTCTATCTCATGAACCGGAAGAGGTAGACAGTTGAAATTTTCAGAGAATGTGTATTTCTCTTGGCGCTATGACAACAAATAATAAAAATAAAATACGTATCCAAAATAAAGAGGGCTTCCATACAAGAAACGTGATTTTTTTGGCTATTTTCGTTCTTCGTTTGTCCAGGCTGTTTCTCTTGAACCAAAATAGATAGACACATGAAACATTCTATAAATAAGTAACACTTAACCTGTTATAATAACAAATACTAAAAATATAATAAAGTTCAAAATTTAAAGGGGTCTCCGAATATGTGAAAATTTGATGTTCTTTGAAAAAGTTGCCTGACTTTAAGGTACACGAAGGTTTCCGCCCTTCGTGTGCGAGCCGACTCGCACTTGGCGGTTTATTAACTTTTGTTCATCCAGTCGAGAATCTAAAAGTGATTAAATTCTTTGCTAACTTTTAGTGTGTAGGTTAGACCTTGTGAGTGGTGTTCAGTGTAGAATGACGTAAGTATTATAAATTTCAATACATAAGAGTTGTTTGTCGCCTATAAAAAACGGATTGAATTCATCTCGCAGCCGTTGTCTCTGTAATTTCATATTTGTATTATTCTGCGAAGAATGACTCTTCAAAAACTCAAACATTTCTAAACCTTCACTCATTTTTATTGAGGTATATTATATATTATTTATAACCAAAAATCCAAAACAATTCATAAAAAGCTCAATTGTCGCAGCGTTAATAAAATGGTTTGATTTGACTGATAAAACATGAATATATATGTGAAATGGACACTCATAATAAGGTATTTCCAGCCAATGTTCGTTCTGAAGTCGGCCAAGTGTCACGTGACCGCTGACTGGCTGATATTACAAAAATGGCGGGCAGCTCAGTTTACGGCGTGAATTGCCTGGATTATTTAGAAATAGGAAGTTCATAATAGGCCCCCTGCATAGCTGAGTAAATTGTCCAGTTGTCTAGTATTATTTATGTTTAACCACAATAATAATTGCTCAGCGTGAATCCATTATGAAGTAAATAATCTTATGCGTAATGTTAACCCAAGACAAGACTAACAATTTTATTGAAAACGCAACATGATCTGAAGTCTCTCAGCGTGCTCTTCTAAAGCACTCAACTTATCAGTGAGTGATACGAGCGAGATAAATTAAATAACTACTCTTTATAAATAATGTTACTTCACAGCACGTACCTTATGCCGCATTGACACGATCAGCGTCTGCTATGACCGAGAGGTCTCGCCTATTCGGACGCAACTCGTATTGTGGCAACCCCTAATCCAAGCGCACTCGGACGACGGCTTCCGATCTAAGTAGATTCGGACCGCGTTCTAATTTTCCGAGCTAGCTCGTATACGAGTAGAAAACAAAATGGCATCTAGTATAATAATATTCAAACTTCTTGTCCACTGGCAAACCACATGACAAAGATGCACAGAACGTGATTCTTAGGCCAAATTGGTGGGCAGTTCCTTCTGGGCAGTCGCGTCGATTATTCACTGTACGTAATTTTTCAAATAATGAAAAAGCGAGACAGAGCACGAAACTTTACCTATATCTCTTTTACCAGCTGCGCAAACTTTCTAATCTCGATGCCCGTCACCGGACAAGTTGTGTGGCGCCAACTATACCAAGCGTCTCATGACATTTTTCAATTTGGACTAACCTTTAGTCGTTACCTCGACCTCGACTCAACTTCCAAATACGTTTCGGTATGCTTGATCATAAAAAATTCCTCCACTTGAACTTACCTTACAAAATTTACGCATACGAGTACGAGTGGAGAAATGAACTGTCTTCAAGGTACGTCGCGATTTACCTTGAACGCTCCTCATAAGAGTGTTGTATATTTATACATATGTAATAATATGGGTTTTCGATATAATTTTAATTAGTAATTACATTAACGATGATGAAGCCTACAATTACCCATCGCGAAGGTATTTAACGGTTGCTGAAAACGCTTTGGAGGTTGACGACTAGATGGCGAATTCCGTAAAAGATACCGCCTCAGCAAATATTCTATTGCTATTGCTGGAAATCGACAAAAGGACGCCAATATTGTTAGTGCAAATCGCACTGAAATTTTACACAAAGGGTAATTTTCGAGTGAAGTTGAGAATGAACGAAATCAACGACCATGCATATCGAACTCGAGGACGCTATGGAGGAATGCTCGAGGCCTCTCAGTCGAGTCTCAGTGGAGGATTAATTGAGGAATTGTCTAAAGATATGGGCATAAATGATCTCAGTGAACTTTGTGTTAATATCAACACATAATAAATAATAAATAATGCTGGACAATCCAGACAACATCATCTAGCCCGACACGAAGCAGACCTTGTGATATGGGTACCTATATGACTAATAAACTTAATACAATACATTACATAAATAGATATTATAGAAAATACCCAGAACGCCCGAAACAAATATTTGCAGATCTTACAAACATTTGTCCCAGGCGGGAATCGGACCCGCAACCTTCTGCGTCGCAGATAAACCTTCGTCCGCCACGCCACATCGGTCGTCGTTCAACACGCGGCTTATAAAAACTGCACTGCCTGCCACGGGTCTTGCTTGCGGGTCTTGCCGCTAGCACGCCGATAGGTAACCGGGCAGGTCCGGAGAATACAGTCACATAATCTTTTGTAAACCCCCTGCTAATGCGATAAGGCCGCCCTTTGTACTTCCTTGTTTCTCAGCATTTTCATCTGTTTTATATTTTGTGTTTGTGTGGTACAATAAAGAGTTATCTATCTATCTATCTGCCTTTCTTAAATTCACATAATTCTTCCCATCTCAAGGTTGCCTGGAAGAGATCTCTTCTAAGCAATAAGGCCGCTCATTGTGCTTGTCTTATATAATGCCTTTTTGTATCGTTCTTTATCTGGTGTACAATAAAGCGTTTTTGTATTGAATTGTATTCCAATAGTTTTTTTAACTTTTTTGTCAACTACCGGAACGTAATATTTAATATTTCCGCGGCACGCTCCGCTCGCCTTTATCTAAGTTTCCTTGTCTTTGTCACCGATCCCACCGCACTTATCTCAAAACTTAACCCTACTAGCTTCTTCGCCGTTCTTTAATTTATGAAATAATCCGGGGCCCGCTTTACTTTCTGTTTTTTCAATTGTCATAACGATCTTGACTTTTTACAAACAGTATAATGAAAACCAAAAGTTAATTTAACAAACTCGCTGTACCCCAATCAAGGGCCGGCGCTGAACCCATCTACCACGTCCCAGGCCCCAGGCTTGTAAGGCCCGGGCCATTTCAGCCCATTCCGACCCTGACGTGACCTAACTGATGAATCAACCACGACTCCTTTACCTTTATTTTTGAATTCAGTAAAGTATTGCCTATGCAAGAAAAGCAGACATCAGCGAGAACCTTGCCCCAATAGTCAGTGCTTTTAAACAAATTTTCTTTGTTCCAACAACTTCGAAATAATTCTGACCTAAGTCAATAAGATCCAGTAGTTTGCTCAGCAATTTTACCAAGATTAATCATCTTCATGAAGTTAGATAAATACTGGAATTCATGGTTGTTTAGTAGCTCAGGCTTTGAGGGCCTGGGCAGATGTTAACAATACACAGAAGGAAGCTGCTGCTCTTAGCTCCTGGTCCCTTAGTCCCCGATCCCTTCGTCCTTAGTCCTTAGGTCCAACTCAACCCGTGAAGCCGACTAAGGAGTCGGCTCCACGAGTTGAGTTGGAGGGGACGATCCTTATGCGCGACCGCCACAGCCAGGTTCGCCAAGTAAGGAACAAACTCTTTAGTTTATAATTAGGTCATTATTGCAAAGAACCCATTACATAAATGTTTATTAGGTCACGAAATGGACAAGAAGCGAAAGGTTCAAAAAGGTTAGATAAGATCAATAAAAAAAGGAATTTTGTAAAAAAAAATTTTATCCTTAGTACCTATTTCTTTATTTTTATGATTTTCCCTACGAAAATCGATGTTTCTGAATCGTTTTCGTACAATACTCACTCATATTTCCTCTACAATATACAATAGGATCAATAAATCTAATATAGTTACTGTTGTGCGGAGAGCAGCATCATTTGGTACACTTTTAACGTTTACACTTCTGCCACTGGAGGGATACCAATTGATGGTGCTGTTTGTACCTATAAGATAGAATTTGAAAGAAAACGAAACAGAAACTTCGATTTTCGTTCATACGAATAATTAAATTAAATTAATTCATTCCTTCAGACAACACAAAGATTCGTAGATTAGAGTAGTTTAATTCACACAGTTTCAGATAAACAATAAAGGTATACATAGATAATACATTTCTTTGGCACAAGGGTTGATCAGGCTCGAGATCCAGTTGCCTTTGCAGTTTACTGCAATGTCTGTCAGCCAGAACCCGTATCAGACTATTGATGCTGACCAGTAATAAAGTATCATCAATAAAACGCAGGATGCGTTTTATTGATGATTTTTTATTGCGAATCACAGCGTAAAAGTCCTTTACGTGTGCGTCAGCCACAGAAATCTAATAGTATTGTTTATATTTCTGTGGCGTCAGCAAACATGCCAGACGCACTGCAGTATCTGGGCAACAGTAATGGAGCTGTAGGGATAGTAAGTAGGTGCCTACGTAATACATAGCTGGTAGAAACAAAAGACTGCTACTCACACCGCGCAGACCTTGTAGCTTGAACCTCCGCATTAGAGCAAATAATTAAAATCTGTACCATGAAATGAACACTGCCCTCTGGGCACCGGCGGCGTGCTTCATTTAAGAACTGCTAGCTTTAGCCTGGTTACATACTCTCGGAAAATAAATTATATAAAAACCTTTTTAAATACAAGGTTTTAATAGCAAACCTGATCTTAATCTTAATTCTTAATTGCACTAAATAAAACATACATAAAAAAACATAAAACTAGAGAAGGAATGATTTTATTGGTTTGATAAAAAAAACTACTTCAAATTCCTTAATATTTACATTGATTGTTAAGTTTTGCTGTGTGGTGCCAGCTTAGAATTTGCACCCCCCAACTCTTCCCGCGAGTGTCGAGGCGACTAAGGGATATCTACTATCCGCAATCCCATCAGGTGGGAACTACCCGACAAAATGGCAAAATGGCATCCCACAAGCTTCAAACGAGTGGCCCGCGAGCTGTGTGTCATCTAATGCCGTGGATCCATACTAATATTAAAAATTCGATAGAAACTCTGTCTGTCTGTCTGACAGACAGACAGACAAAAAAATATATAAGTCTGTTACCTTTTCACGCTTGAACTACTGAACGGTTCTTAATTAAATTTGGCATGGAGATAGATGATATCTCGGAAAAGAGCGTACGAAGCCGCGGGCAGCAGCTACTATAAAATAAATCTAAATGTTACGAGGTAATTGCCCATACTTGAATGCACGTGACATGTGTTGTGTGGTAGTTCTGCGGCTCTGATCTGCGACATCCTATAACGGCGAAAATAGTGTGATTCACTCAACACTATTATTATTCACACTCACGAATACATCTGAAATTGTGTAACAGAACAACTTACATTCCATACGTCCGTGCTACTTACCAATAAGAAGTTCCCTAGGAGACAACCTTGGCTGCTGCGTCAAAGGACTGCAAAAAAGGGGGAGGTCCTATTCAGTTGTATGTAATTAATTATATGATTTGTATGTATGTTCGTCGATTTTTCCGTTAATTATGAACCAATTTTGACGATTCTTTCTCTTTTGTATAGAGACTAATTCTGAGATAGACCCATGTTTAATTTCCGAGGGATTAGTGTTTGCTACCGCAAAACTTAAAAAAACAGGGTAAATGTTACGGAATTTGAAGTCGGTTTTCAGTTTTTTTTCAAATCAATTAAATAACCTACTGTATTGTAATCGAAACTTAACAAGCACGCAAATGTCAAAGTCGTCGTCAAGAAAGTGGTTCAAACTAGTCTTGCAAACAAAAACACAATAACAACTTCAAAAAAGTAGCATACTTAGTATTCATAATTGCGTTCAAGCTCGACATTGACAAATTATGTATTTATCTCTTCTCTTTACTCTATTTTTACTGGATGACAGTTTCATCCACCATCGTTGAGTAACTTGTGCAATATTTTATTTATATTAATACTTTGTGATTCAATCGGGACAGAATTTAATAAAACTTATAAAAATGTAGGTTTTCTCCGCTACTTAGCTGACGGTACCTTGACAAACTTAGCTTTAACACTAGCCAAACTAGATGTACCTAATGAGTGTGAGTGATGTGACGGAATGTTTGTGAACAAACCGCCCATACTAAAACTAAAATTCACTCTGATAACGCGTCTTTTTATACGCAATTTACATAACTTCTCGATTTGTGTTCTGGGTATTTTCTATTTATAATAAAAAATATCTATCTATGTTATGTATTGTATTAAGTTTATCAGTCATCTAGTACCCACAACACAAGCTCTGCTTACTTTGAGGCTAGATGATGCTGTGTGGATTGTCCAGCATTATTTATTTATTTGTGATCCTTCCTTCAATAAATATTGCTTACAATATCGACGCCAAGCAAAAGAGTTTTAGTTGTTGTGTCGTGATTTGTTTACATCCATTCCACATCGAGTTTGGCTAGTGTATATGTGTACTTTAGAACCAAAGATACTTTTTGATTTGAAAGCCAAAGAAATATATAATATATATAATATATATAATATAATATAATATATAATATAATATAAGTTTTTATATACAGGGTCGATTTGCCGGATGGGGGGAGTAGTGTAGCTACAGGAAAATGGTCTTAGGAAACTATCCATATTTTTTTTGAGATATTTTCATCCGTATTTACAGATAAAAAAATGTACCTACTTTCTTCTAAGCCTAAAACAATAAAAGTTTTTTGATTTATTATATATATATATTTATTAGGGACAAATGTTTGTACGATCTGCAAATATTTGTCCGGGGGTTCTCGGTATTTTCAATGTATAAAAAAATCTATCGGTGCAACGTACTGTATTGTATTAAGTATATCAGTCATCTAGTACTCATAACACAAGCTCTGCTTAGCTTGGGGCTAGATGATGCTGTGTGGATTGTCCAGCATTATTTATATATGTATATTTATAAGGTATTTATAGCGTCCCTTGTGATCGTGGCCCCAAACAAAACACAAGCGATAAATACCCCCAAAAAATCATTAATAATTTTTAATTTTATGTTAAATAATCTTTACTTTTATGTTAACATATCGCAAAAATTAACAAGTTTGATTTTAATGTCATACAAACACATTGGCATGTCCCTACACGGAAATGTTCCCACAACCTCCTGCGTCGCAGGCGAACGTTTGCCCGCTGCGCCACTGAGGTCGTCAACACAAGAATAACAAATCAAATATTGTCAAAAACTCGGCATTCATGGGACCTCAAACTTTTTAAACGACTTCGAAAAAAAGGAGGAGCTGTTCATCTGTATGTGGATGTTCGTCTGTATGGATTTTTTTGTGTATGTCCGTCGACTTTTAGGGTTCCGTACCCGAAGGGCTTCCATACAAAACAACGTGATTTGTTTGGCTGTTTTTGTTTTTCGTTTGTCTCTTGATTCACAATAGGTAGACACATGAAACTTTTTATAAAAAAACTTTCTAAAAGAAACTTTCTATAAATAAGTAACACTTCAATTGTAATAACAAAAAATACTAAAGATATAATAAAGTTGAAAATTTAAACGGGTCTCCAAACAAGTGAATATATTTTGATGTTCTTTGAAAAAGTTGCCTGATATTTACGGTACGGAACCCTTCGTGTGCGAGTCGACTCGCACTTGGCGTTTTATTCATTCTCATTCTCAAATCGATTTGGATAATTCTTTTGCAGAGGTGATCCCATAATTTTTTTTTCTATGATTTAGTATTTATCCCGCAATACTTAAAACAGTGAAGTTGGTTTTAAGTTTCTTCAAAACAATCAAATTACGAGTACCTATTTGCACACCTTTTGATAATGTTCCTTTAACGTTTTCCCCCTCACTGTGTCAGGCCTGAAAAATTAAAGTAGACCAAGTCCCAATGGTATTTGACCTAGTTAAGTCGTCGGATCAAACGGGCTGAAAGAAACTGCTATTGCATTTTATATCATGAAATCTGGGACGTAAGGCCCTAATTAGCTGCGTGCAATAGACGAAAATGTTCTGAAAAGAAAATGGGTATTCCTCGTAAAAAGGCTTTATTTCGTTACTGCCTCTAGCAACGCAAATATAGTGTCTATTTAAAAATTCTAAAAATACAATTTCAATCAACGAAAAGCAAAATCGCCTAACATTCATACAACTGAATGAAGATGTCTTTCCATATCTTATCATTGTTATCATTTATCATTGGATGAATGATAAGAGATCATTGACGAGGGCAACTACGATGTTATCATCATCATTTCTCAATGATCTTTTACTCGCACAGTAGTACAGTAGAATGATGGTTATCTACCTACGTGATGATGGTGAATCAATAATTTATCATAAAACTGAAAAATTACCAACGCCGCCCTCAACGATCGCTACAAAGTTACTTGCATAGTGTTTTTCCTCGACCTTTACCAGTTCAGTCGATCGGTCGTTGGTCAATCTGTTTGTCACGCTGTGTTTTTGGATACGTGGTCCACGACCACTCGATAGCCTTATGGCCCCGGCTGGTTGCTTTAGAAAAATATAAAAATCAGTGACAGCGGCTGTTCCGACCGCTTATTAAACGCCGCCAGTGCGTACGCGGTTACAACGTCTTTTCAGCAAAGAGCTGATGTTAACTAATTCTTTTTAGTTGACATAAAAAACTTTATTTCCGCATTGAAATGTTGCCGGCCGTTCGATGACAAATATAAATTTTATTTCGCCCTCGTGAATTTTTTACGGCGTGCGCAGAGTATCGCCGTAAGTAAAGCTCGTAAACGTTGGTACAGTCAGCAAAGAAGTCGAATTCCCAACGCCTCACGTGAGATGCGGCTGTTCCCAATGTCGACGCAGCCTATTAACGTGACACGGAAAATGCTTTCTTTCTTGTATCACGTGAGTCAGTGCGTCGTTATTTTTTTTACTTTCTCTTTGTAATCCTTTATTTGGCCTTTTTAGCATAAGTTTTTTATACTGTGTCATGTAAAATGTACCGCTGTTGGATTAATTAATAAAATAAATTAAATTAAATCAAATTTATAATATACCTACCTTCATCATTTAGCATAATATTTATAATTCATCTTGTTAACCAACTACATAAAGGGAGGAGGTTCCATGGTCGGCTGTGAGTTTTTTTATGATACATTTTTTTCGCCAATTGTGGGCTGATTTTAATAGTTCGTTTGCTTTTGTATAGAATCCGAGAATAGAATTCCGAGATGGTTACATAAAAAAATAAAAAAATATTGAGGGATTACTATTTGTTCCGCGAAACTTAAAAAAACAGAGTTATTAATCAATTTGAAGTCGGTTTTTAGTTTTTTCCAAACAATCAAATTATCCAATAACCTGAGGAGTGAGGCTATTTGACGTTAGTTACGAGATGTGATCGTGACGACTCCTTTTTCCATACAATTTAGTACAAAGCCTCTATCGTGCAGAAAGGGAACAACGCCAATCCCAAAAAAAAAAAAATTTAAAAAGGAGACGTCGCGATCACGCGTCGTTACTAACATCAAATGTTTGAGGGAAGAGTTACCCCTTTGAACGGTATTTCTTCCCTTAATCAACTGAACTATTCGCGAAATAATTTTTTTTTAGCGTCTTTTTATTTATTTATTTATTTATAAAAAATACAGCACTTAGCTTACAGTCTAACACCAAAACACTAACTACTAGACATAAAAAAGGACAGAATACAATTACAAACAATATACAAAATCGAAGGTTGTAAGAAACCGCTTGACGAGTTATTGTGGCTATCTTTTGCGAAGGCCGCCGCCCGCCGTCCCGCTGGTAACATCAAATGTATTCGTGAGTGTATCACTCTGTCTATTTTACCGCTCAACAATACGAATCTAAAACAAAAAAAAAACAATGCGTGGCGAAAATTGTATGAGTTATACACTCACGAATATATTTAAATATACATAAAAATAAAAAATAAAAAAATAAAATAGCGCGGCGGTGCGCCTGCGACGCAGGAGGTTGAGGGTTCGATTCCCGCCTTGGGACAATTTGTTGTACGATCTGCAAATATCCCGGAACAAATATTTGCAGATCGTACAACAAATTGTCCCAAGGCGGGAATGTTCTGAGTAATTTTTATGTATGATAAAAAATTACTATCTACATAATGTAGATAGGTATTGACTAATAATAAATACGTAATCAATGTATGAACTAAAGTATACATACATAGATTACGATATAAATAACAAAGTAATAAGTCATCTTGTACCCAAAACACAAGCTCTGGTTAGTTTGGGGCTAGATCTGTGTGGATTGGATTGCATTATTTATTATAATTATTTATTTACTTTCGTTGCTGACTGTACTAACACTGGCTGGATGATAGGAATGGAGGTAGATGTTATCATTTTAATGCAAGTGATAACTGTAGGTACTTCGTAAGATAAATGTTTTTAGGTACGCTGTGGGAACCTACTTCATCATCATCAACCTTTTAGTATTTACTTAGATTTTTTGTAATTTTGTAAACAAACCGCCCATACTTAACCTAAAACTCACTCTGCTGCCGCGTCTTTTCATACGCATTTTAATAATCGTGCAAGAATCCAGAAGATATCCATAGAAGTCGTGACTTGCAGGATTTGACAATAAATGAACTAGTTTACTGAGGTCATTTCTTTTATAAGGATTAAGTGGTATTGAGGAATCATACATTTGATTAAGTTGCAGGCCTTCTGGTATTTTTTTCTTATTTCTAATCATTATCCTGTGCCAAGAGCCTGTGAATGTATGTATATCTTACTAGAACATAAGAAAACTTTCTTCATTTTAATCATTCGTACTTCTTTGAGCTTCATAGCAGGTTTACTTTGTCGCAGGAAATATGACCCAACAGTTTTTATAAAAAGTATTCGTAGTTATTATTTGTCTCGTTACATACATTATTTTAATGAGAAAAAACACTTTAAACATTGTTGATAACAAATAAATAAGTTGGTAACAAATAAAGTTTCATAAAATAATCATATTAATAATAAAATTGAAATTATATACTTATTTGTCAAAATTGTTATCGTTCATAAATTATTTAACTATATAATAGCTATTAACAGATAGTATATAGTCTTCAGCTTTCTCTGAAACATAGCAGTAGGCAATTCTCTTATCAAGAGCGGGATATTCCGAGCTGCTTGCAGCTCGCGCACATATATAAAAACTAGTTGTTATATATTGTTGGTGCCATTGCAAAGATACTAATGCGCAACAACGTTTTTTACAGTTAACAGTGCGTATTTTTAATTGGGTCTCGTCTATTACGTTGTACTGCGTCAGAGAACCATAAAATGTATCAAAGGCATCAGTTGCCCGATTCAAAATAGCATTAGGATCCCGCGGGATGAGTTCGAGCGGCCTCAGTTGACTAAAGACCCATATTAGGATCCCGCGGGATGAGTTCGAGCGGCCTCAGTTGACTAAAGACCCATATTAGGATCCCGCGGGATGAGTTCGAGCGGCCTCAGTTGACTAAAGACCCATATTAGGATCCCGCGGGATGAGTTCGAGCGGCCTCAGTTGACTAAAGACCCATATTAGGATCCCGCGGGATGAGTTCGAGCGGCCTCAGTTGACTAAAGACCCATATTGCCGACAAAACAAATCCGGATTGCATCTGACAAACATCGCTGTTTCTAAAATATACAGCGAAGGGAAAGTCAATATATTGTACTTTTTGAAGAGGGGTTTACAAGATTCCGTCACTTTTATTCAAAACATAGCTCTTTAGCTAGTTTTTTTTTTATTATGGTCATTTTAAATTAATGTTAAATACGCTAGAGTATAATTACAATCTAGCCATAGAATTGGCTAATGGGTAATTTAGTATTAACTTATTTTTATAACAACATATTACTAAGAATGTGTCCATTGGCACTTTTCTTATTGTCTCTATATTTAAGGTGAATACACTTTGTTCATGGCTAGTGTATAATTAATAATCATCAACCTTTTAGTAATTAGCTATGTACAGTCTCTGTGGTCTAACAGGTTTGGTTTAGCGGTTTATGTTGCTCTTTGTGTTCACCGGCTGTGCGATTAAGATAAAATACGAGCATCCCATTCAACGGATCGCCATCCGGGGAGACTGAGTATAAACGATTTCGGTTCCCATCACATGGTACAAAAACAAATACTTACAATTTTCTGGCCGATGGAGCCGATCTTCGATCAGGGAGTCTAATGGGTACGCTTTAAAACCTTTTTTGAATAACCTCATACACGTTTATATGTTGAGCTTGAACAACATTTTTCATCAAAGTCGAGGTCATTTTCTAAGCAAATAAAAAAAAATTGCATAATCAAAGCACAAAACAGCGAAAATACCTGATTAAAATATTTAAACTTACTTACTAGTTGAATTTATGCAGCTTTACCCACGTGGTCGTTTTAATAGTCTTACGAAAATGGAGCTTCAAACTAAAATCTAATTTTATTTACCGTAATGATGATATTACAATACAATTGAAGGAACTACTCAGGTATTCACTTCATAAAATAATGTTTTCAATATATTTTATGTACAATTATCTCATAGTCCCTTTGGTGGTTGGGGTTGTTATGAAAACATATGTCACAGCGGGTTTGGGAATCGCTTTTTGTCTGTGCCTATCCTATTGTTAAGCGTTTTACTCCATTATTTCCCATTCAAACAGGTCCTGGGCCCGTACACAATTTCTGATGCGTCTGCGTCTGATGCGTGACGCTAATATTATGCAAACAACATAAGAATTGGTTTTGCACGAAAACGATTATCAGAAATTTCCTTTTCCGAGTAGCCCCCAACCCGCACCTTATTATGTCACTTGCTTTGCTGGCACAAAAAGTATGGTCTTTGACCCGATAATGTTCCCTCTTTTTAAAACTATGTCTCGGCCGGCCATAATCGACATCGGTCCGACATGGAACGCCTGAAGTAGCGGCGCAGGAGTTTGCGGGTCCGATTCTTGGCTTGGGACAAATGTTTGTACGATCTGCAAATATTTGTTCCGGTTGTTCTGTATATTTTCTATGTACATACTTACTACTAAAAAAAATATCTATACATATATGTATAGAATAAAACAATTACAACTAGTATATACACTTAATATCTATTTCTTAAAAATCTAAGCCGTCACCAGAAGGCAGAGTGCCCAGAATGCTGGCAGCATTGCCACGTTGAATGGCAATGCTAATTCGTTGACCGAAATAGAAGCCAGCATTCCGATCACCTGTCGACTCTACAAGAAGTTTGGTAATATCTAGTATGTATAGTATATCAGTTATCTAGTACCCATAACACAAGCTCTGCTTAGCTTGGGGCTAGATGATGCTGTGTGGATTGTCCAGCATTATTTATTAATTTACTTATGGACCGGCCCGGCAGCCGGGGACGCAATTGTAGGTACGTCTTATCGATATCAAGTCAATCTGATAAAAGTTCGTATGCGTACACATATACATACCTCTATATAGTCGGATAGCAATTTAGTCCTAACGCGATGTGGTCATATCGAGATTTAGTCAAAAAGCAGTCAGAACTGCTATCTAGTCAAATCAAGATGTAGTCTTAAAGCTTCTGACCCGCACAGCTTCGCACACGGCTTTTCTATAAAAACGTTTAAAGGCTATTTCTATCCCACAGGAAGTCCTATTTCGAAGTCTAAACCTAAAACTATGCAAAATCTAATATAATCTATGTATTCATTAGTTTTCATACATCCATCCAAACTTTTAACTTCGCGTTTATAATATTATTGTGATCCGTAATTTTCTCCACTTACTTACCGGCGGCGCTGGCAACGGCACGGCTTCATTGTTTTATGGTCCCCCTGTTTTACTCCATCTGGCCAGATGTCCTGCACCACTCTCACTTCACCTCATCAGCAAACATACGCCCACTGCTGAACATTCCTCCCATGGGATTATGGGGTTTTGCCATAATCACCACGCTTGGCAGGTTCTCCTATTACATCTACGGGCTGAGTTGGACGGGTCGATTCTTACGCCGTGGCAGCCACGGCTAGTCACATGCACCACTCTAATTGATTCGAACACTCATTGAATCAGGGACCACAATCATCATGATCATCTCAATTCGCTGAGTAATGGAACGCGAGAGATTTACAAGATAAACTGTCAAAATCCTCACCCTCTGTCCACCAAAACCGCATCCCAATGGTCTACTAGCGGTAAAGATGATGATTATATTATATATCCAATCTAATCAATACAATAAATGATACCTTGTATGGATTCCCCAATCATCAACAAACCTCATTGACTGCGCCGAAATGAAATTGATTTGTCAATGGACAACCAATGAAGCCATAATTATTGCTACGGATCAAAAACCTAGATCAATAACTAGCCTAAAAGCTGATGGTGACGTAATTATATTTTAAAACATGATGATGGCCGTGTTCAAGAAAGAAAATAATTTATTAAACACTACACACAAACCAACTTAGGTACAGAAATAAAAGACTACTTAGTACTAGATAAGTCTAAGACAGACATAAACAAAGGTGTACATTAGTTAAGTAGTATACTAACACAAGCATTTGCGTTGCGTCAAGCGTTGGTACTTAGTAGTCCAAGCGTATAAGTGTTTAAGCTTTTCTCTTAAAAGTTTTCCCTTAAAAAGTTCCCGCATCTCGGGCACGTAGGTGTGCAAGTCTCCATTGAGGCGCCATTGTAGCGTCCGCCGCGCCGCCCGGCTGACACTCCCGCTTAGCGTCCAACGTGTTTGACACGCAGGTTTGGCTCGTTTACTTGTAGGCAGATGCAAGCCGCCTCACTAAATAAATAGAGAATCGTCATAGATCAAAAGAGGATCCGTGTTAAATGAGGCATTATAAGAAAAATTCGCTGTTTATAAATACTTAAATATGATTCAGTGGTTTGGATTGGAAGTCGTTTTAAAGCCAGAAATTAGATAGCGTGATCTAAGTTTTCTAGCGGCGACATAATAGTTATAATTCGAGGATCTAATTAAGTTAGTTGTGAAAATATTTGTCGTTTTTGTTATTGGGGTGTCCCTTTTTCTGCACCCACTCCTATGACAGGAGCGCATCAAAAGTTTCCTATTTGTCGTACACAGAGGATCCCAAAATTTTAGGTCATTAGGGCCTAAGTGCTCCTGAACCAACATCCTCAGCTTGATTATGTTTGTGCATGAATGGAAGGTGATTAAGAGAGTACTTCTCTGTTTAGCCCTCGGCATGCCTGGTAGGGTCTGGGAGACCCACCGCTGCAGTTAAGTCGTTACAATTCATTCAAATTTGAATTCAGCGCGTAACTCCTCTCAGTAGCTGACCGAAGTGAACTTAGTTACGCTCTCCGCCCGCTACTTCAGTCCGGGGCGCGCTCCAGTAGTGATAAGACGTGTGTAAAGTGCTCTCGGGTCTCACTGACCCCACCAGGCATACGGCGTGTCATTTTTATGTAAGTATTAATTAGTTTCTTTTTGTGATTTTGTGACTTATTTGTTAATAATAAATATTACATTTCTACTGGAAACACATTTTTTTATGAAACGATAGATTTTGATTGTTTTAGTTTGGTTTACTAAAGATTTTACGAATTTAACGTGTTTTATTTATGAAAGTTTTTATTTTACTTCGAATTCAACTTATGCTATCGTATCCTTTTATAGTTAAAAATGGAGAGCCACCTACGTGACAGGGACATCATAAGTTTGCTACTCGAGGAGGTGGACGAAGATCATGAAGATGATATTGTATTCAATTCCAGCGATGAAGAGTCTCATGAGGTCACAGAAGAAAAAATTGATCGTGAAATTGATATGGCTGCTTTGGAGGAAGACGTCACTGGTGAGAACTTGGAAGTAGTTGCTGATGAGAACTCTTCAGATTCCGAAATGGACGTGCCAGAGTTGACTTCGCAACCATCAGGGAGAATTTACAACGGTAAAGACGGAACTTTGTGGCACAAAATTCCAGCTAGATTAAACGTTCGAACACGTAGTAAAAATATAGTATCTGGAACGCCTGGTGTTAAAATATTAGCGAGAAATGCAAAAACACCTGTAGAGTGTTTCAATCTTTTTGTGAGCGAGTCGATGTTGCTGGAAATACTGTTGCACACAAATGTGAGGATCCGAAGAACCAGACATGGTCTGAATACTTCAAATGACTACGCTTATGTAGAATTACAACGTTGACAAGCTTATTAGATCTTATGATGTATCAAGAAACTCCAGAAGATGGCCGCTCACGCTTTTCTTCTGGCTGCTGAACTCTGCAGAAATAAATGTAAAAATCATCCAAATGCTCAACTGCCCTGACATAAAAAACAATCGCAGAAGTTTTATCAAAGATCTGGGTGTTGCACTGATAGAATCACATCTACAATCAAGACAGAAAAACACTCGTCTTTCTACAGATCTACGCAAACGAATTGCCAACCGTATTGGTTTCCAAGAAGGCCCACCTGTAAAAAAACAGCTCCAGGTGTAAGACGTAGATGTCACGTATGTCCGTCAAAGAAAGACCGCAAAACGCAATACATATTTTGTGAGATGTGCAAGAGCCACGTGTGCCTGGATCATGCAATTTTCCAGTGCGAAAATTGCTTCGAAAATAATGTTCGTGAAGATGATGTTGGAAATGAAGAAGACTAATTACTTTAGCTTAGAATATGAGATAATATATGTGCCTAATGTTTCCCAAAGTCTGATTGAGATATCTTTTGTTTTAGTTGTTTTTGCATGTTTATAAAAATAAGATGTTAATTTTACGTTGAAAAACGTATACCAAGTTTAATAAAAAAGAATATTAAAAGTTATTGTTGATTCGACAACGTATTTTATTTAAAACCCTATAGAGCTTCTTTAATTGTATTATTAAACCATAAATGTTTCTAATTGACACGAATGTGTAGGCAAAAAAAATATTTGAAATTTAGGGTCTCACAGACCCACCAGGCACGCCATGTAACTTTTTCCCACCAGGCATGCCGAGGGTTAGTCTAACGCCTGGTGATGTGTGTGACCTATATCTAGATTATTTATGTTCTTTATTTTATTGTTTAAGACAATAAATAGTTTCATGTACAATAAAGTGATCATTTATTCAATAATCATGAGTTATTCTTGACACAACACGACTGATGAGCCATGCGATTTAGCGTAACAACAGGTAACGCTGAATCGCTCTCTTAGTTTCGAGCGTGACGGAACCGACACGCTCGACGCACTTTTTGAAGTTTCGTTCACTGTTCAAAAAGTGCGCCTAAACGGTTTGTTTATTTTATTCGTTCAAATCGTTATGCGTAAGAAACCCAAGTTTTGCTAATGGTTAGTATCATCAGCCATACAGATGGCACCATAACCTCCACGCTTCCAACCGCTATTATCTAACAATTACAGCTTATGGGACATTTTCATTTCATTACATAACTGGGCGACTACTCCGCAAAATGACAGAGGACAAAGCAATCAAGTTCTCAAATGCGAATGTTACCTATCATCACGTTATAATTTATTTATTATTTATTTAGTAATTAATTAACACGGTTATGTTTACCAATTACATTAATTAAGAGAAAACAAAATTACATCATAAGTTACGTACAATCAGTCATCAGATAAAGGATTAGAATGTCAGTAAAATTCATAAACATAGAAAAATTAAATTATTTATGATGCTCACAAAATAAAAAAAACACACTCAATAATTTAGTCCACCTATCAGAGCGAACAAGTCAACATCGGGGCTGTCGTCCAGGGGAACGTTGAGTGCGTTGAGTACTTGAGGGATGGGTGACATTAACCGCCCCGCCGCCGCGGCGCCGTACGTACGTGCGGCACGGCCTACGTTTTCAACCCCGGTAATAATTAGTGATACATTTTAGAAGTGTCTGCCTAGAAAGACTCTGAAAGAATATAATAACTTATAAATACATAATATTAGAGTTTATTATCTTATCTGCTGATCTAAGCTCTGTCATCGAATTGTCAATGAGGCATGATAAAAATACTCTATTTAAAAAGTTTTTATTATTATAAGGTAGTGCGTAAACCTCACACTGGGTTAATTTATAAGAAATCAAATACGGCGCTATAGACCGATGAATGTCCCAAAGGTTTTCGTCTTCTACGTCACTTGACCTCGTGGTGTAGTAGGTTAGCACGTTCCCGTACTGAGGGATAGATGCGGGTTCAAGTCCCGTCGAAGTCAAAAAATGTTTGGGATATTATTTGATTCCTTATACCCTATTTACTTTGGAATTTAAAGTGAATGTCATGTCATGACAAGCGTAAGTCAACTCATATGTGCCGTCCCTCGATATCGCTCATTTTTAGTCATGTTAAACTTATTTTTTTTTAAGAATTGCATTCATTTATTTACATATTTATTGGGGTGTTAGGAAAACCAAATGTTGGTAACAGACTTCATTAAGTTAAAATAATAAATGACTAGGCCTCGTGCCATAGGATATTGTAAGTAGGTGGCCGCATTAAGGTGCTACTACGACCCAGAATACCGCCGCCACCTAGTTTATCTTATTATTACGTTAAACAAAAGAAATTTCTAAAATCCATTGGGCAGTTTGTGTTACCTATCATAAGCTTTTTTTTAATGCCTCTGTAGTATTTTTATTTTGTATAGTTTAGACAGAGATGCGAAAACAAAGTTTGGTGGCCAAAAAGAGCAACTTCGCATCTTTGCTTAAACTATACAAAATAAAACTATTACAGAAACATTAAAAAAAGCTTATAATAGATAATATCACAAACTGCCCAATGGATGTTAGAAAATTCCTTTGTTTAACTTAATAATAAGATAAACTATGTAGGTGGCGGCGCTATTCTGGGTCGGGTTAGCGCCTTAATAAAACTCGATAATTAACCTTTTTTTTTTATCTTTATTGACAAAGAAAATTACAATTGAATAATAAAAACAAATTAGAACTAGTATTTGCAATTGAAACAGTTAAGTTAACTGCAGACTGTTGCAAAACAATTTACAGGTAGCTCAACTGATCCATATCAACACCAGTCGAAAAATAACAACTAACAGGCTAAAGGTTTCTTCGTCGCTTCTTTACTTTAGTCTACATACCGAAGCGACTGAAATCAAAAATATTACTTTATTTCCGTGTCAGTGTTTAATTATTAAGAATTTGACCTTTCTATGTGTACATTTATTGTATTTATGGATATAAAGAGTTTTTGACTTTGAGTCGGAAGCGTCCCCAAGACGCTGGCTGCATTGGCCCGCTTTTTGGCAATACAATAATTCACTTGCTTTTATTTACGCGCATTGGTAACTTTGTTAGTATCGCTTGAACAGAGCTATTATCCAAGGGAAACATCGTTACCATTTTTTGGAGTAGACGCCCTAACCCTTCTTTCCGCTGAGCTTTATTGAAACGACATAACGACGCGCAAGCGTGTTCTAGTAGTTAACCTTAGGATTATGAACTTTAATAAAAGTAAAGAAACAGCTTTTTCAGTAGTTTAGGACTTTGTTTATGCGTGTATTGTGTTGTTGGTTTTGCTGCTAATAATGCGAAATGGTAGCAACTGTTGTTGCCAATTATAATTATGGTTTTCGCGAAAGAAACTACGGAAAGGTACCTTTTGAGTCAATGACGCTGATGCTGTTGGTGCTGATGGAACTTAATTCAAGAATTCGTTGTGTGACGGCATGCAGTCGTCAGAATCGTCAGAGTTTCAAAATTCAGACATAATATTCTGCTTACTTAAAAGTAACACAGCATCATCAAGCCTAAAGCCTTGATGATGCTGTGTGGATTGTCCAAAATTATTTATTTATTAAAGGCTATATTAGCGGGTTTGGCTTAGATAGCTGATGACATAGTTGGTATGCAATATCTTTTGATCAAATTTTAATAAGATTTAGGTAAGTAAGCTTGAATCAAATAGGTAGCCTTCGAAAATATTTATAGGTTTGAAAATCCGTCGCACATATGCAACCATGACAAAGATCTAGAAATAAATCTCTATTTTATCAGAATCAAGGACCTCCTGGAACGCATTAGACCTAGAACACAATAAATGTCACCGGGTAAAAATATTGAGCTCAATAAAGTAAAGCCAGCGTGCCATGAATCTAAATTTTGGAGCTTAAGTTTTGTAGTTAAAGATCTCACTTCTAGACTAGTGTTTTATTTTATAATGGCTCCTGCCCGCGGCTTAGCTCGCACTTTTCCAGGTAAAAAGTAGCCTTTGTCCGGTCTCACGATACCATCTATCTCCATGCTGAATTTCAATCAGATGCGTTCAGACGTTTAGCGTAAAAGCGTAACAGACAGACAGAGCTACTTTCGAATTTATAATATTATACTAGCTTATACCCGCGGCTTCGCACGCACTTTACTGGGATAAAAGTTGTATATGACTGTCCCTGGGATACCGTCTACCTCCCTGCCAAATTTCATTAAGATCCGTTCAGCCGCTTAGGCGTGAAACGGTTACAAACAGAGTTACTTTCGAGTTTATAATATTAGTATGAATAATATGGAATATGAATGGACGTTTTAATTATGGTATGGATTTTCTAAACACAGAATAATAATTCTTGCGCGTAAAATTCTGTACATTGTAAATTTTCATACCCTATATGCCCATAAATTGGTACGTCAGCGAGTATATCGTCACAGTCATAGCTATTCATTTCCCATAAAAGATCAGAAAGACCCCATTAAAGCTATAAAACATTCATTATTATTTCCCGGCGATGTACTCGTCGTGAAACGAGTGCGTCGAGAACACTGTTTTGTGTCATCCGAGTGTACCTACAGCTGCAAATGGACATTGGACATCCCTAGTTCAAAAGACCAAGTGAAGGTAGTTACGAATAATGCTGTCCCCGCTTCGCTGAGGATCTAGTACTCTAGTCATCCCGTTACCACGACAACGTGTAAACCTATTTGCTGCGTTTTTGTGCATAACTGCCTACCTTTGTACCTGTGTTAACAACTTATCTAGACTTATTGCTATTTTTAGAGTACCCTAGTGTCTAGGTAAACTTAACTTATGATATATGGCGCTATTAACCAAAAATATGTAATCGCTTTGTCAATAAACTATATCTATCTATTTCACTATGAAAATTATCGTGGTTTGACGAATTTATTGATTAGGTATATATTCGTTGTTGCATTCATTATTTGTTGGTGTTCTTCCAACACAGACATGGTTCGTAGATAACCATTCATATATAATTGGAGTGTGTAAATGGTTAAAACGTAAAAAATAGGTAATTAACAGCTATAAATACCTGTGAATGGTTATAATAATGTGTTCAGTTCACCTCCCTTTACAATCTTTTAAATTCTTATTTAGCCTTATTCGTCCCACTGCTGGGGCCAAGGCCTCCCCTGTGGATTTCCAACTGTCGCAGTCCTTTGCGGCCCCCAACAAGTAAAAAAAGATTTGAAATCGTCCCGCCAACTAAAAAGTATAACGTATATTTATTTTAAAAGTAATACATAATCTAATAATAGATAACCCTTAAACATTCATCCCGGGTTTTTGATTTCCTTTTTTCCGTGTTTGCTTCCAGAGCTTTTGTTGAAGTTTTTCTTTTCAGAAATTTTCTCTCGTTAATTTTATAAGCTCTATTCATCTTTTGGGTTTGTTACATCAAACATCAACCTAGATTTTTTTTATATTCTGCTTCGCAAGCGATATTCTCATAAAACTTTTCTTGGTATAGGTATCCAAACAAACATTGAAATATCGTAAAAATTGTGTATTTTACACGATTTCAAAAATAGCATATTTGAACACGTTTTCCGATTTCCGATATAAACAAAGATACAATCAGTATTTATTTATCTTCGAATCGTATTTGAATGCAATAAAGTAACGTCAGAGAATGTACAAAGCTCCCAGTCGGCATAACTTTTACCGACATCTTCAACACATTGAAATATTACAGCCATTTGACACAAAACTGTGTGAATGAGTTATACACTTAAAACCTTTCTCATGAATCACTCTGTTCTTCGGAGGCAGGTTTATTACTCTTACAACAAATCCTTGAAGGGCTAAGTTAATTAAATTCAGACAGAAAGATGGACGTGGAAGGGGTCATGATTTTATAAAAGCAACCTACGTAGTTTTAAGGTTTTCTATCCCACATGCGAAGCCGCTAGCTAGTTTAAATTAAGTTTATCAGTCATCTAGTACCCTTAACACATGCCCTGCTTAGCGAGGTGATGTTGTGTGGATTGTCCAGAATTATTTATAATTTATAATACTATTATAACTAGTCGTAGTTATAATTGCACCTGGTATTTCCCACTACTGTAACCATATTTTCCTTTGGTTCCAGGGTCTGGATCCAACTTACAACTTAACACTGAACGCTTCTGCAAAATGGCTGATCGAACAATCCCGTGGCATCGAAGATCCTAATGTACTCCTGCAGAAGTTCTCCCAGAACCGCAAGGTCGATGACCCGACCAGGGCGTTACTCCTCACGTTTTATGGCATCCTGGTGGTCATTGGTGGTGTTGGCAATGCGCTGGTGGTTATATCTGTAAGTACCCACCCACTCATTATTTTTATTTTGAGGACCTCTGTGTACACCGTGGCGCGGCGTAAGAATGTAACCCAGCAACTTAGCTCATGGATGTCGTAAAAGGCAGCTGCTTTTATCAGTGCATATTGATCACCTGCTTGCCTGCCTGTCAAGTATTTATTATGGCGAACCCCCTGTGTGGTGCCAACTACCTGTGGCATTGTCAAGAGGAGGCCTATGTCCAGCGGTGGACTTATATGTGCCGATAAGGATCTTTGTGCGCCTGAGACACAGAACTCTTGTAGTTCGATGATGCAAACATTTGTCTCAAGGCATCGTTTCGCCAACGAAAATAGCAAGCACATTTAATACTTACTTACGCCTAAAGCTCAGCGACACAAAGTGTGTCTTGGCCTTGAGAAGTCGCCATTTATCCCTGTCCGGCGCAGTTAACGCACACACATACATTAAATAACATACATTTATTGGAAACATGTAATATTTTTATACTACACAACATTGAATTTCAGAAAATTCTAATTATGAAACTTTGAAACAGAGATAATTAACACACATAACTGTAATTATTACGTTTGTGTGTGTGTATCTATGGAGTTTAATGTATCTTTTAAAAAACAATAAAATAGTATAAAATTAATTTAATTTAATAAATCAGACAACATACATATTAGGCCCATTTTTTGTTAGTGAGTTGTCTTAAAGACTATGTTAAAATAAAAGGAAAGCACAATACATACAAAATTCAGAAGTGGAGGTTTAAAGACCTCAATGTATACGCTTCTACAACAAAATACCAAATGAGCTAAAAAATTTACAATATTATTGCTTTAGTTTATTTTAAAATAAATTGTCAAACATACCTCCTTTGTGTCCTGTAAAAAGGCTAACTACAAAATATCAGATTATCTAGAGGATAAAAAAGATTGTGACAAGTTTTGCTCCAACTTGAAAACTAACAACCTAACAATGTAAAGGCTTCTAGTTCGATTCTTTACTTTACATTAAAAAAATTTAAATGAGCAAATAATCAAAGAAATCACTTTATTTCCCAATTTTACTTAGGTAATTTGAATTTTGTGACGTGTCCAATAGTCCTATAAGGTCTATAGGAAATATAGCACTTTGAATTTGAACTTGGAGGATCCAATGAAATTTCATGGAATTTGCCATGAAACATGATATAGGATCCTCCCCTAGTTTATCCTCTCAGCGGGAAAGCGACCCGTAACGGGCATTCTATTATGCTAATTAGCACTTCGTACATTTGATACCGCATCTGCCAAAAACATGGATTAGGATGAGCCATCTGTTTCAACGTACATTGATAGTGGGCAGACAAATGTCAGCTTATCTGGAGTGATAACAGCGTTGATATGAAATTAAAAGATCAAGGTCATAAGTATTTTGGTGGTATCTTGTATCATTGAATATGTTGTTTATTAACAAAGAAAATTACAATCAAATAAGAACTTGTATTTACAATTGAGCTAACTGTAGACAATCTACAGGTAGCTCAACTGATGTATATCAATACCAGTCGGAAGCGTCCCCAAGACGCTGCTGGCTGCATTGACCCGCAGTATGGCAATGCTGATGCGCTCGATTGAATAAGTTAAAATAATTGTCGCGGTCGTGTATGATTCGATCGTTTCAACTCAATCCGTGGATGTTGTAAGAGTCGACTAAAGGAACGTACCGGGGAAAGGGCAAAAGCTTCTGTGTATATTTAACAACTCTGCAACCATCACATCACTAACCCGCATGCCAAGCGTGCTGATTATGGCGAAACCCTGAGGGGGTTTTTTTAGGGGAGACAATAGACGTAATGTATGCTGATATGGAAGTTAGTAAATGTCAGAATGGTGCATCCTTACCATAATTTTTGTAGAACAACGTTTTGCAACATGTTGGGCATTTTGCGTCATGAAATAAGTAGTTAAATTCGCCTTAAGGTTTTTGTTTCGTTGTGGTGGGTAGGTACATGAATAAAATGCTCATGCTTTTGAAAGAAGTGTGTAAAATAGCCTCAAAAGTGAACAATCATAATGAGCCTGTCACAATCCTCTCTGTTAGGAAAATTCAAAAACAAAAAACTAAAAAAATATTGTAACAAAATGTAAAAACAGTAAATGGAATGTAAGATTTAACAAAAAACAAAAAAATAAAAAACAGCTGCTTTGCGGCACAAATGTAAAGCAGTGTTAACGAAAAATCACTCTTTGAACTTACCACTTCCGTAATTTTAAGTACCTAAACACAAAACTGTCTCAACAATTTATGAAGCAAAATTCTGTCCGCAAATAGGTAAAGTATATTGCAACATTATGGAACTTATTCTTGTGGAAGCACGCAGCTATATACATTACGTTACATGCTTCCGCCCGCGGCTTGGCACGCATTTCTGCTGGATAAAATGTAGCCCACATGTTGTTCTAAGTCCAGAACTACATCTAGGCACAATTTCAGCTCGGACCGTTTTAACAATAACGAAACATCTGAACATAATGATAATGATAGCTTTCGCTGCAAGCTTTATAATGTTAGTAATGTTATTATTATAAATTAAAGAGCCTAGCTCTTGTCGGTACAATGATGCAATTTCCTCCACTTTTCTCTTTCCAATGAGGTCTCTTTTATTTCTTTATACGACATGACAGTGGCTTTCTCCCTGATCTGACTCATATAGTTAGTTCTTGGTCTTCCTCTTCCTCGTTTTCCTTTTACACTTCCTTCTTTGATATTTCTTATAAAGCTGTCATGTCGTATAATCTGTCCAATCATTCTCCCTCTTATGTTTTGAATGGTTTTCATCAAAAACTACATTTCTCTTTAACTCTTTCCAGCATCTCCTCCTCTTAGTAACCTTCGCCTTCCAACTAATCCTTTCCATTCTCGTCCAGCACCACAATTCAAACTCCTCAATCCTATAGTAATGTTATACCAAAAATAAATATCGTAGGTCTTAAAATATCTTCTTATTTATGTTAAATAAGCTTAAACACACATATATATATATAGTTTTGACGTGAACGTGTATAACAAACATTCAAACCAATAACTTTATAACCATATGCGTGAAACGTATGTATGTGCCTCTAAACTTTTACAAAATTTCATAACATTTGTAAATGTATGAGCGAATTCCGTATGGTAATTGGTGTGAGGACACACCACATGTGACTTGGTTCTCTGATATTTTATTCAGTAGCTGAGAATAACATTCAAGAGTTTCTTCACCAGATTTTTATTTTATATGAGCACTTACGATTCAGGTAAGAACCACAAAAATATCTCTGCATATATGATCTCTGTATATATAACACATATTATGAAGGCAAAAGCTTGAGTGAAAATGTGAACATAATTTCCCTACCGAGATATTATGTAAAAACTAAACAAAACTACTGAATAAAATGTTAGTAGTGAAATCTAATAGCGCAAGGCTATCTACCTTTTATTCAAAAGCCATTATCGGTGAATAGGTAAAAGTTGGTTTGGTTTTTGGTTCATATAACAAGTTTTAAAATAGTTCTACAGGAAGATTTTACCCACTGCTGGATATAGGTCTCCCAAAGCTTGTACCATCGCGGTACTGTGCTAGATGCATCCATCGAGAGCCTACGACTATACTTTAGCGTTTACTTAAATCTTATCCTAAATGTCTTACAAGGTTCCATCCCATTTAGATAGATAAATAGATTACAACATTATTGCACTATCAAAATTAATAAAATAATTAAACAAATTAGCGTGTCGATAAACCTTTCTACTTCTCTAAACTGTATCTTTTGTTCCAGGTTGTGCGAAAACCCGTGATGCGTACAGCCCGGAACATGTTCATTGTGAACCTAGCAGTCTCCGATGCGCTGGTCTGCTGCGTCGGCACCCCTCTAACCCTGATGGAGCTGCTGACCAAGCACTGGCCTCTGCCGGACTGGCCGAGCCTATGCAAGGCTTGCGGTGCTATACAGGCCATCTCGATATTTGTGTCTACTATTACTATTACTGCTATCGCTTTGGATAGATATCAGGTAAGCATTTCTTCTTCTTTATTGATCTGCAGGTTAGCCCGCTTTGAAAAGCATTGGTTGAGGTGTGGACCAGGTAAATCCAATATAATCTTCATCTTTTCTGAGAACAGGTGGTCACTCAAAGGTAGTTCGAATAGTTTCTAAGATACCACACACACCTACACACACACCCAGTGCATAATTACAGATTTTAGACAAAAATTCAAAACAAAACATACTTTTTAGCCCTAGGGCTTATATTACAAGTGGCCGCCCCCCAACAACATCCCCCCGTATGCCTGGGTGGTCGCGAACTGGTGAAAATTAATAAATTTAAATTTTTTGGGCTTTGGGTCACTGCTGATCTACGTGATAATTGTGACATAGAAAGGGAGCGTGGGGCTCTGGCGGTACGAGAAAACATACTGATCCGCTGGTTCTCAGCGAACCAGAGGATCAATATGTTTTCTCGTTCTTGTTCAGTAATGTTATAGTCTCTTTATTTAAATCCTACTGTCAATCTTTTTACACCAGCGGCCTGTGGGTTACTTACACCAAGGCGTCCATCAGTGCCCTACGCGTCCTTTATAACAATTTATTTAGAGCAATGGTGGGGCTGCCCAGATACTGTAGTGCGTCCGGCAGGTTTGCTGACGCACACGTAAAGGACTTTTACGCTGTGATTCGCAATAAAATAACATCTATAAAACGCAGGATGCTGGGCACCAACAGTCTGATAGGGGTTCTGGCTGACAGACATTGCAGTAAACTGCAAAGGCACTGGATTTGAAGCCTGAACAACCGTTGTACCAAACAAATTTATTATTATTTAATTAATTTTATTTTATTAAATTAATTCTGTTAAGTGTACCTTTTTGTTTATCCGAAACTGAGTGACTTTAACTACTCTTATCTATGGATCTTTGTGTCGTATTTATTGATATAAATGAATTTAATTTAAACTCGAGTTTTACTGTAGCTACGCTATAATGACACACTTTTTGAATAAGAGAAGAGGAAAGATTTCATTCTAATTTTTAAAAAAATTTGCATTCCAATAATTAAAAATTTAATTTTTGTTATATAACAAATAATAGAAACAAATTGGAACTAGTTTATAATTAAAACAATTGAGCTAACTGCAGACTGTTGCAAACAATCTACAGGTAGCTCAAGTATTTGTTACAGCAGTTAATTAGTTTTCATCTTACCCTAAGAAATTGTTTCTCTTCACATACGTCTTTCTGTCGACCTTTCCCCAATATTTATTAATCAATATCCCTAATACCCTACCTAATACCTTGCTTGTTTCTTTTTCCTGCTTTATATCAAGCTTGTCATAGACAACTGACCAAAATTTTTGACAGAATCTTCTGGGACATATTTTCAATATTATCTCAGTGTTTATTTTTATACAGGCAGGGTATGCTTTTGGTTATCAGCAGGAGCGAAATTATCACAGTATTTTAATGCTGTCAATGATTTCTCAGAATCTTTGACAGCATCTGTTGGGACCTATTTTCAATATTATCTTTGTGTTTATCATAACACAGGGTATGGTTTTGGTTATCCGCAGGAGCGAAATTTTCACAGTTTTTGAATATTAAATATTCACAGTTTTTAGCAATCGCTCGCGCCGTTAAAATTGTTCATAGATCTGCTTTTGTTTCTCCTAGCATATTATATTTGGTTGGCCGGACTCTCTTTATTACCGCCAAGCATCAAAATAGCCAACGCGATTATCTTAAATGAGGTATCAAAACACTTGTCTGGTCTTACATGGTTTATGGTTGTCCCTCTCATTTAAAGAAATAAAATAAATAATTTGAATGCTTTAAAAAAACTATGAACCGACTTTGAATTCCTTAGTTTTACACGTTTTTTTTAAGTTTTGCGGGATAAATACTAATTCCTTGGGAATAAAATCCGAGATCGAGATTATCTTCTATAGAACTACAAAAGAATCGGTTTATAAACTACGGAGAAATTGACAAACTTATCATAAAAAAGCATACATACAGCCGAAAATAGAACCTTCTTCTTTTTTAAAAGTCGGTTAAAATGTGGACATAATTAATAATGGACTTTGGACCATTGTTAACCCGGTTTTCATCGCTCAAACTCCTTTCTAAATCAGAGCTCACCTCATCGAACTCTCAAAAATTTAAATATCTGCTCCCACTCATCGGAATATGAGTAAACCTGTTATTTTACAAAATTGGTAGAATTCCGTCGATAATGTGCTTCATAAATGTTTCGCCAATCAGCTTCAAAGCTTGTTAGCCGGATCTGTATCCAATAACAAGCGGTTAACGTTTACATAAGCGATAACGGTTATTGCTCTAGAAATAGCAAGTGTCTGTTCATGACGTCATCAACCAAGACCAAAGGTTTTGACTGTCCAAACATTGGTTCAGGTTGATGGTTGATATTGAAAGAAGGGATTCGGTTTTTAATTTGATTGCCTCATAAGCAAATGGTGGACAAACGCTTCAAAATTTTCGATCTATACTGATAATAAAACTGTAAGGTCAAATTCTGTACATTGAAGATATTATGAAAATTTTTTTTGGAGGGCTATCTATTGTCGATACTGAAGCCAAAACTGTAATTATTTTCATTCATGTCTGGCTGTCTGTCTGTATCTTGGCCGCGCATAACTCCGAAACTATTGAATGAATTCAAACGAAACTTGGCATGATTTAAATTCATACTACGATGAATGATGTAGAAAACTTTTTATCCCGGAATTCATAACGGTTCCCTTGGGAGAGGGGATGAAAGTCAAAATGCGTACTTCATTGTAGTTCAACAACGCGTAGTCCGATTTCATTGATTCTTTTTTTGTTAGAAACAATGTTGCAAGATTTTAAAAAATAGTCAACATCATCATCATTTTAGCCTATATTAGTCCATCCTTGGGAGAGGGGATGAAAATCGAAATGAGTTATATATAATTCATCAACGCGTTGTCCGATTTCAGTCATTCTTTTTGTGTTAGAAATAGTGTTGCAATATCCTTAAAAAAACAGTCAACATTATCATCATCATCATCATCAGCCTTTATTAGTCCATGCATAGCGATTTTGAACTGATGGACCAGCCCTTCCGTGAGGCCGTTATTGCGAATCACAGCGTAAAAGTCCTTTACGTGTGCGTCAGCAAACCTGCCGGACGCACCACAGTATCTGGGCAGCCCCACCATTGCTCTAAATAAATTGTTATAAAGGACGCATAGGGCACTGATGGACGCCTTGGTGTAAGTAACCCACAGGCCGCTGGTGTAAAAAGATTGACAGTAGGATTTAAATAAAGAGACTTTAACATCTACTGAACAATGAGCGAACCTGAGAATCAGCATGTTTTCTCGTACCGCCAGAGCCCCACGCTCCCTCTCTATGTCACAATTATCACGTAGATCAGCAGTGACCCACTGTCCAAAAAAATTTAATTTATTAATTTCACCAGTTCGCTACCAGCCAGGCAGACGAGGGGATGTCGTTGGGGGGGGGGGACTTGTAATATAAGCCCTAGGGCTAAAAAGTATGTTTCCTTTTGAATTTTTGTCTAAAATCTGTAATTATGCACTGGGTGTGTGTGTAGGTGTGTTTGGTATCTTCACGCACACCCAGATATTCACTAGGGGAGTCTTCCACGCTAGGAACTATCCTTGAGTGACCACCTGCTCTCAGAAAAGATGAAGAAAATATTAAATAAATAAATAAATAATAAAATTTATTCAAAGAACGTTAATAAATAAATAAATAAATAATAAAATTTATTCAAAGAACGTAAATAAATAAATAAATAATGCTGGACAATCCACACAGCATCATCTAGCCCCAAAGTAAGCAGAGCTTGTGATAGGGGTACTAGATGACTGATAAACTGCATGCATTTTCACACAGCGGGGCAATGTAGCCAGCATCTTGGGGACGCTTCCGACTGGTATTAATATGGATCAATTGAGCTACCTGTAGATTGTTTGCAACAGTCTGCAGTGAGCTCAATTGTTTCAATTGTAAATACTAGTTCTAGTTTTTTCCTAACATTTAATTGTAATTTTCTTTGTTAACAAAGGTATTAGTATAAATATAATTATTTATCCACATTCAATTCATACTTGATACTTATCAATCATCATCATCATCATCGGCCTTCCTCGTATGTTTTTTACCCATTTATTTAAGGTCTATCTGAAATTTGAAGCCAAACATTTCAAAATAAAGTGCTAACGAGGTGTCATATCTACTTTAAATTAATTTAGTGAATTAACCAATTATTAAAATAAAAGCAAAAGTACGTAATCAGGAAGGCATTAGTTTGAAGCATTTTCATTTTAATCAATTCATACTTAAGTGTGTTACAGTCACAAATGCATGCGACTCCTAACAGAAAAGATTATTCTGTAATATGACCATAATGTCAGTTTCGTCACTTAGTCAGAACAGCGACGATAAGAGGCGACTTAGGGATATACACTGGGAGCGAGCAGCAAACTTAATTGAGCATTTATGAAAATGATTACATAAGTGACTTCATAAAACTCTATTTATTTGTCTACAGAAAATCATTTGAATAATCGTCTAGGCTTCTAGGTCTACACGTGTATCAATTTCCTAAAAATTAAGGTCGTCACTAAAAGGCAGAGTACCCAGAATGCTGGCAGCATTGCCACGTTGAATGGCAATGCTAATTCGTGGGGGCTAAAAATAAATAACGTTGCAATATTTCATGCTGTACCAATACCTCATGAAGGAAACAACTTCACCTGGTACACCCGAGCCACCCAGCTTTTCCCAAAGCTTGTGATACAGAACTGTATCAAAGGCCTTGGACAAATCAAGGAAACAGGCATAAACGGGGGTCTTCCTGTCAGTGTAGTACCTGACAGCTTGCTTAAGAGACAAAATCGCACTCTCTGTAGATAGCCCGGCCCTAAAACCAAACTGAGCATCGTGCAGCTTGACATGTTGCAAGAGAATGTTATTAAGCAAGCTGTCAAGCACCTTCGCGATGATGGTTGCTAGTGAGATGGGCCGGTAGTTAAAAATAAATAACGTTGCAATATTTCATGCTGTATAGTTTTGCTCCATATTGGGTATGCAGAGCTTGTGTTATGTGCACGAGTTGACTAAAAATAAAGCACTACTAGATATAAACTCAAACAATTAGTAGGGGAGAGTCGGATATAGCTAGCTTGAAATAGGCTAAGGTTTTATTTAGGTACTCGTAAGAAATTTATTAAGCTAAACATAAAGTGTGGCAAAACTGTTAAAATCGAAGACAGAAAAAATCATTATCAAAATGCCATACAATACAATAATACAATACAATATCTTTATTGACAACACCATCTTATAAGTCAAGTAGGTACCAATGTAGGTACATATTTCTTAAATAACTATAATCTATATTATAATTATAATAAATTTAAAATAAAAACATATTAATTATTGATACACACTTATTGATTTAATTATAAGCATTACCATTACTAAAGAATTGGCAGTTCATAAAACTTTTTTACACAGTAGAACGAATTTTCGAGAAGCCACTTGCGTAGCCTCAATCTGAAGGCCGTTGTGGAGGTTGCATCCCCTCGGATTGTGTCAGGCAGCCTGTTATATACAGAGGGACCCATGACGTACACAGACCTCTCCATATCATGGTGCTCGAGGTTGCTAATACCGTGCTCATTTAAATTTTTACAAAAATTAAATAATTATTTTTTTTATTTTTTTTTTACTCATTACAAAAACAATCACAATATACAATAAATTTTGTACCATAAAAACCTTGTGATATCTTGGTACTCACATTCGTTAAGTCTTTACTTGGTAAAAAATAGCTAATCTAGGCCTACCGGACTAACATCGGCCTTCATGTTCACTCCCTCTCGCTCGCGCTGGGATTTCGCTAGCCTCAGCATCCGTTGTGCGAGAGAGCAAAGGAAATAAAGCACTTTGAATTTGAATTTCCTCCACTTTTTTCTTTTCAATGCGGTCTCTTTTACTTCTTTATACGACATAACAGCGACTTTCTCCTTGATCTGACTCATATAGTTAATTCTTGGTCTTCGCCAAATATTATACAGGTTGGACTTTTTGTTGGGGCATTAAGGAGAGGTGTACCTTAACCGTTGTAGCCACAGGAAATTGGTCTTAGGAGACTATCAATAATTTTTAGAGAAATTTTCATCTCCACTGAGGTTTTTTTTTACCGTTTGCATAAAAATTGGCATTGAACACAGAGAAAAAGTTGTTGTGTGCCAATCGATCTTGTTTCTTAAACTGATCAAAAATTTGTACCGTACCAACTGAGGTTAGAGAACCTACTAAAAAAGTCAGACATAACATAACTTTAATAAATAAATAATGCTTAACAATCCACACAACATCATCAGCAGCCCCAAGCTAAGCAGAGCTCGTGTTATGGGTACTAGATGACTGTTATATTTAATATATAACATAGATAGATATTTTTTACACCCGTAACAAATATTTGCAGACTGTACAAACTTTGTCCCATGGCAATAATCAAACCCGCAACATCCTGCGGCGCAGGCGGACCTTCACCCGCCGCTCCACATCGGTCGTCAATATATTGATAGATACCGGTGTATTCTCCACAAAACACCAGATACCGTGTATTTTGTGCTACATTTTAACAAGTGCCGTTATCAGTAGTGCGGCGTTAGGTTCATTACATGGAGCACTCGAGATAAACTGATAAATGATGGAGTGAAATCAATAGCGGATGGACGGACAAGTGTTTTGTATGTATTGAAGACTGCTTCTGATTGTGGTCTTTGTTGTATGGACTGAATAGGTGAAACTATAATAGCGCTGAATCGTGGGGAGCACTAGAGTTTCGAGCCATAAGCCATGCGTAGGTTTAGATATAATTAAACGAAAATGTTTAAGGGGCGATCTTAACGGGCTTGGTAGTCAAACTAGGCCTACATCTCAGTACTCACGGGATCCCTGCGTAAAAAAACTTTTTTTAAATAAATATCATAATATTTATTTGGTTCCTTCAATGTGAAAACACGAATGAGAAAAATATTATACGATAAAAAAAAATCATGAAAGCGCACTGTTTCGCACATAATTTGGTCGAGATCTCAGGAACCCTGCGATCTATCAAACATACTTATGTTTTGATTCGTAGGTCATTACTAATTATTTGGTTCCTTGAACCGGTTTCTTTATAAGATGTGTAGTTTTCTTGGAAATAAACAAAAATTTTACATTGAGCTTACGCCGTTACAACAATGTATGCTTTGTCCCGCTCCTATGAAAGTGAAATCCTGTCTATCCTTTTTACAAAATGGCGCGTATTGCTCCCTTTTAAGCACTTATACAAAACAAAAGTTCGGAGTGGTCTCTACTTATCTCACTATCTCTAATCCTCACACGTCTACTGCTGAACGTGGCTCCTTCGGTGAAAAGAACTTATTGCCTGGGATGTGTCCAGATCGAATTCGTAATTCAATAACAGTTTGGTGACGATTCAAAAATGTTTTTGTCAATCCATGGAGAACTTTGTGATCCAAGAAAGTCCTGATTTATCTATTCTTTGTCTATTAATTCATGAAGAAACAAATATTTGCCCTATCATATCAAAGCCTCTATTGCTGACTGTACTAAACAATTCCATGGACCCGCTGGGAAAGGAAATCTTATTTATTTTAAAATGTCGTGGACCCGTTGGGAACCAAAGTATGAACTAAATGTTTTTGAAAACAATAGAATCGTGGACCTCTGGGAATAAGCCAACTTACCTCCGTTAATATAATCAGAACTTTATTCAATACGAGCGTCCCTCACATTTATTTTTATTTATATCTGATCGTTTTCTTATACTAGTGTGTTTTATGTTTTTTTTTGGTTGCATAGTCGTGAGTAGTTAGTCCGTAAGGCGAACAAGTGGCTCTGAAGGAAGACCTGCGTTGGTCGCTAGCTTGCTAGTCAAACAACTCATGCTGAGGCGGAGCCATTTTGTTATTGGATTTACACCTCGTACCTTAAAATGCCCTCTATGTCTAAGTTTATTAGTTATTCTGTGTTAGTTTTATAACAAATAAATATATGTATATTATATTCTTTTATATTTTAACTCGAGGGATGTGGTTAACAGCCACTTTTAAGTGAACAATACATGTCATTAAAAAAGCATGAAAACCTCGTCATCAATCACACTCATGCATGGCCAGAACCCAGATGCGACCTACAATCAGAAAAGCTGAATCATTTAGTATGGTTACCCCATTTTAATAGGTGACCCTGCTTTAATAGGGTTATCTACATAAAACGACCCTTTTAAAACGAGTGTGTTTGCAGAAAGTAATTTGTTCAACACCATTAAACAAAACCATTAATAAATATATTGCAGAGTAATGTATTTAATACTAGATTTTTCCCTCGGTTTCGTACATGTTTTTTTTAAAATAGCCCAAACGGGAACTACACAAATCCTATAAAAAAGGAGACGTCACGATCACGTCTCGATACATCAAATGAACGTATTTATTTAGCCATAGGAACACTTGCTTGTGTGAAATGAACAGTAGATAATAATAATACTCCATGACGGGGGGGAGGGGGGCTAACTTTTGATCACCTTCCTCCAATTTCTGGCTGCGGCTTCCTCCGGTCAATTTACTGCAGTTATAAAACTTTTTTGTATGTTTTTCGAAATTGAACAACACAACTGTAATATTTTTTGAACACGAATTTTTTCGGATGGTTAAAGTAAAGTATGCAACTGGGCATATGACAAAATAAATGATAGCGAGCGAAGCGAGCCCCAAATATTAAAAAATTGCAATTGCAATTTAGCAAAAAAGACAAGGAAGCTAAGACGACGGCGAGCGGAAACGGCTGCAGCCTTTTTGCGATTTTTGTCGGCGATTAACAAAAGAGTAAGGATTACACGCGGCATGGGCGAGTGGTGCGGTCCGTCGCCGTAATTTATGTTACGTTTTCAGGTGGTCACAAACAAGATCAGAAGAGTATAAAAAAATAAATAACAGCGAGCGGTGCAAGCCCAGAAAATTTTGGAGGGTTTGCGGCGGCTGAGACAATTGTTAAGAAACTAATACAAAATAAGTATCGTAGAATGGAGTGAGCCGCAGGCTTTTTTTAAATTGGTGAGGTATACTTAGTAAGACCAGGAAGCTAAGATAAAATGATAATGAACTTACATTTCACGTTTATTTGTCGATTAACAACAAAATGGGACGACAAACGGCGAGCGAAGCGAGCCGCGCAAATTTTTGTGAGTAGTGTGCGTGTGAATAGTCGTTGTCATCCTTTCTTGGTGGCCAAGGGACTGCCAAGATTGGACCCCTCAAAGTTTAGTACCCGGGGCGAACCGCCACCTTCGCGTTTTCAGTTCCCGAGTATTTTTTTTTATATTTACTGCTTATAAATGTAAAATGACGGAGAGTCGGTGAATTTGGCATAAGTTTTTACGTTTACGTACAGCCGGTATAGAAGATTTTATAATTTTGAGGTAAAAATCGTTGATTCTGAAGATCCTGGTCAGGGTAATGAGACAAATTTATTAAATTATTGTAATATCATCGGTCCTTGATAAATGTGCAAAGTTTCAGTTCAACCTGAAGTTTTCAATGATTCCGTTTCAATCAAACATTCGTAGAGGTGAAACTAATAAAAGCGTGTTAAAAATATTCTTATGCTCTCTCGGACATTGTTTCTTAGTTACAAACGCTTTTAATTTAACTAAAAAAAAAAGCTCTGTGAAGGATAGCACAGATCTTTCTTTACCTGGTAGTAAAGTTTGCCCGATAGTACATTCGAACGGGGGGGCCGCTTGATCTGGGGGAGGGGCATTTGATCCCCCCCTGCATCCCACTTCCGCAGTCCTTGGATATATTCGTAAGTGTATTTGAACGGCGGCGTAAATAGTGTAAGTGATCACACAATTTTCGCCCTTCACAAACTAAATTGACCAGCTGGTTTGAGCAGTTATTCAAGGTCACAGAATAATCGATCAGGAAATATTCATGACGATAAATTAAAAAGCCACATTTTTTCCCGGCGCTTAGTCTCCATAACTGTAATTTTACTAACGTTCTTTGGTTGAATGCCCTTACGAACCTGTGTGAAAATCCAGTGTTCAGACACCTCACGTAATTTTCACGCAACCTTTTTGTTTTGCTGCATAGGTATAATCAAGGAGCCCGGCAATATCCCTCCGTGTCAATCACATCTAAATACGTGACAGAAAGAAACCTCGAAAATCCTCGTGGACTATATGCTAGCGGTTTCGGTAAATCGCACCGCACTAAGGCACGATTAACGCCAGAGCTATAAAAGTTCGCCTAGTTCCCTTAATTTTTCTTCTTGTCGGTCGTGTCGTGATGTCAATAAGACAGGATCAAACTGAAAACCAGCGTTGATCCGCACCGGTGCGGTTCAACACACTGAGTTTGACCCTTTTTGGCGCACGCGGGGCAGCACGGATGTTCCTGAATAGGTAGTTATGGGATTGGTTTTGTACTCAAATTTAATGTTTTTTTTTGTTGTATTTAGAACGTTGTAGGTATCTATTTTTGTTTTTGCGTAATGGGTATAATATGTAGATATATTAGGTCCTTACATATGAAATTGGCGTTTTTCGTACTGGCCACTTTAATCACAAATTTCTCCTCATTGGTAAGGAATTCCAAATTCAAATTTGTACAGCTATAGACTCATGTATTTGTGCTTCGATGATCGTCATTCATTTGTTTTTTTTCTTCTGTTTTTTTCTGTTTGCGTCACTCATTTTACAAAATGGAAAACTTAAAATATCGCATTATTTACGAGTACGAGTTCCGCCGTGGCACTAGTGCTGCGGAAACAACTCGAAGGGTGAATGATGTGTATGGCGGTCGTGTTGCAAAAGAAAACACAGTTCGTTTTTGGTTCCAACGATTTCGTTCTGGAAATTTTGACCTGCAGAACAAGCCCCGTGGACGGCCTGAGACTCAAGTTGATAATGAAGAGTTGAAGGCTATTGTGGAAGCGGATCCATCGCAAACCACGTCCGAGTTAGCTGCAGGCTGCGATGTTAGTGATAAAACTGTTTTAATTCACTTGAAGCAAATTGGGAAGATTAAAAAGCTTGAAAGGTGGGTACCTCACGAATTGACTGAAGCAAACCGGCAAACGTGCGTCGACTGCTGCGTTACATTACTAAACCGGCACAATAATGAAGGTATTTTAAACCGAATCATTACCTGTGATGAAAAATGGGTTCTTTACGATAATCGGAAGCGCTCAGCGCAATGGTTGGATCCTGGCCAGCCAGCCAAATCCTGCCCCAAGCGAAAATTAACCCCAAAAAAGTTACTTGTAAGCGTTTGGTGGACTAGTGTCGGTATTGTTCATTACAGTTTTCTCAAATCTGGTCAGACTATTACGGCTGATGTCTATTGTCAGCAATTGCAAACCATGATGGAAAAGCTAGCGGCTAAACAACCTAGGCTGGTCAATCGCTCCACGCCACTGCTGCTTCACGACAACGCTAGACCACACACTGCGCAACAGACGGCTACTAAATTAGAAGAGCTTCAATTGGAAAGTCTAAGACATCCTCCGTACTCCCCGGACCTTGCTCCAACAGATTACCATTTTTTTCGAAATTTGGATAACTTCTTGCAAGGGAAAAAATTCAACTCCGATGGGGCAGTCCAAATCGCCTTCAAAGATTTTATTGATTCCCGTCCGACTGGTTTTTTTAGTAAAGGGATCAATGAACTACCTATAAGATGGCAAAAGTGCATAGAAAATAATGGTTCATACTTTGATTAATTAAATATATTATATTAAAAAATATTCGACTTTTTGTTCCTCCCATACAAAACGCCAATTTCATATGTAAGGACCTAATATATAAAATAGGTAATTACATACATAACTATTTATTTTGAATAAAGTTATGAGCAAGTACCTACGTGGAAAGTGGCGGATTCTTTTCATTATGTACTCGCATTCTTGTTACCGCTGTACCTATCTAGAATGTTTTGTTTTAGTTCAACGTTAATTAAGTAAACATGTTAATTTCGAATTTCTATTCTGTAAACGCTTTAATTCATCAGTTTTAGATGTTACTGTCTTCTTCTCTTGCTTTACCTACGTCATTTCTTACACTTGCTGCATCTGTCATCTATATAATTCAATCCTCATGTGTAACTCTAACTTTTACCTATTCAATTATACTTGTACTTACTTACCTATGTTTATCTGATTATACTTATGTCTGTGCTGTTCCTGCGAAGCTAAATAAATGTATCCATGTCTTAACAGCGAATTCCCTTTTAAATTTTAAAATTAATAAATTACGAAACAAACTGTGGTAATTATGGTAAAAGCCCCTTTGTCTTGGGGAGGCACATTCAGCTATCTACCAACTCAGCACATGTGTACTGAGTAGGTAGGCTTAAACAAACCGAAATAAATAAAAACCGATTTATTTCCACATTATTAAAAAATGTCTACATGTAGTCTTCTGAATACCAAGACAGGAACTTTTCCAAACCATGACATAAACTCCCTAGAGATTGGAAACGAGATTCTTGATAAAAGGCCCAACAGGGTTGCAACCTTTTACATAAAGTTGTTTTTTTATGATAATAGTTTCATGGGAAGAGTACTCAGTTTTACGAGCGAGTTTCTTTGTGGATTAGAGACAAAAGGTTGGGTTTACTGCAGTTTTATAAGTTTTTATATGAATAATTTAGTAAAGGCTATGGAGTGGTTTTGTTCTTTGCTTGGAATGGTTACTTTGAATACTACTTACAATAAGGAAAAGGATATAGAATCCACTCTTTTAACTGACTTCAAAAATAGGAGAAAGTTCTATTTTCGTTCGGCTGTATTTATGTTTTTTTTATGTCTTATCGTAGATTTTTCTGTCAATAATGGACCAGTTTTGAAATCTCTTTCGCAATTGTATTGAAAATGATCCCGTGATGGTCCCATAAAAATGTTATTTTTCACCCGAGGGCCTTAGTATTTGTCCCACGAAACTTCAAAAACATGTAAATATTAAGTAATCTGAAGTCGGTTTTTAGCTTTTTAAAACAAAAATTATCTATTACTAAGCGGTGGGGTAAAGGGAGTAGCCGCATCAGTGGTGGGTGTAATAAATGCTCAGTGGGGCATTGAATTGGCAGAGGGCAAAAACAATTACTTCTGAAAATCACAGTCAAGTGATTATTTTCCAGGCTACATTTAAGCTTTATTAAAACTTGAGTCCTATTTTCAGAAGTTGAGTGTTTTTGGCAGTGGGCTCGTGTCCCTCTTGACTTACCCAAACAAATATTTTCAACCAAATAAATATTTTTACACCCATCTATTCGAAAAGAGGCAAAGGGTTCCTCGATAAGTGCGAACAAAGTGGGTCATTCCAGTGCACTTAATAACAGTGACGAAATGACTTTTTAATTTGGAACACAGTATAATAATTAAAAAGTTTGAACGCAATTCGCTTCAATAAAGTCCTGGCCGGTAATAAAAAATGCAGCGCGTGCCGATGCGGCATTGGCTATCCAAATTTAAAAAATAAGAATACGCAGGAAATTTTATTCATGTTGTTATTGCTTTTTATCAAAATATTACAGACAATTTTCATTTGATTCACACAAATTGAAAAAAAGATAAGTTCTTGCAGTGAAAGTGAAATATTAACACTAGAAAATATAAAATTAAACGCGGAAACTGTGATTAACAATTTACAAACCCAGTGAAAAGTATCTAAAAGCCTATGAAAATTTGACTACATGGAAAAATTAAAATGAAGCAAAGTCAATTTCAGAAACTGTATTTGTAATTTGGTTATGTACCTAAATATAAATAATCGTCACTACTAAAAGCATCTCTTATTTATTTTTCTGGTATGATGAATTTTTCTCATAGTTTAGGATGAAAAGCAGAGTGTGCCATACGGGACCAAAATTATTTAACCTCGAGCGACGTACTTTGAATCCCTCCAATTCCTCTCCCTACGCATAGCATTCATAAAATCGCTCTCGTCCTAAATACATTATTTTGTTCCCTTGTCATACAATCTACTATAATCTCCTATTCTAATAATAGGGGAGATGCTTTCTATTATCTAGATATCGTATCTCTTATAAACGACCACAGCTGGACTAAGGGCCTTCCCCTTCCTTTTCCCTTCCCTGCGACCGCTACAATGTCGTCGGTGCATCGAGTGGATGCCAAAAAAGCAAAGCCTCAAGCAATGAGAACTTGCTATTAGAAATGACCAGCCGTGATCGCGGCGTTTTGCCCAAGAGTGCGTATGAGCTGAGGGTACCGCTCAACAACAATCTCCTTCAATATCATTCATACGTCTACTGCTGAAAACGCTATAATGCCATAATCACCACGCTTGGTAGGTGGATTGGTGATCGCAGTGAAGATGTTGAATAACACATAGAAGGAAGCTGCTGCCCTTCCTGCTTAAAAGTCATCACTCATTGGAGCCACCCCGCACCCGACGCGCACCGCCTCGCCTCGTTCGGACGCCGTGGCGTCAGCGGCAACCAGCGTACCTCGCGTCGGCGGCGCGCAGTCCACTCGGACCCATGCGCTGTCAACGCAAGGCAAGCATGCGAGCAGCGAGCTATCCACGCGCAGCCTGAGCGTGGACGACGTGTGGTCAACCCGCCGTCAACGCGTTAGCAGCTTGCGAGCGAGGCGATCCGGAGTTGATGTAGTGAGCGCATAAATAAATAAAATGAAAATCATTTATTTCAGACCGTTGCGTTGTGGTCCATATAAAACATGTCGCACATTTACAAATTTTAGTTGTAATTGTAATAATAACAATTTCAATGAACAATTTTAACTAATTTTGATTACATACATAGTCTAAAATAATTAGGAATATGAAATATATCCATTGAATTCCATATAAAGAATACTACCGCACGAGGCGAGGCGGTGCAGCGGTGGTGCTGGTCGGGTGCCGGGTGGCTCCGATGAGTGATGATTTAAGGTCCCTTAGTCAGCTCTTACGAGATCCACGGGCTGAGTTGGAGGGGTCGATTCTTACGCCGCTACTGACACGATCAATATCACACGAATATTTACATCAAATAGTACACCAGAGTAATATAAAACTTTGCCAGCCCCGGGAGTCATAACTCCAAACAACGGGATGAAACAAGTCCTACGAATTCTGCGAAGCGAAATCTCGTATTTGCCATCTCTTTGTCACAAAAGAGTTGATTAAACCTGGCAGGTTTGTCCCGAAAATATTTAACTTTGCGCTTTGGGATTATAAGGTTATATTGAATAAAATGCAACATGTGGAAGTTTAGGAACAGAAGATGGTTGAATATACAATCAATGGCTATTTTCTATACCAAAATTACCCGATTACCAACGGAGGAGATGGTTTGGAGCAAGAACTTCTTTAAGAGGTATTTTCGATCCTTTGAGTTGAGACATAGCAATTCTATTTTAACACGGTTTGATGCTCTTTTGTTTTGTGACGGTTCTCCGCTTGGAAGACACGCTGCGTACCGTTACCATCAGCTACCGTCATCACCAGCTTGTAATTAGTCATATTTACTATAAGGTACAAGAACTAGTGCGTTTACGCTAAAATCTCCCATTCAATGGATCTTATTACATTCAAATGCGATTGTATTTGAATAATTGTTACTGAATAAATAAATAATAATAATAATTGAAGATCCTACACAGTCTGCAACCTATCGAGTACAAAAGAGTCAATAAATTAGATGCTTAAAACCCGTAATGTCACCGTCTCGAATTCCTTTAAAATTTATATTAGCAAATAAGCTTACGTCCATAAGCTGTTTAAAATTTACTGTTGATGAACAGCTTTAATTTTCTTTGTAATTTTAATTGGTAAGTCAACAGAAAATGATAAATATACTGTTTTGTGTAGACTTTTTGCTACCTAAATAATAGGTTACTTAGACAATTTGAACAAGTAATAAGCTCGTCAAGGCTTTTGTGGATGTTCTATCGTAAGACGGTTATTTAAGGAGTATTTATCCTCGTATTTTCTGAAGGCAGATTAAATTAATTCTTGGAAGGGCTTGGACAGGTTTCATATTATAGTAATTATATGGGCCGTTTCACATCTTACATACTCTACTGTCAAGATAGGAAATCGTGATTTCATTTAGCCGTTATAACATAGAATTCCTAAAAAAGGTCCTTTTAATAGGTATTTGGAAAATATAATCTTATCAGAAAATTAGAGAGAGAGAAAGAAAAACATTGTTAACTACACATTTAATTATTCAAAGTACAAAACATTAGAGTTCTTAGTATGGCCTACGTGTAAGCGAGATAGAAGTTTATACTATAACTGACACTAACTTAATAACCCACGATGTTTATTCCGTATATGTATAATTAAACGGCTATACCTACTTAGGCTGTAAGCTGTAACTAAGCATACAGCACATTTTCATCAGCACTAAAATGGGTTCGGCAAACAACAAATAAATAAACGATATTCTTGTATGTTTAATTATATAAATAGTAAATGTTTATAAATGATTTAATTTATATTTACAATTAATTTTTTTTTATATTTACAATTAAGAAGGAAACAAATACATTTATATATATTGATACAATATAAAAATAAGTCATTGAATAACCCGCCCCTGACCATTTCCGGTGCAAAGGTGCCCATAATGGTTGCAGTATTACCTCGCTGAATAGCGATGGCAATCCTTTGCACCAAGAACGACCCGGAGCGGGAGTCTCCTGTCACTTCGTTAAATTTACGGCCTAATTCGAGGCTTCCGTCGATTGGGACTACTAGGTGATGGGACCGCGGTCCCAATCGCCGGATTTATTATTTTTCTTCCGGCGAACGGGACCGCTCTCGAAATAATCGAAAAAATCTATTGTTCAAGGCAAATAAGGACTAAAAAGTAGGTATAGAAAGTAATATTATAGAAGAAAACTCTTCTCATATTTATTTTAAAGAATCAAATTATTAACAATTATTCTATGAAAAAATGTTTTATTACTCTTTGGTTAGTATCTTGTTATTTAAAATGTACTTAATAGAAATATACACATACTAAATTTTTTCCAATAAACACTTCGCATCCACAGTCCAACTACCCAAGGTCTCCACTGCTACAGGTGCAAAATGGTAAAGCTGCTCTAAGGAAGCGTACAAAAGCCTTTTTTTTATAAATAAATATAAAAAATGAATAAATAATGCTGGACCATCCACACAGCATCATCTAGCTCCAAGCTAAGCAGAGCTTGTGTTATGGGTACTAAATGACTGATGTACTTAATACAATACGTTACTTAAACATATATTTTTTTATTATACCCGGAACACCCGGAACAAATATTTGCAGATCATACAAACATTTGTCCCGAGGCGGGAACCGAACCAGCAAGCTCCTGCGTTGCAGGCGGACCTTTGGCCGCCGCGCCACATCGGTCGTCAAACGTTTTCATACATTTAATAACAGCCTTCTAACAGCGTTATTCAAATTAATTCCATGCGATCCAGCTCCCTCAAAAACAGTCCTTGCTTAAGTTTCCTTGACAATCGAATAACCTCCTTTTTTGTTCACAGCTGATCGTTTACCCAACCCGCCAAGGACTCCAAACGATGGGTGCTCTCATCATTATGTTCTCCATTTGGGTGACTGCCTTCACTCTCGCCTCACCCCTCTACATCTTCCGAAGTCTCAAGACCCACAAGCTAGGTCTCATCAACATGGATTCTCTCAGTTTCTGCATCGAAGACTGGCCGATCCACGACGGCCGAGCCATATACTCTCTATTTAGCCTTATATTTCAATATCTCGTACCAGTTTTAGTAGTAGTCATGGCCCATGTGCAAATACATCGAAGATTGAGAGGGAGGCGGCGGACTACGAGGAAAACTCCAGCTATACTCATAGCAATAGCTGTAACGTACGTCATAAGCTGGCTTCCTTTGAACGTGTTCAATCTCGTGGCTGATTTCGATGAAGGTCCTTTTATGGATGAGAAGACTATGACAATAACCTATGCTATTTGTCACATGTGTGGGATGTCTAGCGCTGTTTCAAACCCGCTTCTATACGGCTGGTTGAACGACAACTTCAGAAAAGAGTTTGAGGAGATTCTCTGCTGCTGCAAGAAGAGGCAGGTAAATAAGAACACAAGGACAAAGCACAGGAAGATGGATACTGAGTTGACAGCGTTGGCTAACATGGAGCATACAGTGACAACGAAGACATCCCACTGCTCCCAGATTTTCTGACTAAAGTCTTGCTTCAAATAGCAAGAAACCAGCTTGGAAATGCAAAGCATGTGAGCTGATGGACCAAAGTGCTAGTGCTTAGTTCATTTTCCGTTGTAAATTATTATATTTAATCACAGTTTGTAAATATGTAGTAGATAGTAAATATTGTTCTCTACGTTTTATTGAGCCCGAAACGTAAAGGACTAATATTTTAATGTTGATACTTCCTAAGTTTTTTAAAATAAATTATAAGATAAATAAGGATTCTGTATTGCGTTGCGTGTCCTTGTTTTAATTAATAAATATAATTCAATTACTGAATAAAACGTGAAAGAGAATAAGGTCTGATTTAGGTATTGTTTTGAAAATTAGAAATTGTGGTCTAAGCGTAAGAGTTTCTGCGCGCGGATTCGCACGTGTTGTTTCTACGTCCGTAAATTAGTCTACGTCTCGTAGACTAATTTACGTAATTGGGGAGGCCCATTGTGTGGGACGCTACATGCGTCGACACACTTGCGCATTCCCATCTTCCGAGGACATCTGTAAGGACTGGTGCGGCGGTAGATTTGGCCGAGGATCTCAAGAGACGCAAATATGCTGACAGAGCCTACACATTTACTCCCTTTGGGGTCGAGACCCTGGGTCCGTGGGGTACCGAGGCTCTCCGGGTTTTCAAAAAGTTATCTGAGCGTCTGGTCGACGCGGCGCGTGACCCGAGAGCGGGCGGGTATCTGGCACAGCGCATCAGCATTGCCATACAGCGGGGCAATGCAGCCAGCGTCTTGGGGACGCTTCCGACTGGTATTGATATGGATCAGTTGAGCTACCTGTAAATTGTTTGCAACAGTCTGCAGTTAGCTTAATTGTTTCAATTGTAAATACTAGTTCTAATTTGTTTTTATTTTTTAATTGTAATTTTCTTTGTCACTAATTTACGGTGTAAAAAGTAGTTTGTGTTATTCCAGGTCTAAACCTACCTCTTATCTATGAACTTTTAGCACGATCCGTGACATTTTGACGTGAAATAACAAACACACATCCATCCAGCTATCAATCCAATCAAACTGTCACATTCATAACATCTGTGTGATAGTGAAGCTATTTGAACATCTGTAAAGCAAAATCAAATCTTAAAATCAGGTACCTACCCAATTTTCCTGTCTAAGGTTTAAAATCCTTTCCTTATAGGTACCAGGTTAAACCAATCAACGTTAATAGCCTTCATTAAATCGGTTGATTTCTCATTAAACTTTTATGACTGAAGGAATAATAATTAATCTAATAGTTCATAATAACACCCGAGTGGAGGCGTATTTGGCGTGGGTGTAATTTGGGATAGTTAAACAGAATCATGTTCTTGAGTCTACGTTTTGGAAGCCACAGACAGATGTTTACAATGTGGGGTATGTTTTAGAATAATTGAATACCATGTTAGTCTAAATATAGATTACAACCTGAGACCCAATTCTGATAACCAATCACTTTACAATGGCTATGGTAGCGTCGCAGAATCCCTTCCATCTGTAGTTTCTTTCGTATAAGGTAGAATGCCAAAATGTGTCATTCTGTGACGAAAACATTGTATAGCCAAGGGACTAGTTCAGCAGAATAGGGCTTCAGATTGTCAGTGTAGAAGCCAACAAAAATTTATCTGGAATATTACAGTGCTATTTCAAATTATAACTACTGACGCTCAAGACATCGAAGACCCCTTTGATGATTACGACCCCCATAACATAGACTATGACATGCTTGTGGTAACCTTTCGACCCCTACCTGATGAGCTGCTCCATGAATATGAAAATAAGACTGACTACGAAGTTTGGATGGAAAACTGTATGAGAGAGTTTGCAGTCTGCAAAAAATATAATGCTATAAAGTTGAGTATATAAGTTCCCTTGATCATAAAATAGTAATCCCCTAGGATTTAAATAATCCCCTAGGATTTAATAAATACTTGAAATCTAAGAGGAATTCTCGAGGTAGAACATTTTTAGGATATGATTTAAATTCTTAGAAGTTTCCTTATGTATGGTTCTATAAAAACAAATAAACCTATGGTGCTGATGAGATACCATAATTATGTTTCCTTCCTCATCAGAATACAAACGTCCATTAACATGCCTCTCCCAAACAAGGGGACTTTGCCATAATCACCACGCTTGGGAGGCGGATTAGTGATCGCAGTAGAGGTGTTAAAATACACAGATGGAAGCTGCTGCCCTTCCTCTGGTAGGTCCCCTTAGTCGAATCTTACGACATCCACGGGCTGAGTTGGGATGGAGCAAATTCTATGTAAGTGCCCACATGACGGACTTCCAAAGCCCGAAATTCCTTCCTAAAATTAGATTAAATACGCTGTGTGAATTGTCCAGCATTATATACTGCGTGTTTTTAAATTAGTGCACAATAATGAGGGAGGGCATTCATCGGCTACCACAGATTAATATTCAGTGAATAGCTAAGCCGCAAACGATTCTTTATTTATTTGTAGATTTTTTAGTTTCGTTACTATAATGCCTTATTAGTGTTTTAAGCATCTCAAACTTGGTGACCTCTACGATGCGCGCCTTTCCTTCTCACCCCCGCGACCGCAGTTTATGACCGCGCCGCCATATTAAGGAAAGATTTGTAAAAAATTAAAAATTCTTCAAAAAAAATACATTTGGGGCTTGTTTTGTTCATTGAATATTAATCTATGGTAACAGGTGAATAACCTCCATCAGTATTGTGCAATAATTTGAACAACACCTTAAAAAAAAAAAAAATTATAAATAATTTATCTTTTTATAAATAATTGATTTCAGACCTACACCAATTTGTGCGGTAGCCGCAAAAAAAGAATTATTGACATTTGAAAGCATTTGTGATTTGCATTATGAGAAATGCAAAACTAAAAATGACAGTAAGTAAGAAGTAGACGTATATCTAAACACAACCCCTAAACACTAAAACACAACTCAGGGAGCCTACTCGTAAAACGAAAATCGAAGTTTCTGATTCGTTTTCAAGCAAACGCTTTTCATATACAAGCGACATATGAGTTGGTTTGTACGACAAGGAATTGTACACTTCGATTTTCTTTTTCCGAGTAGGTCCATTGTTTTACATGTATTACACCTTCAAAACTAAAAAAAAAAATTAAAACCAAATCCCCTTATGGTCTTAAATTGCCCCCTTTCGGCTTAGCACACAATATTACGGGGCACCGTGTACTTTAAGTAATATGGGTAAGTAAATCGTCAATATTATTTTCGTAATGTTTTCAGATTGTTGACGACCTCCGTAGCGCATCGGGCGAAAATCCGCCTGCGACGCAGGAGGTTGCGGGTTCGATTCTCGCCTCGGGACAAATGTTTGTACGATCTGCAGATATTCGTTCCGGGTGTTCCGGGTGTTTTCTATCAAAAAATATCCCTGTGTGGATAGTAATGTATTATTGTATTATTTAATATATCAGTCATCTAGTACCCTTAACACAAGCTCTGCTTAGCTGGGGGCTAGATGATGCTATGTGATTTGTTCAGGATTATTATTATTATTATTTTTTAGGTATTCTTTATCTTCATGACGGCTATTGTGATAGAACGGCCAGACGTGCAGAATTAATCTCAAAATAAGGAGTACCTATACAGGGTGCCACGTTACATGTGTTTTGAGAAGAAAGGGGGTTGTGTTATTTTACATGTACTCTTGCATTATGTAATCTCTTGCTTAACAAAATATTTTCCAAATGGTTTTGCTTGTTTTAAATTATTACAAAAAATTATGTAAATTCTTTGTAATTTAAAAACAACAATAATGATAATGTAAGAATACACGTACAAGGACACAATTATGAAGAAAAACACTATATATTTTTTTTAAATAACAAAATCGATATTCAAAAAAGCGTAGAAAAGATTTTAGGGGTGAGTCTGGGCCCCGACAGATTAACTTATAAAATTGAACTTTTGAAGTTGGGTACAGAATCACCCCCTTTCGGCTTTGTACACATGTTTCGCGGCACCCTGTATACAAAAAAACAAAATAAAAATTCTACATAACATTACTTACTTTTTATTTGAACCTAATGTGTCTTACCTATTCCTAAGCCTCCGCTGTCCGTCCGTCCGTCTGTCACAGGGCTCTATCTCATGAACCGTAAGAGGTAGACACTTGAAATTTTCAGAGAATGTATATTTATTTGCCACCGCCGCCTTAACAAAAAAAATATAAAATAAAATAAATATCCCAAAAAAAGGGGAACTCCATACAAGAAACATTTTTGGCTATTTTTTCTCTTTGTTCGTCAAGGCTGTACCTATATTTTGAACCACAATAGGTAGACACATGAATCTCTCTATAAATAAATACCTACTCGACGACTGATAAGGCGCAGTGACGCAGAAGGTTGTGGTTTCGATTCCCTCCTTTGGACAAATGTTTGTACGATCCGCAAATATTTGTACTGAGTGTTCTGGATATTTCCTGTATGTAAAATAAAAAATATATATTATATCTATGTAATGTATTGTATTAAGTTTATGACTCATCTAGTACCTGTGGGTGTGGGTATGTGTTATGTATGACACAAGCTCTGCTTAGCTTGGGGCTAGATGAGATGATGCAGTGTGGATTGTCCAGCTTTATTCATTTATTAACACTTCAACTTGTGCAACGAATACTAAAAATATAATAAAATAAAACTTTTAATGGGTCTCCGAACAAGTGAATAGGTATAAGATCTTATTCAAAAAATATGCCTAATTTTTACGGTACGGACTAGGTATGCTAAGTATGCGAGTCGACTCGCACTTGGCGGTTTATTTATAATTTAATTTATAATCAAGAGCTGATAGGTCAGGTTGAATCTATTTAACGATGTTCGTCTATTGTGTATAATTATAAATAAATAATAAATCATATAATGTTCTCTTCACACAATGAGCTTACATTTAAAACTTAAATAGTAGGTATATGTTCTATAAAAGCAACATTGCCCGAGACTGGTGCCAGCGTTAGGTTTGTATAAAACCTGTGTTACAGGTACCCAGGCCAGGCTCTCACTCCGCGGCAGAAGTGCAGTTAATACATGTCAAATTATAGCTCGGTTAACAACATTATGCCAAGTGTACAACTTTAGATAAAAAAAAAATTATTACAGAAAGTATTTATTAAGCAGTATTTGAAATTAAAAATGCTTGCTATATTTTTAAGTATACATGTTAAAAACATCTGGACCGCTTGATCATGCTCCATTCTGCAAACAGAAATTATAACTGAGTTAAAGAATTATCTAGATTCTATTAAATACTGCAATTTTCCTTTTTAGGGTTCCGTACTCGAAGGGTGAAAACGGAACCCTATTACTGAGCTTCCGCTGTCCGTCCATCCGTCTGTCACGTGGCTATATCTCATGAACTATAAGAGGAAGACAGATTAAATTTTTATATAATGTGTATTTCTCTTGCTGATATAACAACAAATAACAAAAATAAAGTTAATATCAAAATTAAAGGGAGCTCTCATACAACAAATTTTTTTTTAGCTATTTTTCTCTTAATTTGTCAATGCTGTATCTCTTGAACTACACAATAAGTAGACACATGAAACTTTCTTTATTTAAGTAACACTTCAACTGTAATAATACCAAATACTAAAAAATATATAATAAATTGGAAAATTGAAAGGGGTCTCCAAGCAAGTGATAATTTGAAGTTCTTTGAAAAAGTTGCCTGATTTTTACGGTAAGGAACCCTTCGTGTGCAAGTCGACTCGCACTTGGCGGTTCAATTTTCATATTTATTATATTTTTAGTATATTGTTGTTATTACAGTTGAAGTGTTACTTATTTATAAAAAGTTTCTTGTATCTTACCTTTTGTAGTTCAAGAGATACAAATTGCCTTGACAAATTATGAGCAAAAAAGGATAAAATAATCATGTTTTTTGTATGGGAGCCCCCATATATTTTGATATTTATTTTATTTTTATTAATTGTTGTTCTAGCGGCAAGAGAAATACAAATTCTGAAAATTTCAACTGTCTACCTCTTACGGTTCATGAGATAGAGCCCTGTGACAGACGGACGGACGGACAGCGGAGGCTTAGGAATAGGGTTCCGTTTTCACCCTTCGGTTACGAAACCCTAAAAAAACAAGAAAATGAGCGACGAATCACCAGCGGAAATAGGCCATATTCGAATCTAACAAATTCCAGTGATGTGTGAAAATGATGCCGAGTGGTTTCATAAAAATTGTAAAAAAATTATTGAAAATGTTGTTATTCCCGAGGGATTAGTATTTATCCCGTTAAACTCACGATAGTGACAACGACTTTTCGTGATATCTGCGCCAATTGTTAATAGATTTTGATGATTGTTTCGTTGTTGTATAAAAATTGATTTTAAGATCCCCTATAAGTTTGGTTCTCGAGGAATCGCTATGTGCGCCGTAAAACGTAGGTTTATAAAAATTCTTAAGAATATGTTAATTTTATTATCGCCTAATTAATGGTTTCCATAGCAACGTGTGTCAACAGTTTCATCCATGTGTCATTAAACTAAATTACACTTGAATTATAACTAGATGTCGCCAGTGTAAAATCAATTTTGCACGTGAACATAGACCTTTGGTCAGGGAAAGTAAGGGAGGGGTGATTTCGTTCATCCGAGACATAGATGAATATTATCTATAAACCGGAATTAGAAGTCAGTTTATCATATTTTAACATACCTACGCCAAATTATTCAACGAAAATCGTCAAGCAACTATGATTAGTATGAGCTATTAGCAACCTTTTATACAATAAAGTCGCGAGTTCCCTTTTGCGCATCTGAGATTGCCTAACTGCAAATAGTAGAGCAATGGGGCTTCCCTTTTAAAAAAATAAGTTAAGTAAAAAGTATATACAACGAAGGACATTGGTAATTAATTACATGAGGTTCTCATTTTGTTCTCCATTGCTCAACTCAATAATGAATTGACAGGTTGAGCACTTTCTAGTGGTTGTTTGGATTGTTTGGATTTGGAATATATTGTTTAAACATATCTTAGACGAAAAAAACAAAAATAACATCTTATGTCAAAACTGACAGATAGTGTCAAAATTGACAATCAATGTCAGAAATGACAATCAAGTTTTATTTCACCATCAGCTTTTGTATACTCCCAGCAGAGGGTCGTCTGCTGAGAATAGGCCTTTCTATGTTTATGCATAAAAAGTTAAAAAGTAGTTTAGATTAAAAAGGTTGTAGTGAATAAAAAACAATGTAATCACTTTATTTCCATGTTTTACTTAATATGATATTTGAATTTTGCGACGTGTCCAAGAGTCCTGTAGATCTAAAGGAAATAAAGCACAAGCAGATATTTGATATTTGGAGCCAGGAGCAGCGAACGGTTTTGCGTATGTCGCGCACCCTTGCGGGTCGCACCGCGGAGGCTGGGCAGTGAATGCGTTAAATGCCTAGAAATCACGTGCAATTTTAGAGTGAAAAAACTTAAATCTAATAGAAGTGTTTTACTCACGTCTCCAACTATTGCAGTTTTCATACTCCAGCTCGCAATAGCTCGAAAATGTTCGGTACTTTCCATCATAGTGCCGAGCGCAAACTACGTTTTTCCTGAAACAGTTTTCAGGCACTTTTTCAGACGACCTGTATGCCGCAGCGGGCGAAGTTGAAGATGACATTAATATAAAAAAAAAAAAAAATAGATAGAACTAGTATTTACAATTGAAACAACTGAGCTAACTACAGACTGTTGCTAACAATCCACAGGTAGCTCAACCGATCCATATCATTACCAGTCGGAAGTGTCCCCAGACCGCTGGCTGCATTGCCCCGCTGTATAGCAATGCTGATGCGCTGCGCCAGACCAGCTCTCGGGTCCCGCGTCGCCCCAACCAGACGCCTTGCGTCTCGACTCCAAGGGGAGCAAATGCTTGGGCTCTGTCGAGACCTGCATATTTGCACCTCTTGAGATCCTCGGCCAAATCTGCCGCCGCACCAGCCCTCACGGATGTCCTCGGGAGATGGTAAGGCGCGAGTGTGTCGACGTATGTAGCGTCCTACACAATGGGCCTCTTTATTCATTAAATATTTGTTTTATAATGTTTGTTGAAATAAACTTACTTGTAAAAAGTAGGGCATTCTTGCAGAAAAACAATGCATCCTCTGTCAATAAGATCGGACTTCTTGAACAGGGACCTTTTTGGGTAGAATCTTACTCTTGACGGTTGCGGGTGCAATTTGTGAACGTACCTCGTTGAAGACAACTTGAGGCTGCAAGCTGGACCAAAAGTGATAGACAGGTTAGATAGATAGATTATAACTTAATTGCACGAACAAATTAGAACTAGTATTTACAATTGAAACAATTAAGCTAACTGCAGACTGTTGCAAACAATCTACAGTTAGCTCAACTGATTCATCAATATCAATCATCAACAACAGTCGGAAGCGTCCCAAGACGCTGGCTGCATTGCCCCGCTGTGTGGCAATGCTGATGGGTTGCGCCAGATACCCACCATCTCTCGGGTCTCGCGTCGCTTCGACCAGACGCTCATATAACTTTTTAAAAACTTTATTGCACCATCAAAACATATAAAGCAACTAGCTTATACCAGCGGCTTCACCCGCGTTGTTTATATGGAAACATTTAGCACATTAAACATCATCAAAGGTTATTTCTATCCCATGGAAACTGATTTATGCGATAAAAAGTAGCCCATGTTTTGTTCGAGGCCTCGAACTACCTGTGCCTATGCAAAATTTGCACTAGGTACTGTTACCAATCCACCTGACAAACGTGGTGATTATGACAATAGCCCCCCGTTTTTTTTAATTTATTTATCTCCTTCACCTCCACAGCCTACATTGGTCCACTGCTGGACTCAGGCCTCTTCCTGATAAGCGCCTTGTTTGCTTTTATCTCACGGAGGGTAATGCCCATAATCCCCACGCTAGGTATCCGGGTTGGGGATCGTAGTTCGGTAGTAGAATTGTTCTGCAGAGGGCGCTGCTGCCCAACCCCAGTGAATACCCCTTACTCGCCTGTTACGACACCCGCGGGTAGAGTTGGGGTGGTGCAAATTTTAAGCCGGCACCACACAGCAATTTATTTATCTACATTACGTCGAAGGTCTGTAATGGGTGGGTTGCTGGCCGCGGCTTAAGATGGCTGATAGCGAAGCGTAGTGCAGGTCCAGGCCATCACAGTGTGGTCAGCATTGCAGCTCTTAATGCGGCCGAGACCCTATGTCGAGGCCTTTATAGCGCGGACAGCAAGGGCTGCAATGATGACCAAGCTTGAAAGCAGAGACCATAACAAGCTTAGCTTGAGGCCAGCTTATCGTGGCCAGCAGGGCAGTCATTGTTGACCGAGACTTGTATAGTGCTTTACTCAAACAATGCGAGTAATTTAAAAGTCATTGAATTGGCGCATTCGTCGCTTGAAAAGTTCATTTTCTCCATTTATTCAGGAAATTTATTAGAAAGTATCATGCAAAAATTTTCACTGCGATGCTCTTTTGTCAGTTTCCCGCGTTTTCATTTTTATTCTAACCAGCCAGTGAAGCTTGGTACTGCTCAGTATGCATAAAACCTTTAAGCACATAAACTATTATCAAAACTTAATAGAATTCGAAATACATTACGGACCGCATAGAGCGGACAGTAATAATATTACTGTCCGCCTGTTCGGGTAAGCCCGAAAGGTCGACTTTGCTCAAAGAAAGTTGTCGTAATAATCAGCAAATTACATGCTATCTCATGCTATGTTTGAGTAAAAGATGATTACGACATAAACATAATAATAACACTTAAAAACCAAAAAAAAAGGTTTGTTATGCTACTAATGAGTCAATCTTGCGATGATAGTACAATGTGGGATTGATTATGATTACAGAAATTATTTTGTCACAGATAACGAATATTAGTAATTTTTCCTTTTGTCATTCACTTTTCATTGTAATAATTTAGTTAGTTTCAGTTGTAAACACTAGTTTCTAATCTTTAAATGTAAGTTTCTTTATGTAATAAACGTTGATTATATTAACATAGGTCTCATAACAGCAAGGTATTATTTACAGCAACAAGTTTAGTACAACAATGGTGTCGATTCTGTCGTTTAAGAATTAGCCAAAATTAGGATTTAGGAATGTCAAATAGACCAAAGCTGTTCTATGTTTCAAAAATTAGACTGGCTGTTTTAAAATTAGGATGACAGATCTGAAACAACTCAACTTAGTTATAAATAGCTATAACCCTATTCTTTGCATTACATTTTAGCTATGATTAGAAACGTCTACCTAATTTTAGGAGGCATCTAATTTGGGCATGATTAAAATTTATAGGCAAAATGCTGGATGGATAAAAACATTAGGGTACATAAAAGTTGTACGCACCTGTTTGACTGACAGACTGACCGACTGACAGACTGACGGAGTGACTGACTGACAGACTGCCAGACTGATGGACTGACGGACTGATAGACTGACAGACTGACGGACTGACAGACTGTCGGACTGACTGACTGACAGACTGATGGGCTGACGGAGTGACAGACTGACAGACTGATATACTGATAGACTGACAGACTGACAGACTGACGGACTGACGGACTGACAGACTGACGGACTGACGGACTGACAGACTGTCGGACTGACTGACTGACAGATTGATGGGCTGATGGACTGACGGACTGACAGACTGATAGACTGACTGACTGTCAGTCAGTTTGGGATTTTCGAACCCGTTCTAATTTAGGTATTTTTAGGATCTGTTTATAGAATACCATAATTTTTAGGTCAACCTAACATAGAAAATTTAAAAATCGTAAAGTTTTTGTTAGGAATCCTAAAACAACAGAATCGACACCAATGTCAGTTTATAAATTCATTAAGTCGTAGCTCTTTGGTAAAATAAGTCAACGGAAGACTTTTATAGTTTTGGTAAGTACTTGGAGCATTATATTTTTTTCCACACATGGCAAAACAGTTTTTATGGTATAAACAGGTCCTGGGAACCCTACTTAGAACTATCCTATTAGGATCCCGTGTATTTCACATAATCACCACGCTAGATAGGTGGATTGGTGATCACCTGATCACTGATCACAATGAAGATGTTGAATAACACATACCTAGAAAGAAGCTGCTACCGTTCCTCTGGCAAGTTCCTTTATCGTCTCTTACGACATCCACGAGCTGAGCTGGAGGAGTCGATTCATACGCCTCGGCGACCACGGTATAATATTGCATATTTATATAATATTAGAGACATGAAAGATTTTTGTAGAAGTATCTAATTTAATTACCAGTAGGTACACCAAGTATTTAGGTACCTGCTTAATGTAGGTACTTAGTCAAGGTGAAGCTTGGGAACGGTGCCTGTATAATAATTACGTGTAGGTTACGTATTATTGTAAAATATCTCCAAGAGCTATGTAGTTCTACTGCGCTAAGGGAGAAGCACATCATGTAGTTGCTCACATTTTTCTTGAACTTATTATAAGATAGGTCATGGGTCAGGCAAGTGCATAATAGAAAACATACATAATACTTATTGTAGCTACTAAACTGAAGCGGAGATTTTCGCCCGCCAATGTTGAAATAGCTTCTTCTTCTTTTTTTTTTTTTGTTTGGTTTTGTTTCGACTGTTTACCACCATTCTACCAGTGAAAATGTTCAAACTACCATTAAGAAGGTGAAAACTAAGAAGGTTAGTTTATTTCTTCCGTGCAGTTCACAAAAACCATAGACAATTGAATGAACTAAACGGGTGTTCGTCTGGATGGCTGTCTCTACGCGAGAAGGACTACTCGACAACGAGTATTATATCTTTCGTGGTGCGCATGTTAGAGTAAATGAGAAAACAACTGACGACGACAAAAATAGACGTCACGCGCGCGACGTCTTTCGTGGCGCGCATCTTAGCCGTTCTCGAAATTGTTTCCGAGTACACTTATGTACCTCGGGCAGATTCTGCAGTGAGTTAAAATAATTTCGAGAAGGAGGCCAAGAGGAGGGTTTAGCTAAGCTGCGGGCCTAGCCAACCGGCATTAGCTATGAAGCGATTCGATTTCTACAATTGTCATGGCTCAAACGATGGCGAAGATAGATTGGTAGACAAAGTAACCTTCGCGTAGCGATCGCCTTATCTATTCGTCTGATCGCTAAATACCCCGCTTAGTCTATGGTTGTCAACATCAAACGTCACATGTGTCATTCGCTTATTTTGCCTCTCTCTATTACGTTCCAGTCTACGCAAAACTAATATTTAATAATTTTTAATAAGATTGCGATAGAAATCAGTGATAACTACAATTTTATTATTGCGTGTGGAGGACTAACTTATTGAAAAAATCCTACTCAATTGAAATGAAACGCAGTACATCTGTCAGGGAGGGAACCACGAATTACTTTACTCTTGGAGGGAACTCTTGAAAGTTTGAATTATTTGAGCCACTTGAGCTAAGATAATGGAACCTAGAGCACGGGCCAGCAGTGAGCAGTTTTCAACTCTTTTGGGGTTTATGGAAAGGTAAGATATTTATTTTAGTACCTACCTATTCAGAATAATCTTTGTTATAACTAGGCTAGTGTATAAATATCTCAAAAATTTAAATATCTAAGTAGGAGTATCACCTAGGTACCTATAAAAAACCGTACCTAATCAATGATTAGGTTAGGTTAGTAATCATAAAACACTTAAAAAGTTTTAAGCCGGAAGGCAATAGGTTACCTACATACTGTAAACAATGACGCGATTTACAAAGAAATATTTAGAACGAGAGTTCTTTACTTTATTTATGTTATGTTACAGCCACGGTGACCTTGCTAAACAGCCTGGTGCGCAGGGACGTTTGAGGGCTGATCGTCTGTGGCAAGAGCTGGCCAATACCTTGAATTCGGTTGGTGGTGGTGTCGAATGTGTACCGAAAATGTGTAAAGAAAAATAAAAAAATGTGTACAGAAAAATAAATATATTTTAAAAATAAAATATTTTAGTAACTCTAACTATGTACTTTTATTTAGAGTTCTCATTCTCATCACAATATTCGATCTTATAAAATAATAAGGTAGTTTCAAACATGCACCCTGTTAGGGCACGGCAATATTATGCTAGGAACTTAGTCTAATTAATAATAAAAACAAAACTAGGTGGGTAACACTAGCATCAAAATTATTTTAAAATTACAAAACAAACAACGCAATAAATACTCTAATGATTTCTTCCTACAGCTGTTTATTAAATCGCCATTTTGTTTCGTTATCTACAGGGTCTTAGCGTTCGCTAGTGTTTCTATCAAGAGAATCGACTACCAAGCGAAATCGCTTGTCAAAAGTGCCACTTGGCTAGGCATTTGTATGGAAGTAATCGTTAGATGTCGTCGATTCGTTTGGTGGAATCGAAATGTATGTACATTGTGTACCAATAATCTATACGTTAAAACAGATCACGTGACATGGTATCTAAGGCATATGTCAAACCCATACATTTTTGGACTTTTCTACTATCGCTTTCGTTAATCGATTGTTACATTGTCTAGGCCCTCTGGGCAGTACTTGGTAAACTTCGTCGAGTCTTCTCGTCATCCATACCGCAATGCTTGAAAACGAAAGTTTTTAACCAGTGCGTCCTTCCCGTTATGACTCACGGAGCTGAGACGTGGACACTCACGGTAGGGCTGGTCCACCAGCCCAAGGTCGCTCAGCAAGCTATGGAAAGAGCTATGCTCGAAGTTTCTCTGAAGGATAGGATTCGTAACGAATACATCCGACAGAGAACCAAAGTTATCGACATAGCTCAAAGAATTAGCAAGCTGAAGTGGCAGTGGGCCGGCCATATCTCGCGAAGAACCGACAACCGCTGGGGTAAGTACCGGGCTGAGGTTTAGCAAGTAAACGTATTCTCGAGTGGAGACCGCGACGGCAATCGTAGTGTAGGACGCCCTACGGCCAAAATACGGCCAATGTCCGGCTAAAGACGCCATGGCGCTCATTAGGCGACGCCATGGCGCTCATTAGAGGAGGCCTATGTCCAGTAGTGGACTAAGACAGGTTGATGATGATGATGATGATGAAAGATTGCTCAGTCACAGATCTATACTTGATTAACGCTTTTCTATGGGATAAACGTCACTCAAGCATAGATCTACGGCTGAGCAAGCTTTCTTAATACGGGCCTGTTGTATGAGGAATTCCCTGAATTAAATCAATTTTTGTATCAATATAATGTTACAAATATTTCGCATAAAAAGATTGAACATTATACTCACCGAACAAAACGAAAAACATAAAATAACTCCACAACATTTCTGACTATTGTATTTTTATGACAAGTGATAAATTACAGTTACCTACCATATGTATGTACATTATGTACATACATATGGTAGGTGACTGTAATTTTTTTGTAATTTTCAACCCTTTTGCATAAACTGAGCGTGAATACGTTTTAGTGTTCATTTAGTAAAATTTAAGTGAAAATTTGCTTAACCAAATAAATCATCAGTTAAAACCGAACAATAAAAAATATATTTTTTATAGCAAGGCAAAGGACAAAATTTTAGATTATAATCTTAAAGAATTAAAAAAAAAATCAGTTATAAAAATTAAACCCAACAACTACAGTATTTGGTATGTACCAAATACTATAATTTTTGGATTTAATTACCTTTTCATTTGCCTATTTAGGCATATAATGGGATTGAGAATACGTCAAAGTCATCTCTCATGCTGTCGTGCTCGGGTCGACGGCTCCACACCCCCATACAACGATCGATTTATTGCAGCAACGATTTCAAGACCAAATCATCTCACGAAATTCCTGGCCACCAAGATCGTACGATTTAACGCCGTGCGATTTCATAATTTGGGGTTTAGTGAAATCTCGGGCTTATGCGAATAAACCAGAAACAATTTATTCCGGGTGTTCTGGGTATTTTATATGTATAATAAATAATATGTATCTATATAATTTATTGTATTATGTACCCATAACACAAGCTCTGCTTACTATGGGGCTAGATGATGCTGTGTGGATTGTCCAGCATTATTATTATTATTATTATCATTAATTCCTGAGCTCAAGGCCGAGATTCAACCAGTTATCGTCAAGTTCCAAAATACGAAAATTTCATGCAAAGAGTAATGGCCTGTCATCATTTGTTGGTTATTTTTTTCTAAACATAATCGGAACATGTCTTCTTTACAATGCAATATAAATATCACAACTTACTCATAAAATTCGGGTTTTTATTTTATAACTAAATAGTGCACTCTTCTTGAGACACCCTTTACTTTGGAACCAAGGGTAAGTAGTAATTTTAAGATATAGGACAAAGTACCGTCCTGTTCCGAAAGTGCGGTTATAACCACATAATTATTATATAAAACTATGCGTTCAAAGGATCGGAATCGGAGCGTACGCTGCGTAAGGTTATTTTTATTTATAATGTTATTAATAATTTTTTTTTTTTTCTAGTACCTACCTAATTATATCTTTGAGCTCTCCGAGTCGTCGCTGCCGGTCGCTGCCACTCCGGTGTGAATTGAGCCTAAGACTGATTTGGAAACGTTGCCCAAATTATATTTAGGATAGGGTTAACAGGTCCGGGGACCAGACCTGTGAACCCTATCGATAAGTGCGAGCAAGTCTACGATATTGAGCGCGAAAAAACATGTAAATAAAAATAGAGAAAAGAATTTCGTCTGGTGTAAGAAAGTAGGTGCGCGTTGAAGTCTTTTGTATGTTACGCGGGTCCTTCCGTCGTAGCAATCGTATCGGTGGCTTCTTGTTTCTACTATGAAATCGCTTTATCATCTTATTTCATAAGACAGTATAGATAGCCAAAGTAATGATTTAACAAAAGAGAGAAGAAAAAGACACCTACAGGATGGTGAAAGCAACTCTCTACGACTTTTCGCTTATGAAATATTAAGAGTTTTGTGATTTTAATCCGCAAGTTTCTACTTAGACAGACGTCAATGATTTTGGCACATTGTGGAAAACCCATCCACAGCATATTAGAGGTATAGTCCAGTCATTGAAGACATAAAATGGGGCTTTCACTACAAAAGGTCAGGGAGAGCTAATTCGGCAGCGTGTTACTGCTGGTGTCCTTAAATTTTTTTATAATTTATTCAAGACAACTTAGGACTAAAAGTATTACATAAGTGTTAGATAGATAGATAATACTTTATTCACAGAAACTTATATATAAAACAGTAAGGTACAGAAGGTAACAGAATTGGCGGCCTTATCGCTTAAAGCGATTTCTTCCAGGCAATTCAGTTACTATTTCTTATAATTAAATATATCTTATATTCTGTGTCATCATATTGACATACTTTGCACGATACTTATATACATAAAAATGATCAAATTTCTGAATAAGACTAATCATATTAAAATTGAAAATAAAAAAAAAAGATTGGAAGGCTTATTAATATTATAGTTGGTAATAATGATAAAAAGTAGTTCAGCAGGGGTCTTCTGACTCTCCGCTACCGACTCATCGACACGGAATCTGACACAGATTCGCGCGGTTTTTGATATTTTCTGCGTTCTGCAAGGAATTAAATTAGGTACCAGAAAAGTCCTTTTCCATAAATAATTATAACATTTTCTATGAATGCATGTTTTAACAAATTTCAGTTTAGTGCTACTTTTGGAGCAATTAATAATAAAAGAGCTTTATTACTAAAAATCAAATATTTATTTACCAAAAGCTATATTTTATCATACTTTATTGTAATATGGGTTCATAGAAAATGGTCGACGGTTTGTGGAAAACTACTTTGCTGGTAGTTTAGGGCGGGCTTATCATACTAGCGGTTTGCGAGCGGATTCGGGGCGGAGCGGGCGCGCAGCGAATATGTCGCGAACACGCCGCGGCTGCGCAGCGAAGACGTCGCGGACGCGTGGCGGATACGTAAAGTTTTCGTCGCGTGTTCGTAGCGAGTTTACGACGTACACTCAGTAAACAAAATGGATGCCGACAAGGAAACACTGCTGTTAGTTTTGTTACTTCGAAGACGCAGGAGATGAAAACGAAAGCATTGACGATGTTGGGAGGATCCATTCCATTATCAATTAATCGATTGGAAGAGAGCGACTACTTTGTGTTGTTTTACAAACAAACAAATAATCCTAAAAAATTTCGCGCCTGCGATTTGTATGAGAGTGTACAAAATGGCGTCCGCGCTGCTATTCGCAGCGATCACGATGCGCATGTGCGACGTATTCGCTGCGTGCCCACTCCGCTCCAAATCCGCTCGCAAACCGCTAGTATGATACGGCCCTTAGTTCCTTGCAAAACGCAAAATATATTAAAAACCGCTACAATATTTGAATTTCACGCAAATCTGCGTCAGATTCCGTGTCGATGAATAACCCTGCAGGAATCGGCTCACTTACTTATTCTTTTCTTATTTTATTTTCAATCTAATGTAGGAAACCCTGTAGCGTGATGGGATGACGACCTGCGAAAGACTGCAGGCAGATGCTGACTGCGGCAAGCTGAAGACAGATGTTAAGGCACTCATTAGGGGAAGGCTTATTCCAGCCGTAGTCTAGCCATAGGCTGATGATGGTTATGAAAACTGATTTTATTTAGAACGCATAATATATCACAATACTACCTACTAAATATTAGTAAGTAGGTATTGGGGTCACTAAAACTAAACTAAACTGATTTGACAGCACCGAATCATTTTTAACCGACTTCGAAAAAAGGAGGAGGTTCTATTTTCAGCTGCATGTATGTTTTTTTATGTTCCGTATGTCCGCCGATTTCTCCATCATTAATGGACCGATTTGCATGATTTTTTTACAGTTGTAAAGAAAACAATTTCGATGTGGTCCCATAAAAAAAATTATACCCGAGAGATAAGTGTTTAACCCGCAAAACTTTAAAAAAAATGTTGTAAGCTAAGGGATTTGAAGTCGGTTCTTAGTTTTTTACAAAACAATCTAATTATTATTTCGATTGTTATAAAGGGAACGACACCATTTTTATTATTGTCTGTGTGCGTTTTGACGTTATCTAAATTCACAACAATGAACACTATTTGCGTGTTCATGAATAGCTTAGCAGGAAAATTAACCTTATTGTCACAGCCACGAGTTTGCACTTATAACGAAGTTATGGACTGCAGATAAAAGTTCAGTAGAGGTCGTTTTGCGGTGACGCCTGATCCCTAACGTCTGATAGGAGTAATTCCCCTGAAGACAATGGCGTAAAATATGTTCAATTATTTTAATGTTAATCATCGCTTTTGTTATAATCGTTTAGTTTAGGTATCGTGAGTTTTAATGTAGGTAATAAATCGTATCTTTCGTTGTTGTTTTTTTGTTATTGCTCTAGTCTACTTTTGAATCGTCTCACAAGATTGTTAAGTAAGATGTATAATAATTGTAATATTTTATAAACAACAGGCAACAATGGAAGTCAAGTCAAGTGTTAAAAAAACACAGACGAGGCCCTCGTCTGATTGGTATTTCTCAACACCTAAGTAATTTACCTACCTTATATACCAATCTACCCTCTTGAACAAATTTATTTACTCTATTTTACAATCATCATTGACTTGACTTAAGATACTTATCAATTACAAAAGAGTATAAAACGTATAAAATACTCTTTCCACCAAGTAGTATAAAACTTCTTTATAACCTGCGTGTGCTCGAAGGATTTAAATCAATTCGAAATATGAATTTCAATAAATTGTATATTTTCTTTGTGGCCTGTGTTTTGGCCGTGGCATTGGTGGTTGGAGCTCCAGAACCGAAATGGAAAGGATTTAAAAAAATTGTAAGTAAAAAATTATCTGCCAAGTTCCGATGTAACGTTGCCTGTGTCTGTTTAATTATCTTGCCTTTGTTAATAGAGTCACCTACGTCACTTTTCTAAAAGACAAATTGTTTTTTACTATAAGAAAAAAGTACTAAGAACGAGCACAGAAAAATTTGCATGTTTCTTTCTTGTGTTTGTATCTTTCCAGTAATTGGTCCAACAAAATTTGTTGTTGTTTGAACATGTTTGATAGCCCAGTCTTTATTTCTCTTACATCTCTCTGTGGGATCTTCCATTGAGTGAAAACTGCTGAAAAGGTCAGCGATGGTTGGTAGCTAAAGACGTGTAATTTTGGTTATTGGTCCGTCAAAAAAATTTCGATAAGGTTTTTACTATCAATCTTACTTACCTAATTAAAAGTCCCTGGTTTTCCTGCTGGACTATTCTATTCGTGAATAATTCACTCATACTATTTTCAAAGCTCGAGCTTCGGAATATTTTCGTTTGTTTCATATTCGTAATCTTTTTTCGTATCTTTTATCGTTTCAGTGAGACGCTTACGAATACATCACTGATAATACCAGCTAAACTTACAAAAAATCTGTGTTACATACAACAATATTTTAATTAATTATTAATTATATTTTATTTAACGTAGGAGGTTGCGGGTTCGATTCCCGCCTTGGGACAAATGTTTGTACGATCTGCAAATATTTGTTCCGGGTGTTCTGGGTATTTTCTATGTATAATAAAAAATATCTATCTATGTAATGTATTGTATTAAGTTTATCAGTCATCTAGTACTCATAACACAAACTCTTAGCTTAGCTTGGGGCTAGATGATGTTGTGTGGATTGTCCAGCATTATTTATTTTTATTATTATTTTATTTAATTAACCTGTAATGAAAACATCAAAATTAGAGACACCTAAAATCTCTTGATGAAAAGTGAACTAGACCTTTGACTAGACCTTTGGCTAGAGGGGTTCTTGAGAAAAGGATTTTAAAACAACTAGATAGACCTCGGGACAAAATGTCTGTTCAATCCGCAGTTAAGTGTTCCGGGTGCTCTGGGTGTTTTCTATACATTATATCATAAAAAAAAATCTATCTATGTAATGTATTGTAATAAGTATATCAGCTGTCTAGTACCCATAACACAAGCACGGGCATGATGATGGCACGATGTTGTGTGGATTGTTCAGCATTTATATTATTACCCAAATGCTAACTTTTAAGATCCTAATTTTACCTTAGATTAAGTAGGTTAGCGTTTTTAAGTTTTTTGAAAACTAGGTTTTCAAGAAATAATATACTATTTTTTAATATTTTTTTTCATAACTATTTCAGGAGCATCTTGGCCAGCACATTAGAGATGGCGTCATTAAGACAGGACCAGCCGTGGCAGTAGTGGGCGAGGTATCATCGATAGTGGGGAAGAAGTAGAAAATAAATACTTAATCAAATAATTTGTAAACTTTTATTTCCGAAGGTCTAAGAATACAGATAAAGGGAAGTGATTTAGATTTGGGCACGTATTATGAAAGCTTACTCAGTCATAGATCTCTGCTTGAGTGACGTTGTGCCATAGGCTTCTTCATATTTTAATAGGTACATATATTTTTTAATTTTTACTTAAACTTAGGTTTTCAACTTCAGAATAGAGGTGGATGGAAGGCATAAAATACAACAAGTTTTGCTAAAACAAGAAGTTTATTAACAAAAGCGTGAAACCTAAAAAAGAGTTTTTAAGTCTTGACTGAATTTCTTAGTAAGAGCTCCTAAAAAAATTATAACCTAAGAATACTTTTAACAAGCAAGGCGTGGATTATGTTTTTCGTGTGTTTCTATGTGGTTGGCGGACACTCTTTATTACCTCCAAGCATCAAAACGACTGAAGCTATTTTGATAAATGGGGTATCATATTTCTCGTAGCCATAAAAGAAGACATCATTTTATGGCTCTTAGCTAATTTTGGACACTTGCCTTCTCATTTGGCGAAAAAAGTGACAAACCGAGTAACGAGTGTTTTCTTTTCACGTTATTAAATAATAACTTGTTCTTGTTCCATCTAACACAATCTGTACTAATCTCAACAAGAGGGTACCAACAGTATGACCAGATTTGGAATTCTTTGGAATCTGTTATCTCGTAGTCAACTACAAAGTTAATTAATGAAATACCTAATATGCCATTTTTATGTACTTATACCTACAGGGTTATTGGTAAGTCATGACACTGCGTAAACTGCAGGTTCAGTCCATCATCACGAAGACGCCAGGTCTTAATTCCTAATTTGTGTTCGTGATGATGGGCAGAATTGGCACTAACTCAAGTTTACATTAGTAATACAGCCTTACAGTACCTAAACTAAATTAAATTCGTAGATTTAATGAGTATTGATACATAACATTTCAGTTTTAAGATCTATTTCCCAATAGCTGCAGCACTCCCCACTACGGCAACTGCTGGACCAGCTTTGATGACTCCGTCACGGATATTCTGTCCCATTCTCTCCTGAAAAAAAACAAGATATTGTTAAAAAGGTGTCTAACTAATTTATAAGGAAGTTTGTGCCGTTGTGAAGATGTTTGGACTAAGACAACACCAAAACTACTTATTGGAACTTGCTAAAATCTTGCACACCTAAAGATCTGGACCTGGAATAACTTATAGACGCGTACAAAGCCGCGGGCAGAAGCTAGTGTTGATATAAATGAACTGGGTATGTTTAGCTACTTATCTTGACTTATGTCAAGGAAGAATAGAAACGACTAGGCTCGTAGTTCGGATAAGTTTACTAAGCACCGTAGAGGTTGTGCTCCTAGAATAAATAAATAGATCTTCTAAAACCTACTGCCACTAAAAAGATTTCGTATAGGTAGGTAACCTATATTTATTTGTTCAATAAACAGCGAAAATAGTACTAAGGCTATAGAAAAATAGTAAACCTCCTTTCGTCGGTAAAGTAAATAAGTATTAATGAAAGTTCGGCTTTAGCTTCATAAGAAATAATTAAGAACCTTAATAAGTTCTCCTTTCGTTGCGAAAATACGAAAGTTTCGCTATCTATACTAATAATATTACAAAAAGGTTTAACTAGTAAAATAAAAAATAGGTACGTAATATCTTTAACACCTATGGATCTAAATACGAAAATTATACCTTTCAATAAAACTTTTTTACCTGACTGCGCAAGAAGGAGGGTTATTATTTTAAAATAATTTTGTAAAAATACATTTCTTTCATAATATAATTGACACAGAGGTTTTTACTGTTCTTATGTTCCTAATTTGAATATTGAATTCTAAGTACTACAAATTATTAAATAATTTCTAATGCATTGTGTGAAGTCTCTGTCTAAAATCTAAGGCGTTTTATCGAGCAAAAAGGACTTACAATTTTCTTGAAGATCTTCCATTTTGGCTCAGGCGCTGCCGACACCGTCGTCAATGCTACCACAACCGCGAACACGAAGAAAAAGATGCGCGCGAAATTCATCTTCAAATTCAAACAATCTTCAGAATTCGATCTCAAAACGTTTGACGCTACGAAATGAATGTTGCTCTACCGAAGAGGTTCTCAATTTAAATACTATTTGATTCCTGTATGTAATATAGTTTAAATAAACTGTACTGCATTGTAATTAGATTTACTTTGCGTCAATGGCCGTTTGATAACGGGTTAAAAGATCACGAGGGAATCCCGCCGTTTGAACGCAAAATAAGTCCCGGACCGGAGATAAGAAAATCTCTTGAGTCACTTTGGTGGATTCCCTAAACCAAGTTTATTAGTGAGAATACTTTAGTCATAGGTACCTACTCACTTTGTTTGGAATCATTTAACTTTTTATGACTAGATTGTAATTGAGTGCACTGCAACGTAATGGACTCATTTACACCGCTTACTGAGGATAAACTAAAAAAAAATAGATTTATTAGCAAATAAATCGTATTTTTTCCGAAATAATTTTACCATTTTAGTACAAGAAAAATAAGCCGTGTGGCTTAGAATATGCACCACCCCATATCTTAATTACAATTTAGAATCATATCAGGTCACCGAAATAAAACCACATTTTTAAATTATGTCATATAATAATTTAATTAGACTTTTCTCAAAGAAATCTCCATATGGTGTAAATATTATTTTTCGCCTATATAACCTAGCTGCATCTGTAAAGAAAAGTTGCCATTAAAATAAATGTTCAGCAATAGATTACCTACTTTCCTATTATTTCATTATTAAAATGAGTTTCTAATCCCTTTTTCACCTCCCAGTTTTAAGAAATTTATTTTATCACTGAATTGTCATGGGAAGTAAGATCACAAAGGAAATGTGTATAAAATAGAGTATAAAATAATCAGTAAAGTTAAATATGCGATAAACTTTCAGAAAACTCAGTTCAAACTCTGAAAAACATAACATATTTAATATTATTGTAATAATTTTACAGTTTCTGAATTATAAGGCCTGAATTACTGATTCAGGTCCTTCAGACCTAGAGGTCTTACTAGGACCCGGAAAGAGATATTATTATTAAAACGTGTCATATATTTTTTTAATAATATATATCTATAATCAGTTCAAATTTTAGGCTTTTTAAGGTTGATAAAATATCTTAATAAATACCAATTATTATTAAACTCACAATAAGGATTCAGAAGTGGTAAATCGACGGAAGATGGTGTAATTGATTTAAGCTCCTATATTGTTGACAGCGTTGCCCGGGGTAAGAAATGCCTAGCTATTTACTTGACCTCAAAAAGGGGTTTGATACCGTTTGTGTACCAATCCTTATAAGAAACCTAGAAAATATTGGTATCAGAGGTACATCTTATAAACTCTTTAAAAACTACTTGAGTAACCGAACTCAGAGTGTCAAAATGGGTAATTAACTCAGTGATGATGAGAATGTCTCTTTTCGTGTCCCCTAAGAAAGTGTATTGGGCCCTACATTTTTTCTTATATATATCAACAACCTTACCAATCTCACGCTAGACAATGGGAAAATATTTTCCTATGTTGACGATACCGCTGTTGTCTTTTCAAATGACACATGGAATAAAGTACATACTAACGCTGAAAGGGCACTCCCCTTTCAGCGTCAGTATCCAAGCCCAAGTCGCTTGCTGGCTTAGGGATAACCTTTTAACTCTTAACAAACAACAAAATAATAATGTTCTATACAATTTACAACTATATTCAACCTGACAATGATTTGGAATAAGAATACACAAAACAATAGATTTAGTAAACCACAATAACTGCTCGTCACTCGATCTTGACACTTTATCCATGATAGAACATCATAGATAAAGTGTCAACATATAAGTTTAAGTACGACACTCCGACACAGACACTGGCAGAGTCGTAGCGAAAAGCAAGCGGCGCCAAATTAAAAAGAAGTTGAAGTTGAAGATTAAGTAATCTCGGAGTTATGATTGACCATAAACTAACTTGGTATTCGCACACAGAAGCACTTACTGCAAGAATTAGGAAATCTATTTATATATTTAAAGCTCTTAGATATGTAGCTGAAACAAAATTACTCAATAGAATTTATAATTCATTAGCTGAGTCTATTAATAATCAATAATTATTTATTTCGTACATTACAAGAATTGCACGTCATATTCGTATCTATAAAAATTAGTAGGTACCTTTATACGTTACGGTACATTGATCTAGAAGTATAAATTATAAATTAAATTATTCAAAAATTATACAATTGTAAAATTAAATTTAAAATATAATTAGATAATAATAATAATTACATCTACAGACAGATAACAACATTTAGTCACGTACAGGCTAAAACTCATCGAAACTGTAAAAGCTGTTGTCAGTAAGCCAGCTTGTATTTAAAAGATGTCTGGCTTGTGGCTTCCTCTATCACTAATCCACCTGGCAAAAGTGGCCATCATCATCATCAGCCCGTATACGTCCATTGCTGAACATAGGCCTCCCCTACACGACGCCACGAATAGCGATTTGAGCCGCTTCTATCCATCGACTCCCTGCGACCGCTACAATGTCGTCGGTCCATCGAGTGGAAGGTCTTCCCACACTCCGTTTCGCATTGCATCGCGGTCGCCACTCGAGGACCTTTACTCCACAACGGTTATCGGTTCTGCGAGCAAAAGTGGGCAAAAGTGGTGATCATGGCAAACCCGGGTTTACCCCTTGTTTCGAAGAGACATATTTAGGAGTGGACACTCACAAGTGCTGATGAAGAGGAGTCTACCCTTATTAACCACTCAAAGCTATGAGCTGAGCTATTGCCTTTTTGCTAGGCTTCAACACACACAATTACACTTCACATCACACTATCACATCATAATAATAAATCAATTTTGCATAGATGTCGGTCTGGAATAACCAAGAAATACTTTGGCTACATTCCATGCCATATCTCATTCTATTCCATATCCCTGTGTAATGTGTCTGCCTAGGTACAAAGCCTGGTTTTACTAATATTTTTTCACTGGGTATCGTTTTTTTTCTCTTTTTAGATCTATTTTTTAGGCTTTTTAGGCAAAAATTTGTGTAAATGTAAGAATGTGTAGTAGAACATACACCATGTTTGAGTCAACAGCAAATATTACAAAACAGATCAAGATGAAATTTAAATAAATAAATAAAATAAATAATGCTGGACAATCCACACAGCATCATCTAGCCCCAGAGTAAGCAGAGCTTGTGTTATGGGTACTAGATGACTGATAAACTTAATGCAATACATAACATAGATAGATATTTTTTATTATATATAGAAAATACCCAGAACACCCGGAACAAATATTTGCAGATCGTACAAACATTTGTCCCAAGGCGGGAATCGAACCCGCAACCTTCTGCGTCGCAGGCGGACCTTCGCCCGCCGCGCCACATCGGTCGTCCAAATGCAGGAAATTCTGGACCTGGAATACATTTAGCTACTTTTTGTCACGGAAAAGAGCAAGTAAAGCCGTAATATGTATTACACATGATATGTGTAATACATAGATAACTACCAGCTTGTGCCCGCGTCTTACTAGATAGATAACGGCGCAATTATTTGCTACTTATGTTGTATTACAGTTGCAAATAAATGCGTCGTTAATTATCATCAATGTAATCAAAGTTATCTATCTAATCATTAACGCTAAGGCTATGGTGAGCTAAGGTTATCACGTGTGCTGTTTGAGGTTATAATATCAAAACTTTTTGATAGGCATATATTTAAACCCCAAATCACTACAACAGTATGTATATTGTTCAGTTTTTGAATGTAGTAAATAACTATACCTACAGACTTTGTAATAGAGACAGACAAAGATACGAGTCAGTCTATCTATGTAAAATCTACCTCCATTATTATCTACTTCGGCTATTATTTTGATTATTAATGACTTTTTTATTTTCATCATAATCATCAGCTCACACATATCCACTGGACATAGGCCTCCCCCATACGACGTCACTAATAGCGGTCCTGAGCCGCCTCCATCCATCGACTCCCTACGACCGCTACAATGTCGTCGGTCCATCATGAGGATGATTTCCTAACACTCCGTTTCGCATTGCATCGCGGTCGCCACTCGATAATAACTCCCCGCGGTTATCGGTTTGCGAACTAATGGCCTGCGCACATTGATCTCTTTTAGAAATGTAATTGCCTGCGCACGCACTTCTGCTTACTAATTTTATTCTGAGAGCTGTGTCGGTTTTTGTTATTTTACACAGGCTTAAATTTAACCTCATTTACTAAACCAGGATGGGTATAGTAATCTAACTGGAATGCACTGCAGAAAAATAAAAGAAAATAATACAAAATAATAATTTATTTAAGTGCCTACAGACTTATTATACTTACCTACCTATCTATTTTTAATAAACATAAAACGAAAATGATTCATTCATAGGAGAAAGGAGAAGGTACAAATAAAGAATAGATTTAAACTTATAAGATTCTTAAACCTCAGTCTAATGAGTTCAAGAACATGGAAATGCAGTTTCTATGATTGTTCTAATTTCAGTCTATTTCCCAATGGCCTTTGCTTGTCCCACCACTTGAATCGCTGGACCAGCTTTTACAAGACCATCTCGGATGTTTTGTCCCACTCTTTCCTGAAAATAATAAAAAAATAATGGTTAGTCTGGCAGGTAAATAAATAAATAAGATGTACATTTTGGTTTCAGCTAGCTCAGGACCGAGTTGCGTGGAGGGACCAGGAGGAGGCCTTTGCCCTGATGTGGGACACGGTAGTCTAATTTGTAATTGTAAAATCTAGATTTATTTATTGTTAAAAAACATAGCCTGCTCTCAGGGGAGTTTCACTGAGTAAATTAGGTAAGTATCTAAATAGGAAGCAAATCGTATAGACACAATTTGTTCATATTTTTCTGTTTTTATGTAGATCTACATAAAAACAGAAAAATATGAAACTGCATGAAAAATATCAGTAAAAATCAAATAAAACTGTAAAAAGTTGCTTGTGGAAAATACATAAAGATGAAGTAACTTACAAGTTTCTTGAAGATCTTCCATTTTGGCTCAGGCGCTGCCGTCACTGTCGTCAATGCTACCACAATCGCGAACACGAAGAAAAAGATGCGCACGAAATTCATCTTTCAAATTTAAATTCAAATTAATAGAAGGTCTAGAGATGAGCACAATCTGTTTTCAGATGGAGCGTGGAATTTCGAATGATTCCAAAATCATACGTCCTGGTTTATAAATGCAAATGGAAACTGTCTTCTCAAGGAAGTTGTTTAGCATTTCAAAGTCATTGTGTACTCTATTGCATTGTATTAAGACCTAGCCGTCACGAGTGGATCGCAAACACAGTTTTGTCAAGATAATGGGTTGAAAGAGCGTCAGGGAACCCCGGTACAGAATAATACGTAGTGTGTAACGGAGTTATGTAAAGTCCCGGTGCCTAATAAGTCTGTTCTTTGTATTTGTGAAGGAAAACTATGAGGGTAGGTAACTTGAAGAATGTTTTAATGACTTCACAGACTTATTCATCAAAATATATCTTTCAGAAATATTGTTCACACTGGTTGATCCCACTTTGCCAAAACTGAGATTTAATGATTGTGAACTTTTTTAAATTATCAGTAAATAAATTCAAACAAATTGTCGAAACCGTCTTGTGTAAAAAGCCTACTAGAAAATATCAGATTATCTAGAGGATAAAAAGCTTGTGACGGGATTTGCTCCAACTCGAATAATAACAACTAACTAACAGGCTAAAGGCTTCTTCGCCGCTTCTTTACTTTAGTCTACATACCGAAGCGATTGAAATCAAAAATATCACTTTATTTCCGTGTCAGTGTTTAATTATTAAGAATTTGACCTTTCTAGGTGTACATTTATTGTATTTATGGAAATAAATTGTTTTTGACTTTGACTTTGAATCGACGGCAGTTTTCAAAACATACAATTAGGACATACAAACGCAAATAGAGTGAACTATGCGAGCTTGACAAAAGGATGGAACCATCAAATCCGGGATAGAACCTCTAAGATATGCTCTTCTTGCTTTGATGCTAGATATTGATGATTTTTAAAATATCCTAGCAAATTTTTTTTCATCAGCAATTATTTTTGCAAAATAAAAATCAGTAAGATTTTATTCATTGGCAGTTATTTACTTATTTCCAAACTAGCCGTTGCTCGCGACTTCACTCACGTGGTCACCTACATGAAAACGTAGCCTATGTCACTCAGTGTAACAATGTAGCAATGTACCTACGATATAATTTTCAAAATTAGACATTCTTCCGGATAAGCCTCTACTACCAAACTCCTCAAAAACACAAACAAACAGCCTAATGACAATCCTATTGGATAATTTAGAAGTCATCTAGCTAGACTCTAGCTAAAGCCATAAAAACATTTACAACACGCTGAGTAAAAAAACTCTGGGTAGGTAGCATAAATAACTAAACGTTAACAACCAAAAGTAGGTATTGATACAAATGTTTCGGATGAGTAATAAATTAATTATTATTAAATATGTATGTTAATGAGTAGGTATAATAGGGGAATCACTTATATCTGGCACAGAAATGACCTCCATTGAACCTTTGTCTACAATTTTTGCATATTTTTGCAAATGCAAACTCGTGCTTTTAAAAATAAGGTTGATTTTCCTGTAAACTATTCATCATAATTATGAACACGCAAATCTTGGCAGTGTTATTGTAAAGCTTGATAAGCAGTTATGTTGTCATGGCTTACGAACAATTTAATTTAAATTAAAACCAGACATACATTTGTACTCCAAAGTAAGCGTTACCCTCTTCTAGCGTAGTGTTTACCCTATATGTCTGCTATCCTAGATTTAGCTAAAGGCTGGTCTATGCCCCAACGACCTTGAGAACGCAAAATAATTATCTGTGGCTGTATAAATAATTTGTCTTATTCGTGAAACGTACTATTTGTGTAAAATACTTTGACAAATATTTGAGTGAAATAAAAATACTCAAAATCAACAGCGTTTAGAAGATATATCCAAATTTCAAATATTTAAAAAAATTGGATATATCTTCTAAACGCTATTGAGTTTGAGTATTTTTTAACAACACTTCGATAAATTAAACTTATCGAAGACCGTTCCAATACGTCCGTCTATAATGTCAGCTAGTTCGATTTTTGAACGATCGATCGATCCTGTTACAAAAAGAAGGTTGCAAATTCCGTGGACTCTACTGATGTAGGTACTGAGTATTTATTCGAACAGCATTACGATCTAACTAATCAATAACCAATAACCTAAAAAATAAAACGTCAAGTGCGATTTAGACTTGCGCACCTAGGGTTCCGTATAAAGAACTTGTTTCTTGCCAAAGGAACGAGAATAATTTTTTTTTTGTGTTTCTTATACAAAATTACTGTGTTCCGATTTTTTTGTCTATTTGTGCTAACAGACTTTGCTTCTCGCCAAATTTTATGATTCTAGGTCAATGGGAAGTAACCTGCTTTTGGTCAAAAGTATTTTTTTTGTGAATAAACTCTACTAATCCACGGTTTTCAGATTTTTTCCTTTATTTGTGCTATAACACCTCACTTCTTGCCAAATTTCATGATCCTAGGTCTACGGGAAGTACCGTGTAGGTTTTTTGTGCATGTGATTCCCATGGAAATTTCAAAATATACAGACATAAACGTAACGTTTATATCACGGGTCCAAGATGTTACGGACTTGAGTATTTGATGTTAATTTCAATTCGATACCTCCATGGGTTTCTGAGAAAAGAGGTTTGGCAGACAACAAAGTGGTCCTATATAGGTTCCTTTTTTTCCTTTTGTTGTACGGAACCCTACAAATCTAACTCTCAGAATTATTACCGGGCGAGACTTTACATATCCCAGTACATACTATGTAATATTCTGTACCGGGGTTCCCCGATGCTCTTTCAACCCGTTATCTTGCCAAAACTGTTTGAGTGTTCCATTAATGAACACTAGATCTTATTCCAATGTAATAAAGTTCACACTATCTTTGAAATGCTACACAACTTCCTTGTGTGGAACGAATCATTTCGCATATATAATCCTGGGCTTTTGAGTTGAGAATCATTCGAAATTAAAAGTTCTCTCTGTACACAGATTGTACTGATCTCTAGACGTTATATTCGTTTGAATTTAAATTTGAAAGATGAATTTCGCGCGCATCTTTTTCTTCGTGTTCGCGGTTGTGGTAGCATTGACGACGGTGACGGCGGCGCCAGAGCCGAAATGGAAGATTTTCAAGAAAATAGTACGTAGAAGTTCCATCCCTATACGTTTAACATCTCTGAGCCTCAAACGCTACCTAGAATTTTAACTTTATTTTCACTGATGTTTTCCCCACTTTTTTTGTTGATACATTCCATAACACACTGCTACCGCTTTAACACTTTGACTGCCACCGACGCACACGGTTATAATGTCACCGTGTGCTGGTGCAACGAGTTGTCCTTTATCACCGTGATATACATAGGACAGCTCATTGCACCAGCTTCAGCGACGCGGCCCTCCAGGTCGCATCACTGAAGCTTGGCTGTGAACTTTCACCGTTGCAATTGAACGCGTTCAATATATAAAGAGAGGTCAGTTTAGCGCTATAAACGAGTTCAGCGCATTGTGAAATGCGCATAAAGTTGGTCCGGATCAAGCTGAACTTAGTTTAACTTCTGAACGCCCAATTTTCGGCGTTTAGCATAAAAACCGAGTTCAGGATCTGTCATGACATGTCACACAATGTCAATGTGAATGAAAAACAGCGAACAGACTGATGTTTTACCCATTCAATATCGAATGTAACCTTCGTTTTGGTAAACGCGAACAAAATGTAGCTGGTAAAATCGGTGTGAAGTAAACCGAGATCAAAATTAACATTTGAACTCGATTAAGCTGAACTTAGTTCTGTTGGACTAACTTTTGGCAGCGAACGGTGAAATTGGACCTGTCAATAAAACTCATTTGAAATCAGACTTTATTTAGCAAAGTTTTTACTACTTGCTAGATATTAACCATTATTTTTATTTCAGGAAAGAGTAGGACAAAACATCCGAGACGGACTTGTGAAAGCTGGCCCTGCGATTCAAGTCATAGGAGAAGCGAAGGCCATTGGAAAATAGAAATAAATAGAAACTATTATAGAAATGGATGAATGGATAAACAATTTTCTTGTTTAAGACTCAGGTTCAAGAAACATAATCTAAAAATTATATTACAGAACCAAAATTTTCAAAATCCCAGTTCAACCCCCATATTTGAACGTACTCCTGTCCCCTGTAAAAAGCCTGTAAATAACTCATTTATCTTTAAGTTAATTATAAATATGTTATTAGATGATTTTTAATAAAGTATTATTTTATACTTTTCTAAGTACCTACTTACCTGAGTTTATTTTGGAGTGCTCACCCTGATGATTTCCTGATGTTAAAGGTCGAAACGTTGGTTTTCTTCCAACACAGCATAGGTTCGTATATAACCCGCATACGTTCATAATGAACTCTCAAGTGAATTTAAGTTATCCTATTTTACCTATCGTAAACGTAGTGTAGGACGCCCTCCAGCCAGGTGGGACGACAACCTGTGAAAGGCTGCAGGCAGATGCTGGATGCGGTTAACTGAAGACAGGGCACTATGGCGCTCATTTGGGAAGGCCTATGTCCACGCGGCTACATATGTCTAGTCTAGGATATATCTGTGTATAGATAGATAGATAATACTCTTATTCATCACCTTAGAAAACAGATAGTATTAATTAAATATATTATAGGGAACAGCAATGGAACTGGCGGCCTTATCGCTTGAAGCGATTTCTTCCAGGCAACCAAAACAATGGTGAGAAAAATAAAGGATGGCGGTGCTGTACAACATAAATTCAAACTATTTATACTAACTCATAATACCCACTAACTATAATAATACACACAGGTACATATAACAAAATAATTATACTTAGTAACTCTAAAGGACATGCTAAATAATAAAGTTATTGTAGACTTTCCTTTTGAAAGCGTGATGTGATGTGGCCTTCTTAATATACAAATACAAAATACAAAATATTTATTCAGAAACTTAAATTACATTATAAACAGTGTTTGAGAACCCCTTTTAAGTAAAGTATTTTACCTGTGGTAGGGGAATCTCACTCTGCCGCAAACAATAGACTTTGGAACGTACTTTAAGTTAAGCTAGTAGTTATTATACATACTACTTAAATTATAGAGCTTATTGTTTACAAAAATAAAGTTGATATTTATTTATTTTAGCTATTTGGAAAGTGAGCGCGCATGTAATTCCACTGGCAAATCGTTCCAAAGTCTGACAGCTTTATCAGTGAAAGAGGCGCTGAAAGAAAGATGTTCTCTGCACTGGAGATACAAGATCCGCGAACCTTAGAGAGAGACCGTGAGAAGGATGCAGAAACTGTAATCTCTCCTGATGAATATGATGTGATGAGTACAATATTGGAGAAGATTAAGACTTAGACTCACTCTAATCTTTTACTATGACTTTATTGCCTTACAAAAAAAGTCTGGAGGTAGAGCTAGCTACTAACCTCTTAAACTGATACAATTACTGTGACGATAATTTGAGCTTTGAAAATTTATCCAAAAGTTTACTGCACAGTGATATCCGAGATGGTTACCTTACCACTGGTGAAGTCAACTTTTGGATCTCAGCACACATACGTCCACTGCACTTGATTCCCCAAACAAGGGGCTTATTCCAGTTTTCCCCTTGACTAATCCTCCTGAAGGGGGAAAACTGAAACCTTAATTTTTAAAAGTCCAGAATTCCCCCTCAACGTTTTCTCCTATTCCATTTTTCCTGGGAGCCATAATCACCACTGCGTGTTTTTTTTTTAATGTTATTTATTTATAAGGACATGTTAATTTATATCTTTTGTTATATAAATTAACATGTCAGTCTTATTGTATACACAACAAAGTAGATTCTAAACACCTATAAGTTTAACAAATTGAAAATATAACATTACAAAAATATTAAATACAACTTAACAAACAAAACTAATCTTCTATCCACTTACTTGTGACGACTAACGGCCTCAAACAGCTGGACAGGTGTTAAAAACACCTAAGGAAGCTGCTGCTCTGTTTCTGGTACCTAGGTTATCTTATTCGAGTGTTACGACATCGACGGGATGAGTTGGAGGGGTTGACTCTCACGCCGCGACCGAAACGGACAGAAACGGCTGTAATAACCTGGGTCCGATCTAATGAAATGATGATGAATATTATAGCTGCACTAACATACGCCTTTCTACTGTACAAACCTATGAATATTAATTATTATTATTATAATATGACGCGTGTGTGTGGCGCGTGAGCTGGTGGATATCTGGCGCAGCGCACCAGCATTGCCATACAGCAGGGCAATGCAGCCAGCGTCTTAGGGACGCTTCCGACTGGTATTGATATGGATCAGTTGAGCTACCTGTAGATTGTTTGCAACAGTCTGTAGTTAGTTTAATTGTTTCAATTGAAATTAATTGTACGTCTCAAAACCGTTTTTAAAATTTCTGTAGATTTAATACTTTTTGAAATATTTTGAAAAAACTTTAAAGTTTTATTATTATCCTCTGTACTCCGAAGTTTGCAAACCGATACATCTGAAATGTAGGTTAATTGAACCTACCTTTAATTTTTTGGTATTCATCAAATAGCAAAGTCTCTAAATCAGTACCTATAGTAGGTACATATTGGTATACTTGACAACCGTTCGAAACCCTCGACGCGCGAGTCACACTCGCACTTGACGCTTGATCTTGTTTAAGTTTTACGAGATAAATAGTAATCACTCGGAAATAAAATTTATATGGGGTCGAAATAATTCTATAAACAAATGTGAAAGAATCAGCAAACCGCCAAGTGCGAGTCGACTCGCACACGAAGGGCTCCGTACCGTAAAAATCAGGCAACTTTTTCAAAGAACATGAAATTATCACTTGTTAGGAGACGCTTTAAATTTTCAACGTAACTATGTTTTTATAACTAAGTATGTTTTTATTATATTATTTGTTGTTATTACAGTTGAAGTGTTTTATGTATTTACTTATTGTAGTTCAAAAGATAAAGCCTTGACAAATTAAGATATAAAATAGCCAAATAAACACGTTTGTTGTATGGGAGCCCCCTTTAATTATGATATTTATTTTATTTTTATTATTTGTTGTTATAGCGACAAGAGAAATACAAATTCTCTGAAAATTTCAACTGTCTAGCTTTTACGGTTCATGAGGTAGAGACCTGTGACAGACGGACGGACGACGGACGGACAGCGGAGGCTTAGTAATAGGGTTCCGTACCCGAAGTGTGGAAACGGAAAATAACCAAGTTACTTAGCCACACGTTCCCACAAAAGTTTTTAATAATGTCTACAACTTTCTTGACGTGACTATATTCCATAATTGCCTTCGTAATTTATGTGAGCAATTCTTGCGCATTGCTAACCTAGCAGGTTTGGTTATTAAACTATATCTCAGTACTCACGGGATCGCCGCGGTAAAAAAAGTCAAATTACATAAAATTCAAGATTTTGTCTTAGGTTCCTTAAATATGTGGAAAATACGATGAAAATTTTACATTGTTTGTTTTGATTCGTAGGTTATTTTATTACTAATTATTTGGTTCCTTGAAGCAGTTTTTTCATAACTTGTGTAGTTTTCTTGTTAATAAGCATAAACTTGATTTTTGCGCTTACGCCGCTCTATAAACGTATCCTCTGTCCCGCTCCTATGAACGTGAAATCCTACACCTATCCTTTACGCAAAATGGCGCGGATTGCGCCCTCTTAATGTATAGGGATTCTTCGAAGATGTTTGATATTGCCTTTGTTTGAAAAGTTTGTTTAGGGCTTTGCAAGCCTGGAAATTGACATGTCATAAAAACATTCCGTTGAATACAATTTCCTTTCAATACATGTAACTGATTTTCAGCACAAATATTAATTTAGAATAAATTGTATTTCAACCCACGAGATTTATTTTCCAAGCAACTCTCCACATATACACGTATTTAAAAAAAAACATTTACGTTTTATTTAGGTTGATCAAAACAAAAAAGACTCAGAACATGTCGGGGTTTTTAGAGGAGGCCGTGACTCGGCAAACGTAGTGTAGAATGCTTTGTGGCCAAGTGGAAGTGGGATGGTGTTTGTCGAGATACTTCTGGCAGATGCTGTGTACGAAAAGTTGAAGATAAGGAGTAATGGCGCTCATTACCGGCAGTATATTGTGCCGTGGCGATTGCGGCGTCAGAATCGAACCCTCGAACTCAACCCGTGGATGTGGTTTGGAAGAATGCAAAGAAGGAGGAGGAGGATGTCCAGCAATGGACTAGTATGAGCCAATGATGATGATGGCTCCCGTTTTACTGTAACATTCGCCACGCTCTAATGTACTTCAGTGCAAATAACACCTCTATTTCAAGGTGCTTGATCACAACGCCGTCATTACGTAAATGTAAACACTTTGACGTGTGCCAGATTAAACTCGATCGTTTGATTTTGCTTTTCTAATGGCATAGGAGCGTTGTTTGCATAAACACAATAATGACGCGCAGTTTTACCGACATACCGTATTACCAGAGGCTAGTAAAGTTGTAAAGACAGTTATTATTCTCCATACAAATCTGCGTGCACTATAAATTCTGATTAAATCTAGATGGCATTGTATCATAACCAGAGTTTTTACAAAGCAAGACTTAATCCTAAGATATCTGAAAGAACGCATTATATAAAATGCATAGTATATTTTATAATTATTTTCAAAAAGTTATGACGCTCTCAAAATTAAATTGAGTAAATTGTGTTTTAGGTTACCGAGATACTAGTTAATTTTATTCTTTGTTCATAGAGGGTGTAGTGTGTAATTACCACTTACAAGTCTCTATGTATACCAATTTATACAGGGTTTTAGGTAATTCACTGAGACTGCGTGAACTGCAAGTACTGCCCATCATCACGAACACGTTTATGAAGACACTACGTCTTATTTTTTTTGTATAAATCACCTCTGTTACGTAATTTAAAAACATGTTTGTCCGAAACCCAATTAATTACTATAAACTGATCCCCCACTTCCAAGCCTACTGTTAATTCAGGGCAGAGCCGTTTTTTACTTTACTTGCAAATAAGCACCTCAAAGGAATTATTATTGAATGGAAGAAGACACCTATTACCAACAACATAATTAAGAATTAATACCTGGCCTCCTCACAAACGTATTCGTGATGATGGGCAGAACTTGCAGTGCACGCAATGTCAGTGAATTACCAATAACCCTGTACCTATAGGTACAGACGTCATCTTCATCAACAGTACCAGACTATATTAGTCATCTAATACTAGAAATATGTAGGCCTCCCGTGAAACTCGCCACAATGGCTAGTGTTGCGCTACCCGCATCCACTGGTTTACCGCGAACTTCACCAGGTCATCGATTTCTATGCTACATAGCCTATGCGACCTCTGCGACACATTCCCGCCTCGGGACATTAGGTTCTGGGTGTTTTCTATGTATAATAAAAAAACTATCTATGTAATGTATTATCTATATCAGTTATCTAGTGCCCATAACATAAAAGCTCTGCTTAGCTTGGGGATGAATGATTCTGTGTGGATTGTCCAGCATTATTATTTACTACATTACTTTTAAATTAATAGTAGATCAACATTTTTACTCACTTTTCGTAATAGGTAGAAAACATCTAATACATTTCGTTTTAGTTTCACACTAAACCAATGGACTACTTTTGGGATTGCATTATTCACATCCTCGAAATTTGTGTTTTGTCGTTTCATTTTAAAAATTAATGAAGTATCATCAGCAAACAATACAATATAGTGATTATCCTTTACAAGAAGAGGCAGGTCATTTATATAAACTAAAGATAGGAAAGAACCGTATGAATAAGTACTTCGGGGACAGTATGAAACGAACTTCCTGCATCTGTTTTCCATTAGAGTAAAATCTCGGAGTCTTCAAATCCGTGACTAAGTTCCTTCTAGGACAGCGTGCTCCATCTTGAGCCACATCTTCACTTTCTTATGCAAGATGGTGGCCAAACGCTTAACCATTTACAATAATAAAAACTCTTTATTGGTTTCATTCGGCCTTTTATTTTCATGATATTTATACATTTGGAATTTAACAGAGGCTAAATTTTCCACATTACCTATTGTAGAGGTGTTATTTCCACGTCTAGACTTTTTGCCTTGGGTTTGGCCTACATTCTTTCAATGGCTAAAACATCGCACCTTGCGTGTTTCTTTTCCATAAATTTTATCACTTTACCTCAAGATATAAAAAATATATAAATATTATTTGAAAATTGTAACAATGGTCTTAGTTACGTATTACTGTTAAACCTATTGGTTCTCTATGTCGTTAAACAGCACCGTAGCGTAATTCTCTTTCGGATGTATTCGTTCCTTCAGAGCAACTCCGAGCATAGCTATTTACATAGTTCGCACATTATTATACCAAACAAGAATTAAATTTCTAGAATTTGTCAGAAATTCTAGAAAGTTATACTTTAGCATATGCAATTGAAATCTGCTAGAGTGAATACGAAGGAGTTCTCAAGTATAAATTTGAATAATTGTAATTTGAACTCAACTTAGTACAACGTTGATCGGTGGGTACCTTTTGTCATGCAAAACCACTTCTAATGTGAGAAACTTGCTATGTAGTTTCAATTTCTAAATCACGCCATCTTGTGGATATTCCTTGCACCTATAACTATACTCCGTGTATGCATTTATTTTCTTTGACTGAATGAAAGAATGCAATATTTCATAGACTGTTTCTTTTTAAAAATAGTGATACGGATAGATCGACTTGAAAAATATCAGGACTAACGAGAGCTTCGATATTATCGAGCTGACAGATTACGTGTCTATGAAATATTCCATTATTACATTCAGTCAAAGAAAATAAATACGTGGACGGAGATTAAGCGGTTTTCCACCACCTTAACCACTTACCATTTGAACCGCTTAGGTTTGAAAATCGCTGCCTACTTCTTTTTTTATTGACAACTAAAACCGTCCTCTCCTCAAGACAAACCTAAATAGATGTCTTCTAGACCTTCTTTCGACAGCGTGCGCCACATCGTCAATACCATCAGGTGAGATTGTGGTCAAACAAAAACTATTCACGATAAGAAAACGCTTATTTTATTGAGCATCTACAATATTACGGACAGGAAAAGGAAATTACTAAGGGTCATTCAAAATATTGTTATGACTTGCAGTAAAATGTATATTTTCTACGTTGTAGACGTTGATTCGATCACGCAATCGCTCTATAATTTAGGTCTTATCGTTGATTAACTATTATATTTTAGATGTTTTTATTCGTAGCTTTTTTTATCCAATCTCAGAATTCATTTGACGAAAGATAATATTTTGTATGTTTCGAAAAATATTTTATGCAAGAGGAAGAAACTTAAATCGATAGCGTAAATTTTTTATAACAGTTTTATTTGTTTCAAGGTACTATAGGTAGGTACCTGCTTTGTTTTAGAATCCAAGATATTTAATGGCAACAAAGACATATCGCTTGCACCAGGGAATAAAGTCGTCATAGCAAAATATATTTTTATCAGGAAATTTAATAGAAGGTAATTATATTATTACTAGGTCCATAGATACACTACGTAATTATTAAATCATATATCAAATGAAAGCTAATTATTTTTTCCTATTCGACGATATAAACATTATTGTTATAAATTAAGTGTAATTTTTGTAATTTTCTTTGTCAATAAAAATAATATTCGAAAAAAATTGAGTGTAAATAGCATACCTCGATGGTAAATAGGCAAAAAATTACAAAATGTATTTTACAATAATTTATTTAATTAGACTGAAGAGCTATAGCATTTTACGATTGTTTCACTGTTTGAACATATATACGCAAACGATACAGTGACAGCACATTGCGATGGTATTAATGATGAATGTCTAGAACGTAATATAATAAGTTATTACCACTCTTTTCGCGGAAATATTATGAAAACCTTTCATATACGGAAATATAAGGTAATAAACAACTTACGTTTAGCTGCGTCTTGGGCTTTGGTCTCAAAACTGTCGTAATAACTTTTAAGATTATTTTGTAGAATTACGATCTAAACTATAACTATATTCATGAGTGTTGCGTTTAATTTCCGGAAAGTAAAATTACGTAAACTAGTATAGTACTGAGGTTGTGTACAAATTAATTTCCGTGGAATAAAGACATCCACGTGTTTTTCTTAGTAAAATGTTATTCAAAAAATCAGAAAAAAAATTACAGTTATAGTACATAACCTAAGGATGACTGTCAAAATGAAAAAAAAAACAGTGGTAATAGCGTAAAGCACTTTGTTCCCCGGGACAAGCGACATCTGGCCTGCAAAACTAAGGATCTCACTTTTAAAATTACAATTTTTTCTGAACATTTAAAATAAAAAACGTTTTATAGCAAATTTATCAGCTTTCTTTGAAACTATAGTAAACTAAGTATAAATTAGCAACATTTTTAACTTAAAAAAGGTAAAACAATAAAATAGCCATTTTTAGCTTATTGTCCAAAAACTCAATCAGCTTGCCAAGTGCGAGTTTTTTACGCGTTCGACCGCGAGCAAACGTGACTTTGTTTGAAGAAATGGTGATTCTTTAACTCGCCGCTTCGTTTTCCTCATACAAATTCGCGTTTACTTGCTCGCAGTCGAACGTATCAAAAACTCGCACTTGGCATTCAGGTAACATTTTATAAGTATTTTTTGTATGTTATTTAATTTTGAATAACTGGTGTTGCCTCCTCGGTCTCTGATTACAGCTTCGAGCCAGTTTGGCATACTGAACACGATGTTTCCGATCCGATTTTGGGGAATATTTTCCCATTCTTCTATATATACAAAATTATCAGCTTATATTATCATCTCATCTCATTATCTCATATTATTAGCATTATATTATATTTATAAAATTTTAAAAGTGTGACTTAGTTTTGCAAGCCATAGTAGATATATGAATGAAAACCTAACAAAAACCGATGACACTAGCCGATAACAACAAGGTGACGGCAATTTAATCACTAAAACAATAACACAAACTTCAACAACGCATAATTGCACACACGAATAATGATTGGTTATAATATTATATAATGATTGGTTGATGTTTATGGTTTCCGGTTTTTGATGTCATTTATTTGAGGAAACGCGGGAGACAACACAAATGATGGGAGGTCTAAATAAGCAAGATTGCAGGACAGACTTTGTTTAGAACTGCAGGAGCAAGGGAGGAATGGAAGCAGTTGGCAGCCCCTTTACCGAAACCGGGCAAACAGATATAATAGAGGTTGCCGCTGTCTAGTTTTAAACTTATTGTAAACTAACTGTATCTATCTAAAAAGCAGATATTGTCAAAAAACTGCTATTAAGCGCCATTTTTTCAATATGGCGGTGCGAGCGGCAATAATACGAGTTGGCAAAGTTGAAATTCGGAAAGGGCACATCGAAATCTACATATAAATGGCTGAATTATTATTATTAGGAGACGAATAAAATGATGAATGATTCCAAAACTAAACAGTTTGGAATACGCATACGGAGGGTTCCGTACCATCGTAGAGAACTATTTCCAAAAAGAAACAAATGAAAATCAAATACCAATTTTTTTTATGGATCGAAAAAAAGTATGGTTTTTATCCCGTAAATTGAATCCAACATCCTGTTGAAATTTTAACCGTGTATCTTTTACGGTTCAAGACATTACAGCCTTGGCAAACGTATAGCGAAAATTGCCAAAAAAGTTTACATTGTTATAAACAGGTTGAGTTTGACAGTTGACAAAAACTACCATGGTTATAAACAGTTAAGTCGTTATCATTAAAAACGGGATATTTGGCATGATTTGTGTTATTTGTGTTGCGCATGCAACTGTGCCGAAATGTTGGCTTTATCACGAATCTCAGTATTTTAATGGCTAAATTTAAAGTATATTTAGCTCTCTAGGTATACCTAAAGAGGCGACCTAGCGGGTTTGGTTGTCAAACTAGGCCGAGATCTCAGTACTCACGGGATCCCCGAGGTAAAAAACTCCAAAAAAAAAATTAAAAAAAAATATTTGGTTCCTTGAATGTGAAAACGACGTGAGAAAATATACGATGAAAAAAAATCATGAAAGTGCACTATTTCTCCCTTAATTTGGTCGAGATCTCAGGAACCCTGCAGCCCCCTGCTGGCTCCCCTGCTGGCTTTCTTCGATTCTTGTTAACGGTCGGTTATGTTCAGTAATTTAGAGTAACAAGTCGACTCATTACATAGCTGTAATGATTTAGGTTTGACAAGGGAAAGAACCCAAATAACTTGTAGAAAGTAGTAGTTTCTACAAGTTATTTGGGTGTGTTCGCTAACAAGCATTGTTTTAGGTAATTTGCGCTGTGACTGGAGAAAGGCCGTGGCAGTCGCGGCTTAAGAATCGACCCCTCCAACTCACCCCGTGGATTTGTAAGAGTCGAATACGGGAAACTAGCAGAGGAAGAGCAGCAGCTTCTTTCCGTGTATTTTTAGTAACTCTACTGCGATTGCCAATCACCCTGACGAGCGTGGCAATACCCCTGTTTGTTTGGGGAGGCCCGTTCAGCAGTAGACTGATCAGTGCGTATGTGCTGATCAGTAAGAGAAATTCGATGGCAAATGAATTTTAACAAAAATGAAGGTATTTCATATTATTATAATAATATAGTATATCATAGAATTATGTCTATCATTGTTTTATTATCATCCATGAATGGGGAAACCGTCAAAAATTGGGCATAAAGGTAAGGTCTTACTTAGATTGGAGCTGATTCAAAATAAAAAATCTAAAAAAATAATTTCATTCATAATGCAAACGTCAAACTACGAAAGTTTTTATAATAAAATTGTTGATTTGCTTGGATTAGGTAATCTTGGTGTGTGGTGCCGGCTTAGAATATGCACCACCTCAACTCTTCCCGCGGGTGTCGTAAGAGGCGGCTAAGGGATAGACCACCCCGTGGACTCACAAATACTAACCTAAGTATTTGTGAGTCCACCTACAACCTGAAAATCTTTGCAATGATTTTCAAACCAATTTCCCTATATTTGACATTTGTTGACCTAATTAAAATTTGCTAATCTTTTGTTATTTCTATGGACCAATGTTGTTGTTATACTCATAGTCTGACATTATTCTAATTAATTTTCTGAACTGCTTGTCTCTATTTGTTATTAAGTATATAATTTTGCAACACCAAAGCTGTTTAGCTGGTGAGTCATCGCATGGGACATTTTAATATATGTGTTAGATGTTTAAGAGCTTTACCTACCTAGTAAATTATCTTAATTCGATAAAATCATGGAACTGCCTACCTTACTCTGCAACCTAACATTTTGGGAATTGAGAATAATGGAATCAGAAGTCAGAAGTCAATAACTTTATTTCTTTAGGCTTACAAAATAAGCACATAGATGGACAAGTGAAATACCAACCATTAATTACTATCAAATAAGAAGTAAAATGTTATTGAGTTTCTCTTCACTTCAATCTTTTGTCCACTGGTGGAAGAAGTGAAGAAGAAACCACCAGCACATTTATGTATATATTCACTTATGTGTCTAATACATGTTTGTATTTAAATAGAAGCATTAAACCATAAAAATAGAAACATGCTAATAGAATACATATCCTTATAATTCAAACTTTACCTTCAACAATTTCAAAGCTAAAACAAGCTAGGACACATCTAGAAAAAGGTGCTACAATGTACAAAAGCTTACCATAATGAGAGATGCTTTGAGCTAACAGGTTCAGAACAGAGTCCCAGCCAGCCTACCGGCTTTCTTATTTATAGCATTGTTCAACAAACCAAACTTGTTTGTTCGTTACACTTCGGGTGATACCGTCAAACTTCGGCTAGCACTGGCACTTTGCACATCATTTCATTACTAAATACATTGAAATATCTTCTAATATGATAAAATATCCATGATAAATGTTCTTAAATATAAATTAACAATTAAGATAATTAGTACATCCAATATGAAATAACTTAATCATTAAATAAAACGGATTTGTCTTAGTATTTGAATTTGCGAGGCAAACAAATAGGAAATCAAGCCCGTTACATTTAATTACAGAATATCTTTTAAACCTTACTGTTTACCTCTACATACACTTGTTATATTATATATTTATCACTAAACAAATTACAATAACTGACCATACCAACATACCAACTTGTAACCCGTTGTCTGCAAATAAATGATTTGATTTGATTAAAGTAAATGATATTTTTAGAGAACCCTAGAGTCTAGGTAAACCCATGGTCCACGAAAACGAGGTCTGGCACTCCGTGAGTGACACATGCTACGTCACTGTCCAGTTGCTACTTATTTCAACAAAACAGAAGTTGGGAAATAAAATCATTTAAAAAAATACATTAAAATGTCAATCGTCTATTTTCTCTGTTAGATCAGTCAAAACAGTTTTAGTTAAACACGATTATTTGTGATAAATAAATGGTTAGTACCTACAAAGCCACATAGTTTTATCAGATTCGTACAGGTAATTTATGGAGCTCGGGGAGTTACGATCTTACGCTGCTGGTAACACCAGAAAACAGATTCGTCTTCTCATTCGCCGATGGCGTCGATCACTTAGGGCTTGTGTCAATTACGTGACCGTGATGTCTCGGAATGCCATACCTGGCGAAGTTTATTATTATACCATCAGTAAATCTAACTTAGGATGACTTTTTGCCACTGTTTACCAAAATCATGTAGGTAATAATTATGTTTGACGATAAACGATAATTATGTATCCATTATATCTATAACACCAATATTTTCTATCGCAAAAAGAAAGTGCAAATACGACATATCGTATAACGATAACATCTATGGATAACAATCACCTGTCGTCACGCTGTTGCCCACAATGGCTGTACAACCCGTCATATGATTTGGACACAATTATATGAATATTATTTGGTCCACTGAAGCAGAGTTACGTGTCTGACAACAGCTGTACTTACAGTACCAGGATATCCAAAAAATTTTAAACTTGCTTCAAATTACTTAATATTTACACTGTCTACCCACCCACCTACACAAGGGGCTACACGAGCGGAAATTTAAAAGAAAGAAAGACACAACAGGATAAGAACAAATTAATTGACAACATAATAAGGCTAATAGCAAAGGTGCTCTTGAACTGGTGACCAATCCTATCGTGAGTGTCCACGTCTCAGCTCCGTAGGTCATGACTGGTAGGACGCACTGGTTGAAAACACTTGTTTTCAAGCATTGTGGTATAGATGACGAGAAGAAGCTTGTACTATGAGAAGGATGTGCTATAGCGGCTACAAAGCTGTAGAAGTCAATTTCAAACCAAAATACCACCACATTTTTTGGTTTGTGTATAACAACCGCATTCGCACGATAAACAAATATAATAAAATAAAGTAATGCTATAATCTATATCTATCTACTATAATCTCAAGGCCACCAATGTAATTATATCTCTATATATGCAAATAAATAATATCATTTCATTTCGCTTTTAAAAGCACGTTGACAAACAATTGCATAAGGTAACACCGACACACATATTAGGACGTTCTACACGCGTTTTTCTGTTCGTATAAATTTCTCATTGGCAAGTAACTCGTGATCAATAAGTGATGGAACCATTTCAAACTTAAACAAGCACGGTTTGATGTTTTTTTTTTTAAGGAGTTTCCGATCTATTTTGACAAAGCTTGGATTGTAGATTGTACCAACCAGAAACTTGACATAATATTTATGTTACAAAGTTCCATGTTAATTCTGAACTGATTTGTTCGGTCGATTCAGATTTATTCGTGAGTCAGAAGTCAATAACTTTATTGCCTTACAAAATAAGCACTCAGACATGTCAAAATTAAAACTTATTATCAAATAAGAAATAAGGTGTTATTTATTTTCTTTTCATTTAATTTTTTTCATTTTATCACTCATAATATTAAGTCTTCAAAATCGCACATCATTATAAAAAGAAATAGTTTAATAATAATAATAATAATAATAATTCTTTATTGCAGACACAATGATCCATATTTGACGTACAAAAAAAATAGATGTTAATGTTAAACCCAAATACATAAGTACAAAGATTGGTACATAAAAATAGTCTTATTACAATACAATATTTAGGTGGCAATATCGACCCACCGTCTAAATGTAGTTGTATGAATAAGTAATGCTGGTAAAATAGACTTAATAAGATTTTAAGCAAGACCAGAAGTAGATTCATACCTATATTTTTCCTTTTTATGTTTCTGTTCATTCAATAGATCGATTATTGTCTTGTATTGTTATCATTTATTTAAAAAAATTAAATCCATATTACACACACACAAAATCAAATAACATTCAAAATTACAGTCAACAAAATAAAAATAAGTTTAGTTAAATTAGATTACAAATTCAAATTATTAGAATAAATTAATTACATACTACTAACATTTAGTCAGACATCATAACCACAGACTGGAGCGACATATTTGGCAAAATGTGTCCACATGGGAGACAGGCAATGCTCCGCCACGGTTTTTAGGATGCTGTTGTGACTGGCCTTCACCCTGCTCATCAGAGATGCTGTTTTCTTCCGAATGATGGCGTGGAAACCATCAGTTCGATATTGAGCAAACATCTTTGAGGCGCTACAAAAACGAGGGAGTCTCAGCAGCATCCTAAAAATATTTTTATACTGGACACGTAGGGCCTCGAACGATTTTATGATATAGTTAACCCATAGATTACCCGTGTACAGGCTCTGACAGTAAGCTTTAAATACTGTAACTTTCACTTCGTCAGAGCAACGGGCAAATCTACGGGTCAACATGTTGCCTCGAACCGCTAAAGCCCTACGTTCCCTCTCTATGTCTAGATTATCCCTAAGATCGTCGGTAAGGAAATGCCCTAGGTATTTAAATTGAGTGACTCGCTTGATTTTGGCACCATTTAAGGTTAAGTCGCGAGTGTATAGGAATTATGTAATATATAATAATCTGTTACAGAAGAGCAAGATCTTCTAACACATATATTTTTACTTAAATGAAGGCTTCCACTACGGTTACAATTATTGTAAAACTGTTACAGAAATAAATTCTATTTTATTTTATTATTATTTGCATTATACCTCGTGTGTTCATAAGTCTTGAGACACAGTAAAACTAAAATATTTTTGGAGCTAAGTTGAGTATTCATTTATTGGATATTAAAATTAAAACTACTGACATCTAGGTCTGTATTTAAAAATAAATCATTCAAAATGGCCGCCTTTGCATTCAATGCAGGCCTTCAACCGCGTGCGCCATTCATCTATGGCGGCACGAATCTTTTCAATGGGAATCCGTTTCGATTCTTTAATAAGGGCTCGCTTGAGAGAATCCAGGTTTGGGTGAGACTTTCTGCATGCCCTCAGCTCCAATTCCGTCCATAAAGAATAATCCAAAGGATTCAAGTCAGGGCTTGACGAGGGCCAATCTTCGCTCCGAATGAAGCCTGGCAAATTGGCCTCCAGCCAACGTTGGGTAGTCTTAGCTTTATGGGAGGGAGCAGAGTCCTGTTGGAAAACCCAGTATTTTCCAGCGAATAGCGTATCATTTAATGGTTTAACCACCGCTTCCAATATGTCGGTTTGGTAATTTTGTGCCTTCACCTTGACGCCTTACTGGCAAAAATGAAGCGAAGTGACCCCCTCGTAGGAAACACCCCACCAAACCATCACACTTACTGGATGATGAGTGCGCTGGACATTGCGTACAGATGGCTGGACGTCCTTTGAACTTCTGGCGTAAACCTTATTGTTCTGCCGGTTAAACTTTTCTTCCACCGTGAAGATCTTTTCATCGGTAAACAGGATATTTTTTGGATCGTGTCTTCAATAGGTTCCGACATCGTTCCAGTCGCAATTTACGAAGACGCTCGTTTAAATAATGCACTTTCCTTCGACTGTAGGCCTTTAGTTTAAGATCATATTTAAGTATCCTGTTCACCGATATTCGCGAAATGTTGGTCTGCAGAGCTAATTTCTTTTGAGTCCGGCAAGGGTTGCGACGAATTCGCTCTCTGATTACTTTGATGTTGGCGGGTGTCCTTACAGACCGCGGGCGGCCACATCTTCCACGGTCTTCTAAAGAGCCGGTCTCCTTGTACCTCTTTATGGTATAATACACAAAGTTCCGACTACATCCCAAACTTTGGATTTCACTAAAAACTTGCATTGGTTTTTTTCCTGCTTGAAACAGTGAAATTACAGTCGCACGCAAATCTTTTGTTGGCGCCATTTTCACGGAGAATGAAACAAATATTCAATTGTATATTTTTTCTGATTCAAAACATTCGAAATTTAAAATTTTAAAAGTTTAAAAAAGGTTGCATGAATTACTTTCTTTTTAATTTAATTAAATAAGTTCGTCTCAAAACTTATGAACACACGAGGTACAATACCTATACTTGTGTAAATATATCTTAGCGAGCGAATACCGCCCCCTTCCCACCTAATATTACAGTTCCAGATCCTCTGATGCATGATTTGGGCACTTGTTATGTAAGTACTTGCAGGGTACTCAAAAGAAAGTTGATTTCTCGTCAGGGGGTCAACTAGGCGAGACGGTTTTGGTGAATTGAAATCATGGCTATTATCTTTTTCTGTGATGATAGTATCTTTACTGGATAATTGGAGGTAGGAGGAGCTTGCAGTATAGATTTTTCGTCGGCTCTGTTGTTATGAAGGCTTGTTAAATATAACAACTCACTCCTTCACTCTGTCTGCACCACATTTCATCTTTCTTTACGGTTCAGGGGCCGAATTTCAGTTTATTAATCGCTTCACAATAACAACTGTATCGTAACAACTTAATGGTACATTTTAGCATTTTACCTTCGATGAAAGAAACTACAGATGGAGGGACGTGCGACAAAAGTGTCAAGGTTGAAATCAATCTAACAATATCTAGGTACGTGCAAATAGCACCGCACGCACTCAGAGTTTATTTCATCTACGGACGATTCTGCGATGATTGTCATAGAAAAGAGATTGGTTAGCTGAATTCAGCCCTAGTAGTTTTAGGATCGGACGTAATTATGAAAACTACATTTACTTGTAAGGTTCATTGTCTTACTTGACAATGAACCTTACGAGACGTCATCTCAAAAAACAAGATACGTCAAGTGCGAGTGTCACTCGCACGCCGAGGGTTTCGAACGGTTGTCAAGTATAGGTACCAATATGTACTGAGGTACTGGTTAGAGAGTTTGCTATTTCATGAATATCAAAAACTGAATGGTTAACATTTCAGATGTATCGGTTTGCTAACATCGGAGTATAGAGGGTATAGTTTCACCACGGGTTTGTCAAACAAAGATCAACTGTCAGCAATCTTCTAGTGTACACAAACTTCCTCTGCAATACATCTGGAGGACAGGTAGAGTCTATAAAATATATCGACTTTCGCAAAGCTTTCGATAAGGGAAACCACTCTATTCTATACACAAATATAGCTCAACACGGAGTTCATGGCAGTCTTTTGCGATGGACTCACTCATAGAAACACTCACTCATTTAAGCAATAGAAGTCAATTGGTGGAAAATAAATGGATACGTTTCTTCTGCTATACAAATCTCGTCTGGTGTCCCGCAGGGTTCACATTTGGTACCTTTATTATTTGTATTGTTTAATAACGACTTAGCTAACAGCCTAGAATCCCAGTATCTCTGTGCGCCGACGACCTGAAAGTGTTTACTAAAATAAGTTGTATGACTGTAAAAACTTCACCGAGATCTTGACACAATTTGGAAATGGTGTAAACATAATCGCATGTTTCTTAATGTTACCAAATATTTTTGCACCATATTCATCAAAAAACGCAGTACGATAACCTTTGACTACTCAATCGATGGCTTCAAACTGGCACGTAAATCTGTCGCCAGGGACTTTGGTATATTTTTTAACGAAGAACTGTCTTTCAGAGACCATTATGACCACATTTTGGAATGTAGCTCTCGGCTCTTAGGTTTCATCTCCAGAATTATTAAAGGTTTTAAAAAACCAGACAGCTTATTGCACCTTTTCAAGAGTCTTGTCGGACCAGGTCTGAAGTACGGTAGTCCTATTTGGTCACCATACTACGCCAACCACAATGAAAGGATCGATGCCATTCATAATTAGATGCCTCAAGATTATTTCTTACCGTCATAAATTGGGTCGTTCATTTTCGGGTTATGAAAACAGATGTAAACACTTTAAGATCGACTCTTTATCTAGTAGACGAGATTATATCAACCTCATGTACCTGCACAAAATACTTCATTCCCATATAGATTGTCCCAAATTATTAGCGTCCGTTAGTATAAACACAAAATACAGGTTCCGTTCCTCCGAAACATTTTCAATAAGAGTGTACATAAACAATGTTTCCTTTATTATTCCCCTACAAAGAATGCGTTGTTTGTGTAACGAAGTATAATAACATAGATATTTTTGATAATAACCATTTTAGATTTAAGGGGTGCATAAAAAAACATATTTTGTTATATTATTACTCCAGTAACATTTTTTTTTAAATATAGCTGGGCTATCCACACAGCATCATCTAGCCCCACAGTAAGCAGAGCTTGTGATGACATTAACAGACATTAACAATGATTGTTAATGTCTTTCCTTTTTTACGTCTTAGGGTAATTTAAATCTAATGCATGCAACATTATTTTCTCTATGTTCACTAAATTGATTTTAATCTAGATCAAAATTGTAAAAGTACTTTGAGTTTATATTTAATTCGATTGTTATCTGATTTGTGAATGAATAAATAAATAAATAGTAAAATTTTTGAGTTTTTTCAAAATATTTCGAAAAGTATGTAACCTAGGAGTAGTAGGAATTTCAAAAACTGTTTTGATATGTACAAACCGATACTTTATATTTAATACCCCACTCGGTGAGGTAGCCCCCCTTTTGAAAAGTATCACCCCCTTTATGTTATTTTTTTTTTTAAAAGTGGGCTACTTACAGATTTCTCAATATTTTTCCTGTAAAATATGATGTACCTATATCTACAAACGCTACATACATTTCAGATGGATTGTGGAAACTTCGGAGTTAGGGGGGAATATGTATTTTTTCGACTTTTTTCAAAATATTTCTAAAAATATAAAACCTACAGAAATTTCAAACATAGTTTTGAAATGTACAAATTGATACCTTTACACATTTGATGCCCCATTAAACAATGTAGGTCTTTTTTAAAATTCCGACTACTCAATTTGTACTAAAAATTATCATTTAATTTTATTTTATTTTTCTTTTAATCTGTACAGGCGCACGAAATGTATTATTATTTTAAAATTTTACGTTATTTTATGCTGTAGTTGCTGAGATATTAAAGACGGAAAAAAGGACAGAAAATGCGAGACCATAAGGATTTCGAAACCGGTCTCCGATCTTTGAAACCCTAAAAATGATCGTTCAGACTGAAAAGAGTGCTTCTGTCTGTGTCTGTCAGAGTATGCGCAGTAGCTATTAGGTACAACAGTTTCTGATATCTGTGGGTACAACATATTGAGTCGGACGTCTTTTTGTAGCATCGGAGATTTCTAATTAGTTATAGATGAGTAAGTTTTTATGGTGTTGGGTAATTTAAAAAACTACTTTAAAGTACTTGTAAATGCTATAAATAAAAATCTCCTTATCTTATCTTATCTAAAATGGCATAGACCAGGGCATAGATTGATAGGACATCCCCTCTTCTCAGAGAAAGTTCCCAAGTGGTGGTACTATGAGCCATCTATTGAGTTCTAAGGTTAAATGGAGTTATTTTCTTATATTTGAAAAGTCATCATATAATGATTAGTAAGTTCGTAAAGTCAATAACATTTTTTTGTACGTGGGGAAATCTTTTATGGATATCTCCAGGGCGGGCGGGGTGCCGAAGATTATGTTGGACTCCTGTACTGTAGGCCAAGCACGGGGATTGTTCTCTAGGGTAGAATAGACAATAATGACATCGCGTCGTCATACATTGCGTATATTATTAAAGTTGAAGGAATGCATTTCAAATAATGTACGCATTCGATGACAAAGTGACGTATAATTTTTCACTATTCTACCCTAGACAACAATCCCCGTGCTTGCCCTACTGGACGAGTACTGGACTCGTAAAAACGAAAATCGAAGTTTCTGATTAGTTTTCGTGCAAACGTTATCTTATGCAAGTTCTTAAGAGTGGTTTTTGCACGAAAAATAATCAGAAACTTCAATTTCTGTTTTCCGAGTCCCCAGATAAATATAAGACTAAACCTCTTCGTGTGTTTCTCCTCTCTCCTTGTGTCTAAGCCGAATGGACTCATTTGCACTTTTCCGTAACCCAGACAGTGGCGTTGGCCCGCACGGGTCCTTCCTAGATGTGACAGAACGAACTGTAAATAACCTGCGTTATTGACAGTTTTGTCACATCGAGCAGGGTCAACCATTTCAACCTGTGCATCACTCCTATGATTATGAACGAAAGTGAAATCCATCTAATTTCAAAGACATTAGTAGTCAGTATGCAATGTATCATTGCAATAGTTGTTATGGAAAGTGAAAATATTCATTTAAATATACTTTCTTTTATCCAAGAGTAAGTGGTGTGTATAATGAATACCACTCCGAATTTGTTTAAAATAATCTGATTGTTCATAATGTAACTAAAAAACATATTGGTTTATCTAGAGTTCTAGGTTACTGTAGAAATTTAAAGGCGAAATAGATTTTCAATTAATTGGACATTTTATGAATCATTCTGGTGCCCAGCCTCAAAGTAATGATTAAAGATTCGATTATAGAATATTTCATTTCCACGTCACGTTTACACGTAGAGCTTGTGTTGTGGTACCAGATAACTGATAATTTATAATAATAAAACGGTGTAATAATTAGAAAACACCGAAACCCAGAACAAATATCTGCATATCATTCAAACATTTGTACTACAGCGAGAATCGAACCAGCAATGCTTATGCGTCAAAAATTAGTGCGTAAGACATAAATTCAGAGCATATTCTTGCAATAAGAAAGCCAATGCCATACCTTTTCCAAGGACAACTCAAAAATAGTAAATAAGTAGGTGCCTTTAAATTTGCAATCGTTATGAGCATCGGAGAAAGTAGTGGCGCAGAATAAGACGAAGTAAGTATGGACAGAAGAGTCACTGGTAATAACACTGTACTTAGTAGAGGTATAAAAAGCAGGTTATTGACACGGATTTTGGTCCATGGGTGGGCGAAACTCGATGATGATATTGTCAAAATTAAAATCAAAAATTCTTTATTTAAGTACACTTTAGAAAAAATCAAATTCTTAAAATTAAACACTGACATGGAAATCAAGTGATATTTTTTATTTCTGTTCTTCCGGTATGTAGGCTAAAGTAAAGAAGCGACGAGGAACCTTTAGCCTGTTAGTAATATAGATTCGAGCTGGTTTATAAAAAAGTGCACAAACTATCTTTAAAATTTTGTTAACTTTTACGACTCGGTGAAACGGAACAAAACGGCTTAACAGATTGTATTACAAAAGACCTTATAATAGGAAGGTTTCTTTAAATAATAAGCAGCCACTTGAGCGAAGCCGCCTGCAAAAACTAGTATAAGTCCTACTAATAATAAATAAATGTGAAGATGTAAGGATGTGAAAATATGTCTCGGCACAACGCCAATAGTACTAAACAGCTGAGACTTAAAACTTGGACGCAGGAAGTTTTACCTAGACAACCGGAAGACGCTGGCAATACTGATGCACTACGCTAGATACTCACCAACTCTTGGTTCGCGCGTCGCTTTGACCCGACACCATGAAAAAAATTTAAAAACCTGGATAGCCAGGGTACCCTATGGACCTGGGGTCTCAACTCCAATGGGAGCTAATGCATAATTGTCACATCATTTCTGTCCTGAAAAGACGCGTGTGAAGCCGCATACAGAAGCTTGTATGCTATCCGTTGTAAATCATCTCAGGTGGGTAGGTATGCGGCTAAATAGAAGGTGTTACCGAGTTACTCTGTTGTGAAAGTGGTCGGATAGCTTTAAAGTTCACGATCAAGTTGTGAAGTAATTGTTTCGCAATTTCACTGACGGTCCCACTACAGATTCCTTTTACTTCATTAAAAACTTCGTTGGAATTTAATTCGTGAGTCACTAACTTCAGTTCAGATCGGTTCAGTCTACCCATCCAAACTTTTGCATTTACAATACAGTGTGAAGTCAGTTTATGTCATTCAGTGAGTGACTAGTGGTCATGGCGTTCGCGGCATAAAGTTCTGCGCTCATTATTGAAACCGCTAACACACAGCCCACAAACGTGCATTCAAATATGGGCTCTCTCTCTCTCGTTATCTTTTGATAAATTTTACAGTGACAAAATGGTTGCCACAAGCTTCAGACGAGAGGTCCGCGAGCTGTCTATCAACTGATGCCGTCAATATTAAATTCGTCTAAATGTTACGAGTTGAAGCTCATATTTGCAGCGGTGCTTTCCAGGTGTGCGATAAGCTTGTGAATCGACCACTGCTCAGCCCGTGGATGACGTAAGAGCTGATTAAGGACACCTACCAAAGGAAGAACAGAGCAGCAGCTTACTTCTGTGTATTGAAATTGAACACTTCCACTGTGCTTTATGGCACTTATTGGTTGCTTTCTGAATACGCTGAGAAAAAACTAACGATCGGCAAAAAAAATTATGAGCGAGTCAATCACTGAATGACAAAAATTTACTCACAAAGTTAACTCCTCCATCCAATTCTATTTTCGGTTTTTTTATTGCAGCTGGTTACATTACTCCATGGTATAGTAACATACTTCGCCAGGTATGGCATTCCGAGACACAACGGTCACTTGGGTGACACAAGCCTACGTCATCGACGCTATCGGCGAATGAGAAGACGAATCTGTTTTCTGGTGTTACAAGTAGCATAAAATCGTAATTCCCCGAGCTCCTTAAATTACCAGTACTTAACCAATATTTTATCTTAATAACTAAACTAAAACTGTGTTTATCTAAAACTGTTTTGACTGATTTATCAAACAAAATTGTATGTTTTTATGTATTTGTTTCCCAACTTCTATGTTTTGTTGCAAAAAGTGGCAACGTCCAGTTGCCGTAAGCAAGTGTCACCCCCGGATTGCCAGATCTTGTTTATTTTTGATCATGCGCTACTCAAATTGGTTCGAGTCTTGTTTGATTCCGTCTTGTAACTCAAATAGATACCATGGTGCAACATCATTATTGGAGTGCAGTCGAAAAAAGAAAAAGACAAAATAAAGATAATGGAACCCGTATACGAAAGCACCTGTCTATATTTAAACATATCTTCACGTTAGGGAATGTCTACAAAAGTAAAACTTTGTTTGCACTACCTCTTTGATGCTAGTAGAAAGTTATTAGCGCGTAGAATTCTCTAAAGTTTAACATGCCTCAGATAATGTATTCTGCTAGCGTCATGAGAGAGAACTTGTGCGTTCCGGGGCCAAGAGGACTCAGCTGGGCTCCGAGCCGTTCTGTGGCATACCTAAAAACCTGGCTAACAGAACTCTCTTGGATTCGTGCTGCGAGGAAGCTTCCAAGCTTTTGAAGAAATTTTTGGAGATGAGTCACTCTAAATCATTAATAAAAGCTTTCGATAAACGGTACACCAACCGAATCCTAGCGCTAAGCAGCAGCTACCTTCGCATCGTGACACGAGCCCTAACTGGACACTTTCGCCTTAACAAGCACATGTTCAAACTAGGTCTAAGCGATACATCACAGCGACGATGATCCTGCAGATTCCGCGACGAGGCGGAGGAAATGCCTCTCCACCTGCTAGGAGAGTGCGGAGCAGTTATGCAAAAACGTAGCATGCATCTGGGCAAGCACCTGCACAGCCCAGACGAGCTAAGAGACATCACCCCGAAGAAAAACTTACAGTTCCTAGCGGCTGCAAGGTTTAGTGGCGAACTATGAACACCGCTGAACATTCGAGTGGCGATCACAATAGGCTTATCATGGCCGTAGTGACACAAAAGCCACCTTAAAAGCAAATAAAAAAAAATAGCGTCATGAATTTTTTTGAGAAATTTAAAAAACTTTTGTCTTTGTTGTATCGAGGTGATCAGCTTGTATAATCAGTGACTCGCTCGTACCATTTTTGCTAGGTACTTATTGACTGCATTTTGAATACGCGCAGAAAAAATAACAATGCATCTCCATGCATTGTAAAATTGGAAAATAGACATTGACATTATTACATAATGGACTCGATTTGGATCTATTTGGCAGACTACACAATTGAGGATGATCTATGCATTGGTGCAGCATACTTATTATATGACTAGTTATAAAACTAATAATAATTATTAATGTAACTTGGAAACACGAGTTGGGCGAAGAAAGGGCCTTTTCTGTGTTTTTGTTTCTGATTCTTTTTTTGTAGGAAACTAGTTTAACACGAAAACTTACATAAAAACGTTAACCTAAAAGTTATTTTGAATAAATTTTCTACTCAAAAAATATACTTAAAATAAATAAACGCGAACGAAGTTACGTTAAACAGCTAGCTAAAGCAAGAGCTTCATTTCCTTGAAATTAAAATTTGGGCCAGATGTGACCGCCTTCCGCAGTGCGCTTTCATTTGTTTTGCTCCCAAGGGGTAGGGAAAGGTTGCGATCATTGGACCAGTGCTTTCATTGGGCCACCTAGGTATTTCTAAACCTCGACAGTCAAAATCTAATAATTTGGCTCAGGACAACTTCATGTAAGTATCATTGTATTCATATTTGTCTGCATTCACTATTAGGAAATATTCGATAATCTAATTGTGATTTCATTTGTGTTTTTCAATTATGTGCAGTCATGTCCATGTATTGTTTAGATTTTTTTCTTAATTTGTACCTTGTTGCCATCAATGAACCGCATGAACCGCAAGAGAGTTCCACCGTTGGACCAGTTCAATCATAGCAACTTTTTATTGTAACTATTGATTATGAGAAAAAAAACTGTGGACAACCACAATTATTTATTTATTTTATTTAAAATTTCAGAATGACGCCAAAAAGATGAAAATATTTTTATTTTTTTATTAATGCATGGAATTAAACAAGTATGGACCTTGCTATAGAATCAGTAAGGAAAAAAAACGTTGGTTTTTTAAGCAAGCAGAATATACGGAGTCCCGAAAGCAACACTAAAATGAAGATTAGATCAAGTCAAGTCAGGATCTGAAAGTGACCTTCCTCCAGAACTAGAAAATGAGCTGTGTAAGCACGTTCTTGAGATGGAAGGTTGCTTGTACGGCACTACTCCTACGGACATTAGACGACTGGCACTTGAGTTAGCGCATAAAAAATAATCTTGTCGAACGTGTATGAGTACAGTTTGTCTCTCGTCGTATATCATAACTAAGTAATATAGATAATTATAATTAGTTGCCATGGTTGGACCTCTAGAACAAATTTCTCGAAGTTCATTGATAGCAACCTAGTGGTTCAATGAAGGTGCCCATGGTCCAAAGAAGGCAACAGTCAAAGATTTAATTTTCTTCGTATATATCGGAAAGTGTTAGCCCGAATTGTTTGTGCGTTTGATTATACCTAATAAATAAAGGTCGTAAAAAAAAAATAACAATCCGGTGTCATTTAATCACTTATACTTTTTGAGATATGATGTCGTAAAGTTAAGGGGTCCATTCATAGCAACCTTCCCCTATGTTCCGTAAGGGAGATACGGGTATGGAAGATCAAAATAATGTAGAGAGTAAGAAACATCCTTTGAGATTGCGTTTCTACTATTTCTAGCTAGCGGATATTCAATAGTTTTCAAATCAACTTTTCGCCTTCACGTTTGAACGAAAATATTAATTGTGCTATTGTAATTTATTGTTTTGGATAAACGTGTCGTCATGGAGACGCAAAAAATTCTTATAGCTAATAAAAATAAAACTGTGATATTGGTGCATAATGACTGCACCTTCCGGATAATGGAAAACACAAGAACACAAAATAAAATTGAAATAAAATAAATAACTTTATTTTTACGATTTTAATTTTATTCACACATTTTCATTAAAATCGCGGCTCGAGCCGTACTCATTTTCGTTTGAGTATTCGGGGTTAGTTTGTTTAAACTTAAATTTTGGTGCAATCGGCCCGTAGACGTTTTTATACCTGTGTTGGTTTATGTACACCTAGATCTTGTAAACATATCTCATATCTCTCTCCCCGCGTTATTAAACCTCCCGCTGGTAATAAAATATGGCCGCTCATGATTAACTTCCGTAAGACCCTGAAAGCTTATTGAATAAACTAGTAACTAAATAACTTATAAAAGGATATTAATCTTAGTCGTTTCATTTAATCGAGCTAAAAATAATCGTTTTAAACGACCTACGCATTTGCTACCCTTGGAGTCAAGGCTCTAGGCCCGTGGGGTACCGAGGCCTTCCAGGTTTCTTTAAATTTATCAGAGCGTCAAGCTGGTGGAAAATACGCGTGATCCGAGAGCTGGTGAGTATCTGGCGCAGCGCATCAGCATTGCCATACAGCGGGACAATGCAGCCAGCGTCATGGGGACGCTTCCAGTCCCAGTCGCCAGTCTATACCAGTCGGAAGCGTCCCCAAGACGCTGGCTGCAATGCCTTGCTGTACTTAATTAATACAATACATTAAATAGATTTTTTTATTATACGGGTGTATAATAAGAATACCCAGAACAAATATTTGCAGATCTTCCAAACATTTGTACCGAGTTGGGAATTGAATCCGCAACCTCCTGCGTCTCAGACGGACCTTCGCCCAATGCGCCACAGAGGTCGTCAATTTCACCAATGACTCCTCTATCAAAAAATACTTTCTTAGATCTACGTGTATAAATTTACCTGATATCTGATACCTTGTCTTCTCGAACTCTCAGTAATTGTGTTACAAATCGCTATTTTATATACTTAGTGTCAAGAGCATTCACCTGGACTGACCTACAGAGTTACTATGGGAACTCGATTTTATTAAGCACAACTCGATGCGGCATCGAGTCGTGGAAACTAAAATCGAGTGACTCGATTTAGATATTTATTTACTGCAAAAGTAAATTTTTATTGGTGATCAAAAGTATAGCAAATGGCCATCATTTTATTTACATACTTAACTAAATGAAGATGTTGTCTAAAATAGACCACGCTTAATAACGCTTTCCCAGAATGAAGTTAGGTAAATAGGTACCTAGGTATCTTCGGGTTAATACCTTTAAAAGGATAAAAAAAGATTGGCTGGATCCCAAGATCGTAAGCAAAATAAAATTACTATGGTAAAATAGAAATAAAATTTAATATGGACAAATTAAAAAGCAACTTCTTATTTTTTCATTACTGATGTCCAATCTAAGTCCTGATATAATATAAATTTCCATCCACAGATGCATATCACAAAAAAGCGCATGTAACTTTACTTTCTCGATCACAAACCAACAATGGTTGAATCTAGAACACGTAGTTACTCTCTCGACGCGTGCGCACCTCAGAGAAAGAAGGCGACCATTCACCATCGCAAACTCCGTACGAACGAGCGTTCGAAATTCCAATTGCAATTTCGAAAAAACAAAAAACAGACGTACTGACCCTCCCTGTAAAAGCAGTGAATGTGAATCAGTGAGACAGTTGCGGTCTGGTACTTTTACCGCTTGTGTGGAACCGATATAGCAAAGTGTTTTTGGTGTAGTGATTTCTAGTGGGCAACCGGTAGTGCATCGAAAAACTACAAATTTCTCTTTCACCTTTCGGATTTACTGGCGCAATGGAACGTTTCGGCTCTTTTGAGACGTAAGTACTTTTACCTACACAACTGCTTAATGTCGATGCACGGTAATGTAGTCAGGTCTTATCTGTGTCGCTGTTGGCCATTCGAGTTTACGACGTCAGGAACCTACTTTTTATCAAGAAGTCAAGGAGCATTAAGTTAATTGACAACACAATTGGCGCGGCTAATAGAATCTGAAGAGCCTGTGTTGTTAGTGTTCTAAATAATACATATTTTGGCTCCAAAATTAGTCCACAATGAGCAATCTAGCTAGGAGGTGTACACGCCTAATCCCAACCAGGAATAAAAAATCATCACAGGCTTTACAAATAGTTCTAAAATTTATCCACTAATATGTTCTAGCTAGAACCGCCTAAAGATGATTTTTTCTTCCTAACCTTCGCCCCAGGTGTGAGAGATCAGTGTGAAGGTTAGTCGGTCATCCTAATTCCAACCAGAAGCGAATATTTCTGGCATCTTCACAGAGTTTACGAACATAACTCAGGTCGTTCAGGATTGGTAGCCGCTCTGCTGCTACTCCCTCGCTTTCCAGGACTACGTGGGATTCTACAGCATGTACGCACTAGTGGTTCCAACACGCGGTTAGCCATTGCTGCTGTCAGGTCAACCGCGGCTTGTGCAAATAGCGTGCAACCATAATCTAGTTGGTTCCTTAATCGGTTGTCATCCAAGACATTTACAGCCGTTTGTTCGTACGCTGATTAACTAATCAATGATCAAATCTCTTATCAAATGTTTCTCTTGCCTAAAGACGTTGAGATTTGTAAGAGATTATCAGCGGAAGAACCACCGCTGTTAAACATTACTTACTGTACATCTCATCAAAGAATCTGATAAACACTCCTGAGTTACACAGCGATAATCTTGCAGTAAAATGCAGAATTATAACAATGTGTAACTATAAATATAGACGTGTCGTTTACGACAACCACCTACAATATGTTAGTAGGAACTAGGCAATCTTTTGATAGTGTTATAAATCTTCACAATGAGTTAGTAAAAACCATGAATTTGGGCTTTTGACTTGTAAATAAGAACAGACACTCGTAGTTAAGTTAGTAGGCTGGTAAATAAAACAATAAATAATCATTATCTTCTTTCTCATACTAAACACATCGCACATTCAATCAAAGTCGAACATCGAAATGCACAAGTGCGTCATATTCTATGACGATTTCCTACCACTAAACTTCGGCTTCCTCGGGCAAGTAATTAAATTATATCAAACCTCCTTCGTTTGCCTCTAGACGTTCAGCTTAGTTACCGTACACCCCGGATGAGGCAAGCAGGTGATCGGGAAAAACTGGTTTAAAGTGGCTAGCAAATTGCAAAATATCTATAATTTTGAGATCCTGTCGGTCCTTGTGTAGGTTCACGTAAATTCGTACAGCATTATTGCTCGATTACGGTCTGTGGTTCACGTATTTCGATTTACCCATCCTGCGGTTGACATTGTGCGGTTTAATCTAGTCACCTGAGTGTATGTTTCTCTTTTACATCAGTAGGCCAAGCACGGGGATTTTTCTCTAGGGTAGATATACAATCTAATATGAATATTGCGTACATTATGAAAGTTGAAGGAATGAATTTTAAATAATTTACGCATTCGATGACAAGGTGGTGACGAATTTTTTCTCTATTCTACCCTAGACAACAATTCCCGTGTTTGCGCTACAGGTGTATATATTTACAGAGTTGATACACTTATATGAAATAATATCCATTTAAGGGGTCACAGGATTAAGGGTAATTTAGTTTAAAATCTGTATGATTTCCAGCAATTTTATTTTCTAGCAGCCGGTTTTTTGTACTCACGATTATTTCAATAATTTACTACACCATTATCAAACTTGTCAATTCGTTTTGCTGGAAATTGATACCCTTATTCAGGCAAAACCGACTTAAATTTTTAAATTCACCAGAAATTGAATCATTAATTAGTTAAACAGCGTTCAAACAACCGCCGTTAGTACATTTTATAGATAAAACGTATGTAAATCTTAAATTAAAAGAAAAGATAGTCTTTGACGAATAAAGTTTCGGTTGCAGATTTGTTTTCTGCGAAATTATCATATTCATACATAACATTTCCGTTATTCTCGAAGAAAGTAGGTCTTAGATATCTACCTAAAAAAGGAATGAGTGGTCACATTATTTTAAAATATACGAGTACACTTACCTAAACAGGCGTCGTGTCACCCACCACTGTCCATTTCAGTAAAAGTGATAATAATATGTCACATTCGTCATAAATCCAAAAACAAAAGTAGTGCTCATTTGTAGGAGACGAAAGTGGAGTTATTCATAAATTTCACATCCCTCGTTGGTTTTTTGGACCTTGTTTTTTTAAGGATTATACAATGACATATATTGTTACTTCTGCTATTTACTAAATTTTATCAACTTTATTGACAAAGAAAATTACAAATCAATAATAAAAACAAATTAGAACTAGTATTTACAATTGAAACAATTAAGCTAACTGCAGACTGTTGCATACAATCTACAATCTTTTCTAGGACCCATAACACAAGCTCTGCTTAGCTTGGGGCTAGATGATGCTGTGTGCATTGTCCAGCATTATTATTATTTTATTATAACCATTCAAGCTGAAGCCCTTTAGGTCAAATCCTCGCAACCTTGCTCCAGACCACTTACTGCAAGACGCAAATGCAAGGTTCTGGGGTCATCGACTGTTCTAGAACTTATAATTAGAGATATAAAAACGAGTGTATTCAGGTTTCTAGTCGCTCGATTGATCGCGCTAGTGGCTTGCGGTTTTCTTCCGTGTTTACTGGAATTTGAATTTGTTTTGTTAGTCGACAGTGTTGTTTTATTTGCTGGTCTTTTGTATTTTACTAAATGTTTTGTTGTTAAATTTATCGAGAGAATTCTATTGTGTTTTGTTTTTGATTTATGTAAAATAAACTAACGAGTATGTTTCTATTTTTCATGATACAATAAAATCTTTTAAAAAGGTACTTACCTACCCCATTTATTAAATTAGGGTTGGTTTTTGTATTAGATTCAGGAATCATCAGCATTTTGCAATTTTGTTGAAATATATCAACAGAATTTATTTAACGTCCCGATTTTCAATCAATAATAACTAAAAAAAAACAACGGTTTATTTTTCCAGATAAACTTTTTTGTTTCGGATACATATCTTATAAAATACATTTCCCACAAAAGGTACATGCATTTCAAAAATCACTACGTGGAATAACGAATTTTACACCAACTAAGACTTCATCAAAAACATTCGCCAGAGAATTTATCCAACACAAAACTCAATAGTTCCCGGAAACTCTGCATGCAATTCCCCGTACTGCCATCAATCCAAAGGACTACTAACGAACGTGGCTGTGGCTGGACGTTGATTAACACCAGTTTTAGATGGAAGGCTTATCAGGAAAACTGAAATATCACAATACATTTTACTTAACAATTATTGTTCACTAGCCCCGTGACTTAGTCCACGTGGGATTTGATTTAATTATTTCAAATTTAGATAATTGACAAAATAATAGACAAACGTTTTGTTCTGCTTTTGGTTTCAGGCGTGAGCCTGCAGAGCAGTGATGCTCTATGCATTATTAAACCTACCAACCATTCTGTCAACTCATTAAATATTTTGTATATATTTTGTATTTGTTACATTGCATACGGGTGCTGTGTTATAGGGCATTTTGGTTAGTTTTTTCGTATAAGCTTTTTAATATATCAATATATATATTGTACACTAATAGAAATATCAATCGGTTCCCTAAAAATAGCAATTTACATCATTTGAATACGAGAAATAAACATAAACTCGCTATGCCTACAACTAGACCACACAAAATTAAAGTATCTTTTAAAGGGCAATGTATACGCTTATACAACAAAACTCCTAGTGAGTTGAAAAAATTATCAGTAAATAAATTCAAACAAATTGTCAAGACCTTCTTTTGTAAAAAGGCCTACTATAAAATATCAGATTATCTAGGGGATAAAAAAGCTTGGGACGGGATTTGCTTCAACTCGAAAAATAACAACTAACAAACAAGTTAAAGGTTTCTTGGCCGCTTCTTTACTTTAGTCTACATACCGAAGTGTCTGAAATCAAAAAAAATCACTTTATTTCCGTGTCAGTATTTAATTATAAAGAATTTGACCTTTTCTAAGTGTACATTTAATGTATTTGTAGAAATAAAGAGTTTTTGACTTTGACTTTGACTTAGAGATAGAGAAACACCAACAGAATATCAGAAGACTATGAATCAAATTTGTGTTCGTTATTCTATTGCTAATGGTTGCTGAGATACGGAGCAATTTCGTTTAAACTTTATTTTTTCGTTTAATTTTAAATATAGGAAAACATCGTCAGAATTTCAGAGAACGATTATTCAAATGTGTTGTGGATTTGTAAGAGGAATCTACATGTAATATTTTGTACTTCTAGTACTAATTATTGCTGAAATACAGAGCCTTATCGTTTAAACTTTCAACCTCTAGTTTGAACCTTTTAGAAAGTGAATTTTCAAAATTCCTCTCTTAGTGCTCACTTTCGTACCACGACCTACACACCCTGCAAGTTCCAAGTCTCTCCGATAAGTGGTTTGGGCTGTGGCTTGTCTATGAGTCAGGACAAAGAGTCTTATATTAGTATATATTTAATTATAGAGATGCGTCAGCGTGCGAACCTCTGATACCTCTCAGGGCGCGTTCCCACTGTGCTGTAATCGTAAATTATCGTTAGACGACTGTCGTCTCTAGCTGTTTCCATTATAACGACTGTTTGTCGTCATTGTATCGTCGCGACTTTTTATCGTTGAATGACTGTCGTATCTAGTTGTATCGTGGATTGTGGATATTGGTTCGCGCGTGACGACATCTTACGGTTCACGGCAGTCGCGTTGTCGTTTGCACATCACAACAACGACATATTATGAGTCGTGACTTTTTTTATAGCTTAACGACTGTTAAAACTAGCAAAAAAAAAGTGGATGACAGATCGTGTCGTCCTATATTATGAACACCTCCATTATATACAATTGTAGGCCACGATGCTTTAAACTACTCGAATTTCTGTCGTGACGACACAGTGGGAACGCGCCCTTAGAGCAACTTAACACTTCAGTGTTGTAGACCAGATGATTTTGAAAAGTTTAAAACTGCTATAGTTGGTTCTAGAATCCTTGACATTTTTATTAACAAAGGGGCTCCAAAACCAAAGAAATATGGATGGAAAATATTTTACATCAGAGCAAATCTCAGAAGTTCGAAACAATTTTTGGTTTTTGTCATCTTTCATTCACGATTAAATTTATTTCTTGTCTGTTTTCGAACTCGAATTTGGACCTTTAAAATTTAAAATCCAGTTTATATTTTATGCATTCAGCTAAATATAAGCGATGCGATATTTTGTTCCAAAAATCTGATTTCAGGGAAATAAATATTCAACAGAGGACGTTTGTATGCTGATAATAAATATCTAACGGATGTGGAAGCCAACAAATAATAAGGTGAACCATGTTAATACCAAGTTTCGACGCACGCACCAGAAAGTCAGTGAAAAAATATACTTTCTTCACTACACATTAACCAACGTCGCTTTATGACGCGTGACTTGACAGCGTCATCATCATTAAGAGTAATTCCTCTGGACCGTCGTGGTTCATCGTCGTCGTCCACATCATCACTTACAACTATGTGAGATTATGGTCAAACGAAGGTCTATTCAGAAAGAAAAAAAAATCATCATGCACGTGTTTTAGCTGAAAGACGACTGACTGACATTGTAGACACTGCAAAACACAATTCCCTCTCAAAGATCGTCAAAATGACAGGTCCTGTGCTGCCTGCATCCCACGGTTTCATTCGACCTTTACCAAAGCCCAGGTTTGGTTAGCGATAGTTTCGAGACATCGACCATGTTGAGACATGGTGGGTTATTCCCAACGTCTCACATGGGACGTGTTCATTTCTAATGTCTCACTAAAACGCACCTATGGCCAACGTCTCAGGAAAGTCAGAGCGTCATGATTTACAATCTTTATCATCTATTATTTATCTTTTTCAATAGTATCTTTAACGCAAAGTGCATCTATCGTGCGGACAGGAAACTACGCAAATCCCTTACAAATTTGAGACGTCACGTTTACGTTCGATACTATCGTTAACCCAACTCAGGGCTTAGGTCATAAGCCCTTGTGGGTGTTCTACCCCCTTTGCGCTTTCTGGTTTTTTGTTGCTAATCGAGAGCTGTATCCACCCACGGATGGGTGTAGGCCTCCTCTAATTTGAGCCACTTTTATCGGTCTTGGGCTGATCGCATCCAGGTCTTGGTAACAGTTCAGAAGAATCTAGGAGATTGCGATTTACAGCAATGCTGAAGAATCTTTTGGACAGATATCGATAAATTTTCCTGAATTGGTATTTTTTACCTCTCTTTTATTTGACCAAAGTGGTTTTCGTCTTAGACTGAATGTCGCCGCCGCTGCGCCATATCGAAAAACCAGCCCGTTTGTAAGAATACTTACATAGCATTCCAACGTACTTCATTCAGTCCCATACAATCTTACTAGGTATGCAGCTTGCTTGCAGCACTGGTGTTACTAGCACTTGACTTCTTTCATCAATCACTTTTTTTACCGACTTCAAAAACGAAGGAGACGTATCACATCCGTATGTATGTACATACGGATGTTCGGCGGTATGTATGTTTTGACTTATGTTCGTCGATTTCACCGTCAATTGTGGACCGATTTTGAAAATTATTTCACTACTGTAGATATAGAGTACTAGCTGCTGCCCGCGGCTTTGCACGTGCTTTTTAAGTAGCCTATGTCCGTCCCCGGCATACCGTTTACCTCCCTGCCAAATTTCATTGAGATCCATTCAGCCGTTTAGGCGTGAACAGGTAACAGACAGAGTTACGAATTCGAATTTATAATGTTAGGTCCCATAAATTTATTTTTATTCCCGAGGGATTAGTATTTGTCCCGTAAAACTTATAAAACAGTCTAAACATTAAGGAATTTCAAGTATTTTTTTAGTTTTTTCAAAACAATCTTATTTAAATCGTCATCATCCGTTCTGCCTTCTCGATTTTTTCCAATCAGCTGCATGCAGCACATTTCAATGTTAAACTTATTTACCATTTCAATAAATAAAATTAATGAAATGGAAAATGAGCAAGCCACGGATGGAAAATACCACGGAGCCACTCAAAACATTTTCTAGCCAAATTACAGGAAAGATACACAAAAGAACTTGGCAAGAAATTTCTATACAGCATAGCCAAAAACTGGTACAAGCTTTCATCGAATTTGTACCAATTTAGCAGAAATTTAGGGCGGCCGAATTTAATTTTTAACTATCAATGAAAAAGAGGGGTAATGGGTATAATAAGTTTAACGTGTCTGTGTGTCTGTCTGTGACATCGTAGCTCCCAACAGATAAATCGATTTTGACCTTACTTCTAAAATTTTAAGATACTAACCTTGCCCTGCATATAATATATACTTGAAATGTGTAAATTCGTTAGAAAACATAAAGAATTTTATAAAACTCGGGAAGAAACCTACACCTCTCGCTCCTTACGAGTTAAACATAAAGGACCAGATTCCAAACATAAACTTCACTCATCGATCCCCTATGTAATGACGATTAAATTATATAATAAACTACCTGAGGCATTCAAAAATTATAAAAACGACAATTTATTTATAAAATAATTAAAGACTTTATTAATCACAAAAGCGTATTACACGATTGACGAATATTTAAAAGAAAAATAAGAAATGCAAACGTGTAAAATGACATGACATGTTAAAAATTACGTCCATACATATTGTGTGCCCAGCAGGGTATATATATACCTACTTGATTAGATTATAAACACCTCTGTGCACCTATAGAATGCAATAAATGATTGAGTATTGAGTATTGTTGAAACTATCTTGCATCAAGAGTTAAGCCTGCGTTTGATGAAAATCAATGCAGCCGTAAACGGCTGCATTGATTACGACTATTTTACTTTGAAACATCATAATGTAAACATTATGATGTTTCAAAGTAAAATAGTCGTGGGGGGTAAAGTTGGTGAATATAACTTGTGATATATACATTTATGTCACAAAATAACAAGACAATTTCGCATGTATAGCGAGGGATTAAAGTAAAACTGAAAATGTAAGTAAAATTATATATTATTCTATTTGGAAATTTCAATTAGATTCAAAATAGATTTTCTCGAACTAACATGGTACGTTTATAATTTTATCCACCTACACAAATTATTTTGCTCTGGTAACTTTTCTCAGCTGCAAAAGCTTTTGAAAAACACACAGCGATAGAAATTGGACTAACTAATAATTACTTACACAATGATAACATATATTAAACTTTACAAGAATAACAAAGACATTTAAACAGATGTAAGTAAGTACAAAGATTAAAGTAAGTAGGTATTAAGATTAGTTACACAGGAGTAGATATTATGATAACTGAAGTAGAATAATTGATTATCATGCAGCATAGACTTCCTTAATTCTTAATTCTTTATTGCGCTAAATAAAACATACATTAGAAAACATAAAACTAGAGAAGGAATGGTAAAGGCGAGCTTATCTCTAAAAAGTCTACCATACTAATATTATAAATTCAAAAGTATATATGTCCTGTCTGTTACCTTTTCACGCCTAAACGGCTGAACGGATCTTAATAAAATTTGGCAGGCAGGTAAATAGAATCCCGGGGACGGACATAGACTACTTAAAAAGCGTGCAAAGCCACGGGCAGCAGCTAGTATCCCATAAATAATAGTAATATTATGAGGACAAGGGCCTCCGTTTCTAATCCAAAACTGGAGCACAATAATGCTCGTGAGCTATCCCAGTAGCACTAAATCAACTACTTAATTACTATTAGTAACTAAAATTACTACAGTTGTTGTTGTATAATAGTTTCAGAATTTTTAACGATATAACAGACTATTTTTGCATAATAAGTAAAAGTAACAAAAAAAATTGTAGATAAAAGTACTTAACCGTTTTTCATTAGAATTTATTAAAATATACGACAGAATGTAAGTACCTACCTACCTTCCTAGGTCCATCAGTACCACACTAACATGGTAATTTCATACAAACAGCTTTACTAAACAGTTTCATCGTCCGTGACTCCGCTCGCTATTAAAATTACCATTTTTAGAGTTCCATAGAAAGGGTGAAAGCGTAACTCTATTAATAAGCCTCCGCTGTACGTCCATCCGTCCGTCCGTACATCTGTTTGTCACAGGGTTCTATCTCATGAACCGTAAGAGGTATACAGTTGAAATTTTCATAGAATGTGAAGGAGTATTTATCTCGCCGCTTTATCAACAAATAATAAAAATAAAATAATTATCCAAATGAGAGCTAGGGCCACCATACAAAAAACGTGTTTTTTTTGGATATTTTTTCTCTTCGTTTGTCAAAGCTGTATCTCTTGAATCACAATAGTTAAACACATAAAACTTTTTATAAATAAGTAACATTTCAACTGTAATAACAACAAATACTAAAAACATAATAAAGTAGAAAATTTAAAGGGGTCTCTTACAATCGATAGTTTAATGTTCTTAGAAAAGCTGCCTGATTTTTAAGGTACGCAACCGTTCGTGTACGAGTCGACTCGCACTTGGCGGTTTATTCCTTGTCATCAATATCTGTAGAAAGTGGTTGGCACGTATACCACTGGTTCTTGAAACAACCTATCGAGGATAGAGAGGGTAAAACAAAATTAATCCTAAAATGAAACACAAGATGATGATAGATAGTAGATTTATTAGTTTCGAAGGGGTTCGAAGTGGTAGTATACCTCTACATATTGTATAATAGTATTCCAGGTCTAGAGTCACCGTCTCCCATTACAACGGGTACACACATATTGTGTGTATTCCTAAATATGGTCAATGAGTCCTGACAAATGTATGTACCATAATGTGATGCAATAAATAAATAAATAAATAATTAGAGCAATATTTTGGAAAAATTCAGTCCGCTCCGTTGGCTATATCTAAGTTTTCGCATTCACAATCTTACTAGTTCCTGCCTGCGGCTTCGCACGCGTTGTTTCTATGGAAACGTTTAGAGATTATTTATGTAGCCTATGTTTGATTCCAGCTACATATATGCATTTTGGCTTAGAGCTACATCTATGCTGTCCACACCTTGTTTTCCTTTTATAAAACTAAAGATGTATATATTTATATAAGTATGTATATTTAGGTAGGTATATGCACTTATTAACCTATTCTTGTAATTGAATTACTCGAATTTTGTAATTTGTATTAGCTACATAATAATGCACACAGATCCTCATGTTAAATCCAGCGATCCTATCCATCAGTTGGCTGGTAGAGATCGCTCTTGAGCGATAAGACCGCCAGTTGTCACATTTTTTGTAAATTTTATTTCAGCTGTTACCTGTTTCGTAAAGTGTGCAATAAAAAAAATTCTATTTATTAATCTATCTATCTATGCTACACGAGTTACGTTATTGAGTGAAGAAATAACAAACATCCAAACTTTCCCATTTATAATATTAGTCAGAAGTGTGATATTACTGTGATTATCATCCATAAAAGATAATCACAAAATAACAACAGGCACATACTATAAAAACAAAGTCACTTCATCTATACATTGGTTTGGAGAAAAAAACACCGGGTCTGGCCTTTATTAATAAGGAAAATTACAATCAAATAATAAAAATAAATTAGAACTAGTATTTACAATTGAAACAATTAAGCTAACTGCAGACTGTTGCAAAAAATGTACAGGAAGCTCAACAGATCCATATCAATACCAGTCGGAAGCGTTTCAAAGACGCTGGCTGAATTGCGCCGCTGTATAGCAATGCTGATGCGCTGCGTCAGATACCCACCAGCTCTCAGGTCACGCGTCGCAACGAAAAAAATAAAATAAATAATTGCTAATTGCGTCTCAAAATGCAGTGCTAATTTATTTTAACTTGAGCCTTGAAAGTTTCATAGATACCTGCGTTAAGCTTTTAGGAAAATTCTCAAGTAAACAAAGCTCTTCTCCAAGTTTCCACTAGATAATTTCAAACTTCTATTTGTATGAATATATTTACCGTAGTACTTGAAATAAAGTTTTACAACCATGTTATTCGAGATATCGTTGGCAAAGCAATGTGGTTCGTGTTGCCAAAAACCAGAAAGGGTAGGCTGTAATTATACCATTATTTTGTAAATAAATTGATACAATGGTGTCAGCAGGGAATTTGCATTTTTATTTATAATCATTTATAATTTGATTGTTTTGTAAACACTAATAAACCCCCTAGTGCGAGTGAATTCGCACACGAAGGGATGGAACTGAGTACCTCCTCAGTTCGTCTGCATGTTTTGTATGAAGAAAAAACTTTATTTAACTTAACATGCATAGACCATGCATCATCTATGGCATAGTTCATGCATGATGAAATGATGATGCATGAACTATGCCATGTTCTAAAGTCATTTACAACGGGATATTTACCATGACTCAATACTCAAATCATGACTAAATGACTTTATATAAATGACTTTAACGTTAATAACAATGATGGATTTCTTTTAAAAAAGATTTTTGCCATGTTCTTTTGACAGACTGATAGTCATAGCGCACTCTGTTCAGTATGGTCGAACTATTTCTGACCAATTTTTCAAGAAAACACCTCATTGCTTCAGCAACAAAAACCAAACGACATATTTTCGACGTTGGCTACAAATTAGTCGCTGATTACAGATGTTCCTAATGTAAAGAGCAACTTCTTAATACATATCCTCCTTCACCTCCACAGCCTATATTATGGTCCACTGCTGGACCCAGGCCTCCCCCTGATAAGTGCCTTGTTGGTTTTTATCTCACGGGGGGTTATGCCCATAATCCCCACGCTGGGTATGAGGGTTGGAGATCGCAGTTCGGTGGTAGAATTGTTTTGCAGGACGCCCTGTTGCCCACCCCCGTGGATACATACATACCTACATACATTTATTACATATATCCCGGGCGAATTAACATAGCACCTGGCTCGAACTCGATACTTCCCCCGCTGCCCGCGCGGCGCCCTCGCCGTCGCCGTGTGAGGGCAGATGAGGGTTTATACATCTTTACACGGTTCAACAACTTTCTAACAAACCGCTTTCAAAGCTTTGACCTTTTACTTAAAGAAATTATCCTAAGACTAAACCATCAGCCGAATATAAACTGAGATAGAAGGAGCATAAAGTAAAGGGAAAATAACGAAAATCATCTTTTGTAGGTTTTCAACGTGGTGATTATGTCAAAACCATTTGACTCTACCTGGTTCTGACTGAAAACCAACGCTCCTTTACAAATTACCCTAGGTTTCTGTGTTAGAGCAACAAGGTGAGTCAGGACCTGTTAGACCTGCACACACGCGCTCGTCCGCTTGCTGAGTGGACTACTCAGTACCAACCCAATGCTTGTGTTAGTAAACTTACTTAATGTTCAACTGTGTTTTGGTCTGACTGTTTGTTATCTACTACTAATTGTTATTTTATTTCTTTAGTGTCTTATAAATAATTTCTTTCTTTCTTTGTCGTCCCCGAAGGAGGCATCAATAGTGGATGGGCGGGGGGGGGGGGGGGGGGGAGGTTCTGCCATATTTTACCAGTTACCTAGACTGGCAAGCTGTTTGGTGTTAAAATACACACATAGAAGCTGCTGCCTTCCTCAGGTTCCCTTAGTTGCCTCTTACGACATCCACGGGCTGAGTTATAGGGGTCGATTCTTATGCCGCGACGGCTAACAACATTTCTACTGGTTTTACTTATTCATCGTTACGACCAAACTTGGTACTTATCGAAACATCTGTAGTTGATTTTGAAATGAGTTCAGTAAAATCCTGCGAAGTGAACGAATTAGCTAAGTATTTTAAAAGTTTTCGGACAATTATTCTTTGATTTCTGTTCTTTATTTAATAAATAGGTAGTACCCGCGACTTTGGAATAGTTTTTCCGCTATAAAAAGGTAGTATTATGTTGTTCTAGGCTTAGAGGCAGAAGTACCTATGCAAAATTTCAGCCCAATCCGATAGGTAGTTTCGGCGAATAGAAAGAGGTAACTCACAAATTCCAATGTTTGGAATCACGCTATCACATCACATCACATCACACTACTATTTTTGTTCGTAATTTGTCAAGGCTGTATCTCTTGAACACAATAGGTAGACACATGAAACTTTCTATAATGAAGTAACAATTCAACTGTAAAAATAACAAATACTAAAAATTAAAAAAAGTTGAAAATTGAACAGGTGAAAATTTGATGTTCTTGAAAAACTTGCCTGTTTTTTACGGTACGGAACCCTTCGTGTGCGAGTCGACTCGCACTTGGCGGCTTATTATATTATATTTATGTTCTTGTTGATAATTTTATTATGTCAGTTTTTATATTGAATTATGATTTTAATAACAATAACAGAATAAAACAATTACAACTAGTATATACACTTATATCTATTTCTTATCTGTTCTTGTAGGAAATAAGAGAGAAAAAAAGGAAAACTAAATTATGATATGTAATTTATGTGTAGACCTATGAGGAAATTACTAACATTTGTTATTCTCACGGTTATTTATCAGGTACATAATTATAGGTCTACTTTATTCCAATATAGATTTATACCAACTACGAAGTAGTGGTATGATTTCCTGAAGTTTTATTTTCCGGATTTTCAAATATTTTAAAATTACGGTTGGTTATGCAATTTGACTATTAAAGAGATAATTGTTGGAGTAACAGTAAAAAAAAATACCGTAGCAGCCCGTGAGGTGAACAAGTGGTCTTAAAAAATCACTAGTTCTATTAACGTGATCACACGTGCGTGATTCACGTTAACTGCTTGAAAAATGTTGCTAACGGTAGCTGGGCTATTTTGCCAGGTACGCCGTTGTCCTGGTTACACATTATTCGCTAGTGTTAACCATAATAATTGTTCTCAGAAGATAATAATATTAAATGAATTATCCCGTAACTTTCCGCATTGCAACATGTCTTCGGTTGGGTGCAAGGTATTGCGCGCCTCATCAATGCCAGTGCGGTACTGCTGTCGAACAGATTGGTCATCACATCACAGATAATCGTGTACTAGGGCCGACGGTCGGATATCTCGTCATGCCAGCTTTAACAACATCATCCGGCGGGCCTTTGTCACCGCTAACGTACCAGCTATTCTCGAACCGAATGGTCTGTTGCGTGATGATGGCAAGAGGCCCGACGGCATGACACTATTCCCATGAGAGTTGGGGAGTTAGCTTAATTGTTTTAATTGTTTCAACCAGTTCTAATTTGTTTTATTATTGAATTGTATTTTTCTTTGTCAATAAAGTAATAAAATTAAATGAATTCAAAACATTGCAAGATATTATTTCTAAAATAATCGTAGCTAATCATTGGGCTAATTAAAGCTAGCGACTAGTCACACATGGAGGTCATAATTGTCATAATTGCGAACAACCACAAAATAACCAATAGCAGGTATCCAAACAGCGTTATTCGTCCGTTCAAAAATACATGACAAGATTAGATTTGTTCCACGCTCGCCTCCCTTGTTCGCCCCACATTCCCAAAAATTCTGCTTTTGTTCTATGTCAAAAATATTTCTGGTTTCGCCCTACGGCCACATTACTAAATTTACCTACAAAGGGAAAAGTACAGTTGACAAATAAAACCAATTAATCAATGTTTGTATAAATATTTATTATTATGTACGTAATAAACGAATACAAATATTATATTATTACTAGCTGCTGCCCGCGGCTTCGCACGCTTTATTCCGGAATAAAAGGTAGCCTACGTCCGGCCCCGGGATACCATCTACCTCGCTGCCAAATTTCACCGAGATCCGTTCAACCGTTCTTGAGTTATAAATAGTGTAAATAACACGACTTTCTTTTATATATATATATAAGAAGATATATAGATTTTTCTTTATTTAGTCTGTATATGATCATATGCATAATCTCATGGCGTGTCTGCTTTATTTTTTATTTATATTATTGTGTACCTATTTGATGTGTGAGCCAATAAATTCATTTTCATTCTTTCTTTATGTATTTGTGTAGGCATTCTATGGCGTGGCGTAGGTTAACATTTCGGACAACAGTCTAAATAAGATAAGTTTTTTCAGGGCGACATCAACGGATCGGACTTTGTATTGTTTATTTATGATGTACTTTGTCTTGAAATCAGAAAGCGAACCAAAGCTCGTGTGAAATTGCCTTTGCATTACCACAGCAGCTTGCCATGTCCTTGATTCTATAAGTTCCCGGATTCCTGATAGGCTTTAATAGTTTCAGCTCTGTATCTATACCCTTGTTTTGGGTGTTAATGAGCCCCCAGCGACTTAACAAGTTGATCGTGGACGAAATACAGGGCTCTGTTTGGGTTATTATTACGAATTGAAGGACCATTTGTTTTGGTACGAGTTTTTCTATTTTCGGAGCTCAGCGTACACAGTTTTTTGATAAATCTTTTAAATACATCATGGTTATTAACACTTAAATCCGTAAAAAGTAGGTAAATAACCGTGCCGAATTATTGGAAATCTCAATACTCATCATGGTAAATATCCCGTTGTAAATGACCATAGAAAGTATTTGTTTCACTATGATCAACATCGCATTTCCTAAAAAAATTAATGGAATTGCTTTGATTTTTATAAGTACCTACTAAAATTTGTTCATGTGTAATCTTTAAATCCATTGTGGTATCAACACTAAAGTAAAATCATGGTAAATAATCCCGTTGTGAATTACTTTAGTCTTGTTCATGTCTGTTCATAAAAGGTGTTTTTTCATGGTCTAAGGTTGTTCATTTGATGAAATCGGTGCAGCTGTTTTAATTTAAGAGATCCGTCTCCGGCACACGATCGATGCTTACTGTCATAATAAAATCGACAAAGGTTTAATAACCCTCTTTGTGAAATAAAATTGTAAATTTACCGAATCCAAATACAATCGAATTTTGATTTTCAAATGGGTTTTAGCTTTTCTGAAGATGTTCATAATGTTTTGTTGGATATAATTTCAATGCAATCATGTTTTCTTGCTAATAATCTGGTTCCCAGATTATATTAGGTTCAGAGAAAAGAGAGCTATCAAACCACTTACCTAGACTGTAAGTGCAGAGCCAACGCGTGCCTTCAATAACACTATAGTTACCTAGAGTCTAAAATAGTTTTGGTTAACAAAGACATTTATGTATTACCTTACCCAAACAGATAAAATTTAAACAGAAAACAACAAAGTTCTTAACAGTAAATTGTAATCACTAAAATCAATAACTTCAGCTATGCATAGTTGCACACGCGCAGCGAAAAAATGCAAATTCTAGTTCAAATACGAGAAACGAATGAAACCATCTATAAAAGCTTTCAAAACCAAAACTTTATTCGACCTTCTGCGATTTGCTACGATGATACCACTCACACTCACTATCCTGGCGCATCGGCGACGGACTAACCATCACACTGTATGTCACACTGGTGTGAAGGTTAGGAATCAAAATTTCATCGACCACGAAGTGGCTCTTGGCCTCCGACACACTAAAATTGCCACCGACTTCTGTCCTGCGCCGCCCTCCAGTCCGGTGCGAAGATTTGAAGTGAGCAAAGGTCCTTCTCCACTTCGTCCTTCCACCTATACATATATCTGGGCCGACCGACTAGTCGTCAGCCAATCGTCGCTCCAAGGAAAGCCTGTTTTGCAGCTCGATCTTCCTCCATTCGCAATTCGCAGCACGTGGCCGAGCTAACGCGCAGTCTGTGTGATTTTGTTTCGCCATTGATGTTGGGTTCGGTCGACAGAGATCTTCAGAGATCTCACGGTTCTTCCGCACCCTCTATAATCCATCTGCTCGTCGGCCTGGACCTAGAATCCTCCAAGGCCCTTTTCTCTCCGTCGCCAGAAGCTTGTGTTCTGGTGAGTGTCCAGTCCAGGCCGCATTGTTTTAAAATATTTTCCACAAGATTTCTTTGGGTTTGTCCAATATTCACTAAAAACTCACTAACTTTGTGCCTCGTAGGCGGATCTTCCTCTACTTCTCTCTTCTGCGCCTCTGAGATCGTTGAGCGAGATAAAAAAAACTTTAGACAAACCTCTGTCCGGCTATAAACTTACCAATTTAATGATCGGTGTCCACCTACCTACATGCGCTCTTACGCATTCCTTCGCGAAGAGAAAGTACAATCGAAAGTGGCTTAGATTGTGTGGATTTTGTTTCTTGTTTATTATTAAAGTTTGATTGATTTTTCTTCCGTTGGCATATTTATAAAGTAAAAATATTGGATCAATTGTTTTTTATTTACTATGACCTTCAGCCGTCAGATTTCAAGATAGAAGTAGCTACAAACATCTATATTTTAAATTTTACAAACAAGGTTTATTTTAATATAAATTTATATACATTAGTTGTAGTATTGTAGAGTAAGCAACCTGTAGCGACAAGTATTGATAAGTTTATTATCATATTTGAGTACAACGTAGTGGGCTATATTTTAACTACATTTATTATGTACCTAACTCTTAAACCTAAGTTTACAATATAGTTGTTTGTTGTGCCTGTATTTAATAAATAAATAAATAAGTAAATTAAAAAAAAAGGGCCGCTTGTATTTTCCTACAAACAAACGCCCACGTGTTAACGTATTCGTGTACGCATTTCTAGTTCAATTCAGTATAATATCAGCAAAAATAAAACAAGCGGAATTAAATGGAAATAGATCTCTCGTCTGGTGGGTGGGTTTGAAAAGAGCTCATTTTGGATCAGACAAGGTTAAAATTAGTTGCCCATACCGAATTCTTAATAACCAAAACAGGATTTTCAGGATAAGTTAATTACAGTCTTGCTGAATACGTAGCCCTACCGCACCGGGACTCAACAGCGACGTCGCTGGCAACGTATCCAAACTTTTCATTCTGTATATTGCATGGCAGCTAACTCACTTGCCGACGGCTTGCCATCGTTGTCTGCCATAATAGTTTGGATACGTTGCCAGCGACGTCGCCATGGTGTCCCAGTGAGATAGCGCCCTATTTCTACAAGCTCACTGTGGCTTTCCTAAATTACATCTTCTATGAAACAACTTTGGAATGTATTTCTATGGTATATTCTTTACTTTTGGTTCCGTATTTGCTAGTTTACTTTATACTTTATGATTGTCTGACTACCAGTTTTCCTACAAATCTGTTCCCGCCACGCGACGGGCGAGCAAGTTTTTATTCAAAGCAAAAACTTACATTAACAATTTTTATGTTCAAATACTCGTGCGAATTAATACGAAAGAAATCGACGGGGATGCAATATCATCCCTCTCGAAAGGGCTACAAAGAGACTGCTTGTGCTTTTGTTGCTATCTTCAGCTCGCGGCTCCGTCCGTCACACTTACTTAATAAACTTTCACCGATATATTATGTAAGTTTTATTGTAGGGACTATAATTTACTCATAAATTTACACCGATGTAGGCCCAACCTCAACATGCGTGTTGCACATGGGCACTCTTTTATATGATGTGGTAAAATAGTCCACACCACAAATCTTGACCTTCTGCCTACCCTGTCATCAGTTGAAATAAAATTATTTCCTGCTAAAACATAGTACTTACAAAATCGAAAGTTAGTGAAGAAATGTGTTTCCTCCACCTTCACAACCTATATTGGTCCACTGCTGGACGCAGGCCTCCCCCTAATAAGCGCCTTATTGGCTTTTATCTCACGGGGGGTAAAGCCCATGCATAATCCTCACGCTGGGCATGCGGGTTGGGGATCGCAGTGGTGGTAGAATTGTTCTGCAGGGGGCGCTGCTGCCCACCCCCGGTGGATATCCCTTATTCGCCTCTTACGACACCCGCGGCTAGCTGGCACCACACAGCATGATGTATGTTTGTACGTGAACAATTCAAAAACAACCTTCTGGTCGATTCAGATTTATTCGTGAGTTCACTAAAACTATTTCCGCCGCTCATTGGTTCATATTATTTGTTTTTTATTCATAATTAACATGCAACCAATGAGCGCCGAAAACACTGAATACATTTGAATCGGTTGAGCGAATCGGGGCGGATTTTTCAATAGCAGATGTAAAGTATATAGATCTAAATTAATAGCTTTATATCTGCATATAATAATATTAACAAAATTAAATCCCAGAAAAGCCGCGTGTTGAACCTAGTATCAAATAAACTGAATACAAAGATTTGTATCGTCGAGTAACTTATGTATACCCTTAGCCAAACTGCCTTAGATATCTTGTGAAATGGAGCAGATTTCGCCTAGATTTATTGAAACGCGTTAGCTGTCCTACGTTTTGCTTACGGAACGGTACGGAATAGCCACTGAGTGGTGTTCCATATTACAGCTATCTCATGGAGTCAACACACCAAAATCGGTGTGTAGAAACACAGCGATGTGACTTTGCGAAGTTGTGTGACATTTCTGTGCATGAATGTTGCAGGCTGATGACATTGTTTTGGGAACTTGTCGGTGACGCGTCCACTTTGGTGTGTTGGTATCTGGGTACGATTTGTCAACATGGAAGACCAGCGCCATGGCATGATCTGCTCTGCCATAATCATGTCTTGTATTATTAGTTTCTAGTCCCGGGTTTACACGCATTTTTGTAAAGAACGCGAATTCTATCTGATCCTGTCAAAAGTTCTAATCACCTTTTGGTGATTATTATCTATAGTTGTTGTTGACGTGTAAAAATCTATATTTGTTCGTCGATTTTTATGATTATTTGACTATTTTATAGAGAATATATGAAAAATTATACCTTAGGGAGACCAGTATTTATCCTGCAAAACTTTAAAAAAAAATTGTATAAATAATAAGGAATTTGAAGTCGGTTTTTAGTTTTTTTTAAACAATCAAATTATTATTTGTCAGTATGGTAGGGCTGATTTGGAGGGGTAAATTCGATCACCACGGAGGCCTATCAGTCACCCGTTTGCTACAATGCGCCATTATTTTGCTTTCGACCTCTTTAGGAAATGAACCTCATTACAGCCGGTTTATATTATACTAATGTTCTAGGAGAATATTGTTAAGAATTGAGAATAAAATATAACCTCTTTTGTTCTAGATTGAAGTCCTTGAACTTTCATCAACTACCTACCTGCTTAATGTACTGTACTGATTTATTTATGTTGTTCGATGACATAGAAAATCACAAAACCCTTAGCGTTTTTAACATTACAAGCTGGGTCTCTCTAAAACCAGAGTGAGGTAGGTGTCTTCTAGACCTTCGAAATAAATCTTCGGCCACCATCATTCCTCTCCATCAGGTTATAATGTGGTCAAACGAAGGTCTATCATAGGTACCAATATTATAAATGCGAAAGTTCGTGTGAATGTTTGTTACCACGTATCTCCGTAACTACTTAACCTATTTAGATGAAATTTGGTAGATAAAGTTCTAGAATAACAGGCATAAACATATACTAATCTAGTTAAAAAATTACTTTTGATGGGGTCAAAAGGGTGGTAAAGTTTATTTGGAAAATCATTGTTCCTTGGTTTGATTCACTCAAAACTCGGTATAAATAAACAATGAAGTAAATAATGATAGAAGTATTTTTTATTTATACAAAACTACCCCTAGCAGTCAATTTCTTTGTGGTGAAACCACGGGCCGCAATTAGTTGATAATAAAAAAAAAAACAAAGGGCAGAAGCAGAAAAAAGCTGTCAACTGCGTTTTTAAGTTTTACAAGCCGTGCTTAAATCTTGGCAGGAAATCTGATGACTTTACGTGATGTACAAAAAATACATGAAATCAACGAATCGGGAGTTTCCCCAAGACGCTGGCTGATGATGCTGGCATTTCGTTGCATTGTTTATTTTGTTTTAGAGTTGTTTTTGATTCTTTTCCGGTTTCATACCAAAGAATCACCAACAATACCTATCAATTAACGACTTAAACACATATATATGTATACATATACCTATGTAGTATGAAGCTTATACTTATAATCTTTATAAATAAAAACTCAAAGTAGGCTCTCATCTGTCATTTATTATGAAAATCCTTTCGCAGAAAAAGTATTTCACAAGCCTGAATTCTAAAGTCCCTGAACTTGTCTCGCTGGTCCGGTCAAGGCTAAATGTAATAATTCCCTTCGCCCTTGTAGAAGCTGCCCTTGGAGATCTAGCAAGGCACGCAAGGCACAAATGACATTATTGAGGGCTTGATATAATAGTTGAGGACCGGAAGATGTCGTGAGCTTCGTTGATTTTATGAGAGAAGTACTTCCTGCCTGAAGTTCCGCACGCGTTACTTAATTCTCAGATCCATTTTGCAGATCCACTTATGGATCAGTTTCCGCCTTTTTGTCCACTCTGATCCATAGCTCGGGTGGATCAGTGTCCACTGCTAAAATCTATTCCACTCTGATCCATGTTTAAAGAGACTGATTTTTGGGTTAAAAAGTAAGCCAATGTTTTATTCCAGGCACAAAACAACCTGTATGCCCAATTTCAGCAGATCCGTTCAACGTATCAACATCCAAACATTATCATTTATAATATTAGTGTGATTGATTTTATAGATAATATATAATATAGATTTTTTCGGCCTGCGACAGAAAATTAGTAGGTTCGTTTCCCGCCACGGGACAAACGTTTGTATGATCAGCAGGTAGGTATTTGTTCCGAGCCGAGTGTATAAGTATCCTGTTTAGCAATCCCCTGATAGATATAGATACCCATAACACAAGCTCTGCTTAGCTTGGAGCTAGATGATGCTGTGTGAAAATGACTATTATATATTCTCTATATTTAGTATTTATTTACATTTATATATTAGTATTTGTTTATGTATGTTATATTTATACTATGCCACCGTCTATATCTGTACAATAGTTACGTGTCCATCCAAAGGTTGCCTGGAAGAAATCACTCTTAGCAATAAGGCCGCCCATTGTGTAACTTTCTCTGTCTTTGTGTTTTCTGTTCTGTTTTTCTCTATCTTGGTGTGCGATAAAGAGTATTTGTATTGTATTGTATTATTTATTTATTTTATTAGTAGCTTAGTAATAATAAATAAATAATGCTGGACAATCCACACAGCATCATCTAGCCCCAAGCTAAGCAGAGCTTGTGTTATGAGTACATATAACTGATGTACTTAATACAATCTCCGGCTTTTTAAATGGTTAGCTCGTCGAAACGACGACACGTGACCCGAGAGCTGGCGGGTATCTGGCGCAGCGCATCAGCATTGCCATACAGCGGGGCAATGCAGCCAGCGTCTTGGGGACGCTTCCGACTGGTATTGATATGGATCAGTTGAGCTACCCGTAGATTGTTTGCACCAGTCGGCAGTTAGATTAATTGTTTCAATTATTTTAAATACTAGTTCTAATTTGTTTCTTATTTGATTGTAATTTTCTTTGTTAATTTGGTTGTTTTTTTTTTATACTGGCAATGGCCCTACCGTTGCCAGTATAAAAAAAAATACAACCAAAAATATCTACATAGACAGATATTTTTTTACTATACATAGAAAACATCTTCAACACCCGGACCAAATTAAAAAGTTAAAAATTAAAATTATCTTTATTTGGAACAAAGTACAGGGGAAATACACATCGGGCGTGAAAACGATATTACGCGCAGTAGGTATAAAAACTGTGTCGCGAGCATTAACGCCCTCCAGATCGTACAAACATTTGTCCCTAGGCGGGAATCGAACCCGCAACCACCTGCGTCGCCCGCCGTGCCATAGATGTCGTCGTATTTTAAACAATAGTCTTGTTGGTCGGTATGGAACCAAAGTCAGCCTAGCTTCGATACTAAAACTCTCATTAAGGATCCCTCCCTTCTAGAGTAAGGGGTTGTATTAAATAAAACGTATCAGACTGTCAGCTAAGAAAGTAAACTATAGTTTAGGTAGGTAGGTAGAGGTAGGTACTTAACTCAATAGACCTAACAAAATGAGTACCTACATAAATAAATAAATAATGCTGGACAGTCCACACAGCACTATCTAGCAAGAAAGTGAGCATAGCTTGTGGGTACTTGCATGATATCTGTTATACTTAAGAAGGCGCAATGCGCGCCGTTTTGTGAAAAGGATAGGCATAGGATTTCGCGTTCATAGGAGCGGGACAGAGCATACGTTTTTGGAAGGGGTTAGGAAATATTGTTGTCTTCACCCCGAAATACCAACGTTTTATGTTCTAAGTAGTAGGGTTGAAAATGCTTTGAAGAAATGCGGCAATATTCTTCTCACAAGTCTATAAAAATAATACATTCATTGTCTGTTTCTTATCATATAATGAAGTCATTATTTCAGTGACATTAACTTCTCGTTATGTTCTACTTTCACGGAATCACGGCAATCGGTGAAGCCGTGAAATTATCTGTGTTTGTGATTTATTGTGTGCGTGATGTGATTGGTTTTTAAATCACTGGATATTTACTTTTCTATTATTAAAAATGCGAAAGTTTGGATGTTTAGATGGATGGATGTCTTCTTCACGCCAAAACTACTGAACGGATCTGACTAAAATTTTTACATAGATGTAGTTCTAGGCCTGGAATAAAACATAGACTAAGCTTTATTCCATAAATCAGTTCCAATGGAATAGCATAAATAACTTTAAACGTGTCCATAGAAACAACGCGTGCGAAGCCGCGGGAACATGCTAGTAGTACATAATTACACTTGCTGTCTATTTTGCAATCACTGTTACATGAAAAACACACTAAAACTACAATTTAATATGCCTGTACATTTTTACAATAATTACATTATAATATATTATGTACTTCGTTTAACGCCGTTAATCTTCTAAAATTATCACTGCCAATGACTTCCACCCTCCTGAAAATAAGAAGGAACTTTGCTAGAAATGAAACTCATTTTCAAAGGGCTTTAAAAAAAAGAGGAGATCTGAATTCGGCTGCTGCTACGTATGGTAATGTTTGTTAGGTACTCGATATAACATATCGATGCTTAAATTGGTGTAACTGTGTGTCTACCATGAGTTGTCACAGTTAGATCGCCTGACGTTACTACAGTAGTTACGTAAATATTAGTACTGCGCATTTTAGTACCCAACTATCCGCTAGAGGCGCTGTTCAAGTTTTCATACATTTTTTGACTACAGTCGCTAGCGAGTATCGATTGTTAAAAATCATGGTAGACACACTGATAAGGATAACTTTAACTTACGTGTAGTTTGGGTCAATTAGTGTAACGTCAATTATTGGTGAAACAATATTGTTCTCATTTTGGTGTGTGTTGTTATAATTTTACGTTCAAACTAGACTTAGTGTAAGAGAAATGCTGGTTTGCCAAGATATCGACTCTAAGTAAACCTTGTTCGGGTATAGAATTACACCAATTCGACTTACATATGTCGATGGATCACACAATTAATTACAGCAAAAATTCAAACGAAATCTGAAAACATTAAAGCTAAAATGTGTAACTGAATTTTTCTTAATGCTAGATTGTTTTAAATATGGCATTCGAAAGAGCACAAAAGCTAAGCTAAAAACTGTAAACTCGACTTTTTTGTGTGGATTGTTAGTTACCCTGTATATCCTGAATGTAAGGTCTAATTTGGACGACTCTTTAAATTTATTGCTGATATAAGCAGATCTTGTGTAATCAGTAGGTACTAAATAATTGATATACTTATTAAAGTATTATTTTATTTTCTGCGTACAATTATGGTGTTTCCTTTTTTCCTTTTGTAATAATAACTTGTTTAATAACTAATCATCCTATTATTGTTCAATTGTTTCAATTGTAAATACCTACTTGTTCCAATTTGCTTATTGTATTTGATTGTAATTCACGTCATAAATGTTTTAAATCATCCTTTTTAATTTAGAAAATAACGACATCCGTCAACGACAAGTGTAGCAATGCCTATAAGGTGGAAATAAAATAAATACTGAAATACATTCTATTAATACATTGGATACTGATATTTTTACTGTACATAGTAAACACCCAGACCGACCACCTGGAAATATCTGCAATGCCAACAAACATTTGTCCGAGTCGGGCCTGCAACCTCCTGCGTCGTAGGCGGCCCTTCACTCATTCATCATAAAAAAATAGGAGTTACATTTCTACCGCTTTCATTCCCTGCGTTCGAACAGTGTTACCAACATTAGTTATACCAAATGGCGTCGAACAACGCGATCATGAACCGTTAAATAGATTATTACTCCCGGATCATTTACCATTGAACTTATTGGCATGGGAAACCATTGGGGAGGCTCTGTGAGGTTTAAACTAGGGTTTGTAGGGAAACTCGTGACACGTACACCACACCCAAAACAACTTCTAAAAATATATATCTCAACATTCAATCAATTAGGACCTAGGAATTGATGAATGTGGTATACAAGGTTATCCTTATAGTGAGGTCCCGGGTTCAAATCCCGGATCGGGTCAAATGGTTATTCAGATTTTTCTAGCAAGAAAAACTGACAGTAGCAGCCCGGCGTCAGGAAGTTGGCGGTGACACAAACCTGTTAACCCGTTGGTCCTGCGCCTGACCATTCCCCGGTCATATCAGTCTGCTGTCTCATCGGACTATGAGAGTGGAAATAGAGCTATGCATGCGCATACACTTGTACACTATCGGTTAAATGTCCTATGCACATGGCTACTCTCCATTGAGATTGGCCGCCGTCCGAAATTCGGCTACGCAGTACAGCATAAGGTAATCCGCGTTTCAACAGAATGGTATGGAAAAATTTCGTCGGACATCTACTTAGATAGGACTAGGTTCCATCCATGCGATTATGACATCGCGCGGATTGTACGAGCCATGTGGATCAAATATGTACTTTGATATGGTTATGTTCAAATCTGATTAGTGATAGGCTAAATTATAATAAATATTACCTTAATTTTCAGACATCATACGCATCAGGTCATTAAGCTTAACTTATTAAGAGGCGAAACGAAACAGGTGTGGTTTGTCAAACTATACGATAAAAAACATGAAAGTACTGTAAGTACACCGTTTCGTACATAGTTTAGTCGAGATCTCAGGAACCCTGCGGTCTGCTGTTTTGATTCGTAGGCTGTTACTAATTATTTGCTTCCTGTAAGCCAGTTTCCTAATTAGTTGTGTAGTTTTCTTGTAATAAACAATAATTGGATTTTTGCGCTTACGTCTTTCCAAAAAGATTTTTTTTTTAGTTTATGCAAAGGTATGCTCGTTCCCTATATGCACAATGTAAGTAATAGGTACTCGCCTGTACTTAAGAAGTTGGGTTTCTTGGCAGTGTACGGACGTCAAGTTAGTGACAAGACTGCTTATTTATTAAATATAAACAATACTAGATATATAGTGAAAACTATAAATATAGTAACTACTTACTAAATAAAAATTTAAAACAAATTTAATTCAAAATTGACATAACAAAAGTCGTTCTTTACAAGTTTATTCGTCCTTCCTCGATGTTTAAAATAAACCATTTTGGCTTAGTACCTACACCGTTTTCGTGGCATCCTGTACAAAAATGAATATGCATATCTTGGACAGATTATCTTGGTGCCATACGTCAAGGAACCAACTACCTACCACTTCCTTTACGCAACCATTCATTATTATTCAGCTTCAGCGTGCTATCGCAGTGAAAGTACGTTTCATTCCACGCAAGCAGCGCATGCAACGTCGGTACGGAGCGCTTAACGGAACGTTTTTATTTTTTTTCACTTTCCTGTTTTGTAAGAATGTGGATAAATGATTAAAGAATTGTTTTTCACACTGATCCTGGACAATGTTTATAATTGCTAATTATAATTGTTTAATAATTGTTTTAATCTTGTAAACTTAATTTAATCATAACAGAGTGCGTGTTTGCACTCTTGTGTTTTGAAAAAACTCAAAAAAGCGGACTTCGAATCTTTTAATTGTTCTCAGTTTTTTTTACTTAATTAAGTATTGGTGCAAATACTAATCTTTCGGGAATCAAATTTCAAAAGTAACCAATGGGAACAGCTCAGGATCATTCTTAAAACAATAGCGAAATAATTTTCAAAATCGCTCCCTAATTAACGGGATAATTGACGAACATAGGTACATAAAAACATATGTACATATATACAGCCTAACATATATTTTTTTTTATTGTTTACATACATATTCTACAGCTAACATAAACCGTTGATCGGTTTGTCCGTAAGCCTCAGTCTCTATGGTAATGAATGCAACAACTCATACGCTAATAAATACAACCTCCACCTTTTTCGAAGTCGGTTATTTTTAACCGACTTCGAAAAAGGTGGAGGAGGAAAAATTTGGATTTTATATACAAAATCCAAAATAAAAGCAAAGTGCTAGTCCGCTGGCTTGTCAAAGTTGTAGGTAAAATAACTTTTTTTTTCTCACTGCTAAAACGCAACATATCACTTAAATTCGAGGTTGTATGAAACTATTGGATCGCTGTCAAACTTTGAGAGTTTGGTCCTCTCAGTAACCGGTAGGGGCGCTGCAGGGTGTTAAATATATGGAATAAAACGAAAACTTTTAAGCATAAGTAGTTTTCGTAAACTATGCAAGACTCGGAACCGTTGCGCCGGTTCTTACGAACATACGATGCTAAGAACACTAACTTGCTTACGATAACTTTAAAACACAGAACACTGAATCAAAATCGATTCATCCGGTTTGGGTGGTATGTAGCCACTAACAGTCGCGTGGCTAAGAGTTCAATACCCAAAAAAGACATCATCGTCCCGCTATTTCCAGACTAGCTAAGCCAGACTAGCTAAGCCAGACGCTTGCAGTGTGGCTGGTCATGTAAATTTTCGTACGTTTATTTTTTCTTCTACTTATAATATCTACCATTCAAGCTACAATTTAGGGGCCAAATTCTAGTGCTAGCGTTGCTATTTGCTCCGAGAGATTGATAAGTTTCAACCTCGTCAAGGTAGAAACCTAACAATCTCCCCATTTGCTATTGACACGCGTCCCTCTGTAGTTTCTTTCATCAAAGGTTAAAAGACAAAATGTGTCATCCTGAGTCGATAACATTGTTGTGGTGAAGCGAATAATTTAGTGGAATGAGGGCCCCGCTCTGCGGCCGTGGCCTTAAAGAATGTAGGTACCAACCGCAGGCATGGCTAAAGTAAATTAGTTCCCGTCTCTTTAAGCAGTATTTTAATTAAAGAAAGTTTAACAAAACCTGGGAGGCCATTCGGTCTTACTTATTAAAATGCTGAGGTGATTTTGTGTCAGAGTTTATAAGGAGGTCGTTTAGGACGTCTTGGATTTTTATTATTAGAGCCCGAATAGGTTTTTTAATTTACGAGAAATTTGGTTTGTATAGCCTTTCTGGTTGAAAGGTAGAAAGCGGAAATTTTGACAGTTTACAAAGGAAATCTTGGGTGTGGCGGCGAAATATTGAAAATTAGCAAAAATCCGCTTGTGCTCTCGCTGTCACCACACACACTGGTTTCTTTTCTATACTAAAATTTTCAGGGTGAGAACGAAACTTTGATACAGCTTTGTTTTGTTGGCAATCTCTAGAGATTCTCTACAGAATGTCTGTAAAATCGTTAAAATTCTTGTCCGAAGTCTAGACTTCGGACAAGAATTTTAACGATCCCTTTTCACAAAGAAAGCTTTATGTACAATAACATTATTGTGTGTTTGTCCGTGGCCTATAAGGTAACATGGGTCTTTAAAAGGAAAAATTAAATGGCCCTTAACATAACATGGATCCCCTGAGGGTAAAAGACTAAATGGACTTTGATCAAATTCAGGATTTACAAATATCTACCAAACCCTACCTGTTTGGGAGATTAAAATTTAAATGATTGTGTGCCCATGACGCATATGGGTTGGTGACCTGCAAGAGGTAGGTTGCACCACTGAGACTGGGCAGTTAACCATCTTTTTTACCTGCTGGATCTGGGCCTCCCGAAGTTTGTGGCATCCACCACGGTCACAGGACCTTGGTGGATGCCACAAACTTTGGGAGCACAGGCTAACCGCCTCCATTGAAGCCCCTCGACCAGCCGAACCCAATCCATACTAATATATAAAAAGGGCAAGCCATTATGTCTGTCTGTTACCTTTTTACGCCCAAACGGCTGAATGGATGATAATGAAATTTGGCAGGGAGGTATAGGTATCCTAGGCTACTTTTTATCCCGGAAAAGTGCGTGCGAAGCCGCGGGCAGCAGATAGTATAACATCAGTTATCAGGCTGGTTCCCATAAAAGACGCTCTATTTAATTGGAGGCTTATAAATGCTATTTCATTAAACATCATGTCACTGATGTAAGAAGTTACAAAACATGTTTGAAATGTTATTTCGTTAACTCATACTTATATGTATAAATTGTATAAATTGCTGTTTGTGATATATTAGTATTGGTTTGTGTTCGGTGACATTCGTTGCTGACTCTACCCATCCGTAACTGTACTGGACCTAATGCGGGTTCGATTCCCGATTATTTGTTTTTAAGCATCACAAATGTATTTTTTTTCTCTGCCCGATCTGTGTGTTTTGTAGTTTAAGTATTGTAATTGATGGGTACCATACATAATGCGCACCCGTTCACAAATAATGTAGGCTCCTGCTCAACTAGCACTAGGTATCAACTATCTGTACCCGTTTTTGCCCTATTATGTAACTGTTACAATAAGTGTAAAACGGGGCTGATTATACATATAGTAAGACACCTTAAGTTTTAATTTTAGTTTAATATGAGCTGAGTATAATGATTGATGTCGTGAATAAATAAAAAGAAAAAAAAATAGCTACGAACCTTGATCGCGTTGGAAGAACACCACTCGTTAAGGGATGAAACGTTGGTGTCTTCAAACACAAACATGATTATGCTATGCTTACATTCATAATGAATACGCAAAACTTCGTAGCTTTTTATAGCTATGTATGTAAAATTTCTTATAATAAGGTCCAACCTATAAATAGTCGCCGTGTGCCGGCTTTCTTCGGCAACTCTTCTTACGATACCCACTATCCTTTGATAGCGGGGGCAGCAGCTCCTGCAGAACAATTCTACCACCGAACTGCGATAGGCTGTTCAGTGTTGAGGTTGAGGTATAAGTAATCCATACTTGTAATGTAAAAAGATGTATTTTCTGTGCTTTGTCCCCACAAAGCACAGAAAATACATCTTTTTACATTGATTTTGATCTTTTGATTGATTTTTGAGATTTTTTATAGTAAAATAGTCTATAAATTTCAGCCCCACACAGCCACCTGTGTGGGGCTGAAATTTATAGACTATTTTACTATAAAAAATCTCGTACTGAAAGGCTATCTCAAAATAAATTAATAAACAATAGTGAACGACGTAAACAGAGCTTGTGTTTTGAGCAAATTAACGCAGCTAGTATCTATGCACAGACAATTAATTTTACTCAAATGTCTGTAAAGTTATCCAACAAATTGGCATTTACCAGAGTGGCTAGTACAAGTTTACGAAATACTTTTCGAGAACGTGATAATTTATTACCGCAGATTGTCAAAGTAATGCTGTAACCCTCTTCCGTTGGTAGATACTCCGTTGGTGTAAAAATCACTCAAATCTATAATCGCTTTTGTAAGAAACTATTAGATCGTTCATACATTTTTTTTGGTTGCCTGGAAGGAATCGCTTTACAACATACCGAACAACATACAACAACCGAAGATCAACATACCAAAGCGACTGAAATCAAAAATATCACTTTATTTCCGTGTCAGTGTTTAATTATTAAGAATTTGACCTTTTCTAAGTGTACATTTATTGTATTTATGGAAATAAAGAGTTTTTGACTTTGACTTTGACTAAGCGATAAGGCCGCCAGTTCCATTGCTGTTCCTTATGTTTAATGAGTACTTATCTGTTTTATAAGGTGATGAATAAAGCATTATCTAACTATCATACTACGAAAAGTTGTACCTCTCTATCCGACGGGGCGCAGCAAGGCGCTTAATGTATGGAAGGAAACGAAAACTTTTATAAATAGTTATCACTAACTATGATCACTATATTCGTGAACTATGCAAAACTCATCCTAAGGCCCCAGCTGGACCCTCTTGTTGCGGTCTACAAAACCAATCTATTTTAGTCGACTGTTATTAGGTGCTTTGCAATTTGCAATTCTAATTTTATCTCCACTGGGTTCAGATCAGTACAATGAAAGGCCCCGAATTAAGTGAAGTCTTTTAAGGTTCCTTTGACCCGAAACTTTTGAGTTTGTAATGAAGAAACTCGTAGTTTTTGTTGTAAGTAAATATTAAACAGTGCAGAACCACACTGACAACAACTCAAGTTCCTTTGCAAACTAGCGAACGCCCGAGTCTTGCCTTTTCGCGATCATCAACATCATCTCAACTGATCGACGCCCACCGCTGTACAGCCTTCTATAATGATTGCCACAATGACCGATTCTGCGTTACCTGCCCAGCGGATTCAGGCAAATTTTCTCATTGTCTCTCTTTTATGTCATTGATTCTTATTTTTATTATTAAGTGTATTTAGTAGGTTTATTTAGTTCTTATTATTTTCATTTATGTATAATATTTATGTATTTTAAACATAATTATTGTGTATTGTATATAGCTATCTACCTACTATTAGTTTAATTGTCAGTTTATCTGATGTTTATCTGATGGTTTGCTGGAAGAAAACTCTTTTTCAGGGTTAAGTTCGCTTATGTACATAACCTATTAGATAAATTCATGATAATGTATTATTGTGTACAATAAAAAATTACTTGCCTAAACATCAAACTAATAATTATAATGCGTAAGTTTGGACGAATGCTTAGATAAAAATTAATAAATATGCGGATTTTTACGTAAGTCTTCACGCCAAAACATCTGAACGGATCTGGCTGAACTTTTGCATAGATCTCGGAAGAACACGTGCGAAGCAGCGGCCAGGAAAAAAGCAGGCATTAATCAACATAAGAGGCAGATTTTCGTTAAACAGGACTTCTGCTCCCGCTTTTCACAAATAACATATACCTGCATATATATACATATATTAAAAAGTGTGTCTAAAATATATCTTGTAACCGAAGATTTTAACTGGTAACATGATAAAATGCTGGCTTCAGACTTCAATTATATAAATGCGGGCCGTCACCAGGAGCATTCGTCTGTAATGTAACATTCCACGATTCGTTTGTGTGTTGTGTGTTTGGAAACTGACTGACGAGCATTTGCCTTGTAACATTGGTCGGTACATTACAAGCGAATGGTCGGTACATTACAAGCGAACGCTCTCAGTGAGGGACCACCTAAGGCACTTGTCCCACCGCGCGCCCCGGCGAGAAAGCGAAGCGGAAGCTTAAACTATCGGCTATTTAAGAAAAGTACAATAGATATTCATTCCGTGTAAACAAAAGAGATGCATGAATTATTAGTTGATTGCTGACTGTTTACACTGCCGGCGAGGACTCGCTCCACTAGTTTGTCGCTGAGCGACAAAAGCTATCAAAAATAATACTCGCTCATCGATAGGTACTTGCTCAGCGATGCTCGCTTGGCGTTCAGAACTATCGCTGAGAGACCAACCAGCGGTCAATCTCTACAGTGCGGATCAGAAAGTAAACGTATTTTTATTTGTTATGAATAAAGAACGATCATTTGAATTATCATTGTTGTCTAGTTCAGACGACGATGATGATGTATTTTATGATAGCATTAGTGTGCCGCGAGCGAGTCATCGTCCGTCGCACTCGCACACTCGCTTATAGCCAAGCGACAAAACTATCGGTACTCCACACTCGCTTCCCGCTGCTCGCCAACTCGTTTCTACTTTCTAGCTCTAGTCGCTTCTCTTTCATCGTTTGCGGTGGGACAACTGCCTTAGGGTACCGCCTACATCTTTAACTTTTAGCTTTGAAACCTTGCTACAAAGGTAGTTATTTAGAGTATCCAGTCTTCGTAAATGTAAGTCCCGATGCTGGGCTAAGGGCAAGATAATGTAAAGTCTAGACAGGTGCCTAGGGATATACAAAGATAATCTCTAAATTAAGCCTAAATAGGTTTTGTTCTGTATTTGTAGGACCAATTAATTTTAAACTTAGGTACTTCTGCGGCAGCTTCGACCAGACTGTTGTTAAAAGTACTTTATATCTTATTCGAGATCTAAGACTGAATCGATGCAAAATTTCAACACGATCCGTTCAGCGCTTTCGGCCTAAAGAAGTAAGAAACTTTCGGGAGGGTTTTGTAGACTACTTAAGATATCTCAGGGGACCAGGCTGTTTGTATTATCGACATCGAAATTATTAATAACTAGTTTCTGCCCTCGGCATCGCACGCGTTGATTGTATGAAACATTTAAAGGTTATTTTTCCCATGAGACTTTTGGGATGAAAAGCCTACATAATAATGATGTTCGTTCATCCCTCAAGGAATTATTTAATAAACCTATAGTTCCCGAAACCGGTTGAAGGTTAATAAGACCCTTTTCCTCGGAAATAACACCCCTTATTGCTTCCCGGAATCTAGTTATGAGCACGGAAGTGGAGATCGAGAGATCGTTATATAAAAAAAAAAGTAACGTATTGTATTATGTATATCAGTCATCTAGTACCAATAACACAAGCTCTGCTTAGTTTAGGGCTATATTATGCTATGTGGATTGTCCAGCAATATTTATTTATTTAAAAGTACCTACGTAGTTTATGTTGCTTGATGAACTGTGACGTGAATGGGCATCTTGGCTCTACATTACACGATAGCGCAACGTCTATCAACGTCCATCATACGATCTGTCGCATGATGAGTCCAGTTCGATTTAACATGCACTTCAATGTGATTTAGGTTGATTTTGGTAACGGTGTAGTGTAGACATTTTCAGGTAGAGTCCATGGGCTAGGTCTTTTTAACTGACTTCTAAAAGGGACCCTCCCTTCCCTCCCTAAAAGAGATATTACAAAAAAAAACAAGATTCATCAAGGGCGAGTGTCTCGGGTTTCGGCGCGCGAGACACAACCTACCTACCTCTATATTTCAGATGTATCGGTTTGCAAACTTCGGTTCGGAGTACAGAGGGTAATAGTAAAATTATCGAGTTTTTTCAATATATTTCAAAAAGTATGAAAACTACAGAAATTTCAAAAACTGTTTTGAAATGTCCAAACCGATACCTTTCATTTGATAACCCACTCGGTGAGGTAGCCCCTTTTGAAAATTATCCCTCCCCTTTTTGACAATTTTTCAAAAAGATGTCTATTTACAGACTTCTCTATATTTTTCCTGTAATATTTTACAGGTCTATATCTATGTCTATATAGGTCTATATCTACAAAAGCTACATATATTTCAGATGGATCGCTCTGCAAATTTCGGAGACAGGGGTGGGAATGGGTAATTTCTCGACTTTTTTCAAAATATTTAAAAAAGTGTGAAACCTTCAGAAATTTCACCTGTTGATACCTTTCATTTGATACCCCACTTGACATTGTAGGTCTCTTTTAAAATTTCGACATCACAATTTGTACTGAACATTTTCATTTTAATTTTTCATTTATTTTCATTTTTATTTCTATTAATCTGTACAAGCGCACGAAATGAATTATTATTTTAAATTTCACGTCATTTGCTGATGTAGTTGTGAGATATTAAAAAAGAAAAAAGAACAAAAAAAGCGATGCCATAAGGGTTTCGAAACCGATGTCCGATCTTAGAAACCCTAAGAAAAGAGATTTTATAGGTCTATGCATAAATTATATGGGTAACAAATTACCAAACTACAAAATAATTCAAACAGAAAATAAATTTTAAAATATTGTAAGAAACGTATTCTCTAAAAAAGCTTGTGTTAAAGACTATCTGGATGACAAAAGGGCCTGGGAGCAAGATAATTTAAATTTATTTATTTAAACTGTAACGTATGAGAATGAAGGTCTCGCACGTACAAGTTATTCAAAATCCAAAGTGCTTTATTTCCTTTAGACCTTACAGAACTCTTGGACACGTCACAAAATTCAAATTACATAAGTAAAACCAGGAAATGAAGAGATCTCTTTGATTTTTACGGTTAACTGTCAAAATTAATATACAGGAACAAAGTTATTTTAACGGATGTCAAAGACATAACACTAAGGAAGTACCTGAAATAGACGAGTCTAGTCCATTAAGCTCCTTATAGTTAAACTGAGACACAAGGAGGATAATTTCGAATGTTTAATGATGAAAATGAACAAAAAATTAAGAGTCCATTAAGTACAAATATGTCTCAAATAATTCTGTGTCGGTGCCGTACCGGTCTCGGGTCGGGTCGGGTAATTAGAATGGACGATTCTAATTACCCGACCCGACCCGACCCGACCACGGAACAGGTTGTGTGTTGCCCTTACAGAACTGTCCAATCTCGACCGAATAGGCTCAATCTAATGTCAATCGTCGACGACACGAGCGTGACCTCGCTGGCGTGATTTACGTAGTGGATTGGAACTCATAGGGATAGATACAAACATAACGTAGATAGATTCTGGTGCCAATGCAGAAGGCAATATTTAAATCAAAATTGTAAATAGTAATATAAACGTGCGTTGGGGTATAATCGGACGCAGGGTGAAGACCATAATATGAAATTAATTTTACTTGTTTTAAATACTTTTTTTAGTTAAACCCTCTTGAAAAGAATCGCTATATCGCTATACGCTATATAAACGTAGTAAAAAATTTAAAATAAATAAAATGACGCGTTCAATACTCGACATGAGTTTACTGTAGGTTAAAGGTTTGTAGAGTATAGGCAAGCTAGAGTGATTGATGTAAGTACCTTAAGTAATGATTTTTTTACAGGTTTTCATTTAATACTGTCAAAAAATTACGACTTGAGACGTGCTTAAATGTAAGTTGCGTTTGAGTATTCGATGGTAAGTATTGTAATATTTTTTAATACCACCAAGGTGGCAGACAAGCATGCTGCCCGACTAATGGAAAGCAGGTACCACAGCCTATGGACGCCTGCTAAATCAGAGACATTACACGCGCGTTGCCGACCCTGTAAGTGTCTTAGAGGACCCTTTTTGAAGAACACGTCATGTTTTCGAAATGAAATGAAATCAAATTTATTGTAAAAACTGTGTACAATCTTAAAAGCTAGGTGGAAGCAACAGTTTATCCATTAATTATGGACGTACAATATTTACTTATATACTAATTTATAACTAGGTAATTTATTGATTATTAAATTCTTTCATGTCATAAAAACATTTTTCTAAGGACCTACGGAGTTTTGTCTTAAATTTACTAGTAGGCAGTTCTCTTATGTCTCTAGCAATTTTGTTATAAACTTTTATTGTCATGATAAAGCAATTTTTCTCACTTAATGCAGTTTTGTGTGCGGGTATAATAAGCCTAGTGGGATCTCTATTTTTTATAACGGAGTTATTTTTTTTCTATACATGTTAAAGAATGAACTATGCTCATTTACGAAACAGCCAGTTTGGTAGATATATAAACTAGTTAGCGTTAGGAGTTCATGTTTCTTAAATAGAGGCTTGCATGACTCTAATGGGCCTATCCCAAAGACGAAGACTTTTTTGTAATAATGAAAGCTCTTTTGATATGCGTAAAGTTACCGAAAAGCAAAAGACTATACCCTAGTACTGAGGTGACGTAGCCAAAATATGCGGTTAATGCAGTTTGTTGGCCTGATGTTCGTCTTAATCTTTTCAGAGCAAAAATGGCAGACAAAAATCGATCATCTTAAATCTGAGGTGAAAAACATAAACTAAATTAGTTTTTGCCTCTGATATATTGTTTTGGAATATAATTTGTAGGATCGTAAGCTGTCCAGTTGACAACGGGCAGGGTAGGCCAGGTTTGGATAATTTGTTAGGACATTCGCAGTAGGTAATAAGCAGTCCAGTACCAAATGACCCGGCTCAAATGTGGAACAGCCATTTGACACCATCATTATCAGTACTTTACCGTTTTCTTACGATAGATAGTGAGACGTATCCATCGCTAGATTATGATTAGGATCCAATCTGGGATCTGATGAAGTTACTACACTCAAAAAAAAAACGGTCGACAAAGCTCGAAAATCCCTTTGTCGAATTTTTTTTGTGCTTCTGACAAGGCTTTTCGACAGTACGTTCGTAGAAACTATAACTTCATGACCAAGTACGGGCTCTGATAAAACCCCGGTTAGTTATAACTAACCGGGGTTTTATCAGAGCCTCTCTGATAAAACCCCGGTTACTCTGATTCGTTTTCGTGCAAACTCTAATCTTATGCAAGCGACATAAGAGTTGGTTTTGCACGAAAACGAAAAAGAAACTTTGATTTTCCTTTCCCGAGTAGGCCCTCAGGTGTAATCTACCATTCGCAGCGAGCATAAAACGACAAAAATCCGTCTTGTTGCTTGTTGCAAGCATCTTCTTTCCTCGTACTGACTGCATAAACGCTCGCTGTGTGACACGTTACATTACGGCCCGTAACGGTCAGTACCCAATTATTCTCGGTAAAAAGGTGCTTATCAACCTCCGTAACGCAGCAGGCGATGATCCGAATGCAACGTTACGGATTCGATTCCCGCCTTGGGACCAATTTTACTTTATTTCCTTTATTTCCACCGTAGATATTACATATTATACAGGGTGTGTCAAGATCACTACCGAAAAATAGGGGGATGCAATCTGACCATGATTTTGAAAATATTTATTACAAAAACCCGCGAAAAAAATGTTGACTCTTCAACGTCCTTTTTAATTACAACACTATAAGAACATATCTTCATAATGATTTAATTTAAATAAGCAAAAAGTAAAATAAAATTAAAAAAACAGCAATGTAGGTATGTATTCCAAAACACAACAAAACTCGCGAGTGCGGGCGCACTCGCTGGCCACAGCTGAAATCCGCGGTCATTCGCCCGCCCGACACAACTCTCGAGACTACAAACTTATCTTTCCATAAATAATTAGTACCTTAGTGAGGATCCTACATTCCTGGATCGTGTTCATCGGTCAACAATCAGGCGTGCTCAGCTGTGCCATGAACGAGGAGGAGCTCAGTTTGAGCCATTTCTGGTTCAACCGAGGCTGCAGCGGAACTAGGTAAGTACCAACATACATACCCACAACCTACGTTATTTGGAATTTGCACTTACGTGTACATTGCTGGCTAGCAAAACAAACAAAAATCTTAAAAAATTCATATGTCCGGCTACAATTTTTTTTTCGGACTGTGGTTTTTTTTAAGGTTGTTCTGTGGGGTACAAAGGGCCTTTGTATGCGGTAGTCGTCTTGACACACCCTGTATACTTGATGTCGTTGTTTACTAAATTTAAATAGGATATTTAAAACACAAGTTATTATTACAAAACGAAAAGGAAGCACCATAAGGGATTGTACTTGTAAATATCCAAGTATAGAACAAACATGAACTAGAACTAACACTACATGCATGAAATGCTTGCATGATCCGTTCAGTAGTTTTGGCGTGAAGAAATTACAAACATTCAAACATCGTTTCATCGCTAAACTGTGTGTTTACTGGATAAATTTTGCATTTATAAAATACTTAAAATCACAACTTATTTTATATTGTTACTTTTCTGACTTATTTGGAGCACATTCTTCATTGCCACTGTCCATCCAATGCCATTCGTTTTCGCAATCACCCTCTCCGGGATGCTTTCAACTCACGTCTTCCTTAATTTGTTTTCTCTTGGACGTGACATTTTCAAAGTTGGTAATTTATGTGTTCGTTGTATGAAATATTATGGAAATAGTCTACATTTTGGACTTATTTTTTTAAAAGGTAGATGCGGGGTAATTCCGAACATCGAGCATCTTGACAACACTATTGATCGTTCGTTACGTAAGTTGTTATTAGTCCGTTTTTCTTAGTTCGTAGTAATTAGTTCATATATTTAGTAGTAATTATAGAAAAGACCACATTTTTATTCGAGGTTGAGTCTGTACTGTACTTAAACATATCGATAATTCGAAAACACGGTCACAATGTCTTAGGCCCGGATTATGAAAGCTTGTTCCGTTATCGATGTATGCTCGAGTAACGCTTTTGTATGATTCTGTATGTAAGCTTTAGGTACTTCAAGCATAGATGACTGAGCAAGCTTTCATAATACGTGCCTTAGTGTCTTTGAACTTGATCTCCGTAGGCAATAAATATATTTTTCTTCGACTCTCCTCTATTAACCGCCAAATCTGTGTAAGCCGCAAAGATAAAGATTAGGACTGAAATGACCGCCACTCTCACGCTGTCCCACTTTGATCTTAATTGATCAAACAATGATCTAAGCAGGACAGCATGAGAGGCGGGCATTTTCGATCCAAATCTTTATCTACGCGACTAACAGTTCACACCGCTCTTACACAATATAGATAGTACATCTGAGTTTGCTTACACACTTGGGCACTGTAATATTTTGACCTGCACACACGGTTAGTCTCCGTTGAGACTTGCCGACTTCCCGTGGCTGATATTCGGTGGCATCATCGTCACTTCATCACACTACGTAATCTTTCACACAATCCAATTACATTTTAATAATATGCGGAAAGGCACAACTCTATCGTTACGTAACTAACCTACCTTCATCATCATCATCAGCCTACATTAGTCCACAGCTGGACATGGGCCTCCCTTAATGAGCGCCGTAGCGCTCAGTCTTCATCTTTCCGCATCCAGCATCTGCCTACAGTCTTCGCAGATCGTTATCCCACCTGGCCGGAGGGCTTCCTACACTATGCTTGCCACTAAGTAATGACTCGGCAAACATAGACATAACATAACATGGACTTGAGTGACCTTGAATGCAATGTCACTCAAGAACACTTTTGCCCCAGCGGTTGTAGGTTCTTCGCGAGATATGGCTGGCCCACTGCCATTTGAGCTTGCTAATTCTTTGAGCTATGTCGATAACTTTGGTTCTCTGTCGGATGTATTTGGTATACGAATCCTATCCTTCAGAGGAACTCCTGTTACCTTAATTCCAGCTTTTCCTGCAATATTATCTTTGACAGACAGACAAACACTTACCAGCTGTCAATTAGCTTAGTACAAGACGTCAAAGGTAGGTAAGTAGTGCTGTTTCCACCACTAGTGCGTGACTGCTGACCCTCCTAACGGTTCCTTGGTATGAATATTTTTCTATGAAAAGGAAAATATCGCGGTAATGTTATATAGATATCATTAGCGTGAAAATATGGTGGAAATAGTTAATTTGTTAGACGGAAGACCAATTTTTTTTGTTTAGCTTTTGTGCCAATATTAAATTCTGAAAGGTGAGGGATTATTTTTAATTTTGACTATAAAATGTAAAGACAAGGAAGCCTATGAATCGGACATAAATGAATCATTAAACTCAATTATTTGCTGACTTAATAACAATAATTTAAAAACATATTTAGAAAAATTAATTCAAAAATTTATTTAGAGTATTTTTTGGAGCTATGGACCAAATTATCCGATCCTTAGATATACAAATCTCAATAGATCCATTATGGTTCTAGCCATGGAACTGAGAAATAAAGTTATCTATAGATCCACACCTTCCAAACTCTAATGAGAAAACAAATCTCAATAAATCCATCATGGATGTAGTCAATCACAGTATTACTGTGTAGACAATGGGTCTAAAGAGTTCCACCTTTTTTATCGAAGGTAGAACGAAGTTCAAACCTCCTTCGTAAATTCAATTTGAACCAAAAACTAACATACGGAACGATGCTCCATAAACAATACCTGGAAGCTGTGACTTGCACTATGAACGCGCAATCTCACATAATGTCGAATGGTCGATAGAAACTCGCTCTCACGACTTTTTATATCGATCTCGCACGCTTTGTTAGTAAGAGCGTCATCGCTGTTACATTATCGCTTCCTATTTTCTTGTTATTGACGGTAAGTATTGATAATATTTCATACAAGCTTCTGCCTGCAGCTTCGCACGCGTTTTTTGGAATAAAAGGTAGCCTATATGGGCTGAAACTTTGCACACGTAAAGATCTAGACCTGGAATAAGGTCTAGATCTTTACGTATGCAAAATTTCAGCCCGATATATTCAGGACTTCTGTATTCGGCCAAACATCTTCACAACGGTACAATTTTTCGCCTAATTATATAATATTAGTAGATGTTTTCTAATGGTGTTAATTCAGAAGTCGCCAAAACTAAACTAAACTAATTTGATTGCACAAAACATTATGCCATCCTTTTTATTGCAATCGTTATGAAAGGGACGGCAACATTTTTAGTGCTGTCTAGTTTAGTTTAGTTTTGCCGACATCTAAATAGGGTATTTTACACTTATGAGAAAAGATATATTATATATACACATATATACATATATATATAATGATTGAGATAACTTTGGCAAAAAGCAGTCGGAAAATGTTAGTTGAAATTCAATTCAAAGATTCAAAGATTTTTTAATAATTTTTTTTTAACACAGTGAACAGTAGCCGCTTTTTTATTACGTCATACAGCTGTGTAGACTAAAGTCAAAGTCAAAACTAAGTGTCAACTGATCAGCGTATAAAGGCTTTGTATGCACTTTGATTATGGGTGTTCTGGGTATTTTCTATATATAATAAAAAATATCTATCTATGTTATGTATTGTACCTATTAAGTTTATCAGTCATCTAGTACCCAAAACACAAGCTCTGCTTACTTTGGGGCTAGATGATGCTGTGTAGATTGTCCAGCATTATTTATTTATTATTATTTATTTATTATTTTCGTAACCAAAGCATCCGCATTTGTTTAGCCATATAATGTCCACTGCGTCCAGCGTTTTCGTCAAAATACGCTCGAAATTTTAAAAACTTAATGTGCTTTTATGGCACTTATCGATTGAATAAAAAAATTATGTTTATTTTAGTGATTTAATAGCACTATAGAGGTAGAAACTAATTGAGACACTTTTCAAAAATATCCTACTGACACCAATCTAACAATAAGAATTTTCGTCGGTTAACTATGATATCTAATTTATGAATACTAATGGAAAAATGTAAAATATAATTTATAATGTAATCGTCCGAAAACAGCGTCCGAATAACTCTTTTTAGTCATCATAAGCTCACATTAGTCTACTGTTGGAAATATGCCACGCCTAATGAGCGCCATAGCGCCCTGTCTTCAGCTTCAGCTTGCAGCTTGATCCAGCATCTGCCTCTTTTAATAACACGTAGTATATATCTTCTGAGATATATACGGGTTATTATATTCTGTCATTTTTCACTTGCGAAATTTCATCTATTCGGAAATATTGAACCAACTCACGTAAAAGCTTACGATAGTGTCTTTGTGCAGACACAAAGACACTATCGTAAGCTTTTACGTGAGTTGGTTCAATATTTCCGAATAGATGAAATTCAAGTCGATATAATAATCAAAGTGGCACATAAACAAGGTAAATTTCGCAAGTGAAAAATGACAGAATATGCCCTAAAATATAAGGGTGCCGTGGGGAGAAATTGATTTATAGAGCATTAGTTTCTTCCCTCGGCTTCACACGCTCGTTTCCGGAATAAAAAGTAACAGATTATTAGGTATTATTTAACGAATATTTACCGCGTTTATTTATCTATTTAAAAAAAATAATGTTAGATCCCTAAATTTTATTTTATTGTAGGTAGATAAATAGATAGATTATAACTTTATTGCACCATCAATACATTTGTAAAACAAGAACTTAATACTAACTATATCTAGTGTGGCACAATCGGCGGCCTTATCGCTAACAGCGATCTCTTCCAGACAACCTTTGGATGGATAGGATCGGTACGTATTGAAGTTGACGGTGGCGTAATTGATGAAGTATCAAAAATAATAAAAGTACTTTAAAAAACAGAAACTACAATAATTAATAAAATAGAGCAAAAAAGACAATACAATAAAATAATGTAGGTTTTATTATTCTTTTAGGTATTCATTTCAAATACAATTATGAAATTGTTTGAATGATTCACTGAAAGCCTAAAATGTCTCACCAAAGTTCACTCGAAATCTATAAAATCCCGAGAAACTTTTCTCCAAAACTATAAAACAGCTTAAAAACCATAAACTTGAGTAGAAAGTGGGCTGATGACACATCAACAGACGGATCTTCAAGGTATGTGTCATAGACGCTTAAATATTTGACTTAAACTTTCCAGTGCCCAGACACTACTACGCAGAAGTTTCTAGAGATATTAGACTCCTAAAATACGCTAAAACAACCTACACTCTTTTAAAGCGAAAACTTCTAAACGAACTAAATGAAAATCTTTAGTAATTTTTTGTTTGTATTGTAGTTGAAGGTAGCTATATTGTTTTTAGAACTAATTCGACCACAGATAAAAATACTTACCAAGTGATTTTTTAGAATTTTAATTTTTCATAAGTATTTCTGTGTATTTCATTTATTTCCAAAGTAGGTTTTTTTTCTGGCAAAGGAAGCCTTTATTGACAAAGAAAATTACAATTCAATAATAAAAACAAACTAGAACTAGTATTTACAATACAATATTTAATTATAATATTTACCGTAGGTATTACATATAATACTTGATGTCATTATTTACTAAATTTAAATAGGACTATTACATTTAATACATACGTTATATTTACGTACAAAACGCTTAATAATAACTTATGTAAGGACGCAGAAGTAAAATAAACAGGCAGACAGTGATTCCTGTGAGTGTGATGTATCAGAATGTGAGTATCAGAATGTGTCTGAGAGTGAAACAGGGCTTAATAGTTATAAAAAAATGTCAGCAAATTAAATAAAATTATGATTATTACATGTCATAAACGCTGCTAAATTATTTTTATCACAATATTTATTGACTGTGGTCTTAAGGAATTGTATAGCAACTGTATTATGCACTTTCTATTTCCTCACTCTGATAATCCGATGGGACGGCAGACCGATACGACCGGGGAGAGGTCCAGCGCAGGACCAACGGATCTATGAACCGTAGAATAAGTTAGTTAAGATCTATATAACTGTTGTAAGTTGTCTGAAATAAATTATTTATTTTGTTATTATTAACGTAAGGGGGTACATAACAGGTAAAGTAGGTAAACGAACTAGAATTTCCCAAATTAAGGTCAACGTGTGAAAAATAAAAAATTGAAAGATATTTTTTTTAACTTAAATTCTCCGATCATAGTGACAGTTAAGATAATGTTTATGCAAGTGAATACCTTATTCTGAGTGTCAGTAGGTCGCTTTCTTAATTAGCATCTTTAATTTTATTTAGTGTCAGGCTTTCTTTGCTAGCAGTTTCTCCGCTGTTCACGAGATTTCCTTCAAAACTGACAAAAATGCACCTGCACTCCTGCTGGTCAATTCAGATTTATTTGCGAGTGTATCAATCATACTATTTTCGCTGCTTTTTGCTTCTTTATTTTCATGCCTCATTTATCAAAAGCGCTTTAGCCGTTTTCATGCTTACATGTATTATAGAGTGTCCGTCAACAACATAGAACCATTCGAAAAACACAATCCTCGCGGGCATAAAGTGGAATATATTTGTTGAGCGGGGGAGCTAACTTTTAACGAAATTAATAGCCTGTTGTACCGATGTTTTTGCTAAACGCAAGAAGCCGTACAAAATCGTAACTAGAGATCTCGCAAACATATCAAAATACGGATTTCGTGAAAAGGATAGGCATAGAGAGCGAGACAGACGTTTTTGGAACGGCATAAGCGCAAAAATCAAATTTTTGTTTATTTTCAAGAAAATTACACAACTTACGAAGCTACTGGTTCAAGGAACCAAATAATGTGTACCTATCAAACTACGAATCAAAACCTAAGTCATTTCAATAGACCGCAGGCTTCCCGAGATCTCGACCTAATTATGTGCGAAACAGTGCACTTTCATTATTTTTTTATCCGATTTTATTTCCTAAATCGTGTTTTCACTTTCAATGAACAAAATAAATTTTAACGTATTTCTAGTTTTTTTCCTCGAGGATCCCGTGGGTACTGAGATCATGGCCTAGTTTGACAACCAAACCTGTCAAGAGTAAATCACCTGAGTGCACTAAGCACAGCTTTCAGTAAAGATACCGTAACAATAGTGCGGATAAATGAAGCTCGAACCCATTTTTATTTATTTATTTATTTATTTGCAGCAAACACAATCATATTACAGCATAATAGGCACCCATTATAAATAGTCTATTGTTTATAGAAAAGAAGTTTAACTCTGTAATAAATTAATTAACTTATAGTAGTTAAAAACTTAAAGTTAAAATAGGAATAATAAAAAAAAAATAGGAACATAATGTAGATTATAAATTTTGAAAATGATATTATACAAATAGGTGCTATGGACTGACAGTGGTTTGAATTGGGTTGCCCTACCTGCCGGACTAGTTGAGCACTGTATCTCAGCAGGTAGTGTGCTCCTCCTCGCTCCTCGTCATTCATAGATCAAGTTTAGACTTAATTTAGTTTGTTTAGGAATTATAAAGAAAGGTATAAACATAATCTAAATATTTTTTAAAAAATATAAAAATAAAAAATAAAATAAGTACTATTTATAAGAATGTGTGTAAGTACACAAAATATTAAAGATATTAAAAATGTATTTTGATTAACAGCCAAAAGTTCATTATCATTGTCAAGACTACTTAGTAAGAATATTGATTCTTGGGTAGGTATTGTTTAAAGTTTTGTTACTTAAGTATATTTAGATTAGACAGAGATATAATTATAATAAGATTAGAATGAGATACCAAGTAGACTGAACAATTAGACATAAAATAATAAAAACGAATAACATTTAAAACTTATTTCAATATTGAAAACAGTTGTTCTGTATCTTACCATTATTATTTGTATATCTACCCGAAATTAGGGTAAATAAGTTTTTTTTTATTAATCACTGTGAAAAGAACTAGTAAGAATTTCCATTATTCCCAATCGCAAAGGACCCAATAATAAAACTTTATTGTTTAGGTGCTCACTTGTTTAAGAGCTAACTCTTTATGTGAGGACTTGCGTAAGAATTTATTTACCTACAAAGTAGCGTTGATAATTAGTTTTCTACCCAAGTCGATTCCCAACCCTTGTTCTAATAATTCAAGGCCATTTGGACCCTTACAAAAACTGATGAGCGAACCTTTACCATACTTGGGTACCTATTACTTTACCTATATAGAAATTGACCGATGCTTGGCTCTTTCAAGGGTCATAAATGGAGCACGTAACATCAAGCTTTGGATAAATAAATGAAGAAAAAATGCTGTACAATCCACACAGCATCATCTAGCCCCAAGCTAAGCAGAGCTTGTGTTATGGGTACTAGATAAACTGATATACTTAATACAATACATTACACAGATATAACTTTTATTATACGTCAATACTCAGAACACCCGAACAAACATTTGCAGATTGTACAAACATTTGTCCCGAGGCCGGGAATCGAACCTGCAAACTCCTGCGTCGCAGGCAGACATTCGCCCGCCGCGGCACATCGGTCGTCCAATGGATGTTTGTGACATCTCGCCAAAATAAAATAATGGTTCGGATTCAATTTGGCGTAGTTCAAGCCCAGTATGGTTATTAACACGCATTTGTGAGTGTATCACGCATTCTTTTTCGTCTCTTATTGGTTACTTGCTTCTGCCCGCGGCTTCGTACGCTGTTTCCCGATATAAAAAGTCCGGTATGTCCGTCCAAGATACCGTCTAAATCCCTGTCAAATTTTATTAAGATCTGTTCAGCCGTTTAGGCGTGAAAAGGTAGGTAACAGAATTACTTTCGCTTTTAGAATAATACAACAAATATTATTTAAAACTAGCTTCTGCTTGCGGCTTCGCACGCGGTCTTTCGGTTTAATACATAGCCTAAGTATATAATGTTATTCTGCACAATTTCATCCGTGCAAAATTTCATCGCGTTCCATTCAGTAGTATAGTTTTGGCGTTGTCTTCGCGTGTTAAATATCTAAATTAAGAATTTAAAAAAATATTCGATATTTGGATATTTCTTCTAAACGCTGTTGATTTTGAGTATATTTCTTTCACTAAAATATTCTTTAAAGTATTTTACACAAATTGAACATATCACGAATAAAACAAATTATTTATACGGCTACAGATAATTATTTTGTGTTCTCAAGGCCGTTGGGGCATAGACCAGCCTTAAGAATTATATTTCAGGGCAGAGTCGTTTTAAGTTTAGTTCCGCTAATGAACGATTTATTAAATGGAGGAGGAGTATCTAGCAATATCATTCCCTTTCTACCAATTTTAAGAATTAGGACTTGGCGTCTTCACCAATGTGTTTGTGATGATGGGCAGCACCTGTAGTTGACGCGGTGTCAGTGAATTACCAATAACCCTGTACATTCTCTATCATTAATATTACCAACGTTTCAGATAACTACGAGTGTAAAAAGTTCTATTCTAACCCTTCTTACAACTTTGTATGGACTTTGAAACTAGAAGTGGAAATCACCAACAAATCGACGGGTGGTCTTTAGTAAGTCGTTTATGTCTCGTTAGGAGCGAAATTCAAACTCTAAGTTGTTGAAGTGTTTCCACTTAGGGGCGCCTACATTATGGAGATGTGTCCAATCGTTCTCACTCTCTCAAACAATCTCTTTAATATGTTTAGTATTCGGGGGTTAAATAACAATGAGCTGCAAGTTTAAAAATCAAAAAAAGAATAGATACCAGAAAATATAAATATATGTGACTATTAACTATAGGTAAGTAAAATTATTCGATTACAATGAGAGAAACGAACCGTGGACGTATCAAAATATGAACTAGTAATCTAGTTATTTTTGGTAAACTGTGCGAGCGATTTTTTTACCATTTTGCAATTTGAATTTTTCCTTTCTGCAATGTTTTCATTCAAAACTGTCAACTGAAATGTAATATGGGAAAATATTTATTTTGCCAAAGCCAGCTAAAAAATAAAAAGAGTCATACATAGAGTAGTGCAACAGTTATTTTACAAAAACTCTTCCACACCGTGTAGAATGTTTGCTCGATAAGCCACTGGTGATCGTCCTCGTGGTCTTTTCCCATCCACTTCGTCAACCACCATTAGTTCCTCCAGGGTGTCCGGGTTTCATCTAGGTATGTGACCAAAGTAGCTGAGAACACGCTGGTAGCAGGATACGGAGAGCTTCGTTTTAATTTTCAGCTGTTTGAGTAAACACTTCTACCATACTAGGTATTTATGTAATTCTGTGTTTATACTGCGATCGTGTATACGCCAGCCAAGCTTGATTATGGTAAACCCCGCTTTGTTTGGGGAGGCATATTCAAGTTGACGTTTGTGTGTTGCTGACTAGGATAGTCGGGTACCCAAACATATATAACTATAAGTCGGAGGGATCCAAATTGGCCAAACCAATTGGTAGAAAAGCCTTTATAATTTCCGTACGATTTAATTAACTGCTGATCAAACGGGCGCACAAAAATTTTCCCTCTAAAACCTAAGGTTAAGTACACATTAGGCGTTTTGAAACGCGCGCTTTGGTGACGCTTTTTAAAAACCATCTGCAGTCCTATTGAGGTACAATGGCTTTCAATTGTCAATCATCCTACAATTAATTTTGAAAGCCAGTTTATGGCCTCGCGCGTCCCATGCGTCAAACTGCAATCACAATTGGACGATTGCCATTCCCAGTCGAGGACAAATGAACGAAATTAGTGTCTTGACAAGTAAATAAAATCACTTTATCGAATATGTTTACGGTATCGGTACTGCATTTATGATTCATAATACAAGTAGATACCTTTATAAGACAACATTTTAGCAAAAACTAAACGAAGAATGGGGAATCCGCTTCGTTCACTCAAATTGACCATACTGCCATAAAATTTTAAGAAATTAAATATTTATTTTTCATGGAAATCGAAATTGTTTATACCCAGTCTCCCATCCATGGACCCATAAATTTAACGTAACTCTGGTGGTACTCTATATTCATACACACGCACACACTAAACCACACGCTTGTATTCAAGCGCGCGTAAGATTTTGTTCAGAGCGCTGCGCTCGTAAGCTCGCGTTTCAAAATCGTCGTGTTTCGCCTAATGTGTACTCGCTCTAACGAAAACACCGCAAAGAAAAACCTCCATGTTAATTGAAGTCCATTGTCAGCCCTGTCATTACCTTCGAGGTCCTAAGATAAGCAAGGCACTAATTAATCTTTTTGACCTACGGGTTTAGGCCGGCGTTCCTAATGACTCATTTGGAACTTTTGGTTGTAACAGAATGTTTTGTCGCCTCTGAGTTTTGAGTTGCCAGTTCTGAAGGAGCTGGGAAGCTTTTGAAAAAAAAATTTGAATCTTTTGAATAAACTAAAAACCGGCTTTAAATTCCTTAATATTATGGTTATTGTTTAATTTTATTTACTGGCACTCTTTAGCGGCTACCTTTGAATATGGTATCGAATTACATTTTTTCTAAAGTAAGGGTAAATATATATAAAATAAAGCCTCATTCGAATATGTTACAGTACCCTAAAAAAAAGATTAAGTCGCATCACAAGGATCCCTAATTGCAGAGGTCTAAGTATTAAACCAAGGCCACGCGCCTGTGAGTGATATCAAATCCAATACATAAGGGCTTTAGCACGTTTTTGCAATACCATAACGATACCTGCTTTTTGAAATCAAAAGCAGTTATAGTGCGCAAGTCAAAGTCAAGAGAAATTACGTAGATATTAATATATTTGTCATCCTTTCTGCTTCTACTTCTTTTTAGGGTTCCTTACCGAAAGGGTGAAAACGGGACCCTATTACTAACTAAGCCTTCGCTGTCTGTATCTTACGAACCGTAAAAGGCAGACAATTGAAATTTCCATAGAAAGTGCTCATGCCGCTATAACAAAAAATTATAAGAATAAAATTAATATATTAATTAAAGAGGGCTCATAAAAAAAACGTTAATTTTTAGCTATTTTTGCTCTACGTTTGTCAAGGCTGTATCTCTGGAATCGTAATAGATAGACAGTTGAAGCCTGCTTGCTGTCTGCGCGCTGTCTAGCGTAGCCTTCTGCGTGTGACGGTCGGAAGACAGATAGCGTAGGCTTAATAATAGGGTCCCGTTTTAACCCTTCTGGTACGGAACCCTAAAAAAATATCTCTTGAATTAGACTAATCTTATTATAAACACAAGTAACTCAATTTAGTTTATTCATGTCGACGTTTTAATAATTTGTATTCGCCCACTTAATATTTCAGTAAGACATTTTCATTATTTTTGACTTATTTAATTAGAATTTATTTTCGCTCGTTTAAATTCTGTTCTTTCATTTATATTAATGTACACCTATCATTTATATCTTCTTCTATCTATATATGTTCTATATATAGATAGAAGAATAGAATAGAAGTTCTGGGTATTTTCTATATACAATAAAAAATATCTATCTATGTTATGTATTGTATTAAGTTTATCAGTCATCTAGTACCCATAACACAAGCTCAGCTTAGCTTGGGGCTAGATGATGCTGTGTGGATTGTCCAGCATTATTTATTTATTTATTAATTTATATTATGTATCTTAGATTATGTACCCTAGATAATAAACAACAATTTGGTTTAAAACTGTTAGCTTCTATTAAGTTCATATTCGTAATTAATTTTCAGTGGCTTTTTGTGGAAATTTGTAAGTAGCCATCAGTACTTATATTAATATTACATTAAGTTGTCCTTAATTTCCTGAATATTTTTAAAAATCATAGAAATTTTATTTATCCCAAAAAAATCTTCGAAGGACTTGAACCCGCAACCCTCCCTGACGGTGGTTTCTTTAATATGGGATGTGCTAACCAATTGTGCCACGAGGTCAAGTGACGTGGTGTGAGGGCTTCCGCGAAAAACTTAATTTAAGACAATTTTCTTGCATTATTGTCATAATTTGTATATCCAAAAAATTTAAGAACTGCTACGGCAATACAAGAACTTACAAACCTTACAAAACACCAAAAAAAAAATATCTTTTATATTTTTTTGTTCTACAAGGACAAAACAAGCGGAAAATTATTTATTGCAAATTATAAACCACTAGCTGCTGCTCGCGGCTTAACACGCTCTTTTCCGAGATAGACAGTAGCATGTCTGTCCCCGGGGTACCATCTATCTCCATGCCAAATTTCATTAAGATCCGTTCAGCCGTTTAGGCGTGAATTAGGTAACAGACAGACAGACAGACAGACAGACAGAGCTACATTCGAATTTATAATATTAATATGGATTCGAAAGTAGGTAACTCTGTCAGTCAGTCATTCAGGACACAGCCTTTTATGTCAAAATATCATTCTACCCCTTTTGAAATCAAATAAAAAAAACACGTCTTCCATCAATTCTGTTAAAAGAAGGTTATGCAAAATTTTAAGTAGATTGGACCATCAATCATCACCATCATCACCAATCACGTTGTCCCATATAAACTTTGGCACCCTTTTCACCCCCTTAGAGGCTGAATTTCGGAAAATCATTTCGTATCAGATGCCTACGTCCAAAGAACACACCCTCCAAGTTTCAGGTCTCTACGATCAGCGGTTTAGGCTGTACGTTGATCCGTCAGTCAGTCATTCAGGACAAAGCATTTAAGTATAGGTAATAGAACCAAGTTTAATAATGCTATTATTTAAATTTAACTGAGCTGTCAAAACGGTAGTAATTTTTGGTACTTTTTGAGAGTTTAATCGCATGTGATAAAACAAGTTCATTGACCCAGTTGATTATATTTAAGCGGTACCTCTAATTTTCTTCATTGTATCCATTATTAACGTTTTTACTCCTTTGTTCCAGATAAAAACTCATTGCCTTTTCGAATTCGGAGTGAAATTCTACTTAAATGCTAATAGATTTCTCTTGTCTAGAATAATTGAGTTTCTTTCATTACTTCAATTGGGACGAGGTGTTTACTTTATTTTAACTTTGTTACTTACTTATTATTTAAGAAATAATAATAATTATATAGCCTTTTATTCAGATCTTAAAATAACATGTTAAAACTAAAAGTATACCTAATATAAATTAAATTAAACTTTTTTTAATCGGCAATGGCCGTTATTATTAAAGAAAATTACAATCTAATAATAAAAACAAATTAGAACTGTTATTTACAATTGAAACAATTAAGCTAACTGCAGACTGTTGCAAACAAACTACAGGTTCAGTTGATCCATATCAATACCAGTCGGAAGCGTCCCCAAGACGCTGGCTGCATTGCCCCGCTGTATGGCAATGCTGATGCGCTGCGCCAGATACCCGCCAGATCTCGGGTCACGAGTCCCTTCGACCAGACGCTCAGATATCTCTAGATATCTTTTTGAAAACTCGGATAGCCTCGGTACCCCACGGACCTAGGGTGTCGACCCCAAAGGGAGCAAATGTATAGGCTCTGTCGAGACCTGCATATTTACGCCTCTTGAGATCCTCGATTTAACTTGTAACTTAGCCTAGTATTTGCCGTAGCCTTGACCTGAATATAAAGAAAGTCGAACATAATACCGTTTATTTTTAACTTTTTATTGCAACATTAAAACCTACTTTTTAGTCATAATGACTTTATCACACTGTTTACCGTTAAATTAGAATTAAGAACAAAAAAAAACAAGTTTTTAATTTAATATTTTCTTGCACAGTTTTCGAGTCGAGCTGTTAATTTAATTAAAACGTGAAATTGTAACGTTTATACTATAAATAATGCTGGACAATCCACACAGCATCATCTAGCCCCAAACTAAGCAGAGCTTGTGTTATGGGTACTAGATGACTGATATACCTACTTATTAGAATTACATTACATAGATAGATATTTTTTATTTTGCATAGAAAATAGCCAGAACACCCGGAACAAATATGTATTTGCAGAAAATCTTAGTACTCAAACAATCACACTGATAAAGGTGAATGTTTGTATGCTTGTTACTCTTTCACGCTTAAACTGCTGAACGGGTATGGATGAAATTCGGTAGGTACCAGGATTGCGTATTCTAGATTGACTCATAGACTTTTAATCTTGGATAAATACAGTGTTCCCATGGGATGATCAAAACATAAAAAAATATAAGTATTTCGATTCCCGTCTAGAGACAAACGTTTCTACGACCTGCAGATATTTGTTTCGGGTGTTCTGAGTATTTTCTGTGTTAAATAAAAAATATATAATATTATCTATGTAATGTAATGTATTAAATTAAGTATGTCAGATAACTAGTACCCATAACACAAGTTCTCCTTAGCTTGGGGCTAGATATTGCTGTGTGAATTGTCCAGCATTATTTATTTATTTAAGTGAAAAACTAGTTGAATATAGGGCCAGCCAGTTTTCCTATTAAAACAATTATTGCCGAGACATACCTAGATGTTAGCAGCTTTCGAAACTACTAAAGACTAACCGAACCACAGTTTCCTGAACTCATCATTAAACTCAACAATCGCTGCAGCCCAAAACTGAAAACAAGGGGGACCATGATGCAAAGTTTCTAGATACCGTCTAAATAAACATTAAACTTGCCCTTCTGCCAAAATATGTCAAATATTGACATCGGTATTTTATCTCTCTTTATTGACAAAGAAAATTACAATTCAATAATAAAAACAAATTAGGACTAGTATTTACAATTGAAACAATTATGCTAACTGCAGACTGTTGCAAACAATCTACAGATAGCTCAACTGATCCATATCAATATCAATACCAGTCGGAAGCGTCCCCAAGACGCTGGCTGCATTGCCCCGCTGTATGGCAATGCTGATGCGATGCGCCATACCCACCAGCTCTCGAGTCACGCGTCGCGTCGATCAGACGCTCAGATAACTTTTTAAAACCCGGAGAGCCTCGGTACCCCACGGACCTAGGGTTTCAACCCAAAGGGAGCAAATGTGTAGGCTCTGTCGAGACCTGCATATTTGCGTCTCTTGAGATCCTCGACCAAATCTGCCGCCGCACCAGCCCTCACGGATGTCCTCGGAAGATGGGAAGGCGCAAGTGTGTCGACGCATGTAGCGTCCCACGCAATGGGCCTCCCTAACTCCCATGAGACTAGTGTCAATCGTATTTTATTAAATTAGTATTATTTAACGTATCTGGCCGTCTCCCATTGCAACACTCTAAATGGGTACATATTGTGTGTATTCCTTAATATAGTCAATAAGTCCTGACAAATGTATGTACCATATTATGATGCAATAAATAAATAGGTACATTTAACAAAATTATGGTTGTAAGCGGGTTAACAACGAATCTTGTTTGTGTTAGAGGTACACCAACTTTTCATCCCTTAAAGTGAAACTTCTTCAGGGTGAGTGCGGTTCGAGTCCCTGCTTGCGCACAGTGATAATGAATCAAAAAAAATCCAGTAAAACGGATTAGATATAATTTTCATGATAATTAATAACGTTTTATGGCATCTCTTTCTACACTATGCAAATTCACCAAGACTAATACAACTATAATTTAACTATTCTTCATTCCAATATCTAATTTATTGGGCGATCTTATATCTTATATATATAAAAAAAAATAGTCCTATTATTATTAAACCCAGTGAGCTAGCTGACACGCTAACCGGTGAACAACCACTATAACTTTAACTATTCTTCACTTAGATACTGGGTGAATCCATCCATCTTAAAAAATGTAGAGTCACGTTATTACCTCTATTTAGTTATGGCGTCTCATACTAACAAATATTAGACAGCTCACTTTTCTACAGAATAGATGAATGGGCACCATGAAAGATGAAATGGTATGATGTATTATGTATGTATGTATTAAATATATCTATTGGGTTACCCAATACCCATATCCTCACAAAGGACTGAATGAACGAGGTCAAAGAAGATGTACTGCAGTCTTGACCCGGCGAAATAGAGCAGAAATGTTATAAATCATGGCGTTCCTACGATGTAATATTTTTCTAAGGGACAAATCACACGTATCACAACCACACCACATCGCAGTGACAAAAAGTGGTTAAGCAGTGGTTACGTGTGAATAGTGTCGGTGCAGCTTTTTGAAGTTGCGTTGTGGTAAATACAAAATGTCGAAGTGGTTGCGTTAACACTATTAGTTGCGATGTGGCCAGCGGCTAGTGCGCGGTGTGGCCGTTAATAATAATAATTAATAACAAAATGTATTCAAAGAAACGTAAATAGACAATACATTAGTACTAAACGAATAAATAGAATAAATAGAATATACTTTATTGCACACTTAAATCTAATATGAACTATTTACAACAGAACAACTTAAAAACTAAGCGACAATTGGCGGTCTTTATCGCTCATGAGCGATCTCTACCAGACAAATATAGCGGAATAGAGCTAAGTATAACAATTTAGCCTGAACTAGGTAATCCTGTGTTCCAGGCGACAGGAGTGCTAATCTATACTTTTAATATTTATTAAATAAAATAATCACTTACTATTACGATAAAAACATTTAGTTAAACAATGTTGTTTATGTTACAAACAATTTGTGTATAATATGTAGGTACTTACATTGAGTAAAACTAGATTAATCACTATTCTGACTAGGTTAGCTTTATGTATAAAAATATAATTCACTTGATAATATCTAATAGCTTCTCTGTATCATCGTAGGATAAACTTTGAAGTGTACATTTTATAGATTCTTTACAATTATTTTTGTTAAGCGCGTAAAAATGAGAAATTAAATTTAGTCTATAGTATAGGAACGGGCCAAGAAATAGATAAAATATGTTCGCAAAGGAAAATTTGAGGGTTGTTGGTTGAGAGCAAACTTTAGCATTCCGTCTCTTATTAGTAAATTCAGTTCACGTCGCAACCACAACGCTGGTGGTTGCGTTGTGGTTGCAAAGTTGGCGGTACCGACCGCGCGGTTAAATTAGACGGAAAAAAATGGTCCGTGTGAATTAAACTATTTATTTTCATATATGTATATTAGCACCCGACCACGTGTTGTCGTTGTCGTGTGCTTATGGTACGTGTGGATTATCCCTAAAGCAGAATGTATATGTACTTAACACTAGCTTCAGTCAGCGGGTTCGATTACGTACTGTCTAAAATAAAATATAGAGAAAAGCACTCGACATTAGAGTTACCTACTATACTACAAATCTATACTAGTCTCATATATTAAATTCTGACTGTTTACTTTTCACGCCTAAGCGGCTGGCTGAAAGGAATGGAGATTGTTGGTATCCCTAGAAAGGAACGGTGCAAAGACACGGACAAGAAGCTAGTATTTTGTAATTCTTACCAAAAATTACTGAAATTAATAATTACAACTGGTTAACAAACACCTCTTTTAAATAATCTATATTTATAAAATATAAGGAACTAACTGACATATCAAAAGATCTCTGGATCTACAAAAGCTACGAGGCTGAAATTTTGTGTGTAGGTACTTTTCGGGACGTATCAACCAATATGAACGGATTATTATAAATTTCCTTTCTAAAGAGTGGAAAAGCGGGTCAAATTATTTTCTCCTGTCAAAGTTTTAAATTTTTGGAAACTTCTGTGTTGTAATTGTTATCTAAATGTTCTTATTATCTATGTAGTTTTTTTTCTAAATCTGTTAAAATGGCTTGTTAAATTTTGAGATTTCTGTGTGTACAAAGTTTTTTTGATAATTAATAGTGTTACAGAGAAGGAAAATGTTTTGGTACTTTGGCGATGACAGTGCATGGAAACAACCATTATTAGAGGTATTGCTAATATCGACGCGAATGAAATTTGTGTCTGAATAAAATATAGAGAAAAATATTCTAAAACTACAATAAGAATTATTGAGTAAGTGTGTCATAGTCATGAATCAATATGGTCGATAGTACATAAAAATTAAATACTTACTAAATTATAATTCCAGAATAAATATTTAGAAACAGACGTTAAATACACATTTAAATACTTAATACTTCATCATCCTATCTTAGTCCACTGCTGGACATAGGCCTCCCCCAATAAGCGCCATAGTACCCTGTCTCCATCTTGCCGCATCCAGCTACTACCTGCAGTCTTTCACAGATCGTCATCCCACCTGGCCTGGACTTAATAGCTTTTAGTTATAAATAAATAAATAAATAACTTTTTACTTTTGTTTACTTTAAATATAACTCTATGTTATAGATATATATATAATATGAGCGTTGACTCTAACAATCGTCCATGCGATTCAACTCAACATTTTCAAAATTTAATTTCATCAGAAAAAGTATATTAAGTATGCAATAAATTATTTGCCGTAAACTTTCTCAATGACTGAGGTTTTTGGTCCTTTTATAAATTAAACGCAGAAGGTCACTGAATAAGTTTTAAACTTTCCATTTTGGGTTCAACGTTATTTATTTGCTTTGGCAAAATGACTTCGCGAAATAAAGATTTAGAATTAAAAATGATCTAGAAGATAATTAGGCTGGGTTAAAAAACTTGAAATAAAAATTAATTAGTGCTTCCAGTCCGAAGAAACCAACTACCAACTACCATTACGCAACTTTGACACTTTTTAAAAAGATAAAAAACGTCGGTCACTATTAAAAGTAACTTAAGTATGATTGAGTATTTTTGATACAATCATAAAGTTATATGATAGATCTATCTTTGAGGAATAAGCTCTTAACTATTTTAATCAAATCATTATTTCTTCATGATTTTTTTCTTCCATTCTTTTCGTAGTTTCATGATCACTTTCGGCCATTTCTTTTGGAGCATCTCAATTCGACGAGTTAAATGTATTTTTTTAATTAAATGTATTGTTTACTACTTATTCTATAGTTACTATTACTTATACTCGTATAAAGAACATGGCTAAAAATAATATACCAAAATGACCTGCTGGTCATTTTAGATGTATTCGTGTAGGTATTAATTAAGTGATCGAAGAAGAGGTGTCAAAATACACAGAAAGAAGCTGCTGCTCTTCCTCAGGCAGGATCCTTTAGTCGTCTCATACGACATCCAAGGGCTGAGTTGCTTTCGTTTATTCTTACACCCCGACCGCCATGGCGAACGTTCCAGTCTCTCTATATCACTGCATTATCTGCATCCCCGAGTGCGCTCGACGTAACGACCAAACTTACTCTTTTTTAATTCAGCTCTTAACAGATTAAAAAGTTTTCATTTCACGCAGTTTTGCACAGTCCACACTGTTTTTTACAGATTGTAGCTTAAAAAATACGATGCATTACTTTTAAGAGGAAACTATCTAGGTATGTTATAAATAAATAAATCTGTTTTTATAAATAAAAGTCACACAAAAGTGCGCGCTGACGTATTGTCTTCGCAGTGATAGTATTTAACGAACTTAAGCTATTAAAAAATGTAACAAAACAAAATTACAACCAAAGATACAATAGTGCGGTGGGGTATGATCGGACGCGGTTGAAGATCTTATGCAATTCATTCAAGCCGAATATTAAGCCATATTTTCTAATGCTGCCAATATATACGCCGACGCCATTAAATAGCGTCGTAGAAAATGTTGGTAACATAAGAAAATATGGCTTATTCGGCTAAAATTATTCTCACAGTCTTCACCTGCGTAAAATCATACCCCAAATGTAATCGCATTAGATAATAGTTTTAATTTTTTTTTTGCAAGAGCCTGATAATTATAATGATGAAAGATATTTTGTTTCAATTAATCTACGCGGACTACTTTTTATTAGATCTCATTGGAGAAGGTTTTTTCACGTAATTGTTACTAAATATCTTTATATTTAAAATGGATTTCCGCAAAGTAACGCCTGAATCTATTATTACTATATGTCAAATTAGACAGATTTTACATGAAAGATCTGTCACATTTTACAGTTCTTTTGATATTTTTCGAGATTTGCCCCGTGCAAGGCAATTCTCGTCAATTTATCACTCGATAATTATCAAAAGGACTGTCAAGTTTGACAGATTTTATATGAAAGATCGGTCAAATTGGACAGTTCTTTTGATAATTATCGAGTGTTATAAATGGCGAGATTTGCCTTCCTGGTATCTGTTGACATGCTGATAATTATCATAATAAGAATATCTCTATTTTCCTTTTTTTCTGTTTTTTTTTTTAAATCTTTATCGACAAAGAAAATTACAATTCAATAATAAAAACAAATTAGAACTGGTATTTACAATTGAAACAATTAAGCTAACTGTAGACTGTTGCAAACAATCTACAGGTAGCTCAACTGATCCATATCATTTAAATATCCATATCTATTCTATTATTTTAAAAACGATAATGACACAGCTGTTTTCAAATTCTGTGACGTCATGCAAAGTTGTAATCCATTAATATTCGAGATGCGCTTCAAATGCTTTTCGAAAAAAAGTGAATTAATATAGATAACATCGGTCGTTTTTACACAGCATCATTCGACCCAGAAGTACCTAAGTAGAGCTTGTGTTGATTATTTCTATACTAATAATATAAATTCAAAAGTAACTGTGTCTGTCTGTTTGTCTTTTTTTAAATAATCAACTAGCTGCTGCCCGCAGCTTTGCACGCGCTTTTCAAGTAGCCTATAATCGTCTTTGGGACACCGTCTACCTCCCTGCCAAATTCCATTAAGATCTGTTCAGCCGTTTAGGCGTGAAAAGGTAACAGGCAGACAGACAGAGTTACTTTCGAATTTATATTATTAGTATGGATAGAAATTCGTTGGTCTGTCTGTTACCTTCTCACGCCTAAACGGCAGCTAGTACATAAAATAATAAATGCCCAAACCCGAAAGAAATACTTGCATATCATACAAACATTTATCTCGTAGCGGAATCGAACCCGCAACCTCACGAGTCGCAGGCAGAACTTTGCCCACTGAGCCACTGAGGTTTTCGAAGAAATATTTCAACAACATGGCAAGTTGTCCATTCATTTTCTGTAAATTTTCCCCGATTGTTATAATTTTACAAGAACAATGAGTATATGAAGTGCTTGTTTTAATTAAAACTTCCATAATTTTCTTTGTAAAAATTTAAATTTTATTTCATTCTTCACTTCAACCTATATAAATTTATATAAATTTATAAATTTATATATAAATTCTGCCGCTGAAAGCAGCGGGGGGTGAGGTAACACACATAGACTTTTCAATCACGTCGCTATAAACGCACACAACATTATTATCGCACACAATCTTAAGCTACACGCACACAATCGCATACTCACACAGTCGCACACGTAATGATGTCTGTCAGTATACAACACAATTGCAGCAATAATTAAATATGCTAGTGCTTGACATTATCGATATTCGACTATCGATGAATTCTAAAGTTTACCAGGAACACTTGATTATTTTTACCCAATTGTTGAAAGAGCGGAGGGTAATAATTTATGAATGTGTTTATGTATCATTCATTGGTTTCACCTGTAGACTTAACGGCTGGACAGACTTTAAATATAAGGAATCATTGGATTGCTCTTTATCTGTAGAGTCTCGAAAGCCATAATATTTTACTAATATATGTATAGTAGAATTTCATTTCGTCATAAACAACGCATCAAGTAGGGTGTCAGAATAAAGGGTTTTAATAACAAATACACTACATGTATGTTTAAACGTAATTTTAAAAAGACAAATTGCAAAGTAAAATTCTACAGTTAGGTTTTCGTTTTCCTAACGTACATTGTTATTTGACAGGGGCTAATTAACTACGTATACTTGATGCCTATTTTAGAAAAAAACTTGAAAATTGAGAAATCCTGTAAAAATACAGTGTCAGACAATCAGACACTACTGGATGCAGCAGCGTTATACACATAAAAGACAACGTGCTTTTATTTGGTATTTTGTGGTCTAATAAAGTTTACCTTAATAGCTATTTATTTGTTCTCCTCGTTTTATAAAGCTTGCTAAGCTATTCTAAGATAACCTCTCATTAGCTATTAAAATTAAAATTTAATATTAAAAGTAATATATTAGCTATTAGAAGATTGTTAGGAATGCAAAGCAAACATAGAAACAAGATATATGGTTTAACAATTTTATTTGTCACGAACTACATAAAAATAATGTCAGGACTGTAGGATTGAACAACCACCGTAAGAATAAGACTTTATGTCTACTTTTTGGCTTAAGATAAGTTTTTTTTTTCCTTTTGAACATAATTTACAACACATGTCAATGTCATAGACAAAAATTAAACTATCCTCATTTATATTACAATTTCTTGAGCCACAAGGAATGATTTAGCATAAGAAAAAGCTTTAACCCACACAGATCTAATCCCAATATCCTTTGGAAATCTGTAAGAAAAAGAATAACGAAATTGTATAAGTGATTGATATTTTGTGGGATGATTGTACGAAACTGAACTACTTTGTCTAAAAGACATAGGTCATCATTTGATAATATAGGTGATAGTGTTTAGATCTCTCCTACCCTTACAAAACTAATTTATCTATGGTATGTCCAAACATATTTCTCATATTTCATAAAATATTTGTCTTATTTCAACCTTAATTTCTTGGGGGAAGTTTCAATTTCATGGATAGATTCATTTATCAAATTATCATCCACTAATAAAAATCACCCTGTATAAGAAAATGATATCTATATTCGCGATTGTGCTGTCCCAGCACTTATTTTCGGTTTAATACTTTTTTACATTTATAAAAAATTATAAATTAAAACAAAAAGACCGATATTTCTGATTGTGCAGTCCCATCACAAAATTTGTTGAGGTGCTGCCAGATTCTTTAAGTTGAAACTGATATTTTTTGGTAAAATGTCGACTGAAAATATAATTCAACTAGAAAGTGTAATAATAATCTAAAACATGCATAATAAATTAACTAATAAAAGTATTTTCTAAAAATCTTTGCTATTTTGAAATGTACCCATATAAATGCGGTGATATTGCAGTATTTCCCTAAAAATCACACGAATCTTTAATAATCATTATTGGTTCATTACAATAGGAAAATTTTAATAATGGTTGTAAAATAAAATATTCAGTTTTAGTGTTAACTCAACTACGAAACTTGCTCTAGAATATTACACTGTATAAACTTACTGGCAACACCTTAGTACAGACGATAATTTTTCTATTTTTGCTAAATAAGTGCATTATTTAATAGTATTTGGACAAAATAATACTTACAGATGAAATGTAATATTATCCTTTTGTAAGTTTGAAGTTTCTGACCTATTTTTGCAGCAAAAAACACTGCAACTCGGCATTTTCACCGGAGCTTATTCTGCGCGCATTGCAATCCGACAACTGGCGGCCGACGCGCGGCAACTAGTTTTATATAACGGGTATGACCGCCGCTCTTGTACCTTTGGCAGAGGGGGTACGCCTATGAGTGTCGCCTCCGTTCTGGTTTAATGCTCTAAGATTGCTGCATATCTATGCACATAGTTTCACCAACCAAAGAGGAGGTATATACAGGTAATAGAATTTCGAATGCAAGTCGTGATATCAGATTATATAGAGGGTAAAAACGCTTGGGTCAAGTTTTGCTCCAACATGAAAACTAACAACCTAACAAGGTAAAGGTTTCTTGTTCGCTTATTTGCTTTACCTTAAAAATATTGAAAGCAAAAATCAAAAATGTTGTGACGTGTCCAAGAGTCCTGTAAGGTCTAAGGGAAATAAAGCAGTTTGAATTTTGAATTTTTTTGAATTTTGATGGCCACTTTAAGCCACAGCCCCACTGGGCTGCGGCCCACGCTTTGCACGCTGTGCTGTGCGGTTGCGGATCGGCCCATGTATGCTGCAACCTTTTTATTAGAGGATGATAAAGGGCTACCTAGTTTTTCTACAATATAATGGTCTATGACTCATGTTTTGACGGCGCAGCTGTGTTCACTTCACGTAAAATGGATTACAGAAATTACTCAGTAGACGTTATTACTTATATTAATAATAATGTTCTAACGTTGGAAGTTTCAATATAACCACATCACATTAATATTATGCGGGGAAAAGTTTGGATGTTTGTACTTCACGGTGGATACCTATTAGCGGATTGAGCAAGAATTTTACTGATGCAGGTCGTTTAAAACGCATCATTTTTTTGAGCTACTGCTCGTCGATCCAAAATGGATCTTTGTCTTTGGCCGAAAATTTCTTCTTGTTTGCGTGTTTTTTCGGCTGAGCGATGTTTATCCATAAATGAAACAATTACGGTGGTTGACATTAAGAGATTTATTACTAAACGTTATGTCGATAAACCAAAACTACAATTGATTCAAAGTTAGTTTTAGCAAAGATTCATAGCATGGCTTACAATGAACAGTTATGAGGCTACGCTCCGGACACATCCCGTCTAATAAGTTCAAGTTTTTAATGAGAATTTCTGATTCTCCAAATTGCCCAGAATGTAACATAATAGAAGATGTACACCATGTTTTAACGGAGTGTGTCCGTAACGAGGCACAACGAGAAGATTTAAAATGTTTGTATGATTTTAGCGTAGGTATTTGTAATAGCATTTTGTCGTCCCCGTTCTCCGAGGAAGCCAAAATGCTAGTCAAGCTGTATTTGCGAGTTATGTAGAAGAATTGATCTCTAACGGGAGTGGCATAGTCACTCCCGAAAACTCCATAATAAATATAGATATTAAAAAAAATATATGGCTTACAATGTGCGCAAAACTTCTTATCTGCTATCTAAATTACCTACTTATAGAACCTAGAAAATTGTATAAACACGTTTTTTTTTTTTTTCAAGCAACCACCTTGAATAGGTACACTAAACATTTCAATACATCAAAAATAATCTATGACACCAATAAAAGACGACCAGTTTTATTGAACATATCATTATTTTTAAAAACGAAACCGCTGGCAATCGCTCGTACGCAATAAGTATGTAATAAACTTGACTCATATTTTATTTCCCTAACAATATTACTTATGTCTATCAAACAAGAAAAGAGAACGGATGGAAGTTCTTGCTTATTGCTTTTTAACATATTCTGCCAAGACACTGTATAGGAGGGTAAATATTGTTTTCCACTGCTACGAATGGCATCCATGTAAATTCCTATAAAAATCATATTAAAGTACCTACAGGGTAAAGTCCGAATGACTGCCTCAGAAGTGAATGTGGACCACTACCCTAATACTAGAACTTGAAATACTAAAAAAACGTAATCAAGTGTAAATTTTTCAAAATTATATTAATCTACTTTTCTAGGCTACATAAATGCACCAATCAAAACATGATTGCGATTTTGGAAAATTGGGTTTTTGGGCACTAATCCCTCCAAGGGCATCAGTCCACCCTTTTGGTGCCCTAAGTAAAAAGACAAAAAATACATTGATTAGGTATTACAGAAAAGAAAAACAAAAAATTAGGTACCTACCAACGGATGAAGATTACCGTTAATCGGATAAAAATAAAACCAGCAGTAGTCCATACTTCATTCTAACATGTATTATAAATTCGAAGTAACTCCATCTGTCTGTCTGTAACCTTTTCACGCCTAAACGGCTGAATGGATCTTAATGAAATTTGGCAGGGAAGTGAATGGTATCCCGGGAATGGACATAGGCTACTTGAAAAGCGCGTGCTAAGGCGCGCGCAGCAGCTAGTAGTATATAAAGTAATTATACTAAGTACCTACATCACGCGCATGTGGGTCACGAATGAGATTTTATCTAACGTTGTAAAAAGATATACGACCCGATTGTCTTCTTTATATGCAATAAAATTTATTCTAAAGTCAACAAAAGAAAGAGAAATAAATTTCAAGATGTGTGTATTAGTATTTTGTTCGTGGGAATTGACTGGCGGTTGTGTTTTGCCTGGCAAGAAATAATAGACATAGATCAGATAGATGAGCTACCTGTAGATTGTTTACAACAGTCTGCAGTTAGCTTAATTGTTTCAATTGTAAATACTAGTTCTAATTTGTTTTTATTTTTGAATTGTAATTTTCTTTGTTAATAAAGATTTCTTAAATAGATCAGTGATGCCGTGTGTTGCCGGTTTAGAATTTGCACTGAACTCTTCCCGTGGGTGTCGTAAGAGGCGACTTAGGGAGATCTACCGGAGGCGGGCTGCAGCGCCAGAACAGATCCACCACCAACCTGCTCTCCTCAATCCGCATGTCTAGTGTAGGGATTATTCCATTACCCCCTAATGACAAATGCCTATAAGGTGCTTAAGGGGAGGCCAATGTCTTCAATGTTAATAATGTTGATGTGATATCAATGATTTGACAAACTGGTCACCTGTTCTAACGAAAGGGGTTGAAAATAACGCTTTTCATTATTTTACCTAACGTTATTAACTGCCTACTTAGTACGCATTCACTGCCAGGAACCTCTGTGCCGCAGGGGCCCGCCGCGCGCCGTAGCTGCAGCAGGTGGAAATACTTGTTATGCGTCGATGGCAATGAAAGTGTTAAGAGTAGGTACTCTTAACACTTTCATTGCCATCGACGCATACCAGGACAGGACCTCCTGTCTGCCCCGGTTTGAGAAAAACCTGAAATCTCAAGTAGATATTAGTAAGAAATTCAAACTAGAAATTTAAACGCTATTGAATTTGAGTATTTTTCTTTCACTCAAATATTTGTCAATGTATTTTACACAAATTGAACCTTTCACGCAAAAAATAACTTATTTAAACGGCTATAGATAATTATATTGTGTTCTCCAGGCCGTTGGGGCATAGAGCAGCCTGCAATTTATCGCACAGTACCGCCTAGCTTAGCTATAAGTGAACAACAAATACTTACCGAGTAAACATATTTACTTCTTACATGTTTAACTTCTCATAATTTATTGTCGTTCTATGTCATCTTATTAACATAATTTTATTGATATAAAACTTGTAAATACGCACATAATATGTATAAAAGAAATTACAATCAAAAATATAAATAAATTAGAGCTAGTATTTACAATTTAAACAATTAAGTTAACTGCCGGCTGTTGCAAAAAATCTACAGGTTGCTCAAGTGATACCAGTTGGAAGCGTCCCCAAGACGCCTGGCTGCATTGCCCCGCTGTATGGTAATGCTGATGCGCTGCAACCACCATCAAATAATATTTTAGGTACCTGTTTCTGGAATACTTGCATAAATCAGACATTGTTATGTGTACACGTTTGATTGGGATAAATTGATACAACTTTGAAATGTTCGCCATAGCGCTCTGTCTTCAATTTGCCGCATGCAGCTCAGTAAAGGGTCGATTCCCGCCTCGAGACAAATGTGTGTACGATCATATTTGTTTCTAGATGTTTTATAAAATATATATATCTATTTATGTAATGTTTTAAGTATATATACCCATAACACAGGCTTTGCTTAACTTGGGGGTAGATGATGGATGGATTGTCCAGCATTATTTATTTATTATCTAACCTGCCTGGAGGGCGTCCTACACTAAGTAAATAATTTTTTGAATACGTTATATTTACCTACCATTATTTTGCTTTGGGTTAATTAATTTTGGTGAAAACAGTGTCTATTGTCTTTTTGATTTTCTTTCCTATTAAAAGTGCCAAACCATCAAATGGTAGAGCCTAAATTTTGGGTCGGTGAGACGTGAATTGATTATTTCTAGATTGGTTTTGAAACAAATGGAATTGGAATACGGATCCCTTTGAAATATTTGGGCTCGAAATATCTGTCTAAGAGTCGATTAGACAAATCTATAGGGGGTGGGAGTTAAGCTGGGTTAGATTGTAAACTTGGTAAGATGGCAATAGCCACTGAAACTGTGAACCTATCGCTAGAGTTCAATTTATAATGTATTTAGGAATTACTATAGATGAAAACTTAAACTATAAAAAACATTTTAAAGGACACTCAGGTCGCATTAGAAAAGTGATACACATTATGCGGTGCCTCCGGGACATTGCAAGTAAAGAGCTCCTTAATTATATTTTCCTAGCGATGTGTCAATCAGTAATCATTTACTGTATAACTTGCTGGGGAAGCGCAGCAAAATCCTATCTCATAAAAGTTGAGAGAGCACAACGTACTGTACTAAAAGTCATGTATAGAAAACCGAACAGGCACCCAACAACACAATTATATAAGGAATGTGGGCCCCTCAGTGTACGACAACTCTTTATTCTTCGCACTACATTAGCCGCACATAGAACACTAATCAATACAGAAAATTACTCAACGTTGGTCACAAAAACAGTCTTTAAAATACCCACTCCACCAGTAAATTCATCCTTTGCTCACCGTTTTGGGCAGCGTATGCGGTCATATGTACATTACGAGGTAGTGAAAATTTGTAATATTAGAGATATGACAGTCCGTGTACCTTAGATTATACAGACCCTGAGGATATCCTCAAAATTATAAGTTAGATCCGTTTTTGTTTTCTTGTTTTTGGTTGTATTGTAGTAATTAATTAGTCACTACTAGATACCTACCTAAGATAATTTAAGAAACCAAGACTAAGTGATATAATGTACGTTCACACCGAGACAAAGTACCATCTCGTTTCTGTAAGAATCATCAGCTTGGAGCTCACGATACAGGCTCGGCCTAGTGTGAGATCCGTCGATAACATTATAAGCCCTCAGCAATAACTTTTGTATCAGTTTCATGCCCAATATGATATAACATGATTGTTTGATTTTGCTGCAAATAAATATATTTTATGTTATGTTTAAGTTTATTTTTATACTAAAGGTGGTAGCTGTACGTCACGCGCGAAATTAACCGTTAGAAATTGAAACCGAAATTAATTGTTAGTACCTATTTCTACAAGTGATTATGCAAGCAGATTAGTAGTTTTGAGCTCATTGTATACACCATATTGCTATAAGCCCATGCTAAAATAAACTTCGACTAAGTGGTCCTTTTAAAGTCTATCGACATTGTGATGATTTAAGGGTGACCGTCACGGGTCGGCGCGAGATTAATTTTTTTTGTGGATTTTAATTTTTTTTTGCTTTCTATATGGAATAAAACTAACGGAAAAGTAATTTACCGCAAATAGTAAACCATTTTCCATTAACCTATGAAAAAACTAATTTCGGTTCGCTGGTAATTTTAGAGCACTTGGGAAAATAGTAAATTTTGGGCTAATAATCAACATTTTCCCAAATGCTCCCAAAAAACAATTGAATCAAAGTTGGGTTTATGTTTTCAATAAAATAAGAGTTTTGCAGCATGTTACAAACTGTCGTCTCTATAAAAAGCTCTGTAACTCGATCCGAGCGGAATCCGGAATTGCCAAATCGCCGGAAGCGAGTGCTTCCAGACTTAGTTACCACTGCGGTGTTTGAGCTCTGTTTAGTTTTATCAGTTTTACGTAGCATTTCTTGAATGCCGATCAGACACTTTGCCACCTCCAAGATACCAAAAAAAATTAATTTTACGGTCTAACCTCATTTTATTTAAGATAACATGATCCATAATTTGTTAGTAGCAGAAATCTCTTATATTAAATGTTAGTATTCTTAGTGTACCCACCTATAACAAAGTTAATTAAATTAAATATGCAAATGAAATAAAATCCATTAAATTAAATGACATATAATTAAATTAAAGCAAATTACATAATATTAAAATTAAAATACTTTAGGTTTTTTATTATTATAGTAGAGGGAAATTTCTTAGAAATTCGTTTTCTATTGATGTTCTTTAGAAGTTATTGAACCTATACCTACTTGACATATTTAAATATTTGAAAACGACTCGCTACACAAAAATCCAACATCCTCGTTTTAATAATAATAAATCATTTAATTCAGACAACTTAGGACAGTAATAACTTATTCTACGGTCCATAGTAACTAACATATACCCTAAAACTAACATATCTACATCAAATTGAAAAACTAATTTTATAAAAACTTAATTCATAGCATTATTATCGAAAATTATTTTCGCGGTGTCTCGTGTAAATAACGCAGTCAGGGTGCAGCTGACGACGATGCACAGCGGTGTCCCCTTCCCCTTGCAGGCGGCCAGTGAACCGTCGGAACTTGACACCCTTCGGCCTAAAGTCCTCACACAAGAAACTCGAGAGACTTTTAGTTGGAACTCTCACCACAAATGAACTGAAGTTGACATTATGGCGAGAGTTCAGCTTCTCGACACGCAACAAGAGCCCGGTCTTCATCTTCAGGAAGTCCTCCACAGCGTCTGTCTGCACAGCGTAGTGGACGCGTGAGATGTACAGCTGCGTAGTACAAACTTCCGCTTTGGAGCCAGTACGTGATGCTGATGATTCACAGGGTTGCTTTTTTGTACCCTTCCTTTTGGAGCGCGCTGCGATGGTAGAGTAAGCGCGGGGGGAGCAAAGCGTGTGCGCACTTGTAGGTTCCTCACGCGGGTTTTGCGTCGAGTTTCAAAAATAATCCCTGATAGCCTGATGTTTGGTTCAGGAACCACGTGAACGAAGCCACAGACATAAACTAGCAATGAATGAAAGGTTTTCAAACTAAACCACAGGTAAGCAATAAACCTAAGAACAAAAAAGGTTCATTGTGAACCCATTATCGTTAAAACTAAAAGGTACGTTTTAACTAACGGTAACAAAAAACTACTATTACCCTCTTTTAAAGATCTATGTGAGTTTTATTGTCCTCGAGTTAATAATAACCCCCTTATTGCTTAGCTTGGGGCTAGATGATGCTGTGGGGATTGTCCAGCATTATTTATTTATTTATTTTCTTATAAAAAACCTGCTTATGCAATGTTTTTCTTTTTCTTCTCAGACTTGAAGAAAGCAAAAGAATTAGAGGGTTTTTAAGGATCAGGGTATTTACGTAAAACAAGGAAGCCTTCTATATTAAAAAATCATTTTAACTCAACAAGCTGTATTTGTTTTAGACAGCGAGCGGAAGCAGAAGAGATTATTGACAATTTTCAAAGGAAAACGACACGCGGTACAAGTTGTTGAAAATAAAAAGTGCCCGGTCGCGTCTGTTCTCCGGAACGCAAACAAGAATGGTTCCCATCACGTAGCGAGACGTTACGTAGTGAATTCCAATATATTGTTACATATGCGATGCAAATGTTTTGTTAATTAGTCCGTTTCGTAGCGAACTGCTGAAGTACAGTCAACGTGAAATCTAAATGTTGCCTTAAAGCGCGTATCGGGCCCATCAAGGCTACATGAAGGTCGACTTTGAATCCTAAAAACACTTCGGTTGGGTTTATTTTACTATGGCATTAGTTTGAATTTAAGTCGTATTGGAATGGTACTTAACTCGAACCAAATAGAAAATTAGAGCTACAACGCCCTTAAGGTTGTACTTACCTAATTTGTGTTTGATATGCTTATACCTAAATAGCAATGATATTAAGCTTTGATTCATCATTAGTTTCTTCTATATCTTTTATTATTGTGCCTTTAGGTCCATCTTCATTTCACTTATATTTACTAACGAAGATAAGCTTCACCACAGGCTTTACCAAATCCACAAAACTTCTTTGTCAAAGCCCCCAAGGTACCCGTTTTTAGGTAGGTCTACTGTACTGATACTAATGGCCAACAGATTGAACAACAACAAACATTTTTAGTCAATTTATATATTGTAAAAAGTCCTTTTAATTTCTGCAAAAACCTATTACAAATACATATTCTTTTCTCAGAAATTAAAAAGTAAAATTTTAAAATTAAGATCTTCAAAAGGTTCTCAATATTATAAAGATACCAATACCTTTTTAATCGTGAATTTTTAAAGAGGCTTCAGAAACAGTAAAATACTTATTCAAATGAAATATTCCTTTTACAACATCAATGTATTTTTCTTTTGTTCCAGATTTTCAAGTCTCTAGTCCACGATAAGTACACGGTGATGTGGTTGAAGTCAAACAAAAATGGACATTACAAACCAAAAACCACAAAGAAATCATAGAAAAATGGAATGGAGGTGTAGCCTCCTAGTCATGCTACTTTTCACACAAGTCAGAAGCGAAGACACCAAAACCCTAGATTTAGAAAATAGTCAATGCCATAACTGTAAAAATAGTTCAGATTTTGTAGATAATATAGTTAAAATACTTAGTATTATCGCTGAGAGTAACGAACATGTAAACAACACACTAAATACTTTAGAAAATGAAATAGAAGATTTGCTACAGAAAGCGTTCGAGAGAGATAGATTTGAAATAATAGAAGGAATTGAAATTAAACCTATTGGATTGAAGAGGATGGAAGATAGGAAAGATGAAGAGGGGAGTGAAGGACGAGCGCTGTTCAGCAAATACACGTACGAGTACAGGATATTCCAGAAAGTGAAGAATTTTATTGATTCACATGTTGTCTCCATCAATCTTCCGAAAGCGGCTAAGTTCATGGGATTTAGATGTGAGTACCTACATACCTAACCTTATCTAACTTTGCTTCCACCCGCGTCTTTGCACGTGGTTTTTAGGAATTATAAATAGTCTATAAGTTATTCTACATCTATTCAAAATTTCCGCCCGATTCATTCAGTAGTTATGGCGTGGTTCAAAATTTGTCATTAGTAATATTAGTTGTTGCCCGCGACTTCGCACGCGTTGTTTCTATGGAAACGTTTACAGCTTATTTATATCTGACGGAGACTGATTGATGGGATCAAAAGTAGCTTATGTATTATACCACGTAGACTAGAAAATATCTGATTCAAATTCATCCCGAGCTGTTCAGTTTAAGCGTCGAGATCCATCCATTTATCCATCAAAACTTTCACATTATAATGTTAGTGCATAATCTTGTAGCATCGTGGGTGAAGGTCCACCTGCGACGCTAAAGGTTGCAGGTTCAAATCAAAATTTTCCATCAACTTTTCCATCTTCTCACAAAGAGTTCGTGGCTCAAACACACAGAACAAAATATTAGATATTAATTTGCCCTAAAAAAACCAAGAGCTCAATAAAAAAGTGGAAGAAAAATACAAAAGCATGTTCCTGGGATTTTTCTTTGCTGAAAGCTCAACAATGGTGTTTAAATAAGGTAGAGCAAAAAGCTTGTTAATTTTATTAAAAAGTAAAAAGCCACCACCAGCTTTCAAAAAAATACCTATTGTTTAACTACTTGGTTCATAACAAAGGCTAAAAGCTATTATAAAGTGACAAAGGTATGAGATTTCAGGTTGTTTTGCTAGTAAATTAATGACATTCAGCGGGGCAATGCTCTGGGGACGCTTCTGACTGGTTTTGATATTATGGAGATGCCAGTTAATATAGATAGGCTTTACACCCATATCGATATATGGGGTCAAAATCATGAGTTGCAAGCAGAGAAATAGAACGAACATAATTTAATCAGCTGTTTATAAGGCAGGGACAAATAAATGGATTATTCAAATCGCGCCCGTTTTTCTACAATTTTTAAATTATTTTCGATTTCCGCGGATCAGTAATCCGCAAAAATCGCAAAAACACGTTTGCGGGTTTGGATTCTTCGAACGACGGAAAAAGCTTTGGAACTAGGGTTCCAAAGCGTTTTTAAGCATTTGCCTGAATTATTGTTTTTTGGTTCCAGCTTTTGGCCTAAACAAATTTCTCCTGCCGCTTTTCATTGGAGGTCAAATTCTGATAAAGTCGGTGCTGCTGGCGATGTTCCTGCCGAGCATACTGGGCAGCTTCGGCAAGATTCTAGGAAAAGGTAAACATTCGTTGTATTTCACACTGCTTTTAGAACAATTAATAAATAGGTAGCTAAAATTACCAATAAAGTCTAAAAACTAAAGCTAAAGTCATCAAACATCGAAAACTTTCGACGGTATTGATGACCTCTGTGGTGCAGCGGGCGAAAGTCTGCCTGCGACGCAGGGTGTCGCGGGTTCGGTTCCCGCCTCGGAACAAATATTTGTTTCGGGTGTTGAGGGTGTGTAATAAAAATATTATATCGTATTAAATAAGTATATTAGTCATCTAGTACCCAATACGAGCTCTGCTTAGTCTGGGGCTACATCGTGCTGTGTGATTTGTCCAGCATTACCTATCTTCACAAAATTTTGCCTATAGAATATTAGTAATACATTATTAGCTGTATCCTTAGAATGCCTATTAATTAACGGGTGACAAAGGATAAAGAAAAGACGACAAGCAAAGCTGATTAATTCGTTCTAAAGGCTCAGACAGACAAAAATGACAGTAAATATATTAACGGCCAATGGACCTTTACCATTTTCTTGTAAATACCATTTGTAAAGGGATTTCTAGACCAAATTAAATAGCAATTGAGATGTTTTCAATATTGTATTGATTTTAGCTTACTTACAATGTTAACTTGCCAGAAAACATTTCAGAATCGATATTTTTTTAATCGTGAATAGACCTTCGTCTGAATACAATCTCTCCTGATTGTAATGTAGAAGACGAAGTTCCTTTCTGGACACATTTGTTTTAGAGTCCACAAACAAAAGTGGTCTCAATAAAGAGCCCCGGGGCTCTCCTCAGGTTGGTCACCAAAGACTTTTCATAATATTTGTTGTATGTTTGTAACGTCACTTAAGAGAGCGTAATCCGCGCCATTTGGTGAAAAGGATTTCAAGTTCATAGGAGCGGGACAGAGCATACTTTTTGGAGCAGCGTAAGCGCAAAAATCAAGTTTTTTCTTATTTACAAGAAAATTACACAATTTTCCAAATAATTAATTGACCTACGAATCGAAACATAAAGCATTCCAATAGACCGCAGGGTTTCTGAGATCTCGACCAAATTATGTGCGAAACAGTGCACTTTTTTATTCACGTTATTATTGATTTTTTTTATCGTTTTTTTTTCGCAATCGTGTTTTCACATTCAAGGACCCTAAGAAAAAATGTTAAATTTAATGTAATTTGAGTTTTTTACCACGGGGATCCCGTGAGTATACTGAAATCTCGGCCTAGTTCGACAACCAAACCTGCTAGGTTGCATCTTAAGTCAAGGCTTAAACGGTCTTCCGTTTAAGCCTTGACTAAGGATGCAGCGCTAACCTGTAGCCAGCATTATTCCAGCAAGATGCGGGGTATAGGGTTTTTTATTCTTGCAAAACATAATATTTGGCAAGAAACAAGGTCTTATAATTATGCGGAACCCTCAGTGCGTGAGTCCGACTCGCACTTGACGTTTCATTTCAATTTCCAGGAATCTCCCAGCTATCCGCTGGCTCTAGCCAAGCCAGCTACCCTCCCCTAAACGCTGAAGAACCGACCTCCTACAACGGGGACCAGAAGGACGTGATGGGGTTCGAGACAAACCCCCAGGGGGCGTATGTGTACCCCGACATGTATGTTGCAGACGAGGGGAACGATGCCGGGAATATTGATATGTCCAGGTAATAGTTTTATGCTCTCTATAGAATAGAGGAATCTTTAGACATTAAAATAACACCAAATAATAGTATTTTGTAAAATTTTGAGTACAAGATACTCAAAATTTTAGATGTAGGTGACAAGTGTAGGCTTTTCCCGAAAACGAATCAGAAACTTCGGTTCACGTTTTCCGAATAGGTCCCCAGCTCTCGAGTCATGCGCACGTTACGCGTCGCTTCGACCAGAACCTCTGGTAGAATTTGGAAAACTCGGAGAGCCTCCCTAACTGATTACTTAGGTACTTTCTCCTGTGGATCAGCGACCCAAAATAAGCCTTGACCCTCACCCAAGACTTCTCCAGGCAGTTGTGAGCGGTTTGTCACTAATGGCGAGCTTAAGAAAATCCGCTTCCTGGGCAAAATACATCTACAATTGTAAATTAGTTAGCGAGAAAGCGTTGCCATACAGCGGGGCAAGGCAATGCAGCCAGCGCTGCAGCGTCTTGAGACGCTTCCGACTGGTATTGATATGGATCAGTTGAGCTACCTGTAGATTGTTTGCAACAGTCTGCAGTTAGCTTAATTGTTTCAATTGTAAATACTAGTTCTAATTTGTTTTTATTATTGAATTGTAATTTTCTTTGTAAATAAAGAAATTTTCTAAAAAAAAAGGTTTGCGAGTTATGTTCAAAGAAAGAATTCTAATTCAAAGAAAGACATAAGCTTCCTAGGTTCAGGAGTACCAGTACAACTGATTTGATTTTTCTCCAGGGACTCAAATAATAGGTTCCTGGAAAAACTTTTCCAATAACACCTTAATATCTTTGCTTTAACAATACAAAGCCCTGTTATTTCGTTATCGCGAAATGGTGTGTTCCCTTCCAGTCGTATCTATCGAAGCTTCCCACTTTTAGTACCAAAACTTATCAGGTTTTCAAAGGACATGCTCAAATAACTACTCTCTACTACAACTACTTTCTGAATAGTGGCAACGACCTTCTAGAATATTTATACGCTTGAAAATGCGGGAACGGTCAAACCTTAATCTTACCTCATTGAGGACAACCTGCTTTTCTTTAATGTTAGTTATTTTAGGTAAGTAAATCGTGTTTATTATGGAAAAACAAAAATAACTACATATATATACATAACGTGAAGACGCAACGTTTTATACGATTACATACAAGGAATTTTAAAATTAGATTCCTTTGACTCCATCGGCGCGTTCGGTTCAGAAATGTATATATACACTATGTGTACTACTTACTCTGTAAAAAATCTTATTATCATCCCGGAGTCAGGAAGTTGACAGTGTTACACCCCCGTGGCTCGGAAAGCACGTTAGGCTGTTGGTCCTGCGCTTAACCTCTCCCCGGTCGTGTCGGTCTGCCGTCCCTTCGGGATTATGAGAGTGAGTGAATAGATAGTGCACCTGTGATTGCGCGCACACTTGTGCACTAAGTGCCGCCGCCGCCGCCGTGGCCGAATTTTGGCTAGGAGGGCATCATCATTTAGTACCTACCTATACCTTTTAGCGTATACCTACATATGTACTTCGAAACCGCCTTGACGGGACAAACCCACCGTGATTGCTTTTTAGAAAGCCCCTTCATCCTAATAACTGCCGAATTGAATCGGAAACGTATTTTATAAGGGGAACCGCTTTTATTGACTGATACAAAAATTGCCAATATTGAGATGTTTTGTGATTTTATTGAATTGGTTGGTAAGGTAAATTTTTAAAAGTGGGGGACGCCCTTTGTTTTTCGTAGACTGGAGGCCTGGATTTGTGACGTCAGCGTGGATAAGTCTATGAGAAAATAAAAAGCCATCGCGCTAGCTTTTTAAAATTTATCTATAGGTAATGTCGTTTGGAGGTGTAAGTAAACCCACTATTTGGTTTAACTTCAAGGGTGCCACGTCATCCCTGTAAGCCCTGGAGCCTGGGCTCTACAAAACCAACCGAATTTACAATTTAAATCATTTATTTACCATAAATTCCCAAGGTCAATATGATGAGTTATTTGGTATTATCTTAATTTTTTCTTGATGACATTCTTAATAAGTTTAAGTAAGCCACTTTTACCTTCAAATCTATTTGTAGGAAACTAAAAATTCTAGACATTTCGCGCTAATACCAACTTTTTTTTTAATGTCTTGATACGCACAACGCAAAGTACGGATTCTACAATGGAGAAAGAATCACTTTTCTTATAATCATCAATTATGTAATCATTAACACCATGAAGGCGCTTTCAATTCAATTTTCAAAGACAAATTCAAATAAAATGTGTTCTTTACAAAACACTAAACACCAAAATGTCCAGTCTTTATGTAAGAGGACGAATGTCTTGTATCTACTGGCTGATGATTTCAGTCAAAAATTAAAAAGAACAAACACTTTTAAATGAAATGAAATTTATTTATTGTAAAAACTGTGTACAAATGAGATCTTAAAAGCTAGGTGGAAGCAACAGTTTATCCATTAATTATGGACGTACAATATTTACTTATATACAAATTTATAACTAGGTAATTTATTGATTATTAAATTCTTTTAATTTCATAAAAACATAGCAAGAGCCACCTACGGAGTTTTGTCTTAAATTTACTAGTAGGCAGTTCTCTTATGTCTCTAGGAATTTTGTTATAAACTTTTATTTTCATGATAAAGCCCCAGGGCCTTCGCTATGACACTTTTTGATCAAGAGACGTAAAATTATATTTTTGGTATTGAATTTATTTTGTTCACTTATTTTCCAGATTTGGCGCCATGGGTCAGCACATGCCGTCAAAGAGCAGCTACTATCAGAACCAGATGGCTTCAACTAACAATTACAAGGTAAGCATTATCAATATTGTAGGTACGGTAGGTATTGTATTTTTGTATTTATTTATTTCAGATAATTAAATAATCCATAATACACATTCACAAAATGTAATAAAATTCAAAATCACAGTCAATAAAATAATAAATAAATTAGGTTACACATTCAAATTATTAAAATAAATTCACTTAATTCGAATTTCAAATTCAAACTCTTTATAAAAAAAAATTAAACAAGTCTAAGGCCCGCATTATGAAAGCTTGCTCAGACATCGATCTCTGCTTAAGTAACGCTTTTCTAAGACAATGAACGTCACTCAAGCATAGATATTTAACTGAGCATGCTTTCATACGGGTCTAAGGGCCAACATCCCCGCCGGGGCGGTCGCGGTGTAAGAATCGACCCCTCCATGGATGTCGTAAGAGCCAACTAAGAGAACCAACCAGAGAAGCAGCAGCTTTCTTCTGTGTATTTTTCCACCTCTTCTGGGGTCACCAATCCGCCTGCAAAGCGCGGTGATTCTGGAAAAAAATACTTATTTTTAAACATGTACCTACATTTATCCTTACGAGCAACTCAATACAATAGAAGTATCTTATATAATCTACCCTTGTTTTTGGGAGGTATGTTCAGCAGGACTTTTATGCTAATTAGGTAAGTGCAATATTTCATGCAATATTTTTTAGACGTACCGATATCAATAAGTGCGCATTAGGTTCCATCACAAACAAACTTGCAAATCCTACCTTGATAAATATATATGTACGTAAACACAGGTGCTTGCAAAACTCGTACTTTGAAACCAAAGTTGTGAGATTTTAAAATCATACAGGCGAAAGTTATAATGTGCGTAGATAACTTAGTTTTCTACGCTTCATCCAAAATGTGTAGGAGGATTATGGGAAGCAGTTTTACTGGATTGAATGGTAGATATTTTTTACTAGACACCGGGAGAGAAGGCGTTTTTGTTTTTCACTCTAACTAAACCTAGAAGCAATTTACAAAAAACATACTCGTATATATAGAAAAAAAAATCCGCCCTTACGCGCAGTATTTAATTTTAAGACAAAAGTCTTTGTTATTGGCTTCTAATAATTTTAATTATAATTTCCAGGTGTTCCAGAAGATCCCAGCTTCCTCCATGATCCTGAGCAACTATGATCCATTCTACTCGCCTCTCCTCTCGCGTCTCGATGGCATCTTTGCAAGACTTGGTATGTTGAGCACAAATAATTAAATTATACGGAGTTTATTCATCACAACACACACAATATTATTAATAATAAAAATCAAACATAAATTAACAAAGAAAACACAATCAAATAATAGAAAGAAACAAATTAGAACTAGCATTTACAATTGAAACATTTAAGCTAACTGCAGACTGTTGCAAACAATCTACAGGTAGCTCAACTGATCCATATAAATACCATAACAAATGGTTTACAAAACTTAAGGCGCTACCTGACCCACAATAGCGTTGCCACCTATTTTATCTTATTGTTACGTTAAACAAAATAAATTTTTAAAATCCTTTGGGCAGTTTATGATACCTATTATAAGCTTTTTTTAATGCTTTTGTAATAGTTTTATTTTGTATAGTTTAGTCAGAGATGCGAAAACAGAGTTTGGTGGCCACCAAGAGCAACTTCGCATCTTTGCATAAACTACACAAAATAAAACTATTACAGAGGCATAAAAAAAAGCTTATAATAGATATCACAAACTGCCCAAAGGATATTAGAAAATTCCTTTGTTTAACGTAACAATAAGATAAACTAGGTGGTGGCGCTGTTCTGGGTCGGGGTAACGAAACATTATTTTACGACATTGGTATCATCGGAGCAAATCGCAGAACTTGAAAACAATTTTTGCTGGTGCTTCTCCAACATTTCATTCGTCAAAATTATATTGAACTACTAGAAACTGTATGTTGTTACAAACTTTTACCTAAAACCAACAACGTAGGAGTTTGTGACAATAAATTCAAAATGTCAATGCCAACTCGAAGCTTTTAGGTGCTCTTCAAAACTTTAAACCTAAATGTTTCATGTTGAATAAGCCATAGCAATATAACACAAAAGTTTGGAATTTTCCAGCGAAACTCGCAGTAAACCTGTGTTGTTTTCATTAAAATTTCTAAATAACTGGTGCCTATGAAAACTGTTTACTTGAAATCTAACTTCTATTAATAGTTCACGCAGTGAACGAAGACCGAAAAGTGCGGATAAACCGTTCGGTTTTCATTAAATAAAAACATATTATATAAATAAATAAATAATGCTGGGCAATCCACACAGCATCATCTAGCCCCAAGAAACACCGAAAAGAAATAGATCACAAAAGCTTGTTTAAAAAAAACTAAGTCCCTCCTTCATATCTCCAGGTCTAGCCCCATCAGAGAACGCGATCACCGACGAGATGCAGATCGGAGGCCAGAGCGTGCACGACGTTAAGCTAGAAGGGTGCAGGGAACAGCTAATCTGCCTAATGTACGCGTCTCCGGCTAAATACGCGCCGTATAGCAACCTAGTCTCTGCTCAGTTAAGCAGGTTTGTAATCTTGATCTTCTTGTTTAAATAGTGCCATGCCTATAATTTACACCTCCTGAACTTTTTCCGCAAGTGTCAGTAGAGGGGACCGGGCGGTGGGCAGCTACGCCCCCTGCGGATCAGACTCACCGCCAACCGATCACCAACTCGCCTGCCAAGTGGCAAAGGCTAGCCCTCCCCCCAAAAATGTGGGGGAGGTCTATTTCCAGCAGCGGACGTCCATCTTCTGAGATTAGACGGCAACATATTATTGTTGTTAACTCTTTTACGACAATGGAGGCAGAGCGATCAACCTCGAATGGAATTTGACTTGAAGAGCCTTTAAGCTTTGTGGAGGCCTTTGGAAAAAAGCTATGAGCATAACTTTATAGTAATATATTTCCATAAGATTTAAATTTAAAACAGGCACTTAAATTTTTTTTCTGTGTTATACGTGGAATAAAACTTGGAGAAGTAGGTAATTTGCCGTAAATTATGCATGATTAAACTAACTTCGTACTATTAGAGCATAAGTTAAATGTGGATTTTCCGCTCATAATCTCTTACCCATAGCACAAGTTCTGCTTACTTCGGAACCAGGAACCATGATACTTGTCTTATCAAAGTATTCAGTTATATTATGTTTTTGAATTTCAGAGAACTGAACGAGCTCCGTCGCCCTGTCTCCGACAACCCTGAGATCCTGCGGTTCTTCCGCTACATGCGGGCAGCGCGACGCGGCCAGGAGAGCAGCGACTGCATGAGAGCCTTCCCAGCGTGTTCGACTAACGCAGGACCCGCGCACACCATGATCGCTGCCTACCATGATATCAACAAACTTGTTACGGCTAGGAAGATTCATAAATGATGAACTAGGTAGGTTATCACTCCATCAATCTACAATTTATTTATTAGTAGTTTCATTATCGTTGCCTAATAAAATAAGAGATCAACAAGATGGCTGTCTAGCATGATATCAACAAGGTTAGATCTACCATTGATGATGGATAAGGTAGGTTACTTGCACATCGTATCTAAGTAAGTCAAAGTTGAGCAGCAAGACGCCACCAGGAACGAAGCGACTGTATGATAGCCTGTATAACATCAACAAACTGGTGACAGCTAGGAAGATCCACAAATAATGGAGGAGGTAAGTTATCACTTACAGTCCGTGATCGTCACTTAGCCGTGGCGGTCATGACGTAAGAATCAGCCCGTGGTTGTCGTAAGAGGCGACTAAGGGAACCTACCAGAGGAAGGGCATCAGCTTCCTTCTGTGTATTTTAACACCTCCGCTGCAATCACCAATCCGCCTGCCAAACGAGGTGATTATGGTGAAACCCCCCTCCCTTTCTTTGGGCGATACATACTCAGTGTACGTGGTGGGTTAATCACTCTGCTCTGATATTCATAATCATTCACTGACACTTCCATTCTCTCTTCGTCCGTGTTAGGCATTCACTTTTTGCATGAAAAGTTGGATTCACCCAGGAGAGAAAAAAGGTTCGTGAACATTTTTGCGGCTCGCTTCGCTCGCTCGTCGTTTCTCGTTTTCATATTACATTCGTTATATTGTAGGCGAATAGAATATCGTCAGGTCTTGTGCTGTAGGTAATGTGAAAACATAAGAATATGAATATATTTTTGTAGATGACTGCCTCTAAGTCTAAGCGTGGCTTTTAGAAAACTAGGGTACCAGTTATGGAAGCGCACACCGGGCGCTTATAAAAGTTAGTTAAGACACTGTCTATACCTGTTACCAGAACGAACTATTTTTAGAACTAAAACAGTTGTTACGGTACGTTGTAGCGGTAATCACATTATCAACAAACTAAACAAAGAACAGGTGACCATTGTGTTTCAAAATGGTTTCGCATTGAGGGAACTAAATTAATTTGTTTGTTTCAGGAAACTAACTACAAGTGACCAAGTTTGAAGACAGCTTTTCAGAAACCTACGCTCAATTCTAAAATAAGAAAACAGACTTTATTTTAAGGTACACTAGGTACTAAATAAGGTGCCAAACAAGGACAATGGTCTAAATTATTGTAAAATAGTTTTGTTATAAAATAAGATAGTATATTGACTGTGTATTTATTGGTTTGACTGTAATTTATTTTGTGTTTGTGTGTAATTTATTTTGTGTTTAATCTGGCCCTGTCATAGTTTTTTTGGATAGCATTCTTAATAAGACAAAAAAACTGTGACAAAATACTAGAGGTTATGATTTTTTTATGAAATATTGAATGAAAGGGTTATTAATTCACTATTACTTAGCCTTATTTTGTTCGTTTTATAGAATACTTTACTTATTTCCTGTAATATATGAATGTTTTAAAAATGTTTCATGAATCCCTACGATCATTTTATTTTTGAATGTATTTATTGTGCAAAAGTATGAATGTAATTTATTGTTTGTTCGTGTACTTATTTTAAATTTATTTGAGTAAATCATCATAATAAACTTATATTGAAAGATTGGTACTAAGATGAATGCAAACCAATTTAAAATCTTTGACTTCTAACTCCATCAGTCGGTTATTCGGTGCTGATCATCTCAATTATTAACTAATCAAACAACAAATCTCTTGTCAACGTCAATTCCGCAAAATAAATATACGTAGGTATTTGATAACCAAACAACCGGTTGTATGACGGTTCGTATCTAGGGTTCCGTACCCGAAGGGTGAAAACGGAACCCTATGACTAAGCCTCCGCTGACCGTCCGTCCGTCCGTCCGTCCGTCTGTCACAGGGAACCGTAAAAGGAAGACAGTTGAAATTTTCAGATATTGTGTATTTCTCTTGCCGCTCTAACAACAAATAATGAAAATAAGATAAATATCCAAATTAAAGGGGGCTTCCACACAAATAAACTTGCTTGTTTTGGCTATATGCTCTTTGTTTGTCAAGGATGTATCTCTTGAACCACAATAGGAGGTGTACAATAAAAATTAAAATTTAAAGGGGCCTATAAACAAGTGAAAATTTGAAATTCTTTGAAAAAGTCGCCTGATTTTTACGGTATGGAACCCTTCGTGTGCGATTCGACTCGCACTTGGCGGTTTATTTATTTAAGGCTTTATTTTTGAGATTTGTGATTGTGAATTAGTATATTTTTATACTATTTTTATTAAACCTGACACCGTGTGTAAAAGATTTTATTTATAATTTGTCAAATTAAACGTCACAATAATTGTTTTCACATAACAAAATGAAATAATAATAATAAAATGAATGCACATTATTCAGAATTTAATTCATCGTAGGTATAAAACGTCTTCTCTACGAGCCAGTTTTTTAGCATTTTCATAAAATTTTTGAGACTCGGTGCTTTTCTAGGTAGTACTAAAACTTTTTAATTTATTTTGGTCTAGACTTTTTCATTTTGTAACTTATTTTATTTATTGGTAATTAAATTAGTCATTTAGTGTAGATTGGAGAAATAAAGTTATGTCATTATAAAATATTGTTTTTTATATCGCACTTGTCTCTTTTCTTACCCGTATAAAATTTAGACACTTTTGTAATAGCGTATATTAATTAAATAATAAGGTGAATAAAATTGCAGAAGCAGAATCGAAGATCACAATAAATTATTCGTAGATTATTACTAAGAGAAACACATTTTTTTTACCATTGTTTTATTCAGAGAAAAAAATTACATATAACTAATAAATATAATTATTATACTTGCTCCTTTTCGCGTATTTGCACGCATTTGACGCAATATTTTATGATTTAAATCCAAGAAAAACGCGTAAGTAGTTTATCATAATGACCTCTCTCATGGTGTTGGTTGATCTAAAAATGTTCAGCACGATCCGTTCAATAGCTAAAATAAATATATAAAAAATTAGCGCAACCTCTGCAAATATTAAAATCAAAACGAAATCAAAAAATGCACGTTATTTGCAATTAGATTTTTTAATTTAATTTTCAATTACTTACTAGTTCTAATTAGTTTCTTTTCTTAGATTGTAGTTTTATTTGTATTAAAAAGTAATTTTACAAATTAACAAAGCTTAAGAATTTTGGCGTCATTCTGTGACAAGCATTCAATAATATCTTCCCAAGGTTTCGCCTGTACATTATTTACGTGGCAGATTAATGACATCAATATCAAAGTAGAATATCTTAGTACTTTTTGATACGTTTCAAGTTCATAAAACTGATCATATTCTGTCTTCGAAGTTATGACTCTAAGACTCAGACACTGGCAGAGTCTTAGAGAAAAGCAAGCGGCGCGGCGCCATAAAACAAGAAGTTGAAGTTGATACGTTAGTACTAGTAAATAAGCTCTGTTTTTGAGATTTGTCATGACATAGTGATCCTGTCAAAAAAGCGATCGCTAGCTGAAAAGTAGGTACCTCGAGACGCTTCGAGAAAAAAGATGGCGGCCGTCTACTCGACTTGGCAGAGCCATCAGTTATCTAGTAACATGACACAAGCCCTACTTTCTTCGGGGCTAGATGATGCTGTGTGTGTTTGTCCAGCATTATTATATTCTACAAGCTTCTGCCCGCGGCTTCGCACGCGTTTTCCGGAACAAAAGTAGCCTAGGTATATGTTAATCCACGTCTAGTACTACATCGACACAAAATTTTTGCCCGATCCAGTCAATGTTGTTGTAAAACATCCAAACTTTCGCATTTATAAATAAGTGTGGTTTTACGTCCAAGACAAAACTTGAACTAAATCCATACGAAATAATATTCTAAGTGTTCCTTGTTTATAAAACAAAAGACTCATTTCCATTGCATGTTCAAACAGGACGAAGTGTCTTGATCATTTACCTATTTTGGTGCTGTATACATACCTTAAATTATAATTAGTTAATTCGAGTAATTTGGTAATGAGCCGTTCTAATTAGCAAGAAATAAAGACTACCCCCATTATTCATAATGGTCTGCTTGCTTAAAACAGTTGCTAAGCAGTGTTATTTCTCACTCTGACTCATGCCAATAGAAGAACACAGAGTGAGAATTAACTATTATGAATAAGGGGGTAAATGACTATGATAATTAAAGAGTCTACACTACACACCAAAGTTGCCGACCTGTCGACAATTACTGGCGGGTGCAATATCCGTAAGTGCAGTGAAATATCGCACCAATCTGCCGGGCTGTCGGCGAGTTCAGTCTGCTAATTAGAACCACCGGGCCACGTACTTAAATACAGAAATACAATTTATTTATAAAGCCGATTTACATGTCAATAACTATTTATAAGTATACAAATCGTATACAAGTTCTTAAATAATTCGAATTACACACAGAAATAATACAGAAATTGCAATTAAATAAACATTAGTAAATTATTAAAAAGTCAAACTAGGTACATAAAATAAAACAAAGTTAATTATCATTAGTCTCCTTTTTCTCTAATAGTTCACCTATAGAATAGAAATTCTGCTCGATAAGCCAACGTTCCAGACGGAACTTGAAGCTAGCTAGACTGCTATCAGCTGTGACAGAGTCTGGCAGTTTGTTGTACACTGCCGGCCCCATGACGTGAGTCAACTTTGAGGACTTTGTGAGGGAGCGAGCAAATCGAGAGCTTTCCTGCGTTCCGCGTGCCGTGGACCAAAGCTATCACCAAACCATCAGTCAAGCGAGTTGATTATGGAATATACTTTTTTATAAAACAATATTGTCTAACAGTAAACGGTTACAAGATGATGATAGTCCTTCATTTATTATGCTGGTTTTCTAAATACGGTCAGATTGGTTAGGTAATGATTAAATTGCAACGATGCACAGTTTACGTCACACTGACGTCACTTTATGATTCATAAAGTACCAAGACCGTTGACACGATTGCACTAAGATCCGGACAATCCCCACTTTCTCAATAGAAAGTCCGGCTGTCTGTCCACTATTTAAAACAAACTCTACAACAACGAACATAAAGTGGATTTTGCTTCGTGTTTTATTAAATTCTACTTTACGTTCTAATTCAAGCGGCTTTATGTCTTGAAAAATAAAGTTGATATTTGCTCGTTTATTTTTATGTTTTAATCGGCATTGCGTAATAGAATTATGTGTGTTTTTCGGTTAGTAGTGTTTTATTAATGTCACGGACATCAAGTTTGTCGGGTCGTTGAACTTAAAGTCACCGACCAAAGGTTACAAGACATAAATAAACTTTTCTTTTTTAGACTACCTATACTTACCTATACACTAGCTAAACTCGATGTAGAATGTTTGCAAACAAACCGCCCATACATATCTTAAAATTCACTCTGTTGCCGCGTCAGATTCTGAATCAGATTAATTTATTAAAAGGTAGAGAATATACATGTCAATCATTTCGAACAAGTTTCGAAATAATACATAATTATTACATTCTAAGTTTCGACATAATACATAATAAAAATATATAATATCGTTCAACGTTTTTTTATACCTACGGATTTTACATTACTTGTAGATTTGTGATTCTTTCCTCAATAAATATTGCTTACAACAAATATAATGTAAAACTCGACGCCAAGCAAGTGAGTTTAAATATTTCACCGACATAAAGTTGATCCGGTTCTAGCGCTAAACCGAGTTCAAGAGCAGCCATGTCACACATTAGGTATTACGAATTTGATCTCGATCAAGCTGAACTTAGTATTGGCAGCAAACGGTGAAATTGGACCTTAGAATATTAGTGCGATAGTTATCCTAACAATACGCTCACAATCGTAAAAGATAAGCTTAAGTCATTAGATCCCAAAACATAAGCTCTTTATGCTTACGACTGTCTGCTTACTGTTACGACGGTCCTTTAAGTAGCTTTGCTCTAGGTTTCAGATCTGAGTCCTAATTACTGCTGATAATCGTAAATCCACGCTTATCTGTAATGTTCTAACGTAGGGTCGCATTTTAGATCGGGTCTAATCGCTAAGATTATTTTTTGTTTCCTTTTGTATGCTGCTACTTGGCAATCTGATTTTAAAGCAATAATCCAGTCTGATGTCCGATTCTATGTGTTCTGTGTCATTTAGAGAGAGTGTAGTCCATTGACGCAATGGACTCAATCGCTAAGTAAATACATAATTAAGCCGTATGTAGGTGCCTATTCCCCACTGGACCTACACTCGCCCATTTCTCCATAAAAGTCGCGTCTCGGCACATACATGTGCAACTGTGTTGCGCTACACGTGAGACTGTGTGTGTGACGTCTAGGGTAGCTTCATGTCAATATATCGTGCGCGTGAGACAGTTCCGAAATAAATCAAGGACATTTTATTTTTATTTTCTCTCGCAAAAGGTGAAATTAAACATCAAACAGAAGAAATTTCGTATGTCCATGATCAAACAAACAAAACATAGAACACCATCGGTGCCGTCCGTCAAAATCATTCAACATGCCATCCTGCGCCCCGTGTGTGCGCCGTAGGAACATCCTCTGCATTTGGAACGCAAACCGAACTCTAGCGAGTTCGGTTCCGCTGCGCCGCGTCCTAGCGGCGGCGTGAGGAAGTTCCGTCAGGTAGAGGGCAAGGAGTGCGCATTCTATACCTTAGTATTATTATATAATCTCTACCACTGGTGCGAATAAGGGACAAAAAACATAGTTAATCAAAATTTTAAATTATCTTATTGCTTAAAATTAAATGAACCAAAGAGGGATCAAAAACAAAAAACGGTTTACTAAACAAATGATGATTGACGATGGTTAAATTATTTCTTCAAGGGAGGAAGGTGGTGTAAACATAATTTAATTTTTTATTTCTTAGACGCTGGACTGGAGGCAATTACATCTCGCACCTGCGATTCGCTGATGACATAGTCTTAATGGCGAAGTCGCTTGAGGAGCTGAACCGGATGCTGGATGGCCTAGCCACAGCCTCGCTATGCGTCGGTCTTGGCATGAATTTGGATAAAACCAAAGTCATGATCAATGGCCACATTGATCCAGGACTGGTCGTCGTTCTCGAAATTGTTTCCGAGTACACTTACCTCGGGAAGATTCTGCAATTAGGTAAAAACAGTTTCGAGAAGGAGGCCAAGAGGAAGGTTCAGCTAGGCTGGGCTGCGTTCGAGAAACTACGTCGAGTCTTCTCGTCATCCATACCGCAATGCTTGAAAACTAAAGTTTTTAACCAGTTGCGTCCTTCCCGTTATGACCAACGGAGCTGAGACGTGGATACTCACGATAGCGTTGCTCTACCAGTTCAAAGTCGCTCAGCGATCTATGGAAAGAGCTATGCTCGGAGTTTCTCTAAAGGATCGGATTCGTAACGAATACATCCGACAGAGAACCAAAGTTATCGACATAGTAGCTCAAAAAATTTGCAAGCTGAATTGGTAGTGGGCCGGCCATATCTCGCGAAGAACCGATAACCGCTGTGGTAAACGTATTCCCGAGTGGAGACCGCGGCTCTACAAACGTAGTGTAGGACGCCCTCTGGCCAGGTGGGATGACGGTCTGCGAAAGACTGCAGGTAGATGCTGGATTCGGCAAGCCGAAGACAGGGCGCTATGGCGCTCATTAGGGGAGGCCTATTTCCAGCAGTGGACTAAGATAGGTTGATGATGATGATGATGAGTTGTAGGTGAATCAGAAATGTTTTATTTCCGTATATACAATCACTGAAGAAAAATGTTAAATAAGAAATATTATATAAAATAGACATGGAAAGTGATATTTTTAATTTCTGTCGCTTCGGTAGAGGTATGTTCTTCTTTACATTAGTCTAATGTGAAGAAGAAGCATAGAAACCTTTAGCCTGTTAGTTGTTATTTTTCGAGTTGGATCAAAAGCGTCCCAAACTTTTTTATCCTCTTCTAGATAATCTGATCTAATCAAAAACATAAATGTTAAAACTAGCCAAGTTCGTTCAGATAGGTATATCACTATTGTATGAATTATTTTCTTTATCATGTACTATTTTATTAATTTTTAATCAATTTAATCCATTTTTATTTATAAAATGTATTTCAACACATATTTTCGTTTACCAATTTTGACTTGTAATAATTATTATGTATAAATGACTATTATGACTATTAAACATTTCCGTAACGTATGATTTCAATCATGTTTACTATGATTTATCAATTTTAAAATTACCTTAAATGTAAACAGAATGGAAAAAGTGTACTAAGCCGAAAGGGGGTGATTCTGGACCTCGAGGGGATCAACTTGTGAATAACGATTTACTGAATTTCGATTTGTTTGTAGCATTAAATAAAGTTTCATCTGCTTATTATTCGTGTTTTCTTACTCGCACTCTTGCATTATTTAACACTACAAAATATTTCACAAATGTTTTTTGATTGTTTTTTCAGCAAGACCAGTATTTTTTCTTGAAATTATTACAAACATATGATGTAAATCCTTTGAAATTTCAAAACAATAATAATGATGTGAGAATTCCCGTAAAATAACACGACTATAAATAAAAAACGCCTGTAATTTTTGTCAAAACAAGGATAAAAATATTCAAAAATCTCAAAATCCTAGAACAAAGTCCTCGATGTCCAGAATCATCACACCCATCATCCCGTTTATTACACCCTTTCCGTGGCACCCTGTATAGTTTCAAAATATATGCATAAAACTTTGCTAATTTGTGCCGCCATCTACTGAGTTCTTTCAAACCATAAAATGCATGTGCAATTATTCAAATCTTGTTTTTCCTATTTCAACCTTCCAAAATCAGCTTTATCCCGGTTTCCAAAGAGATAATTTTTCCCTAAAATCTAAAAAGATGGGAAAAGGGAGCCAAGTGCGTGTTAGACTCGCACATGAAGGGTCCCGTAGCATTATAGATCTCATACGCGTTAGCAGCATCGAGTCTAACGCGTATGAACTAAAAAAATATATAAATAATGCTGGACAATCCACACAGCATCACCTAGCCCTGAGCTAAGCAGAGCTTGTGTTATTATTATTTTTTTTATTTATAGGAAAACCAGAAGCTTATTTAAACAGAATAACATACAGAAATATATTGTAGAAAGCTTAAATTAACGTTCTCACAGAGTAGCAACAATATTAAAACTATAAACATACTAAGACCACGGCTATGATAACATTACCGTGCTAAGGCTAACCAACATGAATCTAACAGAAGGTAAAAAAGGTAAAAAGTTAAGAATAGATTTCAAACTAAACTTAATGCATCTCTTTCTTCACCGAAAAATTCACCACTCAGCCGCCTCCTGGCCGACGGAACACTAGTGCAAAATATATCAAGGTCGAATCGCCTACACAGGGTATTAAAGTTGTCGCTTGCCCGCCACAGGAACAAATTCTGCCGATAATTGGTACCAGCATGAGGTACATATATAGGAGGATTAAATCTCATAGGTTTGAGAGGAGCATTTAATTTTGTTATGGGTACTAAATAACTGATATACATAATTCAATACATTACATAGATAGATATGTTTTTATTATACATAGAAAACATCCAGAACACCCGGAACAAATATCTGCAGATCGTACAAACATTTAAAAAATAAAAATCATCTATCAATTAAAATTACTTAACCCTTTAAATTATACATTAATTTAGTTACTTTTAATCGTTGTTAACACACAAGCGACAATTAAAGAAATTTACACACTGTGAAACATTCAACAGTCTGTCTATTACGGAGATACAGCCCGCTGACAGACAGACAGACGATGCCTTGAATGCTTTATAGAAGGGTGCCACCCTTTGGTACCAACCTATGGAACCCTAAAAACACACACATTCAGGTCATCGGTTGTTTCAAAATCGACCTTAACATTGTGGACTTAGAGTGTATTCTCCGAATCCGGGTTGCCACATAAGTTTTAATCGACGGGAATTCTCGTATCCATGAACCAGATTGTGAAAGCACTACCAGGATCTGAACGGCTCTGGGGAGCGGGCTGGTAAGTGTGGATACTGCTTTTTATATTTACTGCTCTCTTTTGTGACTTCACGTCAAATGTAAAAAAAAATACCTGTGTAAATAGTGCAAACCGCAACTCAGTCATAATCAAAATCGATTATTTATTTCGCCTGTGGTGCATACACACATTTATAAAATACTAGTTTGTGCCCGCGGCTTCGAACGCTTTATTCTGGGATAAAAAGTAGCTTATATTAATTTGGATCTACATCTGTGCAAAATTTCAGTCTGATCCGTTTAGTTGTTTCGGCGTAAAGAAATACAAATATCCATACATCCAAACATAAAAATTTTCACAGTAATAATAATTATAATAGTGTGCAGCACTTATGGTCAATTTTAAAACTTATTATTATTTAGGAAATGTAGTGCTATATTTTTCATTGCATCCTTCATCTTTTTTAATTCTTTGTTGGGGTGAATCCTATAACCAGAATTGACCAATGAAGGAAAGAAGAACTCGCCTCTAGTATGGAAATCGCAACTAGGTACGTTGTATAGTTTCAGAGATATGGCGAACTTTGTTGTACAAAAGAAGCGCGTTGAAATCTTTTGTATGCGACGCGGGTCGAGCGTAGCATCGTAGCACGCGTTACAAAGGTCTACGATAAAATATTATTTTTTCGTAGGGGGTGAGAGAGATGGATAGGGAATGTTTCTAACCCTCCTTTACGTGAGAGGAAAAGCGGCAAGATATTTTTTTTATTTTATTTAAAATTATATTTATTTCAAACATAGCATTTCAAACATTTTAATGGTCAACATATTGATGATAACTGCAACTCTACGACCTCTCGTTCCAGATATTAAAAGTTTCGTGAATATTTGTCAATAACAAAATGGCTACCCGCGCGCTCGCGTTAATCCTTCGCGGATGTGTTTCTCGTGAAACTGTATTTCCAGAAAATTTTAAATATTATTATCCGTCTAGGTTAGCTATGCTGAATAAAACATAGATATTACGTAAGGTACCTACAAAAAACTAATTGTAACTCGATGACCACTTGTAAGAAAAAAGAAATGTTCAAGAGCCGTCTCCACACTAACCCAGCCTCGCGAATATTCACGGGGATACCCCAGGTTGCGCTAACTTCATTCAAACTCCGGTTACCCTGACATCATTTCAAAGCAAAACTGATCTTCGCTCGCCGCAATAAAGATGATTTTCCCTAACCGATTATTTCTCTCAAACTTATTTTGTAAGGTAATGTAACCAAAGGTGGCGCAAACGTCATATTAACCGACTTTAAAAAAGGAGGAACTATTATTTTCGTTATAAATCAGTGCACAGTCATAAAAAGACATACAGTCACATAAATAGTTAGCTTTGTTTTTCATAAACAAAGCTAACTATTTCTAACACTATGTACTTACTTAATTTAACTATATTTTATATTAAAACCTAAGTAGTATAGCCCTGTAATTAGTATAATTGGCCTAAGGCCGTTCTAATTACATAAATAAATAAATAAAATAAATAAATAGAATCTCTGCCAAATAAATAAATAAGTTTTGTGTCATGTGTCGTATAGTATATTTCATTTACAGAATTTAAGTATGTTCACCGACTTCACAGCCAATCGTCGATTTAGATGATTCTATCATTTTGTATAGAGTAAATAATAAATAATAATAAATAAATAATGCTAGACAGCTCTTACTTTGGGGCATCATCTAGCCCCAAAGTAAGAGCTTGTGTTATGGGTACTAGATGACTGATATACATAATACAATACATTACATAGATAGATATTATAGAGTATAGAGTACATCCAGCGTTGGTGGCCCATAAAAGATAATGCTCGAGGCACTGACTAGGTATTGTCTTGTAAATATTCAGGAATATCTATAAAAAATAAACCAGTCAATATTCAGGAAATTGAAGTCGGTGCCTCAGTCCGTAAGAACTCGTAGACAACTATGAAAATACAAAAGAAATTCGCGCCAGCTATAGGTAAACGACAATAAAGCTTGCTTTCATGCTAACTAAAAATAGACCTAGGGTTACTATTTTAAGGTCTATATTAGTATGTATTCGCAAGTGTGATTCAGTGCGGCCGGGCTGCGTTTATGCAATTCGTATATTGTTATTATATAAGGTTGTTTTGGGGCCGGTGGGTCACTCTCACTTGACTTGTGGAGGGCAGTGGTCTACTTCAGTTGTTTTTTCTGTAATTAGTAGGTAAGTTTTTTTTTTTAATATTAGCGTAATTTGTTTCTAAAGATAACAGCTTGTTTATTTACGTACATTTGTGAATGTACTACGCTTTCTATTTTTGGCAATCAGTGGTTATAGTTTAAAAAAAAAAACACAAAAAATTAACAATGAGTGGCGGAAATATAATGCGTGAAACACTCACGCATGAACTTACAATAACCCTACTGTAGCTGAAAATAAGGAATGATGATAGGTACGTAAAAGACATATCTAGGAACGATTGAAAAGCAGTTTGTTACATAATATAAGTGCCACGTTTGGGTCACCCTGTACATGTGATATTATGCAAGGTGGTCGAAAAATAGCGATCAGTATTTAGGTACAATGTACTTCATCTATAAAATAGGTCACTTACGTCATCACATAAAAGACGTCGTTTCGTTTAGGAGTTCCTATGGCCACCTTCTGTTTCCATCATCAGACCAGCTCGATGGCACCATGGCATTGCATTGTCACCGAATTTACATAAGTATGCCAAAATTCAGCTCAATTGGTTGAGGATATCTGGTCTAAAATTAACTTGCAAGATTTATCCCACGCGTACTAACAGTTGTAGCAAGCCGCAACTCACGCGACAAACAAAAAACAAACAGGATAACAACAATTTTGTTCCAAATAAAGTTACCATATCCCTGATGACCACATAATATTCGACACTCAAATAATATGCTATTTTTTTATATAGTTACATATACTCGTAGATAGATAGATAAATAATTTATTCAATAAAAATTCGTTACAAAAATTGGTTAGCAATGCCTTAAAGCCTATGTTAGGTTTGTCTAAGCACTGGGTTCTCTTTATTTTACGAATTGATTATTACCTACTGTGATTTAACGCGTCGCGTAGTTATATAAATAATCCTAAATCTTAAACAAAACAATCAAAGATAACAGTCATAATAAACACACACATTGGTAACTATTTTCTATGCATTTACTTATCTACGTCTGGAATGTTGCAAAGTTCATTCATTCAGCGCTTATCGCCGCTTATTACCATCATCTACAGGGTACTCCAATTCAGCATAGAGTTTTTGATAGACATATGTAGGTAATATGCTACTTTTTGTTAGATATTATTGGTGAAGGTTTTTTCGCGGAATTGTTACTAAATAATCTTTCATCCTTATATTTACAATGGATTTCCGCAAAGTAACGCCTGAATCTATTATATATCTCATAATACTCCAAAAAACACATAAAATTATATAAATACGTAAAGTTCTTAGAAACAACTCCACCGACATTAACTAAGAACACTCTACGTGTCCTAATACCGCGAGACAAAGCTTAGCAAATGTTGTAACACCATCCGTGGACGTAGGTGGTATGTACCTACAAGGATTCGAGAAAGTAAACGCTATTTAGGTCGTTGGATGTAAGAAAATCCGTCGTGACATTCTTGAGCTTTGAAAAGTAGATCAAAATACATAATCCCTTTTCATTGTTTTTATAAAACTTATTAAACTTTCGCGATCTGTTAACATATTAAATATTATTTGTCGGGTATTTATCGCGTACCTTTTGTTTTATTTTCCCCCACGTTTCCATCGCGTTGCAATTTAATATTGTTATTATAGTATAAAAGAAGAATATTTGAAATTTAAATTCACATAACTTTAATTTTTTACATGTACCTCCCTACTTAATATAAACAATTACAACTAGTATATATACACTTATATATATTTCTTAAATCTAAGCCGTCATCAGAAGGCAGTGTGCCCAGAACGCCTGGCAGCATGCAACGTTGAATGGCAATGCTAATTATTATGTTAATTTTCTACTTTAACTAAAATGTATTTAAATTATTATTTAACATTTGCACAAGAAGGCAAATACATAATATATATATCGGTGAAATTTGGCAGCGAGGTAGATGGTATCCCGGGGCCGAACATAGGCTACCTTTTATTCCGGAAAAAAGCGTGCGAAGCCGCGGGCTGCAGCTAGTTTAATAATATATTATAGTTTAATTTATATATATATATATATATAGTAATACCTACTCTATTATAAACCCTTCATTGTTATCCTATAATAAACATATAAAATATATATGTTTATTCTATATATTATCAAGGAAACTTCCCATGGCTTCATTATTCGGCTTGAATGATGATGACATTCTTTTATGAAATGTTCACAATAGTCTATCACCATGTCATGGTCAAAGAGATCCTTTTGATGTCATCGTGTTACAGCCACGATTACAACATTGAAGCTATGTTGAATATTAATGTCTTAAGTTTGCAGTAATGCGTGTTTGGTGTTCTATTATCTTCAAAATGAAAACTTACTGCCGAGCCTCTGCGGTGGACCCGCAGGGGCAAGTCTGCTTGAACCACATAGGCGTCATAGGCAACGAAGGTAAATTTTTGATAGTTGGCGCGATTATATTTTCTTTTTATTATTAAATTTTCACTGACGCACTAATCCAGGTCTCCAGTATATGAGAAAGCTTATAAAATGTGTATATGGTTAGAGCTGTTTTTGAGCAACATATTCAGTTCTGCAGGACTTTCTTGGATTGTACCTAAAGTTTAAAAAATGGTAGGTGAGTACATTATTTATTTATTTATTCAAGCATGACTTGCAGAATTACAAATATTCCAAAGCGTCAAACATTATTGCAAAATCTACACATACATATATATTATTACTTAAACATAACATCAAAACATTACATAGGTAATAATATTTTGTCACTGCCAAACCGAAATATGAATTTATATCTGCCTGCATAAATCGACCACTTAGTGCCAACTTGTGACACGCTTCAGGTAGACATTGCCATAATTTTGGATTTCCGTGGTAAACATAGTGCTGTCGCCTTGAGGAGCACATGTTCAGACTGGGGCTTAGCGACACACAATCCTGCAGATTCTGTGAAGAGGCGGAGGAAACTCTCTCCATCTGCTAGGAGAGTGTGGAGCACTGATGCAAAAACGTAGCATCCACCAGGGCCTGCCCACCCACCTGCACAGCCCAGACGAGCTAAGAGACATCACCCCGAAGATAATCCTACAGTTCCTAGCAGCTGCAAGGGTTAGTGGCGAAGTATCAACGCTGCAGCTTCAAGGCTGAACACACAAAGTGGCGATCACAATAGGCCATCACATGGCCGCAGTGACATAAAAGCCATATAAAGCAAATAAAAAACAAAAACATACTAATTCTCACCATTTACTACACCTCAACAAACTCCTCTTCAAACATCCACGTCAAATGGATCTACGAGTATTACCCAGTCTCTTATCCCATACTAAACTTCGGTCCATAACAAAACGATCCGAACGCTTTAAATGATTAAGTTTTAGTGTTCATTGTCCAAAGTTTGGGCTTTGGGAGTTACCGGGCGAAAATTCGGAATCCGCTTGGGTATATAGACAAATGTCCGGTGAAGCGTTTTAACTTTTGACGCTACAGCTAGGATGTATTATTTTTTTCCTCGAGGTCAAGAGCGCTTTTGCCTCGACTTTTTTTTACTTTTACCTTTTGTACTTTTGGCTTTGGAATTGCAAGAAGTCCGAGGGATAGAATAGAATAGAATAGAATATTTATTAATTACAAAGTATACATATGTTTATAATGTTGCACCATTAAACCACAATAGGTTTGTGTTGGTGCTCACACTCGTCTTATACATAAATGTACATGCATTTGCATAACTTCTTATAATCTAGGTACGTCACAAATGATAGAAACTCGATATTCCACAATCCCTTAATCCGATAACTAACCTGTTTTACGACAGCTTTTAAGTAGATACTTTCCAAAATCAGCGTGCGTAATAAACTAAAATATTATTATTATTATTTTCAATAGAGTTTTGCTGACTCCCATAGCGATGGTGCTGCAAAATTCATGTATAAAAAAACTATCTATGCATGTGTATTAAGTATACCACAACACAAGCTGTGCTATCTTGGGGCTAGATGATGCTGTGGGGATGTAGTACGGTTTTTGTGGACGGAAACCTAAAGGTATAAAAAAAGGTATTTATAGTAGATATTTTGTCTGGTAAAGATCGCTATTGAGCGATAAGACCGCCAATTGTCACATTTTTTGTAATTTTTTTTATGTGTTTTAATTGTTTCGTAAAGTGTGCAATAAAGAATGTTCTATCTATCTATTTACATTTAGTTATACTACATTAGTCCGCGCACAATCAGTTTGGTACGGAACCTTGTCAGAGTAAATATACTAATACATTATAAATATAAATAACACATTTCTGATGCAATTCGCGTGTTGTCTGAAATTCTAAGCCGGCACCACACAGCAGACATATAGGCTTTTTTTATCCCGGAAATGAGCTTGCGAATTCGCGGGCAGCAGCTATAGTAAATAAATAATATGATTCAGTGTAGAGAATTATTATTATTAGTATTTTGTCTCGGGGAAGCTATTTAGAAAATTCAAATTCTTTTCATTTCAGTTACAAGATTTCTTATTTTCCTACGTCGCACTTGTCCCAACCCGTACCATGATAATTCTTTTATAAAAATGTTGTTTTTCTGAAAGGTTTCCTAAACAAGTTTCTTTGTAATTTCTTCAGCTCGAATGTTTGGAAACAATCGTTTCAATTAAGGTTCTCAAGGAAAAACCGTTATAAGTAAATTTTCCTTGGTTTGGGCGCTTTTTCGACAGTTTTACGAAATAAATCTAGATAAACAGAATATCGTGCTTACTATGGTGGATACTAATATAAATAAAAATACATATACCATAGCACATAGCTAAAGCGTCAGATTTCTGAGATATTCACATAATATTAAAGAAAAAAACAGCAATTTTCATCTGTACATATCTCAAAGACCTTCACTTCACCTTCCTCCACCTTCACTTTAGGACATTATTTTATAAGAAATGTTTTATTTGTTTTGGTGTCTTCTATCCAAATAAATAATTTTTATAGTGCGCAGCGATATTGAAAAAAAAAACAAATTGTTAGGTTATTGTTAAGATGTTTCTATGGAGGGTTCCATACAAACATCTTCAAACCCTATTTCATAAGTTGCAGTCGCAATTGTGCATTCCAATAATATTATTTTTATTCATTTATTTCATTGGTAATGGTACTAAATCGTTTGACCACCACCTCACTAAAGAAAGTGTAGGTGTGGCCTAAGAAACAGTTTCTTCCAGGTTTGACTTAAGTGCGGGACTTAAGTGTTTGATTTAATTGGATTAGGGAATTTCCAAAAAACTATCCACGGGCGAGAAGTCCCTATTTTGAAATAAATATCTCGCCCGAGTCAAAATTAAAGAACGGGCTATTGTCTCTTACCTACCTCTAAATGAAGAGGACAATTCGACAACGAGAACGAGGTAAATCAAAATGATTTACCAAATTCACATGTTCAAGGTCTCGTTTTCAACAATAGATAGTGAACCTAGCTTCTGCCCGCGACTTTGCACGCGCTTTTTAAGTAGCGTATGCCCGTCCCCGGAATATCATTTACCGCCCTGTCAAATTTCATTAAGATACGTTCAGCCGTTTAGGCGTGAAAAAGTAACAGACAGACAGAGTTACTTTTGAATTCATAATATTAGTATGGGTATCTTCGATCAATGAAGATGGGTCCATACCCACCTTCATTGATCGAATATACCCATACTCTACACCTTTTTGGTGCAATGCGTCTTAGGGACGCTTTCGAATTGTATTGTTATAGATCAGTTGCGCTACCTCTAGATTGTTTGCAACAGTCTGTAGTTAGCTCAACTGTTTCAATAGTAAATACTAGTTCTGTTTCTATTATTTAATTGTAATTTTCTTTGTTTGTGTGTGACTAGGTATATATTTTCAGGCCACTAGATGAACAAAAATCATGTTTGTTCTGACCAATTAATCAATTAATTATAATTTACATAAAAAGAAAAGTGAAAGATAATTTTAGTAGTAGTATAGTCAACGAAGGATTGTAGTTTGAGGACAACAACGACGACGACGGTGGTGATGATGAGCACAAGACTTTTCGAACCATCATCTGATCACGATTTGACAGACGTGGGACTCATATATAGACAACAATTGGGAATAGGTAAAAAGTGTATAGAACCAAAGTTGTAGATAATTCTATCAGCTTTTATTATGAAGTGTACCAATAACTTAGCTTAACTTAGCTTTAACTTAGCTTGTGCTTAGGCTTGTGTCTTGGGTGTACCACCCAAGACACAAGCCTAGTGCTTAGTTTGGGTCTCACCAGAAATCCTTAAGTAAGTATATTTGGTAAATAAATGAATTATGAATTATGAACTAATTTTCTATGATTGTTTACGAGATGTAACAAAAAACTAAAAAACGGGACCTTCTTTGTGCACGCCTTCTAGGGCTCACCTCACGGTAGGGACCTAGGGACGGCATTTAGAATGTGTGTAGGAGACACACACCACCAAACAAAGTTCCGAAGTTAAACTTTCTGTTTTTGAATTTTCCAAAACTATTAAACACTCATTGATTGGACTAACGATCTAAAACGCAGGCCAAAATAAAACAACACACGGTTTGATCAAGTGGAATGCATGAAATTTGTTTTCTGGCTAAGCAGTTCTATTCGGGATGGTGCGTTGCTCTCAGCTCGGTCAATCTCAGTGCAAAAGATACCTGATAACTTGAATCCCATTCTAGAACTAGTTCAAATCCGGTTGTTCGTATTCGTACGCTCACATAATTAGTAATTTTTATTTATAATAGACCATCGTTTGACAATCTCACCTGATGGTGACGCTGTGGCCGATGACGTATCACAAAGGTCTGGAAGACACCTATCCCCTCTTGTCTTGAAATAACAACGTTAATTCGGCGATGGAAATAACTTTTTTAGAAGAGATTTCAGGTATGTAGAAACCTGGGATCCATCGAACCAAATTTTTGAGTATTCAGTAAATATATATTTTATTCTAGCTATAAAATAATAAAGTTATTTATGTACCAAAATAATAGAAAAAAACGTCAGATTTTAATTATGTTAGGTACTAACATTATGCTCAATCCAAGGAATATGTGGTAATCATTAATTCTCACGTCGCCGTTCAAATTCAGATTCAAAGTGCTTTATTTCCTTTAGACCTTACAGCCTCCGTGTAATGCTTTTTTCTATATTCAAAGTTTTAAAATTGCATAGAAATCATGTTAGAAGGAGTGGCGGATTAGCTCATGCTCAGCGTTGTAATGTAAATTTACTATAGCAGGCAGGTTATACATATATACTATTATACTTACTGTGTACCAGCCCCAGTAGCCAGTAGCAAGCACAGGTATTGTTGTCTAGGGTAGAATAGACAAAAATTACATCGCTTCGTCATACAAATCACAGTTTTTGCTTTATGAGAATAAACATCTCCAAACTGAATTCAATGGTGGAATTTCCCGTGTTTGCTGGTTCATACACTGCGCATGAGCGTATGAACAACTGGTTGGTAAGACTTTATTGAATGTTAATCTCGATTAAAAAGCGCTTTACACATTAAAGAACCGTTGACAACCAAAATAGATTAAGAATTTTGGCATACGAGCGCCGCAAACTAACCAACACGTGTGTTTTTCTTATATTTATTTATTTATTTTATTTATTTATTTATTTTACAAATGGACTAACAGTTAAAACCAAAACGTCCAAGAGTCAGGAAGTCACACAAAAATAACAAATAAAAACATTGCAAGTTAAATTTTATACAATACATTCCAATGAATACAAATAATATGTATGTATGTATATACATACTATATATATATATATATATATATTTGTAAAGGAAATTATTTGTATATTATGTTAAGTTTGTATTTGCCGCGCTACCTATCAACAAGACTACTGGAATGTCTGGAGAGACATCTATTACATTTATAAGTGTCAAACCAGACGTAGAACCATGAATCAACCAGTTGAAGCGAATCACCGTATATTGAATTTATTGTGGACGTTTAACATTTAGGTAGGTACTAAGGTAGTAAATAAATCTTTTGTTTTACAGATCCCCGGTTCTGGTGATCACAAAGCAAATTATGCAAAATAATGCTTAGCCAACTTAACTTTCCAAACTAAAGATTATTCAAAAACAAGTACATCCTATTGTTTAACTGTTTCAGCCTACTTAACCACTTTGTGCACGTACAGTCAGGCCATTTTTTTTGGCGACATAATACCGATTGTGATACCGTTACATGGCCTCTGTCACTAGCAGAATCCGTTAATGGTCGCCGTTGTGGTTGCTCTACTAGGTCTACAGGTAGAGCAACCGCAACGGCTAAAATTTTAAGGTATGTTGCATTTTGTGAGAACTGGACAGTGACGTAAACAAGTGTCACTCCCGGAATGCCAGACCTTGTTTTTTTGACCACGCCCGTACAGGTACGGGTACATAATTAGTCGGGTTTAATTAGTTTCTGTACATGTTTTAATTCTTAGCTACAAATAAAGTATATCTTTCATTCTTTCTTTACATTTCGGGAGTGACACTTGCTTACGTCACAAACCAGTTCTCGCATATTGCAACAAACTAAAAAAGTTGGGAAATAAATAATCATTAATAAGATACATAAAAATGTCAATCGCCAATTTTGTTTGTTAGTTCAGTCATGACAGTTTTAGTTTAAACACGGTAATACAAAACCACATAGTTTTATCAGATTCGTACAGGTAATTTTAAGGAGCTCGGGGAGTTACGATTTTACGCTAATGTCATATAACAGGCGAAGTATATTTTTTCACCATGCCTACCGGTTTTCATGCAGATAATCATGGAAGCATCGGGTTCCATTAGAAGCTCTGATAATGCTTAGAAGCTTCTGCGAAAATTTCTTGACTGTTCTTTCGTTTTGAAAGTTACGTTTGATAAGAATTATTTTGCATAATTTTGTGCTTGATTTGACCCGTGATGACGTTTAATATTTTAACCCTGGAACTATTTCTATCCACCTCGTCGTAGTGGGCATGGCCTATATCCCCCATTTTAGTTCCTTCCCATACTTTGCACTCTACATATTTATTAAAAGATCTTGTACTTTTGAATTTATCATAATGGCCAAAAGTTTTATTACCTACATTTTAGGACAAAGATGATTTTGGAATGTTATTGCAAAAATTGGAGTAAATCTGAGCAGTTAATCTTGAAATTGTATTTAATTCAGCACCTACCTGTGATCCAATGAAAATCGTACGGAATAATGGGGTTCTTTTTTCACTGCGACCTCAACTATTCCAATCAGAGTGAAAATTCCCAATAGTCACTGCTACATATTCCATAGCATGCGCACACGCAGTGGCCGTCCGTGTTCCGTCTCGCTCGCACGCGGCTTTTCCCTTCATTGATTACATTCGTCTCGATTGAGAAAAGTAAATAATCTAGATGATTTGTTTGTGTTTGTGAGGTGCAATGTGAAACTTGGGACGAGATGTAAGACTTTTTGAATGGAAATGAGAATATTATCTGGATGGTTCTATTTCGATAGGTAGCTCTTAGCTGAATTACTTGTTCTTAGCCCAGTAATTTTGAATTTTCATAGTTAATAAGGTAAGGTACCTATCCCAGATAGGGCGCGAGCAGGGACTTCGTTAAGGATCGATAAGCACCGATTTTGTCTCTGGTGTAGATTTAATTTAGGTAAGAACGGTCTGTTTTAGTCAAAAATTTTCGACACCAGAGACAAAATCGGTGCTTACCGATCGTTATCGAAGTTCGTGCTCGCAGTTCCGTACCTACTCGTAAGTATAGGTACCGTTTGTACCTGTACCTGCACACTTGGTATCGAAAACACTACCGTACCCTAAACAGGTACAATTAATTTGTTACAGATTCTCGTACGTTTCGAAGGGTTAGTTAAAATCTTGACTTCACAACACACCGAGGATTCCATCTATCGGATCTAATGTTTTTTTCATAGTATTTTTAATTTAAGTTTCTGACAAAAAGCTTGAGTATGTATGTGTCTATCTATATCGCAGCTCCCAAACGGATGAACAGATATTGACTGAATAAGTTTTCAAAATTATAATTTAGTACATGTTCGAAGAAAATCGAAGCGGCTTCGTGCAATTTTCTAATTTTATTAAGTTGTAACTTGTTACCATAATATTTTAAATTTTATTATAAACTAGCTTGCGCTTGCGGTTTGACTCGTTTTTTCGCGAAAAAAAGTACCTAGCCTATGTGTTATTCAAGATCTAAAACAACATGATGACCGATGTGGCGCGGCGGGCGAAGGTCCGCCTGCGACGCAGGAGGTTGCCAGTTCAATTCCCGCCTTGGGACAAATGTTTGTACGATCTGCAAATATTTGTTCCGGTTGTTCTGGGTATTTTCTATGTATAGTAAAAATATCTGTCTATGTAATGTATTGTATTAAGATTATCAGTCATCTAGTACCCATAACACAAGCTCTGCTTAACTTGGGGCTAGATGATGCTGTGTGGATTGTCCAGCATTATTTATTAATATTTATTATTTTATTATTATTATGTATAACATCAGAGAAATGTGTAAAATTTAGACTTCTCCGTTGTGTAGTTTTGGCATCCAGAGGTAACAATCAATCAATCCATAAAAATAACTTTTAAAACTATCACGGTTATCAATATTAAATCAAATCGTTTCAAAAGTCAGTATAGTATACCGTCAGTGTATATTGAGTCGTGAATCGTGATCGAGTTGCGTTCGTTAATAAAGCCGGTAGTAGTAGTTATTAATTTTCGCAAAAGACAACAGATGAGGGTAGATCGGTATATCTGCCATTAAAAACTCTCTCGCAGTGTCTTCAGTTGTTCCGTGATATGGCGCGTGCAACTGTGCATAAATATTGGAAATCTTAAAATTACTCAAACGTTAATAATATTTTATTCTATTTTTTTTTACGGTTGTGTTGGATAGCAAAGGAAATTACAATCAAATAATAAAAACAAATTAGAACTAGTATTTACAATTGAAACATTTAAGCTACTGCAGACTCTTGCAAACAATCTACCGGTAGCTCAACTGATCCTTAACAAGTCGGAACACGGTTTTACGAACAAGTCGGAGGCGTCCCCAAGACGCTGCATTGCCCCGCTGTATGGCAATGCTGATGCGCTGCGTCAGATACCCATCTCCTCTCGGGTCACGCATGGCTTCAGATCAAAACAATCTGTCTTTAGGGACATTTATTTACATACAAATTACATACACTTAATATCTAATACATTCTCTACAATGGCCTCCCTCAATAACACAATGAACGTTCTTTAGCTTTCTGCGTTCCGTTCAGAACAGGATGGTCATCTGTACATTTTAATATGTTCTACATACTTAACGCCAGAAAAAAGTCACTAATAATTTCTCCCGGCTAGGAATGCAAAGTACTAGTCTCGCCGTACGCTCAGATAACTTTTAAAAACCCGGAGAGCCTCGGTACCCCTCGGACCTGAGTTGTAAATGTTTCCAAACAAACCGCCCATAATTGACCTAAAACTCTGTTGCCGCGTCTTTTTACGCAATTTACATTACTTGTCGATTTGAGATCCTTCCTTCTACAAAAGTATTGCTCACAATTTTCGACGCGAAGCTATGTAGTTACTTTTAAGGTAATGTGTTGCGGTTTGTTTACAAACGTTCTACATCGAGTTTAACTTAGACAAAAAGCAAAGCACGAGTAAAGTCACGAGTAGACAGTTTCCTATTTGTTAACAACATAACTTGCCTATGAAGGTGTGAAAGTGAAGGCATAGAATACCTAACAGTTATATAGACGGGCAAGTAAAAGCAGGAAGCGATGGCTGGCGCATTTCGAGCGACAAATGACTAAGGAAATTTAGTTTTATGGGTTCACTGACTTTAAGCTAGCTAATAATTATTATTAGCTAATGAATACAAAGTCAGTGAACCCTAACACAATGAACTAAATTTCCTAAAAACTCCATTAGGTAAAGATCGGCCTTAGGTGAATTATTCACCTAAGACCGATTTTTACCTAATGAGGTTTTTTCGGTGGATATAAAAAGTGGGCGCATTGGAGATAAAGAATAATCAAAATAGGTCTATAATTGACGGAGAAATTGGCGAACATATACAAAGCCGGACATAGAACCGTCTGCTTTTTTCGAACCGGTTAAAAAGAAGGAGGTTCTCAATTCAACTGTATTTCTATGTTTCGTGTTACATAAATTCGTTCATAAAGTTCATTTTGATTTTATGCATACAGTTATTCTCCAATTGTGATTGATTATCTACTATTTACCCCGTATAGTATTGTATTTACTAATCAAAACTTATTCTATTCTTATTTTTATGACACTTTAAACCACAGAAGGTTTGTCTAGTGTCGACAGTTACAGCGTGTTGCCACACATTTGGCATGAAGTTAATGTTGATAAACAATAAAAATATTATCATAAAGATACCATCTGAGTATCTACCTAACATTGTTAGCGATTGAAAAACATATCATCAATACCTACAATTAAAAAATAAAAGCAACAATACACAGTTTAGGTAACAGATACACTACAACTACCTAGGTTGTTTTTATCATAAAGTGGGTTTAGTTTAGATAACTACCAGCATACAGGTTTAAGAGCATGTACAGGGTGACTAGCGGTCGCTGTCTGGAAAAAATATAAATTCATGAAGATCGTAAATAAATATTTAACATTCTGTTACCGTAAAACTTTATAAAACCGTTAATGTGTATAATGTGCACGAATTTGAAGTCAGTTTCATTTGTAAGGAAAACTGGTTCTTTCTCTAAGAACCGGTTTTCGACTATTTCTAAGGCTATTAAGCCCTTCTCTAAAGTAAAACCATGAAACTGAGACCATTCCTGCGATATTTTTACTGGGACGCAGTAAATTTAGTAACTCTCAAGGACTGAGTTAAGTAGTTTTACCTGTTCCACGCGTTCATTTTACATTTCTGTTGCAAACTTTAATAAATCTGCTAGCGCTACCAAACAAAAACGCAAAGCAACTTTTGTGTCATGAAACTCCTAAAATTCAGATTAACAAATGTACAAAATGCATATGAAACTGTTGAACTGTCACACACCTCAACTGATCCAAATCAATCGGAAGCGCCCCAAAGACGCTGGCTGCATTGCCCCGCTGTAAGCATAATAATGCATATTAATGAAAGAACGTAACAAATTAGGATTATGAACTGCTGTGAAACTTGGCACTTATCTATATGATCTCAGCTCTTTTATCGGTGAACAGACTGTTGCAAACAATCTACAGTTAGGTAAACTGATCCATATCAATACCAGTTGGAAGCGTCCCCAAGACGCTGGCTGCATTGCCCCGCTGTATGACAATGCTTATGCGCTGCGCCAGATACACACCAGGTCTCGGGTCACGCGTCGCATCGACCGACGCTATGATAGAATCGTATGTATCTACCCTAAACTCCTTTGTTTATAATGTTGTATCCTTTTCCCCAGGACATCATAACCACCATGTATCGCTGGCTAACGCTGGCCGTGGCGGTAGTGGCGCTGGCGAGCGGAGACGGAGTCAACTTCCCTGACCAGGTACAGGCGCAGGGGACACCGAAGGAGGAGACTGAAGGAAGGTCCTTGAACTTCGGAGATGGTGGGCGATCGGTGAGTCTGAAAACATCATCTAGTACAAGTCTAGTACATATAACAGAAGCTCTGTTTAGCTAACCTATTGCTATCAACGACCGATTTGGCGCAGCGGGCGAAGATCCGCCTGCGACGCAGGAGGTTGCGGGTTCGATTACCGCGTTAGAACAAATTTTTGTACGATCTGCAATAATTTATTCCGGGTGTTCTGGGTATTTTCTATGTATAATAAAAAATATCTATCTATGTAATGTATTGTGTTAAGTAAATCAGTCATCTAGTACCCTTAACACAAGCTCTTGCTTATTATTTTACGTCTAACGATAGAATGCTTGAGTTTAGGGTGATTTGGGTGACTATAACTGAAAGCTATTGAAACAAGCTAAAAAATATAATATGAAAAAAATTATTTTCCTAACATGACCGGTCTTCTTGTAGCCTCAAGCCCAAGGCCGTGGCCTCCTTGACTGGATCGGCCTCGGCGAGGACCAAGACCCCTACATACAGCAGGCCACGCAGCAGTGCATCAGCGGAGACCTGGCGGACTGCTTCAAGGCTCAAGCGCTGCGGTCCTTTGATGACTTCTTTGATAAACAGGCTTACCAGTGAGTACCTACTTTTGTTATTTTAACTTCATAAAATTTGGTAGGCAGCTGCAACAACAACACCAGCCTAAAACAGTCTACAGCACAAACCCCCTCGGATTGGCGATCCTAAGTCACACCATTTTTTTGCACTACTGACGCTACTGCCCTTTGACGGACCACAGAGTTATGCCTTTAAAGGCTGCGCTGCGCAATCAGCTGGTCAGGAGAGGGGAAAGGTGAGGAGGGTAGATAGGAAAGCGAGAGGGGCTTGAAGATATTACAGTCACAGGGATCAGGGGGATGTGGCATTAGCAGCTACAGCAGTCCAGGTTCAGAACCAAGGCCGCGACATGCTCGACTGGATTGGCCTTGGCGAGGACCAAGACCCCAAAATCCAGCAGTTTACGCAGCAGTGCACCAGCGGAGACCTGGCGGACGGCTTCAAGGCCCAAGCGCTGCGGTCCTTCGATGACTTTTTTGACAAACAGGCTTACCATTGGGTGTTTTCGTTTGCAATAAAATGTTATTGGAGTAATTAATTTAAAACCTGCAAAGTAAAAATTCTACTCTTACATACAAAAAAAATTAATATCAATTTATGAGAATTATTTAGTAGCAACAATTATACACTAGCCAAACTTGAAGTAGAATGTTTGTAAACAAACCAAGACACGAATTACTAAAACTCAATATATGTTGAAAAAGCAATATTTGTTGAAGGGAGGATCTCAAATCGCAAGTAATGTAAATTGCGGATAAAAAGACGCGGCAACAGAGTGGATTGAAGGTAAGTATGAGCGGTTTGTTTACAAACATTCTACATCGAGTTTGGCTTGTGTATAGCTAAGCTAAGTGAGGCTGATTAGGTAAGTGGCTTCGCACTCGTTAAATACTAAGTAGGTATTTATTCGATGTCTAGAAAGAACTATATGAAATTTAAAAAAAAACCCTATTTCTTCTGTTGTTGTTTGACGTGACGAATATTCTTCACTATAATTTAGTGCTATCTTGCACACTCCGTCCATAGTTTGCGAGAATCCCTACAGTACAATAAAGTTACTACTTTGTGCAACCCCTTCCAGGCTATCAGACAACGCAGTGCTAATCAGAATGGAGTCCCAAGCCAGGGCATTGTCCAGGGAACCGCCGCAGCTCAGCTCGCAGCCCAGGAGTGAGGACTCCGACTGGGATTCCCTAGTCAAGTTCGGCATGAGGAAGATTGAGAGGTAAGTTTATTGGTTTGGACCTTAAAGCTTAGTTTTGAGCTGGTCTTAAAGATCTCAGATATCATTAGAAGATCTTAAAGATAATAAAGATAGAGACGCTCTTAAGAAGAGTTTGTGGCTTTTAGTATTGTAATGTAGTTATATTTATTAACATCACCATATTTATGGAACACTAACAAATATATTAGCAAACAGGTTCTCACATTGGTTCTTATTTCTGGTAAGCGCATCATTGTCATTCATCATCAACCTATTATATATTAGTCCACAGCTGGACATAGGCCTCCGCTAATGAGCGGCATAGCGCACTGATGACAGGGCGCTATGCCGCATCATCTCATCATCAGTCCAGAAATGGACGAGCATAGGGCTCGTAACCATATCTCGCGAACAACCGCCAACCGCTGGGTAAACGTGTTCTCGAGTGGAGACCGTGACTCGGCAAACGTAATGTAGGACGCCCTCCGGCCAGGTGGGATGACGATCTGCGAAAGACTGCAGGCAGATGCTGGATGCGGCAAGCTGAAGACAGGGCGCTATGGCGCTCATTGTGGGAGGTCTATGACTAAGATAGGTTGATGATGATGATGAGGGCTCGTAAGCTGCTGGACCTGGGCGTCTCCTCCACTTTCCAAGCTCAGTTTACGTTGAGGTCAGATAATGATATGTGAAAATTCAGTCCAGATAGTCCTTTCATTCATTATGAATGCGGGTTTACTACGGACCATGTTTGTGTTGAAATAACACGGTTTTCTTCCAACACAAAAAACGTCCGTAGTTTACCCGCTTACATTCATAATGAATTCGTCAAACTACGACAGTGTTCATAGTAAAATAGTCTAATATAATTATTAGATTATCTTGCGTTTCTCTGGTCAATAATCTCGGGTCCATCTAGTGACATATATTATTTTGGCCGTTATTTCCAGGTTCCTGCGATCCACTGCCCTGGAGATGCAACTTGACAACGAAGTTACTTCAGACGGTGTGATCGCTCCGAGGTTCATCGACGAAATCGCTGATGAGGTTGACATCATTGAAGATAAGAAGGCTCCGCCTTTCCGTAAGTCCTTATACAACCTGTGCAGTGAGCGAAGCATAAGCGGGTTCGATTCCGGTCGTGGGTGCAAAACCAATTCGTATGGTATGTCATTATTTTTTCTAGGTTTGGGCGTTTTCAAAAAATTTGTTGAATATTTGTGTCATTGGGTTTCCTTATCACCATTTCTACTTCTTCAGGGGTTTTGTTCCCTCGCTCTATAATTTTGGGGCTAGATGATGCGATGAAATTACCAGTATTTTCTTAATATTATTATTGTCAATATGAATGCTGGATAAATTAACTGTGATTGCTCATCCACAACATGTTTTTTACATTTTACAGTAAATTGGTATATTTTTTCGAACCTACCTACCCTAAATATTTATTTAACAGAATTCAAACGTCCTAGATGATCTCAATAAGCCTTTAAATTATTCCAGGTCGCCATAAACTAAAGAAGCTTATCATCCCCATGCTCCTCATCCTGAAGTTGTTCAAGCTGAAGCTGCTGCTGTTCCTTCCCCTCATCCTCGGACTGGCCAGCTTCAAGAAGTTCCTTGGCTTCATGGCTTTGATTATTCCTGGTAAGAATTGATTTATAACGGGATTGGCATAGTCACTATATGAGATAACTCAATTAAAATAAATAAAAATATCAAAAAAAAAGTTTATAAAGTAGGAAGAATGTCTTATGGTTTGCCCACTAGTAGGCCGAGTCATGACTAAAAACTCGATGTTTGAAAACAAACAAACATACTTAACCTACATCTATTGCCTCGTCTTTTTATACACAATTTACATTACCTACATGTCGATTTGTGATCCTTCCTTCAATAAATATTGCTTACAATTATATCTAAAGCAAAACGCCAAGCAAGTGAGGTTTAGTTATTTTTGTCGTGGTTTGTTACAGCAACAATCATTCTACATTGAGTTTGGCTGGTTACCACACTGTTCTGGTCACCACACTATTACAGTGTAGTGTGAGTCTGACGTGAAGCACCACAAACGCATATCGGTTTCCTACGTTTAGTATGGTTTGAGACACATTATCACAGCGAAACACACATTACCAACAGCCTATATTAGTCCACCACTGGATATAAGCCTCACCTAATGAGCGCCATAGTGCCCTGTCTTCAGCTTGCCGCATACAGCATCAACCTGCAGTCTTTCGCAGGTCGTCATCCTGGCCGGAGGGTGGCTAGGACTATATTTTCCGAGTCGCGGTCTCCGCTCAAAAACACGTTTACTCCAGCTATTGTCGGTTCTTCGCGAGATATGGCCCACTGCCACTTCAGCTTGCTTATTTTTTGAGCTACTTCGATAACTTTGGTTCTCTGTCGGATGTATTCGTTACGAATTCTATCCTTTAGAGAAACTCCGAACATAGCTCTTTTCATAGCTCGCTGAAATATGAACTGGCAGGAAACACACAACACACAGTGAAAATGTGTCTCTTATCTTACTAAATGTATGAAACCGATAACCTGACGCGCCACAACAGCGAAACTATCATGAAGTGATAAAAACGTTTAAAGACCTCTCGTAGGACCTAAATCATACTAAATGCTATTGCTGTTGTAATAACCACGCATTCATCATCAGCTGAATGCGTAGTGGTATTGTGCTGATGATGATCAGCACACATACGTCCACCGCTGAACAGGCCTTTTCCAAACAAGGGCATATTATCTTAAGCACCACGCATGGCCTTCCTCTAGTAGGTTAACTTAGTCGGCTCTTAGGACATCCTCGACCTTAGTTGAGAGGGTCTAAAATTACGAAAAAGTATTAACATGCATGGGCAATATACTTTGCCGAAAGCCTCGTAATACAAAATATTTTGTATAAGCTTCGTCCTAAATAAACCTTTTGGATGCTTTAAGAACTGTTGGAGAGTAAGCTGCAACCTTAAACATAAGTTAAGTGCAATCTTTTATTTTCCAGGTGTAATCGGCTACTTCAAGTTCTGCAAACCGAACCTGACGTCTCCATTCTCGCAGTCTCACTACTCCGGCCCGCAGTACAGTTCAGCTGGTATCGGAGTGAGCCCGTACAGAGAGGGGCATCATGGACATTATGAGAACTACGCTGTGAGTCCAATTTACAATGAATAAACTGAAGAGACTCTAACCAAGCCTGGGCAATCACCTTATTGGCAAACATACATCCACTGCTGAGTGTGGACTCAAACACGGGGTTTTAGCATAATCACCACGTTTGGCAGGCGGATGGCTGGTCGCTGTGGAGGTGCCAATTATACTTTTTAATTTACGCTGCCACCAAAGCAAAAATGCGTCAAAATAGCGGCTTGGCAATAATACCGTCAAAAATAACTGCTATGAAATTTAATCAAGATTCTATGTTGTTACAATCTAATTGTTAACTCTAACAAGACCTTGCAATTTCCAGGGTAATCAGTATGGTCCGGGAGGTGGTGGTATTTCCTTCCGGGAACAGAACGTGAGTCCTCAAGACCTGGCCTACCAGGGTTGGGAGTACAGGAACAAGAAGGGTGGAGAAGAAATCAAGGCAGAGGAAGCTTAAGACTGTTAATTCTAATTTTTGCATCAAGGACTAGCCTAGTTTTATATAAAATTCAGTGAAGGACTCGCTTATACTACGCTAAATACGCACATATTATTTTTGTAGAAAAAAAACCACAAGACGTCATTCACTAATTTACATTAATTTACATAAAGGAATTTTAAAGAAGAGCGAGAACGGAAATAGAGATAGATTATAGAACGAGATGGATCTTGCGTTATTTATATGAAACAAGATGCCTTGTTAAATATGAAAGATATAGTTAGCCATAAATCGTTGTAAAATTATAAAATGGTTTCTGACACTTGGACTCCTGATAATGCCATCGATGGTACAACACAAGCAGGGAATCTTCTGATATTGAATTGAACTTAACGACACATTGAAATGGCTGACTTTATATGGGATGAAAAGTGATGTTTTTGACTGAATTATCTGACTTTTTATTGTCCAACCTTGATGCAGTGCATGGTTTTATATTTTATTAGAATACTCCCTCTAATTTATTTGACTTAAAGATAGCATCTATCTAAATGTTTTGTCAGTAAGACAACAAACCGTCTGTATATTTCTTAAGTTTTAAGAAATACTGTTCTGTAAATTATAAGTTATATGTTTTGTAAATAAATGTTTTTTTTTTATGAGTACCTTTTTTTATTGTTACACCTCCAGATTGGGTACTATGTTTGTACTTAGTTAAAATAAAACTAAACAAGAAATTCTAACCTATTTTAATAAAGTACAATTCATATTGATGGCCTTACTGTTATTGAATAAAATATCGTTTATAATATATTAGGTGACTGTTAAATTGGTTTAGTATTTGATGACAGTTTGACTTTACAAGCCGACAACGTTTTAAATAGTACATCTGATGGTTTGATTGCATACCTACTCTCTGTTTTACCCTTCGTAGCTTAACGGCATCTTCCTTCTCATTAGCACCGATACGTCAATACCTCCTCCTACAGAAGGAGTTTTAACATAATCACCACTCTTGGCAGAAAGATTGGTGATCGCAGTAGAGGTATTATAAAGACCCAGAACGGAGTTCCTGCCCTTTTGCTGGGTTCCCTTGGTCGGCATCCACGGGCCGAGTTGAAGGGGACCCACGGCCACGGCCTATATTATACGGCTAGTTTATTACCAATTGCGACTGCAGCTTACTACTATTAAATAAACAATTGGTTGAACATGATAAGTACATATTTTTTTTTTACTCTTCAAAGGGTATTGAAGCCGTCATAGAACCGGTAGCCGGACCGTAAAATATATCACTGTCCTTCTCTTTGCTCAGAAACTGAACCGGATCGAACTCTTTCAGGGCAGTCAGTTCTTTACTAAGTCCCCTCTTGTGCCTCCTTTCGTTTTTCCTCTGTAGCTTTTGGAAAGGCATGTGATAATAGTTAACATTTGAGTTTTTAGAACGGTGCTTGTGAGTGGGGTGCGTTGTCGTCTCTCGGTTTTGTAAATCGTTGTTGGCCCAATTCGTGTCGTACATAACTTTAGGTTTGAACGTGGAATGTTTGGTTGCTTGGTTGAAATATACCTTTCGCAGTTTAGTTTTCCTCTTCTTTATTATTTTCTGAATAATACTCTTCGGTGATTTCTTCTTTTTCTGTTTCATTTGGTGTTCTTCGAAATGGTTGTTGAGGATTGGCATTTTGAGCATGTTTTCTTCTTTGTCCAGATATGTCATATTGCGAAGGCGCTGAAAATAGTGAATGCTGATTATATCAAAATTGTATGTTTTAAGTAGGTTATCAATAATATTGACTCAGTTATTTTATTGTACAGCTGTTTAGTTTAGGTTCCATACTTACTTTTGCAGCAACATTACTTATAGTTTGGACTTGAGTAGCAATGTGATCACTTGATGTGTTCTAAAAGCAACAGAATTATTAGGTTTGTGGCGACATAAGATGTTCGCTTCTATTTCTTGTAATATTCATCTTCATAAGTAAAAAATATTTGTATTTCCTAGTTAAGTTTAAGATTAATCTTATTCCTTCTACCAAACTTTTTTGGTAAATTATAACATTTAGTAATTTTTCCATTAATTTTAATATATTTTTTGTAAATATGTAAAAAAAAATCATTAAATTACCTCGGTAGCAGCACAGAAATTTAAAACAGCAACTGTCAGAATAGCGCAGTTCATTTTCAAACGCTATGTTACAAATGAGCTTGCGTAAAGAAACTCCAAATTTATAAACTTGACAGTTTATAGCTCTGTAATTCTAAACACCATTGTGAAATACAGGTGTAAATGTTTCAAAAGAAAAGGTGTAAAACTGAAAAAAGTACTGATTTCTTAAATATAGCTGTTGTAGTTTTGGAGAAACAGTTAGATTTATTACCACTATTACTCTTAAAAGTACATATTTACAAAATGTACGAAATACACTTAGAGCAGAAGAGCTATCTGCAGACCGTTGCAAACAATCTAGAGATAGCTCAACTGAGCCAAATATCAAAAAGAAGATTCCCCAGACGCTGGCTGCATTGGCGACGCTGGTACTCACCAGCTGTCAACCTATTAGTAACTTAAATCTTAAGTAGGCACCGATAATAATTAAAACAAACAATAAATCACTCTAATATTACAAATGTGAAAGTTGGGATGAATGTAGGTATGTTTGTTACATCTTCACGCCAAAACTAGTGAACGCATCGGGCGGATATTTTATATAAACGAAGATCTAAGTTTAACACAAACTACTTTTTATCACGTAAATCAGTTCCCATTAGAAATAACTACAAGCAATAATCAGATCTTTGTTCACATGGAATAAAGTATGAATAAATAAAAGAGCCTAGCTCTTGTAGGTGTAATGATGCAATTTCCTCCACTTTTCTCTCTCCAATGCAATGTCTTTTCTTCTTTACACGACAGGACAGCGACTTCCTCCTTGACCAGACTCATATAGCTAATTATTGGATTCCGAATTCTTCCTCTTCCTTCTACTTTTCCTTCTACGATGTTACTTATGAAGTTTTCGTGTCGTATAAGATGTGTAATCATTCTCTCTTCTTGATGCCCTTTGAATGCGTGATAAAGTATCAATAGAGTAGGTTTTTTTAACCTGGAAACAACACGCGCGAAGCCTCGAGCTGAAACTAGTGGTTTTATAAGCAAGGTCGTGGTCTCTTGCTCTATAGTCAGGAGGTATGTTTTGTTGAGCATTATCAACGTTGATTGGGTCCTGGAGGGGTTTCTGTCTCTGGAAATAATATTTAATGTTGTTATTGTTCTACTAGGTAAGTCAATGTACCTACATTTGAATATATACCCACAGGGTGTAGTATTAATTGACTTAGTCTGAATCTTTTACTTTGACATAATCTTTTGTTAACCGATACATAATACATAACACAAACTAAAGATAGAGGCGAAACAGATAACAATTACGGTTGAAAGAGGTTGTAATCAGGAGCATTTTGAATCTGCTACAAGAGCGATAAATAAATAAATAAATAACGCAAGATCCATTTCGCCGTGTTTTTATAATCTCAGTAGTTTTTGTTGTTAGTGGACTGTACTTGTACATTATTGCAAAGGAATTTGCTATAGAATTTACCGTCCTGAAAACTTTGAATGACGTGTTTGAACAACTAGAGTGCTTACCGTGGGACAGGAAATGAACCTTGAATATAAATAGGGGTTTTTATTCTGCAAGGAGTGAGTTTTTGCATTAAGAAATCTTGTATAAAGTTTGGCTGTACCTACAGTTTAATAAGTGACGCTCTTAAGTAGAGATAACTATTTAAGCACCTGGTTAAAAAACTTACTATAGGTACCTATTGATATTTCAGCTGAAGAATGAACGAACACTTTCTATAATATGAGGGAAAAATTAGTAGAAATAAACTGTAATGGTGACTGGCTTCCGACGACAACAGTACGATGCTTCAAAAGGTATTTTTCAGATAATTGTGTTTCAAGAATTTTTACTCAAATCGGTAATATGCTTCTATCTATCTACTCAGCTCGTGAGCACCCACTGCTGGGAATAGTCCTCCTCTCTATTACGCCATTCTGTCCGGTCCTGTGTTTTTTACTTACACACAATAAATTCTGATGTAATTCTGTATCTTTGTCCGTTACCTTCTCACGAGTAAATGGCTGCAGGGAAAATTAAAATTTGCAAAGATGTGGTATCCGGAGGCCTTTCTCGCTACATAGGCTACTTTTTATTCTGTATAAATACTTGGGGAGCCGCGATCGCAAACTAGTTGACTATAATAATTATATCAGGCATCTAATACCCATAACACAATCTGTGTTATGCTTGAGGATAAATAAATGCTGAGTGAATTGTCCAGCATTATTTTTTTATTTTGTAATGTACTAGCTAACCCGCGGCATCGCCCGCGCTTTTCAATTAGCCTAAATACGGATAATAGGGACGGCCCCAGGACACCGCCTACTTGCCTGCCAAATTTCTTTAATATCCGTCAGGTCGTTTACGCGTGAAATGGTTACAGACAGACAGAGTTACTTTCGAATTAAAATTATTAGTATGGATTTTCAAATTTCAGATAATCTTTCTTCTCTCCATCGTGGAGATGGCTCGAGCCTCGTTGGTGATCGACAGTAAGAGTCAGGGCAACATCAACGTGAACGACTACTGTCCCAAGATGAAGCACTGTCCTGAGGGGGCGCACGTCTTGTGTATGTATGAGGTAAGATTACTCATCATCAGCCTACGTTAGTCCACTGCTGGAAGACGAGTGAGCGTCATAGCGGTTCATATAGTATCTGCCAGAAGTCTTTTGCTAATGATCATCCCACTCGGCCTGTATAGCACCAAAAGCCTGTTAGGGATTCCATCCAAAGGCACGTTGCATATCGATACCGTAACGTTAAATTCTAAATCAATAAAACCGGCCGAGTGCGAGTCGACTCGCACACGTAGGGTTCCTTACTATCGTACAAAACTATTTCGCAAAAGAAACACAACAACAGTTTTTTTTAGATATTAATAATAAATAATAAATAATTTATTTCAGGCAACATTAGTCTAGTACAGGATATAAAGTACTTAAAAACTACGGCCCATATAAAATTGTATACCGTAGTCTCAATACATAAGATAAACTTATTTACTAGTTGTGTCGGCGACGTATGACACGCAATATGTGCTGCGACGGTAATCGTCCGCGAAAACGTCGCAACAGCACATTCTTCGGCCAGAATTCTTCCTTAGTGAAGGTCGAAATATTATCAGTTGGAATACGAACCACAAACGATTACGACGATATTGAACAAAGTAAAAATTCTAACATGATGCGGTCACCCACCTATATAAGTACTGACCGCGCCCGACGATGCTTAACTTCGGTAATCGGTGCTCAACGTGTGGTATGGACGAGGCCTCCTAAAAATTAAATAATTTTATTATCATTTTTATTTGTCGTTATAGCGGCAATAATATTATATTATAATTATACACTCTGTCAAAATTTCAATTGTGCCTTGACAAACGTAGAGCAAAGATAGCCAAAAAAGTCATGTTTTTTTGTATGTGAGCCCCCTTCCATTTTAATATAAATTTTATTAAAAAAAATGTTATAGCGGCAAGAGAAATAGGTACACATTCTACGTAAACTTTTTACGATGCATGAGATACAGCTCGCTGATAGACGGACTGACAGACAGCGGAAGCTTAGTAATAGGGACTTTTTCACCCCTCGGGTACGGAACTCTAAAAAGGAAAATGTAAAGACCGAAACGTAAAAAACATCTAAGTTCCAAGTGAGAGGCACGTGTCAATTAACTACTAAGGAAATAAAGATTTATAGACTTTGGGACAAAACCTGCCTTCGATTTTGTTTTGATTCTCTTCTTTCCTTTGTTTTGGTGACGAAAGTAGTAAGAGTTAGTGAGATCTACTTAGAGTACCTAAGTAAGATTCAGGACAATGGTGTCGATTCTGTTGTTTTAGGATTCCTAACCAAAATTTGACGAATTCTAAATTTTCTAAGATGTCCAGCATTATGCCTATAAATTTTAATCATGGCCAAATTAGATGCGTCCTAAAATTAGGTAGACGTTTCTAATCATAGCTAAAATGTAATGCAAAAAATAGGGTGATAGCTATTATAACTGAGTTGAGTTGTTTTAGATCTGTCATCCTAATTTTAAACCAGCCAGTCTAATTTTTTAAACATAGAATAGCTTTCGTCTATTTGACATTACCAATCCTAATTTTAGCTAATTCTAAAACAACAGAATCATAAACGACTAAAGAAACAGAAGCAGTGTCCAGTGGAGGCGCCCGTCTTGCGTGTATGAGGGTTAGATATCAACATACACCCCAATGATACCACCACATAGGTAAACAACAATAGACCGGTAGTCGGGGAAATTATAAATAGGCAACGGAAAGAAATATCAATTTACGTAAATTGATCCGCGAAATACCGAGGCTCTTCGGGGTTTTAAAAAAATATCTAAGCGTCTGGTCTAAGCGACGCGTGACCCGAGAGCTGGTGAGCATCTGGCGCAGCGCACCAGCATTGTCATACAGCACGGCAATGCAGCCAGGCGTCTTGGGGACGCTTCCGACTGGTATTGATATGGATTATTTGAGCTACCTGTAGATGTTTGCAATGGTCTGCAGTTAGCTCAATTGTAAATACTAGTTCTAATGTGTTTCATTAATTAATTGTAATTTTCTTTGTTAATAAAGTAATTTACGTAAGATATCTAAAAAAAATAGGTAGTACGTAAGTGCCTACCCAATCTATTATGATTAGGTACTTATTTCATTTAAATATTTTACGTAAATTAGTATTCTATTTACTTAGTACCTATTTCGTCGGTCAGAGTCCGGACGTTCATAGGGTAATTCTCATGAACGTTCGGACTCTTAAGAAACGCTAAGGAACTAACCCTGGTACTGCTACTTCCATTTTGATTTGCTTTCCTTTTTTTTTGCTTTCTTTTTCGTTTTATATAAATATTCAAAACCCAACGAAGCCGAAAAAAAACTGTTTTACATCAGCTGAAAAATAAGATTCGTAAATTTTTAAGTATTTATTTTCGGAATTCAGTATTACCATTTACCGACCGATTTATTTTTCAGCAAAACAAAATGGGACCTCTGTGCACTGATGCCAAAGAGATTCCTCTCACGCGTGATAAAATACAGAAAATATTGGATGTCACGAATATGTAAGTAAGGACATAAACTATTACAAATTAAACGTACTGGTATATACACTCTATTCTAGATATTTTTGGAAAATAAAAACATATAGGTGTGAAAACTTTACGGAAACTGATAACAACAGATAACAATATCGTAACAGCAGTGTAACGACTAAAAGCAAACAATTCAACAACGTATAGTGGCACTAGTGCAGTGAAAAAGTTGCCAGATTATTGAAAAGATGAATGAAAGTTCTCAAATCAAAAAATAATCCAATGAAACCTGTGTCGTAATATAATTTCCACTATTTTTTATATAGTTTTGTAACTTTTTTAATTACAATATATAATCTAAGATTGTAGAACAGCACTGGGTAGACACACCAGCGTTCATCCAGCACAACGCTGAGTGGAGGCCATGTTTGCCTCAGACTCTGCTGCGCACACAATAAACAAAATGTACATAGTCTTATTATGTATCATAAGTTTTCGTTTCGTGTAGTAGTTTTTTAATTCACTAAAACTATTTTCTTTCATTCAACCGAGTAGATACAACTAGTAGGTAATACTAACTAGTAATACAGTTTCCTTCAAACAACCTTATAAAGATTGAATATTATTTATTGGCTTATTAATATATTATTTATACCTGGAGCCTTTGTGCAAGGTTTCGTCAGGGGAAATACTAGTTAGTCGTGACTATTTGTGATATCAAGGATAAAAATGATTAGAAATAGAAAAAAATAACAACATTATTTCCGTGTAGAAAGTATGAAACTGACTTTCATAGCTGAGACTGAAAATGGCATAAGACACACTTGTAAATTTGCCCTACCTAAAAAATATGCAACACAAACGTATTTTCATGTTACCCTACTTATCTACGGAATACATGTGACCTAAACAACTAGGTAGGTACGTACTTTGTACTATAGATGCAGGCCGCAGAACAGGTCATTATGGCAATCTTTGTTAGGCTTTCAGTTGAAATTATGAGTAAGTAAATGTACTTGTTTTTATTATATTCACAGGATCAGAAGCCGTATTGCCAGAGGTACAGAAAGAGGCAAAGACGATAAACTTCTGCCGAGAGGCTATGGCATATTTAGATTGGTATGTTATTTAAACTACACCTACTCTGAAAGTAGACCGGTAGCTATTTTCTTTTCCAAACATGAATCATAAAGTTACATTACTGCTGAAAAATTTTAACGTGTCATTTATTTTGAGTAATATCATCCGGTATCAGGGACATGGTGAGTAAGTAAGTACCTACGTAACATCCCTAACGTTGTAGGCCGTACCTAAAAGTTATTTATCCGGAAGTGCTTTGAGCGGAGGGTCATCAATGAAGGAACCTATTTCCTTGATTGGCTTTTTGATCTTCCGTACACAGTACTTAATAATTGTTATATTATTTTCTATTTGATTTTATTATAATGTTTATATCTGTAACTCGTTGATTTACTTTATGGGCCCGGTTGTCTGATGTAAAGCATTTTTATTTTTTTATTTATTTTATTATAACCTAACCTAACCTAACCATGTCATGGTTAGGTTATGCTCTCAACTATTAACACTACATATTTTAGCAAAATATTACATAGCGCATAATGTGAAGCACAAACGTCCATTTCCCAAATTTTACATGAAGTGGACTCATTATTAGGTACACTCACCCCGTCTGTTTAAAGCCGCCGCCGTCACGGAGACGTCACCGATAATGATTTTACTTCGGGCCGAGTTCAAGATGACGTGACGTTGTTCATTTGTCCACCGCCACCGTCACAAGGACGTGTTTTGGTCAATCTCAAACGTGTTTTGAATTGTCAGCACATCATCGGTCCGTCGGTCGTCACAATCTCAGGCTGAGTTCTAGCGGTCGCGTCGAACTACTTAGGCATACATACATGTCTTCGGCGGCCGGATGACGGGCGGCGCTCGGGTGACGGGCGTGCAATGTGCAGATGTACTGCTACTTTGGCGCCGTCATCTCGTTATCGGTGACGTCTCGGTGACGGCGGCGGTGGACACACGGCATTAAGTACACCAAGTTTTTTCTGGTTTCAGAAGTGGGATCCTGTGCTATCAGCATTCGCGCAAGTACTTACAAATCAGTGCGTGTTAGGTCATGACTTCTGCCGAGCTACTAGTGAGTCCAAAGCTACAATATTTAATAGCGTCATACTAATTAGGGCACCTTTGCTATTAGCCTTATTAAGTTGTCAATTAATATGTTCTTATCCTGTTGTCTTTCTTTCTTTTTAAGGTCCGTTCGTTTAGCCCCCTTGTGTGGGTGGGTGGGTAGGTACATGCGTCTCTCTTCTTAATTTGTTGTTTTTTCTCATTTAGGTATTTTTGTATTGTATGTTTAATTATTGTTTGTAAGTTATGTACTATTTCTGTTCTGTACTGAACTGTATCTGGGTTGTGTGCGTTAATAAATGTTTCTCTCTCTCTCTCTCTCTCTAATTATTTTGAACGCGCTTGTTGGACAGGATGATAGTTTGTTTTGAAGTTTTGAAAACTTGCTTCGTTTTCACTTTTGTCACATACAAAAGTTTTTAAAAATACATATAAAAAAACAATAGGCTTCAACCATACTGCAAGCCTGTATGAGTGTCCTCTAAAATACAAGGTGCCACGTTATTGATGTACTAAGCGGTACGGGGGTGGTCCACCTCCCACGAACATTTTTTGTTCTAGCACTTTCCGGGTTTCAAGGTTTTTTACTGAAAAAAAGACCTCGAAACTTTCATATCAACTAGCCCTAGTGACCAACCCTAAGTCAGCTGTTCATCAGTAAGGTTCTTGGCCTTTCAATCGTGACCGCCTATACTTAATAATCTTCATTAGGTAGGTATGTTAGAAAATCGCGAAATTTTAAAAAGTGCTACGTATGCACCTAGTTTTATTTTTTGAATAAATGAATGTATTGTTTATTTGCACATAAAAAATAATGAGTGAATCTTATAAACGGTAAATCTAGTACAAAATGGCGGCCTAGTTAAAGGAACCATAAAATCCAGCCTTACGTGTGTTTGCATTAGTGATAGGGTTGTGATGTTGCTGTATGAGTACAGTTTTTTTTAATATGAAAACTTAAAACAACTTATTTTTGAATATCAACCATGCGGATCAGTTGGGTATAGGGTGCACAACAACCCCCTTTCGGCTTAGTACACCAATAACATGGAACCTTGTATAACATTCATTATGCGCCGCAATTAAAAATGTGTTGTCGCTAATGTTATGGCCAAAATCTTCAAACCCTTTGCCCTTCCACAGACAAATTCCCAGACCCCAGTCAAATAGCAGGCATGTTCCGTTACAAACTGAACTGGGACCCGGTCAAAGGCAAGGACTTCGATTTTGAACCAGGTTTCAATAACAAGAAGGTTATTTATGCCCTGAACAGAGTTCTGCACAGCTGGTACGATCATAGGACTTCTGTGACGCCGAATCATACGACGTCGTTTCCTGATTATGACTCGTAAGTTCTAGTCGTTCAGTACCTACCTTTAAGCTTCGAACACTGCAGTAAAGGTCGCGGTGTAAGAATCGACACCTCCAACTCAGCCCGTGGGTGTCGTAACAGACTAAGGTAAACTACCACAGGAAAACCTGCAGCTTCCTTCTGTGTATTTTTAGCATTCTTGTTGCGATCATCAATAATAAACTCACTGCGCCCACAACTCGGCTATACAAGATTAATGTATCTTTTAAAGGGCAATGTATACGCTTTTACAACAAAACTCCTAAATGACTTGAAACAATTACCAATAAATTAATTCAAACAAATTGTCAAACATATACTTTGTAAAAAGGCTACTACAAAATATCAGATTATCCTAGAGGATAAAACTCTTAGGACGAGTTTTGCTCCAAATAACAACCTAACAAGATATATAAGTTTCTTGTTCGCTTCTTTACTTCACTAAGATTGAAGTTGTAACAGCACAGATCTCAATCTGGCTGTTATTTGCAAATATAAAATAAATCAGATAGTCATAAACTTTATAGGGTGAAGGATTGGAGATAGAGTTGACAGATTCGGTCCCTTAATAGGGCTAGTTAGGTATCAGTCAACAATTTAAATTTGGCATTCGCAGGATGGAGGCAATTCGTCTACGATAGAAAAAACTACCGAAGACTTGAAAAAATTGCTACATATTTGAAGCAGATCTTTTCCCCATAATAAAATGACTGGATTTATGACATTTTTTTACAGTCATAGAAACTCAACACTATGGGTTTTGCTATCAATAATATGAGAGGTTGATAATAGATTAGTCGAGACGCCTTCATAGAAACACTCGTCTGAGAAGCAGTAATATTGAATATTTCACCGGGACGTGGGATTGAAGCGAGCGTTATCTTAAAACCAAGCCAGTTCATGGAAGAATTATCGATGTTTGAACAAGTTCTAGAAATTTACCGTAATAAATAATCTAATTTATGAGAGGTTTTTACAGCCATTGAAATACAGCACAAAAATTGGGTTGTTAGACACTCGAAATATTAATCTATGTGTTAAAGACATGAATAACGAGTTTCTTGGTTTAATTCGAGTGTTCGTGGCGCCTAAAGGTTTTTTACGTTGAAAGCCTGGCGTGCAATCCGTGGGAACGGTTTCATACTGAAAATTGGTGTTAATTTGAACCTTAAAGATAGGATACGCGTCGTTCAGGGGTGTTTAGTGAGAGGTGATATATATAGCTGTTGGGGTAGGCTGGGGACAGTCGGCGTTTCACCACGGAAAAATAACGTTCTCTAATGAAAGTCAGGATCGCGGCGCGGGCTTTAGCGGAGATTAATAATTAAAATCTATTGTTGAAGTATGTGTTAATAATAAAGAAATTGAATATCATTAGTAAGATCAGTGTTGAAAATTAATGTTAAAAGTTAAATAACGTGTTGGTAATAAAATTTGCTTATTAAGGATAGATTCAGTGTTGCGGTCCATGGCGCTAGCCCGTGGAACCTACAGAGTGTACAACTAAAGTCAGTGTTACAGGGTACGAGAGCTGACCTGTTTCCAGACAAGTTAAGTTGCATGTTTTATTATGCTGCTTACTGGGTATCGTTCTTGTTCTGAATTTCATTGTGTCGGATTCTTAGGAAATCTACATAGGTACGCACCAGAGTCAGGAGACTAATTAATCCATATAATATTGATATATTATATACTGATTGTCGTGATACTTCCTAGAAATAGAGCTGTGCGAAACTGTATCTCACTGTGTTTTCCCTTAACATTATAGAAAAATTTCCATTACAGAGTCGAAGGATTGACTAATTTACCAAAGGTTGTAAAAAGCCTAGTTGAATAATTACTAAAGCCGTTTGAAGTTCGCATAGTGGGATATTTTGGTTTCAGGTATCTTTATGATCTAATGTTTACAGTGCTAATTTAACTGTATTCTTGGTATCTCCAGTAGAGAGATTATTTATATTCTGATAAATCTAACTATAGCTTGGTGCGGATGTCACCCTGGATAATACCTCTGGTAATGAGAGAGTCCTTTATAAGCTATGAGAAGTAATCTCGGTTGGATAAATAAAAGCCTAATTGAATAATTACTAAAGCCGTTTGAAGCTTGCATAGTGGGTTATTTTTGGTTTCGGGTATCATTATGATCTAATGTTTACAGTGCTTATTTAACTGTATTCTTCCTTCATCTCCAGTAGAGAGATTAATTATATTCTGATAAATCTAACTATAGCTTGGTGCGAATGTCACCCTGGATATACCTCTGGTAATGAGAGAGTCCTTTGTGAGCTATGAGAAGTAATCTCGGTTGGATAAATCATTATATCTCATTATCATAAACTTATGTTTTACAAACTAATCTGAATATTGGAAATACCCTACTATTAAAAGCTCTTGGATTCATAAATTTAAACTCCCATGAGAGGAGGTGTCTATTACTATGAAAAGCTGAAGTCTTTTCGGGCAAAACTCTTAATAAGAGGCCTAATAAATTATATCTAACAATAGCTTGGTGCGGATGCCACCCTGGATATGCCTCTGGTAACGAGAGAGTCCTTTATAAGCTATGAGAAGTAATCTCGGTTGAATAAATCATTATATCTCATTATAATAAACTTATGTTTTACAAATTAATCTGAAAATTGGAATTACCCTACTATTAAAAGCTCTTGAATTCTTAAATTTAAACTCCCACGAGAGGAGGTGTTTATTACTATGAAAAGCTGAAGTCTTTTCGGGCAAACTCTTGATGAGAGGCCTAATAAATTATATCTAACTATAGCTTGGTGCGAATGCCACCCTGGATATGCCTCTGGTAATGAGCGAGTCCTTTATAAGCTATGAGAAGTAATCTCGGATGAATGAATTATTATATCTCATTATTATGAGATTGTGTTTTACAGACTAATCTGAAAATTGGAAGTTGTTGAATTCTTAAGTTTAAACTCCCATGAGAGGAGGTGTTTATTACTATGAAAAGCTGTGGTCTTTTCGGGCAAAACTCTTAATACAGAGGCCCAGTAATTTATAGGAAATAATTCCTATAGGACTTAAGTCCATTATCAATTCTATAACGAATTGGGGCACTAGTCTTGAAATAGCCGATAGATAGGCTGTGAATAGAACTTTTGTATGCACTCCGAGTGCACAAATTAGGGACCCTTCGGTACTGAGCGGGGTTTGTTTAGTAGAGTTGGGTTCCGCAGAGAATTAGAGAACTGATTACTTAATGTGAAAGATGATGGAATGATTGTTTTGAATTAAATGTCACAAAGTAATATTGCCCATGAATGCTATTAAATTTCAACTGACTATGACTGGACTTAGGAAATTTGATAAAAGATAATGTCCTCTTGTCCCCTACTGACGGCCTGACCTTACGACTATGACTATTTGTGACATGTCCCCTTGTCTCATATTGGTAGATTAGCCTGTCAATATGTAGACCTTACGAGGGAGGTTATCCTGTCTGGGTCGAGAACCACCGGCAACAGCGGCGGTGGGGCTGTTGCCCTATGTCGTATTAAATTCAGTAAATCAGAACGAGGAATGCTTATCTCGCTATCTACAAAACTATTAAGCTACTAATATCCTAGACTCCGAAATTAAAGAAAACTACCTGTCTGAACATCACAGTTACTCCATGTTTATCGTATAATCTTAGTACATAAATACTTCAAGCCTGCGAAACTTTAGGTATGATAATAAATTAATAGGTACTATAAATGTAAGGAATTAAGTTATCGGTTAGATTAGTTCGTTTGTCCTTATCACCTAAAAGAATCGAGTTACTACTATAACACAACGTATGAGTCCTACCTCTAACTAGACGATCAGTTGGCCAAACTAATCATTAACATTACGTTAGGAATTAAAAATGAATGCGTCGCTCACGCAACTATTAGCAGGCGGAAGGAAATACAACGGGGAGAGAGGCGATTTTCAGGGGGGCGTTACAAAGTGAACAAAAAATCAAAGTGATCACTTGATTTCCTAGTTTTACTTCTGTAATTTGATTTTTGTGACGTGTCCAAGAGCAGGGCTCTTGAAGGCTCGGTAAGGTCAAAAGGAAATAAAGCACTTTAATATTTATTTGACCAATCCGCCCGCGAACGATTTCTTAATACCAGTGTAGCTATTGGAAGTGGGTACCAGAGTTGGAATTATAATTATATATCCCAGAGATGGACATAGGCTATCCAGTTATCAGAATATTTGAAAAATACGTGCGAAACCCAAAAGTTTTGTCTTGGCGGTAGTCAGAAAAAAAAATTGTTCACACAGCATCATCTGGCCTCAAAGTAAGCAGAGCCTGTGTTATTGCAGAAACCCGTCCGAGATGAGAGGACGTCTGTACCTGCGCATGGTGTACGGATCTGCAACCCACATCGGCTGCGGCATGACGGCGTACAGCCAGTTCAACTTCAAACACGACGTCAAAACCAACGATGGTAGTGTAAGTTTGATTTTATTTTCTTAAAGCTGTTCAATCGCATCCCATTTTCCACTTACCAAATATCTTTAGTGTATAAGACGTAGGTACATGTCTCTAGTACTCGGAAACCGGACTCTGAAACTGGAGATTTTTTTTAGTCTTTGAAAAGGGTTTACTTGGGTAGTATCGTCAAATCCAAAGTGCAAGTTTGTTTTTTTTTTTTTAAGATCTGCTTGCATTTTCCACCTAACACATGTTGAGCGCGTTCTAGCAGCAACGGTGAGGCCCGCAAGGGACTTCTAGGGCAGACGGCTCTATCCATACTAATATTATAAATACAAAAGTAACTCTGTCTGTCTGTCTGTTACCTTTTCACGCCTAAACGGCTGAACGGATCTTAATTAAATTTTGCATGGAGATAGATGGTATCCCGGGGACAGACATAGGCTACTTTTTATCTCGGATAAGAGCGTGTAAAGCTACAGGTGTAAGCTAGTCTAACATTATGTGGTACCGATATATGGTAATACTCACATGAGAAAGGAGTCTGAGGGACTTCTCGAAAGACAAGCAGATAGCTTAGATGCTTCCGGAAGAAATAACAATTATACGGGTAACCAGGTTGTACCATTAGTAGCGCGAGTGGGACTTGGGAGACGATCCAAAACTCGTGATATTACTAGAATCTCTTTTTTTATATGACTCAGTTTCCCCTACCACTTACCGCGATGCTACCATGGTCATAGTGAAGCGATAGGCATAGCAGTATTGGGCCGTAGAATTGGGCCCTAGGTGGGATGACGATTTGCGTAAGGCAGATCCTGGATGCGGCAAGATGGAGACAGGGCGCTATGGCGCTCATTAGGAAAGCCTTGCAAAGCAGGTCTACGTCAACAAGGTCGCACACAGAGTGATTTAGAGGGCTATGCTCAGAATCTTTCTTCAAGATCGAATAAAAAATGACAGTACAGACATAGGCTGATTATGAACCACACATCCATAACCGAAACATTTCTCTTCCAGTTCCTTCTAGTAATCTGCAACCTCTCAGCCAGCCCCCACCACGGCACCAGCGTCTTCAACACAGTGCCTCCTGGGGACACCACTGTCCTCTCGAACCCATGTGGCTGCCCCGCCGGCAGTATGGGAGACGAGATGTGTCTCTGCGTGGATGCAGAGGATGATCCGAGTCATCACAGTAAGTACATCTATCATAGAGCATCAAAAGAATTTTGTCTGCTTTTTGTTACGGCCAAAGATCCGCTTGAGACGCAGAAGGCAGAGGATTAGATAATAAATAATATTAAACATAAATAATGATAATGATAAATGATGATTTCATAAAATAATAAATAATAATGCTAGACAATCCACACAGCATCATCTAGCCCTGAGCTAAGCAGAGCTTGTGTTATGGGTACTAGATGACTGATATACATAATACAATACATACATGACATAGATATATATTTTTATCATACATAGAAAATACCCGCAACACCCGAAAGCAATATTTGCGAATCGTACAAACATTTGTCTCAAGGCGCAAATCGAACCCGCAACCTCCTACGTCGCAGGCGGACCTTCGCCCGCCGCGCCACATCGCTCGTCAAATGTTTGTTGATACCGAGACAATTTGTAAGTCTAGTCGTTTCTATTTAAGCCAAAATGGTTTTACAATTGGTTTTCCATAACAGGATATTGATGCTGCTATACTTTATTTCTGTGTGTTATGTGTAAGATACAATAATACATAATTAACTAGCTATAATATAAGATAGTAACCAATAGTTTATTTGGTCCTACAGTATTATAGATCATGTTAGTCGTTATTATCTAATAATAAAGTTAATAACAGATTCCAACATCACAAGTATGAATAAATATATTTGTTTTAAAGTTTTTTTTTATTATTATTATAGTGCGTAAGCCTCGCACTGTGTTAATTTATAAGAAATCAAAAAATATCCCAAACATTTTTTGACTTCGACGGGACTTGAACCAGCATCTTTCCCTCATTACTATAGTCCGCGCTATAGTCCGATGAATGTCCCAAAGTTTTTCGTCTTCTACGTCACTTGATCCCGTGGTGTAATAGGTTAGCACGTTCCCGTACTGAGGGAAAGATGCGGGTTCAAGTCCCGTCGAAGTCAAAAATGTTTGGGATATTATTTGATTTCTTTTATATATTTGTTTTATAAACAGAACTAAACATACACAACACATACTAAATAATGCTAATAAACCAAACTTAATTAGAGCGGAAAAAACAAATGGTGACATATATTTTACAAAATTGGCTTTGGCTCTGGCATGTGTTGAATGGCCAACGCTGGTCTTCCGCCAGAGCCACCGGTTGCCGTTACGGATACGGATAATTCACAATAATATAATTTAATAATAATTAAACCAGAACACACTAATAAAAAACAATAATATACAAATAAAAAACGTACACATACACTCGTATTTAAATAGAAAGTAACTCACAAGTAAATGGAGCTAACGTAGGAAAAATAAAAATACGATCTCAGGTGCTCTACATGTGCGTTTTTAGGGTTCCGTAACCGAAGGATGAAAACGGAACCCTATTACTAAGCCTCCGCTGTCCGTCCGTCCGTCTGTCACGGGGCTATATCTCATGAACCGTAAGAGGTAAATAGTTGTTTTTTCAGAAAATGTTCTGAGAATGTGTATTTCTCTTGCCGCTATAACACAAATATTAAAAACAAAAATAACATTACCCGCTGGTCAATTCAACTCATCGAAAAAAAATCTAAGCTACAAAGGAGACGTGATTCCATACAAAATGTACTAGACTGACATTGTGTAGACGTAACCAATATCTGACGTAAATTTGTTAGTGATGTAGCCATTCATTGTACCTAGGTATAAGAATGTTTTTATCGATAACATCACAACACTTTTTTTATTAAATTTAACAAGAAAATTCCGTATTTCTATAACACCCCACCCATCAAAGGGACTTTGAGCTAATTGTAGATAAAATACCTATATAGTAAAAAAAACGTTTATTTCAAAAATAAAATGGCACTATTTAAAGTTAAGTGTTACAATTAATTAGTTTTATGTTAGTTATATACGTTTTGTGTGAGTTGTTACTACTTGTTACTAGTTAAAGCTGTATTACGGTAGGAAGTCTTGCTCTCCCCCAAATGATAGGCGTTAATAAAAAGTATAGTGTAAACTTAAAAATATAGTGCGATTTAATTATTTAGGTACATACGTATACTTATATATATAAAAAGAAAAAGTTAAGGAACATACATTAGACTAATATTAAAGAAAAGAACACACAACATAAAAAAATAAGTAAGTATGTACGTACCTGCACAACGTAAAAAAGAAACTCTCTTCTTGAATATAGAAAACATTATATTTTTAAGTAACTCTACCTTCAATTGCCCTGTGACAAATATTTTTAAACTTACTCGCTCTGAACACATGAATATTAAAATTATTTAACGCGTATTTATCGCGTTTATTTGCCTATTTTTTCCAACGTTTCAACAGTTGTACACACGCTGATTTGTTTTTAATCATATTCAAAATGCAGCCCATTTAGAATTTGATTAAAACAAATCCAAATTTTAAGTGCTTTATTTCCTTTAGACCACGCTTTAGACCTTACAGAATTCTTAGACACGTCACAAAGTTGAAATTACACAAGTAAAACTAGGAACAAAAGAAAAAGGGGGAAATAAATGAGCGGAGAAATAAAATGCGTGATACATATCTAGCACGCAGGAGATTTGAGTCCCGGCGCGAGACAAATGTGTGTAAAACACGATGAATGTGCCTCATTATTCAGGCAAATTCTGAAATACTAATAATAATAAAAAAAAATATACATACAGCTAACATAGAATTTCCTCCTGTTTTAAAATCGGTATAAAGTCGCTGGCATAAGCGAGTGATATTGATATCTCACAAGTCTAATCCGGTTTCTACACCGTCTGTTTTCTTTCAATTTTCCTTAAATCTTTCCAAGACGGGGATAAATCTTTTGGTTTTCGCTTCTACTACGAGATAAGCCACGCAGAGGTAATGTCGATACATACCTGTACGGGAAACGAGTCTATAGAAATTTGCTTCGAATATGTGTGATAATCTGTCAAATCTTCAAATAAAAAGATTTTTTAAGCGTCGCACATCGAATAAAATCAGAAGAATTCGAATTAAATTCCTGTAGAATCGAATTGTCTTTGAAAATTTTTATTTTTTTTGAGGCGGTTTTGTTAGGATACATACCTATGCTACGTTCTAAAATCCAAATATTTCATCACCCGTTGGCTACAAACTATATTTACTACACTTGTTTGGAAAGTGTTTTATTCCTTTTCCAAATCTGAGCTAGAAAGTACTTTTATTGCAGGCCCACTAGAATGCTGGTCGACAAACTCGGAATTTCATTTCTCACGCGTTTGCCGGCAGAGAATAATGTATAGAAATTCATTGTTTTTTTTTTCTGAAATTTCAGCCTTTAGCTATGGTTATTTTCATTAAAGGTTAAATACAAAAAGTTTTTACTCCGAGTCCGCCATTCGATATCGGCCTCTTCCGTTCTCGGAACAGTAATTCAAAAAAAGAACCAAGTGCCTCAGGCATTCGCGGGAATTTCTTCGAAATTTACATTTAAGCTAGGTAATTTTATTAATTGTACAGAATGTCGTCGAGTGATAGTGAAGCTTTTATGACACCAGTAATAAAATAAACTGATCAAGCAGTGATTGAGGACCTGTTATTTCCCTAAAACGTTAACCTATTATTAATTACCTGAGAAATCCAGAAATAAGCACAACAACTCAATGGCGATGCATGACTCTCAACTTCTTTTGCTCATGATGTAGTGAAGCTAAGAAAACCCTTGATGACGTCACCTTTCAAACAAAAAAATCCAAATCGATTTATCTGCCTGGAGCTACGATGCTACGGACACCAGATACGCTAACAAACAAACAACCAAACCTATAACCCTCTTTGGTCAGGGCTTATTTTTTTTCATTGAGCATATAATCAATGCAGATCGGAACACCCTGCATGATGATGATCATTTTTTGCGAACTTCTTTTAAATATAATTTCGTTCAGGTATTCGGGAGCAAAATTGACGTGAATTCTTTTATACATTCTGCAGGAAATTAGATTAAAAATTTTTGGAATTGCGGACTGAAAAATTGCTGAGATAATTTGAAGTAGGTGCGTAATAGGTTTTAGGAATTCTGTGCCTTGAGTTCGGTTTGACGATAGTGATCATGTCTTCCTAACCGAATTTCGGCATTGACGGCCTCTAGTTAGCTCCTAATTAGGGGTAGGCTTCCATATACTCACAAAAATATGAAAATTATTTATTCATTTATTTATTCACTCAATTATTTATTAGTATGAACGTTAGGGACAGGACACCATAATAAACAAAATATGAAAAGTCCCTGTTGATTGATTTTGTTTTATTTAAGGTATTTTTAGGTTCGCGAATACAGGATTATGGATTTCTTCAGCGAAACGGTAAGTTTAATCATACGAAATTGTAAATCATGCAATATACACCGCCCCGGAGCGCGGCGTTTGTGTGCATATTGTTGTCTCAATCGCACTTCGGTCTAGGTACGTCTGTCCATTTTTGTTGTTCATTAGGTAGGTATATTGCAAAAGATTGAAAAAAGCGTGTCTTTGCGTTTAGTTGTAACACAACACAGGCCATTTTTTGAGTTAGCGCTGGGAAAACGTACCTACTATACATGAGATAAATCGTACGCTTGTAATCTGCCCAAGTTACGGGACAACAGTAAATTCCACTTTAAGTCACCAGGGGCTTATAATTTCAAGTTTCCGGTGCTTATGAAACTTGTGAATAATAGCTAAGCTGAGGTCTAAGCAGCGTTAGCTATTACGTTTGTTATCCCTGTGCATCCGCGTCGTGCGTGCAGACTATTTTCGTAGTTGACTGCACAAGATGACAATAGAGCACACATAGGTACTACTCGGAAAGTGGCGAGCACCCGTATTCAAGAACAATGAATACTACTTTAGTGCTATACTTATAAATCTGTGGTGTACACGAACGCATAGCGCCGGTCAATCTGATTCATAAACAATATGACACCTTTGACCAATAGAGGTACTATGTCACAAATGTTTGGTTATTTGTCTGCCAGTTTAGCTTTGCTTTTTTTGTTTGTATTCATCTCGGAGGAAGGAAATCACACTCTCCTTAAACCTCATACATGAGTAGGTAGTTTCTATGGGAAAAAAATGATGTTTATGGCAAGTTTATTCCTCTTTTGTTTTTGAAGAAACTTTTGCCAGCATCACGTGCTAGTTCACGAATCAAGTTATAATTTAAAAAAAAAATTATCTCGCAGGTATATTACAAAAGTACAAAACTAAGACCACTACCTTTAAACAAAAATTGTTTTATTATGATTGTGCCGATTATAAAGGTTATATTTTTGTCATCCGCAAATCTGCCAAACATCAAAGAAAACGGACGGACCAATCAAAGATCTGTAATCGACGCAGTACGTTCGCATAGTAAAGTGCCGCTTGAGTATTGTTTGTGAATGAAATACTGTAGGTATTTCATTCAGAAACACTACTCAGATTTATATGTGTAGTAGGTACCTACTATTTTTGTTATAAGTTGGTACTGACGCAATGGCCTACCATGACGAGCGCAGTGAGAAATGCCTTACTTAGCACAATATTGCTTGCTTCCTTACATTATGTTCTTGAATAAGAGTGTTATTCCTTTTCCCGTATATAGTACGTCATTGCTGTCGTTCTAAATTGCTGAAGGGAAAGCTCTTCGGAATTTCATTTCTCACAAGACGGGAGAGAAGCGTATGTAATCCATTTCTAACGTGTTTATTTTTTATTTTGTGAAATATCAGCTGGTTGCCATAACTTTTTGTTTGACCTCTGATTCATCAGAGGTCAAACGACAAAAAGTTATAACTCCAACTCCGCCAAATGATTTCAGCCTCTTTCGTTTTAGGAATAATAATTTAAAAAAATAACCAAAGCGGGTATTTCTACAGATTATTAAAGGCCAGAGAAAAAAGAAAAACCCTTTGGTACATAGGTAATGGTTGCTCTAAATTTTTTATTTATTGCAACAATGATTTTCCGCGTAGATATAGTGAACTATGTATCACTCGGGAGAAAGTGCGATTCCTAACTCGAATGTTTTAAGGCTCATAGGGCTCTATCGGCCACTTTGTATTCGTTTTTTTTTGTATTTTCGTAGCATTTTTAATGCTACGTGCGTCGTAGCTATTCTATTGGTATGTTGTAGCATCCTAATTGCTTCTTCGTAGCATTTATATTGCTACGTCGTAGCGTTATTATTGCTAAGTTGTAGCCTTTCTGTTGGTATGTCGTAGCACCCTAATTGCATCTTCGTAGCAGTGAAATTGCTACGTCGTCGTCGTAGTATTCTTTTTGGTTCTTCGCTTGTGTTATGGGTATCAATCTGATAACTGGTAGTGTTATTACGAACTTGAAGACCTTTTCAATGATACTTTTAGCGACTCGTAGTAAATAAATAAAATAAATAAATAATTCCGGACAATCCACAAAGCATCATTTAGCGCCAAGCTAAGCAGAGCTCGTGTTATGGGTACTAGATGACTGCTATACATAATACAATACATAAATAGAGAGTTTTCTTTTATTATACATACATGGAAAATTCTCAGAACACTTGGAACAAATATTTGCAGACCGTACAAACATTTGTTCCAACATTTCATGATTCTGAAGACGAATTGAGGGTAGCTGCGGATACTGCCGTCAATTCTTGGCTGTAACTCTGAGAACATCCAGTCGCCCCGTGACCACGATCGCTGCAACGCGATGGAAACGTGGGGGAAAATAAAACAAAAGGTACGCAATAAATACCCGACAAATAATCTTTAATATGTTAACAGATCGCGAAAGTTGAATCAGTTTCACTTGTCACAAGGCGGGTGACTGATATACTTAACACAATACATTACATAGATAGATATTTTTTATTATACATATAAAATACCCAGAACACCCGGAACAAATTATTGCAGATCGTACAAACATTTGTCCCAAGGCGTGAGTCGAACCCGCAACCTACTGCGTCGCAGGCGGACCTTCGCGCACCGCGCCACATCGCACAGTGTTTCGAGTAGAACAAGCTAGCTGGACAAAAGTCATTGTTTAATTTCGCGGAATTTATTACCTGAGCCCCTAACCAAAACCCCCACTATCCCAATTCCGAGAATTGTTTTGCACTAATGTCAACCACGCATATACTGATAAGGGAAGTATAAACAAAAGGGTTAAAAAATCACTAATTAGTTGCATTTTTGCGCTTACCGAAGTAACACCTAAATGTCAGTGAGTTTTCGTTTTTTAAAAAATATTTGTTATGGATCTTCAAGTTCAAGGTATGTTCTTTTTAATTATAATTAGTATGTGGATATAATTAGCTCCATGTTTTTTTTAATACCTCAAATTAAAGAATTTTGTAAATTTTTGACGATTTTCTATATTTATTGGAGTAGGAAATACTTGTACCCTCTTGTACCCGGGCTAGAAATTGTATATGTCATAGCCATGTCTGTTACCTTTTAAATGATAGTCATTTTAGCTTGCGCACTTGAGTGCAACTTAGTTTTTTTGTCTCTTTTTCAGAATACGAACTCTCCGTTTCAAGAATGGAGTTCTTTGATGAATGGCAGAAACATCCCAAAGAGAACCGTAATAGTAGAATGTATGATTTTCTATCGATGAAATATGATTTTGGAAATATTACCGATGCATCTGCGAGGCAAGTTAACTTGACAATTGGAAGATTATCATCCAAGTTGACAGAAAAATGGGAAAGTTCTGGAAAGCGCCGCGATCGCTTTCTGACTAAGAACTCTGAGTGGTTGGCTGGATATATTACGTTAAAAGTATCCGTCCACCACTCAGCACCATCAGCAACAAGGACTCCACCCTCGACTCCTGGGCGTCCATCAGTGGTCTTCAATGAAGCTAGTGAAAAAACAAAAAGGAGGCGCGTGGACGACCTTCTTCATTCACGGGATGTGAATCAGTTGATAGTGGCAGCTGAAATCTCGGCGCGATTGTCCGGAAATCGGAACTTGGCTTCTGTGATTAAGGAAGCAAGTCAAAGTTCTGACAAGTGCCAGTTGATGAAAAAAAGTGTTGTTGGTGATCAGTACGAAAAACCAAGATGTTTAACGAAAGAGGAAGCTTTGGCATATTATGTAGATGCCAAATGTACAAGCCACTCATACAAGCAAACAAGAAAGTGGAGCATCAAAGCGGGACATCAGGTATTTCCATCATTTTACAGTGTAAGGCAGGCAAAACTTGATTGTTACCCTCCCGAGGAACAGATTTTTGTAAACGAAACGCGTGCAGAAATTAATCTTCAGGCGCTTTTAAATAAAACGGCTGAGCGTCTTATTTCTACACTGCAAGATGTTTTCAAATCTCTGACTCCTGGCTCATCATTCTCCCTTATAAGCAAGTGGGGGTGCGATGGAAGTTCCGGTCATAGCACTTACAAACAAAAGTTTCCAAACAGTGAAGACACGGATGAGTTTTTGTTTGTGTTCTCATTCGTACCGATTCAGTTACGTGATAGTAGTGGTAACGTTGTTTGGCAGAATCCTCGACCATCTTCTACTATGTATTGTCGGCCGATTAAGCTTATTTTTTCCAAAGAAACAACAGATTTTACTGTAAGAGAGACCAACAAAATTTTGGAGGAAATAAGCCAATTAGTACCAACAACAATAGCTAATGTAGATGGTAATGAGGTATCTGTCAAACACGAACTACTGTTTACGATGATTGACGGTAAAGTGTGCAACGCTATGACTGAAACTTCTTCAGCACAAAAATGCTACATTTGTGGAGCTACTCCTAAATTTATGAATGATGAATCGAGGGAATTTGTAGTAAATAAGGAAAACCTTGGTTTTGGTATATCTCCCCTTCACGCTTGGATACGTTCCTTCGAATGTTTACTTCACATAAGCTATCGTCTCGAAGTTAAAAAATGGCAACTTCGAGACCCAAGTGACAAAGCAAATGTGAAGCAACGTTCGGCTCTTATCCAAGAAAGGTTTAAGGCTGAAATGGGTTTAATTGTGGATAAACCGAAACCAGGGTTTGGTAATACGAATGATGGAAATACTGCTCGTCGGTTTTTCAAGAATCCTGAACTAGCTTCAAACATCACAGGTTTAGATGTAACTCTAATTAAGAACTTTGATATTATCCTCAGAACATTGGCTACGGGGTACGATATTGATGTTGAAAAATTTAATTATTTAACGCAGGAAACAAAAAAATTGTATCTAAGTCTCTATCCGTGGTATTATATGCCGGCTACCGTGCACAAAATTCTTGTACACAGTGTAGATATTGTGAAATCGGCTCTTTTACCTATCGGGCAGCTTTCTGAGGAAGCTCAGGAAGCGCGCAATAAAGATTGTAGAAGATTCCGAGAGCACAATACTCTAAAAAATTCACGTATTGCCACGAATAGGGATTTACTGAATATGTTACTAATAACATCCGATCCTGTAGTAAATGGTCTGAGAGAAGTACCCAAAAAACCGACAAGTAAGCTTCCTGCTGAGGTTTTAGAATTAATAATAGCCCCTACTGTAAATATAAATTCTAATGTAAGTCTTAGTAGTTTTAGTCAAAATGTTAGCGACATGTCAGATTCTTATACAGAAGATTCTTCAGGAGAAGAATTTAGTGATATAGAATAAATAAGAGTTGTAAATATTGTTGTACTATTAAACTAAGCTTTGTACCGTACTAACTTTGTAATTAGTTGTAAATATTTAGATTTTTTTATTACTTAGTTATTATTATAATCTGCGTGTTATTTAATTAAACAAATAATGTTATAAGGTAGTAACGATCTGCTAATTTTTAAAATTTTTAGGTATATTACGATTTTCTCAATATACGAAACATCAATTATTTTTTTTTTTTTTTTTTTTACCTTGACCCTACTTTCTTTTATTTGGTTGTTTTGTACTAAAATCGCAGTAAAAGATCATAAAAAAGTAAATACCCCAGTATATAATTTTGTCCAGCTAGCTTGTTCTACTCGAAACACTGTGCATCGGTAAGACATCGTCGTCAATAAATTCGTGTAGATAAATAAGTAGGTTCATATTTAGAAAGGCATGATACCTAGGCAAGAATTATATACCTACCTATAAGTATTAGCTGATGACGCCAACGCATCATCAGCTAATACTTATAGTCACTTATAGTCAAATGACATTGAAAGAAACACATGTGCACACTTTACACGAATTACCCGAGGTCTATAAGGCTTTCAACGCACATTAGTAAAATTTGAATGGAAATAGCCGACCTGTTTTCGCCCTATCGGATAAAGGTATCGTTTATGACGGTATATCAGGTGTCAATTATGCGTACAAATGAAGGTTGGATAATTATTCTCGTTGTTGTAGGTAATTCATCTTAACCATTTAGAGGCATACATTTTTTATTACATTATCATAATAAGAAGCGATATATTTAAGATATTTTATTTTGTACCTTATATATTTTTTTTTTATGGCTACTTGCACTAACTATCAAATAGTCCACTATTGGACATAGGCCTCCTCTAATGAGTACCGTATCACCAGAACTAGCAGGCTAAATAAGTTGATAAAGTCAAGGCCGCTCTAACCGCGTACTCATAGCTTTAATTTGTAAGATTCTTTGTAATGGGTATAAAATCCTGATCCAGGAATATGTAAATCTCTTAACCACTGACGGAAAACTACATTATCCCTGAGTAATTAATTACAGGCTTCTTAAAACTAAAAGAACATGCAGGGACATCACTAAGGGCCAGTTCTGCAGCAACCTCCCTCAGCGGAGTCCCTCAAACGGTGAATTTAAGCTGATCTTGACTTGACCGAGGTTACCTATTTCATCCGTTTGAGGTGGAAACCCTAGGTCCTTGGGTTCCTAGGGCATATACAATATATAAAGATCCTAGAAAACTTCTCATAGAGTCCACAAGTGATCGGAATTCCGGCTTCTATTTCGGTCAACGAGTTAGCATTCCTAGTCAACGTGGCAATGCTGCCAGCATTCTGGGCACTCTGCCTTCTGAGGTGTGAGTCTATTTGTCGTTAGTATCGAATCGTTATCGTGACATTTCCTATTTCTATGGGGATTTTCGTAGTTCTCTTTCCACCCGATAGAGGCGTTGTAACAAATTGTATAGAAAAAGGAGACGTCACGATCACCTCTCGTTACTTATGTCTAATAGACTCACCCCTCCTTTGGTAATGGCTAGATTTTTAGGAAATAGATATAAGTGGAAATAGTTGTTGTAATTATTTTATTCTGTTATTAACTTTGTTAATAAATAGTAACGCCTCCGTGATGCATAACGTTAACTATTATAGGTACACAATGTAAAGAAAACATGTAAATGAAGTTCTATTTTCGGTTTACTTTCGCTCACAAGGTCAAAGTGACCAACTTTGATGTTGTGAGCTAATGTAAAGAAAAGACCAAACTACATTTAATTAAAAGGTAGTTGTTATTTTTCGAGTTGGAGCACAACCCGTCCCAAGGTTTTAGATATCAGTGATCACAGACTAAAATGGTGATGATAATGTATTTAGTTAAATAATTGTAATAATTAAGGTCTCTGGATTTTGTAAAACCAATAAATAAATATAATAAATAATTATAGAGTCGACAGGTGATCGGAATGCTGGCTTCTATTTCGGTCAACGAATTAAAATGCTGGCAGCATTGCAAGCATTCTGGGCACTCTGCCTTCTGGTGACGGCTTAGATTTTTAAGAAATAGATATTAAGTGTATATACTAGTTGTAATTGTTATATTCTGTTATTGTAAACTATGTGCTAAATAAAAGATCTATAAATAAATATATATTTGCAGAGGAATCAGCAGGGATGAAACACGCTTGCACGGATGGAATGGACTGCGACCCAGCGCTGGTTGTGCTTCCCATCTTCACGGTAGAAGACGCACCCCCAGAAAAGTTAATCCATACCAGGTATGCCAGTAGGCTTTTTTTTATAGTGAAAAGTCAAAAGACCTATGTTTGACCACAATCTAACCTGATAGATGACTGAGTGACGATGTGGGTAGAGATGTATTACGAAGGTCTATAAGACACCTATTGACTATCATCTTGACCGGGAAAATGGAGACAGGCAGCGAGTTCCAATCCTTAGCGGTACGAATGATAAAGGTGAAGGATAACCGCTTGCTTAGTGCGAGTAAGTAAGGGTTGAGGCTGATATCTTGAAAGTGTGCTTTTGGTGGAGAGTGCGCAGAGGGAAAATGTTCCAATGACAAATTTTAAGATTGTGACGATCATTTGTCTTTGAACCCTCGTAACGTTTAAAAGGCTAGACCGATTTTTTTCAAACAGCATTACACCCTCTCTAAGTAATCTTTCAAACGAAAAAAAAAAGAAAATCAAAATAGGTTCGTCCGTTTGAGAGCTACGTTGCAACAAGAGATATACAGTGTGTCTACCATGCGTTGTCACAATTAGATCGCCTGACGTTACTACAGTAGTTACGTAAATATTAGTACCGCGCATTTTAGTACCCAACTATCCGCTAGAGGCGCTGTTCAAATTTTCATACATTTTTTTAACTACAGTCGCTAGCGAGTATAGATTGTTAAAACTCATGGTAGACACACTGATATATTTCAAGTCGATCGTATGTGAAGTAACTGTCAAAAGTCCACCAAAAACAAGAGTTTACAATATGTATATGCAAGACAGAATATCACAATAACAAAACACATAGTCGATCAAGAAGTGTTTTGTCTCTGTATTTTGGTTTTTGTTCGATTATCTATAACTTCTATAAATTATGATTTCAGCTACACGAACGCAACGAAAAGAAAAAATGGAATGGACCATTATCTCGATCGCAGTTTTGAAAATGTGTGGCAAGATCTCACAGTACGTTGGAATATTTTTATTTACTGTTGCACTCTTTTCAGGGTTAAGCTTGGCTTTACAATACCATTTAATTATTTAGATTTTCTATTTGTTCAATTTGAGTGCAATTCTGCACTGAAGACAACCGCTGAGGTAAACGTGTTATTGGCTGGAGACCGCGATTGGCGCACTAGGCATATTACACGTAGTGTAATACACCCAGTGGCCAGGTGGAATGACAACCTGCGAAAACGCTGGATGCAGCAAGCTGAACACAGGTCGCTATGGCGCTCATAAGAGAGACCAATGCCTGGATAGTAGACATAGTTTGGCCATGGTGGTCTCGGCGTAAGAATCGACCTGTTCGACTCAATCCGTTGATATCGATGGAGTCAACAAAGAGAACCTGTCAGAGGAAAGCAGCAGCTTCCTTCTGTGTATTTGTAACTCAATGCGGTCACCAATCCAACTGCCCAGAGTGGTCATAGGTGGTAATGACAGAACTCTCCCTTGTTTGACAGATGCATGTTCAGCAGTTGGCGTATGTGTGCAGAAGAGGTAGGTATAAGCCGATTAAAATTTAGTTTTTCATTATCTTAAATAAATAAATAATGCTGGACAATCCACACACAATCATCTAGCCTCAAGCTAAGCAGAGCTTGTGTTATGATAAATTTAATAATGCATTAAGAACATAGATATTTTTTTAGTATACATAAAAAATACCCAGAATATCTGGAACAAATATTTGCAGATTGTACAAACATTTGTCCTTTGGCGGGAATTGAACGTAGGTTCAACCTCCTGCGCCACAGGCGGACCTTCGCCCGCGGCGCCACATCAGTCGTCGTCTTCTATGTTATATATTTTTGTTGTTTCACAGAGTAAAAGCGAGCCGGATATGATGTCTCACCCCGCGAAATACCACGCGATTCCGGCTCCCAGGCGCGGTGGAAGTGGTTCACAGGATAGCAAGCATGTTGGACAATATGTGTAAGTAATTATCAACAAAGGAGCTTTTCAAAGCTGAAGTGGCAGTGGGCTAGCCATATCTCGCGAAGAACCAACAACAGCTGGGGTAAACGAAATCTTGAGTGGAGAACGCGAATCGGCAAACGTAGTGTAAGGATGCCCTCCGGTCAGGTGGAATGACAACCTGCGAAAGACTGCAGGTAGGTGCTGGATGCTGCAAGCTGAAGGCAGGGCGCTATATTGCGCTCATTAGGGAAGGCATATGTTTGTCCAGCTGCACAATACTATAGGGTGATGGTGAGGATTTTTGAACCCCTGAACATAACACCCCTATTGGGTGTTAAGTTTGACGTGTGTATCTGTGTGACGACGTGTGGCCTGTCTGTTACATCGTAGCTCCCAAGCGGATGAACCTATTTTGATTAAGTTTTTTTTTCGTTGGTGACGTGTGGCTTAATCGAGTGTTTTCTTAGCTCTGTTTGATGAAAATTGCTGCATCCGTTCTAATGTTATGAATTATAAAGGTTCAAAGTAACATTTTCGTCGGTGTTTTAAATTTTGTGTAAAACTAGTTTATGTAAACTATTTTGATTGGCAGATTCAAAACGGAACATAAATATTTGTGCTTAGTATGAAATTAAGCTATAGGAAAAAAGTAACCACACCTTTTTTACAGGCCAAACATACCACATGTATCCCCAAAGCTGGAATTCCTCGAAAAGCCAAACGAATCATCAAAAACATCAACTCTTAACAAAAATGCTTATCTCGAAGATCTAAGGAAAAAATACCTCAACCAAAACGCTGACCTCGAAGATCTAAGGCATAAATATTTCGACCAAAACGCAAACATTGAAGATCTGAGAAACAAATATCTTAAACAAAAGGCAAATCTAGAAGCTTCTAGAATGAAAAACGCAAACACAGAAGCTCTACAAGTAAAATACTTCGAGAACAGTGCAAACGCAGAACCTCCAAGAAATAAATACCTTGACAAAAACGCAATACAAGACGCTGGAAGAACTATATACGACAAAAACGCAATCCATGGAGCTCCAAAAACTGTAAAGCTCGACAAAAACCCGAACCTCGACGCCCAAAGAAATGTATTCGATGATAAAAACCGTATCGAACCACAAGAAAATATCGAACAACATAAACCGATTCAACGAGTGACGAGAAAGGTAAGTAAACTGCACTTAAATGATTGTCATAACTCTGTTATGGCTCTAAATCTAACAAATTTTATAAGTAGTCAAAATCCTTTATTTTCATATGTTTTCAGTTTTTTTTCTGCACCCTCCTCCCGCTGTTCGTTTTCCGTAGGTAAATAGCTCTAGTACAGTGATTGATTTGACAAGAAAAACAATAGAATTGGACTAATAAAAAAAACCAGAAAAACAACAATTTCGAATTCCCAAATTGCTATGTGTAATTATTAAAAAATAATTTAAAAATTATATTACGCTTGCAGAAGGAAAGTATATTCAGCCGACCAGCCAAATTCCAACTACCACTAGATGTGTATGACCACATCATACTTAACCACAGACTTGAAAGGAAAGATGTCGTGCCCAGAAAAGATTTCACCAAAGCAAAGCAACTTCTTGATAAATACTTGTACGACAAGCATCCAATCATAAAAGGGATCACAAAATACACCAATCAGGTACCTAATCATGATCTGAATACATATAATAAGAACATCTACAATATCAATGATAATGTACATGAAAAAGCTCATGTTGAACAAAGTACAACAGTTCAAGATGAAATGCATCATGTTCTTAGTATTATAAAAGCAACTAAACCTAAAAATACTAAAGTTATACAAAGAATAACATATAGGACTAGATCTACTAGTACTAGAGCACCTACTACGGAGAACGTCTTGAACAATGCCGAACAGAATATATTAAAAGAAGGTGATTTTGATGATAATGTAAGTAAAAATAACGGTTATAATGGCGTAGTCAATAAATTAACAGAAGATGCTGATAAAAGACTTATGGCTCTGCTTGATACTTTGGAGCAAGAAGTTAAACATATTGAATTACGTGAAAAAGATAGGAGGTTATTTGATGAAAAAATCAGAAAAATTTATGGGAAAGTTGTTGGAAAACCGGTTAACACTATTGATTTGAATACAAGAACAAGCAACCAACCAAGCAAAATACGCCGACGTATGCAAAATGTAAGAGATTTTATGTTAAAGAAAAATTCTGTTCAACAGGATCCAGAAGAGACTGTAACCGAAAAAAAATGGATGGTTACAGATGGACTGGAAGACCAGAAGTCAGAACCCAAATATAGTTTGAAAAACAAGTACACCAACAGCTCATTAAGGGGAGATCAACAGGAGTTAGAAATATATAGCAAAAGAAGTATTAACAAAGGAATATATGACAATGACAGTAATTCAAAACGAAGGTATGGTGAAAGGCCAGTGTCTAAGACTTCTGGGCTTGAAGAAAGACATGTTATCAGAAACACAGTGGAACCAAATGATAGATATCAAAACAAAGGATACAGGGAACGAGATCGTTACAATGATGAGGACAAGGATATGAGAAGTGAACGTCGTAGCGTTATTGGATTTGATCGAAGCAGAACGAGGAGCTACCACTCACGCCGTGACAATGTGATGAGTCATGATAGACGACAATATTATCAAGACAAGCTGGATAATTTGGAGAGGCGATTACAGACGAGGATTAAACAGCGGAAAAACGTAAGTTTAAGAATTTTAACATTTTTTAAGAATAATTGTTGGATAATATGATAATATTATTCAGATCTGTAATATCTATTTATATACTGTAATGTATATCAGTTATATACCTTAGTACCCATGACACAAGCTCTGGTTAGCTTGAGGCTACATTATGTCGAGTAAATTGTCCAGCATTGTTTATAATTATATTAAAATTATTATTTATAACCTGTAACTAGGGTTCTTCAAAGCAGTTCCAAAATCTAATTTTACCCTCAGTAAATGCATCGCTCCGGTTGAAAGTCAGTATTCGAACGAAATTGAGTAGAAAATCGATGATGTTGCAAAAAACTGCAAATACTTTTGTAGAAACCACCCATATTCGCATAAGGTTGTTTGTTAGCATAGTATTCAAACCATCTCTCCAAATTCGAGAGAAGGATTTAAAAAAATAATATTTAAAAATGTAATACTAATAAAAAGGCGAAAATTGGTTTCATTGTAAAGATGCTTGTGCGAAGACACGGGGCAAAACTGCCTACTGAAACGATCGAGCTGAAATTATGCACACAAAAAGTTCAGGACCTGTTACATCACAAAATATTAATTACGGATATAAGCGGGTTAACTTCGAACGTTACTTGTGTTGGAAGGACACCAACGGTACGCTTACATCCATAATGAATTCGTCAAGCTATGATGGTTTCTATATCACAAAAGATGACAGACCGCTCCTGAAGTTTTTGTGTGCAACTTTGTTAGTTTACATAAGTATTAAAAACACCACAAATAACGGTAAATAAAGGTTTTTACTGTTATAGAACGTAAGCCCTCACACCTTCTCATTTAGCTGAGATCGGACATTTATCCACCTCCAAGTTACCCAAAAGAAACGAATTTTACGGTCTAACAAAGAGTCTTGATACTAAGGTTTTAGTTATTACGAGTATAATGCGTAACCCTTTTGGAAATTTCAAAAAAAAATCGTTTTCTAATTGATGTTCTTCTTCTGTCTTTGAACAGGATAGGATAAACTTCAAAGTTTCCCTGTAGGTGGAGCTAACGGCGCTAGAGTCCAAAGTTTTTCGACTTCTACGTCACTTGACCTCGTGGCGTAGTTGGTTAGCACATTCCCGTACTGAGGGAAGGACGCGGGTTCAAGTTCCGTCAATTTCGAAAAATTTTTGGGATATTATTTGATTTCATGGTAAACATTCCGATATAAGTGCTTTAGTAACCACCCCCATTCACGATATCATCTATTGGTTTCTCCGTGAATATTGACTTATGCATGTTGATGTTTCAGACCCCGGCAACACATATGAGGCCCGTGAAATCTGAAAACCAAATGGACTTGTACGGCAGAGCGAGATTCGCGCATGGTTATTGATGAAACCTTCAGCTATTGTAACCGTTGGAAGGAAACCAGACCAGAGGGATATGAATCTATATAGAGTTAGTAACGAGACGTGATCGTGACGTCACCTTTTTCTGTATAATTTTCCGTACAGCGCCTCTATCGTGTGGACAGGGAACTATGCAAATCCTACACTATAAGGAGACGTCACGATCTCGTCTCGTTACTAACGAGACTCCCCCTCTGATCAGGAACCCCTTTAGAAATTTAGACATTTTTAGCAAATCTAGGCTTTTCTAACTTTCGGCTAAATGGTAAAATGGCTTGAGATAGAGACTCGTCGTTTTGTTGAGGATAAATATAAAATAGCATTGAATTCTCAATGCACACATTAGGCGTTTTGTAGCGCGCGCTTTAGCGCGTTTTTAAAAACCATCTGGTCCTTCATAATCCGTACACACCCAAACGCTCGCTTCTTTTCAAGCGTGCGTCAGATTTAGTTCAGAACGCTCGTAAGCGCACACGTTTCAAAACGCCTAATGTGTACTCGCTCTATGAGTGTAGCTAATACTAATCGCACTTTATTATGTAGGTTTATAAAATTCTCTTTTTATCGTTAACAACCTATCAATACCATCGTGAAAAATGCCGAACCGATATGCTTTAGGGCGCAAAGTCTGTATTTAATTGTATTATTGTGAATATGAATTAGTTGTTATTGTATAATTCTTGTTTGTAAGCGTCATAGTTCATTATTAAACTGATTGTGTAGCCATTTCTATTGCATTTTACTGACAGTTTCAATGGAACGTTTGCCGCGCGCTTTATTTCCTTTGACATTCCAATTCCGCTCACGTTGAGAAAAATGCGAAAGAAAGAATCCCAAAAACGGAGAAGTGAAGGGCTGTCATATTTTCTTTGTCGAGATTTCTGATACTGGAATAAAAATAATTTGCAATACAACCCGCGCGACATAACTGTACTGTGCACCTCGCGCCATACATTATTATTGGCGCGATGCACAGCACAGCTATGTCGCTCGGTTTTTACAGCGGGATATTTTGGAATGTCATTATTTACAAAGATAGATAGATTATAACTTTATTGCACCATCAATACACTTATAAAACAAGAACTTAATACTAATTATATCTAATGTGGCACAATCAAAAAAATTATTATTAATATTATTATTTAAAATAATATTTTTTTTTTAGATGGCTATTGCCTTTATTAACAGAGAAAATTACAATCAAATTATAACTAGTATTTACAATTGAAACAATTGAGCTATTTTTTTTTTTTTTTTTTTTTATTTGCTTTAGGTGGCTTTCGTGTCACTGCGGCCATGATAGGCCTATTGTGATCGCCACTCGAGTGTTCAGACCTGAAGCTGCGACGTTCATAGTTCGCCACTAACCCTTGCAGGTGCTAAGAACTGCAGGATTTTCTTCGGGGTGATGGCTCGTAGCTCGTCTGGGCTGTGCAGGTGCTTGCCCAGATGGATGCTACGTTTTTGCATCAGTGCTCCGCACTCTCCTAGCAGGTGGAGAGGCGTTTCCTCCGCCTCTTCGCAGAATCTGCAGGATTGTGTGTCGCTTAGACCCAGATTGAACATGTGCTTGTTAAGGCGACAGTGTCCAGTTAGGGCTCTTGTCATGATGCGAAGGTTGCTTCTGCTTAGCGCTAGGATTCGGTTGGTGAACCGTTTATCGAAGGCTTTTATTAATGACTTATGTAGAGTGACTCATGCCCAAGGAATTCTTCCAAAGCCTGGAAGCTTCCTCGTAGCAGGAATCCAAGAGGGTTCTGTTAGCCAGGCTTTTGGGTATGCCACAGAACGGCTCGGGGCCCAGCTGAGTCCCCTTGGCCCCGGAACAAGCAAGTTCGTCGGCACACTCATTGCCGTTGATTCCTGCGTGTCCCGGTACCCATCTTAGGACGACTCTGTTATTCAAGCCGAGCGCGTTTAGGTGTGACATACAGTCCTCGACTAATCTAGATGTAATGACCTTCGAGTCCAGTGCTAGGAGAGCCGCCTGGCTGTCAGAGTTGATAAAAATCGTTTGGTTAGAGTAGCGCTTTTCCAGATTTATATCGGCACATTCTATGTGGCTAAGATGGCGAATACTTCTGCTTGGAAGATAGAGGCGTAATTACCTAGGTTTGTACTTTTGCCAAACCTAGGTCGCTCTCCATGCACTCCACAGCCTACATCCAGTCCCATTTTGGAACCATCCGTGTACCAATTTAGGCACCCGTTCTTGCAGAGTACCTGGCTGTTTTGCCAGTCTTCTCTGCACGGAAGTTCCACTGTGTAGTGTTTTTCAAACACATGTCGTGGGAGCCTGACATCAGTTGTCATGCCCAAAATTGGTGATTCCAGAGTAGAGTCTTGCAGAGATCTCAGTTTCTGGGAGAGCCAGTTCCTACCGCCCTGAGTACAGGCCCTATACATGCTGGTCTTTGCCTCCTTATGTATGTACATATGGAGCGGAGGCAGACCCAGCAGTGCATTTAGTGCTAGTCCAGGGGAGGTGGACATGGCTCCCGTGGCCATAAGGCATGCAGTCCTTTGTAGGCTGTTTAGTTTGTTGATTGCGGTTGACTGAAGGGCCTTGTCGTACCATACCATGGAGGCGTAAGTGAGTATCGGCCTCACAATGGCAGTGTACAGCCACAAGGCAATCCTGGGGTTGACGCCCCAGTCATTGCCCATTAGCCTGCCGCTAGCTCCTAGAGCCGTCTTAGCTTTTTTCAAGACGTTGTCTAGGTGAGCATTCCACGTCAGTTTTTGGTCGATGGTAACGCCCAAATATTTCACTTCTGTGGAAAAGGTTATGATTTTACCGTTAAGTTTAGGCTTCACGAGCTTGTCTAGCCTTCGCTTATTTGTAAATGGTATAATCACAGTTTTGCCAGCGTTGACTGAGAGTTCACTGTTGCTACACCAGTCGCTGACAGCGTTGAGAGCTCTCTGCATGATGCTAGAAATGGTGGACTGGCAAAATCCTCGCACGATGATCACAAGGTCGTCCGCATAGCCTTGCGCATCTATATTCTGGTCTGCCAGTCCACACAGGAGCTGATCCACTGCTAAGGTCCATAATACGGGCGATAAAACTCCGCCTTGGGGGCAGCCCCTAGCAGTGAATATCTCGATTGTTGATCGTTGAAGGGTTAGTTTTGCGCCCCTGTTTGTGAGCATATCCTTAACCCATCTGATGGTGGACGGGTCGACATTCTTATTTATCAGCCCGTTCACCAGCAGAGAGGTAGGCGAGTTATCAAAAGCCCCTTCAATGTCAAGGAAAGCACATAGTGCGATTTCCTTGTCCTCCAAAGCCTTTTCCAAAGCCTTGTCCTCCAAAGCCTTTTCCTTTCTTTAACAATTGAGCTAACTGCAGACTGTTGCAAATAATAAATTAAATTATTATTATTATTCACTTCATTTATTTTAAATCTCGTTATAAAATACATTTTTTACTATAGAAAATAAAATATTATAAAACTATTCTACAGTAAAAAATATATCAAAACGGTGAATCACCGGCCGCGAAGCTAGCCTTAAGCGGCCGGTGACTAGGGCTGCAGAGAGAGGAACTTCCTGACAATGCGCGCCGAGTCCAGGAGTACGGCCTTTTGAATCTGACCCTTGATCCAACTTCCTAGCGAGAGTCTCTTGAGATGTTGATCGAGGCTCTTATTATCATTATTATTTACAAATTGTAAATAATAATAATAATGCTGGTGGAATCCACACAGCATCATCTAACCCCGAGCTAAGCAGAGGTTGCGTTATGGGTATTAGATGACTGATATATACACATAATACAATTAATTACATCGTTTTTTTGTTAACTTACATAGAAAACACCCAGAACACAATGTGTGCAAATGGTTGCACACAGATTGCGCAAACATTACTCCCGAGGTGGTAATCGAACTCGCAACCTCGAGCGTCCTACGCGGACCTTCGCCCGTTGTACCACTATCCCGATATTAGTAATTTTCTGATATTATTAATCTTTTTGATAAGAAACGTAAAGTAAACGTATAAAGCGATAGCAATTACAATAGCAATCGATAGTGAGTCAGCCAATGGATTTCCTAATAGCATTATGAATGGAAAGTTTGTATGGTCGCCTATTGTATGAACTTACTACCTATTTTAAATTTGCTTAGAGGCGTTCGATTTACATTGCGCGGGAGATTATTAAAGTAGTTTAATTTTTTTTTCTGCGTTTTACAAGTATTCCTTGTACAAGGAAAAAAAAAATGAAACCTTGTTGTTTTATTCACTGGTGTTAATAATTGAGAGTAGGTTGATTTTTATCTCTGAATCTCTAATATTCCCAAATACACGAAAAGCACCATTCAGTCGAAGTTAGTTATTTCATGGTTTCATATACAATAATGGTCTTTAATTTGCAATAAATTACTTTTCAGCTTGTCTAATTTCATGTAGAATGCAGAATAAGTTGAAAACCGCGTTGATAAAAATTGTACCTCTAGATAGAAAAATGAATACCTACCTAAACCGTTAAAAGGTCATGACGACAATATATTTAAGACTAAATTGAAACAATTATTAATTAACAAATGCTATTATAATATTAACGATTTTATGACAGATAAATTTTGATATTGTCGGTAATTACAACTTAATATACTTGTAATATACTTGTAGGTTCTTATTAGAATACAACGTTAATTTGAACTTACTGTAACATTAGCATGCTAATCTTAGTAGAACATAATTGAAACTAAATTATTATTAACATCTGTGTAACCTACATTGTGTTCAAGCAAATAAACTATATTTATCTTTATCTTTACCTGCAAAAAATTAAATTTCTCTCGCAGTGTAATTCAATCCACCTTATAGGGACTTTCAGTAAAGACTTAAGAATTTTATTTGTCGGTTCGACAGTTATTTGTTTTACGTAGGTAAGAGTGCCGGTATTGATTATCTTTTGTAATGTTTATATGCTTAAGGCCAGGTGTTCCTGCGCCGGCGCAGCGCCGCCAGCGCGCGGCTGATCGCGCCTGCCAAGCCGCCCCGCGCCGCGCCGCGCCGCGATCGTGCATTTTGTAGTTTAAAGATAGTGATTAAAAAACATTTTTTTCAGGCCCACCTCTGCGTATTTGTTTAGAAATATGTAGTGTCTTTTGTAAGTACAAAAAAAATCAAATATCAGTAGTTCAGTTATATTATTGAAAAACATTACCAAAAGGACTTTGGGTTTTTTTTTTCTATCGAGCGAAGTTCATTAGATCTTGTAACTGAATGCGACTTTGACTACACTAGATCCTAAAATATATACCTACTTATAATATATACCTACTTATAATTGTTTTAGAATAAAATTTTAAACACTATTTTCTATGTCATAGATGATTTTAAATATCACAAAAGCGCGGCATCTGCAGGTATACCTAGCCTTAAATAGTCATGTAAATTTGTGTGACATATTTATTTCTGTTTGCTTAAATAATATAGTTTCAGTTGTTTTTGTTATTTCTACACCAAGACCAAAAAATTTTAATTATTTGAAAAATACCTATCTACTTTGACATTTTGCGCATCAGCGGGGCAATGCAGCCAGCGTCTTGGGGACGCTTCCGACTGGTAGTTATATGGATCAGTTGAGCTTCCTGTAGATTATTTGCAGCAGTCTGCAGTAAGCTCAATTGTTTCAATTTTGTTCTGATTTGTTTCTATTACTTTATTGTAATTTCCTCTAGATTGTATGCAACAGTATGCAGTCAAAGAAATTACATCTATTAGAAATATTAGCAAGTAATTAGAACCAGTAATTACATTTGAACAGTTGAGCTAACTGCAGACTGTTGCAAACAATTTAGAGCTCAACTGATCCTAATAATTACCAATTGGAAGCGTCCCCAAGACGCTGGCTGCATCGCCCCGCTGTATGGCAATGCTGATACGCTACGCCAGATACTCACCAGGTCCTGGAACACACGTCGCTACGACCCGCAGCTGTGATAAAATTTTGAAAACTCGAAGAGCCTTGGAGCCTCACGGACTTCAGACTCCAAGGGAGCAAATGCTTATGCTCTGTCTCCTCCACCTCCACCGCCACAGCCTATATTGGTCCGCTGGACCCAGGCCTCCCCCTGATAAGCGCCTATTAGCTTTTATTTCACGGGGGGTAATGCCCATAATCTCTACGCTGGGCATGCGGGTTGGGGATTGCAGTTCGGTGAGAAAGGCGACGAAATTGTCTATTGCTTTGCTGTGAAAATCTCACCAGTTGTGGTCAACCCTCCACCAGTTTAAGCTTACCTATACTTATTTATTTACTAGTTCCTGTCCGTGGCTTCACACACGTTGTTTTAAGAGGCGAACCTAACGGTTTTGGTTGTTAAACTAGGCCTGGAACTCAGTACCTACTCACGGGATCCCCGTGGTAAAAACTCTCATTTACATAAAATTCAACATGTTTTCTTTGGTTACTTGAATGTTAAACAAACACAATTGCGAAAAAAATACTATAAAAAAAATCATGAACTTGCATTGTTTCGCACATTTGGTCGAGATCTCGGGAACCCTGCGGTCTATTGAAATGGCTTATGTTTTGATTTGTAGGTTACATTTATAACTAATTATTTTGTACCTTGAACTTCATAAGTTGTGTAGTTTTCTTGTAAATAAGCAAAACCTTGATTTTTGCGCTTACGCCCGCGCCGCCGCCACCGTTCCAAAAACATTATGCTCTGTCCTGCTCCTATGAACGTGAAATCTTATGCCTATGCTGTTCACAAAAAGTGCGCAGTGCGCCCTCTTAATGGATCGATAAAAGGATATTTCTTTCCCATTTAAATAATTTATAGGAATAAAAGTAGCCTATGTTTTATGCAAAATTTTAGCCCAATCTGTTCAGTAATTTTGGCGTAAAGAAGTAACAGTTATCTATATATCCATCCATCCATTAAAACTTTCGCATTTACTATATTAGTGTGACTAGTACAGTTCAGTAGAATAGGTACGGCTCATAAAATGGAACCTTAATACAAAACATAATTTGACGTGTTTTAAAAAAAACGATAAACCGACTGCAAATTCCGGTTTATAGATAACAAGTTACAAAAACAGCATAAAAACTTCAACCCTTTTCACCCCTTCACTTAGGGGTGTAATTTCCAAAAACCCTTCTTAGCGGGAGGTTGTGTAGTTTCAAATTTCAGCTTTCTAGCTTCAGCGGTTTGGGCTGAGAGTTGTCCCCAGAAAATCGCTTGTTCTTTTATTTATTAAGATACTAGCTGCAGCCCGCGGCTTCGCACGCTTTTTTCCGGATTAAAAGGTAGCCTATGTCCGGCCCCGGGATACCATCTACCTCGCTGCCAAATTTCACCGAGATCCGTTCAGTCGTTCTTGAGTTATAAATAGTGTAACTAACACGACTTTCTTTTATATATATAGAGGTAGATTGGCGCAGATATCATCATAACTGTTGTAGCTTGTTCGCGCCTTATTTATATTGTACCTGAATATCCACCCCTCTCCCCTTACCTCACCTCGACGTTTGTACAAGACAACATTACACGCCATATTGGATAGAAGTACGCATCTTTTTATTTCTCTCCACGTCTCAATATCACAGCAAGTCAGGCTTTCAGTCTAAATTATAATTATTATGTTGACATAAGCCTAAAGAATCAACATATTGGTCCTTCTTCGTCAAATACGAATCCTGCACCTACGGAAATACGATCTTACAATACGAAGACTTGGCGGCCATTGCTGTGAGAAACTGCGCAATAACAACTGCACATCGAAACACAACCTGGAGGCTAAGCGCTAAAGGAATTGAAGTCGGATTGTCATCTCATCGTTCTCTGTGCATCTGGTGGGACCAACCATCCTTCATTATCCATCTCCTCCCTGTTCCAATTGTGACACGTGTGCTAACCTGTTTCAGTGTTTTGTCGTGAAGGAATTCTCTCCGAAAGGCAGGATAGACGAAGGCTTGTCACGCTGCTAGCACTGCCCATCCTGTTCGCTTTAAAATCGTGAGTATTCCTTCCATCCACACACCACCAAAATGTCTACAGACACCCTAAACGTAGAATCACAGAAGCCTAGGTCTCGCGATAGGTCTCCTACTACGCAGTTAGGTGATAACCCCACGCTAGTTCGCGAGTTGCTTAGAAAACGTGGAATAGTTAAAGGACGTTTGACTAGGTTTACTAACTATGTCCAATCGTTAGTAGAAAGCGATGATCCTATTCTTTCTCATAGAAATCGTTTAGACCTACAACTACGCATTAACGGAGCTACTAACCTTTTTACAGAATTTAATAACATTCAATCGCAAATTGAAGACAGTGTTTATGATAGTGTGATTCCAGATCAATTAAGCTGTAGGGAATCTTTCGAAAGTAATTATTACAGTACTTTGGCCTTAGCGCAATCACTGATTAATAGTGATGAGGTCACTGACCGTTCTAAAGGTACTTGCGAAGGGTCACAATCTGTAAAACTGCCCACTATAGCCATGCCCACCTTTGACGGATCGTATGAGCACTGGCTTGAGTTTAGAGATACATTTTTGTCACTTGTTCATAACTCTAAAAATATAAGTAGCATTCAAAAGTTTCACTACTTGAAGTCTTCGTTGAAGGGAAACGCATTGCTAGTTATAGAATCGATGGAATTCTCCGCAGATAACTATTCCGTCGCATGGGAATTGTTACTAAATAGGTACAATAATAATAGACTTTTGATTCACAACCACGTAAAAGCTTTGTTTACTATAAACGCGCTAACAAAGGAATCACCCACACTAATAAGAATGTTAATTGACACAGTTCTAAAAAACTTACGCGCGCTAAAAATCCTAGGTGAGCCTACTGACTCCTGGGATACACTCATTAACTACATGATTGTGTCTAAGTTGGATAAGTTAACGGAACGCGAATGGGAAACCTATAAATGCACTTTATCAGCTAACGATCATAAAACGAAACGCATTATAAAGTTGAGTGATTTGATAGGTTTCTTGCAGGACAGGGCAGATATGCTAGAAACATTGCAGCTTTCACATAACAAACCACAAACAGATAAAACCGAAAGGTCTTGTAAAAAGCAAGGTTCACATTCACAAAATGTTTCACACTGCAATGTTTCTAACAACAAGCCCGGCGACCGTCAGTCTCGCACCTGCAAGCCATGCTTGAAGTGCAACGCAGCTCATCCGTTGTATTCGTGCTTAAAATTCATAGAAAGTGATTTAGATTCAAAGTTAACATTAATTCGCGATAATAAACTTTGTGAAAACTGTTTACGCGCGGGACACTCGCCTGATCAGTGTAACTTCGGGTCGTGCAGGAAATGCAACGCTAAGCATAACTCATTGATACATACCGAAAGTGCAGTGACATTTCATTCAAGTGTACCTACTCAGTGCAGCATGAATGAGGCCACTGAGAACGCTTCTTCTACCACAGACTCGCTAATTCAGGTAAATAAGGCACATATGCAGACTAGCTGCTCTAATTTTGTAGGTATGCATACAGTGCTATTGTCAACAGCTGTGGTCGAGGTAGCTGATACGCAGGGTGCTTATCACCAGGCGCTTGCGCTTCTAGACTCAGGTTCTCAACGATGCTTTATCACAAAATCATTATGTGACGCAATTAACGCTCCATCGTTAAAATCAACTCACGAGATTCGAGGAGTAGGTGACTCAGTGATACAATGTTCGGAAACATGTAGCATTCAAATTAAGTCGCAAGTCGATCAAACATTCAAAACACGCATTAATTGTTTTGTTTTACCGCAAATAACTTCAGGCATTTCAACCTTCTGTGAAAACGCACAGCTCTGTATTCCAGGCAACATAAGGTTGGCTAACCCGAACTTTCTCGACGTATCGAAAATAGACATTTTGATAGGCGCGGATGTATTCTGGGACCTATTAGAAGAAGGCAAAATTCGACTTCCTAGTGGGCCCTATTTACAAAACACGAAATTAGGATGGATAATTTCCGGTCCGCTTTATAAACAAACGCAAAATTCTATGCCCGTTCATTGTAATTTTAATCGTACGTTAGATTCACAATTACGTATGTTTTGGGAAATCGAAGAGCTTCCTAAGGCTAAGGATACGCAGACTGATGAGGAACGTTCATGTGAAGAACACTTTGCTCGCACTACAACGCGTGATAGCGAGGGAAGGTTCGTTGTACGTATTCCTTTAAAACAGTCACCCGACGTCTTAGGCGAGTCTTATACTCAAGCCGAACGCCGTTTCCTCGCTTTGGAAAAACGTTTACAGCGTTCGCCTGATTATAAATTATTATACGCTAATTTTATGAAGGAATACGAAGAGTTAGGCCACATGAGTCAGATAAATTCGCACCAAAGTCCATGTTACTACATCCCGCACCACGGCGTTTACCGCGAGGCCAGCAGTACCACTAAGCTGCGCGTGGTGTTCGACGCCAGCGCGGCCAGCACTTCCGGGAAGTCGCTGAACGACCTGCAGTTAGTGGGCGCACCCATACAAGGTGATTTGATTTCGATTCTGCTCCGCTTTAGACAGCATACATTCGTAGCCTGCGCTGATGTTAATAAAATGTTCCGCAATTGTTTGGTAGCTCAAGACCAGCGTCAGCTTCAGCTGGTTGTATGGAGAGAGGATCCATCGTTACCGTTACGCAAGTACTCTCTCAATACTGTAACCCAGGGAACAGCTTCCGCGCCGTTTTTAGCTGTTAGGTGTTTAAAACAGTTAGGTACTGAATCGTTAAACCCAGACGTTGAAAGGGCAGTTAGGAATGATTTTTACGTGGACGATCTCTTGACAGGTCATAACAACAAAGAAAGCCTATTAAAGTTGTGTGTGCGCATAAAAAACGCGCTTCAATTAGGCTGCTTTTCCCTTCGCAAGTGGATGTACAATTTTCCGTGCGATGATGATCATACCATTTCAGAGCACACAAAAGAAATTAAAAGCAACGAAAACATTAATTCGAAAACGCTAGGCTTAGGCTGGAATAATTCAAATGATGAATTCTATTTCAAAACTGAATTCCAATCTGATGATAGGCCAGTCACAAAACGATCAATTTTGTCAAATATTTCTCAAATATTTGATCCTCTGGGCTTGTTAAGCCCTACGATAATAATCGCAAAAGTTCTATTGCAACAATTATGGTTACTTAAAATCGGTTGGGATGACATTGTTCCTGCCAGTGTCGCGCGGACCTAGAACCAGTTTCTTATCTCACTACAAACGCTCGGTTCTATTCGCATTCCTAGGCACGCTATAGGAATCATACCTAAGTATTTAGAGCTGCATGTTTTTAGCGATGCGTCGCAAACTGCGTACGGCGCCTGTGTTTACGTGCGCACGGTAGGTCAAAATGAAACAATAGCAGTAAGGTTGCTTTTTTCTAAGGCCAAGGTCGCTCCCATAAAGGTTTAAAGTATACCGAGACTTGAACTTACTGGTACGTTGCTAGGTGCTAAAATACTAGATAAAACACGTACTAGGTTGGTTACGCATGGCACCAAATAAATTAAAATCCTTCGTTCAAAATCGAACTTCAGAAATTCACGAATTGACAAAAAATGTTATTTGGCGTCATGCGTCGGGTAAAGATAGCCCCGCGGATCTTGCGTCGCGAGGTGCAAGTATTCAAGAACTTTCTTCTTCTTCCTTGTGGTGGCACGGTCCGGACTTTTTGCGAAGCCCGAGTTTCACGCTAGACGATTTTAGGGCTGAAGAAACATGTGACGACCTTCCTGAGCTGAAATCGTCAGCTGTTACATCACTAGTGACATAGGATGCCAGGTCATTGTTTCCGTTTGAACGTTTCTCTCAATTTCAACGTATGAAGCGCGCGGTAGCATTTATGTTACGATTCATACATAATATACGTAATAAAAATAATAAGTTAACAGGTATGCTCAGTGTAGATGAGTTAAGAGAATCGGAAAGAACGCTTGTACGATGGTCTCAATTCGAAAGTTACCCTAATGAATATAAATTAATTAATAAACACGCTATCATTAAAAATAATCACTTAAATAAATTAAACTTATTTATTGATAAAAATAAAATAATAAGAGTGGGTGGGCGTCTAGGCTACTCCGATGAGTTCTCTTACGATAAGAGACATCCTATTTTATTATCAAACAAGCATCACTTTACTAAGCTTTTGTTTCGCTACGAACATCGTCAGCTACTTCACGCTGGTAGCCAGGCATTGTTGTGCCATTTACGTGATATCTGGTGGCCTGTAAGTGGTAGGAACCTAGCTCGGTCTGTAGTTAATGCTTGTGTAAAGTGCACGCGCATGAAAGGAAAGGTACTTACCCCTATAATGGGTAATTATCCCAAACAAAGAATAACACCCACTAATCCGTTCAATCGGTGCGGGGTTGACTATAGTGGAAACTATCTCATACTTAATCGCAAAGGTAGGGGGCGCTAAAACCTCTAAGGCATACGTTTGTTTGTTTGTGTGCTTTGTGACACGAGCAGTGCATTTAGAGCTGGTCAGTGACCTCACTACTGAAGCTTATCTTTTAGCTTTAAAAAGATTTATCTCTAGGCGCGGTAAACCTTTAGAAATATATTCCGATAATGGAACTAACTTTGTAGGGTTAATGAATGAATTTTCAAACTTTTTACGCAACTGTTCTTCTAACATTGTTGAATACGCAACAACTCAAGCAATAAAATTTAAATTCATTCCCCCTTATTCTCCGCATTTTGGTGGTCTGTGGGAGGCAGGAATAAAATCTTGTAAACATCATTTACGACGTGTGATAGGAAACGCGCACCTCACCTTCGAAGAATTCAGTACAGTGTTAGTACAGGTGGAAGCTATCCTGAATTCCAGACCTCTTTGTCCTCTCTCTCCCGATCCTACAGACTTCGCTCCTCTAACTCCAGCTCATTTCCTGGTTGGTCGACCGCTAACTGCGCCAGCCAGCGATGATGTCATCGACGTTCCAGTACACCGACTCCAGCGCTACGAGAGGGTGGAACAGATACGGCAGCACTTTTGGACCCGCTGGGCCAAAGAATATATATCGGAGTTGCAGATACGAAAAAAATGGAACAAGCAACAGACAACTGACCTACAACCAGACTCGCTTGTCCTTATTAAAGAAATCAACTCGCCACCGCTGAAATGGCATATGGGTCGTGTACTCGCTACGATTCCAGGCAAGGATGGAGTCTCAAGAGTAGCAGATATACAAACCGCGACGGGCGTCGTTCGTCGGGCCTACGCGAAGATCTGTCCACTCCTTCCAGAAGACCATAGTGACGAGGAACTTCACAGCCTTTGAAAGCTGTTGCTTCCAAGGCCGGGGGCATGTTCGCGCCTTATTTATATTGTACCTGAATATCCACCCCTCTCCCCTTACCTCACCTCGACGTTTGTACAAGACAACATTACACGCCATATTGGATAGAAGTACGCATCTTTTTATTTCTCTCCACATCTCAATATCACAGCAAGTCAGGCTTTCAGTCTAAATTATAATTATTATGTTGACATAAGCCTAAAGAATCAACATAGCTAGTCGTGATTCTCCAAAAATATTATGTTGCTTTTTAAGTTTAACGGGATAAATACTAATCCCTCGGGAATAAAACTTTTATGGGACCACCTCGGGATCATTCTCTATACAATAGTGAAAGAATCAGTGAAACAGTTACCCATAGGCGGAGATATCAAGTCAAATACATAAAATTAAAAAAAATACGTACAAACGGACTGAGAACCTCCTTCTGTTTGAAGTCGGTTAAAGAACATCCAACATCGGAAACTATCGAACGAGTGGGTACAATATTTCCTAGAGCGGAACACTAAGTTCTAGTGATTGATAGCATTTCACAAACTGAGGAAACTATTCGCTGTCTACGACGCTATTTATTACGGATGTCTGAGAAAGATAAGTGAGTATCCTACGGATGTGCTGTGTGCTGCCGCTTAGAATTTGCACCGCCCTCTCTCTTCCCAAGGGTAGAGGGGGATATCCACCGGGGGCAGCAGCGCCCCCTGCAGTACAATTCTAACACTGAACTGCGATCCCCAAACCTCATGGACAGCGTGGGTATTATGGGTATTACACCCCGTGAGATAAAAGTCAAGGCGCTAATCAGGGGGAGGCCTGGGTCCAGCAGCTCAATATGAGCAACACGTGATCAAAAAGCATAAATATTTCATCAAAATGCCTACAGTCAAACACTGTAAAACGAACTTCAGCAATAATTTGGCGTTTCAAATAAACCACCAAGTGTGAGTCGATTCGCACACGAAGGGTTCCGTACCGAAAAAATCAGGTCAACTTTTTCAAAGAACATCAAATTTTAACTAGTTCGGAGACCCCTTTGAATTTCCAGCTTTATTTTATTTTTTGTATTTGTTATTATTACTATTGAAGTGTAAAGTGAAGTGTAAAGTACTTATTTGCAGAAAGTTTAATGTACCTAACTATTTTAGTAGGTACAAGAGATATAGCCATGACAAATTAAAAGAAAAAAAGGCAAAATAATCACGTTTTTTGTATGGAAGCCCTCTTATATTTGATATTTATTTTATTTTTATTATTTGTTGTTATAGCGGCACATTCTCTGAAAATTTCAACTGTGTAGGTACCTCTAACGGTTCATGAGATAGAACCCTGTGACAGACGGACGGACGGACGGACAGCGGAGGCTTAGTAACAGGGTTCCGTTTTCACCATTCGGAACCCTAAAAACTATAAACTGACTTCAAATTCCAGTAAATAGTATTCATTTATGTCTCGGACAAACGAAACCACCCCTTCCTTACTTTCCCTGGTCGAAGATCTAAGTTCACGTGCAAAAAATTGAGTTTATTCTTCGATAGCGCGATCTAATCTCCCTAGTAGCGACATCTACTTGTAATTCAAGTCTAATTTAGTGTGGATGTAGACATGGATGTAACTGTTGACGCCCGTTGCCATGGAAACCATTAGGTGATAGCTAGTGATAGTGAAATTAAATCTGAGATACTTACTATACTTACTTACTACAACAGATATTAGGAGATGACTCTTTGAACTTAACTCACCCATACGATGCTGAACAAATAGATTCGCGATTCAGACAGCAGTCTGGATAATTGTGTGCGTCATCGTGAGCAATCGAAGTGTTTACCAAACAATAAAAACACACGACACGACGTCCGGTGGGCAAACGTGTTGGTGAGACTGCGAGACGCAGTAACCGTAGTGTAGGATGTACTCCGGCCACGTGGGATGATAATCAAATACAAAACAATTTATTTAGAATAAGATACAAATTAACGATGAGGCAGCAAATGTTAAAAACTGTGGAGCTGCCGCATCGCCCGCCTCCTTGATCGGGCTGACGATCAAGGAAGCGCGATCCTGTGAAAGACTACAGGCTAATGCTGGATGTGGCTAGCTGAAGACTGCAGGCTAATGCTGGATGCGGCTAGCTCCAGACTCCAGACTGCAGGCTAATGCTGGATGTGGCTAGCTGAAGACTGCAGGCTAAGGCTGGTTGTGGCTAGCTGAAGACAGGGTGCCATTGCTAATCCACTGCTGGACATAGGTGTTTCATGTGCCATGACTTATTGCCCATAGATTACACGGACATTTTACTTGCAGAGGGAATCGAACCCACGTTCAATGTAACAGGCGGATCTTCAGCAGAAGAGGCCTGTTCGTGCAATCTATAATATGGGTCCTAGAGAAACCCTACGTGAAAAATTCAAAGAAATAAACATAATGACAGTACCATGTCAATATATTTATGAAAACTTGTAGACTCATAGGAATATCAATCGGTTCCCTAAAAATAGCGACATACATAATTTAAATACTAGAAATAAGAATAAACTCGCTGTGCCCACAACTAGGCTACACAAGATTAATGTATCTTTTAAAGGGCAATGTATACGCTTCTACAACAAAATACAAAATGAATTGAAAAAAAAAATATCAATAAATATATTCAAACAAACTGTCAAACATATCCTTTGTAAAAGGCTTACTACGAAATGTCAGATTATCTAGACTTCTAGAGCATAAATAAGCTTGGGACAAGTTTTGCTCTAACTCGAAAACTAACAACCTAACATAGTAAAGGTTTTTTGTTCGCTTCTTTACCTTACCTTAAAAGATTGAAGACAAAAATCAAAGTGATCACTTTATTTCCTAGTTTTACTAATGTAATTTTAATTTTGTAACGTGTCCAAGAGTCCTGTAAGGTCTAAAGGAAATAAAGTATTTTGAATTTTGTAAACAATCTACAGATAGTTCAACTGATCCATATCAATACCAGTCGGAAGCGTCAGCGTCAAGACTTTGGCTGCATTGCCCCGCTGTATGGCAATGGTGACGGACTGCGCCAGGTACCCACCACCAGCTCTCGGGCCGCTTCGACCAGACGCTCAGATAAGTTTTTAAAAACCTGGATTATAATTATTAACTAATTAAGATATAGGTACTAACATGCCTATTTACTTAGTAATTAGGAATTTTTAAATTTCATTATTACCTCTTGTTTAATCTTTGTTTTAAATAGTTTTAATTTTTTTTTTGGCTTGATTTTTATTGTGGGGTATGAGAAATAAATAATTTTCATTTCATTTCTTTTTATTTTACATAACAGTGCTTAATAGTTAAATTGATTGGTGGGAAATCACACAAGATCGGAGTGGAAACATCGTCTCCTAAGGGAGGGTTTTGCCCACGCAGTAGAACGGAATAGGCTGAGAAAAAAAAACAGTAATCCCACGGGAATAAAAATTTTTTTTTGGGCCATCTCGGGGTCGTCTTCAAAACAAACGCAAATGTAGTTTTAAAACTGCCTGAGGGGTGAGTCTATTTGACGTTAGTAACGAGACGTGATCGTGACGTCTCCTTTTTCCATAAGTACATATGTTACAGCGCCTCTATCGTGTGGACAGGGAACTGTGAAAAAATCCCCATACAAAAAGGAAGCATCACGATCACGTCTCGATACTATGTAACGTTAAATAGACTCACCCCTCAATTTTTATTGTTTGTCTACTACAAACTTTATAAAAAGCTTTCTAGGAAATAAGTTCACTTAAACCCTGCGTAGAAACTGGCTTAAAAAGACCCGAACTCATTCCATCAAAAACATTCCATTGTTCGAAATTCGAAAAATACAAAACAAATTGGTACCGCGTCCATTCGTTTGTCAATAACAGATTGGCGAGTTAGAACTATAAAATCTATTGTCCAATGACGAAGTATGAACGCAAAGTATGACCCAGTGTTGTTAGTATTAGTATAATTGAAACGAGAGGGTGGTATCGACGGGAATGAAAGTGAAAGACGGTATGACTTATATCACCGAGAGGGGCGGTTACAGGGACAGGGTAAAAGAGGAAAACGGTTACAGGGGTGTTCCGAGTGGAAGGTAGCTTTTATTGTTAGGTATCGTGAAAGTGAGCCTCGGATCACCCGGCAACTGACACGTCTGGCTGAACTAAATATGCACAAAATTAAAACCATAAAAAATTAACTCGTCCGTGCGATGATTATTGAACGCCCTTAAAATGGCACTCTTACCAAATAATTTGGTCATCAAACCCAATTATTGCATTACGAAAAAACCAAAATATTTACCAGTTACACTTTTTTTTAGTTTGCAATATAAAGGCGCTTGAAAAATTACATGAAAAACTGAAGGGGGAAATTCAGGACTGACGTAAAGCGAATAAGTAACTTTACACTTTTCGAACCTACAAAACATGATTCGATACATCCGTACACACATTCAAACGCACGTTTAGTTATCGCAATCGGATCATGGTTTTTAGAACTTGCTTTACCAAAACGCGCGCTTTAAAACGCCTAATAAGTAGGTACTAAGACTTAAGCTGTGCGTCCAACGGATCAGAGACGAAGCGTACACAGCGTACGCGTCGTCAGTATTTACGATATGCTGATAAGGAGCGTCCACTGCCTTCCGGATTTTGCATCGGCAATATAGGTATATTCGAAGCGGTCGAGTTTGCCGATATCGTTTTCCACAGAAATACCGGTCCCTGGTATCTTTATCGGCAGATATGCCGATCCAGTGCACGCTGTACCATAGAAATCAATTCAAAGCCACAGATCCTTACGCTACGTACGCTCCGATTCCGATACAGTGGCCGCAGTGGTTTAGGGTGCGCCGCCATAGCTTGCTCAACATTCCTCTGAAAATCTAGATTCGAAAAAATTACATTCGTATTTCAAATCGCTTAGCTGACTGGAACGTGGATTCTAAAATTAAATTCCAGCTATTCTTAAATTTAAAATAATGAAATATCGTTTGACAACTGCAATTTTATGTGGAGTCGTTTGTTTCACTTGGACTTTTCCGGAAGTAGATAAACTAATATGTTGTTATTTACAAAAAAAATCCAAAATTGATAAGATGTGACAATTAGACGTTAGAATATATATATAATTTAAATTTTTATTTGTCTAAATATTTTCAGGCTTTCTTCGGAGAAATCCCATTAATGTCATCAGATCAAATAGGACATACAAGGGTATGTAATCAAACTTGCGCAGTTTTTTGAATTTTAACTTAGGAGGATTTTTGTGATCAATCTATTTTAAAACAATATTATTTAGCAAAGTAATTGTTTATTTTTCAGTAGGTACGAGAAAAACTCTAGTTATATCATTTTATCTTAGAGAATCTACTTTACCATCAAATTAAATCGTTTATTTTTGACACAATATTTTTTTACATTATAATATGGAGTCCGCAGGATCCAGAACTAGCCTAAGCTATGTTACAGGACCCAAGGCTTTTCCTAATAATTAACAATGTTGTGCCTTTGACAGACTATTTAATAAATCTAAATCTATATCTAAAAACTAATAAAGAAAAAGTAGGTAGTTTTATTAACAAAGAATATTACAATCAAATAAACGAAGCAAATTAGAACTAGTATTCACAATTTAAATAATTGAGCTAACTGCAGACTGTAGCAAACAATCTACAGGTAGCTCAACTGATCCATATCAATACCAGTCGGAAGCGTCCCCAAGACGCTGGCTGCATTGCCCCGCTGTATGGCAATGCTGATGCACTGCACCAGATACCCAGCTCTCGGGATACAAGTCGCTTCGACCAGAAATACACAGATATTTTTTTAAAACCCGGAGAGCCTCGCTTCCCCTCGGGCCTAGGGTTTCGACTCCAAGGGGAGCAAATGTGTAGGCTCTGTTGAGACCTGCATAATGAAAATACATAATGCAGTAATAATATTCAAATGTGCAAAACTAAGAAACTATTATTTTACTGCGGGAATAAGAAATAAGAATTTAGATAATTTAAAAAAAACTATATTTATAAGGTTTTTGTTAGATGTTTTGTTTGTGTGCGTAAGCCCACGCACTCGGAATTCTATGACACCTATTATATGTAACTTTTTTTCAGTACGTACGGCACTTAAAAAAAGAATTTCATTCAAAACCGAAAGAAATATCAGTGGATGTCCTAATAAACCAATTTAAAAAAATATTTAATGATGGTAAGTCACATTTTCCATTTAACAACCGATTTGTGGCAAATAAAATTATAAAAAAACTGGAGACCATGAAGAGTACAAAGAGCATGAAAACACAGAAGAGTAAGAAGGGAAAAGGAAAGAAGATGAATCATGTGAATAAGACAAAACATTATCGAAAGACGAAAAAACGAAAAACCTGACACGATCAGAAGTTGAAAGTCGTTTTCGAAGTATTTTATAATAAATATTTTTACGTGAGACATGTATTTTCATCAAATCCACCTGCGTATACACTTTAAGTTAGGTACTCCACTAGAGTTTGACTCAACATCAAGAATAAAATAAATAAATAATGCTGGACAATCCACGCAGAATTATACAGCCACAAAGAAAACTAGACGTCATGAAAAACGAACGAAGTTGACGGATGACGTCGTTCGCACGAAACGTACAACCTTTCCACCATGTTGCTGCGGGCGCGTCACCAAGTGACACTTTTCGTTTCGGATCTATATGAAATAAATGTCAGAATCATTTACAGGTCATCAAAATACCTTTATTTTTATGTCTGAGTATGTAAGTTTAATATATAAAGTAGGTACATGATAGGTATTAGGTATAGTAAGTATATATTAGGTATAATATTATGTAATTGTTATGATTTCCTTAAGTTTTTCAAACGCCACCGTCTGTATTGTTCTCATAAGTCAAGGTTGCCCAGAAGAGACCGCTCAAAGCGATAAGGCCGCCCTTTGTACCTACTTCCTTGTTTCTCAGCATTTTCTTCTGTATTGTATTTTGTGTTTGTGTGGTACATAAAGTGTTATCAATCCATCTACCTATAAGGGATCGGCCGTCCTTCGTTTTGTGCGTGATCAGACTTCATTAGTCAACTTCGTTAGTTTTTTAAGTAGACCTAACAGAGCTTGTGTTATGAGTAGGTATTAGATAGGTACCTGGTTGATTACATTATAATAAATATATTTTGTTACTATACATAGAAAACTCCCTAAACTCCCGTAATAATATCTGCAGATTGAATACAAACATTAGTCACAAGGCGGTAATCGAACCCGCAACCTCCTGGTGGCCCTTCGCTCGCTCTGCCACTGAGGTCGTCAAAAAGTAAAGTTAAAATAAATTCTGGGCTATAACTTTTTTAGAAACAAGATTTATTCAATAATTACGTCGTTTTGTTTATATCCTGTGTATTCCTATGGCCTCTCTCCGGTTCCACCATCAGAACCCTGGACTAATGTGGTTGGGATGACAAATCCAACGAACCAAACTTGACGGGATTACGTCGTTTCGTTTAGGAGTTCCTATGGCCACCTTCTGTCTCCATCATCAGACCAGCTGGATGGTACCATAATATTGCATTAACACCGAATTTACATAAGTATGCTAAATTTCAACATAATCGGTTGAGGATAAATACTGGTAAAAAATTCAGGTGCAAGATTTGTCCCAAACTCTGCAAAATTCTAACAAGGCAATTTTATTTACATATTTATTTAAGATACAAAGTTCACAGCCCTTAAGAACTTACGCCAAACATACGACCAATAAAGGATTTATTTTTGTATAATATAAAACAAATTGCCTATCACTATAAATAAAATTTACTGAGAAAAATCTAAGGCAAATTATTTAAGCTTAAAATTTACATGGAAATTAGAAAACAAACACTAAAATAAATATTATGTAAGTTAAATAAAAGCTTGAAAAAAATATATCAAACACGACTGCCTTGTTTGTGTACCTTTTAGAATTCTAACGACCCCCCCCCCCCCTACTACAAATCCCTCACATACATAGGTACTTGAACCAGAAAACATTAACACTCCTTTTTTGGGCATGCTGTAAAAGGGGACACAGAACGTTCAATAAAAGGCATCGTTCCAGTTGTAGAAAGTTATTAATTTATTACAGTAGGTATTTACAATTTATATTACACACACCTCCACCTCCACAGCCTATATTGGTCCACTGCTGGACCCTGGCCTCCCCCTGATAAGCGCCTTGTTGGCTTTTATCTCACGGGGGGTAATGCCCATAATCCCCACGCTGGGCATGCGGGTTGTGGATCGCAGTTCGGTGGTAGAATTTTTCTTCATTTCCACACAGCACACACAACAACTGCTTTATTCAGTGTGTTTCACGCATTCTATTTTCGCCGCTCATTGGTTGCATTCTAAATACGAATAATAACAAAACAACAAAATAACCATTGAGCGGCGAAAATGGAAAGCGTGATATACTCACAAATGCCTCTACAAATAACTATAATAGAACTCAATCAAAGAAAATAATGATAAAAAAATACTGGTTGTAATAATAATTACGTATTGTTAGTATATAATATGTTTGATTTTCTTTGCTGATTTGTTGTTTTTCTATGATAATAAATTAAATACAAACAAATAAAGACAAGGTTGGCTATTTGGCCTCGACAGCCGCACCTTTCTTCGGTTCCCTCATTTTAATATGTATGATTATATCAATGGGACTATAATCCCCAACATCAGGAGTAATACGTTTATAACTATTCTTGTTGTGGGATTTTCTGAGATTCTTTGTCTTCTTCGATTTGGTATTATTTTTATTTATATGCTTTCGTGAAAATTTAGCGCTATCTCCCACATCTAAAGTAGATTTACTAATGTTTTCCTTTTTTCTATGGGTTTTATGCAAATTTCGCCTGCCTACTGTAAGTTCATTTTCTGTATTGATTTTTATTCGCTGTGGTGCTTTTTTTCGATGTGATTTTCTTGCTTTTGCTTTTTCTATGGCTTCTGTGTATTTGTCTTCCTGAGAGTCTATGCCTATATAGAATTCACTCAATAGTTGATCAGGAATCTGAAACATTTTAAAAGGGTTGTGAATTGTACTATACCCTTAATAATTTATACTTTTATTTAGACAGTTCACAATAGCATCATCATCATCAGCCCGTATCCGTCCACTGCTGAACCCTTCGCCAAACGAGACATCACGAATAGCGGCCCTGAGCCGCCTCCATCCATCGACTGCCTGCGACCGCTACAATGTCGTCAGTCCACTGAGTGGGAGGTCTTCCCAGCCTCTTTCGAAGATTCGTCTAGGTGGCCATGATAGGTAGGTATAAGTCGAGATATCCAGATTATCTATAGGGATTAAAAGTAGTTACTGTCTTACATTTGTTTCCGTTGATTCAGCAGCTTTCAGCAAATTACCATGTTTTCCTGCATCAGTCTGTAAAAACAAGAGCTATTTAGTTATAACAGTTATCAGCTGGTGCTGAGTTCCAATGTACAAGTTGGTATTGGTACGTTGGAGGTCTGATCAGATTGAGGCCATTTGATTTTGGCCATTTTGGCGCAGAGCGTTTGCCTGAGCGGCGTGACCGTCTATGGAACTAATACAGGGTGGCCCATAAGTCCTTTGAAATTTAAATTTCGAATAAAATTCAAACGGTGTGCAGGAATGGCGCGCGGGGTACGGGGGAAGCACCAACGGTCTTTCGTATTACGGTTGTCATATTGTTTTGGTACGCCTCAAGAAATGTCAATTTAATACCACAGACGGTCGAGAGGGGCGCTTTGGATCGGCACAATAATCAACTGTTATTGCTTACAGAATATTTCCTCCATATTAGAGTCAGATCATCTCAGTGTCAGATTGTCAATTCAGATGTATTTGTGAGTGTATCACTCAAAGTATTTTCGCAGCTGATTAGTAATTTTTCGTTTTTATTTGGAATCATAATGCATACAATGAGCGGCGAAAATGGTATGAGTATGGTGTGAATAATTCGCTTTCAAATAGGTAGTATATTTGAATTGACTAGCAGCACCGATTGTGAATATTAATGATGATAAGGTTTTTGAAGTGCCTGAGCTCTCACACTCGAGGTAATTTCTAAGAAATGCTTAACATCGCTAGAGAGAGGTCCGAAGAAAGTCCCTAAGTTTCAATTGACCTCGTGGCGCAATTGGCAGCGCATCACGTATCGAGGGAGGGTTGCGGGTTCAAGTTCTGTCGAAATCGAAAAATATATAAATATTATTAAATTTTTTTAGATAATGATGATCATGTCCGTCAGTAAGTCATACATTGTTTGGTTCATCTTAGTTCGAACATACTTTATGTATAACTATCTGAGGAGTGATTTTTCAAAAGGGCGTACATTATGTCCATGTTCACTAAAATTTCACTGCACTGTAACAAAACCAAAGAAATATTGGTGGAAAATATTTATCTAGGAACATTGTTATCGGAGCAAATCACAAAATTCGAGAGAACAAGTTTTGACAGATTTCATTCACTAAGCTGAACGCGAACCTGTCCGCGCCGGAGCAGCCGCACGCGCCCGCGCCGCATCATCGCATTTATCCATTGTGCTAACATCGTACAAATCACTCAGTTCAGCTATGTGACGCAAAACCATCCATCCTATATTGACATTTGAAAGCCCTTTGACATTCGTAATTTGCTATTGTATGGATATAACCATTAAAATAGCTTACAAGGACATTCATAGGGCTTTCAAATCACATCACACTAGTATTATAAATGCGTAAGTTTGGATAATTGGTTGTATGGATGTTTGCTACTTTTTCACGCAAAAACTACTGAACGGATCGGGCTGAAATTTTGCATAGTCGTAGTTTTAGGCCTGGAAAAACATAGGCTACGTTTTATCCCATAAGTCCCCATTGAATGGAAATACATTTTAAAATTTTCCATCGAAACGCGTGCGAAGCCGTGGGCAGAAACTAGTGTCAAATATAGGATGAGTAATTTGTGCGTAATTAGCTGATCTCATAGACTCCCTCCACTCACACTCTACCTACAAAAGATGCTGCACATCTTCTGAGACGCCACATGTGTCACATTTGTCACGCGAGATAACACAAAGAAATGAAATAATGTTAAGATACCTTTTAAAAATAAACAGGTACGAATAGCTACCTATTCGTACCTGTTTATTTTTAAAAGGTACATACACTAAGGTACTTATTTTTCACCTGTAACAACATTGAATTGTCTGATGTGTTAAATATGTTAATTTATTCAAGTGAACAAATACGTGGCTCACAGGTATTCGACTTCTAATGAAAATAGGAAAGAATTTGGCGTGTTTTAGAAAACTATAAACTGACTTCAAATTCCGGTACCTAGATAATATTCATATTTATGTCTCGGACGAACGAATATATGTACATTCACGTGCAGAAAAATTGAGTTGTTCACTTTGGCGACATCTAGTTATAATTAAATTCTATTTTAGTTTAATGACACATGGATGAAACTGTTGGCGCCCGTTGCCATGGAAACCATTAATTAGGAAATAATGAAAAAATCACATTCTGAACCATTTTTACAAACCTACGTTTTACGGCGCATATATTATATCCGTCGAGAACCAAACATAGGAGACCACCTCAAAATTAATTTTTATACAACAACGAAAAAATTATCAAAATCTATTAACAATTTGCGCAGATAACCAAAACCGTTGTAGCTAGTCGTGATTCTCCCAAATTAATATGTTGCTTTTTAAGTTTAACGGGATAATTACTAGGATTAGAAACCGATTTACCGATTTTACTGATTCTTTCACTATTGTATAAAGAATGATCCCGAGGCGGCCTTATCGCTTAGAAGCGATCTAGGCAAACTTATGATGGAAAGAATTTATGCGAGTTGAAAGGCAGGGGGTGTAGGTACAAAAGAAAATCCCGAAAAATCATCCCTAAACAGTTTTTCTCATCTACCCCACCACCCCGGTGCGAGTTATCGTTGGATAACTCGTTCAAAATAGTGTGGGTGAGGAAAAATATTTTTTTCATTCGGGGTTCCGTTTGCGAATGATTAATTGCCTCAAAATTATATTTTTTTGATAATTTTTGTTGGAGTCCAGTCCCCGCCCACCCTTCCAGCTAATCGGTTGTTAATTGGAAATGTGCAAAATTTCACAGACGAAAACTATCACAGCTAATTATGATTCACCAGTAATAGCGTTTTGTTTATACAATATACTTAATGGGCGTGGCCCGACATAATGCGCTTGACCAGTTTTCTTTTTTTTACGTTTGTTTGTTTAAAAACGTGGGTCTACTAAATTTTCAAAAGTTATAAACGAAAATTAACCCACGACTATGTGCAACTATAGCGCGCAGCACAGTTTTGAATCATACGAAAGAGAGTGAAGGTAGGCACACGTGTACCACGTGCAAAGCGTTGACAGCGTTGAGTGAGCTGCGTGAGCGCCATGTTCAAGCAAGCCACGCGTGTAGCAATGACGTCATTAATTTCACGTCTTCAGCGGTTTGTTTTTCTTAGTCGTATCTGTAAGTTTCAAGCTAATTGGGCCAGTGGTTAAAGAGTTACAAAAAACCCCTTAAGGTTGGAATTTCCAAAAATCCCTTCTTAGCGGGAGGCAGTGTAGTAACAGTTACCTGCTTTTCAAATTTCAGCATTCTAGCTTCAGCGATTTAGGCTGGGCGTTGTTACCAGAAAATCGCTTGTTCTATTATATAGGTACTGAGATTTGTGTGATAAAATCAACTTTCATGAAATAAAACCGGTTTATTTATTTGTAAGTTACGATGAGACAGTCTGACACAGGCTGCTCTTTTTGTGCGGAGCTTACAAATATATTTAAACTAGCTAACGTCCGCGGCTACGCACGCAATTTTTAAGTAGCCTATATCGTCCCCGGGATACTATTTACCTCCCTGCCAAATTTAATTGAGATCCGTTTAGCCGTTTAGGCGTGAAAAGGTAACAGACAGACAGACAGAGTTACTATCGAGTGTATAATATTACTAGCGGACCCGACAGCCGAGTCCTTGTCCTGTCTTAACTACGAGTATGAATATTGAATTCGAAGTGGTATTATAGTCGTCAAGTTTTCTTAAAAATAACTTCTTATAAATAATTATGTATTCTTGCAAATAAATGATTGAATGATTGATTAAATTTTCTAATTTTCCGCGTAACTTTCTTAATTTTTTCTTTCATAAGAACCTGCTCCTGACAACAAAAAATATTTAGCGAATTTCAAGAGAAATAGAGATATTTTTTTATGGAATTATGGATAATTATTTGCAAGATTGTTTCGATCACCATCGTCTCATGCGTGGCGACTATGGAAAACCTTGTTTGGAGGGAGTCAAGTTCAGCGGTTAGCCCCTGCTGAGGTGGTGGTGATGAGGTGTGGTGATTATTGCAAGCAAAAGTACTCACCCCTAACAATAAACTATAAAAACAAAATAACGAAAGAACAGGGAAGTAAACTAATAAATTCATGGCGTATTGCTCAGAGCAAAGCCAAGTCACGCCTGAACTGTGCTTATCAGTTGAGTTTGTTTTCCTTTTGATTTCCTTTCCTAGTTCCAAAAAAAAATTTGAGAAGGTTTTGTGTGTAACACTTTGCGTCATACATACTCACTCATACATAAGGTACTTCCTCGTACATGTGTGTAGTTTTGTTTTTTTACCGACTTCAAACAGGAGGAGGTTTTCAGTTCGTCTGTATGTTTATTTTTTTATTTTTAGTATGTTACTTGATATCTCCGCCTATGGGTAACCGATTTTACTGATTCTTTGCCTATGTACATATCCTATTAAATTAAATCATGCTTATGTATTACTATTGTAAAGAATTACAGAAATTAAATTAGTATTTATTCCGTTATCTTTAAAAAGCAACATAATATTTTTGGAGAATCACGACTAGCTACAACAGTTTTGGTGATATCTGCGTCAATTGTTAATAGATTTTGATGATTGTTTCGTTGTTGTATAAAAAATTATTTTGAGGTCTTTGAGGTTTTGAGGTATGTCCCTTTAAGTTTTATTCTAGTCTAGAGGAATCGCTATGTGCGCCTTAAAACGTAGGTTTGTAAAAAATCTTCAAAATATGATAATTTAATTATCACCTAATTAATGGTTTCTATGGCAACGGGCGTCAACAGTTTCATTCATTTGTCATCAAATTAAATTAGACTTGAATTACAACTAGATGTCGCCAGTGCTTAACTAAATTTTTTGCACGTAAACATTAGACCTTCGGTCAGGGAAAGTAAGGGAGGGGTGATTTCGTTCGTCCGAGACATAGATGAATATTTTTTATGAACCGGAATTTGAGGTCGGTTTATTGTTTTTTAAAACACGCCAAATTTGTAGGAGCAATATTCTCTAATTAAACATTGCTCCTACAAATTTGGCGTGTTTTAAAAAACAATAAACCGACCTCAAATTCCGGTTCATAAAAAATATTCAACAGATTATTACCTAAAATATTCAACAGATTATTCAACAAATATTCAACAGATTATTACCTAAATAAGAAACGGGCGCGGCGGATGTGGCGCGGCGTACGACGGTCCGCCTGCGACGCAGGAGGTTGCGGGTTCGATTCCCGCCTTGGTAAAAATATTTGTAGGATCTGCAATTACCTATTTGTTCAGGGTGTTATGGGTATTTTCTATGTATAATAAAAAAATATCTATCTATGTAATGTATTGTATTAAGTATATCAGTCAGTCATCTAGTACCAATAACACAAGCTCTACTTAGCTTGAGGCTAGGTGATGCTGTGTGTAGTTGTCCAGCATATTTTTTGTATATTTATTTATATGTATATCTACTTAGGTAGGAACTTATAATAAACCTGTAACAGGTCCAATACTGTAAATTGAAGATAATTATTGAAATTTATATTTGGAGGGCATTCTATTTATCGATACTGAAGCCAAAACTATATTTTTTTGTTTGTCTGTCTGTCTGTCTGTATCTTGGCCGCGCATCACGCCGAAACTACTGAATTTATTCAAATTAAACTTGGCACGATTTGAGTTCATACTACGAAGCAGGACATAGAACTCTTTTTATCCCGGATTTCAGTGCTCAAGTCAAATTCAAATGTAGCTGTAATTCATTCATAAACAATAATTCATTGTAATATATATTTTTTATTTTTTTAAACTTTTATTAACAAAGAAAATTACAATCAAATAATAGAAACAAATTAGAACTAGTATTTACAATCGAAACAATTGGGCTGACAACTGCAGACTGTTGCAAAAAATCTACAGGTACCACCTACTGATCCATATCAATATGAGCCGAAAGCGTCCCCAACACGCTGGCTGCATTGCCCCGATGTTTGGCAATGCTGATGCGAAATAAATAAATAATAACATTTTATTTAGGCTGCTACTGTGAATTTTGCTAGCAGAAAAATTCAAGCAGCTCGGAGTCAGGAAGTAGGTCCTGCGCGTGACCTCTCCCCGTTCTTGTCGGTCTGCCGCCGTCCCATCGGATTATGACAGTGAAGGAATAGAGAGTGCACCTGTGTTTGCGCACACACTTATGAAATTATATTTCTCCGTTGAGAATGGCCGCCGTCACCCCGTGGCCATCATCATCATCATCAACCTATCTTAGTCCACTGCTGGACATAGGCCTCCCCTAATGAGCGCCGTAGCGCCCTGTCCTCAGCTTGCCGCATCCAGCATCTGCCTGCAGTCTTTCGCAGGTCGTTATCCCAACTGGCCGGAAGGCGTCCTGCACTACGTTTGCCGAGTCGCGGTCTCCACTTGAGAACACGTTTACCCCAGTGGTTCTCGATTCTTCGCGAGATATGGGCAGCCCACTGCCACTTCAGCTTGCTAATTCTCTGAGCTATGTCGACAACTTTGGTTCTCTGTCGGATGTATTCGTTACGAATCCTATCCTTCAGAGAAACTTCGAGCATAGCTCTTTCCATAGATCGCTGAGCTACTTTGAACTGGTGGACCAGCCCTACCGTGAGTGTACGTCTCAGCTCCGTAGGTCATAACGGGTAGGACGCACTGATTGAAAACTTTCGTTTTCAAGCATTGCGGTATGGATGACGAGAAGACTCGCCGACTCTTGGCCTCCTTCTCAAAATTGTTCTTACCTAGCTGCAGAATCTGCCCGAGGTAAGTGTACTCGGAAACAATTTCTAGAAGGTGGCCATGTACGACGACCGGTCCTGGATCAATGTGGCCATTGATCATGACTTTAGTTTTATCCAAATTCATGCCAAGACTGATGCATCGCGAGGCTGTGGCTAGGCCATCCAGCACCCGGTTCAGCTCCTCTAGCGACTCCGCCATTAAGACTATGTCATCAGCGAATCGTAGGTGCGAGATGTAATCGCCGTTTATGTTAATGCCCTTCCTTTTCCAGTCCAGCGTCTTAAAAATATCTTCTAACGCGCTCGTGAACAGTTTCGGGATATGACGTCTCCCTATCTCACTCCTCTGCGCAATAAGATGGGTTTAGACTGCTGGCCCTGTACTTGGACACTCATGATGGCGGTCTCGTAGAGACATGTCAGCACCTCGATGTAACGATAGTCTACTTGGCAACGCTCTAAGGATTCCAGAACAGCCCAGGTTTCGACGGACTCAAAGGCCTTCTCATAGTCCACAAAAGCGAGACACAGGGGATGGTTATACTCTTCGGACTTCTGTATAATCTGCCTTACTATGTGAATGTGGTCAGTGGTATGGTGCCATATCCTCCTCGGAACCCGGCCTGTTCTGGTGGCTGGAACTCGTCAAGTCTCCTGGCGAGACGATTCGTGATCACACGCGAGAACAGCTTATAGACGTGGCTCAGGAGTGTGATGGGTCTGTAGTTTTTAAGGAGGGCTTTATCTCCCTTCTTAAAAAAGAGCACCACCAAACTCCCGCTCCACGCCTTAGGAGTTCTCCCACTGTGAAGCACGGTGTTAAAGAGGTTCTGTAGCTTCTGTATTACAGGGGCTCCTCCGGCTTTCAGAACCTCTGATGTAATTCCGTCCTCACCGGGGGCTTTTCCCCGTGGCCGAAAGTGCCCGGGGCTATTTAGGATGTTATTATCAATAATTGATGATGACATCTTAAATAGCCCAATTTCGGTTATTTAGGATGTTTATATTATTAATTATTGTTATTTATTTATTTTATTCATTATTAACTATCTACATTTGATTTTAAAAATTACTAATTATTTCACAGACAATGTAACCAATGACGAAAATTATCATGATGACAAATTAATATTATAATAATACTAGCTGCTGCCCGCGGCTTCGCACGCTTTTTTTGAGATAGAAAGTACCACCCGTCCCCGGGATACCATTTACCTCCCTGCCAAATTTCATTGAGATCCGTTCAGCCATTTAGGCGCGAAAAGGTCACTGACAGACAGAGTTTCGAATTTATAATAAAAGTTATGCTTATAAGGAAGAAAAATATTTAGTAACAATTCCGCGAAAAAACCCTTCTCCAATAAGATCTAACAAAAAGTAGTCCGTGTAGAAGACCACACCAACCTATATATGAAAGAACATCTATCAAAGCAAGACGTCAATTAGTTTCGTCCCTCCACGAGACGTCATCAGCAGGGCTAGGATACGCGCCACGAGAACTGCAGGGCTAGGATGCGCGCCACGAGACGCGTGTTTCATCTCGATAACTCGAGAAAAATAGTGGCATCGATTTATCGACCGATGCTAACATGCGGCACCAATAGTCGAACGGTGCGACTTTTGGTGCTGCATGCCATTTTTCTCGAGTTATCGAGACGAAACACGCTTCTCGCGGCGTGCATCCTAGCCCTGCAGGACACCACAATACTCGACCTAAAAAGAAAAAACAAAACAACGCCTGAAAAGAGCGAAAAACCAAGCAAAGTAACGCCTGATTCTATTATATATATTAGTTATGCTTGTTAACAGGATAGCCAGTTCTAGACCAACTGCTGTGAGAACTAATACGAATGTCAACAACATAATATTATTTTGACGTGTCCCGAGTGCATTTCAGGAACGTGCGGCCACTACTACAAATATACAATACGATATTTATTGTTTTCTTTGAAGCAAACAGTACAAACTTTAGACTAACTTCGTTAGGGTTAAAAATTGCTGGTATGGTAACCATTGTGTGTTGTCAGGTAATATGCCTCTGAATTGAGGTTAGAAACAAAATAACTACAAGTCTGCATTTGCTCAAGTAGACGACATATGCGCGAGTGACACAAACAATACAACAATGTTCACAAATAACTACCTTACTTTTTATTTTTGTAGGCACACTACGCTCCGTGCTAAAGAATTTTTCATGCTACGTCGCCGTTTCTACGTTTATAGAAAATACTTCAGCGCGCACCCACTTTTGTACAGCAAATTAAAATCCTCATACATATGTTTGACACCAGTAGACCCATGAAATTTAATTTTTCACTATGATGAATGAAAGATCTCTTTACGTTCAATGTACTGACTGAAACTTACTCATTCGCCTACTGTAGATGACTAGGAATAATAATTAAAGTATAATAGTAGTGTAGTGTAGTATAGTAGTGTGTAGTAGTAGTGTTTAGTAGTTATTATTATTATTAATTAAATTACATAATTTGAGTTTTTAGGAAAGATCAATACCATGGTCAATACGACCGATATGGCGCGGCGGGCGAAGGTCCGCCTCCGACGCAGAAGGTTGCGGGTTCGATTCCCGCCTTGGGACAAATGTTTGTACGATCTGCAAATATTTGTTCCGGGTGTTCTGGGTATTTTCTATTTATAATAAAAAATATCTATCTATTTATGTATTGTATTAAGTTTATCATTCATCTAGTACCCATAACACAAGCTCAGCTTAGCTTGGGGCTAGATGATGCTGTGTGGATTGTCCAGCATTATTTATTTATTATTTATTTATTAATATCCCGTTGTAAATGACTTCAGTGTGAATAACCATGATGGAATTCAAAGATTTAGGTATTATCATGTCGTAACACTTCGTGTGCAACTAACTATTTGATTTTATTAAGAAGTGGCACCGCTCTAACGCTACTTAGCTCCTGAAACCTTTTGCACGTCCGCATATACATTCCGGGATATCATGGAAGTTACGTAGGTATTTACTACGTTTAATATGGATTGAGCAGGAATTTACTTACCTAGTGCATTTGAATATTAGGTTTTATATGTTTTGAATAAATAAGAAAGTATGAATTACATGAGTTTAACCCCATCACGCTGAAAATCAGCGTGGTGGGGTTAAACTTTGCGCTCATTAAACCAATACTGCCACACAGCGTAAAAAAGTGCATTCAAATATAGGCTTAATCTTGTTATCTTTAGATACATTTTACAGTGAACAATTACAAAATAGTTTCCCACAAACTTCAGACGAGTGGTCCGCGAGCTGTCTGTCATCTGATGCCGTCAATTTAAAATTCATTTAAATGTTACGAGTGAAAGCCCATATTTGAATGCTCATTTTTGTGCTGTGCTGCAGCGGTGCTTTCCACGTGTGCGACAAGCTTTAATTGCAATATTCAGCGAGCATGAACATTTTCTGATGATAGAGCAGGCACACAGCACTGATCATCTGTTCATCATACACGGCCAATCAAAACAATAATAACTTGGGCATAATAATACTTCAGCAATTTATACATCTTATATCTGCTACGCAGGAGGTTGCGGGTTCGATTCCGGCCTCGGGAAAAATGTTTGTATACCTGCAGATATTTGTTCCGGGTGTTCTGGATGTTTTCTATATATAATAAAAACATATCTATCTATGTAAGTATTGTATTATGTATATCAGTTATCTAGTATCCATAACACAAGCTCTGCTTAGCTTGGGGCGAGATGATGTTGTGTGCATTGTCCAGCATTATTTATTTATTTTATATCTTAGGTTTTTAATAATATAGTGCACAAGCCCTCACACTCAGGGTAATTTATAAGAAATCAAATAATATCACAATCAATTTTCGACTTCGACGGGATTTGGACGGGACTAACAAGACTAACAATGCGGATTCAAGTCAAAGTCGAAACATTTTTGGAATATTATTTATATCTTATAATTATCTTTATATGTTGTGTCGTATTTGTTTGTCGAGCTAGATACATAGGCGTACCCTTACATTTTCTTAATTTTCTTATACCTGTTCATATCTGAGGGGTGAGTCTATTTGACTTTAGTAACGAGAAGTGATCGTGACGTCTCCTTTTTGTATGGAGATTTGCGTAGTTGCCTGTCCGCACGATTGCTTTTCTGTAGCGACTCCAGCTTTGCTTGACATGCGGTAAATTTAACTTTTGTTTTAATATTCTTTGACATTCATTAATACATATTTTTTTTTATTTATTTTGCTCGATGATAGGTAGGAACCTTAGCGTCATGCATCTGGAACATAAATCAGTCGACAGGTTAACTTTATATCTTACTAGCTGCTGCCCGCGGCTTCGCACGCTTTATTCCGGAATAAAAGGTAGCCTGTCTGGCCCCGGGATACCATCTACCTCGCTGCCAAATTTCACCGAGATCCGTTCAGCCGATCTTGAGTTATAAATAGTGTAACTAACACGACTTTCTTTTATATATATAGATTTTATGTAAACCGGACAATGCGCGTCAAGCAGCTTTATTTCTTTTTAATGTAAACCACTTAGGATAATTAATAAGTTTGATTATGTTAGACGTCTATTTTATTTTTATAATAGCCTAGTCCACAAATGACAATGCACTATTAGCAGCTATATTTTACCTGAGTAAAGTAACTGCATACACTGTGATACCTATTATTTGTTATTTATTTATAATTAATTATTACTATGACAGACAATGCCATTTTACAGCAGCACTATGAATTTATAATTATTATTTTTACATGACTTTAACGATGCCCATTTACAGCTGATCTATTTATTATTTTATCTATTTTTGTACCCTTACAAACTTAATTGTTCCTCGATTCCTCGTTAGGATAAGCTCCTCGATTATGTTTCTATCTTGTCTGTTTTATGGCTTTGAAATACTAATTTAAACACCATTTAATTTTACTGTAACATATGTAAATTGACGTCTCCAAGTGTGCCTTGTGCTCCTGCAGCGAATAAATGAATATGAGTCTAGTATGAGTATATTAAATACCAATATATTTTCACATCATTTCAACTACGTAGAATCTATGAATTATCAATTTGTGATTGCATTATTAGAAATCTAGTAAGGTAATGATCTTTTTTAATGGGTATTTAATAATTTAACGGGTATTTTATCGCGTTTATTTATCTATTTTTTCCGTTAAATAATAGGTAGGTACAAATAATAATTATTGTGTTCACATCGCGTAAGTTTAAAAATATTGATTAATAGTTATATAATTATTAATAATTAACAGTATGACGTAATGGAGAGACCTTCGGCCTTTGCCCAGCAGGGGTACTCACAGACTGATAGATAGTTAAATAGAATTGTCTAATTAAAATTAACAAATAGGTAGGTACTTATCTATCTAGTATTCCCAGGTACGTAATACTTACGTAGCTATGCGCTTGCAATATATAGAACTTCTTAGAAGTGAGAAGCAGTGTACTTAGGTAGCTCTAGCTCTATTAAAAAGACTAATGCAGCCCGCGGCTTCGCATGCTTTTTTCCGGAATAAAAGGTAGCCTATGTCCGGCCCCGGGATACCATCTACCTCGCTGCCAAATTTCACCGAGATCCGTTCAGCCGTTCTTGAGTTATAAATAGTGTAACTAACACGACTTTCTTTTATATAAAGATTTTGATTCTTACCTAGATATGCTCAGGTAGGTAGGTATGTGTAAGTATTTTATTGATGTAGTTATCGTGTTCAAGTTTATAAATTTCTTTACAAATATAATTACCAACAGATAAGAACGTAGATTAAGAAACAATATAAATTGTAAATTATAATTAAGCTACTCATATCGATTTTCCATAGAAAAGATCTCAACGCGCGCGCTCGAATTTTCCCTAAAAGATGGTTTGAGCGAAATTCCAGAACGTACTTTTCCAACGCAATAGAGGTCAAAGGACCTAAAATATAACTGTAAAATATAACAGTTCCCTCCTTATTTTGATCCTTAAAGCCTTCGGTCATTGACAGCCAGATTTCACGACCAACTGGTAATTATATCGCTCTCTTCCTCACACCTAGCCTCAAACACGAGCAAGAAAGAGACAACACAGCAACGGTACATTAAAATATCTCTTTTTCTTGTACGCACCGACATCAGAGTCAAGGCCGAATGCACTTCAACATGTAATTTAGAGCAAGACACAGCTATCTAGCAGAAAAGGAAAAAGATACGCTATCAGTTTAGACGAAAAGAGAATATTGACAACGTTGCTCGCGCGCCGAGCGAAATCGATTTTCGAATTATTTATTTTTTTAAATCTGCCAGTGTTATAATCGTAAAAAGGTTTTATTAGTTTTCGAGTGTAGCAACATCGGGGTGAACGAATGAAATCGTGTTACGTGTACCTACTTTTACATTCACCGGAGCGTGAATTATATCGCGAATAACTAAGTGCTAATGTAGTGACTAATTCAAAATAGCTAGGAATTTCATTTTTAAATAAGTTGTCAGTTCTAGTAACGACCAAGTTATCGTGAAAAGTTTTTAGAAACTGTCGGACCGCATAAGCAGTTGGAAGTAGGTAAGTCGAAATTATCAGTTTTAGTTTATGTTCCATTTTGTAAAGTAAGAAATAATAAATACTTTTTATAGAATAAATCTGTAGATTATAATCAACAAAGTAATTTAAAATTAGGTAGCTTTAAAGATTTCGTTAGGTTAGATAAAAATACCTAAGTACATTTATTTTTTCGTAATTATTTGTAATGTAGGGTAGGTTAACAAGCGAGCGGATAGCCATTAGGAAAAGCTAGATTTTTTTATTCTAAACGTAAAACTCCGGCATTACATGCAATCATTGAGACTTTAATTCTTTATTGACAAATAAAACTACAATTCGATAATAAAAAGAAATTAGAAATAGTATTTACAATTGAAACAATTAAGCTAACTGCAGACTGTTGCAAACAATCTACAGGTAGCTCAACTGATCCATTATGAATACAGCCGGAAGCGTCCCCAAAACTCTGGCTGCATTGCCCCGCTTTGATGATTTTTGCGAAGGATCCAAGTACTTAAATTGTTTAAGCATTTTGGTACTTCCATGGCCAACAACCAATCCCACTTAATTTTTACGCATTAATAGCACGTTTATGCAGATTTATTTGAAATTTAAATCAAAAATAAGGTTATGGTTCGTACGCAACGTACATACCTATCACACATCCCGTACGTATTGAGCTTTTTTTCTTTGACTAACATATTCACTGTCGTGACAAATATCCTTTATAATTATAAACAAACATAAAAAAATTGCAAAGTACACGAAGTAGACAAAATAACTGGGTAATATACGTCATCGCCCAAGCATTTGGGTCAAAAGCAAGGTGATTTGAGTATCCACAATTTCTGCGAAACCCGCATTTTTAAGCAATAGGTAAGTGATTACTTCAGCAACTTTAAACAGTTAGGCAGGTATAGGTAGGTAGCTAGTTATATGTTTTGATGCAAAAAGGTTTACATTATTCTTCTCTGAAATTTGTGCTATACCTACATATATGCTGTTTATTTTTACTTTTTTTTTTTTTTATTAGGTTTACCAATGGTTTCATACACAAAGTTCTTACGTCTAAATATCTTATAAAAATACCAACATGTGAGAAGACGTAGAGTTACAGATTAAAGACATTTTATTATTGATATGTGCACAAACCGCTTAAAGGTAAACACCACTTGCATAATATCTGGTAGGTAGAACGCTACTATGTAATTTTTTGTCGAACTATATGTTGTTCCACTTCTGTGCTATGCCTTAACTTTCAACCGTCGTCGTCAGGATCGACTACCAATCTTAATTATTCACCTAAATTCTTTATTGTTGATGAAAAAGCACCAAAAAACAAATCTAAAGTTCCAAAAAGGTTGTACAAAAATTATCCAATCTGGTTAGCCGTTTCTTAGATAATGTGCAAAAATAGCATTCCATCGTCATAGAACAGTTTTGGTCGGCAGGTAGAAAATGCCTCGGCATTAAGCCCACCCTTTGTACCTTAAAGTGCAATAAAGTGTTAAAATAAATAATAAAACAGTTATTAAAATAAAATTAGATGGCTCATAAAATACATTATTATTAATATCAATTAAATAGATGATTGTGGTGCAATGTGATATCATTAAAACCTGCTTGATACGCACGTTACATACCGTTTTATCAGTCTTATCAAGCTATCAAATTATAATCATCATAATCAACCTATCTCAGTCCACAGCTGGATATATGTAGGCCTCCCCTTATGGGCGTCATTAGCGCCCTGTCTTCAGCTAGCCACAACCAGCATTTGCCAGCAGTCTTTCGCAGGTCATCATCCCACCTGGCTGAAGAGCGTCCTACACTACATTTGCCGAGTAGCGGTCTCCACTCAAGAACACGATTACCCCAGCGGTGGTCGGTTCTTCGCGAGATAATTATGACCGGCCCATTGCCACTTCAGCTTGCTAATTCCCTGAGCTATGTCGATAACGTTGGTTCTGTGCCGGATGTATTCGTTAGGAATCCTATCCTTCAGAGAAACTCAGAGAAGCTCTTTCCATAGCTCGCTGAGCGACTATGAACTGGTGGACCAAGACTACTGTGAGTGTCCACGTCTAAACTCCGTAAGTCATGACGGGTAGCACGCAATTGGCTTCCTTCGCGAAATTGTTTATACCCAACAGCAGAATCTACCCGAGGTAAGTGTACTCGGAACAGTTTCGAGAAGGTAACCATGTAACCGGTCTTGGATCAATGTGGCCATTGATCATGAGTCATGACTTTGGTTTTATCCAAATTCATGCCAAGGCGGATACATCAAGAGGCGTCCAGCATCTGGTTCAGCTCCTCTAGCGTTTCCGCCGCTCAGACTATATCATCAGCGAATCGTAGGTGTGAGATGTAGTTGCCGTTTATGTTAATGGCCCTACCTTTCCAGTCCAGCATCTTAAACATATCTTCCAATGCGCTTGTGAACACTTTCGGGATATGGCATCCCCCTGCCTCACTTCTCTGTGCAATTGGATGGATTTAGACTGCTGGCCCTGTACTTGGACAATCATGGTGGCGACCTCATAGAGACTTCTCAGCACCTCGATATAACGATAGTCTACTTGGATCGCTGCAGGATTCCAGAACAGCCCAGGTTTCGACGGAGTCAAAGGCCTTCTCGTAGTCCACAAAAGCCAGATACAGGGGCTGATTATAATCTTCGGACTTCTGTATAATCTACCTCATTGTGTGAATGTAGTCTATACTCCGCGGGACCCGGCCTGTTACGGTGGCTAGAGCTCGTCGAGTATCATGGCAAGACGGTTCGTGACCACTCGTGAGAACAGCTTAAAGACGTGGCTCAGCTGTGATATGGGTCTGTAGTTTTTAAACAGGGTTTTATCTCCATTCTTAAAAAAGTGCACTACCAAACTCCCGCTCCACGCCTTTGGAGTTCTCTTATTGTGAAGGACGGTGTTAAAGAGGTTATGTAAATCCTGTTTTACAGGGGCTCCTCCGGCTTTCAGAAGCTCTGAAGTAATTCCTTTCTCACCGAGGGCTTTTCCATTCTTAAGCAGCTTCAGAGCTAACACGATCTCGTCTTGACTAATATCAGGCAGTTTGTCGGTATAGTGGCGTGTCAGGGTGGCTCTGGAATCGAGTCGTCTCGTCGGTAACGAGGGGCATGTGCAGCGTATAATCAGGCATCAAATTATAATATGTAGTGAAAAATAAAAATACTACATCAGGGGCGCGGTGGGCAAAGGTCCGCTTGCGACGCAGAAGGTGGCGGATTAGATTCCCGACGCGGACCGAAAGTTTGCACCTCTAAAAATAGCAAACGATTCCTACTACCTACTAGATGACTGGTAATTTAATACAATACACTACAAAGAAATATATTTTTTATCATACATAGAAAATACCCAGAACACCCGGAAAAAATATTTGCAGATCGTACATACATTTGTCCCAAGGCGGGAACCATACCCGCAACCTCCTGCTTCGCCCGCCGCGCCACATCAGTCGTCATATTCTTCGTTTGAAATGGATTTTAGCCACCTTCTTTCACAAATTAGTAAATGTTTTGACGCACTTGCTTGGCTGAGCTGTCAAGAATATTAAACAAGTTGCTGCTCGTGGCTCCGCACGCATTACCTAGATAAACCATAGGCTATAGGATAATGTTTTTATTTATAAAAGAACTTTCAAAATCAGACCTATAGTTCCAAAGATCAGATATTTTACCCCTTTGACAAATATATAATAATATACCTATAATACCTACTGATTTGTCAAAGAAATACACAAATTTAACATAGTTATCACGAATAAAACAAATTATATATACGGCTACAGATAATTATTTTGTGTTCACAAGGCCGTTGGCCATTCAACTGCCATAATGAAATTAGGCTGGGAGGTAAATGGTATTCCGGGGACGGACATAGGCTACTTTTTATCTCGAAAAAGAGCGTGCGAAGCTGCGGGCAGCAGCTAGTATCATTATAAATTCGGCCGTGTTTCGCTCTGACGTCTATTGACTTTAGTTAAATAAATTTTATTTATATTTAAAGTCAATACATCTAAGTTTATTCTATTCTAAGTAGCAAAATGTCACAAATTAGTTAACTTACCTAAGACCTGATGACCTGACCATGCAATTATCGAATCATCTCGACATAACAGGTTTTAGAAGAGTGAACGACCTGTGACGTCACACAGGCTGTACCGCTATGTGCGGTAGGATCGGCTACGTGAATTGGAAACACTTGTGTTGGCGACTGTAGGATCTTGAACGAATCAGAATTTAGGTCTGCATGTAAGTCAAATAATTATTGTAAACGATGAGGTAAAAATAGTATCAAGGGTACGCAAAAATTTATGACTTTTAATTTGGACCTTGTGCGAAATCTTCTTTTTGAATTGTTTAAACCTGACATTGCATTAATTTCATTCCGTTGTTTATAAAATAAATAACAATCACACTATTTTACTAAAACACTTTCATAGTTTCACGAAATTATTATGAAAACAAACTAGGTTCGTAGTTAACCCGCTTAAATTGATAATGAACAATAACACTATTTGAAAACTAGAATATTTTACGGTAAAACAAAGCTAAGCTGTTATACTTATTATTCGAAATGAACACATCGATGAAATGTGATTATGAGACTTTGAACCTATCAGGGAAACCTATCGATCCAACTTATGAACGATAGTAAAATATATACTAACATTATATTCAAAAACAAGCTAAAGAAAATTGTGTAAATGTTTATAAAGTTATAAGGAACCAGTCTTATGTTCGACCCTTATTGATATAGAAGCTAACAAAATGAAGACTAACCAATAAATGATACACTAAAATTCATTCAGCCCACCAGTTACAAACCCTTTACAGAATACACAATTAGAAAATTATATATTCTAGAACTATCTTCAGAATGATTTAGTACTTTCGAAGTTGTAAATTCAAACTTAGGAATTTCAACAAAATCCAAAATTAAATCTAAAGTTTTACATAAAAATGGTTTAGGTCGTTAGGAATGCTGTCACCAAAAACAAGAAACGTTAACTATTTACGATATAAGATTATGATAATACTCATTCATCAAAGAAAGCAATGGCTCACATTTGCTTTTAGTAATTAATTTGAAAGGTTAGCATTTTTTTTCAACAGGACGTAGTTGAGTTTTGTTCAAACAGATAATAAGATAGACGTACTTATAACAAGACAGAAAATATAGATAGGTAAAATACTCAGAATAAACATATCATGAATAAAAGAACCGACACGCTTCAAATGCATGCGTGTAGCTACTTATCTGAGCAATGTTTACGCATCTATTCCAGTAAATATGCAAATTTTGTGCACCGCGTAAATATGTAAGGCATTTCTTCGTGGTGTTTAGGGTTCCGTACCCGAAGGGGGAAAACGGAACCCTATTACTAAGTCTCTGCTGTCCGTTCGTTTGTCACAGGGCTCTATTTTATGAACCGTAAGAGGAGGGCAGTTAAAATTTTCAGAGAATGTGTTTCGCTTGTCGCTATAACAACAAAAAGTAAAAATAAAATAAATATCCAAATTAAGGAGAGGGCTTCCGTACAAAAAAAAAAGTGTTTTTTTAATTTTATAAACCACAATAACATACTTTCTATAAATAAGAAACACTTAATAACAACAAATACTTAAAATACAGGGTGTTTGGAAGCTCGGTGCAAAGCCTTAAGGGGGTAGTAGTATAGACCATCTAGAACATTTTGAGCCACATTTGTCTTAACCAAAGTCTAATTGTTTTTTTTTTAGGGACCTTTTACGATTTTTAACCAAAATCCCAAAAAATTCTAATTAAGTGCTGATAATGCAAAGTTTAAGTGGAAATGTCTATTTATTTTGTATGTTTTTATTAGCCTAATGTGTGTTTAATGATATGAAATCATTATAAAGCACAGTTTATGCTAAAAAAATGACTTTCAGACTATTTAAACTTTACAGAAAAAAAGAAAAAGAAAAAAAAAATGTTTTTTAATGACATTTAAAAAAATAAATAAAATAGCTGCAGATGTTCAGATTATTTTAAAAACACGCTGAGTTATTGCTCTTTCTTTTAAGGTATCATTTACTTAGATATCTATACAATTTTTGAAAATACGGTGCCTAAACCAGTTTAAGTCCGTAAATACTGATTTAAAGGAGATAAGAAAAAAACGTTTTTGATGATTATTTTTTTAATTCTGATGCTCAAAATGGCTTCCACCATTGCGTATACATTTACGACAACGATTTCTAACTTCCGTCGTCGTGACTTTCAGCTGCATTTCCTGTTTCATAGTTGTGAAAGCTGTTTCAATCCTTTGAAGTAATTCTTCCCTCGTGGATATTTCGGTAGTGTATACGAGATCCTTTGCCCGTCCCCACACAAAAAAATCTACTGGGGTCAGGTCGGGCGATCGTGCGGGCCAAGGGATGGGCCCATCTCTGCCTATCCAGCTGTCTGGAAAACAGTTGTTAAGGTGTTCCCTGACACTTAACGTCCAATGTGCTGGGCATCCATCTTGTTGAAAGATGATTGGCCTGTCCGTATTTAGTATGGGTACTTCGGCTTCATACAGGAGTTCTGGTAAATCATTTTGCAGAAAATGCAGATAATTCTCACCGTTTAAATTATCTGGTAAAACGTGTGGCCCAATCAATGTTCGTCCGATTATTCCAGCCCATACATTTATTGAAAATTTGGCTTGGAAAGACTCCTAAAACAAAAATGCATTCTAATTAAAGTATTCTGTTAAAGATGTGTTGAACGACTGGAATTAATTTAATTTGTACACCGCCAGCCGGCACAGCGGCCTTTGTTTAGTTGTTTAAGGTCCCTCTCTACATTGTTGTTCAGGTAAGTTTATTATTAGGTACACAGTAATTTTCTTACCCTTAACTGGTTTAGGCACCGTATTTTCGAAAATTGTATAGATATCTAAGTAAATGATACCTTAAAAGAAAGAGCAATAACTCAGCGTGTTTTTAAAATAATCTGAACATCTGCAGCTATTTTATTTATTTTTTTAAATGTCATTAAAAAACATTTTTTTTTTCTTTTTCTTTTTTTCTGTAAAGTTTAAATAGTCTGAAAGTCATTTTTTTAGCATAAACTGTGCTTTATAATGATTTCATATCATTAAACACACATTAGGCTAATAAAAACATACAAAATAAATAGACATTTCCACTTAAACTTTGCATTATCAGCACTTAATTAGAATTTTTTGGGATTTTGGTTAAAAATCGTAAAAGGTCCCTAAAAAAAAAACAATTAGACTTTGGTTAAGACAAATGTGGCTCAAAATGTTCTAGATGGTCTATACTACTACCCCCTTAAGGCTTTGCACCGAGCTTCCAAACACCCTGTATAATAAAGGTAAAAATTTAAAGGGGTCTCCGAACAGGTGAAAATTTGATGTTCTTTGTAAAAGTTGCCTGATTTTTACGGTAGGTACGGAACCCTTCGTGTGCGAGTTGACTCGCACTTGGGAGTTTATTTAAAATGTTTTAGGAATAAACTATTTCTTGCTGATAATCACGTTTTCGTTAACTTTGTTTTTATATTACTATAACTAGTCGAGTTTAAAAATCCTAGAGAATTTAGTAGGTAGGTACCTATTTGCATTTTTGCTTGGTTAGAAAATGGGACTATAATCCTAGATATTTTTTGTAAACAAAGCGGTTACAAAACCAAGTAAATATTAGTGAAAAATATATTTTGACACTAGAATCATCGGAGCAAATCACAGTACGAAACAATCTTTAGTTTTGACTGCTTTCATTCGTAATTTAATTCTACTCGATTGGAATCGATTAAGTCAGTTCTTAAACCGAAAAAATGTATCATGATGCCGAGTTACTTTGTAAAATGCAAGAGAATGTTAAATATCTATGAACTTACGATCTTCATGAATTTATATTTTTTCCCTACAGCGACCGCTAGTCACCTGGTACATGCTCTTAAACCTGTATGCTGGTAGTTATCTAAACTAAACCCACTTTATGATAAAAACAACCTAGGTAGTTGTAGTGTATCTGTTACCTAAACTGTGTATTGTTGCTTTAATTTTTTAATTGTAGGTATTGATGATATGTTTTTCAATCGCTAACAATGTTAGGTAGATACTCAGATGGTATCTTTATGATAATATTTTTATTGTTTATCAACATTAACTTCATGCCAAATGTGTGGCAACACGCTGTAACTGTCGACACTAGACAAACCTTCTGTGGTTTAAAGTGTAATACATAATAAAAGAATAAGTTTTGATTAATAAAGAAAATACAAATACAAAATATGACGTGATGATGAGTCATCATGACTCATGCATGACTCATGACATAATGACCTGATAAAGTAGGTAAAAGGCTAAAAATGCCTTAAACCCAAAAGTCAGCGAAAGTTAAGAAACAAAAGAAAGTCGTAACAATGTAAAAAAAAGGTTTTGTGTTGACAACAATAGTAGAGATCTCTATTTCTTTCCAAGCTGTTGACTCATCTGATTATTTTTACGATGTCTAATACGATAACGGAAGGCCCTAGAAGCAACAGATATCACAGCTTTTGTTCTGTGGTAAATAATGCTTTCATAAATATACTTTCAAGTTTCAAATTTCAACAGATTTTGATGATTTTTTCCCAGATGCCAATTTTATTTCTAAGGGTCTATCTTTGTCGCGTAAAAGTAAAAAAAAATAATGTATGTAAATATCCAGAAATTTATGTAAATCTTTTTTTTTTAATCTTCGAATTTGTAAACCCTGACTGTTTTTGTGGCGTGTGGCATCTATATCCGAAACAGTTCAACCTTTTCTGATTGACTTAGCCTTTACGTAGGTAGGTACCTAGATACCTATCATTTTTTTTTATGAAAGGAGTTTCTTTCAGTCGCTTGTAATCTGGTCAAAAGAGAAAGCCCTATATGGTATGTCACCTATCAGGGCTCTTTTTACAGAATATGCCCAATTTATGCAGACTCTCCGGGTTTTTCATTCGGGTATCAATTGTAAATATTAGTTCTAATTTGTTTCTATTATATGATAGTAACTTTCTTTGTTAATAAATGTATACCTAGCTATATCTACACACTCAATCCCTGTAGTAACATACACACTCCAACATTTCTCTAAACTAGCATATCTTACCGTAAACCCACGCTCGGCAATAAACATAAAGCATGTTGACATAATGTAGCTACCTATAACATATTGTTATATGTATTTTCTTGTTGGAAATTGGACCATTCATTTCGCGGGACTTCCGTTGGTATTGCTGAGTTCAAGAACCTTGAAATATGCGCCTCTGTGAGTCAACTTATGACATTCAATAAGCAACTTGCTTAAAATACTAAAAATCTACCACCTAATTGGCATGGGGGAAGGATGGGAGGTATTATTCATATATTCTAAGTTGGAAGGTAGCAGATGTCTGTTTTAAATAATGTAAATTGTTGCAAACTACAAGCTATTTTCACCCACGAAAACCGATAAAAGTTTTATGTAGATTGTTTGCTGTAAACGCCCGCACGGGTGTAACAAAATTACTAATAAATTGGTCTGCACTAGTGTAGGTATACCAGATGGTACTGAATAATGTGTGGATGTCAGCAATCCGGATTACGAAGTTTCGAAATATACGAGGGGAAAAGTTAGCACTAAGGATAATCGTTTTATTGTATCTTTTAAGAATAGTCACTACTGAAAAAGATAAATAATAATAGATGATGTAGATTGTAAATCACGATGCTGTGGCTGAGAGACGCTGGGAAAAACTCTAAAATTCATATTGGGTATAAGTAGACCCAGACAGTAAGTACTTAGGTATATGAGTTAGTGCAAATACATAGTTATGAATTAGTTGATAAACTAATTTAATAATTAGATACCTCCGGCCCAATTTATATGCCAAAGATTGAATCCAAACGAAATAAACCACATCATACGTAGGTAGTAGGTAAAAACAATCAAGTTATTTACGGTTTCGTTTACGGTTTCTTGTCAGTTTAGTTAGACTGTCTTGAAGTTACATTTATGTTTACCCGACTACCAACGGAGGAGGGTTATGAGGTTGACACCCTATGTATGTTTGTGGCCGATTTCTGTGTGTCCACATACTTCGTTTATCACGTTGGTATTCTGTAAAAAAAACTCTACATATACCTCTACAGTTAGGTACAGAAATACTGACCTGTGAAGACCAGCGATACGGCGGCGTATGCTTAGTAATAGAGGATCTCATTATAACCCATTGAGTATAGAACTTTAGAAACCATGCTACTAGTCAAGTGATTCCAAGGGTGGCCATGGAAAATGCAGTGTTGGACCAGAAATCACCATGCGTGTTACATCTCACGAATCGATACGGTTAGATAGATCAAAAACAGGATGTCCGGTGGAAAACTACTGCACATCATGCAAGCACTATTTCCGTTGTAGCGGGAATTTAATCTAGTAAATTATATTTAGGTAGGTACTATACTAGCCCGTGGCTTTATATATCAAGTAACATACATACATAAAAAACATACAGACGAACTGAGAACCTCCTTTTTGTAGTCGGTTAAAAAGGAGACGCCACGATCACGTCTCGTTACTAACTTCATATAGACTCACCCCTTCGGGTTATTTTCTGTAGACCTTTAAAGCGCAAGGCTATTATAATGGTCATCAAAACATGGGCATGGGACCTGAATCATCGATAGTATATATAAAATCCAGACACAATTAAATTACCTTGAATTATCATGGTACCTCCAGGGCTGATGATGATGCTGCCTAGCCGAATTTCGGCTACGGCTGCGGCCAGTATCAACGGAGACCATGTGCGCGTGCGCAGGACATACTATAGTGCCCAAATGTGTGCTTAAACACAAATGCACTCGTTATTTCTTCACACTCATAATCTGGACTAGGTATCAGACGACAGTTAGGTACTGATAATTTTTTAAACATTTTTTTTACAGTCCTCAAAATGGCTCGACTCAGCGCCACCATAACATTCCTATGCCTCCTCGCAGTACCCAGCTACCGCTGCAACGATGACAATCCCTTCATGGACTTGGCATCATCATTCCTCCAGAACATGGGCGATGGAGGCAACAACAACGGCATGGCAGCTTTGGGAAGCATCATGGGTTCCATGCTGCAAGGAGGTGGGGGAAATAATGCAGGAGATATGCTGTCCAGTAAGTAGCTCTTCATTTCAATCGAAATACGTCAACTGCTGGACACCCCAACATCGCCACAATGACCGGTACTGCGCGGCCTGCATCCAGCAGATCATCGCATTCTTTTTCTAAGACCTTCGCCGGTAAGCCGCCACCGTTTCTACTATAAAGAAGTAATTCCAGGCCTTGAAATACCCCTAAACAACATTTCAGCCCGATTCTCTAAGTAGTTGTGGCAAACATCCAAATTTTTGTATTTATGATATTAGGGTCACTTCGTTTGCAATGTCGCGGCATTGCAAACGAAGTTCAAGACATCTTCCAGTCTCCGGCAGATGCATTTTATTCATAGACCTGGCATCATCATTACTCCAGAGTATGGTCAGTGGAATGATATTGCATTTTGTAGTAATCTATATAAATCTATAGGCATACAAATTTAAATGTAAAAGATAACCAATGTTGGTGGGGTGGCATGATGTTGAAATGGTTTCAAGTGATCAAAACGATGAGAACCTATGATGGATTCTAGATTCTACTGCTTAATTTAGCATCTGTATACAAAAATAGCTACAACTAAATCAATAGATCCACATAATTCAAAGGTTCAACAAATGTAAAAGTAAATTTGTGGTTAAGTTAAAGTAAGAGTACATAAGTACCTCTCTGGTTTTAAGTATTGTAAATGTAGGTATACTTTTTGCGCAAATAAAGAATTATTATTATATTTTTCAAAGTCAAAGTCAAAGTCAAAAACTCTTTATTTCCATAAATACAATAAATGTACACTTAGAAAAGGTCAAATTCTTAATAATTAAACACTGACACGGAAATTAAGTGATATTTTTCAATTCTGTCGCTTCGGTATGCAGACTAAAGTAAAGAAGCGACGAAGAAACCATTTGCCTGTTAGTTAGTTGTTATTTTTCGAGCTGGAGCAAATCTCGTCCCAAGCTTTTTTATCCTATAGATAATCTGATACTTTATAGTAGGTCTTTCTACACAAGGTTTTGTGATTGTACAAGAAGGTGTGAATTATCACGTCAATCTGGAAGAAATCGGACATCTTTGTCCAAATGTCAAGAAACATTAGATCGAAGGATAGAATGCGCTGTAAACTCTGATAGGTTCATAAAAGGAAGACCTAATGCAACGGTCCAAATAAAAACTCCCTTCTTTTTCTAGGTCTCGGCAGCCTACTGGGCAACGGCGGCGGTGCAGGCGGTGAAGGCCCCAAAATAGACCCGGCCCTCATAGGGTCGATGATCTCTATGTTCGCTCAAAACATGGCGTCCACTGAATCTCCCAGAAACAAGAGAGACACCAACCAAGACTTCAATATGGATAGTCTTCTCAACCTGGCCCAAGGTTTCATGGGGAACAAAGATGTCTCTAGTCTTCTACCAGCCATCATGAACATCGCAAGTGCTTTCTCCAACACCGAGACTGAAAAACGAGCGGAAGACCACAAAGACCATGCTGGGTTCCTCCCTCCTTTCTTAGAAAAGATACATCTATACTGGGACATCTTCATGAATTCCGAACTGGGTAAAACTGTGTGGGAGAAATCAGGATTGAAGAGAGGTTTGAAAGCCTTTACCGGTCCTGATGGAAAGATCAGCTTTGAGTTGATGTTCAGGAACTTTGAGAACCATTCTTTTAGGAGACACTGGATCAAGGTTGCTGCTAAGTATTTGACTGACTTTGCTGTGCATTTCGCTAAGCCGGAAGTTTATCAGAAGTAAGTTTCTCTTAATATTTTATTGATTTATTGATTGGAAAATGTAGAAGGAACTGAATGATTTCCAAGAATGGTATAGGTAGGTATTATACCCACAGAACTAATGAGCGTTATATTACCTATCTAAAATATTCAGTGAAGGATTCGCTCATAGGCACCACTACAAAGCAATCGGCTGCATTCTGAAAACACGCAGAAAAATAATAACCTTTGAGCGGTGAAATTTGTACGAATGAGTCTGAATCCATACTACCTATTAATATTCTAAATTCGAAAGTAACTCCGTCTGTGTTACCTTTTCACGTCTAAACGGCTCAACGGATCTCAGTGAAATTTGGCAGGGAGGTAGATGGTATCCCAGGGACGGACATTGGCTACTTTTTTCCCGGAAAAAAGCGTGCGAAGCCGCGGGCATCAGCTAGGTAAATTGACTTGCTAGTCATTATTAGGCACTTACCTTTGATTCATTAATAACAACCAATAGCGCGTCGGATGTAGTTCCACTTTCAGCCATTTGCCGGATTTCCTGGGTCTATTATCATCTCGTAAAGTAAGTTTTAAGAAAACGCTTTGTAGAATTCCTAGAGTCCTGAAAAAGCATAATAAAATGTTAGGACATTTCAATGCCTTTCATAGTTCCGAATAACATTCAGGCCAAACACGCATAAAAGAAGCCAGTCGTATTCATGCGTCGTATTTATTACGTTAACGTAGGAAATTCAATAGGATTCTAGACGTGCTATTCAAAAGAAATTCTTATAGGTAAATACAAAAATTTTGTGGATGGATGAAGTTCTTACAGGAAAGAAAGAGCCTACCTACCTAATAAGAGTAGGTAGGTTGTATCTACAACTATCCATTCATTAAATTATTATATAAATTATAAATAAATAATGCTCTACAATCCACACAGCATCATCTAGCCCTAGCATCATCTAGCCTATAACACAAGCTAAGCAGAGCTTGTGTTATGGGTACTAGATGACCGATAAACTTAATACAATACATTACATAGTTAGATATTTTTTGTTATACATAGAAATGACCCAGGACACCCGGAACAAATAATTGCAGTTCGTACAAACATTTGTCCCAAGGTGGGAATCGAACCCGCAACCTCCTGCTTTACAGGCGGACCTTCGCCCCCCGCGACATATCGGTCGTCTATATCTGCTTACAGCTTGCACGTCGTCCTCCCCCAGAGACGCCTGTTAGGTCCGTATTATGAAAGCATGCTCAGACATCGATCTATGCTTATGTCATAGAAAAGCGTTACTCAAGCAGAGATCGATGACTGAGCAAGCTTTAATAATACGGGCTTTAGTGTTGTTTCGGATTGTATTTCCTATACGCATTCAAAATTTCGAATCCATTGAGGAATGGGGCGATAATAATTGTGACGTATCCAGGAGTCCTGTAAGGGCTAAATGAAATAAAGCAATTTGAATTTGTTGATTGTGTCACAAGGGAACAAAATAATGTATTTAGGATGGGAGCGATTTTTTGAATCCTAAGCGTAGCGAGGGATTCAAAGTACGAGCTCGATGTTAAATAATTTTGGTCCCGTGTGGCACACTCTGCTTTTCATCCTAAACTATGAGAAAAATTTCTCATACGAGAAAAATAAATAAAAGATGCTTTGATGACTTTAATAGTGACGAATATTTTTATTTAGATACATAATAGCGATGTGTCGTTCGATCATTCACAAAGATCGATATCAATCATGACCCGTTATGAAAATGACCCAGATCATATGACCCGATCATTTGAATGATTGTTTTTGCCGGCGGCCTATCATCGCCTCACTTCGATTTTTCGTTTCATTTCGATCATGCATTTTTTAATTGATTGCCCATGCGAGATCGATTCTGTGCGTCGTCGCGTCGTTTCGTTACTAACTGATTTGGTTCTCGCAAAACTTTTCGAATTCTCGGTTTATATCATTCATGGTAGATATTTGACCTAAATTGAGATAGGTACCTAGCTACTTATTATGTCTCAAGTTAGAAGTATAATATGTACCTTACAGTAGATACAAAAGATGGTAAGTAGTTGACTTTTTTAATTGAAATAATAAGCTTGATATTTTTGTGAACCTTTGCGAAGCCGGGGCGGTTTTTCTTGTTGGTTCGAAAATAAATTTACATACTAGGTACCTACCTAGGTAGTACGTACAGTAGGTAGGTACCTATTTAATTAGATATAACCAAGTAGGTAACTTCCATATAGGTAGCTCGAAAAACAATAGCCTCCTCTCTCGGGCAATCGGTTATCGATTATGAGTATTATTTGTCAGTCAGTATAAAATCGATTCGGTTGCTAACTAGTTCTTATAAGAAATGGTTTGGTAAATAATAACATTAATAACAGTCCATAGAATGTATCCTACTCACACGCACCACTCACGGCCTCGCGAGAGCATGATGTCTCTGTCATTCATTTCACCAATGACCCGATCTTTGAAATGATCGGGTCTTTTCGTCGAGACTGTTCGGAACAATGACGCGCGGCCGGTGATTGCAATCATATGAGCCGTTCGTTCATGATCGACACATTCCTAATACATAATCAAATTACAAAATTTCTAATATTAATATTTCACTTTCACTGCTAGAACTCATCTTTTATTCATTTTGTGTGAATCATATTTAAATTGTCTATAATATTTTGATAAAAAGTAGGTAATAACAAAACTAATAAAAAAAAATCTTTTTTAAATTCGTATAACCAATGCCGCGTCGGCACGGGCGCTTTTTTTTTACTTTGTTGAAGCGAATTGCTTTCAAACTTTTTAATTAAATAGTGTTCCAAATTCAAAAGTAATTTCGTCACTGTTATGCGCTGGAGTGACCCACTTTGTTCGCACTTATCGAGGAACCCTTTGCCTCTGTTCGAATGGATGAGATGAAAAAATATCTACTGACTGATCTGTGTTTCATTTTACAGATACGCAGTCTCTTCGGAATACATCATCAACAGCTTCCTCGACAGTCAAGGCATCCCAAAGACGAAACACTTCAGCAGCAAGCAGCCGGAGAAGTCCATCTCCACGCTAACCAACTTCGTGTTGAAAAAGTACTTGGACATCGATACTGATGTTACGGACTACGTTAAGCCGGCGGTGACTTATGCCAAGGTACGTAGTTACGTACGTAATCCATACTATACAATAGAAAAACTTGATGTAGAATGTTTGTAAACAAACCACGACACAAATTACTAAAACTCACTTGCATGGCGTCGAGTTTCAGATATAATTGTTGCAAGGAAGTATCTCAAATCGACAAGTAGGTAAAGTAAATTGAGTATAAAAAGACGCGGCAACCAAGTCAATTTTAGGTTAAGTGTGGGTGGTTTGTTTACAAACATTCTACATGGAGTTTGGCTAGTGTATAATATTATAAATTCGAAAGTAATTCTGTCTCTCTGTCTGTCTTTTTAAGCCTTTTTACGCCTAAACGGCTGAACGGATCTTTATAAAATTTTGTAAGGTAGGTGCTTTCCCGTGGAAGGACATACGCTACTTAACTATTACCTATCCCGGAAAACGCGTGCGAAACCGGGGGCAGTAACCGGTGCATCAGCGGTGTATATTGAGTGTACTGTTTATTGTATTGTATTGTAATCATTTATTTCAGATAACTAAATCCATATTACACACAAAATCAAATAACATTCAAAATTACAGTCAATAAAATAAAAATAAGTTTAGTTAAATTAGGTTACATATTCAAATTATTATAATAAATTAGAATAAATTAATGACATATTACGAACATTCAGTCAGACATCATAACCAGAGACAGCAGCAACACATTTGGCAAAATGTGTCCACATGGGAGACAGGCAATGCTCCGCCACGGTTTTTAGGATGCTGTTGTGACTGGCCTTCGCCCTGCTCATCAGAGATGCTGTTTTCTTCCGAATGATGGCGTGGAAACCATCAGTTCGATATTGAGCAAACCTCTCTGAATCGCTACAAAAACGAGGTAGTCTCAGAAACATCCTAAAAATATTATTATACTGGACACGTAGGGTCTCCCAACGATTTTTTGGTATAGCTAACCCACAGATTACCCGTGTACAGGCTCTGACAGTAAGCTTTAAATAGTTTAGCATTAAATTTAATTTTATTTCTCCACCAGCTAACCCTGAAGATGGCAGAAAAGACCACCCAATCCATGTCAAACCGCGGAGAGTACAACGCTTTAGCAGACCGTCTGACAGACACCCTCAACCTGGAGATCATAGAACCAGTCCTACGGGTCTACAGGGCGTACAAGCATTCTGTCGACGCGCCGCATTGTCAGGAACATCTGATGTGTCTGGTGAATAAGCAACCTGCGGATAAGCCAGGTTAGTTACCTCCTGGTTCTTTATGCTTGCCTGGTACTTTTCAACTTCTAAAGGGTCCCCAGACTGACGCGGAGTGCGCTGGCGGCCAATGAATTATAGCATTCTTTGGAACAAAATCTGTCAACAACGTCATGACAAGCGGGTTAACTGCGAATCTTATTTGTGTGGGGAAAAAACACCAACGTCTCATCCCTTAACGAGGGACTTCTTCGGGGTGAGTGCGGTTTGTGTCGCGCGCATCCGTAATGAATGCGTCTAACTACGATTGTTTTTAGGGTTCCGTACCCGAAGGGTAAAACGGAACCCTATTACTAAGCCTCCGCTGTCCGTCCGTCTGACACAGGGGGCTATCTCATGAACCGTAAGATAGTTGAAATTTTCAGAGAATGTGTATTTCTCTTGTCGCTATAACAGCAAAAAATTAAAATAAAATAAATATCCAAATGAAAGGGGGCTTCCATACAAAAAATGTGTTTTTTTGGGCTATTTTTGCTCTTCGTTCGTCAAGGCTGTACTTCTTTAACCGCAATAGGTAGAGACATAAAACTTTCTATAAATAAGTAACACTTCAACTGTAATAATAACAAATACTAAAAATATAATAAAGTTAAAAATTTAAAGGGGTCTTTTAACAAGTGAAAAATTGATGACTGATGATGATTCCTTTGAAAACGTTGCCTGATTTTTACGGTACTTCGTGTTCGAGTCGACTCGCACTGGATGGTTTATTATACGTCAAGATTGTCAAGAACCCCTCATGTGCTTATTGATTTGCACCCTGCTGATAAGCAAGGTGAGTTACAACTCCTAGTTGTTTATGCTTGCTTGGTACCTACTCCGCGTCTTATGAAGTCTTTGGAAGATACCATCTTCTTTGTCGAGGGCTAAAAAGCTCTAACAAACTTGCTCCAGCAATTCACCTTTATTATATTAAGGGTTGTCGTTTCGGTACAATAAAGTACCCTCCTATTCAAATAATCAAATTGTTAAAACGTACCAAAATCTAATTTATATGACTCATTTAGACATAATGGAATTTAAGGCACATGTACATTGCGGTTCGTTTAACATAGGACTATAATACCTAGACAAATTAGATTGTCTAACATCGAATATTCATACAGACTATAATTGGCCGATACAATGGCTGAATAGACTTTGTTTGAAGTGGAATGTTTTACACGATTAAAATAATTTGTAAATTTGCAAAATAGCTACCTACCCATTACTTCGCCCCTTTTCATCTTTCAAACATGATTAACATTACTTGATAACATAATTGCCAAAAATGTCCTTTCTTAGTTTTCAAAGCTTTCAAATTTTTAGAGGACTTACCCGACTTCAAGATTAAATTATTCAAACCTAAAACTTTCACTGCCAATCTCATTCAGTTACTTATTTAAAGTTTGAAACAGACAACAATATTGCTGATAGAAATTAAAATCAATATTAATCCAAAACCCTGCGCCTCGAGGGCCGTCGACAGATCCTTGCTCGCACTTGACCGATCTTGATTATTATATTAAAAACTAAATACTTAACTTAAATAAAACTACAAATTAATCTAAATACAAACACACACACACACACACATACACATAGGGTACACATAGTGATTTGAATTAATCTTATAAAAATAGCTCCTGGCCTTGGCTTACCTTGCGTTTTTCCGAGATAAAAGAACTTACTAAGGTCCAATTTCACCGTTTGCTGCCAAAACTAAGTTCAGCTTTATCGAGATTCGTACTTCGTAATACCTATGGTGTGGGCTCTTGATCTCGATTTAGCGCTTGAACCGGATCAACTTTATGTCGTTGAAATGCGCTGGACTCATTTAAAGCGCTAAACTGAGTTTATATTGAACATGTTCAACTGCAACGGTGATATTGGATCTTAGCCTAAAGCAGAATTTCATGCATGCAAAGATTCAGTCCGATTTTTCTGTAGTTTTGGCACTGTCTTGTATATTATCTATCACATCTATAAAAACGTTATAATTTAGTTACCAAATAGGTCAGGTAATTTTGATTGTAGTAAAAGTCAAGTCTCAAACGACTATTGGGAAACGAGTGGCTTAGAAAAGGGTGTAAAAATACGACTTGAAAAAGGTTAGGTAATGAGCTGAATACTCCGTCCCGAGGCGTAGGGTACCTACAGGTTGCTGACGCTGTTTTGTCTTAGAATCTAGGGATCTAAATATCCCGGATATACATATGTGTCTCTAGATTTTAGATACAGATGCTAGGTGAGGTTCTGCGAAAGACTGCAGGCGGGTGCTGGATGCGGCAAGCTGGAGCAAAGCACTACGGTGCTGATTAATGGAAGCCGTCGTTCACCAGTGGACTAAGCTGGGGCTGATGATGATGATGAATAGAATAGAAAATAATTTTTGCGTTTCAAAATTACAATACAGCCGGTACTAAAAGAAGTTATTTAAAAAATGAAGAAAACGTCTTTTTTTTTTGTTTTTATATAAAAAAGACGTTTTTCTTCATATCCCTCTTTTTTATGCGTACTTATTCTTAAATTTATTTATTTTTAAATTTCAAAGGGTCTACAATAAGCCACCGGCTCAGCAATAAATGCTCCATTGACATGAGTGGTTATACGCATTGTTAAAAACATACGTCCCAAAAACTGAATGTTATATGAAATGAATATCTTTATTGACAAAGAAAATTACAATTCATAAATAAAAACAAATTAGAACTAGTATTTACAATTGAAACAATTAAGCTAACTGCAGACTGTTACAAACAATCTACAGGTAGCTCAACTGGTCCATATCAATAAAATGAAATGAATAATTTATAGTCTATTCATCATCAACCAATACTAGTCCACAGCTGATTATAGGCCTCCCCTACCCTAATGAGCACCATAGCGCCCTGTCTTCAGCTTGCCGCATCCAGCATCTGCCTGCAGTCTTTCGCAGGTCGTCGTCCCACCTGGCTGGAGGGCGTCGAATTACAAATGATCACCGATTTGACAAAAAGTATTTTGACTGTCCTTAAATTGATTTCTATTTAATAAAAAATACGTACCTAACCTGTTTAGTTATTAAATTCCTTAGCTTGATAAGTAAATCTAAACTGTGTTTGGAATTGTGCTTGTTTATAATGTCACACTTTAAATAAAGAACATTGAAAAACAAAAGAAAATAGGCAAATAGAATATAAATTTTCACAAAATGGCGCGCATTGTGCCCTCTTAACACAATGTCATCCACGTGAGCGACAGAGACGGATATACGCGAATGCACTACGCAGTCACGCGCTGCACTCTCGAGTGTTTCCGAACCCTATAACTTTGTCATGTTGTTAACCCGAACGACGTATTGTCTTGTATGAATATATCGCGCGAACTTTTGGGTGGCATTTTATGCACATCTGAGTCTTGAGTTTGGTTTTATTGAGTGTAATCGAATATTCGAATATTGCAATTTCAGTATTCGAATATTCGAACTATATAAGATTCGAATCATTCGAATATTCGAATGCAAGCCCTAGTTTAGACACGCCTTTAGTCTCGCAAAACATAAAAACGGCAAGACCATTAAAATGTTTTTTTTTTTTTAATTTGATAAAGCCCAAAAACAAATTATAGTACAGTGCATTCACAGTTATTTTACCTCTGACAGATGTTTTCTAACTGTCGAGTCGTCTTGCAAAGCTTACAGGATGTAAAAAAGGGTTACCCGTTTTAAACATTTTACCCAATTAAACTGGAAAATAGAATGTTGATCTGTTGTTTATTATTGATTGATATAATATTATTGGTACTTACATATTATGTTAATCGAATATTGGTACAACAGTACTGATTTTGTATGGAGATAAATATTTTATTAAAAAAATTACTTCCAAAATACCTGATTAAATATTTAAGAAATATCGTACTATGTGTACCATTATCACACAAAGTGTAATACTAAATCGGCATAGTTAGGTAATATTAGCAATACTGTTTTTACATTTCGTATAAGGGAGTCATAGAAGTTATATATGGCAATATAACGCTCAGACTGCCAACCTAACAGCTAGAGGTAAAATAACTGTGAATGCACTATAGGTGAGTTTTAAATAAAAATTTAATAAATTGGATAAAAACAATGGAACCTAACTTCAAACCGACTTGATTGAAATGCCAAGGAAAGGGGAATTGTGTTCGTTAGGCCCTAAGCCGATGGAAGTTCAATCACTCATGTGAACTGGAATGAACGCTTTAATGAAATTCTATCAATGGAAGGGCATTTTGATTCCGGGAAGGGTATTTTGATACCGGATATTAGGTTAACTATAATCGACTAAAGAGGTTTCTTAGGGCTACTGCTATGGGTGGCTACCCAGAACAGCGAAAGCTGAGTGGGTGCGATAATCCTACTGTCTACTGAAATACCGCGCAAAACAAGCGAAATCCGAGCGAAATTTACCGCTAAGGCCCTGGAGGAAATGCAGCGTAGGTCTCTGAAAAGGCATTTATTGTTTTCTTGCATCTCTGTGTAGGTACACACATCAGTCAGTAAATACCTATACCTACGTCTACGCCAAAAGTCGCTGAACATAGAAGTTTTCATAAAATCGTACACGTTTCGTGTTCATCTAAAATGCTTTCGGGAATCTGATATTAGATTTTTGATTTAACTGTGACTAGGGTCTCCGGACCTCCTTATCCCATAATGCCAATACGTCAAACGAATTCTATACATAACAAAAGCTGAAAGTTTGTGAAGATGTTTGGCTAAAGACAACGCCAAAACTACTAATTGGATCAGTCTGAAATTTTACTTATGATGTAGCCGTAGACCTGGAATAAGTAATATAATAACAGGCTTCTTTTTATAAAGAACTTCGCGGCTTCAACGCGAAAGCTTTGATGTTTGTTGAGGCGGAACGGATCGTGCTGAAATTTTGCATAACGTAGTTCTACACCTGAAACAATATTATTGGCTAATTTTTATCGCGGAAAAACGCGTGCGGAGCTGCGGGCAGCTGCTAGTTAGAATGTAAGAAACAGTTTTACACTCATTTATATAAATCTAAATATTCTGCTTAGACAGGGAATCTAGGCAAGCTCCTGTAGGAAACTTTAAATCGACTTTCAAGTCGCTCACGCCATTTACAACCGCAGCCTGAAGAATGCTAGGTACCTATACAGAGAAGTCTTACTTATCCAACATCCTACCCACGTAATAACGTTAATTTTAGCGAAACTTTGTGAAAATTCACATTGAAATGATGGGTAGGTATATTTCAAAGGCGGTCGTGTAAAAAAACTGCCTTACAACAGGAGCTGGAAAATGCAACGAACTTTTAGTTTTTGATATACCATTTGCTGCTGCGCCGTGGGCGAGGATCTGCTTGAGTCAGACAAACTGTTTGGGTTGATTCTCATCTTATAGGATAAAATTTTGAATGATTTGTTTCGGCTTAAAATTTTTTTTTTTTAAGAAAAGAAAGATAAAACGCACATATTAAATACTTTAGTCTCGTTCCGTAACTCTATTTTATTCTAACTTGGCGTGACGTGTGTTTTTATGTGACTAAATTAATCCAAGCCCTTCTGGGTGGCCCTTTGATTTTAGAGCTTGTCCCCAAATTTTAAATAACCTCACCCGCTTCCTTCTATTACAATAAAAATAAGAACCAGTGAGCGAGTAAATTGTTCCCCACTGAATACAGAATACAATTATTATTTGTATTTGTGTACAGTACAGCCAGATATCTCGTTTGTTTTTTGACAAAGGCTTTTCCTTTTATTTGATGCCCCCTTTTGTCTCTAATAGGGTTGAAGCCAAAGCTGTTTTTTGGGCACATTTCTAGGCAATAATTCCCGTGAAATACACGTTCAGCAATCATGGTTACAAATCGCGAAATATAATACCTACCTACTTAGGCAAGTTCTAAGTCGGCCCAAAATCTGACAGCTCGACGAACTATAGTTCCTACTCGGATCCAAGACAACAAAGACATTTAAAATTAAAAACACAGGCAAGGTAACAACTAAAAACAAACCTTTAGCAACGCTTATTTTTGCTCACGCGCAGTAAAAAATGTGCATATTCGAATTCGAAAACGCATGAGACAAATTAAAGCTGTCAAAACCAAAGATGAATTCTAGTTTCTGCGATTAGCTTCGATGATAAAATATCTATAGTTTTGTAAGCCATTTGTTAACAAAAAAATATGGATTTAGAACCTATGTAGAAAACTACATTTTATTGCTCAGACTGACGACGGGCGAACGCCTAAGACCCAGTAAAATGTAAGAAATACATTTTCCCAGCTAGGGGACTTTGTGGGCTAACAGAAATTATAATTCCTTTCTATTGCAGGTCTAGCCGGCTTCAAAGCAGGCCTGACGAAGCTCACCAGTCTGGCAGCATCAGCAGCTCTCAGCTTCCAGAACGGAAAGTCTTTCTGGGATCTCTACAATGCTGTGCAGAACGACAGGAATTGTGAGGTAAGGTATATGCACTAAACTAGCCAAACTCGATGTAGAATGTTTGTAAACAAACCACGACCCGACACGATCTCAAATCGACAAGTAATGTAAATTGCTTAAATAGGTATAGACGCCACAGAGTGAATTTTAGGTTAAGATTTGGCGGTTTGTTTACAAACATTCTAAATCGAGTTTGGCTAGCGTATAGCTAATATCGAAACAACCAGCCAACCTAGCACGCCTATCTACCATCCTGCAGTGCGGCCGTCACTACAGTCAGCATGATAAACGTCCTTTTTTAACCGAACCTTCAAAAAAAGGAGGAGAGAGGTGTTCGGCTGTATGTATGCTTTTCGCTATATGATTCCAAGATGGTCCCATAAAACGTTTTCTTCCCAAGGGATTAGTATTTATAAATATTTTTATACTTTACGCGATCAGAACACATTATTATTAGTATTACTTAACGGGTATTTATCGCGTTTATTTACCTATTTTTCCCGACGTGACACTGTCGTGGTCACGGGATGATGAAATAAACACTAATAAATAATACTAATAATAATGGATTAGTAGTTGTCCCGCAAAACTTAAAAAACAGTAAAATAAAATATTAATTAATAAATAATTCTGGACAATTGATACAACATCATCTAGCACCAAGCTAAGCAGAGCTTGCGTTATGGGTACTAAGTTAATACAATACATACATACAAACAAACAAATAATTAATCTTTTTTTTCGGTCTCTTCTTTAAATTTTTGCGTAAGTATTCGATTTTTTTTTTACTTCTAAGGCTTTTCAGCCATATATTGAGCCATATAGATAAAATTTTAATATTTATATTACGATTATATTATATTGCGATTCTGCAGTGCCTCGGCCATGTTCGCCCAGGCACGCACAGACACTTTCGATGCAATCTGGCGGAAAAAGTCGGCCTCACTGCTCAGCAGAACCCGCGGGAGCAGCAACAGCATCCTAAACGCGATAGCTGCAAAATTTGACTGTCCTATAATCTATAAATTGGTACAAAGGACAAAATCATTAATCAATTTTAAGTACTAACCCATAGTTATAAGCCGACTAACCCAATTGGACTGTAAAATTGTCTTAATAAATAAATTGAATTATTATTATTATTATTACAGGCGGCGTACCCGGCTGATTGTTCATCGTTCCACGAGCACGAGCTGAAAGTTACCACTGAGGTCTACCACACAGAGCTATAAACGTAATTAACATATTATAATAGCTTGGTAAATAGACTTAATATTAAAGACCCAACTTAGCTAATAGTCGATGACACCATTTCATAAACATTGTTCAAAAATCAATCAATCGACGCCATTGTAGTCGCATAAATTTTTTGGGTTCAACACTTTTATCAATTTGACAGCGCAGATAAAATGTTGCCGCCTCGTTCTTTACAATCGAAATAAAATGCCACATTTTTCTTTTTTCACAATTACTTCAGTTTTTGTACCAACACATTTGACGACATTGTCAATTTTCGAAAATGGCGTCTTGTACAGCACGTTTTGGCAGACTGTTCAGTGATTTTCAAAGTCGATTTTACAGCGCGTAATTAAGCTTAAAATGCTGAGTAAAGCAGATGTTAAGATATATTAAAATAATTATATTAATAAAAATAATAAATAATATCAAAGCTTTTAAAGTAAACTTTATAAATGACCTACCTAAGTTTTATTAATTGACTTATTGTTCTGTTAGTATTAATATAGTAGCTAGAGGTATTATTAATTACTTGTGTTTGTATGTAAAAGAAAAATGCATTTATTTAGGCATTAATTAGGTAGGTACATACGTTTAGAAAAATAACGAGGTACACTAAAATGTTGTAATTTATATGATTGTATAGTATCAAAAAGTAGGTACCTATTGATAGTTCAATAAGAATTATTTAAGAAATTAATCATAATTTGCTGGACATTTGGTGCTAAATATTGTACTTATTATTACTTACTTTTAAATGTTACTGAATCTCTTTTACCTTTATTATTTTCTTTTATCCTTTTGTTTTTTTTTATATTATCTGGACTGTCTGTTTACATCACTTAAAAAATGCCTACATACTTCTTATTCAATTTTAAGGTTTTTCTGTATTTTATTTGGAATTTTAGATAAGTAGGCTAAATGGTTTTAATGTTGAAAAAGCATAATTATATTATTAAATAGGAAAAAAATATTGCTTTTGATTTTTATCTGTAAATATGAATGAAAGTATTCCGTCCCTTTATTAAAGAAACTGTGACTTATAAAATAAAAGATATTCATATTTTTTTGTGTTTTATTATTATTATGGAAAAAACTAAATTCCTTAAAACCTAAAGAACTTTTATGTAACTTAAATAATTGTAACATCATTTGAGATTATCAATAATTTAACCTTTTCATAATCGTTAAACAAATAATTTAGAAATTATCTAAATTATTTAAATAAACTTATGAAAACAATAAAATAAACAATTTTTATGACTAGAACATTAATTACAAAAAATAAATTATTATTAATAATTAAATACCACCAAACCCTGTCATTTTAAATTAATCATTATACATACATATTATAATATACCAAATCGACTTATTTTATGGAAACGCATAATCTATTTAAAAACACTGAGCATTTACAATGGAGACGTAATGTTTCTAAATGGAATATATTTTTAGGCCAAATTCTCAATGGACTGTATTTTTCAAAACACGGATATTCCAATTATATCTAGGTTAGGTAGTGATATAGTGATATCTATAATTATAGGCAGGTATCATCGTGAAGATGGTCTAAATGAGGCATTTTCCAAAAAAATGTAAATCCCTATTTACCTTAGAACTCAATAGATAACAGGGATCTTTTGCGGAAAATAAGGGTTCTATGTCTTCATGTGTGTCATGTCAACCCGTGCACTGCACAGTGTGCAGGGTCTATGCCATTAATTTCAAACTAAAAGCGCCATCTTTTCAGTCTAGTAGACACCTTTTTTTTTGTACCACGAAGATGGCAAATAAGCATGCTGCCACGATGCTGCCCGACAGATGGAAAGCAGTTACCGCAGCCTATGGATGCCTGCAACATAAGGGACATTACGAGCGCGTTGCCGACCCTTTATTTTATGCACACGCATTATTTAATGCCATTAGTATTTTAGATGAACATTGTTATCCTTTTAGTCCTAAGTTATTTTGAATAAATTATTATTATTAAATGTCTTAAAAGATTTGATTTTAGATTTAGATGTTGTAGTCCTGAGGGAAAACCTCGACAGGGAGATCATTCCACAACCTGAGTGTTCGCGGAAGGAAATTCCTCATGAACCTTACAGTCCGTGAACTAAAAGGCTCAAGGTATGGCGATGATATCTCTGCCGAACTATTTTTTGACATAATGAAAACGCCTCATTGACTGAAATTCGCCGCGGGAAACTCGCCCGATTAACTTGGACCTCAACGTCTCGACCGATTACTGGCTAAAGCACCTAGATTCTAGAATAAAACTGGAACATTATCTTAATGTAAATGTAATGTAAACAAAAGTTTTATAATAATTTTTCCAAACCATTGATTTCGTACTATTTCTTGACTGGAATGTTTTTGCATACCCACTCCATACCTTCCTGTTAACAAAGAAGAACTGTTAAAATTAAATAGATACATGTTGTATTGTAAATCATAAGAGCTAAGGGGCCCGTAAGAAAAATCATCAGATCTTAGCAGTTTCAGGATTTGGCAGCGAATTATAAGCGCCGCAGCTTCAGAGAAGTTTGTATTTCTAATTTGTTTTTATTATTTGATTGTAAATTTCTTTGTCAATAAAATTAAACTTACAAAATAACAATACTAGAAACATGAAAACTCGCTATGCCCACAACTAGGTTACACAAGTTTAATGTATATTTTAAAAGGCAATGTAGACGCTTCTACAACAAAACTCCAAATGAGTTGCAATAATTATCATGATTATCTATTATAGGATAAAAAAACTTGGGACAAGTTTTGCTCCAACTCGTAAACTACAAAGGTAAGTAACCTTTTTGCTTCTTTATTTTATCTTAAAAAGATTGAAGTTAATAAAAAAATCAAAGTGATCACTTTATTTATTTCCTAGTTTTACGTAATTTGAATTTTGTGACTTGTCCAAGAGTCCTTTAAGGTCTAAAGGAAATAAAGCACTTTGATATTTGGTACCTTGTGGAAATGCAGCTTTCAAGCACCACAAGTCCTACTGTTACCCCAGGGGGTCGGGAGGATTAGGCAGAGGGACAATGCACCATGTGTATGGTGCATTGCACTCGCATGGGGGTGTTCCCATGCGTGTTGTCAGTGTAGATCTCAGTTCCCCCACATAGAATTAGGCTCTTTACCTTAACCCCAGTTCCTTCCACTGCTATGCAGCCCTGTATCTGCCAGGTGTGGTCCCTGATGAGGTGCAGCCCTAGGTGCTGAGCCACCTCGCTAGCTGGTAACGCTGTAACATCATAACACAAGCTCTGCTTAGCTTGGGGCTAGATGATGCTGTGTGGATTGTCCAGCATTATTAATTATTATCACGAAAATGGCAATTGTAGTGTTCTTTAGAGAGAACACATCCTCGTTTCAATACACACTATTAATAGAATAAATGAAAACCTATAGGTACTTCATTTCATGAAAACATTCTTAATTATAGATGTTTCTTGGAAGATTTCTGTAACCATAATATATTTTATGAGTAAAATAGCCCAACTCAGAGATATGCCAGGCGAATTTTAATTTGAAAAGGTGTTATAATTTTATGAAGTAAATTGTAGACAAAGAGAACCGCAAAACACTAAGTACAGCCCACATGAAAAATTGCAGAACTGATTATTCTTCCAGAAGCTGTTTTAGCTGTCCATCAGTTTTTGAAAATTTTCATTGTTCAGCAATTTTTGTCGTAGACTATACCTACTTTTGAAAAAGTTTTTAAATGCCCACCTGTGGCCAAGTCTTGCTTATTCGCATAGACCAGCAATGGAACTCCTCTAAGTTTCTCATCTTGCAGCAACTCCCCCAATTCTAAACTGGTCTCTTGAAGCCGGTGATGGTCGGAGCAGTCTACTACATAGATCTGAAATTGTTTTACACATACATACATACTAGCAATTTGCTTAGTCGAACCTTTACCCTGGTAAAGGTTAAAGAACTCAGTAGGTATTAATGATTTTAGATCCTGATCTAAAATCATTAATACCTACTGAGTTCTTTATATCTGCAAGGCTTGCGTTATGTTATGTGAATGTTTTTATGTGGTTGGTGAACACTGTTACAATAAATCTTTTAAAGCCATCATGGCTATTAACACTAAAGTCATTTACAACGGGATATTTACCATGATTTGAGTTTTAAGTTGTCCAATATTTTGGCACATTTTCATGCGCTATGATCACGGAACAACTCGCACAATAACACTTTTTATTATACTTCGGCCGTTCAGAGAATGCGTTCCTGACACGTCGCGATTGAACTGACGACGCGATTGAACTTTGTAATGGCGTTGCAGTTACGATAAAAATATTTTTGCTGGTTGTTTACCGTTTTAACAATTGATGAGCATTAAAACAACATTATTATATCAATAATCAATGAATTTTATAATTTTTGCCAAACTGAGTGTCAAATAACTTGGTAAACAATATTTTTCTAAATCTATACTGCGCTATTACAAGGTTATGTCAGCGGTTTATATTTGGAGTGCTGTGCTAACAATAACAGGCAATAACAGTATCATAATCTGTTCTTGTACAGTTATACTTTATAAAATAATACGTTTTGTTTTTCTTTTTAACAATTTAAAAATAATGGACTTTAGACAACTTTTATTAAATATAAAAATAAAACTACGGAAGATGATGATGAAGACACCACCTCCACAAGCGAATCGGAGTCTGATTAATATTCTGTAAGCACATTCAATTCAATGTACTTTATTGCATAGAAATACAGATTGTAACTTTGTAACAAAGAATAAATAAAACAATATTATTATATTAATATCACCTTTTTTGGTTTCCACTTTTTTGTTTTTTACTAAAATATAAATTTTAAATGATTCCGCCAATTTAAAACGAAAATAATCTTAAAAATAATGCGGCTTCATTTTGGAGGAACGGTAACGAACTCAGTGTTATGTTGTGCCCATCACTAGTTGTGACTAACTGATAGGTGTCAAACGCATTCTCTGAACGGCCGAACTATACCTCCAAGCATCAAAACAGCTAAAACGATTTATATAAAATAAAAAGGTACCGACCGACATACATATGTATCAAAATATTTTTCTGGCCTTGGTCTCCCATATGGTTCTTAGCTACATATTCTGGTCCTTCAACCTCTCAATTGGCGTAAAAATTAAGGACCATGTTGGATTTTTTTATAGTTTTCTATTCACTTGTAGGTAGATAATAACCTGAATTTCGAAAATCAAAATACCTAAAGGTATTTTGTATTTCATAATAATTTATAGTTTAAAATATTACCTGAGTCTTAAAGAAAATGTTATTGATTTCTGATTAGAATACAAACTCACCAAAATATCAGTATTTTCAAAATAATTTCTCCAATACGGCCTGATTTTCCTCTGCCCGCCGATATCCCAAACATTTAGCTTGAATCCATTCGACATCACTGACTTTATGTTGAATCCTGCAGTAGGAGTGACATGGTCCACCTCTTCTGACGCTAGTTGCTTGAGAAGCGTCGTTTTACCAGCATTGTCGAGCCCCAACAGCAGAAGACGGACCTCCTTATCTGAATTGGAACGTAATTTCTTCAATATGCTCAGCAAACCCTGGAAATTACGATTTAATTGGCAAAGGTCGTGCATGCTTGCAGGTATTCGGAACATCTAGGTAGGTATGCGGGGTAAAGCTTGTATTTACTTACCATGATTCATTAGAAGGCTCTTGGGAGCTTCTAAATCAATTAACAGCACTGAAAGGTACTTTTCCTAAATACTTAACTCAAATGAAGCGAAAAGTAATATCGACGAGAAATAAAACTATTTTGTTGATATGTCGCAGTTTCCATAGAAACCAGTGCTGCTAGATTAAAAATCCGATTGAGCGCAGCGCTAACACATTAACAAAAAGGGCTAGATTTCCCGAAAATTGAGCTTTAAAAAGCGCTAGATTTCGCGCTAGGTATATGATTTCTTGAATTGAAATAAAACAAAAAAAAAAACGCATGGCTCTTGTGTCGTTGACAGCTAATGGTTTCAGCCAATGCTTACAATCGGGAACTTTTCCCACTCTGTTTTGTATCCTTACTTAAAAACTGATTGTTTTCGTAATGGGATTTCCATTTTGTTATACAGTCTACGCAAATTACAACAAACACACACAAAACTGCGTATTCGCAGACAAACCTTGTAACTTCCAACAAGTAAGTTAGCTTGTGCTCTACACAACTGAGAGAGAAAACTGCTCGCTCAATGTATGAATGAAAACAAAACAAAAATTCCAATAGACCTTATACTACCGGAAATGATAGATTATAAAAAAAATATATATTAATTATATTAATTATATGATTCCCCAGAGGTACCATTCTGCTGCCCTTTCGGCGTCAAGTCTGGATCGGTGCATCTATGTCGTTTAGATAGGAAATGACAGAGACAAACTTATTGCTCCAATCCTGACCCGACGGAACCTTGACTCTCAGACCATACACTATAGGTAGAAATACAGACTACAGATTATACTGTTTTCATTTATGTCATGGCAACACTGTTGCCATGACATAAATGAAAATGATGAGCCAGATTCTCCGCTAGGCGCTAAAACTTTGAAATGCGCACTAAACACACCAAAAAAGCGCTAGATCTAGCGCCCAAAGCCCTAAATGGCAGCACTGAGAGCTGAACGGATTAATGAAATTTCGCAGGGAGGTAAATGATATCCCGGGGACGGACATACGATGATATTTATCCCGGAAAAGAGAGTGCGAAGCCGCGGGCAGCAGCTAGTAAGGAATAATTCAGAAACATGCGTGGATTGAAACAGAGTAGGTTCCTACTACCTACCTATAATGTCATTCAGACGAACGTCAACAGACTCGCTGCTGTCAATGTCAATTACGGTCAAAAGTCAAAACCAAACAATCACGTTGTTGTTGCCACAAACAATCGCCACACGTGTTTAGTTCTTCGCTTTCAGTGTAATATCCTGAAAAATGGGCAAAGTAAAGCAAGAGCTAGGTGCGGATGATAGCCAAGCTGATGTGAGCATCAAAACCGAAACCCTGGGATACGAAGACAAGGTAGACCACTGCAGCGTCATTGCGAAGCCTATGGCACCCAAAAAACTAAGCAAAAAGATCTACAAACTCATCAAAAAATCCAGTGGTCACAAGAATTATATTAGGAACGGATTAAAAATCGTTCAAAAGCAGCTCCGATTAGGAGAAAAAGGGTAAGTTGTCACCACAAAACACGAAATAACTTTGAGGTTAGGTTCCAATGTTGTGCTCAGTTCTCTCTGTACCATCATAACACTACAATGTGTACGCACTAAAAACCTGCTGCTATCTCGTTTAGTCGACTTAGCTAGTCTGTTACCAATAAACATCTAAATGTATCTGACCATTAATTATATTTTAGAATTGTGGTGTTTGCCGGAGACATATCCCCGATTGAAATCATGTGCCATCTGCCAGCAGTCTGCGAAGAAAAGGATGTCCCGTACTGCTACACGCCGAGTCGTAGAGATATTGGTCAGTATTTCATATAACAATATACTGCAAGGCAAATGCCTACATATGCTGTATCATGTTTCATATTATGTTGTTCATAGCACAAGTCCATGAAACTTTCTAATGTGACTAAAATCAATAATTTTTAATTCAGGAGCTGCGATGGGCACCACACGAGGATGCATCATGGTTCTGGTGAAAGAACATGAAGAATACAAAGACCTGTATGAGGAAATTAAGGGTGAAATCAAACTTCTTGGTCACCCACTGTAAATATAACTCTAAAATAGACTTAATTTTCAGAGCATTGTGCTTGTTGCAGACCGAAAGCTAAGCTCACTTAGTTTAGCTTAGGTTGCATAGCTGACACTGTTTTTCATACAACTTAGCTTTGTTTACATAGTTGCAGTCTGCACACATGTATGAAAAACTGCGTAAGCTATGCAAGCTAAGCCAGAACTAAGTTAGCTTAGCTTTCGGTCTGCAACCCGCATTGAGGTTGTAAGTCACATGATGATAATGGACTTAACCAGTAAATTAATGAATGTTACAATTTTCAGCTACACACTCCTTGTAAAATAGTTCTGGTTACTAAGCATTTTCCTACTTTATAAGCCTAGATTAAGATTTAAGTTTAAAATTTTATGAATACAGAAATTATTTCATAATTTAGTTAATTTTATTCCACACCTGTATTTAGTTTTTAGCAAGTTAAAAAGTAAGGTATCTTAGGTATTAGTTTCTTAAAAACCCTATATGCAAAGAAAAGTAAATGAAGCGATAAAAATTACATTCTGATACAAGAATTCAAAGACATACAACCACTTGGCGCAGCACACTATCTTACTTTTTAATATTATAAAGGCAACAATTTGTGCTTATGTGAACATTTTTAGGCGAAGACGACGCCAAATTACTGAATGGGTTGAGCTGAAACTTTGCACACAAACTTCTGGACATGAAATATTAATCCAGATCCATGTACAGACAGTATACTGCCTGTACATGACTTCGAAATGAATAGTAGCTTATATGCTACTAAAAATAAATAATTTAAATTTTTAAATGCAAAGCCGTGGGCAGAAGCTAGTGTAGACGACCTCTATGGCGCAGTCGGCGAAGGTCTGCCAGCGACGCAGGAGATTGCGGGTTTGATTCCTGCCTCGGGACAAATGTATGTACGGTCTGCAGATTCTCCAGTATATTTATTTATTTATTCCTAAATCTATTGTGGGAGTAGGTAAGTACGTAAAATGCAGTAATTTTTTACACATACATTTATTAGGTTTACACTTATTAAAATCTAAGGGTACGTAAAAAATGGCAGATTGTCATTATTGACCGTGAAGATTGGCAATTTTAAATTACGCGCTAGGATTCTAAAATTTCTAAACTAAGATCTAGAAGTTGGGAGAGATTTCAGATTTATGAAGAATTAATAAAAACTAGGATTATTACATAACAATTATAGGCTCATTTTGTCGTGATGGAATATTTAACGCGTGTTAAATTGTTTTATTTGCAGACTACTCGAACGCATTGCAGCCGAACATGATCAAGAGATGATCGGCGTACTCTGATTTACCGCTGAAAATTTACCCGATAAAAACTTGTCACACAATACAATGATAATACTTCTTAATGAACTAGGTATACAGTTGTGTCACAAATACTTATTAAATGCTAGATCATTCTTGCTGAGACCTAGTCTCATTAGTAAATCCACTTAGTTAAAGGACCAACTGAAATCTAAATGTTAAGGATCCGTCCCCTGAAATCTCCCCTAAATACATACTAATAATTGAAGCATTCAGTGAATCATAAATGTTTTTAATAACCCTGCTTTAGAATGAGTGCAATTAATCAAAATATACAGGTTTATTGGTAAATTACTGACACGTTAACCGCAGGTTCTGCCCATCATCATGAACAAGTTCGTAAAGACGCCAAGTCTTAATACTAATTATTTTTTGTAAATCACCTTTAATAAAGAATGAGTAAACCGCCAAGTGCGACTTGACTCGCACACAAAGCGTTCCGAACCGTAAAAATCAGGCAACTTTTTCAAAGAACTGCAGGCAACATTTTCACTTGTTCAGAGACCCTTTTAAATTATCAACATTATTATATTTTTAGTATTTGTTGTTATTACAGTTGAAGTGTTACTTATATATAGAAAGTTTCATGTGTCTACCTATTGTGGTTCAAGAGATACAGCCATGACAAACGAATAGCAAAAACAGCCAAAAAAACACGTTTTTTGTATGGATGCTGTTTAATTTTGATATTTATTTTATTTTTATTATTTGTTTTTATAGCGGCAAGAGAAATACACATTTTCTAAAAGTTTTAACTGTCTACCTCTTACGGTTCATGAGAACCGCCTTGTTACAGACGGACGGACAGCGGAGCTTAGCAATAGGGTTCCGTTTTCACCCTTTGGGTACGGAACCCTAAAAACACGTTTGTCCGGAAAACAATGAATTACTGAAGTCTGATTTCCCACGCCCACATCCACTGTTAATTCAGGGCAGAGCCGTTATTAAGTTAATTTTTAAATAAAGCCTCATAAAAGAACGATTATTTAATAGAGAGTACCTACTACCAATACCAAATTTAAGAATTGAGACCTGGCCTCTTCACAAACGTGTTCGTGATGATGGGCAGAACCTGCAGCTCACGCAATGTCAGTGAATTACCAATAACCCTGTGAGTACACTTGCGTGCGAATTAACTACAGAAACTATTCTGAACCATCTAAGTCTAATTATCTTTCTCTACGCACTTACTCTACCTTACCAACAGCTAAACTTAACAGTTTATTTGCAAGCAAGTGTACGACTTGTAAAAAAAATGTTGCTAGTTTGTACCTTGAAAAACGTTAGTTTCAATCCTCAAAACATACTTTTGTTCTTAATTTTTAGATATCTTAGATTGTACACATATTTTTATTTCGTTAACAGTTTTGTACTGGAGTTTCTCATTTGTGTTCGAATCAAGTATTAATAAAAATAAAATGGAATATAGAATAAATTATTTAAAAATACAAAATAGCGCTGAATAAAAATATGTTCAAAACATGTGCCATGAGGAAAATTCGACTACTTAGAATACAATATTTTTAGCTTAATTCTAAGCAATATAAGGTCAAAAATTCTTAGTTTAAATCCTAAAATAGTCTTCACAAGCTTAGATAATTTTAAAATGTCCCTAAAATCCAGTACGTACTTGTTATTGCTATTTTTAATACATTCTAAAGGGATTAAATTACAGTTAATGAAGCCTTTTTAGAACCAACCCACAGATCCAAACTGCAATTTTTAGCGAAAGCAATTCGCCATTTGAAATAAAACATTGAATTATTAGGTATCTTACGCACTTTGCGGTTAGCCGCAACGCGGTCAGCCGTAATCAAAAATATGGAGAAAATTGTTTTCGTATGATGTGCGTATGCACTGCGATGTGGCTGCCGACCAACCGCTCCGGTCGCTCGGAGCGCTGCGGCCCAGCGTAATAAATAGTTGGTTAAACGTTATCATCATGACAGCCGGACGGCTGAACGCGTTACGGCTAACCGCATAGTGCGTAGGTACCCTTCGATGTTTTGCCGGTACGGTATGGTGAGCATAACCTTTGTTTTGTAAAACATAGGTAGGTAAGTTACGCGAGCTTAAAATTCTCTGTTCACATAATCTCTCAATACATTTCAAACCTTAGATCATTAGGTATCGTCAGCAAAAATCACAATCCACATTGGAGTCTCAGTTGCTATTGCTGCTATAGCTTGCTAGAAGCTATGGATCAGAGTGGAATAGATTTAAACAGTGGAAACTAATCCACTTGACCTATGGATCAGAGTGGAACAGATTCAAGCAGTGGAAACTAATCCACCAGGGTTATGGATCAAAGTGGATCAGAGTGGAATAGGGCGATAAAATTCGCTAGGTTAGTAAGTTAATTATTATGACGGTTTAATCAGTTCTCAAATATTTTTGTGGAACTAAAAAGTTTATAGTCTCAATGGTTTACAATATAAATGATTTTTTATGCTGACCGTACCATTTTCAAACACTCAGGTCTAACCATCCAAATCACAGTTTAAAATCTTAAAGAAATTATCACAGTCTATCAAATACTATTGAACTACCCGTATCGGTTTAGTGGGCGTAGATCTTTAAGCCGGGTACTGACCGGGGCATTACAAGGGTAAGGACACTACACAAGATTAATGTATCTTTTAAAGGGGAATGTATACGCTTCTACAACAAAACTCCAAATGAGTTGCGAGTTGTTTAGAAATTATCAATAAATAAATTCAAACAAATTGTCAAACATATCCTTTGTAAAAGGCTTACTACAAAATATCAGATTATCTAGAGGATAAAAAAGCTTGGGCCGAGTTTTGATCTACTCGAAAACTTAACCTAACAAGGGAAAGGTTTCTTGATCGCTTCTTTACTTTACCTTAAAAATATTGAAGTGAACAAAAAATCAGTGTTCACTTTATTTCCTCGTTTTTTTGTGACGTGTCTAAGAGTCCTGTAAGGTCTAAAGGAAATAAAGCACGATGATGTTTGGTAATGTAACGTGTTACACAGTGTGCGTTCGTGCAGCCAGTTCGGAGGAAGAAGGCGTTCGCAAAAGCAACGGCGTAACGTTTCATGCTCGCTGCGAATGGTGCATTACGCCCCGTAACACCGGTCAGTACCCGCCTTTAGATTAATAAATGAAGGAACTCTAATGTGTACACCTACTTAGATACCTTAATTAATTTCTATTGGATAATTTTTAATTAATACAAAACCAGTTTTAGAATATAGTTTTTCTGTATTAGCAATGAACCAATATTGCATGTTTTCTGTGAGTTATTAAAATTCATACTTAGTCATACAAAAATCATTCAAGAATTAAAAATATGCTTTTAGAAAATAATTATTATCATCAATAGGTACGTTTAAATTCGATTACAACATAATACTTTGGTAATTTCTTTTTTAAAATAATATCTAAAATTAATGAAATCATAATTAATTATTATTATTACTTAATATACGAAAAATAAAACTAAAATCACACCATCAAACTTTTCATCAGTCAAGTCAATCTATGGGTTGACGTGTCTGATGTTTTGAATCAAGCACAAATTATAACTAGAGATTTTCAGTATCACTAGTAAAGCACCAAGCTAAAACTTTTACGAACGCTTCAATGTGCATTTGTGCACTATCATTCCTACATACATTCATAGTATTACTAACTTATATGTGTCTCACTTAATTTTTACATCAACTTTAGTTAATGGAAGAAAACTTACAATGTTACGCAAATATTTTACTTTTTACCTTTATACTAAAAAGTTCGGTTATGTATAAAAGAGCAAGCCATTTCAAAAGATTCTAAGTGCATGAGATTCTAGAGGATAACAAAGGGTTTTTTTAATATATAGGCTCTTTCTCGTAAGAATGGTGCACGCTAAATTAGTCTTTGTATACTCGTACTCAATAACGACAGAGTAAAATACGTTTTGTAAGTAAATATTTTTACATAATGCCAGAAACCTTTTTTCTGTGAGTTTTCAATGAAACATGTGTTTTATTCTTGAGTAATTGAAATTATGAACAATAAACCTCAAACACTCAATTCCGCACATAATCACAAATCACACGCAAATCAGACCTTAGCACTACGATTGAGCTTAGCATCACTTCCATAATTGCGAATTCGCAAAGAATACTTAATTTCATTCATAATAAGGTCGTGTTTCGCTTAATTGATCTTTCTGTGATACACTATCAAGGGAAGCGATGTCTTTCAACTAAATACATATAGGACCGCACCCATTCATTATGAGTTCATTAAACTACTATAGTTTGTACGGTAAAATAGGAAATAAAACGGTAATGTATTATCTTCACTAACATTTTTTGTCAACTAGCGGATTATGCGAAAAGAAATCCACTAGCATTCTGACAAATACAGTGAAAATATTTTAAATAAAACACAGATATAATCTCACACAAAAACCAGAACCGTAGCAAAAAAAAAATATCTTACAGTTCCAATAATAACAGAAGTAAACCATACATCAAAACAACCTCACCACCTCAAACCTCATCTTACACCCGCTTGATCAAACTCACCTAGTGCTTGCTTGACAGTGTAACACAGCCGGCATGCGAGTTACCTTACTACGTATAAATATTAAACAGTATAATGATCGTCAGTATTGTGCTCATGAAACACATTGACACTGGGAGGAGGACCGCGAAACGGAGAGACCTGAAATATAAAGACATTTTTGAGAACTGATAAGTTTAAGTTTTTTCGTATTGGGCACGATATTATGTGATCCCCGAAACTACTGGGCTGGACCGATCCTAGAAATTATTTTACTACTAGCTGCTGCCCGCGGCTTCGCCCGCTCATATTCGGGATATAAATTAGCCAATGTCCGTCCCCGGGATATCACCTATTTCCATGCCAAATTTCATTAAGATCCGTTCAGCCGTTTAGGCGTGGAAATGTAATAGACAGACAGATAGACAGAGTTACTTTCGAATTTATAATATTATTTATAATATTATATGCTGGTACGTTAGCGGTGACAAATGCCCGCCGGATGACGTCGTTAAGGCTGGCATGACGAGATATCCGACCGGCGGCCCTAGTGCACGATAATCCGTGATGACCAAGCTGTTCGACAGCAGTACCGCACTGGCATTGATGAGGCGCGCAACACATTGCACCCAACCGAAGACATGTTGCGATACGGAAAGTTACGGGATCCAATAAAGTGCCAGTGTTAAATGAAGGAAATGCTTGCAACCAATGTCCTGACTCCCATTTAGAAACGGCCAGGAGACGGGCACGATCCAGAGAAACAACATCCATACATTCACAAACATACATACTCACAAACCTTCGCGTTTATAATATTAGTAGGATAGGACTACATAATTGTATTTATGGCAGAATTTTTTCCTACTTACTTGACACTTATCAGTATATTTAGGATAATTCACACAATATCTTTATACATTATAGCCTATTTGTTATTCTGATGTATAAGCTATATTATTGTAAAATTTCATTAAAACCCATTCAGTAGTTTTTGCGTAAAAGAGCAACAAACATCCGTACATACTCTACAAACTTTACTTAATTTTTAAGAACCACGGAAGTGATTGGAAATGCTCTGTTAAGACTGGATGAGGGTGACATTGGACCAACGGCGCCAGTGAATGGCGCAATAGAGGATGCCTAATCCCAGCAGTGAGTGCTCAAGGCCTGAGTAGATAGATATATTAGACGTCAAGTATTTATTCACAGCCCAAGGTATTCCACTTTTGGCTGTAGCCCTACATCTGCTTAGCTGACTCCGACAGACGTTGTCCTGACTCAACTATGAATATTGAATTCGAATTGGTATTATGGTCGTTAAGTTTTCTTAATTTTTCTAATTTTTTGCGCAATTTTCTTATTTTTTTCTTTTTATGAAACTTCTCCTGACAAAAACAAACACAGCAAAATAAGAATTAGCGAAATCGGTCCAGCCGTTCACGCCTGATGCCCTGACCAAGAGAATAGGGATTAATTTTTATATATATAGATATAAATATAATTACATAGATAAATAATCCAACCCACAATTATTATTAACCATCGGCCTCCGCACCAGGTGAAACCTGTACCGCGGAGTTCATGTTATACCTTCTTTATAGACCCATCTAACAAGATGTTTTGCTACCGTTTGCAGACTTGCTGCGTTTGTTTTCCCTGTAAAGTCTGTAATTGCTCTATTTTTTCTCCCCGAGTGGTTTGATACCTACCTCCAGTAAGGCAAGGGTCAGAGAGGCGGCTGTGGTGCCTCCCCGCTGCGGCAGAGGGCGGTAGTGGCGTCGGCGCCGGCAGAGCTCGAGCGGCGGACCTTGCCTGAAGAGAAAATCAATGTAAGTTGGCAACATTCATAGGAAAAACGTAAACAAGCTAAAGTAACAAGCGACGCGTGACCCCAGAGCTGGCGGGTATCTGGCGCAGCGCATCAGCATTGCCACACAGCGGGACAATGCAGCCAGCGTCTTGGAACGCTCATGATTGATAATGATTTGGATCAGTTGAAATACCTCTAGATACCTAGCTAATTGAAATTTGATGTGATTTTGAGCAAACACAGCTCACCTTCTCAGAAATACTTTTCCATCAGCTTTCTTACCATAAAAAACGCGTAGAAATCGGAGCACAAGTTTACGTTTGCTCGGGATAACATAATTGCTTTGCTTACAATTATCCGGGTCACCCCAGATATTACCCCATGTACAATCCAACGATCCTATCTATTCAAGGATGTCTGGGAGAGATCGCTCTTGAGCGATAAGACCGCCAATTGTCGCTTATTCCATAATTATTCTTCTGTAAATTATTTCTAAGTCAAGTGTGCAATAAAGTATTATCTATCTATCTACGAGTACGTTAACAAAGAACCTTCTTGTGTTCGAAGAACACCAACGATTGTACATTTTCATTCCATCTATTCGAAAAGGACGACTTGGTTCGCCTTAAAGCGCACCCAAAGGTGGTGTTTTCTATAATAAACTTGTAACTGCAGTAATGAGTTTTTAATCCTCTTTATCCACCCATTGCCCTAGACGGAACTCCTCTTAAGCGCGTGTCAAAATTTAAATATCTGGGCCACTGGGTCAACGTGGACCTAGAGGATAATGACGACATAGAGAGAGAGCGCAGGGCGTTGGCCGTCCGATGTAACATGGTGGCTCGCAGGTTTGCTCGCAGTTCCAGGGAAGTGAAGGTGACGCTCTTCATAGCATACTGTCAGTCACTATACACTGGCAGCCTGTGGGTCAACTATACACAGAAGGCGTACAATGCGCTGCGCGTGCAATACAACAATGGGTTTAGAGTGGTGATGGGGTTGCCACGTTTCTGCAGTGCGTCGGGTATGTTCAGTGAGGCGCAAACTGATGGCTTTCACGCCATGATAAGAAAGCGTTGTGCGTCGCTCTTGAAACGCCTGCGTGGCAGGCCCAACACCATTCTAAGCACATTGGCGGATAGATGGGACTCTCTGTTTAAGGGGCACTGGATTAACTTACACGCAATCATTTTTAAGGGGCGGTGCCTGGTCACTGATGGTCCCTCGTGTCCATATATTTTATTTTATTGATTTTAATTTTGTTTTGTCTGATTTTATGTAACATTTTCATTGATTTTTGATTATAATTTTATATTATTGTGTATTTTAAATGTAATTCTTATGGGTCTATGTACTCGAAATAAACAATTTTTATTTTTATTTATTTTTAAGTTCGCCGCAATTATCTTTGCCGCGCACTTTTTGAGTTTGGAACATCTAAGTGTTCAGCGCCAAAGAAATTGAACGCAAATGTTGTTTGAATAAAGTCTGGCTGGTACTACAACCAAACAACGAGATCCACCGTCACATTTTCCTCAAAATGAGCCAAATTCGGACATTTTTTCAAACACGCAGAATATAAAATCTACAACAATCTCTATAGCTAATAAAACTGTAACAATAAATTTTCATATTTTCGAAAATGTCTCAAATGTAAATATAAGTTTTTAGTTGTTTTATTATTAGATACTATTTAATTTCAATTTAGTTGTTACTCTTTGTTTTATTAAATAATAATACAATAAAACATGAGGCGTCTTTTATTTTCTCATAGAGGGTGATGAAAAGTAGTAAATCACTGAATCCCTCGCTACGTTCAGGATCCTACTCTAGAATCCCTCACTTCGCTCTGGATTCAAAAAAGCGCCCTCGCCGTAAAAATATTATTTTGCTCCCCATACAATCTACTATCCATACAATCTACTATTTATAAATACTTGTACATAAATAAAATAATCTAATTAGAGGTACTCACTGGTGAAACATAAGCACCCAGTCTGCTGATTAGGCAGAGACGTCTGAGGTCTGAGCTCCTTCAGATCTTTGTTCTGCTCGGTCAGGCACTTCTGATAGTAGTCGAATTCTTTCACGTACCTGAAATATTGTATTTACTTTTAAAATAAAGAATACATGAGTATTATCATATACAAAGAGTATGGAGTATGGAGGGTCTTTAACGTCATTTGCGATAGGTTATGAAAAAAGGAGGTTCTATTTTATGGATCGATTTGGATGATTCTTTTGCAGTTGTATACAGGGCGATTCTGAGGTGGTCCCACCAAATGTTTACTTTTTCCTGAAGAATCAGTATTTATCCCGCAAAGCTTAAAAAACAGTTAAAACTAGGGGATTCAAAGTCAGTTTTTAGTTTTTTTAAACAACCAAATTATAGACTTTGAAAAGATGCTTGAATAAAATCGTGTAATAGTACATTACGTCCAAGGTCTGGGTGGGTTGCTGGCCGCGGCTGAAGATTACTGAGAGCGAAGCGTAGCCCAGATCCAAGCCATCACAGCGCGGTAAGCATTGCAGCCCTTGATGGCCAAGCTGAAGCAAGCTTAGCTTGAGACCAGCTTATCGCGGCCAGCAGGGTCGTCATTGCGGACCGAGGCTAATAAAGTGCTGTACTCAAACAATGCGGGTAATTTAAAAGTCATTGAATTGGCGGATTCGTCACTTGAAGAGTTCATTTTCACAATTTATTCAAGAAAATTGATTAGAACGTATCATGCAAATATTTTCAGTTTCCTGCGTTTTCTTTTTTTATTCTAACCAGCCAGTGAAGCTTGTACTGCTCAGTATGCATAAAACCTTTATGCACATAACTATTATCAAAACTAAATAGAATTCGAAATACATTACGGACCGCATAGAGCGGACAGTAATAATATTCCTGTCCGCCTGCTCGGGTAGGCCCGAAAGATCGACTTTGCTCAAAGAATGTTGCCGAAATAATCAGCAGTTTACATGCTATGTTTAAGTACAAGAAAATATGTTCAAGAAAGCTACGGAGTAGATAGATAGATATAGTTTATTGTCAAACAGATTACATGTTTTTGGTTAGTAGTGTCTTAAATCCTATGTTATCCTATGTGGTTTTGGTACAGTAGTGAATAATATTCAATTAACAAATTGAAATCGCCTTAATTTGAAGGGCATATCGCTACATATGTACGTAGCGATATGCCCTTCCAGTACGAGAACAAAGCGAGTTGTGATAGATAATAGACTGCGTGGGGAGCTAAATCACATTCAAATTATTTTAGCGCAGCGATCTGTACTCCCTCACACAGCGTGGCGCACTGAGCTCACTAGCACGTACCAGACGTTTCACATACTCTACTGCGCTGCGTCCCCGATAGCTACCATAGTTTATTAGTTTACCAGACGGGAGGCCAGCGGTTATCGGAGAGATAGTATCTGGTCGCGGTGCTGAGGTATTTGGCGCGACATGCACCCAAATGACACCCTCTATAGTAATCGGCCACTTTCTCTACTTGGTGCACATTGAACGATTCATGATTAGTTTCTCAGGCGGGCAGCCAGCGGGTGTCGGAGAGGTCCCTGGTGGCAGGGCTGAGGTGCTTGGCACGACAGGCACCGTCGCAGGCGCCACACAGTCAACACATGCACCAGGCGGGTATTATTGGCTTACCAGACGGTAACTATTTCTTTGCCAGACCGGAATTATTAATTTACCAGACGGGCGGCCAGCGGTTGTCGGAGAGGTAGTCCCTGGTGGCGGAGCTGAGGTGCTTGGCGCGACAGGCGCGGTCGTAGGCGCCGCATAGTCGCCACATGCACCAGTCCGCTAGGTTGTGGGCGTTGTGGAGCTGGAAATAAGGTTTGATTTTGATGATAAAAAGATGGATATCCTGAGTAAAAGCTTCTGTCAGTGAAATATTTTTTACAACGGGACTAGTATTTCTGGAGATTATCTTACCCATACATTAGAAAAAAAATACATTATTTGTATTAATCTGTCATTGGTGTTTATTGGGTTGGTTTTGAAAAGATTAATTGACCTTGCAAAGCTTTTGCATTTAAGTTAAAAAAAAGGCTTATTGACAAATCGTTCTATACAGAATCAGAATTCCTTAGCCATCGAAATTGACATCAAATTTAAAGTTATTTTACATGTATTTTATATTCTGCTCAATTTAAATTTATATTTTGTGTCTATTTTGCATGCCGAATTTACCGGTGAATAATGTGACCTTATTTTAAGACCTTTATAATACCATTTTTCTTGCAATAAAGTAATTATGATTATGACCAGTCTGTCGACTGTCTGTCGTTAATCGATCGCTGCATTTTATGTAATCATGCAATTTTCTGTTATATTACCAAATAATTGGTAAACTAATCAGCGAAACCGGTTGTTAAGTAATTTTTTAAGTTATTCAAAAAAAGACTCGTTAAATCAACAAAATTTTATGAGATGGACAAATGAAAAACTGAACTCTAGACATTACCTTGAGAGGTTCCAATAGCGAGAGCGCTATTTCAACCACTTGGTCGTCTTCCCCGCATACTCTGAAAGAATGGAAGATTAAATAGTTATTTGTCGTAATTAAGAGAGCAAAACGATTTTTGGTTGGCCGTGTCGAAAGTACACTGCTGATCTAGAGAGGGATTTAAAAGGCACAAAACCAAAAACATTTCTTGTGTCATTTGTGTGATGAGCAGATCGGTCAGCGAGGAAATATTTTGTATTGAATGAAAGGTCGAATGGTAAGCCATTCAATAGAGAGCATCATTGGGATTACTGGGCAGTACATTGATGTAGTGTTCAGTAGCTGGTGGTCTACCGACTGGATCTACAGCCTCACCTGTCCTGCCGCTGCAGATGGCTCAGCACCTTGTCCTCCACGAGGGTAACGAGACGCGTCATGCACAGCCGGTTGGCTAGCTCCAGCAGTTCAAGGCAGCGCGTTGGTTCCACGGGGGGGATTTTATCACTGTACATGTAGCAGAGAAGAATGTGGAAGGCGTACATTTTCACTCCGGGGAAGGCGATCTGGGGAAATTGAATTAAATCAAGAAATTTGATATCAATATGACAGCCAATTATAACAATCTAATTCTACAAATATTCGAAACTCCCTGACGACAATTTGACTATGAAGAATTGTAGAAAAAATATAATCGTTTGCTTTTTGGTTTACAGTTTTAGGACCGCTATTGGATGATAGAGTGCTTGTAGCATTCTATCATTCATCTTTGGATTTTACAGTCAGAGTAGGCACTTGGAAGAAACAACAAAAGATCGTCGTTGCGCCAGTTTTAAATAACCAAGCTATATAATTTATGACCTGTTAAGAGGACGCATTGCGCGATATTTTGTGAAAATGATAGGCGTGGATTTCGCGTGGGACAGAGCATACGTTTTTAGAACGGTGTAAGCGCATAAATCATGTTTTTGCTTATTTACAAGAAAACTACACAACTTATGATCAAACTGGTTCAAGGAACCAAATAAATAGTAATAACCTACGAATCAAAACATAAATCATTTCAATAGACCACAGAGTTCCTGAGATCTCGGCTAAATTATGTGCGAAACAGTGCAATTTCATTGTTTTTATTTATCGTATTTTTTTTTCGCTATCGTATTTTCACAATCAAGGAACCAAAGAAAAAATATTAAATTTTATGTAATTCTAGTTTTTTACCACGGGGATCCCGGGAGTACTGAGCTAAGGCCTAGTTAGACAACCAACCCCGTTAGGTTCGCCCTAGACCTACGCTGTATTAGCTACCCAGAGCGGCGGCGGAATTTCGTTCGGTTAAGCGCGGTATCTTCATAATAATCAGGTCATATAGTCCACTGCTGGACTACCGCCTCTTGCTATGAACGCAATAGCGCCCTGTCATTAGTCGCATCCAGCATCTACCTAGAATTCTTACGCAGATCGTCATCCCACCTGGCCGGAGCGCGTCCTAATCTCGCGGTATAACATTCGTTTTCTTCTTAGATTTTCTTTAAAAAAAGCTAAGAACACTTTCGATCAATTTACCTTTCAAACAAACCAAACTAAATCCAAATCGGTTCATCCGTTTGCGAGTGACGTTGGCACAGAACGACACACTGATACATAAGTTAAATTAAAAGTAACCTCTCTTTCTTGTTGCGAGTTGAAATATGATTTTACTCTTACTTACCACTCTAGAAGTGCTCTCCCTGAAGTGACCTTGAAACATGGCCTTCATAGGGTCACATCGGGCCATCAGGATCGCCCTGTGCGCCAGATGTATGCCGTCGTCGAGGTCAAATGTCACATCGGCAAATAGGTTCCTTTCCACGTAGAGGTCACGGAGTCTTTGAGGTAGGGGCTAGAAAAAATATTTATAAGTAATATTTATTTTGTCATGTAATAATTGAGTATGTCAGTTAGGTTTGAGTCAAAAACCAGTTGTAAACGACTTCCGGGGCTGAAGGTGGAATTCGCCATAATCGCAAAGAAAGATCTTCCCTGCTCCGGGCTGGCCTATCTGGCCCACATGCCCGGGGTCTTTCCATCAACAGTTGGTGTAGGAAATAGTCCAACCATTGTGAAGTTAACCGTTTGCACGATGAAGGAATCGGTCTCTTTTTGCACTTTGAAGTAAATTCGAAATTTGTCTCAGCGCCATCTAGCAGCTACCTTGTAGCTATTCGTGAAAATATCTAGTGTCTGCTCGAGTGGTTATATCGATGCTATCGACGCTCGTCTCTGTAATTCGGGTAATGACAGTTAGATGTCGCTACACCGACATAAATTCGCATACCAAGACTCACCGAGTGGAATTGCAGCATAAATCCCTTATCGAACAGCAAGTGCTGATCCAGAATGAACTGGGTTAGCTTCGTCAGCTCGTGGAAGCCTAGCAACTCGGCCGCTTGTCTTATTTCCTAGAACATTCACATATGTTACTTAATATAACTCTCAAAAAGAAATAAAAAGTTACGTGATTTTCATTTACATGTGAAAACGTTTATTTTGATTTGTATTTTTTTGTTTAATCAATAATGGCTGGTAGATAATTATGTCAATTTATGTGATTCAGTGAGTGACTGGCTCAGACGCTCATGGGCAGCTAATGTTAATTTATATTTTCGGCAATCAAGGAGTTGGATGTTGACACTACCACACAGTTGTAAAGCTTCTCCGTAGTGTCTTCGTTTGCAATAGGTATTTAAGATCCTATATGTAACAATGCTCTGAATAAATTATTTATTTATTTATTTAAGTACCTAATAAATCAATTAATTAATTAATTTAGGTACCGAGGCTCTTCGGGTTTTTTAAAAGTAATCTGAGCGTCTGGTCGAAGAGACGCTGGTCTGAGGTCGTAAGCTGGTGGGTATCTGGCGCAGCGCATCAGCATTGCCATACAGCGGGGCAAGGCAGCCAGCGTCTTGGGGACGCTTCCGACTGGTATTGATATGGATCAGTTGAGCTACCTGTAGATTGTTTGCAACAGTCTGGAGTTAGCTTAATTGTTTCAATTGCAAATACTAGTTCTAATTTGTTTTTATTATTTGATTGTAAATAAAGTCTCCTCTCTCCTTTGTAAATAAAGGCCATTGGCATTCTTTACCTAGTGAAAGCAGTAAAAATAGTCTGAGCGAGATATTAACTGAATTTCATAAATTATCAGAGGGTTGAGTCTTTTTCACGTTAGTAAAACGAGACGTGATCGTGACGTCTCCTTTTTGCATACTATTTGGTACAGCGCCTCTATCGTGCGGACAGGGAACTACGCAAATCCCCATACCAAAAAGGAGACGTCACGATCACATCTCGTTACTAACGTCAATTAGACTCCCCTCAGATGTTGCTAAGGAATGCTTAACAGTGGTTTTAACAACAATTATCTCACAACAGATTCGTAGTAAGGAATAAGAATTAATAGATGTTCACTGATCAAATTATTAAATATGAAAATTCAAATCAGAGGGTATCTCTAATTGTAATATTTCATTTGTTTATCTATTTATTTATCTCAGTAAACTGAGAAAATATAGATACAATAACATAAAATATAGATGCTTTACAATAGTGAATAATATAAATATTAGCCATTAACATACTCTTAAGATATAAAAATCATAAAATGAATACACCACAATGATATACAAAATAACAAGAGTGGTGACAAATTAAACAGGGTGCATAATAAATAAAAGTTTATGATTTTAATATTTTTATGAACTCATGATTTTATTATTATAAAATTTTACCAGGAATAATCCGATAGCAGCAGACTGCGAAACACAGTTTATTGATATAGAATTATTATTTATTTTATTTAATAATAGGCGTTTTAATAATAGTGAGTTGAAATAATATAGGACAAGTACCAGGCTTATAAAAAAAGCAATCTTTGTTGGAAATGAGACTTTCAGAACATATTGTAAAAAGCATTTAGGCGCGCTTAATAAGGCACCATAAGAAAAAATAATACGTTACGAACTAATACTAATATATAATATTTCATAGTTTAATCACAATAAGGCTGTAGGTACTATACCTCGTGTGTTCATAAGTCTTGAGACACAGTAAAACTAAAATATTTTTGGAGCTAAGTTGAGTATTCATTTATTGGATATTAAAATTAAAACTACTGACATCTAGATCTGTATTTAAAAATAAATCATTCAAAATGGCCGCCTTTGCATTCAATGCAGGCCTTCAAACGCGTGCGCCATTCATCTATGGCGGCACGAATCTTTTCAATGGGAATCCGTTTCGATTCTTTAATAAGGGCTCGCTTGAGAGAATCCAGGTTTGGGTGAGACTTTCTGCATGCCCTCAGCTCCAATTCCGTCCATAAAGAATAATCCAAAGGATTCAAGTCAGGGCTTGACGAGGGCCAATCTTCGCTCCGAATGAAGCCTGGCAAATTGGCCTCCAGCCAACGTTGGGTAGTCTTAGCTTTATGGGAGGGAGCAGAGTCCTAAAACCCAGTATTTTCCAGCGAATAGCGTATCATTTAATGGTTTAACCACCGCTGCCAATATGTCGGTTTGGTAATTTTGAGCCTTCACCTTGACGCCTTGCTGGCAAAAATGAAGCGAAGTGACCCCCTCGTAGGAAACACCCCACCAAACCATCACATTTGCTGGATGATGAGTGCGCTGGACATTGCGTACAGATGGCTGGACGTCCTTTGAACTTCTGGCGTAAACCTTATTGTTCTGCCGGTTAAACTTTTCTTCCACCGTGAAGATCTTTTCATGGGTAAACAGGATATTTTTTGGATCGTGCCTCTTCAATAGGTTCCGACATCGTTCCAGTCGCAATGTACGAAGACGCTCGTTTAAATAATGCACTTTCCTTCGACTGTAGGCCTTTAGTTTAAGATCATATTTAAGTATCCTGTTCACCGATATTCGCGTAATGTTGGTCTGCAGAGCTAATTTCTTTTGAGTCCGGCAAGGGTTGCGACGAATTCGCTCTCTGATTACTTTGATGTTGGCGGGCGTCCTTACAGACCGCGGGCGGCCACATCTTCCACGGTCTTCTAAAGAGCCGGTCTCCTTGTACCTCTTTATGGTACAAGGAGACCGGCTCTTTAGTCTCTTTATACACAAAGTTTCCGTCTCTTTATACACAAAGTTCCGACTACATCCCAAACTTTGGATTTCACTAAAAACTTGCATTGGTTTTATTCCTGCTTGAAACAGTGAAATTACAGTCGCACGCAAATCTTTTGTTGGCGTCATTTTCACGGAGAATGAAACAAATATTCAAATGTATATTTTTTCTGATTCAAAACATTCGAAATTTAAAATTTTAAAAGTTTAAAAAAGGTTGCATGAATTACTTTCTTTTTAAATTAATTAAATATGTTCGTCTCAAAACTTATGAACACACGAGGTAGTAACTAACCAAAGCAATGACAAATACTTTGGGCAAATAATTATAAACAAACAAGTGAAAGCTAAATTTTTTTTTTTTAAGGATCTAAGAGCAATAAAAAATTATATTTCCAACAAAGAATATAATCCGCGCGTGATCAGAATGCTATGGAACCATTTCGAACTGAAACAAGCGCGGATGAAATAGCTTGACAAAGGATCCATCCGATTTTGACAACGCGCCAATTGTACCAGAAGTGTGACCACAGAACAGAGAATTTACTAGAATGTGATGATGTAGACTATTTACTTTGACAAGGTTCCGTCCCATTCTCAAACTATTCGTTAGGAGGGACGACAATTTTATTTAATTCTCCAAAATACGCTATCGATTGTTTTTTATTTTTTTTGTGCTATTTGGTACTCTATTTCGATGTATTAGTTAGAGTACAACAATTAGCGGAAACGAAACACGAAATTTTGTGTTGGATAATTAAAATATATCACCCTGGTTCTATAACAGTACTAATAAAACAGAAACCAGGGTTCGTGTTTTGTGAGAATGTATGAATCAATTAACACTTAGTTGTACTTCAAAATACCAAAAAATTAATTCATATATCTAAACCCAAAATATGACAGTACTAAAGGCACCCTTATCGCTGGAAGCGATTTCTTCTTAGTTGTATATATATTTAATTAGGAATAAATATTTTTTTATTTGAATTTTCATTCTGATAGCGCACGGATTAAAGTAACCAATATACACAAAAGCTGTATTGTAAAAAACACCTTCACTCTACAGAAATAGGTTTAAAATATAAACTCAACTGACCTGCTGTTTGAAGGCGGTGCTATCCAAGGTTCCAGTGTAGACAAAGTTGATGATTTCTTGCATGACCGTTTGTGAGATCAGTTTACTCATAGTAACTATTGTTTGGGTTTGGGAGGTAGCGTGCTGGATTTTGTCACACTGGAAAAAAACTTTATTTACAACGAAAATTACCAAAGGCAAAGTACAATATGTTGCTTGTGCTTTGCCTATGTTTTTGAATTAATGGCCTTTACTTGATCGACTTGCTTGCATTTTTTAAACGCTAGCAGCCCGTTATTCGTACGCTGATTAAATAATCAATGATCAAAATCCCATCAAGGTCAATGGAAATTGATATCTATTTCACCCCAAAATAGATATCAATTTCGAACAACCCGGGTTGACCAACGTCAACTCGGGTTGTTCGAAATTGACAAGGTATTTAATCATTGATTAGAGATGGTCAGCGTACAACTGGCTGTAATAAATAAATAATGCTGGACAATCCACACAGTACCATCTAACCCCAAGCTAAGCAGAGCTTGTGTTATGGGTACCTACTGATGACTTATAAACTTAATACAATATATTACATAATAGATATTTTTTATTATACATAGAAATACCCAGAACAACCGCAACAAATATTTGCAGATCGTAAAAACATTTGTCCCAAGGCGGGAATCGAACCCACAAACAACCTCCTGCGTCGCAAGCGGACCTTCGCCCGTCGCGTCACATCGGTCGTCTAAAATCATTATCCACAGACTGATAGAGACCCAGATTGACCACACCATGATCACGTAAAGGTTCCCTTTGCTGTACTGTGTGTCTACCATGAGTTGTCACAGTTAGATCGCCTGACGTTACTACAGTAGTTACGTAAATATTAGTACCGCGCATTTTAGTACCCAACTATCCGCTAGAGGCGCTGTTCAAGTTTTCATACATTTTTTTAACTACAGTCGCTAGCGAGTATAGATTGTCAAAACTCATGGTAGACACACAGAATTTTAACCGTGTTTGTGTGCGTGACTGCCTACTTTATTAATGATTATGGTAGCGACTACCTACTTATTCTACCACCGAACTGCGATCCTCCAGCGCGGGGATTATGGGCATTAATTACCCCGTGAGATAAAAGCCAATAAGGCGCTTATCAGTGGGAGGCCTGGGTCCAGCTGTGGACCAATATAGGCTCTGGAGGTGGAGGACTGTCTACCTTATTAATAATAATTTGTGTAACTGCTAATTTAGAGAACCCTGTCTAGTTAAACGTAATTTAGCATTTAAGATACTACAAACCTCCTTGATTATTTCATTAATGATTATTTTAACTACTTATACGAGTATGAATCGCCAATATTTAAAATTTGCACACCTGCTTGCTGCGGTTGAATACATTTTGACATCACTCTAGTTATAAGATCTGACATGTACCTGTAATAATGTATTCAGCAAACAAATGATTTCATTGATTTGATTAAACGTAATACACGTACGTACGTGCGGCGCGGCCAGCAACCTATGTTTCCGTTACGAAACGGACTGCAGCATTTTAAGTGCTGTCCAATTAATTTCGTTTAATTATGGCGACATTTGATTGACACCAATGTTACTTTTGACCAATAAACATCCATCTATATAAATAAACCGCCAAGTGCGAGTCGACTCGCACACGAAGGGTCCCGTAACGTAAAAATCAGGCAACTTTTTCAAAGAACATCAAATTTTCACTTGTATGACCGACCCCTTTAAATTTTTAACTTTATTATATTTTTAGTATTTTTTGTTATTGCCGTAGAAGTGTTACTTATTTATAGAAAGTTTCATGTGTCTATCTACAGTCGTTCAAGATCAAACGAAGAGCAAAAATAGCCTAAAAAAAAATAGATTTTATGTATGGATTATTTTGGATATTTATTTTGTTTTTATTATTTGTTGTTTCTTCTGGCAAGAGAAATACACATTCTCTGAAAATTTCAACTATCTACCTCATACGGTTCATGAGATAGAGCCCTGTGACAAACGGACGGACGGACGAACAGCGGAGGCTTAGTAATAGGGTTCCGTTTTCACCCTTCGGGTACGGAACCCTAAAAAGGTATGAACCGTACCTTAACAACTCTGATAGAGTTGATGGCAGGATGGTTAACCTCTCGGTACAAGTCGGGCGGTTTTTTGCAGCTGTCACTCAGGGGCAGGATCTGACAGGACGAGCGACGCTTTATTTGGTCCCAAACTCTGAAATACAAAACTCTTTTATTTTGACGAAGAAAGATGAACTGAAACTGCTTCATCAGTATTATTTATCTAAGCAAAAAATTAATAACTTTATTTTTATGTCTATGTAAGTATATTATAAAGTAGGTAGTTTATGACATGTAGGTATTATAGAGGTAGTATGTAGTGTGTGTATATGTAATTATTTTAATTTCCTTTAGTTATTCAAACGCCACCGTCTATATTGTTATCATAAGTCCAGTCCATCCCAAGGTTGCCTGGAAGAGATCGCTCAAAGCGATAAGGTCGCCCTTTGTACTTCCTTGTTTCTCAGCATTTTCATCTGTATTATATTTTGTATTTGTGTGGTACAATAAAGAGTTATCTATCTATCTATCTACGAACGTCTGATGATATGTTGTCTTACGTGAATGAGACACTTCACCTATAAAATACATAATTTCCTTTAGTTATTCAAACGCCACCGTCTATATTGTTATCATAAGTCCAGTCCATCCCAAGGTTGCCTGGAAGAGATCGCTCAAAGCGATAAGGTCGCCCTTTGTACTTCCTTGTTTCTCAGCATTTTCATCTGTATTATATTTTGTATTTGTGTGGTACAATAAAGAGTTATCTATCTATCTATCTACGAACGTCTGATGATATGTTGTCTTACGTGAATGAGACACTTCACCTATAAAATACATAATTTCCTTTAGTTATTCAAACGCCACCGTCTATATTGTTATCATAAGTCCAGTCCATCCCAAGGTTGCCTGGAAGAGATCGCTCAAAGCGATAAGGTCGCCCTTTGTACTTCCTTGCTTCTCAGCATTTTCATGTGTATTATATTTTGTGTTTGTGTGGTACAATAAAGAGTTATCTATCTATCTATCTACGAACGTCTGATGATATGTTGTCTCACGTGAATGAGACACTTCACCTATAAAATACATAATAAATCCCCACAAGAATTAAAAGAAATTATAAAATACAACCTGTTTACAAATAAACTAAAATGTTTCCGAAATAATAAATGTTATTATAGTATAAACGAATTTTTGACAGAAAAACTATATTAGATTTTGATTAACTGAAACTGACATTAGTACCTACATGATTTTTGAGATTTTTTCTTTATTTATTCATTAGACAAAAGTTGTACCTAACATAACCAAGCCAATTGTATATTTAAAACACATACCGTGTGTAAAGGTACTATGAGACAGCACACCCGATCTGAAACGCAACATATGCTTAATCCGCACTTGCGCAGCGACTAAGAAGACACACCACTGTGTGACTCAGCACAGCCGTAACATGTTTTTTCGAACGAAACGCCTGTGCGGCGCTCACAACGTATGTGTGTCGATGCTAGCATTAACGATTATGTAAAAAAAAAGTTCGCAGCCAACGTGTTAATTAAGCAGATTATTTGCTAAATTTTTAGGATATTTATGTAAATTATTATTAATTAGAATGAAAAGTACCTACCTAACTAATGTAAATGACTAACAATTAAAATTAAATTGGAGCCCAACAGGGTGTACGTACTAACTTTAGCTATAATTAGATCTTAAGCTACCGACCTATGTACATATTGGCAATACATACATACATGAAATGAAATTAACCTTGCTTCAAAACTCAACTATAAGCAATAGCTAAGATTCGTTTGTTTTCTTCGGCTGGCATAAGTTAGAATGAGAAAAAATACTGCTTGGACATTTATTTTTATATGCGTATAAGCACGACTATGAAGTTCCCTAATTGTTGATAGGTAAGTGAATGAAGACTGAATGATTTCATAGACACAGTCACTTTTGACAGATAGAGAAGCGAATCTGTCGACTCGAAAAATATGGAGACTTACGAAAGTTTTGATTTTTATCGAGCGGACATAGTACATAACAAAGATTATTCTGGGGATTTTTCATGAAAAACTAAAAATTATATTATTATAGTATAAAAATTATAGTTTACCACAGTAACTCAATATGTCTTACTTTTTATCGCGGGAAAAAGCGTGTAATGCTGCGGGCAGAAGCTGGTAGCAAACAAACAACAAATATATTACTATTTAATTCTGTTAAATATTCTGATTCTAAAAATAAAGCATTTAGTCTCCTAAGTATGTTTGTAAAATAGTACAAAATGTTGAGCAAAAATAACAAAATCCATTACAACTTCTTCATAAACAAAATCGATTGTCATTAAAAATCTAATTGGTAAAGCACATGCACGACTATTTGATTGTCAGTCGAACTACCAAAAAGAAAATTATTGTAGGTAACCCTTATACTGTACAAATTAAAAGAAAAAAAAAGCAAAACAAATGAAAATGTTCAGAACAAATCAGAGCGAAATTTACCGCTACAACTCTTTCCGGTATAAAGCCTATGTTTTATTCCAGCTCTAGAACTACATCTATGCAAAATTTCAGCCTATTCCGTTGAGTAGTTTTGGCGTGAAGAGGTAACACACATTTATACAACTAAGCGTCCAGACTTTCGCATTTTATAATAATGATAAACCAACCTCATCTGCTTAGCCTGTTCTTTACTGATCAGGTACTCCGTATCTTCGTTGAACTCTCCCGCTGTAGCCTCGCCCATGCTGCTCACCTACAAAAACATAATTAAATAAATCGTAAGAAATTTACATATACGAGTATTCAAAAAAACGCCAGGGCTTTCGATTTCGAGATCCTAGGCAATAATTTAAATATTTGTAGAACCAAGAATCAAAAACTCTATTTCCATAAATACAATAAATGTACGTACGTACACTTAGAAAAGGTCAAGTTCTTCAAATTAAACACTGACGTGGATATGAAGTGATATTTATGATTACTGTTGCTTCGGTATGTAGACTAAAGCAAAAAAGCGACGAAGAAACCTTTAGCCTGTTAGTTGTTATTTTTCGAGTTGGAGCAAAACCCGTCCCGAGCTTTTTTATACTGTAGATAATCTGATATTTTGTAGTAAGCCAGTATTGACAATTTGTTTGAATTTATTTACTGATAATTTTTGCAACTATCTAGGAGTTTTGTTGTAGAAGCGATTCACAAGTTGAAAATATTTACACTATTTTCAGTGTAAATATTTTCAACTTGTGTATTTTCAGGTTAGAAAAGTCGACTAACAGGCGGTGGCCGTGTGTTGAGGGTGAGCCAGACATGCGCCATCATGAACCCACTTTTCATTAGTGATGTATTTCATTATTTTTTTTTCAAAATTATAGTTATTTGTTTTCGAGGTAAAAATCTCATTGGGTTTTCTCAAAATTTACTGCTAATATTATTATTTTAACCAAGCCTCAACCACTATGAACTTTCCATGAACTGGACACTGGCAGAAAAGTTACAAACCAAACAGATATTGCCATTAACAATGAAGTCAAGTCAATTAGACAAGTAAGATAGAGAGATCACTACAATTACCAATAACCACCAATAGTGCTCTTGAATAATAATAATAATAATAAAAAGATATTTATTTACAAAATGGTACAGGTAGAATATACAAAGTACTATGGGTACCTATACGTGTAAGAGTTATTGACACCTCGCTCTAACTAAGTTTACATTAAACTTGTATTTAGACACGAGGGCTCAAACCTCCGGCTACTTTTAGGTTCATATTTACCGGGATTTATACCGGGATTGTTACCGCAAGTAAGATTTATATTAATTTTTAATTGTACAACACTTACTATTAAATACTTATAATAAATGCTTCTAAGTGAAACTAAAAAGGCGACTTATACCTTATAACACAGAAAATAAAGCTCATTATAGTATGAAAAAATTAATACATAATACATTTAAACATTTAAATTGAATTTTTGAATGGAGACCACAACTCGGCAAACCTGGTGAGCTTCCTGCGTCTGTTTCCCGTTAGAGTACAATCTTGGAGTCTTCAAATCCAGGATGAATAAGTTCCTTCTGGGAAAGCGTGCTCCACCTTAGGCCATATCTTCACTTATTTTAGTGAGATGGTGGACAAACGCATGACCATTACCAACAAAAATTAAAAACCTTGTGAAGGGCGGACTGTGGCCAGTCGGGGTGACGATCTGCGAGAGACTGCTTGAAGATGCAGGATGCGGCTGAAGACAGGGCGCTACGGAGACCTGCGGAGGCCTATGACCAGCAGTGGACTATCAAAGGCAATTGGCGTTGATAATTACCATGCTACTCTCGCTGGAGCTCCTAGCCAGTTCTGCAGACAGACTGACGCAGTCCGTGGTCAGGAGCCGGTGGAAAGCCTCGCAGGCAGCCGCCATCATGAAGCGGTGGACTGGGAAGCCTTTGGCACCGCAGATTATCACCATGTCAGAGAAATACTGGAAGATATACATTAATAAAGATGAGGCTTTGCTGAGCTTGGGGCTAGATGACGCGCTGTGTGAATTGTCCAGAATTATTTATTTATTAATACTAGTTCCAATTTGTCTTTGTTATTTGATTTTAACTATATATATATATATAGCTAATAAATATATATTATATATATATTATTTAATATCTGTTGCAGCACATTAGCGTTGCAAACGGGACAATTGTCCTGTTAAAAACCAACAACTCGAAGATAATACGCGTCTTATCTTGGGGTTGTGCCGACCCCCAACGTACTCAGGTATTTAGCAAAAATAAACAATATTGCTATTTGCACAGCGCCATCTAGCTCTAAACTAAGCACAAATTCTTCATAAAAAAAATTATGAAAATTTATGGAACTTAGTTTTGTTGGCAAGTGTTTTTTTTTTCTGAAAGCGATTTTGAACATGACGTCTGTCGAATTAACAACAATAATGTCCAACTTCACCGTTTGCTGCCAAAACTAAAATCAACAAAACTACTTTCAGTAGGCCAAGCAAGGGGATTGTTCTCTAGGGTAGAATAGACAATAATGACATCGAGTCGTCATACATTGAAGTTGAATGAATGAATTTCAAATCATTTACGCAATCGATGACAAAGTGACATAATTTTTATCTATTCTACCCTAGACAACAATGCCCGTGCTTGTCCTACTGCTTGATCGAGTTCAAATCTCGATTTCCTATTGTGTGACATGGCAGCTCTCGAACTCGGTTTAGCGCTTGAACCGGATCATCTTTATGCCGGTGACATGCGGCTGAACCCGTTTAGACCTCTAAACTGAGTTTATCTTATATTGAACTCGTTCAATTACAACGATGAAATTGGGCCTTAGTTACATAAATCTCACCTGATGATGTAGTAAAGAAGTCATATTCTCAAAGTACACACTGTTTACAACAGCTATTTCTGGCTCCATGGGTCGCGGTGGTCTGAAGGGGGCCTGGAAAATAATAAATAAATAATAATTTTACGTCACATTTCTCATACTATCCGCGCATTGTGAGAATGAGATGGAACCTTGTCGCAGTAAATGTTTGACCGCTTTTGTTCCAATTCGGAATGATTCCTTCCATCCCATTATGATCCCGCGCAAATTATCTTATAAATAACTAGCTGCTGCCCGCGGCTTCGCACGATTATTTCCGGGATAAAAGTAGCCAATGTCCGTACATAACTTCACTGAGATCCGTTTAGCCGTTTAGGCGTGAAAAGGTAACAGACAGCGGTACTTTCGAATGTATAATATTAGTATAGTATGGATTTGGGCGAGAAATAGCTGCCCAGTTTTTCAAAAATCGAAATAATCTAAAGATTTCACGAAGCTAGAGTAGGTACGAGATGAATAACATCAGAACGGCTGCGCTATCGAAATAATCTAAAGATTTCACGAAGCTAGAGTAGGTACGAGATGAATAACATCAGAACGGCTGCGCTATCGAAATAATCTAAAGATTTCACGAAGCTAGAGTAGGTACGAGATGAATAACATCAGAACGGCTGCGCTGATTTTCATAAAATATAGCAATGAAAACACTCCGTCACTTTTCAAAAACCAGTTAGTGTGTCAGGAACGTCGATTCAATCGTCCCATAGGAGCCTATCGACCACAGATATATATCTAGATAGAAGCAAAGAGCTTTTTGTATTGAAACCGAGCACAACTGAGCGTGTAACATTTTGCATAGGTACTTTGACGTCACGAGTGTAATTTAGTGATGAAAACACCACTAAATTACACAATTTCCTTTTTTGGTGGCGTTTGAACAGTTACTAATTATTCAACAACAAGGCATTTTGTTTTTATGACGTGACGTCTCACGTGGAAAGCGGAAAGCACGAGTTCATAGGGTGGTTTATGAAGGTCGACAAACCACTAATCTAGCTGTAATATCATAATTATCTGTGCTATAGCAAAGGTACTTGTGGAGTTTACTTGTTTCATAAATTATGAGATTGCATGTTTACCTGCAATAAAGGCCGTTGCACTCGTTTTAAGTTGGTCATCCAGAACCTTTGTTGTCGCCTCGCTGTAACAAAATGTTTCAAATTAATTTATAAAGGGGTATGAAGATTTTGGCCCTAACATCGTTTTTTTTTTTTTAAATCGCGGCGCAAAATTTTAATTATATATTTGGATAGGAGACACTAAAATAAACAAAAATGTCATATAATTTAATGTCCTAGAGCGTCAAGTTTCCGAGATAAAAAAATATGAAGAAAAAATATAGTTATTTTCATTTGTTCAAAGAATATCTCAGAAACCTGACGCTTTAGTTAGGACCTTAAATATGATGACAAATAACATTTATTACTTGTTTTAGTATACTCTATATAAATATATATAATTTATTGTGCGCGGCGATTTCGAAACAAAAACCAAATGTTTGGGCCACCCTACTTTTCGATTTGATTTATCAAAAACGCCATCTAGCAGATGTGGTTGGAGTTCTTGTTGAAGGTACTATCTTATATTTGAAGGGTTATATCAATGCTGTCTCTGTAGTTCCATCAGCGGCGGCGTTAGATTGATATCGCTAGAAGGTTGACTTACACACATCAAAAATCATGGTATATCTCATGGGGGCCAATGAGTGATGGAGCTAAATGTGTGGTGTCTATAGGAGGTTGAAGGAGTGTCATAAAGGAGTCGATGGGGTCTGAGGGGGTCAAAAAGTTATATATATTGGGGGTTATTGGGGTTCAACTTACCAATGAGTGCAGCCCGTATAGCGCTCTCGAAGACCTCATTGACCCCGTAGTAAGTGAACACGGACGTCTCGTAGTAATACATTCCGAACTCGTGCGCAAGAGCGCGCCCTTGGTCCGGCATCACAAGGTCGCTTTTACGTGGCGCTCTGAAAGGAATAACTACTTTAGGAAAGATGGAATAATGTACAAGATTATTATTAACAAAGGAAATAACAAGTAAGGAATATCAATAAACTTGAACTAGTAGGTATTTCAATTGAAACAGTTGAAGTAACTGCAGACTGTTATCAATTTTTTGTCAAAAACTTTTAATTGGCCGTCCATAAATTTATGCTTAATTTTTTCATGCTTAGCCGTAAGTTTTCCTAAAATTAATAAATAAAAACCCTATTTTTTTATAGAGGTGTAGCTCAACAGACCCATTTCAATAACAATGGAAAGCGTCCCCAAGACGCTGCCTGCATTGCCCCAATGTATGACAATGTTGTGTGTTGTATGCGTAGATAGAGGGTTGATAAATATAATTAAAATTATGTAAAGGCAGAATAATCTACCTCTAATGTTGTGAGACTTCACAAATGTCAATATCAGAGAGGGAATGTGTCATCGCAGAAGAAAAGACTGACAATGCCTAGGATGCCTGGGAGAAATCGCTCTCAGCGATAAGGCTGCCTATATGTCCGCTTATTGTGTTATTTTTTAAGTGCAATAAAGTGTTCAATCATTCATGCAATGCCAATCTGCTTTGTGAAAATAACAAAGAAGTCAAGAATTAGTATTAATCATAAGAAAAAAGGTATTTGAGAAACATTATTTATATTTATTTATTTATGTAATTAGAACGGCCTTAGGCCAATTATACTAATTACAGGGCTATACTACTTAGGTTTTAATATAATATATAGTTAATATATAGTTATAACCTAATTAGAATAAACCGCCAAGTGCGAGTATTCTCGCACACGAAGGGTTCCGTACCTTATATATCAGGCAACTTTTTCAAAGAACATCAAATTATCACTTTTTCGGAGAACCCTTTAAATTTTCAACTTTATTTTACTTTTAGTATTTGTTGTTATTACAGTTGAAATCTTACATAATTAAGTATACAAAGTTTAATGGCCTACCTATTGTAGTTCAAGAGATACAGTCTTGACAAATGAAGAGCAAAAATGGAAAAAAAAAACAATTTGGTTGTATGGGGCGGGCTCCCATACAAAAAACTTGTTTTTTTTTATATTTATGTTATTTTTAGTTTGTTGTTCTAGCGGCACGAGAAATACACATTATCCGAAAATTTTACCTGTCTACCTCTTACTGTTCATGATATAGAGCCCTGTGACAGACGGACGGACGGACAGCTAAGTAATAGGGTTCCGTTTTTACCCTTCGGGTACGGAACCCTAAAAAAACAAAGAAATCCAATTCATTTGATTTAAATCGGATTTATATCAGTTTTATTTTTATAATAATCGCTTTGGTCTATCCAGTTTTAAGGTTTTTTTAGGTAGGAACGAAAGGTAGGTTCAATCACACGAAGCACTACTAGCAGCAAGAGATCATCTTCATTTCTGTCATACATGCTCTGTATTTTTTTTTCAATTTCGTTATTCTTCCATATATTTTTTATTTAAGTTATATGTATGTATAACAGCTATGACTTGCCGCAAACACAATAGGTTTAGAACCTTTTTTTTTCCGAAATCTGGCAGTATTTAAACTCTATGGAATGAATGTATAAAAGAAACGAATGAATGTATAAAAGAACGAAAATTTGTAAAAATTATTAATTTCATAGGACTCCCTGAATCTTCAACCAGGAGAGCAGGTATAGGTACCTACATTGCGCGTGTGTGCACTGAAGATTAATTTGGGCACTCCCTCAACTATTTTGACTGCTTTTTGTTTTCATTGCGTAAAATAATGAATTTATTTAAATCACATAATTTAAAAAAAATTATACATATTAATAAATCATCTCAACCCAGCAATCAAATGATTTAAATCATCTCAACAGTAAAATTCGGGAGATTGGATACTCGCTTCTTAAAAGTGGAAGGTGCAAATTAGGTGCAATTCTGTCCAGGTGGCCTTATTGTACCTTAGTCATAGCCGGACCGGGGCGGCGCCACCTGCGTTCGTGTTTCAGGTGCTTGCTACGATGTATGTATGCTATTGACTAAAAGACCACATCAAAGCCCTTGTGTTCGTTCACTTGGTGTACAAATAGCACAAAAAACAAAGCCCGAGGCATCACTTTTCACTCGGAAGTAGAACAAAACTTTTAACTTCCTAATTTTATTATTCCACTGCCTTATTTCGCCATTTGCAGACAAGGATAGATGCAGGGGTAATTATACAATACATTCGTGCGCAAACAGAGATCGCAATAACCGTCTTGTTGCGTTGACGACCGATGTGGCACGGCGAGCGAAGGTCCGCCTGCGACACAGGAGGTTGTGGGTTCGATCCCCGCCTTGGGAAAAATCTTTGTACGATCTGCAAATATTTGTTACGGGTGTTCTGGATATTTCTATGTATGATAAAACATTACTATCTATGTCATCATCAACCTATCTTAGTCCACTGCTGGACAAAGGCCTCCACTAATGAGCGCCATAGCGCCCTATCATCAGCCCTATCCAGCATCTGCCTGCAGTCTTTCGCAGATCGTCATCCCACCTGGCCGGAGGGCACCCTACACTACGTTTGCTGAGTCGCAGTCTCCACTCGAGAACACGTTTACCCCAGTGGTTGTAGTATCTTCGCGTGATATGGCCGGCCCACTGTCACTTCAGCTTGCTAATTCTCTGAGCTATGTCGATAGCTTTGGTTCTCTGTTGGATGTATTCGTTACGAATCCTATCCTTCAGGGAAACTCCGAGCATAGCTCTTTCCATAACTCGCATAACGACTTTGAACTGGTGGACCAGCCCTACCGTGAGTGTCCACGTCTCAGCTCCGTAGGTCATAACATGTAGGACGCACTGGTTGAAAACTTTCGTTTACAAGCATTGCGGTATAGATGACGAGAAGAACCGACGTAATTTCCCGAACGCTGCCCAGCCTAGCTAAACCCTCCTCTTGGCCTCCTTCTCGAAATTGTTTATACCTAACTGCAGAATCTGCCCGAGGTAAGTGTACTCGGAAACAATATCGAGAATGTGGCCATGTACGACGACCGGTCCTGGATCAATGTGACCATTGATCATGACTGTGGTTTTACCCAAATTCATACCAAGACCGACGCATAGCGAGGCTAGGCCATCCAGCATCCGGTTCAGCTCCTCTAGCGACTCCGCCATTAAGACTATGTCATCAGCGAATCGCAGGCGCGAGATGTAATCGCCGTTAATGTTAATGCCAATGGTCAAGCCTCAGAGTGCGTCCGTTAAACGTTGCCAGGGTTAGTTCTTTATGGTAGCCTGAGGTAGCCCGGTGATTCCCAGCACCCCTGCCCCGCCGTTACCGTGGCCGCTACCATGGCCAGGACTAGCGAGGCGGCCGGGAACTAGGGGGCATTTCCTGTGTCGATTTATGAAAACCTATTGTACACTCAAAGAAATATCAATCGGTTACCTAAAAATAGCGATGTACATAATTTGAATACAAGAAATAAACATAAACTCGCTGTGCCCACAACTAGACTACACAAAATTAATGTATCTTTTAAAGGGCAATGTATACGCTTCTACAACAAAACTCCTAGTGAGTTGCAAAAATTATCAGTAAATAAATTCAAACAATTTGTCAAAACCTTCTTGTGTAAAAAGTCCTACTATAAAATAACAGATTACCTAGAGGATAAATGGAACGGGATTTGCTCCAACTCGAAAAATAACAACTAACTAACAGGTTTCTTCGTCGCTTCTTTACTTTAGTCTACATACCGAAGCGACTGAAATCAAAAATATCACTATTTCCGTGTCAGTGTTTAATTATTAAGAATTTTACCTTTTCTAAGTGTACATTTATTGTATTTATGGAAATAAAGAATTTTTGACTTTGACTTTGTCGTCTTATCATTGGGGGGGTAATGCCCATAATCTCCACGCTGAGCGTGCGGGTTGGGAGGCACGGAATTCGTTGGTGAAGTTGTTCTGCAGGGGGCGCTGCTGCCCGTTCCCCGGTGTATGTCCCCTAGTCGCCTCTTACGACACCTATGGGGAGAAGTGGGGTGGTGCAATTCTAAGCCGGCACCACACGGCAAAACTATCTATGTAATGTATTGTATTAAGTATATCAGTAATTTATTACCCATCATAACACAAGCTCTGCTTAGCTTGGGGCTAGATGATGCTGTGTGTATTGTCCAGTATATTTATGTTATGTTATGTTGCGAGTCGCCGTGCATGGTAGCGTATTATTATTTCGGTCGCACTTCGGTTTAGGCACGTCATTCCATCTTTGTTGTTCATTAGTTAGGCACATTGCACAAGATCGGAAATAGCGTGTCATTGCGTTTAGTTGTAACAGAACACAGGCCATTTGTTGACTTAGCGCTGGGAGAATATACCATATCTCCCTAATTTTACTTAGACCTATGTATGTCTACATATAGTGATGTTGTAATATGACTTACCTAATAAAGGGACTGTCCTTACAGTAGTTGAGATAGGTCTCGTCTCGGTACATGTAGCGAAGGTCGTTCTTACACCCAACGAGGAGAATCGGTGTGTTAGGGCAGAAGCGTCTGAAAAAGAAATATTATGGATATATCAGTATTGATTACAGATAAAAATATTAAAAATCACATACTTAATGGTCCTTAACCTTCGACGCCCCAGAATCCTTGATGGAAAATATTATCGATTACTTACCCTGACATGAATCAGCAAATCATGATATTTTGATGGTAATTTATGATGGTGGTAATGATGATGATGATGATGATCATAGTTCACCTGATCTCTGGATACCACATCGCCCCGCAATTCCTCAGAGAGACCGGGTTTGTGATGGAGAAGCAGAGAAGCACCACGTCTGATCTGCAAACGAGGAAGTACCTACATTAAACTGACAAAGAAATAATCTAAGGGCATGGCCGCACTGCAAGAGCCCTTGTGTTGTTGCCTGGCTTGGAGTGTACCTTATAATATTCCTTATTTTAACTGGCCACATTGTGACATGCAAGAGACTGCCAGCATTAGGTTCTCTTATTCCACACCTAAAACTAACTTCATTACCTCCCATAGGCAAATCTGCGGTCCTTCTCGTGGTCCCCGAATGTATCCCAGAGACGTAACGACACATTCACACCGTCCACCACTTCCCAAGATCTCTCCAACACCTGCAAAATATAAAAAGATTTATCAAGGTACAGTACTCCTGTTTAGTTTGATATTTTTTCTTTTATGCTAATATGCTTTCAAATAAACTTAATAACTGCTTGTCAGTTGGCTAAAAATTAAATTTAAACTCACATCTTTATAAATCCTGTACTGATCAATAGCCCAGACCGTGGGCACATGAGTTGTCATCAACTGCGACAGTGAGACATGCTTGTTGCAAGCCCGGGCACAGATGAGACGGGTCTTGCCAACCGCTGTGTCTCCTACCACCACACATTTCACCAGCTCTTGATGTGGCTGCTCGTTGTCCATGGTCTGGAGAGAATATGTTATTTTAGCTTGCTGCATCATAATTAGTTTTTATTTTTTTAAAGGTTGAAGGCAATGGCCTTTAATGATAAATAATATTACAATCAAAGTATATAAACAAATTACAACTAGTATTTACAATTGAAACAATTAAGCTAACTGCAGACTGTTGCAAACAATCTACAGGTAGCTTAACTGATCCAATCAATGTAGGTTGATATGGTAAGGTAAGCGATAAACATAATCTTTGGTCCTATTACATGCTAGTTATAGGTACAGTACATTTATAACGGCAGTCGGTTGTTGTTTAACTAAAGAGAAGAAGAAATTGGAAGAGATCGCTATTAGCGATAAGGCCGCCGATTGTGCCACATTATATATTATTAGTATTAAGTTCTTGTTTTATAAGTGTATTGATGGTGCAATAAAGTGATAATCTATCTATCTATCTATTTAAAGGTTTATTTGTGCTGAACCAAAATTAACCTTCTTATGAATTAATTTCATGGAGAGATTTGCGAACGTAATTTATAAAAAACAACAGAAAAATAGGACTCAAATAAAACTCTTAAGTTGAAATAGGAACAAATGAATCCAGCTATAAAATATTGTCACGACATGACACAGGCCACAATTGAAGAAAGGAAATAAAGTTCCTACAAGATAGAGCGATGAGGCCTAGGGAACCCTGGTAGGTAGTACACTACACTGACGTGAAATCAAACCCAATTTGTAGGTAGGTACATAATTATTCTGATTCATCGTTTCGTTTGTCTAAAACGCCGCGCCGCGCGCCGCCGCTTTGCGGCCTCTTTTGCGGCGTATAAGCAAAACAAAACACACCGAATTTTCTACTTTAAAACTCTTGCAATAATCCAAAGTTTTACCAGCACTACATTAACATCACCGGTCTTTTGAGAGAATACATAATGTTTTAATCAAAAACAGAAAATAGAAAACTCTCAATCAAATCGATCAAACGAAATTATCAAAACAAAACATTGTTTTTTTTTTGTTTGGTTACTCAGAGTTTCTGACTTGAGGCTACAAGGAAATGTCAATGTCATTAATATGATAAATCAAACTTTTTGACACTGAAGTAAGCGCGTAATCAAATTCGAAAAGTTGCTGACTCAACATTTTAATTTGACGACATATATATATTCCTTTGGTTGCGTAAATTATTTAACTGAGATACCTACCTATTACAATGCACAAATATTACCTGCTTTGCTTACCTACCTACAAGGCAGATTTCATGATAAAACACAATGTGAACAGATTTCATGAAGCGAAAAAGCACAATTTCGTCTTAAAATTGTATACCTACCTATGCAAATCTCATTTTATTCATTTTCTAGATACATTTTCAAAACAGTCCGCCCAGCTGAATAGATAATTTGAATCTTAAGTTTAGGCTTGAGACTTGAGTTGTTAAAAATGCCCCTCACTAAAAGAAAATCTTTAAAAAATACAGAAGAATAGTCATTTAAGAGCTAATTTTTATTGAAGCCCGTTCCTTACTTAATTAATTAGGTAGGGGTTCCGTTTTTACCGACTTAATTTAGGTAGGCGAAAATTAATCAATGAAATACGAAATTCATTCAGCAACTTCGATTCACTTACATAGGCACGACTCTCCCTGAATGGGAAGCGTTGTTTTTCCACTTATATCACCTGCACATAGCCATTAAACTCCACAAGGCAAAGAGTAACTTATTTCAGCAGGAAATCTGCATTATGCCGTAAAGAATAATCACAAAAATGGTAATTCTTTCACGTTAACCAAAGGCGAGTGAAGTTTTTGTAGCATTGCAGTGCTCTGCGCATGTCTGCGGCCTGCCTGCGCACACCGCCAGACACATTCATAACATGACACGGTTGGACACGGTATGATTAGTGCTTGGACAAATTCTATTTAATTTTTTTATTGACGATTTCGTGGGTTAACGAACTTCTCATGTTTTGGGTTTAGATTTTAAATCGTCTGGTCGAAATAAATCGTCTACTTATGTATACACTCCTGGCGATACCCTTCGTGGGTAGGTAGGTAATGATGAGATAGGGACCTGCCTAAAATAATTAGATGACCACTGCACTCATTTTGCAGATGACATATCTTATCTATATCTATATATACAGTCGTGGTCAACTAATTAAGGACATGCAAGATAGTGAAGAACAATAACCGGTTATGTACATACAAATATAAAACCCTATTGATTTCTCAGTAACTATTATTTGCATAATTTGGTCCGATTATTATGCTATAAATGGCTGTAAATAAAAGAATAAATAAATAGAAAAAAGTATTTAATATCAGAGGTTGAACATGTTTTCAATTTTAAAGTTTAATTCTGTAGCTGGACATTTAATTAAGGACAGTAAACTATAATGAAAAATAGAGTTAAACAAAACTAATAATCTGCAGTATTATAATATCTTTAACAGCTCCATTTTATTACGTGTAAAATCAGTACCCAGTAGCAAAACCTTTGTTAGTAATTACCACTTGACACCGATGTGGCATAGACATTATCAGTTTCTGGCATGTTTCGACAGGAATGTTTGCCCATGCCTGCCTCACAATAAGCTTCATTAAGTTCATCTAAAGTTGTGGTACGATAAGTGGCAACTTTTTTCTTGATTTCGTGCCAAAGGTGCTCGATTGGGTTAAGGTCCGGGCTATTTGCTGGCCACTTTAGCACCGATACTGACTGACTGGTAAGAAACGACTTGACCGAACGGGCGGTATCTTTCGGGTCGTTATCATGCTGAAACGTCCATATAATAGGGAGATGCTCCTCAGCATAGGGAAGCATCGTTTCCTCCAATATTGCCTTGTATTGATGTTGGTCTAAGTTACCCTGAACTTTCCTCACAGGTCCCACTCCACGTCCAGAAAATGAACCCCACATTTTAATGTTTCCACCGCCATGTTTCACCTGCTTTTTTGTGAATCTTGGATTCATTTCCGCTTTTATACGCTGGACGCCGTACGTATTGCCTTCCATCTGAAGAAATCAAATTAACCTTGGACTCGTCAGAGAATAATACATGTTGCCATTGGGCGTAGGTCCAATGTCCATATTTACGTGCAAAAGCCAAACGAGCATTTCTATGTTCTTTCTTCAACAACGGTACTTTGCGAGCCACTCTTCCGAACAACCCTGCTTCTACCAGACGTCGTCGAACGGTCCTCGCTGAGACACCAGCTCTTTCGTCTGTCCCAAACACTTCGTGTTTAATAAAATAGAGCCTAGAAACGCATCTTTCTTAGCTAACCTGGTTATCATTCTATCTTCTTGCGGAGTTGTTTTTCTCGATCTTTTTGTTCTGGGCACATTCAAAGCTGTGTTATTGCGTCTAACATGTTGCACTGCATTGTATACCATAGTTTTTGAACAATTTAAATGTTCTGCTATCCTTCGGTATGGCCAACCATGCTCGACAACAAACTTCATGATAATTTTTGTAGTGTTGGATCGCAACTTTTATTTTTGCCCATTTTTCTTCAAAATATTTTTCAAAACTTAAAATAAATATCGGGATTGTCGCCAAAACTACCACGAAACAATAAGAGAAGAAGTAAAAAAGTATTGAGATTCAAATTTTGAAAATAAAACGCAATATCTCAGTGTCCCTAATTAAATGGCCAGCCAGCATTATTTGAACAAATAGCACTATGATAATCTATCAGCTATACTGTAAAGAGGTTTAATGTTTAAGAAGTTGTTATTATTTGTATAATCGGGCACATAAATGACTAATTATACTTACATGTAAGAGATATGGAATATGGTTTAGACTCGTTGGAAAATAAAAAATAAATTCACAATTCGGTTTAACCAAAGAGTGTCCCTAATTAGTTGACCACGACTGTATATAAAAGAAAGTCGTGTTAGTTACACTATTTATGTATAACTCAAGAACGGCTGAACGGATCTCGGTGAAATTTGGCAGCGAGGTAGATGGTATCCCGGGGCCGGACATAGGCTACCTTTTATTCCGGAAAAAAGCGTGAGAAGCCGCGGGTTGCAGCTAGTATAAAATAATACCAAGCTAAACTGGGACTAATCTCTATGAGCAGCTTGTTAAGACTATTCAAAAGATGAAAAAGAAGTGGACTGGCATGAAGATAGGTTTTACTGCGCGCCGCCATTTCGAAAAAACAAAATAAATTGGGACTGATGTTAGGATGTTTATTGTGATGCAAACATCACAACAAACAAGATCCGTCAAGTGCGAGTGTGACTCGCGCGCCGAGGGTTTCGAACGATTGTCAAGTATACCAATATGTACTAGGTACTGGTTACAGACATTGCTATTTGATGAATACCAAGAAATTAAAGGTACCTAGGTACATTTCAGATGTTTCGGTTTGCAAACTTCAGAGTAGGTATAAAGGGTAATAGTAAAATTTTCGTCTTTTTTTTAATCATTCAAAAAGTATGAAACCTACAGAAATTTCAAAAACTGTTTTGAGATGTACATACCGATAACTTTAATTTGATACCCCACTCGATGAGGTAGCCTCCCCTTTTGAAAATTATTAAGGGGGGGGCCTTTTTGACCATATTTCAAAAAGTGGTCTACTTAGGTACAGACTTTTCTTTATTTTTCCTGTAAAATATAGAACCATATATACAAACGCTACATACATTTCAGATGGATCGCTCTGCAAACTTCGGAGATAGGGGAGGGGAATGGGTATTTTTTGACCTTTTTCAAAATATTTCAAAAAGTACGAAACCTACAGAAATTTCAAAAACTGTTTTAAAATTTACAATCTGATACCTTTCATTTATATATTTCATTTTCATACCCCACTTGACATTGTAGGTCTCTTTTAAAATTTCGACATCACAATTTGTACTGAAAATTTACATATTCATTTTTGATTTATTTTTCTTTTAATCTGTACAGGCGCACGAAATGTATTATTATTTCAAATTTCACGTTATTTGCTGCTGTAGTTGCTGAGATATTAATGACGAAAAAAAGGACAGAAAAAGCGATGCCATAAGGGTTTCGAAACCGATTTCCGATCTTCGAAACCCTAAAAAGGCAAAAATAAAACACGTTTTTTGTATGGGTGCCCCTTTTACTTTGATATTTATTTTATTTTTATTATTTGTTGTTCTAGCGGCAAGAGAAATACCTACAGATTCTCTGAAAATTTCAACTGTCTACCTCTTATCCAAATCCACGACATGCCCGCCCCCGCGACCTGGGTCTAGTGTCTGCGACCGCGGCGCGGCGAGAACAAATTGTATAGAAGTTGTTTGAGCGTGCCATGAGTCGCCGCGCCGCCGCCTCTTCAACTTCAGGAAGTTCTCCACAGCGTCTGTCTGCCTGCACACGCGTGAGATGTGCAGCCGCGTAGTACGGACTTCCGGTCTGAAACCAGAGTCGATATCCAGCGGTCCAACACCACACCGATTCCGTCTATTAGGCTTCTGGCGAACAACCTTGGTGAATCCATCCGGATCACTGGGCCCCTTCCCAGGAGCCGCCGGCGCAGGCGCAGCACTATGTGATGGTACACAGGGCTGCTTATTTTTACCCTTCCTTTTGGGGCGCACAGCAGGCTGCGGGCGCGCAGGGGACGCGGCGCAGTTCGAGGCGGCGCGGCGGCGACAACGGTGGCGTAAGCGCGCGGGGGGGAAGCCGCGCGCGCGCGTGGATGTTCCTCACGCGGTGATGCGGGGAGCGGGCGGGACGCAAAATATTGGCGATATTGTCAGCCGCGGCTGGCGACACGTCCAATATCGCTGACTCGATGACGCCGACATACTTTGCGCTCCTCGCTGCATGTTGACGTGCGAAGCCTCAGGTGACCTAGTTACCGGGGCTGCACGCAGTGATGCTACTTTGGAGCGAAGGTCACTGATGGTAATTTCTGACGCCTCCAACTTCAGCTTGACTTCAACCTGACGAGCTTTAAGATTGGTGACATCTTTCAACAGTCTGGTCACATCGACGTGGTCGAACGTCACGGGGCGCAGCTTGTGCAGCTCCTTCGCGACGAAGTCAGGCACGTTGTCCGGATCTGTGCTCTTGAACAGCGTTATGATGTCCTGCACACTTTTTTCTCCGCCTTCCCTGCGACGTGAGGGCATCAGGTCCATTTTGCCCAGCGTCTGGAAGACCAGCACCTTGCCACTGCAAATTTCCTCTTCCTTGAAGTTGGCCTTGCAGATCTGCATGTTGCTGACCTCGTCTATGGAGTCGATGGCATTTTGTATAAATGCCAAGAGCTCGTTGGCGATGAGCGGTTTCGCACTCATGGCGTTCGCGGGCAGTAGCGGTGCGGACCGCGCGTATCAATATTATGATAGTTATGAAAATTTTAAGAAACAAGGTAGATCAAATTATGTTCCATATTGTATGTTTTCAAAAGAACATTATGTTATTTGGAAACTATGGCACTGCACTCGGGCTCATGTAGAAGCTTGTATGTACTAGGTACCCACCTACTGTTTTTACTATCAGTGTAAATCTTTTGCATCTCCAAGTTTTTTGAGGTAAGTTTTGGTATTTCGATATTGAATGGGTTTCTACTAATGGATTTTACATATATTTGCATTCTTGCACGGCTTGGTTTTTGATTTGATGTGGTGAGAAGAATATTCCCTTTGCCTGTGATGTGACTAGGCGTTGATGTGGCTTTTTTGTTTGTTTTTGCAGACGGATCGTAAAGCTTTGTTTGAATTAGAATTAGAACATGTGCTTGAAGATCTCTTTGGCCTGCCTGATGATCTAGAAAAAACTGACGATGATCAGGAACCTGATGAAGAACCAGTTCCGTTTAGCACAGCTAGGCTACTGAAAATATTGGAAGATGTCGATAGTTCTGAACATATATCGACGATGCATTTAGATGGTAACCAGCCCAGCACACAATCTTCAGAAATGTTCATAAATTATCATCATGCTGGTTCAGCTTCTCAGCTATCTGATGACCATCAGATAGCTGAGAATGCATGAACATGACCTCTGTGTGTCAACAATCTGACAATTACCCAGTTCTTGTTAGATCGGAAAGTCGACGGATATCGCGAGCTCGGCATCATGCTGCACCTTCACCTAGTAGCTCAGACACAGGGATATCGCGCCCACCTGTTCCGCAGCCTGTTACCAACGACTCTTCGAGTTCAGATGAACTCGAAGAGTTCCGACGATTCTGACGCCGACGAAGAGACCTGGTAAAAAATTGCTTGGACTACTGATCGGCCCAATCCTGAAGATTTTGATGTCCTTTATAAGTCCTTTATGTATGACCACGAAGCAACTCTTCAACAGCAAAACAAGACCTTTATGTTTGTTTGAAAAATACTTCACCAACGAAGCTAATAAGGAATATACCTATGATAATTGATTTATAAAACGTAGTTTTATTATTTATTTTGACAAAACCTTACTCTCAGGGACGGCAAAGGGAATATATTTCCCACCATAGAAAGAGTGCAGAAAAAGAAAAAAAATACAATTTTGGTTTCTGCCCTCATACTAAAGCTAAAACTACTACTAAATTTATATTACCACCGCCTGTTCGTTATGCCTTCCCTTATAAAGGGTAGGATAGGTTTAAGTTATATATGTATGTATAGATAGATAGATAGAACATACTTTATGGCACACTTATAACTAAGAAACAATTAACAAAAAGAAACAATTATAACAAAGTGACAATTGGCGGTCTTATCGCTCAAGAGCTATCTCTGCCAGACAACCTGGTATGGATAGGATCGTTGGAAATAACTGGGGTAAAGATCTGTGTGCATCTAATAAATATTGTACTACTTAAAAATAAGTATTTTTAAACTACAACATAAATTAAAAAAAAAAAAAAAAAAAAATACATAGACACCTTCTCCTATAAATATAAATATATTTACACGTATAAATATATATATATATATTTACGCATAAATATATATATACATATTATGAAAACAAGGGTTAAAACAAGTGTTCAGTGACAGCAGGACAAATAGTTAGAGTTTAGTCAGACAGTATTTCAACTTGTAAACATGCCTAAAAGGTAGGTAGGTAAGGTAGGTACTTACTTAGTAATCAAAGCAATCATAGGGTAAAGTGTCATTTATCATGCATGGCCTAGGTAGGTAGGTAGTAGGTACCTCCTACCTGTGGCCCACAACCAATGGGAAGTAACTACCTCGTTAGTCTAGCGATGGTGTGTTTAACTGCTGGTAATGAGGTCCAGGGCTCAAACCCCAGGTCGGGCCAAAATTAGGATTGGGATTTTTCTTGTAAAATTCACAGCAGCAGCCCGGAGTCAAGAAGTTGGCAGTGTTACACCTTGTCGTTTGTCCTGGGCCTAACCTCTCGGATAATGAGAATGAAGGAATTGAGAGTGTTACTGTGTTTGGACACACACTTGTACCTACACTATAAATTATGCCCTGGCGAGTCTCTGTTGAGCCAACAATTCTTTCTCAAAATTAACATACCTAGTAGGATGAATGATAATGATGACCTTCTAACTCAGAACACCTGAACATCTTCTATGCCTGTGATGGCTAGCTACCACATCCCTAACCAGCGGTAGGGGATAGGTATAATACTTCTTTGAGTTCAGACAACAACCTCTTTGATATACTATTGAACTCCATCTTGGTCTGGTGAACGAAAAACCAAATCTTTCATGGAGCACGTCTTGTCATTTCGATGAGAATGACTGTGTCAGATTTCTACCTAAATCTGTCTTGTGCGTTTTGCCGAAACATGAATAAAAATAACGGATTCCCAATTTCTCACTCAGGTATTAATTTCGTACGTACAAAAAGCTCTTCGAGCCTGAAATTTAACTAAACAAAGATGTCGCACTTTGCGCTGCTCTGGAAAGCGCGAACGATAGAAAAATATCGGCAAAATTATGAGAACGAGAAATTGAACTCAATCATCATGTCCAATACTGATATCCCGGAAAAGACTTTGCACCAGAGGTGGAAGCACTACAGCTATGACCTGCACAAACGGCTGTCTCGCACATTCAGCACCTGGGCCCCAGAGGGTTCAACCATTTCGAACTTCTACATCAACTTGCGTGCAGAGAAGCATATCTCCAAGATTTTACTGAGAAGTCTTTTTGGCTTTGTAGGTGGTTTGGTGCTGACATATTTGTGCTTTGTGTTTTTGGTGTTTCAGCTGTCTTTGTCCCTCGTCAATGCTACGGTTATAAGCTCTCTTTTCGGGATTCTGATCACTTTGGGACTCACTTTCAATAACAGAATGAGGTAAGCGAAGCGAAACTTGCGCCTGTCTGACTTGCGCTGTTCCGTGAGCACTAGTAAAACAGAAGTCTGCGCTCGCTTCGAGGAAACCCGTCGCGAACACCGATAACTACAGTACAATACAACAGAACTCATCTAGGCAATTCTCTGTGCGTGCACCCTGCGACCGGACATTTTAAACTATCAAGCCATCTTCGCTCACAAAACAACAGCGAACTTTAGACCGTATCCATAATTGCAAGGCATTATGGCAATTAATCATTTAGGTAAAAAAAGTAAATATACCTAAGTAAAGGTAAAACAGTTTTATTTTTCATCACATTAACAAACACTAGGAAAATACCTGTACCTACGTAAATGTCGATTATACCTCTAGGTATTGCTGTAGCCGGGGAGGCGGATCAGGACAGCTATTTGTGGCGTAGTTTGGCAGTATATGCTGAACAATGGACGCTTGTGGGCTAATACGATGATGATTTGCTAAGTGCTAAGTTTGGCGGCAGAAATGGAATTATTCACGACGTAGTCATTATGAATGTAGGCAGGTTTACTACGAATACGAACCTTATTTGTGTTGGAAGAACACCAATGGGGAACAGTGGGAATCGTGCGCAACGAGCTCTTTAGCGCAATGCACGCAGGGACGCCGCGCGCCGGCATGGTCACCCGCGATGAAGCTAAGAGGAACCCATGGGACCGTGCCAACGCAGACGGCGATATACGGCCGGCCCCGGGAGGGACTGCTTCTCTGGGATTTGCTATCTAAGCCGAGTTGGAGCGGTAGTAGGTTGCGGTGACGTTTAGGAGGCACTGCATCTGAGGTGTGCGGCTGTGCTGTATGGGCAGCATGGCCGCAAAGAGGTGGAGGCCGCGGCGGGAGAGGAGTGCCGGTATTGAGGTACGCTGCTCTCCCTGCCTGCCGCGGTCTTAGCGGGGTCGCCACCGTTTGATGGCAGACGCGGTGGGGTCGCAGGAGAGGAGTGTCAGTATGGCGAGGGCCGCTGTCCCTATCCTCTGCGACCGTGCGGCAGGCGGCGGCGGGGCCACTCGACTGACCTGTCGCAGTGGGACCTAGGGCGTTCGGACACGGGGTCGTCCGGCGCCCAATTGGCGGGTAAAGTCTCTGAGGTGGTCGCGGCGCGTCATATGTTTCTAGCGCGTCGCGAATGGGGGTGCTCCACGCCTCCCAGTGAGGACCGCGGTGGGTTCGTGGAATAATGGCGTCCCCACGTTCGCACCACAAGCGGCATAGGCGGAAACTCCCTGAGGGTTTTAGTGGTGTTGGAGTCCCACATAATCGTACTGACTCCCCGTGGCAGTACGATATGCGTGCGCATTTCCCTCAGGATTACATTAAAAAAAAAAAATGGACGCCGCGCGCGGCTCAAGCCGCACTCGCCCTGAAGAAGTCCCTTGTTAGGGAGGGGATAAAACGTTGGTTTATTTCCAACACGAGTAAGGTTCGTAGTAAACCTTAACTTCATAATTTATGAATGCGGTTATGTAAGCGAGTTAATCATAATAATAATAATATTTGTTTATTATTCAGATTACAAAAGTTCCATAAGTTAGTAAATTCTTAGCCTATGTCAGTTTTAACTATTTAATTAATATGGTGATGGAATGTCTGTACATCACTCCATCTAATAAATTCATTATTAAAAATAATGAATTCTTCAAATCACGACGTAGTGTTAGGCACACAATGTACCAGTACTGTCGTCGGTGTCCTATCATAAGTGAAATTATTCTTCCAGGTGTCTAGTTTTCTTGCTGATACCCCAACTCTTCTCTCGAGCTGGACGGTATACCCTAACTTGCTATGCCCTGGTCCTCATCCTGACTGGTCCAGCTACTAACATCTTTAAGAATTCTGAAGTTCTTTCCGAGTCTATGGCTTGTAGTCAGGTATACCTTCAAAATATTTCATCCTGAGATATGTAGGTACTCAAAGAAAGATTTTCCATTAAGGTAGAAAAAGTGATGCTTGAAAAAACAAGATCCGTCAAGTGCGAGTGTAACTCGCGCGCCGAGGGTTTCGAACGGTTGTCTAGTATACCAATATGTACTAAAAGTGGTCTACTTACAGACTTCTTTATATATGGCTTCTCTATATTATTCCTGTAAAATATAGATCCATATTTACAAACGCTACATACATTTCAGATGGATCGATCTGCAAATTTCGGAGATGGGGTATGGGTGAATTTTTCGACATTTTACAAAATTAAAAAAAAAGTATTAAACCTGCCGAAATTTCAAAAACTGTTTTGAAATATACAAATTGATACCTTTCATTTGATTCCCCTGTTGACATTGTAGGTCTCTTTTAAAATTTCGACAACACAATTTTGTACTGAAAATTTTCATTTATTTTATAATTTTTTTCATTTTTTTTTTGTTTTATCTGTACAGGCGCACGAAATGTGTTATTATTTCAAATTTCACGTTATTTGCTGCTGTAGTTGCAGAGATATTAAAGACGGAAAAAAGGACAGAAAAAGCGAGACCAATAGGGGTTTCGAAACATATCTCCGATCTTCGAAACCCTAAAAATGGGTTTTTACTATTTCCTAGATTCTACGAGTAATTTAGATAGCAGATAAGAAGTTTTGCGCACATTGTAAGCCATCTGCTTTGAATCTTTGCTAAAATAAACTTTTAATATTCGGTAATGTTCAGATAATTATAAAATATAACTTAATGTCAATAGACACCTAAACGACAAGTGAATCTTAGATTGTTTTAGCTTGGGTTCATAGCAAATGGCTTACCATATGCGCAAAACTTCTTATCTGCTATCTAAATTACTTGTATAACCTAGAAAATAGTAAAACATCGATTGTTTTTGAGCGTCGCTAACCACCTTAAATGATATATTTATAAAAGTTGGCGGAAAATATATCTGTGTATGTAATGCATACATATATAGTTATCTAGTACCCATACCTCAAGCTCTGCTTAGCTTGGGGCTAGGTGATGCTGTGTGAATTTTCCAGCATTATTTCATATTTATTTTATTTATTACCATGGTATTGAGCGTAAGGGTAGTGTTCATCATAATCTTTTTTTTTTTGATTACCAGGAACACATAAAGACCACCGTCAGAGATATAAATGAATCAGTGAAGAAGCCATACAACTCGATAAAGGACTCTATAAAACTGATGGTAGAAGCTTCAAAGCGGATCACGTCATCGCTCAGATCTTCTATCTTGAGGGTTAACCGTCTGGTCTTGAGCATAGGTAAGTATTTATTCACTTTATGATTATGACTACAAAGTAACAAAGCAAAATTACAATTAAAGAATAGAAACAAATTAGAACTAGTATTTTCCATTTAAACAGAGCTAACTGCAGACTGTTGCAACCAATCTAAAGGTATTTAGCTCAACTCTGGCTCAATTGATCCCAATACCAATTGGAAGTGTTGATGCTAATGCGCTGCACCAGATAGGTTCTCACCAGTTCTCAGATAATGCATCGTCGCTTATGGCTAACATCGATGCGATAGATCCCTGCTAGGTAATTTCAGTTATGTGTTCGTAAGTGTATCACTCTTATTAATTTCGCTCCTCATTTGATGGATTTTATGCATCAAATGAGCGGTGCTTTGTGAATTTGCTAAAACAAAAGAAAATGAACCAATGATCGGTGAAAATAGTATGAGTGATAAACTCACGAATAAGTTTACCTGAATTGACCAGCAGGGGGAATCTCTTGTTCAGCAGTAAGGACAGCAAGGCTTACTCCTATATCTCATCGATTAGAGCTCATGAAGTAAGTCTCGACCTGACCAATTCCATGATAAGTACAACATACTTATTGGAGGACCAGACCCAGAGGTTGCTCCCCAATGCTGATTATTGCTGTCATAAATAAGAAAAACAAATGATGATAATTTGCGTTTCAGCATCCATCATCCAATCCAGTTTCTCCTGGCTAACCACAATGACCGAATCTTGCCACAAACGCCTAGGAACACCATACGACCGCTGCATATCTACAGTTAACCGGGGCACCATTAAAGAGTTACCGGAAGACGATTGGTACACCATAGCGTCTATGGGAAAGATTGCTTGCGGAATCCTCAAGGGGTATAAGACTTTCTGCGTAGCCGCTGATTATGCTGAGGAGACCTTCTTTGCCACTATCAAGAGAAGTAAGCGACTATTATGCTGTTTTATAATTTTATTTTATTTGTTCTCTTGTCTTCTTGGTGTAGGTACCTACATTCCCCTGCATACCTCATCATCACACATTCACCAACTGTTAAACATGCCTCCCCAAACGACAGCTTTTGCCATAATCACTACGCTTGGCAGGCGGATTGGTGATCGCAATAGAGTGGTGTGTTAAGAAGACACAGAAGGAAGCTACTGCCCTTACTCTGGTAGGTGCTCTTAGTCCCTTAATCCACGCGGCAACGTGCTTAATTGGAGAGGTTGATTCTTACGTCGCGACCTCCACGGCCGATTAGTTCCTTAAAATCTTCGATCCACCAAAGGACGTGTTCAATAAGTGTACTAATACATACATTATTTTAGAAATCTGTCAAATCCAAATACAATATCGCTTGTTTTTCGTAGATTCTATTGGTTGTATTTATCTTATTTGGTAGAGTTACTTAAAAGTAGAAAGAAAGAAACAAATAATTATAAATATTTTAATAAATATTTAATATTTTATTTAGATATCTTATATCTACTACATAACACAATACCTAGTTTATGACGTTTATTAAATTATGCTAGTTACACTAATAATTTATGCTAAGGAAATGATGAACGACTCATCCCAAACAAGTCCAGCAGTACCTACCTAGTTTAAAAACCATTCTCATCTTCCAGAATTAAAAATATTCACTGCCCGTCTAAACAAGTCCATGTACTTCGTGATTACCGCGCAGCACTCGTACAGCATCGTTGGTAACAGCAGCTCCAGTCTGGTGGCAGCTGGCATCGTCACTGAGATCCGGAACAGAGCTGATCCTATCCTCACCTGGCTGTCCTGGAGCTCATGCGTCACCAGTCTCTTTCTGATGCTCATCTTGTTCAGGTTAGCAGACTCCCAACTCAAATAGAGTGTTGTGTGACCGACAACAAACACGCAGTCCACCTAGACACAAATGGCGGGACAACCTCGACGCTCACTGCTCGGGCTAGCCCATTGTCGACATGCTGTGACGACCCAACCTGTAATTGACATTTGAAAACCATTTCATGGCCTTTGTAATTTGCATTTGTATGGATAGGACGCGCGAAGGCATTGCATGAAATGGCTTTCAAATGTCAATTGATAGGCGGTTTTTGTGTAATCGTACAGCTGGACGACAAGAAAGAAAGAAAATTATTTATTACACACTACACAAACTAAGTTAGGCACATAAATAAAAGACTACTTAGTTACTAGATAACAAACAGACAGACAAAAACACGGGTGGACATTAGTTAAGCAAGTATACTAACACAAACATTGGGTTTGGTACTAAGTATTCCACTCAGCAAGCAGACGAGCGCGGGTGTGCAGGTCTTACAGGTGGCTCAGCTTGTTGCTCTAACACAAAAACCTAGGGTAATTTGTAAAAGAGCGCTGGTTTTCAGTCAGAACCGTAGAGTAAGTGACAGACACGATCTCAGATCCAGCGCACACAGGGCACAAAGTAGGTATGAAAATAAAAAAATAATTAAAACGGACGAGTAATCAGGATTTTATGGAAGGGAGGCCTTTGCCCAAAAGGGATTTAGCGGGGTGATAAGTTATGATCTGTGGGACTGTGTGTGGTACCATAGCTTTCGAACACAGAAACCGATTTGTTTTTATGAAAAATTACTGGATTTTATCGTGTCTTAGCCATTTTTAAGAAAATCGTTGCAGCCGTTTTAGTATAATGGTTGAGATTGAGAGTAAAAAAATGCTGAAGTTTTCGATTTTCTGTAAAATTTGCTGCAACTCCGGTCAAAAAGCAGCTGGCATCATCACTGAGACCTGGAACTGAGCTGAGTCTATCCTCACCTGGCTGTCCTGGAGCTCATGCGTCAGTAGTCACTTTCTGATGCAAATGTTCTGGTTATTTGACTGGTTATAAGTTAACTCCCAAAAAGATTTAAAATTACTTATTGCGCAAAATGCTGTTTAATAGTTTTGTTGAGTCGAGACGAGTGTAGCGTAGAATGCCCTTTGGCCAGGTGAGATGTCGATCTGCGAAAGACAGACTGCTGACAGATGCTGGATACGGCTTGAAGACAGGGTGCTCCTGTGCTCAATGTGGGAGGCCTATGTCCAGCAATGGACTAATATAGGCTGATGATGATGAGACTGATTGCATTGCATAACATGGCAATACGTGGGAGCAACGGTGGTGCACAATAAAAATAATGTCGATTAAGTTGATTCTTCATAAACATCAATTTATCCCAGAGCGCATCACTACCAGCACATGTTTGAGACGCGGCCCCGATTCGACAACCGTTACATAACGAGAGAGTTCCGTGAGATGGACCTGTCGAGGCTGCGCGACAGTCGGGAGACTGTGCTGCCTCTTAGTACCAGGGAGAGGGCTAAATATGTTACGGTAAGAACCGGAAAACTTGCCGTGGCGATCACGCCATTAGAATCGACCCGTCCAAGTCAACCCGTGGATGTCGTAAGAGTAAGGGAACTTACCAGAAGAATTACACCAGCATCCTTCTGTTTTTTTTAATACCTCCACTGTGATCACCAGTCCGCCTGCCAAGCGTGATGATTATGGCAAATCCTCCCTTGTTTGTGGGAGGCACGTTCGGCAGTAGACGTACCTAAATGTGCTGAAAAGGCAAGGACTTGCCGTGTGGTGCCAGCTTAGAATAAACACCACCCTGACTCTTCGCGCGGGTGTCTTAAGAAGCGTCTAAGGGGATCCACTGGTGAGGCGGGCAGCAGCGCCTTCTGCAGAACAGACCCGCCAATGAACTGCGATCACCAATACCCTGCCCTACCCTGCCACCTGCCCTAAAGCGACCCTTAGGCTGTCGCCATAAAGCGTGGCAATTATGGCAACCCCCCAAACATTGACCTTGGGGAGACCTTTGTCCACCAGCCGTTTTATGGCTCAGATGAAAGAAATTGCCCGTAACTTCATCCGTGTTTAAGACTGTAGACAGATGTTGGATGCGGCAAGCTGAAGACAGGGGCGCTATGTCTAGCATAGGTTGATTGAATGTATTAAAAATTACAGACAACATCCTTCCGGCTAGTTGCATCAGAGAAGACGTACATGAACCGCTCCGCCGTGTTCATGATAATCACAACGTTCAAGTTGCTCGTCCACATAGTAGCTGACTACAGTTTATACTGGTTGCTGACCACGATACGTCACCACGGATCATTGGAGACTTCCTTGGAATGTTAGTGCAGTAGCAATCCTATTTTCATAATCACCTGAGTTGAGTCTATCATCTAATCTAAGTACCTCAAAAATTTTGTCAAGCTGAACGGCAAGCGAAGAAATTCAAACAGATCTTCATGAAAGGTATTCATGTGACAGAAATTTATAAAGGGACTTATTTATTTATTTAAATACTTTATTGCACACATTTAACAAAAGTATACAAAAGGTGGGCTTAATGCCGATGGCATTTTCTACCTGCCAACCACACATGGTAGAAATAAAACAAAAAGGCGTGCTATAATTAAACTAAGCTAGACAAACTACATTTAATACAATAATAATAGAATTAATACAGTAGTATAGTTTAAAGAATACAATTAACAATAGAACTTGCACTATATAATAATATATATAATATCTAAATATATATATAGATATATATTATTATAATAGGTACTTACAACGTTTTAATGCCTTTTGGGACTTCGCAGTCCCAAAAGGCATGCAAGGAACTTAAAGCATTCCTCTTGCTAAAAGATCCGAGGTTGAAGTTGGTTTGAAAGTTCATATGATGATGTTTAATTAGTTTTTTCTAAAAATAAGTCTACTTACCTAGTCATCTGGTACACATAACACAAGTTCTACTTACTTTGAGGGAAGTTGATGCTGTCTAAATTACCAGTTTTATTTATTTATCAATATTATTTTAATCAACCACTGATGTCATATAATAATTATGATGATGATGAAGCTAGCCGAATTTCGGGCACGGCGGCCAGTCTCAACGAGCCTAGCCAGGTGCGCAGGACATATTATAGTGCTCAAGTGTGCGCGCAAACACAGGTGCACTCTCTTTTCCCTCACTCTCATAATCCGATGAGACGGCAGACCGACACGACCGCGGAGTGGTTTGGCGCAGGACCAACAGCATTACGTGCTTTCCGAGCTACGGGGGTGCAACACTGCCAACTTTCTGACCCCGGGCAGCTTCTCTGAATTTTCTTTCTAGAAAAATCCCAATAATACAAATCTTGGCCCCACTTGGGATTTGAAACTGAGTCCTCATTATCAGCGGTTAAACTGGCGACTGTTAGACCAACGAGGCAGTCGCCTTATGTCTATCAGTTATCTAGTACCCATAACATAAGCTCTGCTTTCTTTGGTGCTAGATAATGCTGTGTGGTTTGTCCAGCATTATTTATTTATTATTTTATTATGAACTATGCTTTTCAGCTGGTTCTTCAACTACTGGAGCTCACATATCCGGGAAAGGTTTCGTGACTCGACTTCTTCAATCGTTGATAAATACATTAGATATACCGCTGATGCCGTCCAGTTCTACTTCAAAAGACTGCCTTCCGAACCCAGGTGTTCCAGATTTTAAGAGATATTTACAGATTGGTAAGTAAGTATACAATAATTATGTTTGTATTTTCTATGACTTTTAATGATTTTTCTTTGAAAATAACTTTACCAGGACTCACTCATCTCTTACTTAAGTTTGAATGAAATATTTTAGGAACACTCATCTGTGCCCAATGGTTTTTCGCTCTATTTGAGCCTTATGGTCTTCGCCTTCGACACCTTATTGTTGGTCATTACAACCCCGACAGAGCTAAGGCTAGAGCCGCGTGGCTTTACAACCACATTCTGAGACAAAGAGGTAAATATCATCTATTTCATCATCTATACACTAGCCTTAGTCCATGTAGAATGTTTATTGCCGCGTCCTTTTATAAGCCATTTACATTACTTGTCGATTTGATGAATAAATAGTGCTTACAATTATATCCGAAACTCGACACCAAGCAAGTGAGTTTTAGTTTTTTTGTGTCGTGGTTTGTTTACAAACATTTCACATCGTGTTTGGCTAGTGTATAGATACATCTTTATTGTAGTTTACCTTTTAGGTACACAAAGCACATGACAAGTAATAACAGGTTAGGTAATACAAGACAAAATACCTGGCTTGAAACGTACACAACAAATATTAGATAAACAATTATCAATTTTCTCAACTTTTCAAGAACTATGTTCGAGACAATAAATATAAAACATACGATTATACAATCGATAACTAAAAATTAACTTATTAAATAACAAAAAATTAAACAACCTTTAAGCCAACCTAACCTATACAACAATCCTTAGGTAGGTATCTATTCCATTATCTACATCTATATATATAAAAGAAAGTCGTGTTAGTTACACTATTTATAACTCAAGAACGGCTGAACGGACATAGGCTACCTTTTATTCCGGAAAAAAGCGTATGAAGCCGCGGGCTGCAGCTAGTTGTTAATAAATACAAAATGTCAACCACTGATATTATTTATCTTTGTACTAATTTATATTTTATTAGTTAAGTTACCTGTATAGATTGTTTGCAACAGTCTGCAGTTAGCTTAATTGTTTCAATTGTACTAGTACACTACTAGTACTAGTTCTAATTTGTTTTCAATATTTGATTGTAATTTTCTTTGTAGGCCATTTATCTTATTATATTTGATTTTTTTTCTATTCTTATGCTTTATTGTTGTTTCTATGCTTATTATCTTTTAAGATTAATCTCCGTTCTATTAACTTTTTGTGTATTCCTCAGGAAGTTTCATGAAGTTCGCCCGTAGAAAACTTCATCGTGAATATAAATATTATTCTAAAAAGAACCAGGCTGTCCGGCAACGGTTTCGCTACCTTGTACCGTGAGATCTGTGTATTATTTAAGAAGTAGATATAAAGTAATTTTCTCTTTAGTGGCATCTGAGTGTAGTTTTCTGTTCTTAGCACCTGACAAAATAAAGTTGTGTATAAGTTTGACATGTGAATCCTTGTGTCTGTCGTGCGTCATAGCATCAAGCAGATGAATCGATTTAGATTTTGCTTTTAAGGGTTCAGTACCCGAAGTTGAAAACGGGACCTTATTACTAAGCCTCCGCTATATGTCCATCCATCCGTCCGTCTGTCGGCTCTATCTCAAGAACCGTAAGAGGTAGAGCGTTGACTTTTACACAGTGTATTTCTCTTGCCACTGTAACAACAAAAATTAAAATAAAATTATATTAAAGTTAAAGGGACTCCCATACAAAGAACGTGACTTTTGTTGGCAATTTTTGCTATACGTTTGTCTAGGCTGTATCTCTTGAACCGTAATAGGTAGACAGTTGAAATTTCGACAGGATATATATATTACTATATAAAATATAAAAAATAATTAAGGGGATTAACGTCCATGCCACGTTAAGTACCGATCACCGAAGATAAACAACGTTGGGCGCGGTCAGTACTTGGATGGAGTCCCGGTCCCCCACCCCGTCAAGTTGGCTTTTTGTTTCATCTTTAAATTTTCTGTCTTACAGTGTATAATATTTCTTTATTTCTAGATTCAAATGGCTTCGATGTTTACTTGGAATACAGCTAGAAGATGATAAATGTTTGCTTTGTAACGCTTTTGATGTCCGTGATGTTAACTCTGATCTTATAAGGTAACATTCATATTTTCAATTTGCTTTATATCCAATACCAGCTTCTGCTCGCTATTTCTTTACATAATCGACTTATGTAAAGAAAAAGCGAGCAGAAGCTGGTGCTGGTGCTTAAATACATTCTTTAAGGTCCCAGAACTACACTCCCAGGTATGTGCATAGGAGTTGCCTTGACATTATAAGAAATTTTTTTCTCTGACACTTCCTATTACATTTATTTTATTCATCCTTTATTGTTAGTCCTTGATTTCTATTAATTAGAGCTGTTACTATATTCAGATGTGAAGTTCCGGACTGTCCTGGAATCTATTGCAAAAGCTGTTTCTCCGATATTGGACAAATGTGCTCGATATGCTTGTCACCAGTTGATTATGGTGATCTTAGTGATGTGAGCCTGGAAAGGTAAGTTTTTTATACGCATTGAGATTATTGCAGTTTATTAATTTTAAAATATAAAATGAAAATATTTGATGACATCAGGGGATCTTCCAATGAAGACAGTGATAGAGATGATGATGATGGTAACGCAGGAACTAATTCAAATAATAACAATGATCAAAACGCAAATAAGGTTAGTTAAGCAGTTTTTTTGTGTGCAAGTGGTACGTAAACGCGCTCTTTTAATAAGTTTCATTTATTTTAGGATTATGATTATACAAAATCACAATGTTATGACGATGAACCAGATGATAATAATTCAGACGATTCCAGCAGCAGTAAATATAGCTATGAAATGTTTCCTTTATTACACCATCAAGGAAACGTTGGGTATGACAAAGACGACAGAAATGATAAAACTAATAAAAACATAAAGAAAACATGTTTGAAAACAAATAATACTGGACGCGATAATATTAAAGTCCAATGCATTGGAATCTTAAAACAAATGACGTTTGATGTTTATGTTGAAACATTTTGTATGCTTAATCCTTATGTATTTTACGGTTTTTACGACATTAGAATGCAAAACTCATCGCTCTGTGTTTACAAAGATTCGTCCAATCATTCACTTCTGGGAAGCAGAAAAATTAGGACACGCAAGAAAAACAGTACAAACATTATAAAACATTTGCTTGTAACCTGTAATAATAACAATGGAGAAGAGCCACAAAAAGTTAAAAATAGTTATGATAAGGGAAATATATTTGAAGGTGACGGAATAAAAGACAACAAAGGAAACAACAATAGAAAAAGAAGATTCTTGGATAAAACAAACAAAGTTATCAAAGGTAATGGGACCAAGAAGCCTAAAAGCAATAAACAAGGCACTGGCACTGGCAGTGGTACGAACATTAACTCTACTTCTCGCATAGTATCTAAATGGTCTAGATATTGGAAAAACATCTCTTCAGTTCTGTCATGCACGAAAGTCATGTCGACCACAAAATTCCAAGATAACGAAAAAGTTAAACATAAACGAAAGAAAAAACGTAAAGAATTGAAAATTCGTATAATTCGAGCCAACGAAGAAGCAACAAGGCAATATAGAATATTTACGTATTTTGCTGACCAAGATTGGAGGAGGAACAAGCTGATGAGGAAAATTAAAGATAGCTTTGAAAGTCAGACTAAGATTACTGAAAAAGAAGAAATCGAAGTGAACTTTGTAAGTGTTTTACCGTAGAATGTTGCAATTCATGCACTGAACGACAATCACGTCACACTCGATTAAAATCGTTAGATATGTCCTGACACCAAAAAATGTGACATTGTCTTTGAATGTGTACGTTAACAATATGCCGACGCACGCACACTAATTAGTTAAAAAAATTGTGTTTGCTAATAAATGTAACTAAAAATAGTGTCATCTTTTTTCTCCCACATTAGTTGCAAACACTACTTTCTCTTTTGCGCACTTGGCATTCCATTATCATCATAAACCTATCTTACTCTTAGTCACCTGACCGGAGGGCGTCCTACACTACGTTTGCCGAGTCGCGGTCTCCACTCGAGGACACGTTTACCCCAGTGGTTGTCGGTTCTAGTTGCCATAAAATAAAATTCAAAATTCAAAGTGCTTTATTTCCTTTAGACCTTACAGAACTATTGGACACGTCAGAAAATTCAAATTACATAGCACAAACTAGAAAAAAAAGTGAACACTTTGATTTTTGCTCACTTCAATATTTTTAAGGTAAAGAAAATAATTTAAGGCAAAGAAGCGAACAAGAAACCTTTACCTTGTTAGGTTGTTATTTTTCGAGTTGGAGCAAAACTTATCCCAAGCTTATCCTCTAGATAATCTGATATTTTGTAGTAGTTAAGCCTTTTTACAAAGGATATGTTTGACAATTTGTTTGAATTTATTTATTGATATTTTTTTCAACTCATTTGGTATTTCGTTGTAGAAGCGTATATAACAATGTGATATAATCGAAAGTTATATAGTCTATTCTTACATAACAAACAAAAACCAGCACGTTCCCAAACAATTTGTTTACACAAGGAGCTCATAAAACCTTATCGAGAATCCCTACGCGGGCGAAAAAAACCGTCCGGTATCAAATGTCTGTGATGACGAATGCCGAGCTCTAGTGTGTTGCTTTTTATGTTGATATTCAGATTGGGTGTTCTACTACTTCTAATAAATCTTTCGACAGTGTGCCTTTGTTCATTTCCGAGTAAGAAGCAAAAACTAAAAGTCAAAGTCAAAGTCAAAAACTCTTTATTTCCATAAATACAATAAATGTATACTTAGAAAAGGTCAAATTCTTAATAATTAAACACTGACACGGAAATAAAGTGATATTTTTGATTTCAGTCGCTTCGGTACGTAGACTAAAGTAAAGAAGCGACGAAGAAACCTTTAGCCTGTTAGTTGGTTATTTTTCGAGTTGGAGCAAATTCCGTCCCACGCTTTTTTATCCTCTAGATAATCTGATATTTTATAGTAGGCCTTTTTACACAGGAAGGTTTGACAATTTGTTTGAATTTATTTACTGATAATTTTTGCAACTCACTAGGAGTTTTGTTGTAGAAGCGTATACATTGCCCTTTAAAAGATACTTTAATTTTGTGTAGTCTAGTTGTGGGCACAGCTAGTTTATGTTTATTCCTTGTATTCAAATTATGTACATCGCTATTTTTAGGGAACCGATTGATATTTCTATGAGTGTACAATAGGTTTTCATAAATATATTGACATGGTACTGTCATTATGTTTATTTCTTTGAATTTATCACGCAGGGATTCTCTGGGACCCATACTATAGATAGCACGAACAGCCCTCTTCTGCAACACAAATACGGTGTTAATATCTGCAGCGTTCCCCCACAGTAGAATACCATAAGACAATACTATGGAAGTAGCTGAAATAAAGAAGTCTAGATGTATCCACGTCTGTAAGATGACGGATTTTTTGATAGCATATGCTGCAGAACTAAGTCTCTTCGATAGCTTATCTATGTGTGCGCCCCATTGAAGTTTATTATCTAAGGTGATTCCTAAGAAAACGGTACTTTCTACAATTTTTAACGTTTCTCCTTTTACATTTACATCAGCCTGAACTTGTTTAACATTAGGTAGAATAAATCTAATACATTTCGTTTTGGTTTCGTTAAGCAAAAGATTATTGACATTAAACCAATGGAATACTTTTGAGATTGCATTATTCACATCATCGAAATTCGTGTCTTGTCGTTTCATTTTAAAAATTCATGAAGTGTCATCAGCAAACAATACAATCTCGTGATTATTCTTAACAAGATGAGGCAGGTCGTTAATATAAATTAAAAATAGGAAAGGGCCGAGGATAGATCCCTGCGGTACACCCATTGTAACTACAGACCCCGAAGACCGTTTCCCATTAATGTCAACTCTTTGTATCCTATTACTCAAATAAGATGTAAGAAGACCCAAAGAGCTGTTCCTTATTCCATAGTGATTTAGTTTCCTGATTAATGTTTCATGGTGTACGCAATCGAATGCTTTTGACAAGTCGCAAAAAATGCCTAATGCATCTTGCGACTTCTCCCAAGCATCAAAAATATGCGTTACTAACTCTACACCGGCGTCAGTAGTTGACCTGCCGCGAGTAAACCCGAATTGCTTACTATGTAGCAGGTCATTTCCATTGAAATGCCTAAGCAATTGATGTAAAATAAGTTTTTCAAAACTTTGCTGAATGTAGGCAGTACTGATATTGGTCTAAAGTTAGTGGGGTCAGACCTACTACCCGATTTAAACAGTGGGATTATTTTACTACATTTCATTAGATCAGGAAATACGCCACAATCAATAGACTCATTAAATATAAAAGCTAGATCTGGTGCAATGATATCAATCAATAAAAAAACTAAATTCTAAATTTGAATTTGGCGCCCCGCGGCGCTTTTCATTAATTTGCTTCTACAACGACTTTTTCGTCTTTTTTCGACTGAAATCTTTCTATTTTCACATAGTAATCCCATTACCATTTACTACAGACTACATACATAAAACAATGTCCTCGCTATCCAAGATCAATTAAAAATAAAGGAAATAAAATTTCACCTTCGACTGGCAGCGCTCGAGTTCCGGTCGCCGGATCGACCGAGTTTTGGTAGCTTGCCAGACAATGGTTTTATTCTAAACTTTTTTGGTTTTTGTGTTGGTATGGCCTCTAGGTTGTCATTTATCTATGGTATCGGTTTCCAACCGATTGCTCCAACCGTTTGGTTGATATTTGACGTTATTCCGGTGCAAAAAAAACGACCCGGGTTTGGTCGTTTGCCAGTCAACGGCTTTTTGACAGCTACCCGGGATTGGTCGCTTACCAGCGGAGAAGAAGATTGGCGACTTTCTGAATGATAAATTTAAACTTTTAATGGAAATGTATAGAAATATTATTAGAATTCATTATCGTAATTACTTAACTAATTTTAATTTTTTGACATTACTTCTAATAATTCAATTATTATTTTAGTTACTGTCTCTGTTGCATGTCATTTCTCACAATTTGTACACCGTAATCGGTAAAATACCTACCTGAATACCTGTTTGTAAAATCTTATATCTACACATGTTTATGCAAATAAATTATCTTTATCTTATCTTTAAATCAAGGTCCAACCTTGTGTAAAATTTAAAAAAAGCATAATGCTCCTGATTGATTCCAGATAAAAGTGCCAAAATTGAATCTAACCAATTTATCGAATGAAGAATCAAATGAGAGGTTTGAAAGCCAATCTCTCATAAACAATGACGATAAAATTGTAATGCATGCAAATATTTTGGACCCTGGAATAAGTAAGCACCTGTAAAAAATAACCTGTGTAAAATAACAATTTTTATTAACAATTAAACAAAATTTAAACCACTCTTCTTAATGAGAGTGGTTTCATTGTATTTTTTAAGTTTAAGTAATCTTTTGTTAATAATGGCAATATTGTCACTGTTATTAGTTAAATGATCATTGTACTGACGACACATTCTGACCATTATGGTTGTAGTAGGAGGTAAGTATTATTGGTATGGACCTGTATATATTAGGTCCTTACATATGAAATTGGCGTTTTGTATGGGAGGAACAAAAAGTCGAATATTTTTTAATATAATATATTTAATTAATCAAAGTATGAACCATTATTTTCTATGCACTTTTGCCATCTTATAGGTAGTTCATTGATCCCTTTACTAAAAAAACCAGTCGGACGGGAATCAATAAAATCTTTGAAGGCGATTTGGACTGCCCCATCGGAGTTGAATTTTTTCCCTTGCAAGAAGTTATCCAAATTTCGAAAAAAATGGTAATCTGTTGGAGCAAGGTCCGGGGAGTACGGAGGATGTCTTAGACTTTCCAATTGAAGCTCTTCTAATTTAGTAGCCGTCTGTTGCGCAGTGTGTGGTCTAGCGTTGTCGTGAAGCAGCAGTGGCGTGGAGCGATTGACCAGCCTAGGTTGTTTAGCCGCTAGCTTTTCCATCATGGTTTGCAATTGCTGACAATAGACATCAGCCGTAATAGTCTGGCCAGATTTGAGAAAACTGTAATGAACAATACCGGCACTAGTCCACCAAACGCTTACAAGTAACTTTTTTGGGGTTAATTTTCGCTTGGGGCAGGATTTGGCTGGCTGGCCAGGATCCAACCATTGCGCTGAGCGCTTCCGATTATCGTAAAGAACCCATTTTTCATCACAGGTAATGATTCGGTTTAAAATACCTTCATTATTGTGCCGGTTTAGTAATGTAACGCAGCAGTCGACGCGCGTTTGCCGGTTTGCTTCAGTCAATTCGTGAGGTACCCACCTTTCAAGCTTTTTAATCTTCCCAATTTGCTTCAAGTGAATTAAAACAGTTTTATCACTAACATCGCAGCCTGCAGCTAACTCGGACGTGGTTTGCGATGGATCCGCTTCCACAATAGCCTTCAACTCTTCATTATCAACTTGAGTCTCAGGCCGTCCACGGGGCTTGTTCTGCAGGTCAAAATTTCCAGAACGAAAACGTTGGAACCAAAAACGAACTGTGTTTTCTTTTGCAACACGACCGCCATACACATCATTCACCCTTCGAGTTGTTTCCGCAGCACTAGTGCCACGGCGGAACTCGTACTCGTAAATAATGCGATATTTTAAGTTTTCCATTTTGTAAAATGAGTGACGCAAACAGAAAAAAACAGAAGAAAAAAAACAAATGAATGACGATCATCGAAGCACAAATACATGAGTCTATAGCTGTACAAATTTGAATTTGGAATTCCTTACCAAAGAGGAGAAATTTGTGATTAAAGTGGCCAGTACGAAAAACGCCAATTTCATATGTAAGGACCTAATATAATATAGATTACCTACCAATTAAGCCAATGTGATGACTACAATAAATATATTGAGTATTGGGTCATACAACCAACAGGTTTTTTCAGAAAGGGATTACACAACGACGACAATACAAACTATATTCAGAGGCCAGAACAATTCATCGACAGGACAAACCACACCCGTAAAATATAGCGATATAATAGTAACATCTCTGACAGAAGAAGGACGCGATGCTAAATACGCGGCTGATGGTAAGAAAGAACTAATTTAATTAAGTTTTTTATATTTTATGTATGTTAGTTTATAGCATATTTGGTACTATGGACCGTAGAATAAGTTAAATAAGATATAAAACTGTTAATATTTTTTCTGGTATTAATGAATTTATTCATTTTAAGCCTTCTGAAATAAAATGAAAATTTTTATTGAAAAGAAATACACAAAAACAATGGTTAACTCATAGAGTTAACCATTGTTTTATGTTAAATTTAGGCGTTATCGCTTTCCCGTCGAGTATAATTATGAATAAATTACATAATATAAGTATAAAAAACATAAATTAGTTCGACTTAGGCATGTAGAGATCAGGAAAGGATCGTCTTTTAGGAACTACAAATTGTTTATAGTCATCTATAAATAATTTGTAATTCCTAAAAGACGATCCTTTCCTGATCTCTACATGCCACACATACAAGTGAATTCCTAGACAATGATGTCTAGGAATTCACTTGCAGAGTATTATGGTTTATCTAGCAGAAGAAGTTTTACATTATTTAAAAATGATTGCTTATAAGTTATAAGTCGAATGCACAATGGAAGTTTGTTAAATAGTTTAGGGACAATTACTTGCGGTTGCTTTTTGGACATGTAGGTATTTGAGTCTATGAGCTTCTAAATACATTTGATACCTGTTACTGTATTTGCTTTGGCTTCCTCTTACCATAAATTGAGACATATTTTGTTTTACAAACTTATATATAATGAGGCAGAGGTCAAAATCTGAAAATACTAATTATCAGATTTTTAAAATGCTCTCTACAAGAGTCTTTAAATATAGCGCTAACTAGCACCCTAATTGCACGTTTTTGCATCTTTAAGACTCTTTCACAGTCGGTAGAGTTTCCCCACAGTTGGTATAATACCGTAACTAATTATGGAGAGTATACATATTGAAATTTAATTAGGATGTCATAGGACAGAGTTGTTTTGGAGTATACAGGGTGTCTGGTAATCTCTAAAATAAATGTCAGAATCATTTTCATAGTGAGGTCATCGAAAAACGGATCGGCCGTCCTTCGGTTTGTGCAATCAGACGTTACCCGTAAACTCCGTTCGTTTTTTTAAAGTAGACTTGGTCTGGGTGGCTATAGAATTAAGTTTATCAGTCATCTGGTACCTATAACACAAGTTATGCTTACTTTGGTGTAATGATGTCAAAATGTTAAGCAATAATTTTTTTTACATGTTCATAATATTGGAGTAAATTTTCTTTGACTATGAGAGGAGATGACCAGGGTTATAGTTCATAGTTAGTGTCTCCAAAAATTTTAAACGTGTATCTTTTTCAGACGACATGGATATAGGTTTACCAAGAAGCATGAGATTCTTTCGATCATTGGACAATGTTTTTGAACAGCTGGATCATCAAGATAGGTACCTACGGATTTTAAGGCCCGTATAATAAAACCAAAGCAATTAAGACCCGAATTATAAAAGCTTGCTCAGTCATCAACCTATACTTGAACAACGCTTTTTTATCGGATAAAAGTCACTCAAGCATAGATATGACTGAGCAAGCTATATAAAACGGGCCTAAGTCACAAATTGCACCCGTAAGGTCTTACCTCTTATGGTAGATAAGTAGTAATTTTTTAAAATCCATCATGGTTAACTAAACTTTACACTAAACTAACTAAATTTTACACTAAATGCATTTACAACGGTTGTGTATCGTGATCGAGTTTTGTTCAATAATGAAACCGGTGGTAGTGGTAAAGTTCGTAGCAAAAGAAAAAAAAAGAGTAGATCAGTATGTCTGCCAATAAAAACTCACTCGCAGTGCCTTCAGTTATTTCGTGATCATTGCGTATGAAACTCCCGAAATATTAGAATAAAAAAATAAAAAGAATAAAATATATTTATTTTATAAACAGATTTAAACATACACAACACATACCTAAGAATACAAACAAAACTTAATTAAAGAGGAAAACAAAATAACAAATGATGACAAAATCTGTTTACAAAATTGGCTCTGGCTCAGCATGTGCTGGATGACTAGCAAGCTAGCATCCAACGCTGGTCTTCCGCCAGAGCCACTTGTTGGCGTTACTGATACGAATAATTCACAAAAATAATAATATAAAATAATACGATCAAACCAAAACACACTAATAAAAAGCAATAAAATACAAATAGATAGAGTTAAAGAGACATTTATAATACACTTGTGTCGTGCCTTAGACTTTCCTGCTCCTTCTGGTGATCAAATACGTATTAGAAAACTCAAATCATGGTAAATATCCCGTTGTAAATGAAGAAGTAGTTACCTATTGTTTCTTTCTGGATTTATTTTTGCCTTTATAATGCCCCGTTGAAAAATCATGCGTTTTTTTTCAGTATCTTAAATACTAGTGGCCATCGTAAAAAACCGGAACCCAAACATGATACTGTTTTAATCATCAAGGAACCTGAGAAAAAGGTAGGAATTAAGACGTTTAGTAATAATTCTAACCAGAATTCATTATGAATGTAAGCGGGTGAACTACCTACGAACCTTGATGTGTGGTGCCGGCTTAGAATTTGCACCCACTCTGTGTCAGTCTTAGAGCAAAGAAGTCGGAAACAGAAAAAATTAACCGTACAATTACGGAACCCTGCACTGCGCGTGGCCTACAATTTAACTAGATATACATTAAGGCGCTGTGTGTTCCTAAAATCGCGGCAGAAACGACTAAGAGAGTTGCCAACGGCAAGCTGATGGTGGCGCACGCGTATCGTAAATATTATTGTTAATAGTTTTTATGAGACCGTGTTGCGTGTTAGGTACCAACCTACGTAGGCAGGTAATATAGCTTTACTATAGGTAACTTTACCCACTCCTCTTATCCTGGCAACAGCTGGACCTGATAGTACTACCTCCTAAGTACCTACTGCAGTTATATTATATCTCAATAACATTATAAAATATTTAAGGCCTACCTACCCTACAAGATGCAAGAGGTTCGTGAGCCGCCTCCATCCGACTCACCACGATCACTATTATTGATCAATCTATTAGCAAATGTACAAGATTTTGATTTGTACTCGTATCTCCATAATAGCTAACAGAGCCCAAGAAATCGGGATTCTGCACATACCAACTTAAAAAAAAATATTGATAAAATTAGAATCCTAGATATAAAATCCAGGGACCCCGGGATTCTGCAATTACCTACTCTAAAAACATATTGGTAAAATTAGAATCCTAGATATAAAATCGCGGGATCCCGGGATTACCTAGTTTAAAAACATATTGGTAAAATTAGAATCTTATATATAAAATCCCGGGGTCCCGGAATCCTGCACTTAAAAATTGGTAAAATAAAAATATTGGAATCCCGGGATCCCGGGATATTGTATTTAAAAAAAATTATGAGTAATAAAATTTGTTTATTCAAAAGTCAAAAATAGTTTATTCATTTATTATCAAATTTGTTCAAAAGCTAGCTGTCTGCTGCAGCATGGCTGGTCGGTTGGCAAAATATCAAAATTTATTTGCCTTGGCTGTATCCCGGTTTGTTCTTCCTCTGATTTATTTGATTCATTGTCCCTCAGTAGCATGCCTCGCATTTTCCTTGAATCAACAATTTCCTGCAACAGCCAATCCATGTAAAATTTTGTAATTTTTTCCTTCATATTATTTTCCCAAAAATTATCATCTTTCTCTATCATTGCAGTTTTGAGTGGTGTGTTTTCACCACTCCACACAGCAAATAGGCACATTTTTTTTTGGGTCACATGGAGTTGGCCTTGGATCTGGTAGTACCAGTTACTCTTTTTGTTCATAATAAGGTTTTTTTTTTGTCATATTTCCATATTTGTATTTTGTTTTGAGTAATTGCGGTTTCTAGACCGTTTTTAAAAGCAACTATAGGACACTTAACTTCCACTATAGTGTCGTGGCCTATAAGGCCATCTGGTGAGGCACCTACATACATAAGGATATTCGTGGTCGACGTACAATCCACATGGCTCAATAATAACTTATTCTTGCAGGGCGAGTTGTTTTAAAGCCAGTTGCTCATTTTCCACGCCATGTGCGATTGCCGCTTTATTGCCTAAGTTAGATTTGTACAATATATTTACAACTAATTTTGCTTTGCTGCTGTTTTCTCGTCTTTTTATTACTATTCCAAAATTGGATGCTGTAATCATATTCTTTCTGATTTCTAACCAGCTGTTGCTGTCTCTTTGGTTTATAGTCGATTGTTGTATTTTTTCTTTGTCCGATGTTAACTCTTTTAAATTTTGTAGAAACAATTCTTTTGCTCTTTCTAATTCTTCTGGTGGCATATCAGGGGCGCTACTCTGAGCACCATAATCATGTTGTAATTTACTGTCTTTTTTAAATGATCTATTCTTCTTATGAGGATTAGCTAGGTTTCTTTTCCTTTTATCCAATCGACGTTCTTCAATAGATTTCAAGATGCTTTTAGGACTTTTTCCTAAAATTTTCTTCTGCAATATATGAATTGGATGAGGATAATTGAAAGATACGACTGCAGCAGAACAACGTGCACTATAGCCTCTTCTAATTAGCAAAATATTTTGAGTTTAAATTCTAAAACGTATCATTTTAGAAAAATATTTTTATTGAGAAAAGTTTCTGCTATTATGTTTTCAGCTTAGCCAGAATCTAGGTAGGAACCTGAAGTAATATATATATAAAAATCGGAGACGTGGCTTGTTGAGAAGTATTATTTTTTTCTATTTGAAAAAGAGCAATCGTCGACATGCAGCGCCTTAAAAACAAGATCCGTCAAGTGCGAGTGTGACTCGCGCGCCGAGGGTTTCGAACGGTTGTCAATTATACCAATATGTACTATAAGCATTGGTTAGAGACGAGACTTTGCTATTTGATGAATAAATACTAAAAAATTAAAGGTACCTACATTTCATATGTATCGGTTTGCAAACTTCGGAGTACAGAGGGTAATAGTAATATTTTCGAGTTTTTTCAAAATGTTTCAAAAAAAATGTAACCTACAGGAATTTCAAAAACTGTTTTGAGATGTAGAAACCAAAACCTTATATTTGATATACCACTCAGTGAGGTAGCCCCCCCTTTTAAACATTATCCCCCCCTTTTGACCATTATTCAAAAAGTGGTCTACTTACAGACTTCTCTATTTTTTCCTGTAAAATATAGAGGTAGATCCATATCTACAAACGCTACATACATTTTAGATGGATCACTCTGCAAACTTCGGAGATCGGGGGGAAGGAATATTTCGACTTTTTTCAAAATATTTCAAATAGTATGAAACCTAGAAAAATTTTAAAGAATTCTTTTGAAATGTACAAATTGATACCTTTCATTTGATATCCCACTTGACATTAATCTGTACAGGCGCACGAAATGTATTATTATTTTAAATTTCACGTTATTTGCTGCTGCAGTTAATGAGATATTAAAGACGGAAAAAAGGACAGAAAAAGCGATATATTATAGTATTATTTTTTTCAGCCCAAATCAAAAAAAAAGGTTACAAAACAAAACGTCGACGTTCCTACAGAAGCTGCAGACAAATCAAGTTTAATTAAATCGAAATTTACAAAAAATAAAGGTAATGCTCATTTTTCCAGTCACTATGTGGAACAATTAAGAATAATAAAGCCTAAGTGGCAGTCTGCCAACTATTTCTCCGGAAGAACCGATCACCATTAGGGTGGTCTAGAGTGGAAACCGCGACTCGGCAAAGGTAGCGTAGGTAGGACGCCCTTCGGCCTGGTGGGACGACCTGCGAAATACTGCAGGCATATGCCAATTGCGCCAAGATGAAGACAGGGCGCTTTGGTGCTCATAAGGCGAAGCTTTTGTGCAACAGTGGACTAACATATTATGCTGATGATGATGATGATACAGCATAAATGATTGTATTAAATCGTTTAAAGTACCTGACGGAAAAATATCCCAAATATTTATGTATTCCTTTTAATTACTTCTAAACTTAAGTATAGGAGCTTTTAACTCTTGGAACATTGAAATTTCAGTTTCAGTTACAAATGTATTTTCAAACAAAGAAACACAAGTAAAAGTTAAAAAAATGTCGGCAACTTCATTGGTTCAGAAAATTTCTAAGAGGTAACGTAAGCTTACATTAATTAAGGTATATCATATTAGCACTTGTACCTTCTATTAAAAGGCGAAAGTTTGTGTCGTTGTGAAGATGTTCGACCAAAGACAACACCAAAATAACTTCGACATTGGTTACAATTACAAGACAACAATAACATACCAAAAAAGTGACGCATTTATTAAATTCAACACTGTGTGTTAAAGACACATCCGCCACCTGGCTGCTTGTCTTCTAAAAAAGAAATAAATAGATAGAACTACTGAATGGATTAGGCTGAAATTTAGAACACATTAAGATCCGGAGCTGGGATAATACAGGCTACTCTTTACTTCAAAAAACGCAAGCGAAGCCGCGAGCAGACGCTGGTTTACTTATATTGTACAGTATTGAGGGATTCTATAAAATACTCGTATGTTCTAATAGCCAGGAGGTATTTTATATTATGTTTACGTGAAGCGCGAGTTCAGACTTCGATACCTAATACTTCGCACTGGTTAAGAGCCGATGTTGTCTCTAGTGTTTATGAAATTCGGTAAGAACGGTCCGATTTTGTCGAATTTTATCGACACCAGAGACAAAAATCATTGCTTACCGACCCTTATTGAAGTGCCTCGAAGTGTCTCCTGACTTCAGAAAAGACGACAGAAACAAATGAAATAATGAACTTAATGTACCTACGTTTCAGAAACACCAAAGGATTGCCGTGTTCTTGTGGGTGAGGTTCTTTTTTTATAATTAACCGGGAAATCACATACCTAATTACTAAGAGCAAATTAAGTAAGCCTGATTAAAGATATATTTTCAGTTGCAAATGTCCTATGTCGCTGTTGCGGGACCTGTACAGTAGTTTATTCCATTGCCAACGGACCTGTCACAATGACGGATGTGAGGAGGAAGAAGAAGAAAAAGAAATAGTTCATAGAGCAAAAAGACAAATTCATGAAAAAGAAATAGAGAGAGGAATAAATGTGAAAATAACACCAACAGAAGAAAGACGTCAAAATAATACGTATAAAACCATTAGGGAAATAGAGAAAAAGAAAGTTACAGAGGTAAAAACCTTGCCACCAACCGTTGAGGAGGTTTCAGAAGTAAAAAAAATCAAGGAAGTGAAAAATGAAAAAAAGCAAAAGCAAATAAAAAAAACAAAAGTAATAGAAAAAGAAGTTATAGAAAAAAAATCTGATCATAAAATTGTAGAAGATATTAAAAACGAAGATATTATAGAAGATATTATTATAGAAGAACATATAGAGCAACCGCCGCCGCCACCACCGAAACCACCGCCACCTAAAGTAGTACCAGTTTGCCCACCTTGCCCACCCTGCCCACCATCGCTCTGCCCACCACCGCCCTGCCCACCACCGCCCTGCCCACCACCATTCTGCAAACCAGTCTGCCCACCACCGCCCTGCCCACCACCATTCTGCAAACCAGTCTGCCCGCCACCACCCTGCAAACCAGTCTGCCCGCCACCACCCTGTAAACCAGTCTGCCCACCACTTGTTTGCAAATCCAAAGGTAATAACAGTTTACTTATCAGGTATTTATCGCGTACCTTTTGTATTATTGTCCCCTATGTTTCCATCGCGTTGCAGCGATCGTGGTCCCGAAGCGACTGCCACGTGTCGCCCCAAATAAATAAAATTTAGAATCAAAATCTTACTTGGTATTTTCTACAGGAACCCGCAGGTCAACAAGCACCACCTGCCCCGAGTTACCTAACCTGAGAGAAAATTGTGGTTGTACAGGTAGGTCCTATTTTAATGTATTTAGATACCTACCTAAAACATAAGAATAAGAATAAGAATAATTTTATTGTAAAATTGTGTTAATCATAGTTACATGAAGGTCTTAAATTATAGTAAGTATCAACAATTTTATCCTATTCGGACATACAATCATAGTCTAGGCAGATAATCATCTAATGTCAAAAAATTCTCTCAAATTGTAATGAATGTTATTAACAAGCCACTTCCTTAACTTAAGTTTAAACAAGTTTCCATCAAGTTGTTTTAGTTCTACTGGTAAATTATTGAAGACTTTGATAGCTGTTACATAATATGCTTTTGTGGAACATTGAATTGTTGATTTGAGGTATACATAGGTTTAACTTATATTTATTTCGCAAGCTATCAGATCTAATAGATTTTATGTTGAAGAATGTTGAGTTATTTTTTACGAATAAGCAAATCTCTAAAATGATTATCCCAGTTATGTTAGGATATCATTGTCTTTGAAAACATCCCGCAAGGACTGAGTACTCTCTAAATTACTATATATGGCTCTAATGCATTTTTTTTGCATAACAAAAACTGATTGGACTTCAACTGAGTTTCCCCAAAAAATCTACCCGTAGCTTAATTGAGGGAAAACGTGTCCATAGTACGCGTTTTTTGCTACCTGTTTTGACGAAACATTACTTAAAATATGGAGAGCATAACAGTACTTAGATATTTTGCTATTTACTTTATTAATATGACATTTCCAATTTAAATAGGTGTCAATTCCTATCCCAAGAAAGTTTATTTCACTGACTTCTTCTACCGTATTTCCTTGGTTACAAATTTTTAGGTTTACTGTAGGTGTTTTGTAGTTTTTAAATCTAAGATATTTTGTTTTGTCAATATTAACTTTTAAATTTAGACTACCTACCCAAGCAACTATTTCCTTGAGGGTTTTATTAATTGCCGTTTCAAAATCCTGTAAGTTATTATTTATTATTCATAATACCTATTACAATAAACAAACTAATCTGGGCTGACCGACTGGCCGTCGGTCAACCGGCGGCGCTCCAAGGAACTTTGCAGCCCCTTTCCTCCATTCGAAGCACGTGGCCGAGTCAGCGCAGCCTTTGTGGTTTTGTTTCGCCTTTATCACCAAAAGTATCACTTAATAATGATGACATTTTTACACTCTTTGCTCGTAGAACGCACTTTATTGGTCATGTATCTCCCTCGATAATGTAAATCCCTCGGCCCCCCCAGCCCTCAGCCCTCGCACTCAGGGTTCTAGTAACTCCCTTGCTTCGCTCGTGAGTTATTATAGAATCCTGAGTTACAGTCTAGATTCAATGACGCCAGTTACGTAAGACCACTGCTTTGTGCCCTCTGTGCATAATCTACTAATATTTAATAATCTTGCTTTAAACTTTCATGGCCCACGCACATGTCAACTGCGCCAGCTTTTGGCGGGGCGGCGCGCGGCGGCACGGCGCCCGCCCCTGTGGGTGTGATGGCATTGTAAAAGTCCCGCAAAGGTCTTCTCTAGAGCCATTCTTTCCTGTTATGGGTTATCAATGTTAGCATTCTCCAAATAACACCGGCTAGTTTTTGAATATTGTTTTCCGGCCATCATTTCGGCTATCATTGTCTTTTGACAAGAAAAGAGAGGTCGGCACAACATGTTTTGTTTCTTCCATACACCTCTATCAGCTGTCCGTGATATTTACAATCATTCCTTAAAAAACATAATCCTCGGGCTTTAGAATTTTTGTGAAATCTGCTTCTTTCATTATCATTACAGTCACTCCAGCCCCGCCGCCGCCGCCGCCGCCGCCGCCGCCGCTGCCGTCACTGTCTTGGTAAGAATATACCAATGAGGTTTGAAGATTTTTGTATGGAGCCCCCCTCCATACAAAAATATTCAAATATTAACAGAAATTATGTAAAAGGATTTCTGATATTTGTACAAGTGTCATGTATAGGCACATATGTATAATTATCATCGGCTTTATCTTCGGCTTTTATTACATTGTTTAGAATCTTATGTAAGTTAAAATGGTTTCCATAGGTTGGGACAGCCTAACTTAGGAGCAATATGTATAATTATATTCTTTGTTTTATAATGTCCATGTAAATTTTAAGCTTTATAATTTGGCTTAAATTTTCAGTAAATTTTATTTATAGTATATATAGATATAGTCAATATGTATAAAATTATTCAAAAAATAAATCCGTTATTGGCCGTATGTTTTGCGAATAAGCTTGTAAATTTTTAGTTCTTAAAGGCTGTGGATTTTGTTTCTTCAATAAATAAATAAAATAAATCATTATGCGCAGCTATTTTCAAAAATAAAAAAACAGAGTAAAATGCTTGACCAAATGTGTTTTCTTTTTTCAGCAAATGCCATGTTGATGTTAAGGTAGTGGAAGCACCATCAGGTTCTTGGTAAGACCACAAAAAACTACCTACTGCAATAATATTTTTGTTGCACACCGCTTCGGTAATACTAAAATCTCTAGATTTTTTTCTCAAATTGTATTAGTATTAGTAGGTATATTATATCAGATAACTATTAGCAGAATGGCTGCATAGCGTGGTGTAGTACCCGGGGCGGTTTTCTACCAAGCACCCAAAACAAAACTGAAACAAAAATACTGAACCGCCTTGGGGGTTGATTTTTTTTTTGAAATTTTTGTTACTTTTTCGTGATCACAAGCTGGTTAAGAAGAGTGTTATAAAAATAACAGCAAGCGGTGCGGAGCTTGGTACGGAACCACTAATTTAATTTTCAGCAAATGTCCTCCTCCTGAATCTGATCCAAAAGCAAAAGCACCAATCGCAACTGCTGCAACACAAATCATTTGGTAAGCCTACAGTTATAACATAACCCCATGTGCCATGTGTTGGTAGTCATGTGTCATGTGTTGGTAGTCGGGTAAAAATTAAAAAGCCGGTAACCCAAAACTCATTAAAGTTTTGTATTAATGAAAACTACAAAAAAATTATAAATAACGTCTTGGTGATCGCGATGTTAGAATCTCCCCCAACTCAGCTCGTGTAGGTGTCGTAATGTAGATAGATATAGAGGGACACAACAGAGATATAAAGAACAGAACACATAAAACCTTCAAGTGCGAGTCGATTCGCACACGAAGGGCTCTGTACCGGAAAAATCTGGCAACTTTTTCAAAGAACATCAAATTCTCACTTGTTCGGAGAACCCTTTAAATTTAAAATGTTATTATATTTTTATTATTTGTTATTATTAAAATTGAAATGTTAATTATTTATAGAACGTTTCATGTGTCTACCTACTGTGGTCAAGAGATACAGCCTTGGCAAACGAAGAGCAAAAACGGACAAAATAATCATGTTTTTAGGGTTTCGAAGCCCTTTACGGCTTCGCTTTTATGTCCTTTTTTCCGTTTTTAATAACTCAGCAACTACAGCAGCAAATAACATCCCCCCCCCCCTATCTCCGAAGTCTGCAGAGTGATCCATCTGAAATGTATGTAGCGTTTGTAGATATGGTTCTATATTTTACAGTAAAAAATATAGAGAAGTAAGTAGACCACTATTAGATAAATTATCAAAAGGTGGGCTACCTCACCGAGTGGTATATCAAATATAAGGTATTGGTTTGTACATCTCAACACAGTTTTTGAAATTCCTGTAGGTTACATACTTTTTGAAATATTTTGAAAAACCTCGAAAATTTTACTATTACCCTCTGTACTCTACCAACTGTTCGAAACCCTCGGCGCGCGAGTCACACTCGCACTTGGTGGATCTTGTTTTGTATGGAAGCCCCCTTTAATTTGGATATTTATTTTATTGTTATTTTTTATTGTTATAGCGGCAAGAGAAATACACATTCTGTGAACATTTCAACTGTCTACCTTTTATTTATGGTCATGAGATAGAGCCCTGTGACAGACGGACAGACGGTCGGACGGACAGCGGAGGCTTAGTAATAGGGTTCCGTTTTCACCCTTCGGGTACGGTAATATAAAATAGTACCTACTTAACTTACAGACTTCCCAGACTGAATACAAAATTTAAAAATAAGCTAGGTAAGCCAGGTGGTGGGTGAGTCAGCTACCAAGTGCGTGGTCTGCGCTGTAACGGAGCAGGCCAAAGGGTTCAACCTCAGCATAATGCTACCTCACATTAATGCAAGGTTCCAATCAGCGCTCTGATTTTCAGATGAAACCATTAAAAGTTTTTCGACTTCGACGTGACTTGAACCCACATCCTTCCCTCAGTATGGGAATGCGCTGACCAATTACACCACGAGGTCAAGTGACGACGAAGAGTCCGATCAGGGCGGTAGAGTCCGAAGGAACTCCCAAAGTTTTTCGACTTTGGGAGTTCCTTCGCATTCCCGTACTGAGGGAAGGATGCAGGTTCAAGTCCCGTCTAAGTTGTTTTTTTTTTGGGATATTTTTTGATTTCTTATAATAAACTAGCTGTTACCCGCGGTTTCGTACGCACTTTTTAAGTAGCCTATGTCCGTTCCCGGGATATCGTTTACCTCCTTGCAAAATTTCATTAAGATCCGTTTAGGTGTGAAAAGGTAACAGACGGATTGAATTACTTTCGCTTTATAATAATTAGTATGGTTGTATTTTGTGTAAGTACGTACTAGGTATCTACGTTTTGTTTCAGCAAATGTCCTGAAAAGAAATCACCACTAAAAGTGAATTGGTAAGGCATATTATTATTATTATTATAATGATTGGCAGCGCACATCTACACCAGTATTTTTCCATATTTATTTATTTATTTATTTAATAGAAACAAATAAGAACTAGTAATTACAATTGAAGCAATTGAGCTAACTGCAGACTGTTGCAAACAATTGCTGCATTTCCCAGCGGGGCAATGCAGCCAGCGTCATGGGGATCTTGGGGAGTATCTGGCGCAGCGCATCAGCATTGCCATAGCGCTGTATGGCAATGCTGATGCGCTGCGCCATATACTCCATATACTCACCAGCTCTCGGGTCACGCGTCGCTTCGACCAGATGTTCAGATAATTCAAAACTAAAATATTTTCTATAGGTACCTACTTAGATTCTCCTTAATATGCCTCTTGTTTTCTCTTGCTCATGTCCATCTAGCAATTATTTTATTTTTCAGCAAGTGTACTGAAGCCGCCGCCGCCGCCCATGGAAAAATCACTTGGTGAGATTTAACGCACGAAAAGCATCGAAGTGAGCCGTGTGTGCCGGTCGTGACGTAAAAATCGATCCCTCTTACTCATCCCGTGGTTGTAGGTAGTAAGACTCGACTAAGGGTACCTGTGAGAGAAAGGGCAACAGCTGTCTTTGGTGTAATTTTACAACCTTGACTGCTATCACCAACCCGCCTGCCAAGCGTGGTGATTATGGCAAAACTCCCCTTTTTTGGGGAGGTACGTTCAGCAGTGACTGCTCTGCAAGATATTTTAGCCAAAAATGACGCATAGAGCTTGAAGTTCCATCTTCAACATAATTGTATTTGAAGAAATATCAAACTATGATTTTTTTTTCAGCAAATGTACAGATCAACAGCCGACACCCACTTGGTAAGACTGAACGATAGGGTGTAAAAAGAAAAATTATATTAATAATTAAATATAATTATATTAAATTTATAATTAAATTTATTATTAAATATAATTTGGTTGACCTTAACCTAGTTTAATAATAATTATATTTATAAATATAATTATTATTAACCTACCTAAATAGGTATACATATCACAACCTAAATATTTTTTATATTTGACTTATTTCCATCCACATGAAATTAAAACAATATCATGATACATAATCTTGAAATTATTACTGCTACTTACTATATAATATACAGCTATTTCAATGAACGTTTATATATTTTTTCAGCAAATGTTCAAGCATAGTGTCTGGAAAAAAATCACAGTCAATAACATGGTAAGACTGCACGAGAATTTAGGATATAATAACATAAACTTAGAGCCTGGACCGCCAGACTTTCGTTATTTTATAATCGCTTGTCTGCGTATTCAGCTTTTATACTATGACGTAACATTATTACATACATTTTAACATGGTAAGACTGCACGAGAATTTAGGATATAATAATATAAACTTAGAGCCTGGACCGCCAGACTTTCGTTATTTTATAATCGCTTGTCTGCGTATTCAGCTTTTATACTATGACGTAACATTATTACATACATTTTATGAAAGTTTAAGGGTGCCTGGTAAGGGGTCGCGACTATGCATGGTGTTCGTCGCTGTAGGTCGTGATTTCTTCTACAATCCCCAAGAAAATATAAAAAAAAATAGCTATATAGGTACTATAAAAAATTTGAGGTGTAAATTCAGCAACTTTGCTAGCCGATATTTACCAAAGCCACGATGACTCAAACTTCATAATCAGTTATCGTTCCTACCTGCGTCTGTGTGAGAGGCATACGCAGACAAACTCTCAGCTTTTATAAAATAACGAAGGTCTGGTGGTTGCAGGTTCTAAGCATAATAGGTAGGCAAAACTGAAAAAAGATAATTGTCAACCAGATGTTTATTTATATTATTTTTTTACAGCAAATGTTCTGATGTAAAGTCGTCAACCACAACCGCAGTCACAGTCAAATGGTAATAAGATATTTATTGATTGTATTTATATAATATCTATACCAAAGCGTTATGTTACCTACATCTAGTATTTGGGAATTCTGGGTGTTTTCTATGTATACCAAAAATATCTATATAATAATAATAGGCATCTGTGAAACATGATTTAAGCGGCATTGCGATGGCACTTGCGTTGGTAAGAACGTTTATTTAGGCATGTTATGAAAATGTATTCAAATCAACCCTACGAAAAAATTCGTAAAACAAAAATACTCTTTAAATTTCTGCCTTATTCGATAGGTACTTTCCAGCGCTACTGCATCTGATGTGAAATTCTAACTCCCTTATTCATAGTCTGCTAACTTAGACCGTTGTTACCTCTCACTCGTGTCTTTTTCTATTTACATAAGTCAGAGTGAGAAATAACGCTGCTTAGCAACTGTTAGCGGACCATTATGAATAATTGAATTTTTAAAATTACTTGTTTAACATGCTTTATGTCTAACATCAATATTAAATTTTTTTCTAGCAAATGTACTGAGTCTTCTGGGAAACCGGCAAATACACAAACACCTGCATGGTAAGACTGAGTTTAGTAAATTGCCAGGTTCACCGCTTGTACGGCAATCAGAAACTATTACTAAGTAGATAGAGATGTTAGGTACCTACTAAGAAGATATATAGGTATAGAGTAAACTCATGAGCTCGATTTATGATAATCTTAGCTACAACCCTAGCTAGCTTAGGATTAACTGAAGAGCTTATATAAATTTTTGGACTCAGATTATTGCATTATTGCGCCTTCATTAGGTGCCATGTTTTTTTGAACAAAATTATTACATACAACTGCAGATTTATTTATCTTTTCAGCAAATGTATAGAGGCTACTTTGAAAGGCCTTACGCCGCCAGTTTCTTGGTAAGACTTTTTTTTATTGGACTGTTATTGTTTAAGCGTTTAGCTACCACACCATCTCACTAAACTTAGTGATGGATAAATTATTAACTTCACCTGTATTTTTATCAATAACTTTGTACATATGACTTAACATTTTTACTTACCTACGTAATCAATTATTTTCTATCATCTATGCTAGCTAGATTATTCGAAACATCAACATTTAAATATATATATTTTTTTCAGCAAATGCACAGTGGTCAAAACTAGCTCAAAAAGTATTTGGTAAGATTCAATTCTGTTAAAAGCTAGCTCACATCACAGCTTTGTATTCCTCAAGTACATACCTATTTTCAAAGTTAACTTATTAAAAGCAAAATGTATGAAAAACTCTAAAATTATGAAAACTGCAACGCTTTGCGGTTTTTAGTGTCATGGACCACAACGCACTCTCTATCTCAGTGCCAAACGAATTTTTTTATATCTATGATGATTTGCTAAAACTTGCGAAAACCGTACGTAGCAAGTTCTACCAAAGCTCGACTACAAATAAACTTTAACTTTATTAACATCGAAGTTCAAATTGGATAGGTAAAGGTAGGTAAAATAATATGAAGTGCCTAACGAACGCTCTTTCTTTTCATAATTATATTTTTGTGGTAGTTATCCTAAATAAAGAGATTAATTGATTAGAGATTATTATTTGTTTAATAATAAAATCTTTACATATTCAAGCAAATATCCATTTTCATCATTATGTGCTTCCCACGCATAATTCTATAAAGTTTCTTTTATTTTCAGCAAATGTAATGAACCCGTAAAAAATAAAAAGAAAAAAAAGTCAAAAGGTACCTACAGACTCTACTTATTTTTAATTTTATTACATTTTTAAAATATATATAATTTGCTATCAAAAATGTTAAAGAAACTAGATCAAAACATTGAGTGTAGGTTCTGCAGAGAAATTAGTGAAATAGCGGTGTTTATTTATTTTCCACAATATGCGTTAGTTAGTTTTTTAAATTTAACCCCTATAAAATTTAATATAAATAAGCAAATGCTGATAAAAAAAAAATTATTAACAGAATCTACATGAAAATTTGCAGATTTTATTTTTTTATTTTTGTCACAATATAATTTAATACTTACGCTTTTTACTTTCATTACAGGCGCTGCCACACCGAACTCAGTGGATTGGTAAGAACATTAGAATTCAATATTTTATTATCAAATACCGTTTGTTATCTCCGAGTTCCGTTTTGAAGGGTATTTATGAATAAGAATATATTAATAAAATTATTTTTAAAATCCCAATCACTGCCCAGCCTCGAACTGCATGCCGCCAACTAGGACAATTTATGTATTTGGCCGCCGGTCATCTCCCATGTTCGTAATAGGCACTGAAAGCATTACAAATAGTTAAAACACTAGCAAGGAGACTTGTGTGTAGGAAATCCAACATAATTTCAGCGCATGTCAAACACCTGAATATCCAGACCATACTAAATGTCAACCAAAGCCTACATGTCAACCAAATCCTACATGTCAACCAAAGCTTATATGTCAACCAAAGCCTACATGTCAACCAAAGCTTATATGTCAACCAAAGCCTATATGTCAACCAAAGCCTACATGTCAACCAAAGCCTACATGTCTACCAAGCCCTACATGTCAACCAAACCCTACATGTCAACCAGCAACGCGCCAAATCCGTGGACAATGTCGGGATGAATGCCAGCACTATAGTCCACAAAGGTGGTCAGAACCAGTTAACAGGTCTGATTGCCGGAAGCATAGCCGGCCCAGGACTGTCATGGTTTGTGGTAAGATACAAGACTCATACTCATTCCACGCATTTCTCTATTATTACCTTTCTGACACAACTTATTGGTTGGTCACGCGTGGAAAAATATCGGGATTTTACAATATTCTCGTTCTACAAGTAATTTAGATTTCAGACAAGTCTTGCGCACATTGTAAGCCATTTGCTAAAAATCTTTGATAAAGCAAACTTTGAATCAGTTGTAGTTTTGAAGTCTATTGACATAATGTTGAATTTAATAATAAATCTCTTGTAATTTTGGAGTTGATTTACATATCTATTGACATTTTGAGTGTCTGGGTATTTGCTAAGTATTATTTAAATAATCTAACTATGTAATGTATTGTATTAAGTATAGCAGTCATCTAGTACCCATAACACAAAAGCTCTGCTTAGCTTGGGGCTAGATGATACTATGTGGATTGTTTAACATTATTTATATATTTATTTAATTATAATGTTGATCATAGTAATTTATCTCATTTTAATTAATTCTTCATTGTATTTTATTATTATTGTGTATTTTAAAAATGTAATTTTATTAGTAATGTACCTACTTACTTGAACTAAACAATTTTTTTTGGGGTCGAGACCCTAGGTCCGTGGGGTACCGAGGCTCACCGGGCTTTTAAAAAGTTATCTGAGCGTCTGGTCGACGCGACGCGTGACCCGACAGCGTATCTGGCGTAGCGCATCAGTATTGCCATACCAGCAGAGCAATGCAGCAAACGTCTTGGGGACGCTTCCGACTGGAATGGAATGGATCAGTTGAGCTACCTGTAGATTGTTTGCCACAGTCTGCAGTTAGCTTAATTGTTTCAATTGTAAATACTAGTTCTAATTTGTTTTTATTATTGAATTGTAATTTTCTTTGTCAATAAAAGCACATAAAAAAAAATTATATTGTTAATAGACTTTAAAACTACAATTGATTCAAAGTTTGTTCTAGCAAAGATTCATAGCAAATGGCTTACAATGTGCGCACAACTCCATAACTGCTATCTAAATTACTTGTAGAACCAAAAAAATAGTAAAAACCGGTTTTTTTTTCACGTGTGACCAACGCCCTTAATGTTGAAAAGTGAGTGCACGACGACTGAATGAAAGAATTCAACATTAAGGGCGTTGGTCACACGTGAAAAAAAAATAGGTTTTTACTACTTTTTGGTTCTATAAGTAATTTACTGTGTCTATGAAATATGTTCTTAGTTCACTAACTTTGATTGGAACGTCCTTACACTTATAATGACACTTTATTGTACAGATGCTGAAGTAAATGCTCATGGTAAAGAAACGTGCACTTGCGCTACCCAGCACGTGGTCGCCAGGAGAGATTTTGGAACTTACGGTTAGTCTATTAAAATCTAGTCTTCAGTATTTGGTTCTGTATTTCTTGTTATACATACATATATGTACATATCATCATCAACCTATCTTAGTCCACTGCTGGACATAGGCCTACCCTAATGAGCGCCATAGCGCCCTGTCTTCAGCTTGCCGCATCCAGCTTCTGCCTGCAGGATTTCGCAGATCGTCTTCCCACCTGGCTGGAGGGCGTCCCACACTACGTTTGCACAGTCGCGTACATATACGTTCTTAGTAATACTAACAGGGTGTTCCAAATTTAGAGGATTCAAAAAGAGGACAATCAATTAATCTTCATCCAATGGTTCTCTGAATTTTCAGATATGGTTTTAGACTTTGTAACAGGTTTGCAATAGTTTCAACGGTAGATAAAATTCAAGTATTCAAGGTCTTGTAGATGACAATCTTTAATCTAAATTAATTAAAATGAACTTAAATTAATGCCTATCTAGTTTATATAGTAAATCCATAAACCAAATCCATTGGTTACGTTCTTTTCTTAGAAATCAACTTCCTTCCTTTCAGAGTGTGAGTGCTTACGCACTATAATAACAAAAAACTTTAGAATTGAGCAACGCGACACCTCTCGTCAAACGAACCAAACGTAACTTTAGTCTTTGAACAGGATTGGATAAACTTCAATGTTTCCCCTGTTGTCCATCTAAACGATAACGGCGCTAGAGTCTGAAGGAAGTCCCAAAGTTTTTCGACTCATACGTCACTTACTTGACCTTGTAGTGTAATTGGCTAGCGCATTCCCGTACTGAGGGAAGGATGCGGGTTCAAGTCCCGTGCATTTTGATTTTTTTTGGGATAAGTTTTGATTCCTTACCCATTCGTTTGAGCCTCTAAGATTGACACCCCACCCCACACAAATTACAAAACATCCCAATACAAATTACGTTAGAATAATTAATTCTGTGCCTCCTGAGATATATGATACAAGTGAAAAATCAACACTTTACAGGAGAGCAAAAACAAGATTTCAAAAATTCTAGTTCGTGAACTAAGAGGGCTAGGTTACACTTAAGTACCTTCTTTTGTAGATAAAAACATTCACTTTCACTGTGCATTTGAATTTTTATGTTAAATATTATAGTTTTAAAATAACTCACAAAAAAACCTAAAAGTACCTTTTTTATTTCTAACATATGTTAAAATTACGTGATAAAGGATACAACTATAGTTAAATTATGTTGCGCCTTTATGTTGTCTTTCAGTTAACTGATATGCATGAACTAAAAAAATCTAATAACTAATAGACAATGTTCCTAACATAATGTTGCTAAAAACACACAATGATAAAAATACTACCCCAAAGATAAGGCTTGCCGACATTTCGGTCACTATTTCTTCGGACACTTTGTCCGAAATGTCACATTTTCATTTTAATATTTTCTTTACTGATGTTTCGGACATCAATGATAAACGCTGTTTTGTACAGTCAGACGATTTCAATGATACCTTAAACATATAAATCAGTTTAGCCGTTTGGATGATACGAGTTAATTACATAAATAAATACGCATCTTGGCAGTTAGGTAATAAAAATAAGATGAAAGATTTGCTCAGGTACAGTACGAGCGAGAGAGACCTAATGCATAAACTAGATTTCAATGAAAAGAAAAGTCACCCTCTCTATCCCTTTTATTTGTATGGGGCTCTCTCGCTCATTTGCTCAAACGAACGGCCGATGAACAGTTGCTAACCATTCGTCACTTAGTCAAGGTCTGTTCAAGTGCAAGCAAGTAAAGTGAAAAAAAGAATATGTGGTAGTTTTTATTGTTTTTTGGAGGTAAGTTAAAAAACATTCAACAGATTTTTAACTGAGTATAAACAGTTAAGAAAGTCGATAGATTAAGACAATTAGGTACTTATGTTTATTAATTTTAGTCTTTTCTGTATTTTTTCCCTTATTTTTGTTAATTACGCTTTTAGGCTAATACTCTAAATAGTACGTAAGTACTAGAACTATGTCGATCGCTCATTTTTCGTGACCTGTTCGATCGCGACTCGCGACCCACTAGCTGAAGTGATTCGATCAAAAAGACTAGATCGTATCGCGGGCCACGGGTCTTTCTAAATTTAAATTCAATAAGTTTATACCTTATTTCGTACACATAAGGTTCATTTTACTAATAATCAACGACGTTCAATTGTCGTTCAATCGTGAACGACAATTGAACGTCGAACGAACGAAGAGTCTTTTTAAAACTTCAATTCAATGATTTCTACCATACCAGCTACGAAATAAAGTTCATTTTTGTTTTACATACATATAATAAGATATCATTCAATCACTATCGTACGGGTCGCGATCGAGTCTCCGTGATCCAATTAATCGCGATCGACACAAGTCTACTAAGTACATCTGGTTATATGAGATTTATATCTCTTCCATAATGAGGTTCCCTTATTTTGCCATACAACTATTAAAATTTTAAGCTGATTGTACAAAGCAGCTTCAATATTTTGATGGTGTCCGAAACGTCAGTAAATAAATTGATTAAATTGAAAAGTGTCATTACGGACAAAGTGTCCGAAATTATTGTGTCCGAAACGTCAGCAAGCCAAAGATAAGGTTATTTTTAATGAAATGTACCTTAATCAGTATTGGGAAAGATTGGTTCAAAGTGATATATTCACGACAAATACACTGAAAAATAAAATATAAAAATTATTATTAATCGCTTTTATACCACAAAGCACGAAAACCAGCGTGGAGCTATTACTGAAAGAGGTTACAACTTGACATAATAGTATGTCTATATTCACGATTTTTTTGCTAATATCCTGGTAGTTATATCACTTTGCACCATGTTATCACCGAAACTATAGTAGATAGAAGAAGTTAGACCCAGAAAACGACCTTTTTTCTCATAATTTATATGTAAAAATCACAAAAACGGTACATACAACTCGATTTAAATCACCTATCACAGGAGACACAGAATTGTTCTCTCATCATGACTCACCCAAAAATCAATCAAGTCAAATCTCAGTTTTAATACTTGTTTTGACGCACCATGTAGCGCGGCGGGTGGAATTCCGCCTGCAACGCATGAGGTTGCGGGTTCGATTTCCGCTGCGGAAAAAAATATTTTACGATCTACAGATATTCTCGGTCACGGTCTTCTCTGTTATTTCTGTATTTTATAAAAAATATCTAAGTATCAATGCAATTTATTAAGTATAAACAATTATTTAGTACCCATATCGTCGGATCATCCAGCATTATTTATTAATCCTTGCTAATATTTCAGATAACTATGATAGGCATACTGCGTATGTACAAGATGAACTATCCATTGAACAGCAAGGCTCGACATCCTACGAACAACAAGCGTCCACGACGTCATCCACGACTGGCTCCACAGAGGAAACCGCAACATTCTCCCAAGACTCTGGAACAGAAACAGAGACAACAGGAAGAACTGACGAAACAAGAACTGATACGACCCTAACAGTGTTGCCCGTTGATTACCGAAAAATAAGAACAATTATCGACCTCAACGAGAAAAAGAAAGTCAGAGTTGCTGTTATAACGAAAACAAATCAGTCGACTACAACAGAAAAGGCGATCTTTTGCGATGCTAGCACCGTAACGCAAGACTGGTGGAGCCCTATTCTGGAAAAGAAGGTGAATAGGAAGGATTATATGAACGAAGGGCATCAAATAAGAGTTATCAAGAAGGACAAGAAAATGTTGAAGGACATAGGCATCACTGCCGAGGGAAGATTAGTGACGTTTATGAGCCGTGCTCAAATTATACCACGAGGTAATTACACTTATGTTTATTTTAATTATGTACCTAAATACATTATTTTATTACACATTTCTGCAAGAAACTTTTTGCAAACGTTTTGCAAAAGACACTCATTTTTATAAATGGATTTTTGCACGAGTGTGGTGACACGTTACGTTTCATGTTTCGTTTCGCAAAGTTTTGGCTGGAGAGTGTCAAGTTCCAAAGGTTCACTGGCTGCCTGCAAGGGGACACCGCCGTGCATCGTCGTCGGCGGACACCCTGATTGCGCCATCACATCACTACACGTCGTCGCCGTAATCACAAATAACGTGTACTTATCTATATTAGTTAGGTTTTATATGTTTATTTATACTAGTTTTAAGGTATTATTACTATGGACCGTGGAATAAGTTAAATATGATCTTACTTTTCTACAGTCTAAAATAAATGAATTATTATAATACTCGTAGTACCTGCAAGTTTAATGTTTCAAGTTTCAAATCGTTTATTGTAAGTGATTTACATAGGTAATGAACTTAGGTAAGCTCATATTTTTACAATTTTACACCTAACTTTAGTATTTTATCTTTTTACTTTCCGAGTTTGTGTTTAATTCACCGAACTTCTGAAATGCTTTTCTGTGTATATAATGAAAAAAGGCATGCGTACGTGACATATTTTTTATTATACGAGGTTTCGGCGTAGACAATATAAAATAATCTTTTGAAATGGTACAGGGAAAGGTAGGGGAAAATAGTTACAATGTAAAGAAAGAAGAAGAACTCACCTCTATAATATTGAAAACTGCAACTCTGGAATTTAGTTTTTGTACCAAAGCGACGACATGACGGGTGCGCGTTGAAATCTTTTTCTCTACGACGTTCTACAACAAAATGACAAGACGGGTATGGTAATGAAATAAATAAAAGAAGATGAAAAACTCACCAACACAATCGTGAAATTCACAACTTTCTATGACCTCTAGTTTCAAAGATATTAGGAATTTGGTGAATGATTTGATTTGTTGTTATAGATATTTTCGCGCAAATGCAAGTGTGCATTTGTTTCTTGCACAAAAGTCATAATTATTATCTGTAATTCATAGGCAGACTCTCTGTCTAAAGTGTTTTTACATAAACACAATAGGTAGGTACTGTGAGGAACTAATATTTTTTATAATTTTCCAGACTCATATAGGATGGCAGAAGATATCCTATCGCCATCGCGTTATCTACTAGAAGTAAGTCTATTCAAAATCAGAATATACTAGTAATGAGTCTTCAACTTCATTGTCTTCATTGTCCACGTCTAAGTTATTTGTCATCTTTTTATTTAAATTTCATATTTTTTGTAAAGAATGACAGTAAAATCTATTTATTAACTTACGCGATCTAAACTCGCTCACTGGTACTTATCGCGTTTATTACCCGTTAAATAGTACTAATAATAATGATAACAAAATATTTATTTTCAGTCTCAAAAATACTACAGCGAACTGTTCAACTCGAAGTTTTATTCTCCACACGTGTTCCCTGTTACATTGGTAAGCTTATTTTGTCATTTGTGTTTACTTAACCCATCATCATTATCAGCCCATATCAACTCAGTGGGTGATTATGCTTTTAGATTAGAAAAGGCCTACCCACTGCTGTGTGTAGGCTTTCTCCAATATAAAATTACTTGTAACTAGATATTTACCAGGATTCATGGTGTCAACAATTTTGTCAATGACGAGGCAATGCAGCGAGCTTCTTGGAACGCTTCCCACTGGTATTTATATGGATCAGTTGAGCTACGTGTAGGTATTTGCAACAGTATGCAATTTAGCTCAATTTGTAAATACTAGTTCTAATTGGTTTCTATTCTTTGATTGTAACTTGTTTATAAAGATTTTGTCATAAATTATCTCGATAACACTTTGACTGCCCTGCACAAGGACATGTAGGACAGCTCTTTGCACAGCGATGTGTCGCATCGCTGAAGCTTGGCAGTGAAAGCGCAAAAGGCCTATTCCGACCTACGCGGTATTTGCTAACCAGCAGGGAAACATTGCACTTGGTTCCCGCATCATTCTCCGGCCATTTTATGATAGATGAATTTCAAATTTTTTACGCATTTGAAGACGATTCGATGTATTTTTTGTTTATTCTAGCCTTGACAACGTCTCGCAAACTTATACCTATAACGAGCTTTATTTTGTTTTCTTTAATTTAATCTTAGTTTATTATGGATGTAAGCGGATTAACTACGAACCTTATTTGTGTTGGAAGAACACCAACGTTTCATCCCTTAACGAGGCACTTTATCAATCATCAGGGTGAGTGCGGTTTGCGAGGCGCCTGTACCGCTGCCGTGCGCTCACTACGGGCTAGAGGCCGTAACGCGCGGGTCGTAGGCGCCGGGGCCGAGGGTGGTGGGGGGCACGCTATTTGTCGATGCTGGGGAGTAGGAGAGTCATCATCTTGCGGAGATCACATCGTGCCCTAGTGTAGGCTTACTCTGTGTGCATGCAGAACTAACAGTATCTACACCCGGCCATATACTGCTATCTGACTTTCCAATCTTAATCTTAGTTGTTTATCTCTTTACTTTTTTTTCTGGATCCAGAAACATCAAATGTTGGAGCCGCGATCACCAGTCAACAGCCGTCATGGTCGACTATGTAAGTGAATTACATAATAAGATATATTTAATTAAATTTACACGACAAAAAAGATGTTATAGGTTGGTGTGTGTTGTGTGTCTGTCTGTGATGAAGCGATTTGGTTCTTTTTTATTAGAAAGGTGACTTGATTGTGCGTTTTCCTATGCTTAAATGGGTCAAAATAAAAAAAATTACAGGGTTTTAAAACTTTTTAAGTTATATTTGATAGCACCTATGTTTTTTGCAGCTCGAATTACTAAGAGGCGTGAAGACAGCTACCTTCGTAAGAAGCAGGTCTGTAAGAACTACTCTAACATGTTAAATTTCTTTTGCACATTATTTTCGGTTTAGTAAAATTTAGTTTTAAAATGTTTGATCAGTTATATACCGGATCTTTGGCAGACCGTGTGCCATATGAAAACTGGAGGTAGGTGGAAACAAGTGCAACAGCTTGGCGGCTTTTTTAACCCTGTAAAGGCTCTCGGCTATTTTTAAGAACTTTTTAAAGATTTTTGTTTTTTTTCCGAAGTTTGAACTATTTAGTGCTGTAACTTTATTTGTACAAAATAATATAGCTTACAATTTTGTTTAATTACATCTGGTGTGTTCTTCCTTACTAATAAAATTTATATTTACGTGAGGTCTAGGTAGATAAAGCAGCTATGGGCATGCAATATGTTGAAAAGTAAAAATATTGACTGAGAGTTCAACTTTGGATTGAATTATAAAAAATATTTAGTGTCTCTGTTCAAATTTGAGAAAAATATCGAAACACCCTAAAATAGATCTTTAAAATTGCTCGGAGGCTTTTCAGGGTTAAAAAAGTCGCCAAGCCATTGAACTTGGTTCCACATACCCCTAGTTTTCATATGGCGCACGGTCTGCCGAACACCCTGTATATATAATACATCGGCCTTGCGTCTTAGGAAATAAACATATTTTATCACTAGCTTCTGCCCGCGGCTTTGCGCGCGTTTTTTTGAATAAAAAGCAGCCTATTTGTTGTTCCAGGTTCAGATGTTTGTGTGCAAAATGTTAGCTCGATTTATTCAGTAATTTTGGCGTTGTCTTCGGCCAAACATCTTTACAACGGCACAAACTTTCGCCTTTATAATATTATTAGGATTGATTTGTAGTACTATACTACAGTGCCTTAGCCGGGTCCTTAATAGAGACCTTTGTCCAAAAAACCAAGGTCTGGCACTCCGGGAGTGACACATGTGACGTCACTGTCCAGTTGCCACTTACAAAACATGGAAGTTGGGAAACAAATAGTCAATTTAAAAAAATACATAAAAATGTCAATCGTCAATTTTGTATGTTAACAAACAAAACTGACGATTGACATTGTTTATCGTCGTTTGTTACTCGTCACAATACTAAAACTGTTTTGACGGATCTAAATCATCGTCATGCCGTAGTGTCGATGACGTAGGGCTTGTGTCACCCACGTGACCGTGATGTCTCGGAATGCCACACCTTGTGGCATGGCATAATAATACAAGGTATTATTATGCAATGTTCGAGATAATGGTTGCTGTAAAGAAAATTGCACTTGAACTTTTGTTAGGTAGATACTACATATACCTACCAAAAAAAGTAAGTGCTATTTTACAATCTCCTAACTACATGCATTTTACATTTTAGCAAACTCCTAGAAGAAGATGCAGATGAGATGCCATTTTACTTTGTCTTAAACCCAATTGGATTATTCAAAAGTGAATTGTTATTATTATAGCATAGTTTGTTATTCGTTTAATTTATATTGTATTCGTTTATTTAAATTATTATTACCTATGTTTTTATTTTGTGAATAAATTTTTCTCCTATATTTTTTTCTACAAATGGCTTCTACATCGAGCACATACCCAATAGAGAGGAATAGTACATTATGGTACAAGTGTGTAATGTTGGTGATTACCGCTGAGGCGCCATTGAGACCCGAGCCATAGGGTCTTAAGAGAGCCGAGAACGGTAATCATCAATACACACGTGTATCATACGACGTTTTTCAACACACTTGTAAATAAAATAACAATAAAAACTCATTTAGTAGATAATAGATATTTTTCCTTGGAGTTTTCAGGTAGTAAACTTTCCATAACGTTAAGGGCTTCACATCTTATATCGGGCGGTGTACAACATAAATCATTTTCTTCGTAACTAGTACTTGTAGACATTTTAATTAACAAAATTTTACACAACTCGTTTCCACTGTTGAAATTATAGTTATTTATAACTATAATTTCAACAGTGAAAACGAGTTGTGTAAAATTTTCGCAAAATTAAACAGCTTTCCTAGTTTTCCTATGCGCGCGCATTGCGATCAGCCACAGACTAAAGGGATGAGGTTTTTTTTTTTATTTTCCGCGCATAGGGTTTGCGCCTATTCTACCACGTACAAAATGGGGAATTTAGTTTTCTTTTATTACAGAGAAAACAAAAGTTATATCTGAGTGAAAGTTTTATTTATTAAACACGCACGAGGTAAAATTATTTATTTAAATAAGAAGTTGCATGAAATGAGCAATGAGTCACAGTTAGATAACAGGTGTCATTATGTACCTAATTGCGGTGAAATTAGAGCCACTTTATGAGCAAGTGTGTTGAAAATGTTATTTATTTTGTTTACACAACAGTTCCGCCAAATCACTGCGGCGACCACTGCACTCCGGTTGGCAGACTCAAAGTCAAGCATCACATTCGAGTTGGGCAAGCAAATATTTTTATCGTCAATGATAGTCAATTTATAAACCATGAGCGTCGTCGCGAAAATTATTTACGTCAATAATAGTGAATTTAAGATTTTTAAAAAGCAAACAAAAAAAAGAGCTCTTTATTGATGTAAGCGGGTTAACAATGAACCTAGTTTGTGTTGGAAGAACACCACCGTTTCATCCCTTCACGGTGATTTTACTTGCTTGTTTATTACTCTACATAAAGTAGCTACAGTAGCTAAGCCTAGGCCATACCGCTATTCTATCACCACAGAACTATATACTAACAAAAAGTAAGGACCAAACTTTAAAGGGCCCCCCTTAAAGTTTGGTCCTTACTTTTTTTAACTTTTTGTTGGTTCAGCTTCGTTCGCAGAACACGGTAAAAATATTAAAAATACTGAATATTGTCTAATGTCTTTTAGTTTTCTGATAAATAAATAAAAATGAAATTATCAATCGACTAGGCTGTGGCTGATTTCATACTTATTGGTATACAACCGAAAGAAAAATGCATTTGTGGTACCCACCTTTCGCATCTAAGGCATGTCGCACGCTCCGAATGATGAGGAAGGTGCTGTGCGTTAAAAGGAGATGTGAGCATGTACGTAGGCCATTGTAGATTAATTTGAATGAGAATAAGCAGATGAATCAGTAATTGCCTCATCTACATTTTGTTTATTTTAAAAAAGTTTTTGAGGCTATCGATAAAAACTACAATGACTGCATCACTAGCAAATTAACGTAAAATTTTGGTTACGCTTAAACAATGTCAATCTAGTACATTTTGTATGACATCACATCTCATATAAAGACTAGATTTTTTTCTAGATGAGGCAAAAGAAGCGTTTAACGCCCAGTGGCAAGGTGTGACCACAACATTGTACGCGTCGGGGAGCGTCAATGCATGTGGCCAGCACAGAGGGTTGAGTCTATTTGATGTTAGTAGCGAGACGTGATCGTGACGTCTCCTTTTTCCATACAATTTGGTACAGCGCCTCTATCGTGCGGACAGGGAACTACGCAAATCCCAATACAAAAAGGAGACGTCTCGATCACGTCTCGTTTCTAACGTCAAATATACTCACCCCTCAGAACCGTGGTGAATAGTACAAATTTTGGGAGGCCAGTTCCTCCTAATTAGACATATGTATGTATGTCCACTGCTAAACAAGCCTCCTCCAAATAAGGGGGGTGTTGCTACAGTAATAATAATTAATAATAATAAATAATGCTGGACAATCCACACATCATCATCTAGCCCCAAGCTAAGCAGAGCTTGTGTTATGGGTACTAGATGACTGATATACATAATTCAATACATTATTTTTACATAGATAGATATTTTTTTTTATTATACATAGAAAATACCCAGAACACCCAGAATAAATATGTATTTGTAGATCTTACAAAAATTTGTCACAAGGCGGGAATTGAAACCGCCACCTCCTGGGTCGCAGGCAGTCAAAGTCAAAGTCAAAAACTCTTTATTTCCATAAATACAATAAATGTACACTTAGAAAAGGTCACATTCTTAATAATTAAACACTGCTACCTTCACCCGCCGCGCCACATCGGTCGTCAGTCGTCAGATAGATAGAAAGAAGGATTATTTGGTTCACAGACAGAACACAACAAAATCAAACATAGACAATAAAGAACCTAGATAAGTAATGGCAACGAATACACAGAAGGAAGCTGGGGGCCCACTTTAATTCTCAAATACGAATTCCGTGATTCGTTTCGGCCAATTGGTGTACGATAGAAATAGGTTTTTTTATATAACCCTGTTTTATTAATAAAAATATTGTCATTGAGCTTATTAAGATTTTTTTGTCCCAAATATTGTTAATAATTTAAGTATTGTTTACTTCAACTATTGTTTTAGGTTGAAAAATTTGAGGAAAGTTATCCAATATGTTCAACTGGTTGTACAGATAGTTGAACATATTAGAGTAGACGAATTAGAGTAGGTACCAATTTTCTCAAAAAAAAACGAAAAGAAACAATAGATTGCGTGCGCGGAGAATTAAAATAGGCCTTCTGCTGGCCTGCCTCTGGTTGGTTCCCTTAGTCGACTTTTACGGCATCCACGATTGAGTTGGAGGGGTAGATTTTAACGCCTCGACCGCCATGCCTCTATGCCCAGTGGATAAAATCTATCTGCGGTTTATGATGATGATGATGATGACGAAGCACCTTGTACAGTTATTATTCTACAACTAAATATTTGTAAAACTCTTTGAACTGCATCCGCTGTTTAAAGAGAGTATCATAATATAGAGAGTATCATAACAGGAATGCTAACCTAACCATGGTACCTACAAAAACTTCATTGTTAGCAATTTAGGCAATGGAATTGTTTTGAATATCTTTCAGTCTGGTTGTGTTTTCCAAAACGACAGGACTATGGCCAAAGTTGTATTAATTTGGTAAGATTTTGGCAATAGAAGATCGAGTTATATGTGAATAAATTAACTGGATGTTTTATAAAACAAAAAAATTACAAAATACAAAAATAATTATTTATTTAATGTTTGAGGTTCCCGGAATCTCGCTAAAACAATTATTAGGGCTTAAAATTTTGATCTATGCTTGGTTTCTCGATAGTATCGAGTTAGGTATTCCATTTTTGTATGGGATTTGCGTATACATAGATCAACAAGTCCGCATGTAATTTTTTTCTATATAATAGTTCTGGTCTGATAATATTGTTACTGAAATTAAACTTTGAACTTAATTTGAGCTCTTGAAGCTTTTGAAAACGTACCAAAACTTTCCTAGTTTATAGCATCTCACAAGGGACATTTTCAAGCATTATATTGTTGAGTGTGTATCTATTTAAATAAGTAAATAAACCAACGACCTCAAAAACTTTGGCACTAATTTTCACAAGATTTCAGTTTTCATTTGATCATTGGCCAAAATGCCATAGACTGCACCGGAAGAGTTCGGAAATTTCCTAAAACTTTATTGTTTGGAGCTTCATCGTCAGCGTACCAAATTGAAGGTGGATATATGGAAAATGGTAAGTTCGTGAACCTCTCGAAACCTTGTTATAAATCTTTGAAAACCTCTGTATTAACTCGAACCTTTCTCTCCATAGTTATCCTTTAATTTCACTTTGTGAATTTTGCATTTGTCTTTTTTCCACTCAGTGGTTTTACGGTGTAGTTTCGTTTCGCCTATAATATTATTTTCGCCAATTACTCATACTCATAACTCATGCATTTATTCGCTGTAGGAGCACAAGGCACACTTGCTTACGTCGCGTCGGTTGGTTTACATTTCGCTTCAATTGATGGGTGGAACGATATTACACCGGTTTTACAATGTATTAATTGTAGGTACCTTAATACTTATTAATACTAGTTCTAATTATGTGTCTATTCTTTGATTGTAATTTTCTTTGTAAAATATAGCATATGTATTTATTTCATCAGGTAAAGGGCCTTCTATTTGGGATGTTACAACCCACCAGAAACCGTCCCCAATCGAAGACGACAGCAACGGAGACGTCGCAGCTGACTCCTATCATCTCTACAAAAGAGACGTCGAGATGATAAAAGAACTAGGCTTGGATTTCTACCGGTTCTCCATATCCTGGTCCAGAATTTACCCTCACGGATTTCCGTATTTGGTCAACAAACATGCAATTGAATACTACAACAGCTTGATAGACCTGCTTATAGAAAAAAAAGTGAAACCATTCGTCACGATGTACCACTCCGACATGCCTTGGAATCTGCAGGTTGTGGGTGGCTGGACTAACCCTAGTATCATCGAATGGTTCATTGATTATGCTAAAATATTGTTCGAGAAATTTGGGGATAGAGTCAAGTTTTGGGTGACAGTGAATGACCCTAAAAAGACTTGCAATGATCCGTATGGTGCTGAAACTAGGGTTCCTTTTGCGAATACCACAGGAATAACGGTCTATCTTTGTGCTAAGAATTTGCTTCTAGCTCACGCTAAAGTCTACCACTTGTATGATGAAGAGTTCAGGTCGCAACAGCATGGTTCTGTTGGAATTTCTATCAATCACAACTGGTACGAGCCGGCTTCGGAGACCATGGATGATTATCAAGCTGCTGTGGACGCCAGACAGTTCGAGGTAGGTACATTATAATAATAATTATAATAAATCATTTATTCATATCAGGCAACATTAGTCTAGACAGGATGTATGATACTTAAAAACTACGGCCCATATTATATATATACCTCAGGCTAGCATACTACAATAAACCTATTTCCCTCACCTCACCTCAACAGCCTTTATTGGTGCACTGCTGGACGCCGCCTCCCCGTATTAATTTTATATCATGGGGGTAGTGTCCATAATCCGCACGCTGGGCATGCGGGTTGGAGATCGCAGTTCAGTTGTAGAATTGTTCTGCAGGGGGGCTGCTGCCCGCTCCCGGTGGGTATCCCTTAGTCGCCTCTTACGACACCCGCGGGAAGAGTCAGGGTGGTGCATATTCTATACCGGCTTCATAAGGCGTAAACCAATTTACTACCACTGTTATGTTTGAGTTTGAAAACAGTTAACTACTAAGTATCGAAGATTCGAATTTCAATCTCAACAAATGTTTGGAGGTTGGTAGTTTCTTTGACGTGGCAGTCGCGACGTAAAAATCGACCATCTAACTCAGCCAGTTGACGTCGTCGTAAGAGCAGACTAAGAACTTACCCGAGAAAGAGCAACAGTTTCATTCAGTATATTATTCAACAAATCCAATGTGATCACCATACCGCCTGCCAAACGTGGTGTAATCATCACGTTGCCATACGTTCGTGGGAGGCATGATCAACAGTGGGCGTAGGTAAGTGAAGCGAAGGTAATCCAGTAATTCGAAATCGTAGTTTGTTTTCATTTAGTTTCATAATATTTCAAAACCGATCTCATGCGCTAAAAAAACAGAGTGCCAAATTCTAAAAACTCTAGCAGTTCAAAAGCTACTTCAATTTTATTTATCATCATCATCAACTTATAATATGTGATAGTCCACTCCTGGACATAAGCCACCCCTAATGAGTTCCATAACACCCTGTCTTCAGCTTACCAGATCCAGCATCTACCTGCAGTCTTTCGTAGATTAAATTTTATTATTTGTAAGCGACGCGTGACCCGAGAGCTGGATCTGGCGCAGCGCATCAGCATTGCCATACAGCGGGGCAATGCAGCCAGAGCGTCTTGAGGACGCTTCCGACTGGTATCGATATGGATCAGTTGAGCTACTTGTAGATTGTTTGCAACAGTCTGCAGTTAGCTTAATTGTTTCAATTGTAAATACTAGTTCCAATTTGTTTCTATTATTTGGTAGTAATTTTTATTATTTGAAAGTAATTTATGATCTTAAATGTCCACCAAATTGATTGCTGTTTTAGTGGGGCCAGTTCGCCCATCCCATATTCTCAAAAAGCGGCGACTACCCGCACGAGATGAGGCAAAATGTCGGTGCAAAGAGCGCAGAGCAAGGCTACCCCCGTTCTCGACTTCCTGAATTAACTTCTCTAGAAGCAGCCATGATACGAGGATCAGCAGATTTCCTTGGGATGAACAGTTATACGTCTAGGCTCACGTATAGGGATGCTTCGCTGGATGGATTGTATCCGGTACCTTCTTTCAAGGATGATATGAGCGCTGTTCTGGTGAAGGATCAGGCTTGGCACCAGTCGGCGTTGCCTTGGTTGCAAGTGAGTTTTTCTCTCTGATTTAACATGGTTGGTGAAATCCCATAGATACCCCTAGCCTAGCTAGCCTAGCCTAGCTAGCGTGGCCTAGTACCACGCTAGCTAGCCTAGCCTAGCTAGCGTGGCCTAGCTAGCGTGGCCTAGCTAGCGTGGCCTAGTGCCACGAAAAGGGTGAATTAAGCTGATAGGGGGTGATTCTGGATATCAAAGGGGAATCTTCTATCTTTCACAAAACATTATTTATCGTAAATTAAATTAATTAAAAGTTATAATAACATACAAATGTACTTACTTTTCTTTTTTAGGATGTCCCATGGGGCTTCTTCAAGGTCCTAATAGAGGTCAAGAATCTCTACGGAAATCCCCCTATTTACGTGCTTGAAAATGGCTGGGCCACTAAAGGAGGCCTCTTGGATGACGACAGAATTCGGTATCTTCGGGGATATCTGAACGCAATGCTGGATGCTATCGACGAGGGTTGTGATATCAGAGGGTATGCCGTGTGGTCGTTGATGGATAACTTCGAATGGCTTCATGGATATAAGTGAGTACGAAGCTTAACATTTAACCTATACTAATACCTATCAGGATTGCAGGCATTGTTGTAAAGAAATTAAAAAATGCAGCAAAAAAAAAAATAGAACAGTTTGCGGCTTTGTTCAATGAATTAATCTGTGAAGCAAGCAAGTGATTCCTTCAGTATTGTTAACAAATTTGAACAACATGGAACATTATAACATGGTGTGAAAAGAAATAACATTAAATTATTAGAAGAAGAATTTTATTTTAGATATTTTAGTGAAAACCGCAGCCTGTGCGTCTTTTAGTTGCAGAAATACTTATTATGAGGAATTTAGTTTGTTGTGAGCGAGAGCGCGTTGAAATCTTTTGTATGCTACGCGGTCCAGCGTAGCTTCGTAGCACGTGCTACGAAGTTCTTAAGCGCGTCGCTCACTGGTATGTGGAGACGGTGGTGTCGCGGGGCGATGTCATGCCACGTTCGAGGCGTAATCTCTACGTAGAGTCGAGGCGCCTATGCTTCCTTCACACAAATTCTTTCTAAATGGCGACGGAGTCGCAACGCGGGCGGACAAAACGAACGACCCTGTCTCGACTCACGTCGACCTCGCCGCGCCTCCACCTCGTCCGTCGCGACTGGTTATGAGCGCACTGACTGCCATCTTTATTATCTATATATATAAAAGAAAGTCGTATTAGTTACACTATTTATAACTCAAGAACGGCTGAACGGATCTCAGTGAAATTTGGCAGCGACGTAGATGGTATCCCGGGGCCGGACATAGGCTACCTTTTATTCCGGAAAAAAGCGTGCGAAGCCGCGGGCTGCAGCTAGTTTATTTATAAAGAAAACTTACCTACCTACCTATTTAGATGCGGTGTGCGTGCCGCTTGTGCGCCGCCGCCGCCGCCGCTGCCTCGAATCTAGCTCGAATGAGCGCCGCGCCTTATACTCCATTTTTCTCCAATAAAAGCAATAATAGTAAAAAGCCTGTTGTTGTTTCCCTGCTTTTGGTGTTGTTTTTGTTTTATGTAGGTAGTGGTCTTCTTTTCTCCGTAAGGCATTGATTGTGCATTGATTGACGCAGAGCGAGGCAGCGCAGCGGAGACTCAATTCCATTAGTCCACTGAAAAAGACCGAAGATTTTATGCAACTCCATTAGTTATGCATATATGTTCTTTCCGCTGCCTCGCCTTGCTCCGATGGACAGGCAGCCTTATTGTTAATAATTAGGAAAGTATTATTCTTTATTTTGTTTCAGAACAAAGTTCGGGTTGTATGAGGTGGATTTCGCCAGTAATGATAAAACTAGAACTCCTAGAAAGTCAGCTTTTATCTACAAAGAAATGATCCGATCTAGGACTTTAGATCCATTGTACGAACCCGAAACATTTATTTTGGACACGCCAGCATTTTCAGAATAAATTATACATTAAATATTATCTACTCTCAGTTTATTTGCATTTTATTTTACCATACTGCATATTTGTAAACAAACCACTACTATAAATAATATATAGTACCTAACTAAAACTCACTTGCTTGGCATCATGTTTCAGATATAATTGTGAGCATTATATAGGTATTGAAAGAAGGATCTCAAATCGACGAGTAATGTAAATTCCGTATAAAAAGACGCGGCAACAGAGTGCATTTTAGGTTTAGTATGGATGATGGTTAGTTTACAATCATTCTACGAGTTTGGTATCTCTGGTTCATATCCAGCTAAATTCTATGTAAATCTTTGTAAACAAACCGCCCATACTTAAGCTAAAATGCACTCTGATGACGTTTAGTAGGTAGGTACGTAAGTAGATACATAATTTTATACGCAATTTAGATTTTTGTCGATTTGAGATCTTTCCTTTAATACTTCAATAATATTGCTTTGATGCTATATCTGAAAGTCGACACCAAGCTCGTGAATTTTAGTAGTTTTATTATGGTTTATTTACAAACATTTCACATCGATTTCTCTGGAGTATAGGTTTACCTATATACGGTCACTTTGTAAATGTCTAAACCTTATTAACAAAAAAAATTCTTAAACGAGCGAGTACAAAAAAAAACAAAACAAAGAAAATTAGAAACAATCTATTAATAAACAAATAAGAACAAGTATTTACAATTGAAACAATTAAGATAACTACACACTGTTGCAAACAATCCACAGGTAGCTCAACTGATAGGTAGGTCCCCCGCGGACCTAGGGTCTCGACTCCAAGGGGAGCAAATGTGTAGAATAGGCTCTGTCGATACCTGCATATTTGCACCTCTTGAGATCCTTGGCCAAATCTGCCGCCTCACCAGCCCACACGGATGTCCTCGGAAGATGAGAAGGCGTAAGTGTGTGTGACGCATGTAGCGTCCCACAAAATGGGCCTCCCCAACTCCCATGTTACTGTGTCATGCCGTCGGGCCTCTTACCATTGTCACGCAGCAGACCATTCGGTTCGGGAATAGCTGGTACGTTAGCGGTGACAACGGCCTTCGAATGATGTCGTTTAGGCTGGCATGGCGAGATATCTGACCGGGACAGCGGGGCGGCGCGGCGCGGCGGCGGCGCGGCGCGGCGGCGGCCTTAGTACGCGATAATTCGTAATGACCTTGTGATGACCAAGCTGTTCGACAGCAGTAGGCACCACATTGGCATTGATGAAACACGGAACACCTTGCACCCAACCGTGGACATATTGCGATACGGAAAGTTACGGGATCCAATAAAGTGCCAGTGTTATATGAAGGAAGTGCTTGCAATCAATGTCCTGACTCCCAGAGTCCCGAGGTGTTCTTTTAACACGAATAAGGTTCGTATTGAACCCGCTTACATCCGTAATGAGCCCTGACTCCCATTTAGAAATGGCCACGAGACTGCCACGATCCGCAGAGCTGGAGCACGTCTGTATCAAACAATTCCGTGTCAGCTCACAAAGAGGACCGTCCCATTGCCGCCATTGGGACAAAAGAGATTACGGGGGAGCAGCATCGGGGCAAAAACAACGCAAAACCATTCGAGCTTCGTCTAAAAATAAAAGTTTGAATGAAATTCCAGGTGGTAGATGGAAAAATGTTCAACTAAAGCGAAGTGATGGAAGACAGGCACGCTGGTAGGGCTACACATTAAATTTTGCGAATAAGCCTAAGCTTCCCAATTTGACAGGCTGGAAGGCCTGCGATCATGCCTTGTCATCCAAATAGATAGGTAGGTACCTATTCAAAACCGATGATAAACTATTCTATTGTTCCCCTTCCAAGAGCCCGCTGTGTTTCCACAGTTGACTACATCTAAAAGAATAGGTACCGTACGTAAATTTAGGTAAAAATAGGCAAAACCGAATAATTGTGAAAGCCATAATGGCTATTAATTTAGAGCAGTCTGTTCGCAGTTTTGTTGAATTTTGAATGGTCTTTTCAACAAATGACTGAAAAGACTCATTATGAGTTGGTGAACAAAGAAGTCAGAAAATATTATAAACCGGAAAATATTTGAATTTCGTGGCACTTGCAATAGGAACCAAAAGGCTACAAGTCGCTTGTTTGCGACAACGATGACATTACTCAAAAAACACCATTTTGGAGTTAAGTATACAGCTAAGTTCAGAAAAAAATCTAGTTTTTTCCTGCAAAACGACATTTCTCTAAGGGGTAAGGTTAGAGCAGGACAAAATATATGACAGTATTGCGCTGTCTCATCCTGTGTATTGGTTTGCGACAAGAAGGTCATTACTCAGTAGTGGTGCAATTGTGTTCGCGAAGAGTTGTGCATGTTCTCTTCAAGGACGACATCGTTTTGGTTTTGACGTTCTACGTGAAAAGTTTTGTTTAATATTTTATAAATTGGTTTCGAAAATAGTGTATTTAAACAAAATGTGTCATTTTTGCTCAAAATAATTAGGTAATAATGTGTGTATTTATTTTGTGGTATGTCAGTTTAGCAGAAAAAAGTAGGAACAGTAAAAGTATTATAATAAAATATGACGTAATTGATTGTAAACAAAACACAAATGACAGATTTTAGTTAAAAATTTAGTCATAAAAGGTCAATCCTGCTGAAATTTTTTAGGTTGTTTTTGTATTCATTGAGAACTATCTTTAGTTAAAACGTTTTAGGTAAAATATAACATACATTTAGTGACCGACGTTAAATTATTGATTTGCAGTCGATTCGCTACAATGGCACAATCAGGGAGTTCAAGGAGCAAAAAAATATTGGCAGGAATGAAGCAACCGATGAAGATCCTACATTGGATAAAAGTAGTATAGTGTTCTGCCTAGTAACTACCTTAAAAATTCTACTGATAATAATTATCGCTCTATTGATTAAAAAAAGTATTTTTTTGTTGTATTTTATTTTTCTAGGCTATGAAAGACAACAAATCCAGGCTCCACCTGCGTTCGTTAAACCTATTCAGATATCACCCGATTTCGATGAGTTACCACCGGAGTTAGAGAGATGGGGATAGGGCGCCAATAGACCTCGGAACTTGTGTTTATAAGTACCTGTAACAGGTTTCATCGACTAATCTATCTAAACTAATAGATAAACTAATAGAAAAAACTAATAGATAATTAGATTAGTTAATATATAAACTAATCTAATGCATACATAAAACTTTTTTGATTGGACGGATGCTTGTTCTAAAATGGGGGTGAATATTAAGAAGAACGAAGAAGGAAACTCTGTAATGATAGCTGATGTTAAAATACTCACAGTTCAAATAAACAGCCCTCCTACCATGTTCTACAAGACATCTTATGCTGAAGAAGAATTCAAGAGGGCAGTTCTTATAAAAAAGAAAACAATGATAGAGAAATAGACGTCAAGAAGGCGTATCATAGAAAACCGGATGTAACGGAGCGAAAGAAACCTGATTTGTTGAATTTAAGCAATAAAAATTTAATCCCAGGGTTCTACGCCCATTTCATAATGCTTTGTAAGAACCATAACGGACTTTGCCTTATATTGATTGCATATAATATAATAATATGATAATAATATAATCTTTGCGTTTATAATTTTTTTTCTGATTTTGTTATAAGTTTGTACTAATGAATAATAGTCTGATTAATCTAAGTAAGTTATAATAAGGTATTTAAGCTAATTTCCTTGGAAATGTAATGAAGACTGATTAGTTGTTAGCTAAAATCGTTGACTTTTATAGTTTTAGCTAACGTTTTTAATGACCGAAACAGATTTAGAATTTAGATGTGTCTATGTTTCGGTTAATTTTGTTGTGAATTCTAATAAAAGATTTTTCTATAATGTCACTTTTTGTTTTATGTAAGTAAATCAAAAACTAAAATTTAAATGACATATTGTCAGTAATGTCCTAAGTCAAAATAATACAAAAAAATATGTTAGTTTTTCTGTAAGAATGACACATTTTCTACCTTATTCCATAAAAATACGGTTAAAATTTCAGGAGATAATCGTGCATAATATTTGCTGATATATTTTAATAAGTATTGAATCAGGCAATATTTTACTTTTAGGAAGTTACTTTCAAAAAGCCATAATTAACGAAATATAATTTTTCAAACCTTAAAAATGCTCTGCTGTAAAATCGTGTTTTTTGAGTAATGCCATCGTTGTCGCAAACAAGCGAAGTATTTCCAAAGTCTGTCCATTAAAAGTAAAATATTGTCTGCGGTCAACCCGTGATAAATATCTGTCATTGTGTTGTCAGTGTCAAATTGAAATTGTTTTGTTTATGTGTCATGTTGTTTGTTGGTTGTAAATTTCTATAATTTCCAATTCAACAAAAATGTGTGATCTAAACGAAAATCCGCTGAAACTAAGTGTAAAATGGAATGGAAAAGAGTTCGAAATACCAGAATTCTCGCCATCGGATTCCGTAGCCATGTTGAAGATAGCTATCGAAAATGCGACTGGCGTCCGGTCTGACAGACAAAAGCTGCTAAATGTTAAATTTCAAGGTAAGTACGTCTCGTATTTCTGTTTATTTTACCCCCTAGAGGTCGATGGAAGTCGGTGCGAATGTGATGGTCACGTATTTTCTTAGTAAACAAAGGATGTATGAAAACATAGGTTATGTTTTGCTAGGCTGTTATATTGTTCTTCTGCAAACGTTTGTGGCTTTCATAAAGGTTATAGAGTTATTTAATTAAAAAACAAATTTCAAACGTCCGAAGACAGTATCATGAAGGATATAAATTTTTATTTTATTAGCCTATCCAGTCCCACTGTTAGAGAAAGGCTTCCCTTTCTTTTAAATTTATCATATCCCCCACACAACGCCACAATTAGCGCTCCATCCATCGCCACCATGCGACCGCTACAATATCATTGTCCATTTCAAATTAAATATTTTTTATAACTTTACAGGAAAAGTAGCAACAGACAACTATACACTTTCCGAGCTGAACTTAAAGCCTAACTTAAAGATTATGATGATGGGGTCTCTGGAGGAAGCCATCTTGGGTGCACAGGTGAAGCCTGATGTTGAAGACGTTGTCAATGATCTGGATATTGAGGATGAGGAGTTGGATGTGGAGAAGCAAGAGGTATGACTATTCATGCTAGTTTCTGCATGCGGCTTTGCACGCATTATTTCTATGAATATGTTCAAAGGGCATTTATATCCTATGTGAACTGGTTTATTGGATAAAAAGTAGCCTTTAGTTTTATTCTAAGTCTAGACATACATTTACATAAAATTTCAGCCTGATCCCTTCAGTTGTTTTGGCGTAAAGAAGTAACCAACATCCATCCATCCAAACTTTTGGTATTATTATTATTGTAATGTATGGTGTTGATTACTTTAAAGATGTCTTTAAAAATATGAATGTTAATGTCAGTTGATATCCCGCCATAACCAATAAAGATGTTCTTGGATTTGCAAATCAGTTTTTATTATATCTGAAGTCCTCAGAAGCCCTAGATCTATTACAATTATTATTTGTGATACACAGGCAGCTCCTAAGCTGATGCATGTATATCTGAGTCGTTGTCAATGCACTTTAAATAATTGTCTAATCTATTTTTGAAAGAGTTTACTGAGGGGGCACTGAACACTGATTCTGGTAACTGGTTCCAAGTTTTCACTATGCAATTGGGCAGTATGTGCTCTCTGTGTTTGCTGGTACTTGGCTCGCGTTGTAGCTCCAGTGAGTGTCCTCTCATTGCATTAATAATATTAGTGTGTTAAGATCAAAGCTATGATTATTTGCATGAATATCATCCGCCTCCTGACTTCATCCACTGGTATAGGCTGCCAAGCTCTTGTGTCATTTCTTATGGCCTTACACTAGTTTAACTGAATAAATGAATAAAACAGGACATGTGGACACCGCCCCAAAGTAGGCAAGGCATCTCGAGCAACCCATAACACAAGTTATGGGTATGACGAGACAGAGATAACCGATACACTAAATTATGCAAAGCGTCACGACGCTACATCGACTGTCTGTTTGGTGAAGCCATCATTTGATTTTCACACCGCAATAGATCACCCAATCAGATACAAAATTATAGCGGCTCGCTCCACTCGCTGTTGGTTTTGCTTTAGCTTCCACAAATTTTTCCCTAACTGCTAGATGGAAAAAAACGTCACGGGTTCTTCAGCGCCGTTATATAAACTTTTCTTATTTCACAAATTTCCCAATCGCCGCTATCTCAAATCTCTCATTAGCTAGTTAGATATACATACATATATAATAATAACTATGTAACAAAAAACAAAATTCACATAAAGTTGTTTTTATTCATTTATGCTACAAACTCATAAACGGGCTCCGTTAAGTATTTCGATTTCCAAAAGGGTTCCGTCAATAAAAAAGTCCGAGAACCGCTGCTCTAGACGTTTTTTATAATATTATGTGTCCGGCACCGCATAGCGCATACCGCAGCGTACTGCGTAGTGATCAAGAGACCAAGGTGATTTTGTGAGTTTTTAAATAATCAAAATAATAAAATTGGGTGTAATCTTTGGGACTCAATTCGTTGGAACTTTTGGTTCGTTTTTCAAAATTATTTTACCAGATACCTTTAATTATCCCTGGCTATGTTTTATCCAATTTGCTCATGAGCAAAGCCGCAAGCAGAATCTAGTGAATAAAATAATACTGCACATTTCCACACAGCATCAGCCCCCAAAATAAACCAATCTTGTGTTATGTATGACATAGTACCAGATTAATGATTGTACCTGATACATACACACCCAGACCCAGAACAAACACCTGCTGATTATCAAAACAATGTGTATGCAGCATAATAGAATATGTCACTGCATGGTACTGTTTGGTATCTGTACCATAGATCATGATGCATTATCTTTTTGACATTCACAATATGAACCGCATGGCATCCATATTCATGATTGTGGCATAAATTACTTATGTTAAGAAATTATTTGCTGCCGAAACCTGCTATTAATTGCTAAATCTATGGGCTATAAACTGCTAAATCTATGGGCCCCATTATGAAGGAGAAATATCTATTTTATTTTACTATAAAAACTATCGTAGTTTGACGAATTCATATTGTGAAGTCCCTCGTTAAGGGATGAAACGTTGGTGTTCTTCCAACACAAATAAGGTTCGTAGTTAACCCGCTTACATACGTAATGAATCTATTTTATTGTCCCATATCCATCCATACTAAAATTATAAATTCGAAAGTAACTCAATGAAATTTTACAGGGAGGTAAATGGTATCCTGGGGTTGAACATAGGCTACTTAAAAAGCGCGTGCGAATCCGCGGGCAGCAACTAGTAATGTATAATTTTATTAGGTATTTTCCCACGATTGCAAAGCATGGTTTTGCAATCGTGGGAAAATCGTGGTTTATTGCAAACCCACCCAAAATATGGCAGACTGGTCTTAGTTTTGCTAGTTGGCGATCTTTGGTGAGGCCTACCTATATCCAGCCGTGGACGTCTCGTTCAGCTGAGACTGACGATGATGAATATATTTAACCATCTGTGAAACACCGGCTATTAGCGGAGCAGGATAGAGGGCGCTGCACATTACTAACCCTGCTTGATTATTCACGTGGATTTGATTGGCTTAACATACCACTCCTGCTCGCCAAGCTTTCTTACTATGGTTTAAGTCAATTATCTATTCGGTCCCATAGCTATTTTAGTTCTCGATTGCAGACTGTAAAATTAAAAAAAAAGATGGATCGACTTATTATCACAACCAATGCCTATTGTTCGTGGTGTCCTGCAAGGCTCTATACTTGGCCCTCTTCTTTTTATAATTTCTTGTGCAGATTTGTCAAAGGTTATCTCTAATTCTAACTACCACTACTATGCAGATGACGTGTAGATTTATGTATCAGAGACACCCGACAAATTAGCACAAGCTGTTCAACGGTTGAACAAAGATCTGAACGCCATTGCAGACTGGTCCTCGCGCAATGCCCTCGTATTAAACCTAACAAAGTCACTGTATATGATTTTGGGTACAAAAACCAAATTGACAAGCTAAATGGTGACCCTGACGTAACGATCTGCGACTCTAAAGTAGGTAGAGTAGATAGTAGAGTAGTAGAGTACGGGTACTGAGCTAGGAATCTCGGAATTGCCATCGACAGTCATCTCAGATTTGAGAATCATGTTCTAAATTTGGTAAAAACTTGTTTTTACCGCCTAAAAATACTTTACAAAATTAGGAACCAATTGACAAAAGCATACCGTATCGTCATTTGTGAATCGCTAATCATTTCTAAACTAAATTATGGTGATATTGTTTTTGGTCCTCGTTTACTTACGAGAACCCAGCGCACCATACAAAGAGTGCAGAATGCTTGTCGCTTTTGTTTCAATATTCCGCCTCGTAGTCACATAACACCGTACCTAAATAACATGTCCTTGTTAAATATGGAATCACGAAAACTACCCCTGGGAGGACTGGTCTTTGACGTAATTAAGTTTAAAAAGCCTGAGTATCTGCACTCAAAACTGGAGAGGTTACGGTCAGTAAGGTCTGTACTTTCCTATCATAATCACAAGACGGCAGCTTTCCGGGGAAGTTTTAGGTATTCGGCAACAAAGTGCTGGAACAATATTCCTCCCCCTATCCGCAATGTTAACACTAAGTATACATGTAAATTAAAGTTCGAAAAGTTTTTTTTGCAAAAACAAACAAAAGCACTTTGTATGCCAAAAATAAACTGCCGTCGGTATTTGTTCATTTTTATATATATATTTTTTTTATCACACTATTAATGTAGGTATTTATTTATATTATTTGTAAATAATTTTAACTTAAATCTTAAAAAAATCATGTATACTACTTGCTACAAAACCACAATAATTCATAGATATCTCACACATTGTCCGTTTGTACTCGTTCTCGATCAAAAAAAGTCACTGAGCCATGGCCTATTTGTAGTGCTGCAGCACACACAAAGTCGCCTACATTAAGTTATTTCTAAGTATACTTACTTAGAAATTTTGTTGGTACTTTGTTGTGCTTATGTTTAAAATTGTATATTTATGTAAATTGTATGTGTCTATGGTACCAAATAAATTTTTATCTATCTGTCTAATATCAATTTGTAAAACATTTTCAGGTGTACCTAGCGAAAATAAACAAGAGAGTTCGAGACTACAAAGTGAAAGTGTTAAACGAGCCGAGAGAAGGAAAGAAACTCCTCGTCCTAGATATTGATTACACATTGTTTGATCACAGATCTGTTGCAGAGACTGGTAAGATATGAATGAATGAAATGAAATGCTTTATTAAAAAAGAACGGCATTATTACAAACATATTAGATAAGTTAAGCCTAGTCGGTAAAATGCGATCTCTTCTAGTCAAATACTTAGGTATAGATTAAAGATAATAATGTGTATCTACACATAAAATGTCACAGAAATAATTATAGTGAAAGTCACAATAATTACCTATGTCTGAAAGTAAAAAATTTAAAGGACAAGGTGCGAGCATGGTCGGACAAATATCAATGAAATGAATATAGTCGTTATTTAAAAATTCGCTAATGGTAACATTATAAATGGTTTTTTTGCAGTAGTAGATTCTTTACTTTATTTAAATATGAATTATTGATTTCCGTCAATCTAATGCAAAGTAGCAATTTGTAAAATAATAGTAGGAAGTTTTTTTGAGAAATATGTAGTCTGTGATTACTAGATTTAAATATATTTGATGTCGATTATTACGTTTATTTTCATTTCCTCTATTGACAAAGAAAATTAAAATTCAATAATAAAAACAAATTAGAACTAGTATTTACAATTGAAACAATTAAGGTAACTGCAGACTGTTGCAAACAATCTACAGGTAGCTCAACTGATCCATATCAATACCAGTCGGAAGTATCCCCAAGGCGCTCTTAATTTGAACTGGTTCATATCACATATTTAAGGACTCCATAAATGTACACCTACAGCAGCTAATTTGAGAATGCCTAGTGATTTAAAGTGCTCCCTACATAACACTCGTGAAAGCAAAATATAGGGACACATGTATGTGTCCCTATATTTTGCTTTCACGAGTGTTATGATTGCTCATTTTTGCAGTTTCAGAAGTCTTTCGCAATCCGTCTATTCACGAACCATAAGACATTGTAGAGTGCTCATATACATAACATATTTCCCTTATAGCTTGTTTGGTTGTTACACGTAGTAACTATTTGAGTGCATATATTCGATTTAAGACTTTACTAAGAAAAACTGTCAAAACTTCAGCAGAGTCTTTCTGATTCTGTCTTATTATAAAATAGAAGAATACAATATAAATTTATTTGTTATAAGACTTACACAGAATACATAATAAACTTACACTTAGAGGAAATACATTAAGTACGAGGTGTAAGTCCAATAACAAAGTGGCTCTGCCTCAGCATGAGTTGGTTGACTAGCAAGCTAGCGACCAACGCAGGTCTTCCGTCAGAGGCACTTGTTGGCGTTACGGACTAAACTACTCACGACGACTATACAGACAAAAAAAAATAAAAAACACACTAGTATAAGAAAACGATCAGTAATAAATAAAAATAAATGTGAGGGACGCTCGTATTGAAATCAAATTCTGACTATATTAACGGAAGAAAGTTTGAGAAAAGAAAATACTTAAAATAACATAAATTATTCCCTGTTGTCACCTATTCCCTGGCGGTCTCGACGTAAGAATCGACTCCTCCAATTCAGGCCGTAGATCTCGTGAAAGGCGACTAAGAGACAGAGGAAGGGCAGTAGCTTCCTTGTGTCTATTTTTAACACTTCCACTGCGATCGGCAATCGTGAAATTCGCGAACGAAGTCGCAGCAGAGGCTTGTAAATAAAATGACAGAAGTCAAGTTGGTTTTAGTTTTGGTTTGTTTTACGCTACTCTCAACCAATAAACGAAGGCCTGGTGAAGGTCGCCGGAATACACTGGATGCCGGTTGCGAAGGACCCGTCATTGTGACCATCTTTGGGGGAGGCCCATGACCAGCAATAGATGTCTTTCGGGTAAAATGATTATGATGACGACTTTTAATCAACGACCTCAGTGGCGCAGCGGGCTAAGATCCGCCTGTGACGCAGGAGGTTGAGAGTTCGATTCCCGCCGCCTGCGGCGGGAATCGAACTCTCTAATATCTGCCACTACTAGATCTTGCAAACATTTGTCCTGACAAATGTTTGCAAGATCTAGTAGTGGCAGATATTAGTTCTAATACTGGGTGTTATCTGGAAGAGAGGCGAACCTAACGGGTTTGGTTGTCAAACTACGCCTAGGTCTCATTTCTCACGGGATTCCCGCAATAAACAAACTCAAATTAAATAAAATTCAATTTTTTTTCATTAGTTCCTTAAATGTGAAATGAAAGTGGCGCGCATTGCGCCCTATTAATGTACCAACTTATTTTAAGGCTAGATGCTGCTGTGTGCAATGCCCACCATTATTTATTTATTTCAACCACAGGCTACGAGCTGATGCGGCCGTATCTCCACGAGTTCCTCACATCAGCGTACGAAGACTATGACATTGTGATCTGGTCAGCCACTGGCATGAAATGGATCGAGGAGAAGATGAGGCTGCTTGGTGTTTCTACACATCAGGTAGGTGACATTTTGAATTTGTAAAGCTCTATATCATCAGCCCGTATCCGTTTACTGCTGAACATAGCCCTCCGCCAAGCGACGTCACAAATAGCGGTCCTGAGCCGCCTCCATCCATCGACTCGCTGCGACCGCTACAATGTCTTCGGTCCATCGAGTGGAAGGTCTTCCCACACTCCGTTTCGCATTGCATCGCGGTCGCCACTCGAGAACCTTTACTCCCCAACGGTTATCGGTTTTGTGAGCAATACCACCTGCATTTCAGCCTGCTAACTCTTAGAGCTATGTCGGTTATTTTGGTTCTTCTGCGGATTTCCGTATTCCGGATCCTATCGCGTAGAGAAACTCCGAGCATAGCTCTCCAGAGCTCGCTGACTTTGAGCATAAGCTCGAGGCCTATAGTCTATATCTAAAGCTAGAACTACACTATTGTGGTGTGGTGTTTTGTGACGCGTCAGAAAAATATCAGTTTCATACATGAAAATATGTTTTGCTAACACAACACATCACAAACATACAGTAATTAGTTTCTAAACATTCTAAACAGAATAAGAGCAATCTTTATCTACGCGACTTATAACTAGCTTGCTGTCAAAAAAATCAAGAGAGTTACATAGATAAGTTCACTGACTGGTGGGCTGGGCGCTGTATAATGCATCGCTTAACTAAAGGGTGCCATTCAACTAAGTTTTTTTTTAGTAAATAATACTGGACTATTCACACAACATCATCTAGCCCCAAGCTAAGCAGAGCTTGTGTTATGAGTACTAACTGATGTACTTAATACATTACACTACCTATATAGTTTTTTTTTTATTATACATAGACAACACCCTGAACAAATAAATAAATAAATAAATAATGCTGGACAATCCACACAGCATCATCTAGCCCCAAAGTAAGCAGAGCTTGTGTTATGGGTACTAGATGACTGATAAACTTAATACAATATATAACATAGATAGATATTTTTTATTATATATAGAAAATACCCAGAACACCCGGAACAAATATTTACAGATCGTACAAACATTTGTCCCGAGGCGGTAATCGAACCCGCAACCTCCTGCGTCGCAGGCGGACCTTCCCCCGCTGCGCCATTTCCACTTCCTTGTAATGTTACTAAGTACACTCAAACCCATTAGGAACCTATGAACAACGGAAGCCTAATCACATATCTTGTGTTTAACTATCTACCCGTGCTAAAATAATACCTTCTCCTTTCAGGATTATAAAATCTGGTGCTACCTAGACTACCTGGCAATGATAACAGTACATACACCCAAATATGGAACTATTGATGTAAGCAAATACAATTTATATGTACAAAATACACATGAAACGGTTGAGCTATCTGCAGGCTAGGTAGCTCAACTGATCCATATCAATATACAATCGAAAGCGTCCCCAAGACAAATAAATATTTTATATTATACTAGCTGCTGCCCGCGGCTTCGCACGCGCTTTTTAAATAGCCTGTGTCCGTCCCCGGGATACCATTTACCTCCTGCCAAATTTCATTGAGATCCGTTCAGACGTTTAGGCGTGAAAAGGTAACAGACAGGCAGACAGAGTTGCTTTCGGATTTATAATATTATTATAGATTCTTTATATTTATATTTTTTATATTTCTTTATATTTAGTACCTATAGATTCTTTATATTTATATTTTTTTTGTGTCTTGGAAACCCCAAAAATTCCTTTCAGGTAAAACCCCTAGGCGTGATCTGGGGAAAACACCCGCAATACAGCTCAAAAAACACGATCATGTTCGACGATATACGACGAAACTTCCTTATGAACCCGAGAAGCGGCCTGAAAATACGAGCATTCCGCCAAGCACACCTCAACCGAGACAAGGATAGGGAGCTTCTACTGCTATCGACGTATCTGAAGGATATAGCACAATATTGTGATGACTTCGACACGCTGAACCATAAGAAATGGGAGAAATACCGACCGGATAGGAGGAGCCAAGCGAGCAAGAGAAAAGCGGAAGATAGTGCGCCGTCAACGCCGAGAGAATGACGGTATGTTACTCGTTAGGTTTAAGGGGGGTGTAGAGGTAGGCTAGGGTTTGCGGAGCTCGCGTATTACTACATTTTATTTATACAACATATAGCTTAACTTAAATGTATAGTAAGAGCGGCTACGCACTGCATCCGATCCGAATCCGTGAGAATGGATAGATAGATATTTGTTACTACAGACACATACAACATACATTAATATATATATTTATAAACACTCTGTAAATCAGTCATCAGTATAATACATTTTCGAACTTATTAAAAAAGTAAGTAGGTACTTAAAAATTACTTAGTGTAAGTAAGTTTGAGTGTGTTGCAGTAGGTTGACAGCCTGATTCTTGGATTTAGAACAGGGATCGGATAAGTTCGTAAGCAACATCCGAATTCGTTCCGAGTTTGTTTATCAAAGAGACGTTAGTTAGAAAATAGGATCTAGAGGATCCTTATTTTCACGGATTCGGATCGGTTGCAGTGCGAAAAACTATATCTGAATTCACTAACGAGTTTTTTATGTCAGTATTTTCACGGATTCGGATCGGATGCATACCCGCTCTTAAGTCAAAAACTTCAGTCAAGTCAGTCTCAACTCAAGGCCCTGAGCTTGGATTCTCGGTAGTGTCGATAAATTAAACTCAGAACCCAGTTTGCGAGCGGAGATCTTTTCTGAACACTTTAGAAAACAAGTTCAAAAATGGCTACAATAGAATTACCTACTCATCTTTCCACCGCAAATGTGCTTCTTAGCCAAACTTCGAAATGTTTCACGTCCTAAAATGGAGTGAAGCCAGATTGCACACACCACAGCCCGACTGGTTTGTGCAACATTTCAGTGTATAATATTGTATGCAGACGACAGTGTTTGATCCACTTGTCGACAGCCCGCCGACTTTGGTGTGTAGACTATTAAGGTTGTCACAGATCAGAGCCGCACCGCTACCGCACAGCACACAAATCTGTATTCTAATATGGGCTTTAACTCTTAAAATTTAATGTTTTTTTATTGACGGTATCAGATGACAGACAGCTTGCGTTAAAAGCCGTTTTGTCATTGTAAAATTCATCTAAAGATAATTAGTTTAAGCCCATATTTGAATACACACTTGTGCTGTGGCCTTAAATGTTTTGAGATTGTATGGGTGAATTATAACTAATAGTGTATAATCGAGCTAAGCAAATCTAAGTTAATAATCTTGACAACCCACATAAATAGTACGCACAGCTAAATAGGCTATCGGCCGCTGAGAAAGGAATAATACGCTAGTTATATAATAATAGACTAAAAATACTTCCCGTTAAGCTAAAATCGAAAACCTCAGCGAAATCACTGAACCATAATACTTAACATTTAAGCTGATGCATAGTCTTTTGTCAAACCAAAGCTAAGAACACTTGATGAAGTCACTTTTCAAAGAAAATGTAATCCATTTGGATTAAATTTTCTTAGATTAGAGATTCCAAGACAACTTTTACGCATCATAGTTCCCAAACAGATGAACCAATTTTGGTTCATCTGTCCGTTAATATTTCCAATTTTACAACCAATTTTGGTTCATCTGTTTGGGAGCTACGACGCGTTGAAGTTGTCTTGAAATCTTACTGATGTTATAAAGGCGATCGTTTGTGAAGAGAACATGTTTGCCTTAGATTTCCAAAACTACTGAACAGATCATGATGAAGTTTGTCGTTAACATAGAAAATAATCCGATTAGGATTACGTTTTAACCGGGAATTGCGCGTGCGAAGCCGGGGGTATAAGCTAGTGTCTTATAAAATGGTAATTACTACAGATTTTTTCGCACAAAAAACTCGCCGTTCAGATTGCGACCCCAATAGTTTATTTTATTTGATTGACTTTCTTTACGAGTGTAAAACTAAAATGTTTCCTCTATTATTTTCCTTATTCTGCATTTGAGTACTCAAAACATCATTTCTGTATTAATTTTGTTCCAGCTTTCAAATGCTTTAGTGAAAATTACATTTTTATAATCAGTAAAAATTAAGTGTCGATTTATATTTTGTTTCTATTGACATTGATTTACAATAATTTACATGAAAATAAATCCAATTTTTTTTTTATAACTGAGTCTTGGCTTCTTCGATCAACATTACAACTTGATAAAATACGTGAGTCACAGTCAGGGTTTAATAAAAGTATCTCGCTATTTCGTTTATTTTCACCGTTTACACCACCGAAGCCAAATGCAAAACTACCTATAAAAATTATGACACGTTTATTAAAATCTACTTTTGTGAGAGACTATGGCTATTGTGCTGTAACATTTACTGAAATATTAACGTAAATATCGAATAAAAAAGTATATAATTAAGTATTATTATTGTAAGCGCGTGGCCAAAATCGAAACTACTGTTTTTTCCATACAAAATCTTAACAAGGGGGCCTCCATAAATTACGTGAGGCGTTTAGGGGAATTAGAGGGGGTAAAATCTCACCACAAAATCTCTGAGATTAGGGCCCTCTTGACCCCCTCGGTCAAGCAAAATCTCACGACATCTCCAAGGGGAGAGGAGGGTGTCGAAAATTGCCAATATCGCCTCACGTAACTTATGGATGCCCCTAACATACTTCTAGCGCCTCCAGTTTTGGCCAAATTGGCTCTCACTTGTCAACACAAAAGCCTACTCATGACATTAATTTAAAGTATCAAATAGATATAAGATTCTGCATTTAATGCATTTTATTTATTTATTTAGCTACAAGTAGATTTTTATTTTTGTATTTTTATGGATAACTGCTTAGAAACTTAAAATCTGTTTTCTGATAAATGTATTTTAACTCATACACACTGAAAACAGCTATTTTACTCTAAACTATGTTCAGAATTCATATAATTATGATTTGTTGAAATCTGAGCTAGGACATCTTTGAATCTGAATTCAAGTTTAATGAAACTGGTCTATGATATAATGATATTATGAGAAAAAATGTCTAATGTATGTGTAATAAATAAGGTAAGTATGTACCGTAATAAAACTTAATTAAATTATGTAGATTAATAATCAATAAAACTATTGGCAAAATTTAAAACTTGTAAAATATGTCTTAAAATGTGTGGATGCCTCTTTAATCTCCCATAGGTAGTCTACCAAGTTTCAAAAGATACATGTTCTGCTATTTTGGTGTTAACTTTGCCCATTGTAAACTATGTAAGTAACTTTAGTTTATGTGATAGTCTTATTGGAATAAAGTATTATTCGATGAAATATGTTTGTGTTTTTCAAAATAATGTACCTAAGTCACCGAAGTTTTTTTTTTCAATGGGTTACCATTTTATTTATTTATTAATAGAAACAAAGTAGAACTTAGAATTAGAATTAAGCTAACTGCAGAGTGTTGCAAACAATCTACAGGTAGCTCAACTGATCCATATCAATACCAGTCGGAAGCGTCCCCAAGACGCTGTATGGCAATGCTGATGCGCTGCGCCAAAAACTTTTTAAACACCCGGAGAGCTTCGGTACCCCACGGACCTAGGGTCTCGACCCCAAATGGAGCAAATGTGTAGGCTCTGTCGAGACCTGCATATTTGCGTCTCTTGAGATCCTCGGCCAAATCTGCCGCCGCACCAGCCTTCACGGATGTCCTCGGAAGATGGGAAGGCGCATGTAGCGTCCCACAAAGTCACCTAAGTACATAATCAGCCCAGAGATGCCATGCCACAATTTTATAAATAGGTAGGTCCTATTCTAAATATTTTGTATTTCCTGTGAGAGTGTAGATTGTAGAAATTACAGGTAGGTAGGTACTTATTTATTTATTAATAAAAGTTTACCAACCACATACATATAATTTTTTTTAAACAAACTTATAATTAGGCTCTGTTCTGATAAGCATGTTATGAACAGGTAAACACGACATCTGTAAGAATGACCTTCACAAATCTACTTAAAATTATATAAACTGAACTTACAGTACATGTAAAAGGATATATTGCGGAAGAACATTTTCAATACTGCTCTACTGATGTCTGAGTATATAGGTAGGTACTTACCTATATATATTTTTATAAATTGCTAACAGCTTTACGTATCTACTCTATCTACCTGCCTAATCGTGTAGGTTTGACGTAACGCTTATTTTTAGGGCTTTTTATGAATACCTACAGACTAGGTAAGAAAACCACATAAACATCATTAAGTATGTATTCCAGGAATATCCTGTTTACAATTTTCCTGTTAGCTATTATAGCTAACAGGAAAATCAACACTCGCAAGTCTTCATACCTACTTTTGGCAATTACTTAAAATCCCCAAGCAAGAGTCGCCATAGCACTGCAATGATTCTAAGTGAATAATTTTGTATTAAATTGTGTTTTAACGTGCTGAAAAATAGTTTCTTCTCGCCCTCTAATAAATTTAGAACGGCTGATTTGAGATGAGTAACATATCAGAAAGTAAGGTGACTGAAACGGCGGCGGCGACATCGTTTTGTATAGAAGACCAAGGTAAGAAAGCAGTTCAAATATTTTTAGAAAGACAAGCTTTTGCCCAACTTTGGACTACCTACAAGAGCGGCTTAGGTATATATATAGGGAGGCAGGTAGCTCGTTGGTACGTAGCTAAACTTCCCACCCTGGATGAGGAAGACTAGGTCTGCCATTAGTCTAGTCCACTGCTGGACATAGGCCTCTTCTAATTATTATTAGGGGATAATACAATAATTCTCACGCTGAGCCTGCGGATTGGCGATCGCAGTGGAGGTGTTAAATATACACAGAAGGAAGCTGCTGCACTTTCTCTGGTAATTAAGAGGCTACTTAAGCTTTATCTAGCTACTCCGTGAGCGAAGCCGCGCGCAGAAACTATTGGTTAATGTAAAATCATTATTTTTTGCAAGGTGAAACGGAACGTGAAAAAAAAAGAATTTGCTGGCAAAGGATACGCTCTGCATTCTACCATTGTTTTGAAAATATAACAGACTGCTTCGATTTTTGGTTCTGTAAGAACGAATGTTGTGATTTCTGCTGCACATGTGACGATTATTATCATGATGATGAAAATGAACGGTATGGAGTCGCACCCGCTCTCATAAGATCCGAACATAATTTGGAAGTATTGGCAGAAAAAGGCATCTCGAATGAAGCAGTCAATACAGAAAATGAAGTGGAGATACATGCAATTTCCCTGGATTGCGGGGGTGGTGATGGTGATTTTAAAGGTGGTAACAGTTCAGAGAAGCATTCGGTGGTTGAACAATCCAATGGGGGCCAACATAACGATCATGAAGTGTGTGTTATTGAAGGCGGTGGCGATGCAGAGCATCGATTGAGGAGTCTTAAAGAGAATAATTCTGGTGATCTGCAATTGTGTGAAGGCCATCCTAGCGATCATGGTGTGAGAGAGTTTGGAGATGGTAGTGATTTAGGGATCCATTCGGCGGGGCATCATCCCAGTGTCGGCCATTATACCAACCATGGAGCAAGTGATTCAGGAAATGATTCGGGGGGTCATCATACCAGTGGGGGCGATTATGCAGTTAGTGATTTTAGAGGCGGAGGCGATTCAGGTGGCGGGGGCTGGGATGGAGATAATTAGCTGATTGTTTAAACATGTAGTTAGACATTATTGCGTCCGAACGAAGTACGATTTTCAGGCAAAACCGAACCATAAGGGTCGTTTTCGTCAGACATTTAAAAATGTAAGCATGTTATTGATAAGTATGTAGGTACCATCCATTTTCGTATTTTTTGTAAGAAGGTAAAATTAGGAAAAAACTTCGCTTTTGATTTGAACATTCAAGCTACCTGTAATGTTTAGGTGGTGGAAACTTAGTTTTTAATTCTAGTTTGGTTTAGAAACTTAGGTACCTACTACCCTATCAATTGCTAATTTCCAGGACATGGCTAGGGTTCCTGAATATATTATCCCTACCCGCGACTTCGTTCGCGATTGTCATACCTGCTGACGATTGTGTTGTGTGCCCTTAATCATCTACTTTACAAAACAATCATAGCTTTGTATAGAGAATCATAGATTTTTATAGAGCGTTGTTTATGTTCCCGGCTTACTGCGCCCGCCGCCGCCGGCCGCGCAAATACACAAAATAAATAAATAAAATAAATAAATAAATAATGCTAGACAATCCACACAGCATCATCTAGCCCCAAAGTAAGCAGAGCTTGTGTTATGGGTACTAGATGACTGATAAACTTAATACAATACATAACATAGATAGATATTTTTTATTATATATAGAAAATACCCAGAACACCCGGAACAAATAGTTTGCTGATGTGTGAAACACTCAATCTGTCAATGGGATCTTTATGAAAAAGATGAGATATTTGATAAAAATGGTTTATGTTGTTATTAAGGAATATAGCTTATGTAAATGTGATGTCCTTTTTTATTTCAGTAACACAGATAAACGTTGATAAGATTTCACTAAGTAGGTAGGTACAATCAACATGAAGTAGGCCGTATTCTGCCTTAAAACTTAACGACAAACGATTCACTATGGAAATGATATCACAGAATACCCGTTTCTGTATTCTACCTTAGCTGAAAGAAACAACTGACTACAGACAGACAGACAGATAGAGGGACGCACGTCAAAAGTGAAACTATTCTATTATAGTATCAATCTCTCCGTGCAATAGGATAAATATGGAGTTTCTTTCATGTAAGAATTCTACGTCTTTCTACTATTCTTTTTTAATCTATTTACGATTCTGCAACGATACCATTGTCATAGTAAAGCAATTGGTTAGAATAGGGCTTCATGTAGGTATCTGAAGATACGGGTGCACGTAATATCAAGCGAGCGGATGAATGCCATCATTGAAAATTGAATCAAAAATTAAATAATCTCTCACTCACACTCGTGTTAAAAATAAACTCTAGAATTGTTAAAGGATAGAAAAACGTACATAGGTAGGTACCAATTGGTTTTATTCTTCAAACCGATCTTGTAACACTGTTTCTAACAAAAAATTAATTAATTAAATCGGATAACGCGTTAATGAATTGTTGTTTATGAATGAAATACAACTAAGTAGGTACACATTTAAACTTTCATCCTCTCTTCCAAGGGAATTAATTTTGGGATAAAACGTATCCTATCTCTTTCTTCGTATCATAAACTCAAATCATGACAAGTTTAATTTGAATTCATTCAGTAGTTTTGGCATGATGTGCGACAAGAAATTTGACTTTCATCAAATCAGTGTACGAGTTGTTGTATTCATTAGTTATTATACTTACCATAGAGACTGAGGCTGACGGACAAACCGATCAACGGTTTATGTTAGCTGAAGCACAAGTATGTAAATAATGTTTAAAATAAAAAAACAAAAAAAAAAAAAGAATCGCCCCACCCAGGGGAACTGTACTTACTGAATTCCGAGATAAAAAGTATCCTGTGTCCTGCCTCGTAGTATGAACTCAAATCATGCCAAGTTTAATTTCAATTCATTTATTAGTTTCGGCGTGATGCGCGGCTAAGGTACAGACGGACAGGCAAAAATGAAAAAAATTTGGTAGGTACAGTTTTGCCTTCAATAAGTATCGATAATAGAGTGCCTTCTAAAACAGTACAGAATTGGACCTGTTTCAGTTTTATTATTATGCATAGATATAGATAGATGTCGGTACCTACATATATATATAAAAATTGACTAAATAAAAATCATTTATTTCAGCACATTGATACTACCATACCATTAGAGAATACAATCCCGAGCATGTTTTTCAATCCCGGGCTTACGGGATTTTTGAAGCCTTTTCCCGGGATCCCGGGCCTATCCCGGGATTAGACTATGTGGTTTCTAATTGAGCTAAAATTTAAAAAAACGAGTAATAAAAAAAAATGTCTTTAATGTCTTTGCACAACACAAATCAGAACAATAATAAGAAAAGAAAAAACACAAACCAAAAAATACAATACTTTTGCAAGAAATTAAAAAACAGCACAAAATAACTATTTAGAATTTCGAAAATATAGTCGCAGAAATATCAAAGCATCCAATGTTTGACTTCCGAGCCTGCTTCGTAGTTTATTGCCAACATAAGCAGCAGCTGAAAACGCTCGTTCAGGTTCTACGCTGGTTGGAGGAATAGACAATAGATACTTATATGCTGTTTCTAAGTGATATCCACGAACTCCTCCATTTTCGAACAGGCTCATTTCACGTCTAATACTATTTGCCAACCCCAATTCATTTTGTACTTGTACTTCAGGATCTGGGGATTTCATACTCTTGTTAATTTCCAGCTGTAACTTTTCCTTTAATGTCAATTGGGGTTGGGAGGTTTCTGACCTTAGCTCATCATCTGTTTGTGATCCTGACCTTGCTTCTTCTTCCGTGTTATCTCGACTATTAAGTCTTTTTACAATACTCTTTATTTGCTTCCTCACTAAAGCCTGTGTCGGAACTGGAAATAAGTCGTGCCATTCCAAATCCGATAATAACTGATTTTCATCATCCATTCGTGGATTTTGTAAATAATTTAACACGCCAGTTAAATCATCACTTCGTCGTTGCTTTATACGTTCCACTAAGGATGTTTTAATTTTTTTGGCAAGTGCTGAGTTTTTGCTAGACAGTTGTTTTATAAGAAATTTCAGAGCGGCATCAGCTGTGCATAAATTAGCATCTCGCCGACAGATTGCTTCTACTGTCAATTTAATTGGGGTCAGCACATCAACAATTTTATTTACCAATTCAAAATCAACATCTTCTAAACGAATTGGATGATTGAGATCTATAAGAGCTTTTTGAATGCATGCTTTTAAAAGATAAAATCGCTCCAGCATTGTTAAAAGACTATTCCACCTGGTTTTACAGTCCAAAAGAAGTGACAGCTCTTTTCCATGTTCAATTTTCACATATTTTTGAAGTACTGTTTCATTTTTCAACGGAGATCTTTTGAAATACACTACAACTTTGCGGATTTTCTTTATCAGCTCATTAATATTTTCATATTGTGTTAACTCTGGTACGTGTTCTGGCGCAAGATCATTTTGTGACATTACGATTAAACCTGATTCTGTACAGTCTAAGTCTTCTAAATGGTGTTCATCATCGCTGTCGTCCATATAATCAACATTCACAGCTGGTTCATTTATACTATCATCTGAGGTAGGGCTATCTTGCAAATTATTATGTTTTTCATAAAGCACATCACAGACCGCCAAATTGATACCATGTGCGAGACACAGTTGTTGTTCAGTGCAAACAAGCCGCCCCACCTTTATCATAACATTCGGTCCATCGGTTACAATAGCCACGATGTCAGTTTCTAGGGAAATGTCAAATTTACTTTGACGCTCTTGCAATATACGAAGACAATTTTCAGCTGTCATACTTCCGTAAATAGGAACAAGTCCTAAGTTCCAAAATTTTTTATATGAATGAACGTTGACCGCCATGTATCGTTTATTGGAAGTTGAAGTCCACTCGTCGAAAGAAAGACTAAATCTTTCACCTGCACTTTTCAAATGTTGTAATTCTGCAGTTACTTGCTTTCTGATTTTTTCACTGTAATTCATAACACGTTTTCGAACAGTGACGGCTGACTTTGGTAAATCCGTGTATTTTGCTAAGAGCAATTTTCTCAAATCATCTGAGGTTATGAATACACTGAATGGAAATCCATCTAATGCAATCATTCTTGCCAAGATATCATCCAGGCTATCGTCGGCACTTTTAGTAAAATAATCATCTAACTTTCGCTTGGCTGGCGGCGGTGCTGTGTTCAGATTTTCAGAATCTTGACTTGTTGAAGCTGATATAACCTTGATATTATGTTTTGATAACAAATGTGTATGTAATCCCTTAGTTGATCCACCCAAAGTCTTGAGGATGGCTGGGCATCGCTTACATTTAGCACTATTCCCGTCCTTCGCAACTAAATAATAACTCCACACTGACGTCGTATCACTGTCTTTTTTATGTTTAACAAAGTCTCCCGCCATTTGAAATACTTAATTTCAGATAATTGACTTTTAAATTTTAATGGCGTAGCCTACGTAACCCGTCACTGACAGAACAATAAATGAAAAAAATAAAACCTGATTTGCATATTTATACTTTCGTACAGGGAATCCCCGACGGGAAATACCCGCAACAATATTATGATATGAGATGATCGGGTGATTCCCCTGTTGGTCCGTTGGGGAATTACCTTAAGAGTATTGTATTAAAGTATTCCGAGTGGGGAAGTCCCTTCTAAGTTCTACGACAAACATATTATTAGGACTGTACCTGTGTAGTAAATAGTGGGTACCTACGTATTGTACGAGTTGCTTTTTGTCGTAATGTATTAAAATAATCTAGGCAAGGTTATTTTCAAGACGCAACGGACTACGGAATACAAACTAGACTTGTTTGTGGCAATCCCGAAAATCCCGAGATTAGCCAAGTACAGTCCCGGGATTTTCGAGGCCAGAAAACGGTCGGGATCCCGGGATCCCGAGATTTGGGATCCCGGGATTGTATTCTCTACATACCATACACACGAATTTTTTTATAGTGCATTAAGATAAATACTAAGTAGGTACTCATAAAATTCATAATAGATAGGTACAATTCAGACAAAATACACATCAAAATTCAAAAATACATATAAAAAACTAGGTACTTTAAAATTACTAATACCTACGTACAATTCTTCAAAACTGTACCTAGGTAGGTACCCACTAACCTAACTAGGTACCTACACTACTCAACAAAGTCTAGGGAACAAGGATATTTTAGTGTAGGTATATTTTTAATTCAACTTTTTTTTGTCCCAGATGTTTTACATCAAAAGAAGCGAAATTTGTTCTTCATTTCAGTTATGCAATTAAATAAAAAGCTTTCATGTAAAAAATTAAGGTTTAATTAAAAATACACTTTGAAATAGATTCCCTTTACTGTCGCCGTAAGATACTCGAACTATCATTCCTCCATAAAGTTATAAACATAAACAGTACAATTGACTGTTCCTCATTAACCATGAACGTCAGGTTACCCGTTCCCACTAGAATTTCTGGACTTTTTCTGAATTTTTGAAATAGGGTTATTTCAAAAATTCTAAGCACTCCTTTCTGTCATACCAATACTGGCCTACAGGCTCCGAATGTGAGATTGTGTAACCAATGCAATTTCATGAACACAAAGATAGACATTGACATTTTCAATGATAGTGCTACAAAATTTAAAAGTAAACTGCTGGACCATTTCCGATATCCTCTAGAGGACCCGCCTGATTAAATATAGTTAAGTAGTCATACATAAATAGTTGGTATTATTGTTAATAACAATGTTATTTTGTATAGTTTATTTTTATTATGTAGATTCATTAAAAATAAAAATTCAGTTTATATAATTTTAAGTAGATTTGTGAAGGTCATTCTTACAAATATCGTGATTACCTGTTAATAACATGCTTATCAGAACAGAACCTAATTATAAGTTTGTTTTAAATGATTGATATGTATGTGGTTGGTAAACCTTTATTAAAAAATAATGAATAAATAAAAAATACTAAATAGTGCATAAACCAAAAAAAAATCAATTTTCTTCAAATTACAAAAACGTATGACGCTTACGAGGAAATTAAATGAAAAAACATTCTTTGCAGCTGTTTAATAATCCGTTGGACCTCCCAGGGCATTAGCCACAGCCCTACATCGGCGTGGCATGCTGAGTATCAAGTTATCAATTGTCGCCTGTGGAATAAGGCTCCATATTCTGGAAAGATGCGAAAAAAGTTCTTCTTCCGTGTTAAAATTTTGAGGAAAATCACTGAAAAGCTTCTTCCGAGTAAATCCCATGCATGCTCAACTGGATTGAGATCGGCGGACTGAGCAGGCCACTCTAATACCGTGATCTTGTGCTCGCTGAGCACATTCATCACCTGCCTTGTGGTGTGTGGGCGTGCATTATCCTGCATGAACACGAAATCTTGGCCAAACTGCTGGTGGTGGGGGATGACCATAGGATGCACTACCTGTTCAATGTATTGCTCTGCATTCAAATTGCCTCGTATGCGAACGAGATCAGTTCTCTCACACAGGCGAATTCCAGCCCACACCATGGTCGTTCCGCTTTGATAAGGATGAACTTCTGAGGATTTCGAAAACGACTTTGGCGACCAGGAACACGCCAAACACGCTTTCTCCTTGAATCAGGATGAAATCCGAAGCGAGACTCATCGGAAAAGAGAACACGTGCCCACTGATTGTCGGTCCATCGCAAATGTGCATTAGCCCACAATAAACGACGCCTCGATTTCCACGTCACGAAGCTGGAACTCTTAATGGTCTGCGAGCGCGGAGATTGACTTCATGTAATCTTCTCCTGGCAGTTTGGTCACTGATAACCACTTGGTGCTGGGACTGGAGTCTTCCTACCAACTGGCGAGCTGTAATCTGGGGCTGCCTTCTTGCAGCTTTTTGCAGAAATCGATCTCGTCTCTGGGTAGTGACCCTGTATCTTCCTCGGTGACGTTCGGCTACATCTCCTGTAGCCCTGTAGCGTGCCCATAATCGGCAAATTACGCTTGGCTGTGTGTGAACAGCGGCGGCGATATTGCGTTGACTACCTCTAGCTTCCAACATACCCACAGCCCTAAGCATCTCTTCCCGCGTTAAATGACGACGTGACATACTTAACGCTTAGAGTTTCAAAAATGTCGAAAAAGTTGGCGGTAATGTTTTTTCACAAGAAAAAAAATCGATACATGACAAAAATCACAACAACTTTATGCTAGCAAACCCCTCACTCTGCGACCAATTTCGATTTTCCTTCTTATTTTGAAAAGCTTTCGCACTTTTGTTTTATTTTTTGAATTTCGAACAAATGATACTACTACTAGTACTAGGATTCCTCTTCCAGCCTTAATTTATAAATTTTAGTGACCAGTACTTTTTTTCGAGTTTTCACAAAAAAGTTGAAATAATAATGCTTGTTCCCTAATATAAACTTTGTTGAGTTATTTAAACACGTGTTAGGATGTAGTATGTGGGTAGGTAATATTCGTAATTTTAAGTTGGTGCATACCTTACCTACCTACTATTCACACTACCTACTTAAAATATAACATTATTTACCAATTTTTTATTTTTTCTATTATAATGATAAACTGATGAGTTCTTGATTTGGTTGATTTCTTAGGTACCTATTCTAAGGTAGGTAGGGGAGAGCACGTAGCATTCATAGTTTTTTTTCCAAGCCCCATAAAATAAAAACTAATAGCTATTTTAATACCGTTTCAATGCCACTTTATGACCTTTATGTGTATAGGGTTAAAATCACAAGTAAATAAAAAATAAAGTGTTATTAACATTTTTACAAAATAAAGTTGACGCGCCTTGTGCCGCTTTTGGCAAACCTGGTCATAATATTGTCGATATTAACCGGGACATCCCTGTGGATGTGTAGGAGTGCAAGTCCGCAAAGCAGCTCCTCCCCCTGTCCGCGTACGCAGCCATGTTTTAAAGCGGCGTTGAGTGGAAAATTTACCTTTCGGCTGTGGCAACACTTTACTGGCAATGTGCTAAATCCGTTGCCATGAGGACATCCAGAGCAGTGCTTGGTATATACTCATCCTGTCTTTTTGTTCGCTGCCACTTCTCCATCCATACATGATATTCTGGCGCTAGACTGACTCCATGGTTACCCAAAGCATTTGTGTAGACCTGACCGAGTTTTGTTATCCTTCATGGAGGTCACATTTCAATGCCGTTATATTATTTGTACGAGTATCTTCGATTTTAATATGACTACGGGCGAAGGTCGAAGGTGTTATGTACTTTTCACAGAGACGATTTTAGGTCATTTAGAACTTCGTCCAGCAAAGGGATATAGACGGACAATCTACAATAGGTTTCTGGACCTTGATCTCCGACGGCGTTGGAGTGGTGGTTAGCCCTATTTAATGATGTTCGGGCTGTTCGAGGTCTAGATATATCAATTTCAAGTTTATCTACCATTATTTCTGCCTTCTCATCTATTTTTCTGAAGGTATCATTAATAGTATTTTGTTTTTCTTGTAAAACTGAAATAATGTCTTTTACTGCATCAATGGCAGATACCTACTGCATCTAAAGCAGATGATTTCAGAAACCGACTCAACGGTACCTCTGATGGTCTCAAAAGACCATCAGAGGTATAAAGAGATGCCATCCTTTACGCTGAGTACAAAACCTAGTGTCGCATAAAAAGTTCACGCACACACAGTAAACAAAATAAAAACAATACTTCGCGTTGTGTGCTTGTCATGCACACAAGGCATAGAGTGCAACTATTCGTTCGCACACTAGGTTGCAAATGTCATACATGTCTGCAGTGGTGGTGTTCATACAGCACCACTGCAGACGCAATAATATATTATTATACAAAGAACACACTCATCACGTCATCACTAACTCACGACTGCGAGCAGCGGCCGTACCAAGCGGTTAAACGTATTCTGTTAACTTCAATATGTTAATTATCCGTTGCGATATTAGAACTCAACGTTCGAATAGTCATTAGTACAGAGTAAGCATTGTAAACAGTTTACAACAATAATGTGACTGGCGTTCAGTCACATAATAAAAAAGTTGCAAAATCAAGAAACCAATCAACGTATAATAATTGTTTTCAAAGTTTTAGTATGAAAAACATTTTATTTTCACTACTTTCCGATGGTATGAGATTCCATTTGACTTAAAGTTTTTAATTTCACTTCTATTTTTACAAACAACACGGCATTTCGCTAGAGTATGAAGATCCGTTGTAGCCAACGTTCGAACAGTTCGAGCTTCAACTAAATGAAACAATTAACGCCACCGCGAGCAATGTGTTCTGGTTTTGGGCATATTGCTGCAACACCGGCCCCGCCCCTTTTCACATCAACTTACTCCTTAGTCTCTGATATCTGTGGACCATACATATGCCTTGGGGGAGGGGTGGAAAAAGAGGCCCACTGTATCCGCCAATAACTCCGCGGCTAGCCTCTGCGTATGGGTGGGGTTCATGCACCCGAAAACAAACGCTTTGACGTCTTTTCTATAGAAAATATCGCGAGTATAGAAGACCGCTGTATTAATGCTCCTGGACTCCTGGTGTATGAATGCTTCCTTCTCTCCCCTACAGCTGTAATTGACATTGACATTTGAACTTTTTGATTGACGTGACAAGGACCAACCAAAACACTTGTGCCAAAAATAAAGAAGTTGAAATTGTTTTGATAAATCTGTGGTTTTTTGTATTTAGTTCAGAGATTTTTATTTTTTACAAGACCACTTCCAAAGGGTCCTTGCCCCTTTGTTTGGTTTGGTTGCTGTAAGTAAAGGTTGTCGTACGTAAGATAATGGTGTTTTAGTTACAAAGTACTTTTTGTGTAGCGGGAAAGTTTTAGTGCAGCCAGAGCCTACCTACATTTGTAATTAGAATTTTTCAATTCAAAAAACTTTGTTAGCGTCCACAAATTCTCTACCTCTCCAACCAGCAAACATTTTCCTCTCAGCTATCTGTCTGCAGTATCGTAGTGCGACATTATTTACAAATGGAACAAGTTGTGACAACCCAGCCTATCAGCACTCAACCAGAGGTAGATATCCCTCAATCCCTCAAAGAGGTAGTAACCTCCCAGCCAACAAGCACCGAAACAACCGATCTCACCGAAATTACCGCGAAATTTGAGCCCGTCCAAGATGTAGAAGAAGAAAGAAAAAGAAAGCAACAAGATTGCTGTTGCTATATTATTGATAACCCTGAGGATGATGCATTTTGTTGCTTTTTTATATGCCGGTGTATAGCCAACTGTTTCTATGGTTGTGGTCAGTGCACTGAGAACTGTTTTGAGGACTGTGCGGAGTGTTGCAACAATTGCTGTGATTCTCATGATGTGGGTGAAGGAGCGGAGGTAACCAGTGCAGGCTGTTTTGATTGCTGTGGGGATTGTGGTGACTGCGTGGACTGTGGGGACTGCGGAGATTGTAACTGTGACTGTGACCCATAAGCATGGAGAACTGAGGTCTCGCAATAATAGGAAGTAGGGGTGTTATTTAAGCAACTGCTTTTATGCTATAATTTGTAAGGTTTACATTTACAGTCCCCATGATTTTTTACATAACATTTTCCTATTAAAATTGTAAATAGAACTAAGATTAAAATGCATCAATCTGGATCTCGAGCAAGATTTTTAAATGCTGATAAACCTTAAAAATATTGTGATAAGATATAACTTGGATATTTTATGCCCAAACATTTTTAAAAATACACTACACGAGTTTTGCTAGTGTATAGGTATATTGTGTAAAAAAAGGATTTAAACAAGGATTTAAAATGTGGTGCTCAAATAGAAGTGTTCCATTAGTAGGTACTTTGTATCGGCTTTTGTTGAAGGAAAAGATAAAATTTAAAGTAATATTTGATGTGGCATATTGTTACTGTTATAAAATTAAAAGAAAATGTTTATTTTGGAATGAGAAGTGAGGAACATAGTTCTGAGTAGCTGTGCTGTCTTTGGAAGTTTGAAACACTATTACTAAAATACATTATAAATAAAAAGTAGGTACATAAATAAATAGCCAAATAATTAAATAATGCTCTCTTTGTGCCATTTTACAGTTAAGCGTATTGTTGGATCTAATTATAAGTATGTACCTATTTTAATTTTATACAAGCATTTCTTTGGTGATAAATTAAATTGATTAGATTAGCTTTATTAGCAATTTGGGAGGATCTTTAATATTTTATAGTACTATAAAATTTAAGGAACATACTAGTGTTAACATGTGCTATTTTTATTTAAGTATAAATTTTGATACTATGGCTAAAGACACTTTTTTATTTTATTTGCATGTTTTAAGGGTGCTTTCATGTTGAGTATATCAAGCCACTTTTAAGTTAATCATGACAATGTTTATAAAACATATTATCTACAAACGATGTACTTAGTATGTATGAATAGCAATTAGCTAAGTTATTTTTATAAATATGATTTTGATACAAATAAACAATTAAAATTAAAATAAATGTTGTTTTATTTTAACGGTAATGGTTGTGGTGATCAAGTCCGGCAGAAACAACTATCCATATTAGGTGCAAAGTTTTTGTTAACCCTAGTTAGATGGATAGATTAGCGCTTTATTGCATCATCGAAAATTAATTTACTAGTTTAGTAAGAAAACTAATAATTTCTAAAATTATTCAACATTTGTAGGGTTTTGAAAAATTAAAAACAATTATGTCAATAAATTCTTTAATTATTTTAAGTTTTTAACACACCAATGACACATGACTAGAACAACATTAAGATTGAATAATAGAGTATTATAGATAACAGTAGAATTAGAAATATGTACTACTAGCTGCTGCCCGCGGCTTCGCACGCGCTTTTCAAGTAGCCTATGTCCGTCCCCGGGGTACCATTTACCTCTGCCAAATATTATTAAGATCCGTTCAGCCGTTTAGGCGTGAAAGGGTAACAGACAGACAGAGTTACTTTCGAATTTACAATACTAGTATGAATTATCCCATAAGTTATTAACGCCCATATACGTGTTCAACCTTCCGCTGCGGCGCCCCTCTGTGGTCGGGTCGCACCGCGCAGAGGCATGGCAGTGAACGCGTTAAAGAAATAAAATCAACTTAAATACCTTACCAAGTCAGCAGCGAATAAAGCTGAACGTAAATTGATTTCTTTCATCAATGGCCAAAGAATTAAAGTGAAAATTGAATAAACATTAAGTACATCAAAGACGAAGGTACCTACCTAGGCACTTGCATTGAAGTACCTATCTTAATTAATTATTAAAAGCAGATGCCTACATGATAATATGCTTCAAAACTGTACTTAAATACTTTTACCTGTTTTAAAAGGTTGTTTTTGCTAAGATATCATAAATGTAAAATCTATTTAATTAAATTGATCATACATTCTAAAAAGTTTATTAAAATTCTAACAATTTTACTTAAAATGAATGGACGATAGGGTTACATATTTTTGTGAATATTTTACCTTCTTCAATGACTATAAATATCAAACTCAACAAAACAATTGTTGAGTAATATAAATAACATTTTTATCATGACGACGTGAACAGTAAAATTTATAAAAAATCACATCTAAAATATAATGTCAAAAAAAATTTAAATTCTGTAAGTCATTCCAATTTTATAACACTAAGCATGCACCTATTTCTATTTACACGTACCTACTAGACCAAGTAGTTTTTTAACAGGAACATAGCCGATCGTTAGTATTTGCAGTAATACCTACCTAGGCCCGTATTATGAAAGCTTACTCAGTCATCAATCTGTGCTTGAGTAAAGCTAATGCCATAGAAAAGTGTTTCTCATGCATATATCGATGACTGAGTAAGCTTTCGTATTACGGGCCCAAGTGTGGCAGTAGCACAGATATGGCAGTAGCAACGAGACGCCGCCGCCGCCGCCGAGATGATACTTCAAATAAAATACTAGTAAAAATAATATAACGTAGAAAAGTACATTCGAGATCCAACTAAATATGCGAACTAGCTTAGAATAGCTTTATGTTATTTTATATTAAACCTAAATTATTGTAAAATTAGTGTGAAAGTAAAATTACCTATTGATAGTGGTGGACTAGACTTGGTTATGTTAATCTAGTTGGTAGGTACCTACAGGTATTACAAAAGGTTTTATTTAAGCAGGTAAGTATCACATAATTTATAAAAGATGTTTATATGTATAGATTATGTACCTACTTATAATACATCAATGATTAATAAAATAGATACTTAAAATATAATAGTACGTACAGTTCGCGCAAATCTTTATGAATTCTGTGAACATAGCCTCGAATGCGAAACAGCGCATGGTACAGCTGAGTGCATAATCATTACTGTACGAGATTAACCCCCGAATACTCAAACGCAACACAGATTGCACGTCTCAAGTAACCAAATTTTGACAGATTTTCATTGAGAACTGTCAAAAAATCGCGACTTGAGACATGCTCAAATGTGTTACGTTTGAGCAATCGGGCGTAAATTTGATAGATGACTAGATACATACCCACTAGGGGGTTTTAAATAGCTTTAAAAGCATTATATTAATATAATCACACTAATATTATAAAGGCGAAAGTTTGCGAAGATGTTGAATTGTTTGGATGTTTGTTGCCTCATCGCCAAAGCTACTCAACCGATCGAGCTGAAATTTTGCATTGATATAGTTGTAGACCTGGAATAAATAATCGGCCACTTTTTATCCCGGAAAAACACATGCAAAGCCACTATTATACTAATACTAGCCAACAAATGTTTGCATGACTAACGAAGATATAACAAAATAACAACAATATGAAATGACACACGCTCGAGTCGATTGTGCTTAGGAACGGAACGAGTAGGTAGTCTTCCGCTTCCCTCTGACCCCTTAAAATAAGCTACTGCGCAGTCACTCGCGCGTACTTCCGAGAATTCATAAAGATTTGCGCGTACTATACAACAAAATGAGTATAATAATAATAATTTATTTCAGGCATCTCAAGAAAAGTACAAAATAACTTAACTAGGGTCCATATGATAAAAAATACCTTAGAGACTAACTATGATATATAATTATAAAAACTTAAAAAAGAATCGTGTCATTGTCACTGGGTCGAAGACGTGCGCGCGGTGTCGCGTATCAGCCTTCCACAGAACTTCCTGAACACGACACCCTTCGGCCTAAATCCGCTATCCATGAAAGTTGAGAGACGATCTGTCGGCACTCTACCATAAATGAAGCGAAGTTCGCATTACGGCGTGACTCCAACTTCTCGACTCTCAAACTCATCAGTTTGAGAGCCGGATGTCTGTCGCAGGTACTTCACCACATCCTCGATTGTCACGGCGTAGTGGACGCGTGACACGTAGATTTGCGTGGTGGGTACTTCGGCATGTAAAGGGCATGCCCAGATTTAAAAAAAAAAGAATCTAAATTCTAATTTGCTTTGACTGTTTACTTTACCTATTTCTAACAATAACATGAATACACTATGTAAACATCATAAAAGTTAACCCTGAACTGCTACATAGGTGCTAATCACTATATTATTATCATTATCAATAGACACCAATTTTATAACTACGCACAACAATCAATAGTCATAACATAAATATGACATTTATCGCACAATATGACATATATTATGGCAACATCATGGCAAAGTATTACCCTGTGGTTTTCGCTCCCTGATATAAATTGAATACAGTACTAATATTGCCCTCATTCTAAATAGTTTAATAAAGGTGTCGCACAAATTGAGAACAAGAATTTTAAGATTTTAGCATTTTTTATGGCATTGTATTACTATTTTTTTTTTATTCTGTTTATGAACTATAATCGTTTAAGGTTACAACTACAGCAAAGAATAATTTATATTGTTTTTAATATCACCTATAAATAAATCATTCATAGGTAATAAGTATTAAAATTTTATTCATAAGTTTGACACAAAATTAAATATACTTAGTAATGTAGGTATTTGTTAAAAACAGAACAATGACTTTAAATCAGATTGCAATTTTTTGCAATAAATTTAGCGATAAAACAAGGAATTAAAACTAGATATAATATAAGAAGAGGTCTAGTTGAGTATTATTGTTTTTCCTTTACAGTAAGTACTACACATGTAGTCAATACTACACATGCACAAGCCTAAGCTAAGAACTTGAAAAATATCTACCAAAGTTTGATTTCAACTGCAATTTCATTACATTACCTACGCTTTTTTAGTATCGACAATTACCCTCGCGCTTTAAAAACATTTCTCAACTTTAGACAATAATAGTAATAATGCTTTACAAATCCACACAGCATCATCTAGCCCGAAGCTAAGCAGAGCTTGTGTTGTGGGTAGATAGATACTAATTATCTGATGTACCATCATTCATACATAGAGATATTTTTTCATTATAGTTAGATTAATTTGTTTTCTTTTCTGAGTGAATGGGTTTTATATTGTCCTGCAATGTTTTTAAAAAAGTGTAACGCCTTCAAATCTAATAGGTACACAATTTAAAATGTGGTACAGCGAAATCACCTATTACAAGTATTTCCATAATACTTAAAAGGTGTTTTATCTATGATTAAGACTATGTATATTTTATTACTGCATAAAACACCATTATTATTATTAATTATAGTAAGAATCAGCTGAATTATTGCACAAAGTTGAAAGGTCTTTATTATTAAGGGGGTTAATCGATTTAAATAACTAGTGGTGTCGATACTGTTAAACATCTAAAAGTATTTGATAAGACCATAAAAACTCCATTAACGTCCTTTTTATTTCGAACGAAAATACATATAAGCATGGTACATTTTCTAGTGATGTCGAATTAGTTTAGTATAGGTTTCGACACCACCAATCTCTAAGACATTGTCCTGAGTTCGGTTTAACGATACTATCGGGACGACACATCGTCGTGACATTCTTAATTGTATGGGATTAGCGTAGTTCCATGTCCGCACGCTAGAGGCGCTGTACAAAATCCTACAGAAACATGGAACGTCTCGACGTCGTCGCGTCGCGCGCCAGTCTCGAAAGGTGATATTATCGAAAAATTTAACTAAGGTGCTTTGGTAAGGGAAGAGGTCCCTTCCAAACCGATAAAACTTAAACAATTACTCTCTTTGGAATGTCTAATAGTATCTAAACATCGAAAAAACACAATGACATCTAGAAGAAGTGAGTAGTGATTACAATTATCTATCTAAAATAGTGACTAAAATGTATTATGCATTTGACCATAGATTACTATGTATTCTTATAGACAAGAATGTCAGTTATGCTAAGAACTAATACATAGTCAATAGGTAAAGTACCTGCTGTAGGTACCTATATTCCAGCCATTCTTAATGTACAATGTTTGTAAACAACTCTCAACACAAAAAGACAAAATTCTCTTTTTGGCGTGGTGTTTGAAAAATTATTGTCGTCATTAAGCTTTGCAGGAAAGAGCTGAAATTGACAATTATTGCAATTTCTGTCCCAAAGTCAACAACAAGAAAGTAATTTTTAGGTTAAGTATAAAGGCAATGTTTACAAACATTACATGTTCAATTTGGCCAGAGTACCTATAGTCGGTAACATAATAATATTAGATAGGTACCATTATATAAAGGTAAAATAGGAACCCTTTAAAATGATATATATAGAATACCTATAAGTTGGTAATCTTTAAATGTCAGTTTCTTTAAAAACATAATTCGAACTTTCGGAGTTGAAGTGTATGTACCTGGAATTCGGAGAATCAGCTGCGTTTTCGGAGACGCTTTCGATCTCGTCGGGTTGCATGTGCTTCGGAGAAGATTCGGAGAAAACCCCTTGACGGAAGTTGCCTGGAATGAATTGAAAAATGGTATTTGAAACAGTTGATCCGGATTTGGTTCTAAAAGTCTCAAAGTATATTGTACACGGAAAAATTATTACTGATTCAAGATTCAGTGAATTTATTCGTTTTGATAATTATGTAATTGTACACTAGGAAAAGAGGTACATATAGTTTTACGTTAACTACATAAAACTAAAACACAAAATAAAAAATAAAGTACTTACAGAAGCATTAAAAAGGCAGGGTGCATAAAAATCACAAAATAAACACAACACTACAAGCACTAGCTACAACAAAACTACTTACCTAAGATAAAAAGTAAAAAAAAAAAATTTAATAACATGCGAAATTGTCGATTAACTTATTTGCCTATTTATTGGTTTTGGAATGAATAAGTAATTGGTCGTTTAAGTATCCGTGAAATTGTGTTTTATCTTAACTCCTTTGCCCAGCAGTAGGACGAAATATGCTAAATAATAATAATAAGAACCCCAACCTTTAAATTCTCTATCTACCTAATAAATCATATATAAAATAACATCATTCATTATAAATAAAACTTTAAAAATACCATGATACTAAAAAGTCGGGGAAAAAAAGAAAATATATTTAGACATTTTTAGTTTAATATCACCACACACTATTTCACATAACAATAAATTGCATTTTACGTATATTAAAAGTAATATTATTTAGGTATGTATGTAATACAAACGCAAGAATATGGAACAAATAAATTAAATTAATAAAATACAAAAAAGCGTTTTGTAGTTAGGACTACACGAAAAAAACCGTTTTGCCTAATTTTCAAAAAACAAAACAAAAAAAATAAAGAGTGTTGCTTTTTAGTTTCTTAATCCTGATTGTAATCTTTATTATAAAATACAGAAATTAAAATAATATAAAATTTATCAGATCTGTGAATTTAGTTAATTTGGACGAAATGTATTTAAATGTTTTGGAATGTATGAAAAGTATTTTTGTAACGGTCTGTAGGTATGTATGATTCGACTTTAATTAACAAAATAATTACATACAACTTAACTAAATTACTTACTTATCTCACCAAAATGTTACCAGTCTTAAAATAATAAGTGACTATGAAATATGTTTTTGGTTTAATATTGCAACCACGTCAAGTTAATATTAATTAATTTCAATTTGCTATTTTTATGTCAATATTTATTTATATTTCAAGACTAGATTCTAGTTATTCAAAATTGTTTTGGTATAGTTTGATTACCTATTATTATTAACGTTATATGCGGACGAAGTCATTAACAGTCATTATATACTATTTAACTGTTAATTATGTACAATTATATTAAATGAGTAGGAAACTATTAAGTAATATTGCACTGAACATTAGTTACACCTATTATTATATAAATCATGTTAGTTTAAATATTTATAAGTAGTTTCATTTAAAATCCAAATTGTATTAATTCAGATCGTCATTTAAATCAACAATTAATAAAAAAAATCTTTGTTGTCAATCTAAATAATATTTTTTTAGAAGTCAAAGCATAAAACTTTACAGACAAAAAATGCGTTGAAATGATGCTATATTCAAAATAAACGCATGCTTGAGTTCCTTTCCAATGCTACGCTATACTACGCAGATGTGATCATGTCATCTTGATTTCCATGGTTCTTACTTTATTTACAATTTTCTAAAGCCGGGTACAGACTGGTATTACGCGGCGTAATTCGCAGCGAGCATGACGCTTACGCCGTATGCTAAAATCCGTTGCTAGTTGTCTTTTTTCCTCGTACTAACTGCACGAACGCTCGCTGTGTAACTGCTATTTCGTACGGCATCATCCCGGTTTTAGCAGGTACGGTTTTTTGCAGGATCCCATTTAGTAGTGTACGTATTTCCATATTAGCAGTGACACGAGTATCCTGTTTACATTATCCTGCAAAAAACCGATCCGTTCGAATTTGACATTCTGTTTTGCCACTACAAACTGGATCCAGTAGTCCAGTAAAAAACAGGCTCCACTTTAATTACGCGTATAGTTTCATGGAAGTTTTCCCACTTCCTGCATACCGTTTTCTGCTGGATGGGGCCGGCTGCCGTCGACCGCGCCGCGCTTTACGCCGCAGTTACATATATACACGGTCTTATAAGACTAATCTAATCTAATAACCGCTCGTTGCTCTACCGCAAACAGGATGCAAACTACTGTGTGTGAACACACCAATGTGTTTTGCGGGATCCAGTAAAAAAATCAAACCCGCAGAGCTGGACGACCGTGGGAAAGGGCTGTAAAACGTTACGCCCCGTAACGCCAGTCAGTACCCGGCTTAGGAACTTCCATCCTACCCTGGCATCGATCAAGGTAACCGTGGGGACCGTTGAATACCTTACCTTGATCGATGTTCGCAGGATGTCTCTGGCAACGTATGGTCTGAATTCGGAAGGCTGAGTGAACGCTGAGCACTCGTAAAATTTTTGGTCGTCGCCTTAATTGTGCGTGTGTGAAAGTACAAATTTCCATTCAAAGTTATTTAGGCATGTGTTCTTGAAAAAGCTAATCGGACTATTACATACTAATTGACGTTTTTGACCGATCAAGCTGCTAGTTGCCCGTTTATCTTTTGAAGAACCTTAAAAATGAATGTTCACTCAACTTTACCAAATTACATTAGAAAATATTCAGAACTTAAACTCAACCTTCTTCCAAGTCAGGGCTCCGGCTTTCAACGCAATTTCACACTAAGTATACACATTTCGTCGCCGAATCGTAGAATCAGTTTGTTTGTGGAATGGCTAGGCCAATTGCAAACCGAAAGCTGATTTCTTAGGAATACCTAATTAATTTCAGTCGACGTCTAAGTCACCTTTAGCCATATTGTTAAACCTTGATCGTTCAACAATCGCCATAGGCAGATAATTTAATAGCGCCGTTTCGCATTCGGCCCATCCATTCTACAAACAGGCTAATTCTACGATCCGGGGCGACACATACATACACTACACTACATGCTGTAAGCGGAAACGGTATGGTTGCATAGGTAATTTTTATTTTGCTAAATTTATGGGAATTATTTTGTTTCTCCAAATCAATAAAGTAGGAGTTTAATTTACACCGCAATGGCACTGCTCCTAATGATTGATGCGAAATAAAATCATGCAAGTCAAATATGGTAAACATGTACCATAATCCAAGGTCGAATACAACCTGTGATACAAAACATAGCTCAGTACAAACGTAAAATCATAACAAAAAAACACCAAAAGAAAACAATAAGTGCTTATTATCTAGACAATGTTAAGTTATGGATAGAAAATACATAACCATCGGTTTTTCGAACACATATCAAAATAATCAATAGTCAAAATCTAATTGGGGTTGATTTTGAACAAAGATTATTTGATCAGTCCGTCTATGATAATTCTGCAGTTAGACAACATTTTAAGAAAAGTAATTATAATTGCTTTGTATGCATAAGGTTCACACGTGAAATAAATAGGGATTTACTTTTGTAGGTTCTACAAGTAATTTAGACAGCAGATTTTTTGTTTTCCGCACATTTGCTATGAACCGACGCTAAAATAATCTACGAATCAATTGTCGTTTTGGAGTCTATTGACACTTTGAGATTTATTACTAAAATCAAGATTATGGACTCCAAAACTACAATTGATATCGCCCTATCGCTTCAAGCGATAAGGCCGCCAATTCTGTTATCTTCTGTACCATACTGTTTTATATTTAAGTTTCTGTGAATAAAGAATGATCTATCTATTGATTCAAATTTTGTTTTAGCAAAGCTCCATAGCAATGGCTTATAATGTGCGCAAAACTTCTTATCTGCTATCTAATTTACTTGTGGAACCTAAAAAAAGTAAAACCCGATTTTTTTAATGCGTAACCAACCTTAACATCAGCCTAGCTACCAAACATCTACGACCACCGCCACATCTAAGATTTACAACAGCTAAAGCTACATTTACACTTAACTTTCCTTCTACAAAACCCTAAACATTTCAGCGCAAAACAAACACCTTTAGAACTACCCTCACTCTTACACGACTCCCTGCTATTTAACCTCTGCAGCTCCGGCTTATTATCTACCAAAAGTTTGTCTAATCTGTTTTTCAACTGCGCGGGAGTAACACTCATGTCTCTAGCTAATTTCGCTTTTATTTCGACAATTTCCGCTTCGACGTTAGGACTTCTAGAGTCTACACTCTCCGGCGTATAAGGATCCAAGCAGGGGCGTACTGATAGCAAAGCATTATCTATTTCGTTAACGAAAAATCCGTCAAGAGAATCAGCAGTGGTGATTTCCACGTGAGGGATTCTGAGGAGAAGTTCGTTTAGCGAGGCTGTTCGGTGGTCGGGTTTGATTGCGAGTGGGAGCGAGAGCGATAGATCGGGGTCTGTGGGCGTTCGGCGCGGGAGGGAGGGAGATGGAGAGGTGAGCGTACCTCGGTCTGATTGGAGCATGATGCGGAGGTAGATCGGCTGTGGAGTGAAACAGATTGGTTAATTATACGATAAAGTATAAAAAAACATTTTATAAAAATTTTAACAAGAAATTAATAATGACCGCAGACAATATTATTTTAACTATATTGAATTGGAATTGGATTATGGTGGTTAAGTTTTCTTAAATTTTCAAATTTTCCACGCAGCTTTCTTAATTTTTTCTTTCACGAGAACCTTCTACTGACAATAAAAAACACAACAAAAAAGAATTAGCGAAATCGGTCCAGCTGTTCACGCGTGGTGCCGTGACCAAGGGAAATAGGGATTCATTTATATATACATATATATAGATTGACATTGGAGGAAGTCAATATCCTTCCAACCTTCCACCACCAGCCTATCCTAGTCAACAGATAGTTGGCAGCTTCCCCTAATGTACTGAAAGGCATAAATTTCAAAATTCGAAGTACTTTATTTCCTTTAGACCTTGCAGGACTCATAGCGCCCTGTCTTCAGCCCCTTCAAGTATCTGTCAGCCCGTCAGATCGATCAGATCCCTCCTGGCCACAGGGAGTCTTAAGCCTTGGTCTCTTGATCACTACAGCCCCCTACCGCTGACGTGATAAAAAAAAAATGCTGGTCAATCCACACAGCATCATCTAGCCCCAAGCTAACCAGAGCTGTGTTACGAGTACTGATAAACTTAATACAATAGTTAACATAGATAGATATTTTTTATTAAACATAGAAATACCTAGAACACCCGGAACAAATATTTGCAGATCGTACAAACATTTGCCCTAAGGCAGGAATCGAACCCACAAACCCCTCGTCGCAGGCAGACCTTTGCCTGCGGCGCCACATCGATCGACATAAGACCACTCAAGACATTTTTCATACGATTATGTGTTCCGCACCGCATAGCGCATAACGCAGCGTACTGCGTAGTGATCAAGGGACCAAGGTTTTTTTTAACATTACACGTTTAAATTACTGATAGGTACCTGTACGGATATTTCATGGCCGATACTGAGGTGACTGAACGTCACTCAAAAAGTTTCTTCATATGTATGAGTGGTCGTATGAAGAAACTTTTTGAGTGAAATTAAAATTATTAATTTATTAAATTAATTTAGGAAATTTTTACATTCAAGAATAGCATAACACATGTCATGTTGGAGGTTGTTTCGAATGGAGTGAGAGTCGAGGTTATACACATTTTTTGACTAAATGGTCGTTCCGACAGCGGAACACAGCGCGGCGACAGCGGCGCAACCCGTATAAGGGGAGGCCTAAGTTCAGCAGTGGACTAGCAAATATGTAATATAGTGTTAACTTGACTACCTGCGACGACCTCTGTGGCGCGGCGGGCGAGTCTGCGTGCGACGCAGGGGGTTGCGGGTTCGATTCCCGCTTCGGGACGAATGTTTGTACGATCTGTAGATATTTGTTTCGGGTGTTCTGGATGTTTTCTATGTATAATAAAAATATCTATCAATGTAGTGTTAAAGGATGCTTAGCTTGGGGCTAGATGATGATGTGTGAATTGTCCAGCATTATTATTATTATTACCTTGTGATCTCCCATACAAGTGGTGCCCCCCATGACCGCATACTCAGTCCGCTTCCTAGCGGGCGCGTCGACTAGCCGCCGTAGCTCCGCGGATAGGGCTTCGCCCTTCGGAGACCCTTCTGACTGGTTGCGGACTAGCTTCCGACGCTGCCCGCCTGCTGAGATTTCCGATTCTCCTACCCTGTTGGATAAATAATTTAAATATTTTGTCTCTCCTACAATTCTTATAAAATATGTCTGTAATTAATAAGCACGGGAATGAAATGTCCATTGTAAAATTTATGAGGTGGCTCGATTTGCGAAGGCGCGAGTTTCTATTATTTTGCGGTTTTTATTTAGGTTTTTATTTCCTCAGTTAAGCCGCCAATTTTATTCCTAGTTTTAGCCGGCGAATATTAACAGCAAATAATATTGCGCCATCGCGAACCGAGCCATCTTAAAAACTTATCCATTTTATGTACTACAGAGTTTGACAATTTCACGGTACTTGACTAAAGCCAAGCATTGTGCTGGCTTGTGACAACGAGTACAAGTATTTTCTAATATGGTCAAAAAAAAATAGCTTTAACTTTTAAACCGAAAACAACCGGAAACTCCGTTCGTTCGGATCGTGTATGTATGACAATAAGGTAAGACTTACCTACTCTGCTGCGATAAAGCTTGCTGTATTCGGTGGGTTCGGCGATGCTCTTGCGGCTCACGTTAAAGCCAGCCACTGACAGCGCGTTACATTTACCTCTATACAACAACATTGAAGACTTACCTACTCTGCTGCAATAAAGCTTGCTGTACACTGGTGGGGTCGGCGATGCTCTTGCGGCTTACGTTAAAGCCAGCCACTGACAGCGCATCTATCTCTAGAACACTGTTTTTCTTGCAGAGGGGTTTGCCGGGGCTGCCCTGTTCGACACACGGAATTAGATATTATTACGAGGTTAATTTCATTGGTGTTTGCTTCATCATCATTATCATCACCAACCCGTATCCGTCCACTGCTGAAGATAGGCCTCCCGCAAACGACGACGTCACAAATAGCGGTCCTGAGCCGCCTCCATCCATCGACTCCCTGCGACCGCTACAATGTCGTCGGTCCATCGAGTGGAAGGTCTTCCCACACTCCGTTTCGCATTGCATCGCGGTCGCCACTCGAGAACCTTTACCTCCAACGGTTATCGACCTGCCCACTTCAGCCTGCTAATTCTGGGAAGTATGACGATTACTTGGTGCTTGCTTACATAGAAACAGTTCCTTTAATCATAAACTCGATTTTGTAGAATTTAGCACTACTGAATGCTGTGCTAACGCACTATCCAATAGTGGGTAAATGAAACGAAAACGTAGTTTGCTCGATTTCGTTTTTAGGAGAGAAGGTGGAATTCCTCTGTACCAGGCTGACCCAGCTGGTCCACTTGCCCGCTGGTCTTTCGACCAACAGTTGATGTGGTTCGACCAACAGTTGTATGTGGTCAGTTGTAACTGAAACATGCGTTTGCGCGATCTAGGATTTAGTCACTTTTTGCAGTCTGCAATTTGTCATAATGACATCTAGCGGAACTTCTTTGAAGCACTTAGGTAAGTAGCTAATTTCAGCCTCACGTTCAAAGGAATCACAGAACGTAACTAGTTCAAATCCAAAATGAATTTATTTTCAAGATTTTTGACAAACCATTGTAAACCTTTTTCTATGAAACCTTCTACAAATTATTTACTTATTATTTTTAATAAATGGTACTTTTAAAACTTCAATAATATTAGAGATTTAAATGAATGATTTAATTTTAATGGATCTACCTTAAACCATTCCGTTCTAAGTTATACAGGATATTGGTTGACGATAATGTGAGGCTTAAGGTTGTCGCATATCAGGGGCACTCCGCTACCACACAGTACAATAATGTGCATTCAAATATGGGCTTTAACTCTTAACTGCTGCATTTCATATTGTTTTAACAGCTGACTCGTGAGCATTTTATAATAACTCTTTACTAGTCTTCTAGTTAGGTAACCGTCATTTCGCTGTATGTACTTAAACTACGAATTTTAATTTATGTAGGTACCTACCTACTTAAGCTATTGTATTTCACAGTAGACATTTGAATATATATTAATATTAGTTTATTGAAACAATGTAAGTTTCATAAATATATTTATATACCTCTACACATATTTATAACAGCAACAAAACTTTGGTATGATAAAAAATAAGTCTAAATTACAGGAAAAAAACTATAGCAATACCTATAATACAATAAACCTGATAATGGTACATTATTATCAGGTTTATTGTAGTGGTGTGCGGGTGGGTTGTGTGGTTTATTGTTGTTGTTGCAGGCAGGAAATGCCACCGGTATTATGCATTTGTGTACTTTTTAAAATTGTGTGCATTAAAGTTTTAAAATAAATAAATAAATTGACGGCATCAGACGACAGACAGCTCCCTCCACTCATTTGAAGCTTGCGGGAAGCCTTGTCACTGTAAAATTTATCTAAAGATAACGAGTTTAAGCCAATTTCTGAATGCACATTTTTGTGCTGTGCGGTAGCGACGTTCGATTAAGGCGCTACTCCGACCCACACTAGCGCCGCCACCTATTTTATCATGTTATTACGTTAAACAAAGTAATTTCCAAAAATCCATTTGACAGTTTGTGTTACCTACCAAAAGCTTTTTTTTAATGCCTCTGTAATAGTTTTATTTTGTATAGTAAACTATACAAAATAAAACTCAAGACAGAGATGCGATTACAGAGTTTGGTGGCCACCAAGAGCAACTTCGTTTGAAGAGTTTTTAAAACAAATTCCTTTGTATACAGTAACTTCTTTTTCGTTATATTGACGATTTTATCGCACAATTTTGTAGCTAAAACAACATCTTACATTTGACACAACGCAAGTAAAATCCAACCTCAATATTAATAGCGTTACAGCATTTAAAAAAAAAGATTCACTGCGACCCCCGTTCCCCTAATAATAAGATAAAATAGGTGGCGGCGCTACTGTGGGTCGGGGTAGCGTATTAATCTACGCAGAGCTTGACTTTTGCTGAAGGGAAAGAAAGTAATTATTAGTTAGCATCAAAGATTAATTGGATTATATAATAACTGCATGCTATTAATTTAATTATGTACCTTATATTCATACACGATGTAAATTGTTTTTGAATAAATAAACTAAACTAAACTCCGTAAAATGTCGGCGCAGTATACGCCGCGCATCCTAAAACATATACACTAGCCAAACTCTTTGTTAAACATTCTATTTATAAACAAAACACAACACTCACACACTAAAACTCACTTGCTTGGCGTCGAGTTTCAGATATAACTGTAAGCAATAATTATTGAAGGAAGGATCTCAAATCGATACGTTATGTAAATTGGGTATAAAAAGACGCGGCAACCAAGTGAATTCTGGGTTAAGTATGGGCGGTTTGTTTACAAACATTCCATATCGAGTTTGGCTAGTGTATAAGTATTCAATCATGTGTGCCAACTCTGGTCACTCGAGCTGTACCTGGTTATTCCTGGCCGGGGATCCCGATCGAGCTGGACTGCTGTCTGATGAAGATACACGGTCGCTGCTGTCGGTCGAGTCTGTCACTGATTTCCTGAAAGATGGAAGAGAAAATATGAAACGATAGGATAGATCTTTACTGTCAAAGAAAATTACCTTAAAATAATAGAAACTAATTAGATAGGATAGGATAGATACATTATTAGTTCAATAATTTAATAGTTCTTCGCACGCTCTTTTCCGGTATTGAAAGCCCGGGGTACTGACTACCTCCGTGCCAATTTTCATTAAGATCCGTTCAGCCGTTTAGGCGTGAAAAGGTTACAGACAGAGTTACTTAACAATTAATAATATTAGGTCCTTACATATGAAATTGGCGTTTTGTATGGGAGGAACAAAAAGTCGAATATTTTTTAATATAATATATTTAATTAATCAAAGTATGAACCATTATTTTCTATGCACTTTTGCCATCTTATAGGTAGTTCATTGATCCCTTTACTAAAAAAACCAGTCGGACGGGAATCAATAAAATCTTTGAAGGCGATTTGGACTGCCCCATCGGAGTTGAATTTTTTCCCTTGCAAGAAGTTATCCAAATTTCGAAAAAAATGGTAATCTGTTGGAGCAAGGTCCGGGGAGTACGGAGGATGTCTTAGACTTTCCAATTGAAGCTCTTCTAATTTAGTAGCCGTCTGTTGCGCAGTGTGTGGTCTAGCGTTGTCGTGAAGCAGCAGTGGCGTGGAGCGATTGACCAGCCTAGGTTGTTTAGCCGCTAGCTTTTCCATCATGGTTTGCAATTGCTGACAATAGACATCAGCCGTAATAGTCTGGCCAGATTTGAGAAAACTGTAATGAACAATACCGGCACTAGTCCACCAAACGCTTACAAGTAACTTTTTTGGGGTTAATTTTCGCTTGGGGCAGGATTTGGCTGGCTGGGCAGGATCCAACCATTGCGCTGAGCGCTTCCGATTATCGTAAAGAACCCATTTTTCATCACAGGTAATGATTCGGTTTAAAATACCTTCATTATTGTGCCGGTTTAGTAATGTAACGCAGCAGTCGACGCGCGTTTGCCGGTTTGCTTCAGTCAATTCGTGAGGTACCCACCTTTCAAGCTTTTTAATCTTCCCAATTTGCTTCAAGTGAATTAAAACAGTTTTATCACTAACATCGCAGCCTGCAGCTAACTCGGACGTGGTTTGCGATGGATCCGCTTCCACAATAGCCTTCAACTCTTCATTATCAACTTGAGTCTCAGGCCGTCCACGGGGCTTGTTCTGCAGGTCAAAATTTCCAGAACGAAAACGTTGGAACCAAAAACGAACTGTGTTTTCTTTTGCAACACGACCGCCTTACACATCATTCACCCTTCGAGTTGTTTCCGCAGCACTAGTGCCACGGCGGAACTCGTACACGTAAATAATGCGATATTTTAAGTTTTCCATTTTGTAAAATGAGTGACGCAAACAGAAAAAAACAGAAGAAAACAAAACAAATGAATGACGATCATCGAAGCACAAATACATGAGTCTATAGCTGTACAAATTTGAATTTGGAATTCCTTACCAAAGAGGAGAAATTTGTGATTAAAGTGGCCAGTACGAAAAACGCCAATTTCATATGTAAGGACCTAATATTAGTATGGATTACATTATTTCTACATGTTTTTCTTTTCGCTTTGTTTTTGAACTATGTTTATGATCAGTGACCGCTTGAGGCAAACAAAATTTATCCAAAAGCAAATTAAATTAAGTTAGGTTGTTGATCTTTAAGAAGCTATATATAGCCTAGATGTCGTAACATCACGCCAGGGACAAGACCTGCAGATTACAGTTAATCTTTTTATTATAAAATTTTTTTCATGTACCTATTTATTTAGCAAAATTCATAAAAAGTATATTTTTTCCTAAATGTAGGTACCATTTTTACCCGGCGAGGCAGGTTATGTTTTACGAGTGTTTCTATGTGTTATCTCATCTGTACACACCAAACGGCTGAAGAGATTTTGATAAATGAGGTATCGAAATACTCGTCTGGACTCCCAGCAAAAAATGCTTGCCTATGCTTTCTCAATTTTGCGCAAAAAAGCGAGGACCGTGCGTTCAGCCGTTTAGACGTGAAAGGGTAACACAGACAGATAGAGTTACTTTCGAATTTATAATATTAATATGGATATTACCTGCATATATATATATTATATTACCTGGAGGAGTGTATATGTCTGTTCTCCCCGGGTCGTGAATCTTGTTGCTGGACCAACAACCGCGCCGACTGAGACAGCAGGATTCTGTCGCACCATGCTGGACAACTGAAACATAACCTATTTGTAAATATAATAAATAAATAATGCTGGACAATCCACACAGCATCATCTAGCCCCAAAGTAAGCAGAGCTTGTGTTATGGGTACTAGATGACTGATAAACTTAATACAATATATAACATAAATAGATATTTTTTTATTATATATAGAAAATACCCAGAACACCCGGAACAAATATTTGCAGATCGTACAAACATTTGTCCCAAGGCGGGAATCGAACCCGCAACCTTCTGCGTCGCAGGCGGACCTTCGCCCGCCGCGCCACATCGGTCGTCTATAATATACATCGGATTTCCTTCTCATCAGCACACATACTGTTAAAGTTTCTGTTTATTGTACTTGGATGGATTTGGATAAATAAATTAAAACTTTTTAAATTATAAACTTTCTGTATTGTTCGACCCATTAAGTATAACAATAAGAAGGCGGCTACAGATTCCAAAAAATGGTATTATTTATGTCACAGACACATACGTCCACTGCTGAACAAGTGAGCCTTGTCACAATGACCACGCTCGGCACGCGGCTTGGTGATGGAATATACAAGAGGAAGCCGCTACCCTTTCTCTGGTAGGTTCCCTTAGTAGACTCTTACGACAACCACGGGGTGAGTTGGAGGGGTCGATTCTTACGCCGCGACCGCCTCAACTAGTGCGTAACTTACCGCCTAGCTCAGTTACCTCAGCCTCAACAGCCTATATTGATCCACTGCTGGACGCAGACGTCCCCTTGGTAAGCGCCTTATTGGCTTTTATCTCATGGGGGTAATGCCCATAATCCCCACGCTGGGCATGCGGGTTGGGGTAGAAATGTTATGCAGGAGGCACTGCTGCCCGCCCCGGTGGATGCACCTTAGTCGCCTCTTACGACACCCGCGGGAAGAGTTGGGGTGGTGCAAATACTAAGCCGATTACATTGACCATCAATTAATAAAAAAAAATTAAATAAATAAATTATACGTACAAGCTAGGCGTTTAACCATGTCTACTATGGGCTAGATACATTTGCGAAAGATGATTTAACTGTTTGATGATGATTTCGGCATCAGTTTGATTGAGAGCCAGTGTCAAGCATTCGCAAATGGCCGAAAAGGAATATTTGGAACGGATGCATCCATAATTGGTATTACATAATATACATAATTGGTAACAGCAGAACATTTATTGACTATCCACTTTTGGCCTGACGACGCGATTAACAAATGAAGTGAATATGGCGGTTTTTAACATGGCGATTTCATACTAAACTCACCGAGTTTTCATATAATGCGTGGGCAAATGAACGTCTTCTTCGAAAGGGTAGCTCGGAGGGAACTTCACGGGAAACTCGAACAGATGCGGGCGCAGGGCCTCCAACTCGCGGTCAAAGCGTTGCAGCTGGAATTTAATGCTATTGTTATTGCGGTAAAAGTTATTTTCTCTCACGTTTAAGTTATTTCAGGTGTCCCGCAGGGCATGTCCTCGGCCCCTAACTGTTTATTCATTACATAAATGATATGAAATCCATGCCATATCCATTGAATACGTACTTCCTACTTAATAAAATAAAAAAAATAAAAAAAGTTTCTTTATTCAGACATATTAAGTTGTCCACATTACATAAATAAAAATTACAAAAATAAAATACAATATATTTATTTATATTTAACTATTTTTATTTGCAGCAGTCATTCAACAGACTCCCACTTAACCCATGCATTAATGTAGTTAACTTTAAGGTTGTCAAATTTGACAGTTCTGGCCATATTTATTTATATTGCGAAAATTAGCTTCCAGATAGTCGACATGCGAGCACTCCTTCTTACCGACAGTAAGCACGAGGCACTTGTCTTTGCCCTTGTTGCTTGGACGCGTCCATCTTAGCGGGGTCCTATACAAACTAAACTTTAAATCCTTGGCCATAAGTTTCGAGAACCCTTACGTTAACGTTTAAACTACTTCAGTTGTCCCCCGCAGGGGCATATCCTCGGTCCATCATTATTAATTCTCTACATTAATGATATGAAATTTGTACATGCTAGAAAAAAGATAAAGTCTTTATTAACAAAGAAAATTACAATCAAATAATAGACACAAATTAGAACTAGTATTTAGAATTTATCAATTGAGCTAACTGCAGACTGTAGCAAACAATCTACTGGTAGCACAACTGATCCATATCAATACAAATCGGAAGCGTCCCCATGACGCTGGCTGCATTGCCCCGCTGTATGACAATGCTGATGCGCTTACTTTAAGGTTGCAATTCTCTTACCCAACGCTCCCGGAAGATCTTCTGATGGTCGATATGCGAGAACTCCTTCTTGCCGAGTGTAAGCACGAGGCGGTTGTCTTTGCCTCTATACTCGAGCTTGGACTCGTCCAGATGGACGAGTCCAAACTCGCTAAGATAGCGGGGTCATGTACACACTAGACTTTGAATCCTTGACCATAAGGTTCAAGCTTCCTTATCTTAACGTTTAAGCTACTACAGGTGTCCCGCAGGGGCGTATCCTCGGTCTCCAACTGTTTATTCTTTACACAAATGATATGAGTGTCAAAATTCCTTACCATTTCCATATACAATTTGGACGATGAAACCGTGTTATTTCTCGTTTTTTTGTAAAAGCCCCCTTAAGGTAGTTCTCTTACCCAAGGCTCCCGGAAGATCTTCTGATGGTCGACATGCGAGAACTCCTTCTTGCCGATAGTAAGCACGAGGCGGTTGTCTTTTCCCCTGTACTGCAACTTAGACGCGTCCATCTTTGACGGGTCTGTGAGGCGGCAGGCAGTTAGCTCTTCGGTTATTTTCTAGAAGGAAGAAAATATTTAGAATTTGGAAACATTTACTCATCATTTTGATTGGATAGAAGCGATAATTCAGTAATGAATACGTCGCTGGCGTAAACGGCACTGTATTCGCGCGCTGCACGACGCGACGCATTCACAACATTTATTTGTATTTATTTATTCAAAACTAGCTTCTTCCCGCGGCTTTACACGCGTTTTTGGAATAGAAAGCAGCCTGTGTTATTCCAGGTCCAGAACTACATGTGAGCAAAATTTCACCTCGATCCGTTCAGTAGTTTTGGCGTTGTCTTCGACCAACCATCTTCAAAACAGCACAAACTACCGCCTTTATAATATAAGTAGAATAACTCAGCCAGCAGTACATTGATCGATTCGAGCGGAAGTGTGTCGAGTTTGACAGAGTCCACGATCATCCCAATGGGGCAAGCTCTTACACGATGCGTAACCTACGACTGTCCGAGGTAAGCCTCTTAGGTCTTAGGGTTCGTCCATTAATCACGTGAGGCTCGAACCCCTTTCGAGCCTCGGAGGGGAGTTCGGAAAAAGTCACGAAATATCACAAGGGGGGAGGCTGTTTAGTGAGATATCACGTGTATTCATTTTTCACATGAGCACATATCTTTTATTATTTTTATGCTAGTCAGAGACAATCTGCTTAGGTCAGAGAACTCTTTTGTCCGCATTTTGCCTCAAGTTGGTCCGTTACGCGTGTTTTTTAAGGTTCCGTACATCAAAAGGAAAAAAGGAACCCTTATAGGATCACTTTGTGGTCCGTCTGTCACATGCACACAAAACCTATACAATACCGTATAGGTTGACCTAGAATCATGAAATTTGGCAAGAAACAAGGTGTTACAGTACAAGTAAAGGAGAAAATTCAAAAACAATAAACTAGTAATTTTATCACAAAAAAAAATTTTTTTCGGTCACGCAAGATACCAAAACCTATAGAGAACCTACTTCCCTTTGACCTAGGATCATGAATTCATGATGTTTGGCAAAAACGGTCTTATAATTCTACGGAACCTTCGGTGCGCGAGTCCGACAAGTATTTGACGTTTAATTCTTTGTTAGTATAGCAAGCCTAACTCCGTCCAGAAGCGCAGTCTCTTCCTGAGAGAGTTTCTTTGTGAGTCTCGTTTTATTACTCGTTAAATATTTACCTGAACTACACCGCCGGTGTCCGTCCTAAAGTTGAAGTCTCCGAATATAAAGTAGGGCGCCGCGTTGATGTCCGAGTGCAAGTGTCTCAGCGTGTGGCGAAGCGCGCGGCGGCGGCTGCGGCAGTAAACCTACGAATAATAACAAACTAATTTTACAAAAAATCTATAACTATAAATTTTACTCTGAACTTCATCATGTGAACGGTGCATCGATTTGCTTTAAACATTGCTAAGTAAACTCTACATCAGAGAGTTGAGTCCGGTTTAGGATAGTTTCGAAATGTGATGGTGACGTCTTCTTTTTAGGGTTCCGTACCCAAAAGGTGAAAACGGAACCCTATTACTAAGCCTCCGCTGTCTGCCGTGTCTGTCCGTTTGTCACAGGGCTATATTTCACGAACCGTAAGAGGTAGACAGTAGAAATTTGAAAATGTGTATTTCTCTTGCCGCTTTAACAACAAATAATAAAAATATAATAATATCAATATTAAAGGGAGCTTCCATACAAAAACGTGAACCATTCGTGTGCGAGTCTAGTCGCACTTGCCGGTTTATTCTATAGGATTTGGTACAGCCTACAGCGCCTCTATCGTGCGGACAGGGAACTACGCAAATCCCATACAGAAATTAGACGTCACGTTCACGTGTCGATCGATACTATCGTCAACCGGAAGCGGGGCTCAGGTCACAAAAAAACTAAATAGAAATCGGTTCATCCGTTTGGGAGCTACGATGCTACAGACAGACACCACACGATGTATGGTGATAATTTTGGCTTTAGGTTTTACAATAATTTATAACAAGCTTCTGTCCGCGGCTTCGATGCGTTTTTTCGGTATATAAAAAGCCTAGATTTTATTCCAGGCACTCAACTTCATCAGTGCAAAATTTCAGCGCGTTCCATTCAGTACTTTTCTTCGCACAAAGATTTCACGACGGCAAAAACTTTCGCCTTTTTATTAGTAGGATTTTATTTATTAATTTTTAACATATCCACCCGTTTTGTTACGTAACTATAACTTTTTATAATAAAAAAATCTAACGTCTAAGCAGATTTTGTCCAGCGTTCGGGATTATTACGATTATAAATTTAATATGGCATTCCAAGACATCACGGTCACGTGGGTGACACAAGCCTACGTCATCGACGCCATCGGCGAATGAGAAGACGAATCCGTTTTCTGGTGTTACCAGTAGCGTAAGATCGTAACTCCCCGAGCTCCGTAAATTACCTGTACGAATCTACTAACTAACTATAACTGTTTTCACAAAATTGATGACTGTCATTGTTTATGTATTATTTTAATTGACTACCTATTTGTTTCCCAACTTTGGACTACTTAGTACCATTGGACAACTTAGTACCTATTAATTAACCCAATGTTTGTGTTAGTATACTACTTACTAGTTCACATGTGTTTGTCTGTGCTGTTTGTTAGTCTATGCTAGTACTAAGTAGTCTCTTTTTATTTTTATTGTCTTAAAGTTTTTTTGTGTGTGTAGTGTGTAATAAATAATTTTCTTTCTTTTTTCTTTCAAACTTCCATGTTCTGTTTAAGTGGCAAGTGGACAGTGACGTAGCTTGTGTCACTCCCGGAGTGCCAGACCTTGTGTTCTTGGATCATGTATTAAACATTATAATGTAATTATAATAATAAATGTTTTTATTCTGTAATAAAAGATACAATATTTTTACCATAGCCGAAAACACCTTTTAAGTATAATGATATACTTGTATTAGGTGTTTTCGCTCTTCCACGTCTTCTATTATGTAACTTTCAGTGGCGTTACATTTGTTAAATAATAAATATCAAAAGTAATATAATTTGGTCGCAATACCATTATAGAAAATAAATGAAGGGTAGGACAATAATTAACAATTAACAAGGTTGCTCAAACAAAACATTTTAACGTATGGTCCAAGTCAAGAAAGTTTTGCTTATTAAATTTTGTAAATCACATAATAATAAAATGTTGCAAACTGTATTTAACATATTCAAAGTAAATATGTAAATAGTAAAATTAAAAAATAAATTAAACTAGAAATATATGTATTTCTTAGTGCTCGTAAAATGTGGTACAACTGTGAGTGTGTGTGTATTGCTCTCCTGAGGCGCCAGTCCCCTAAGAGTCTGGGCAACAGGAGAATAATGAGCTTGTGTGTGTGTGAGGGTGTGTGTGCATGTGTTATGTGTAGTGTGTGCGTGTATTTATGATTGGCACTCCTGAGGACACTGGTCTCTTAAGAGTCCGGGCAACAGGAGACACCATTCTTGTGTGTGTGTAATGTGGGGGTGTGATTGTGCGTGTGTCGTTAGATTGTAAAAGGGATTTGCTCAGAGTTATTATTGTAAAATAATAATAAAAATATCTTACAGAATTATGTGAATCTTTCCAGAAGGGCTTCAGTCTCATCGTAACCTAGTTGTAATAGCCAGTTAGTTAGGGATGTTTTATATTTGTAGTTGTTAAAGGGATACATGCAATAATGTAAAATCAATAATATTGAGAAAACATTGAAAAAGAGGAGTGTCATAAGTTTAACGTGTGTGTCTATAATATAGTACATTGAATGATACGTACTGAGGGATAGGGCTCCAAAGACATCAGGTTAGAAGCATCGTGGAACAGATGAATGTTGACGAACTCCACCGATGTGCCGCGGATCGACCAGCGCGTTCGGAGGAAGCCTTTGCGGGACCATTTGCACTGGAATTTCATTTCAGAGATAGAATCGTTAAACAGTTAAATACCTACATAAAGCTCTACTGCAGCCAGTCAATTCATAACCTTCACGGAGTGACACGCTGACACTATTTTGCAGCTCATTTGCGAATACGCGCAAACAAAGAACGAATGAGCGGCGAAAACGGCTCAGCGACTCACTCAGTGAATGTCTTGAATTGACTGCAACTGACTTCAAAGAAATATTTGCAAACTATACTTATACCAACCCAACCTACTTAAGGCCTCTGGAAAGAAATGCTGCGGAAACTTGACCTTCTTAGTAGCCACGTTCTCAATATTGCCTGAGTGTGTCTCCTTTCCTACCACGTCTACATATATCATCTGCTCAAAGTATACTCTATTACCCCGACATAAGGCTCACCTCTGGAAAGAAATGCTGCGGAAACTTGACCTTCTTAGTAGCCACGTTCTCAATATTGCCTGAGTGTGTCTCCTTTCCTACCATGTCTACATATATCATCTGCTCAAAGTATACTCTATTACCCCGACATAAGGCTCACCTCTGGAAAGAAATGCTGCGGAAACTTGACCTTCTTAGTAGCCACGTTCTCAATATTGCCTGAGTGTGTCTCCTTTCCTACCACGTCTACATATATCATCTGCTCAAAGTATACTCTATTACCCCGACATAAGGCTCACCTCTGGAAAGAAATGCTGCGGAAACTTGACCTTCTTAGTAGCCACGTTCTCAATATTGCCTGAGTGTGTCTCCTTTCCTACCACGTCTACATATATCATCTGCTCAAAGTATACTCTATTACCCCGACATAAGGCTCACCTCTGGAAAGAAATGCTGCGGAAACTTGACCTTCTTAGTAGCCACGTTCTCAATATTGCCTGAGTGTGTCTCCTTTCCTACCACATCTACATATATCATCTGCTCAAAGTATACTCTATTAACCCTACATAAGGCTCACCTCTGGAAAGAAATGCTGCGGAAACTTGACCTTCTTAGTAGCCACGTTCTCAATATTGCCTGAGTGTGTCTCCTTTCCTACCACGTCTACATATATCATCTGCTCAAAGTATACTCTATTACCCCGACATAAGGCTCACCTCTGGAAAGAAATGCTGCGGAAACTTGACCTTCTCCTTACCAGCCACGTCCTCAATATTGCCGGAGTGTATCACCTTCCCTACCACTTCTATTTCGGGGTAATAGAGTATACTTTGAGCAGATGATGTAGATATACAAACTACCCGAACCATTCAAAAATGTAAGCTCGTTTCATACTTTTAAAACTGAACTTTCTAGTTTTGTTAGGGAACATTATCCAAATTTATAATATTGTTAAATTGTAGTGTGTGTATGTGTGATTCTACCTTTGACTTTTATTTTTTTGTTCCTTTTCATTTATTTATGCAAAACTGTTATATCTACCTACAGACCGAACAACAACTTTAATTTTATAAATTTTTTACTCTAAGCTAAATTACTATTCTCATGTAAATGACTGTGTTTTTTTTGAGAAAAAGATCTAGATATCATCTGCTCATAGTATACTGACATAAGGCTCACCTCTGGAAAGAAATGCTGCGGAAACTTGACTTTCTCCTTAGTGACGACATCCTCAATATTGCCGGAGTGTATCTCTTTGCCTACCACGTCTACATACGTCATCTGCTCAAAGTATACTCTATTACCCCGACATAAGGCTCACCTCTGGAAAGAAATGCTGCGGAAACTTGACTTTCTCCTTAGTGGCGACATCCTCAATATTGCCGGAGTGTATCTCTTTGCCTACCACGTCTACATACGTCATCTGCTCAAAGTATACTCTATTACCCCGACATAAGGCTCACCTCTGGAAAGAAATGCTGCGGAAACTTGACTTTCTCCTTAGTGGCGACATCCTCAATATTGCCGGAGTGTATCTCTTTGCCTACCGCGTCTACATACGTCATCTGCTCAAAGTATACTCTATTACCCCGACATAAGGCTCACCTCTGGAAAGAAATGCTGCGGAAACTTGACTTTCTCCTTAGTGGCGACATCCTCAATATTGCCGGAGTGTATCTCTTTGCCTACCGCGTCTACATACGTCATCTGCTCAAAGTATACTCTATTACCCCGACATAAGGCTCACCTCTGGAAAGAAATGCTGCGGAAACTTGACTTTCTCCTTAGTGGCGACATCCTCAATATTGCCGGAGTGTATCTCTTTGCCTACCACGTCTACATACGTCATCTGCTCAAAGTATACTCTATTACCCCGACATAAGGCTCACCTCTGGAAAGAAATGCTGCGGAAACTTGACTTTCTCCTTAGTGGCGACATCCTCAATATTGCCGGAGTGTATCTCTTTGCCTACCACGTCTACATATATCATCTGCTCAAAGTATACTCTATTACCCCGACATAAGGCTCACCTCTGGAAAGAAATGCTGCGGAAACTTGACTTTCTCCTTAGTGGCGACATCCTCAATATTGCCGGAGTGTATCTCTTTGCCTACCACGTCTACATACGTCATCTGCTCAAAATCCCAGATCTTCAGGTCTGTGAGCGATGAGTGCGCGAAGTACATGTTGCCTAAGGCCTGTAAATAGAAAATAATCTAAAATAATATAAATATCTACTAATACATAATTTGGGGCTAAAGATGATGGTGTGTGGATTGTCCAGCAATTTTTATTTATTTATTTTAATAGCTCATATTGTCAATTCAATGTCAGGTGTCGCAAATACGTAACTAAACTACAACGTAACTTATGTTTTTCGTTTCCCCTATGATTCCATCGCGTTGCTGCGCCCGGCGACAAAACTAAAAACTTCCGACAGAGAACTAAAGTTACCGACAGCTCAAAGAATTAGCAAGCTGAAGTGGCAATAGGCCGGCCATATCTCGCGAAGAACCGACAACCGCTGGGGTAAAAGTGTTCTCGAGTGGAGACCGCGACTCGGCAAACGTAGTGGACGCCCTCAGGTGGAATATCTGCGAAGGACTGCAGGCAGATGCTGGATGCGGCAAGCTGAATACAGGGCGCTATGGCGCTCATTAGGGGAGGTCTATATATGTCCAGCAGTGGACTTATATAGGTTGATGATGACGATGAATAAAAAGGTATGGTCTCAATTTTAGTGCGGTCAAATTAGCTTAAGATTATTTTTTGGCGACCTCAGTGCCGCAGCGCTCGAGGTGCGGCACTGAGGTCGCCTTCTTCGGCTATGCCTATCACCTAAAAGCCAAATAATCGAAATCTATTTTGAATATAATTAGATGATTTCTTTTTTCGTGAAACTACAAACTACATACAATAGGACCCTCTTCAACTTAGCAGTACATATTACGCTGGCATTCGTCATGATACCCCTTTGTGTATCAGAGGTACATACCTTTAGCTAGCTAGGACAATATAGACGTTATCGGACGAACTCAACATTCATGCGTTTCAGACACAAAAGGAACCCTTGTAAAGGGGGCTGGGCGGGATGAGGAGACCCCGTATGTCGTTACAAGTATCGAGGAATAAAAACGAGTAAGTTAACTATTAATAGACTCATTGGTTAAACAGATAAGTAAATCAATTCTCGGTTGGTTTATGTAAAGATCTTGACTTAAAGTCCAGTCATTTTAACCGAAAAACGGGTTCGTTAAACCTCGGAATTCCGAGACATCCAGTTGGATACGAGCTATAAACGTAGCCTTAGAAAGGACCCTTCAAATTCAGAAATTAGATGTCGGCCCAGCACAGAGGGAAATAATGGTCGCCGAAAATTTTGATTCTTATATCTGAGACTGTTGTCGTCGTGGGCTCAAAAATAGCGCCCTTAATGTTTCGTAGGGCCATAGGTAAAATAAATACAAATAGGACCCTTATAACCTAATAACCCAATATATACGCTGAGTTAGAAGGGTCCTACCTCTCCGACTCAACGTATATCTGTAGGGCCATGGATAGACAGTAGCTTTCAACTTAGCTTATGGGCCTTACCCTCACCAGACCTCAATCAGAGAGTTAGCCTCAACCTCCAGACTTAAAAAATCTTAGCAAAGTAATTGTTTTTCTCTTTAGGACTTGACAAAAAACCGAATTCAAATTCCTGTATATTTAAACAGTTCTTTGAGTTATACGAGGAACCCCATGGGAATTGAACTTTAATGAGCGAAAAAGAGTTTTCAAAATCGGTCGACAACTGACATAAAAATCTGTGAACATACAAACGCGTCGTAGGGGATGCATGGCTAGGTAAGAGGTTTATTCTGAGACTGGATGATAATTGTAGTACATAATTATGCCAAGGTCAAAATAGCTATTCATATTTTCAGAGAAAGTTTTAATATTTTTCGGAAATAATCAGTACAATTTATCAAGTGTCGCCTGACCTTTTTTTACGTTATTAGCAACAATTACAATCAATTTAAGAGCTACATATTTACTTATTAATTAACCGACGTGCGTGCGTATTGACGTCATTGCTTCGAGGTCTTTTAACTATGTACAGGGTGGCGCAGAAACGTTTAACTTACATAATTCAGAACAGCTACAGTTTGATTTGTAAACCTGTTTATCCTGTTGTGTTTAATTTTGTATATAACTCGAATATGGACACATGAATTTATTTTTGTATTATAATTATAACTTATTGGTTGTTTGAAATAAGCACATTGAATTGAATTTAACAATCACACTTGCGCCTTCTCATTTTCCGAGGACATCCGTGAGAGTTGGTGAAGATATGTGTTTGTTACGAGACGTTGCCAGGTACATATCTAGTACTGAACGGATTGGGCTAAAATTTTGCATGAGTTTGTAAACTTTAAACTTTGTATCCTCTGAACCAATTTATATTCCCTATATTCGAGAGGGAAGCGGTATGCGAAGCCAAGACAGAAGCTAGATAGGAAATTATGTCCTTTCTAGGACAGAAAGCATGAAGTTTGCATTCTAGACCACGACATTAGAAAGGCAGATACACGAGATGCTTTTAAGCAAGCGGCGCGCGGGCTTTTTCTTAAGAGGTTGTAGCAACAGTTGTTTTTTTTCATAAAATGTTTTTTTGTTTTATATTTCTGCTTTAGTAGGTATTTAGATATATATATAATTATAGTTATCTATATTTGTAAATTAATATTAGCACGCCAAACCCATGTAAAACATATGTTTTTGTTCGGCAGATAGAAAATGTCTTGGCATTAATCCCACTCTTTGTACCTTAGTGCAATAAAGCGTTTAAATAAATACATAAAACAATTAACAATACTTTGCGTGCATTTCCACGAGTGATGGGCTACCTAGCTAAGTGGTGAAATATAAACTGCAATCAGGATAACAAAGTATAAATGACACTGGTGGAGACGTATGCTTCCCACCTTCCACAGCCTATATTAGTCCACTGCTGGACTTAGGCCTCCCCCTGATAAGCGCATATTGGCTTTTATTTCATAGGGCGTAATGCCCAATTAAACGTAAGGCACCCTTTATACAACCAAAGCTTTTTTAAAAGGACTTAAGTTTAAACACTAAATAGTCAAATTGCTAGTTTTGGATTGGTACTTAATTATTCAAAGCGGGTTCAAGTCCAGTCGAAGTAAAAAAGAAATTGAGATAATATTTGATTTCATAGAAATTGCCTATATAAATCATATCATATGGTACCTACCCATAACAAAAGCTCTACTTATTTTAAGGCCAGACAGATTTGAATGTAAAAGTGTCTTGTTAGTATTATTAATTACTTTCGAACCACCCTGTAGATTTAGGAGGTAGGTAGGTACTTAGCTATGCAGCTGGTATTGCATAACTGTTGTGATGTTAATGCGCCGTAACTTTGTATTGACGTGGTGGTTAAAATGGCTACTTTCTAGGGACCGAAGTTCGTATTCCATTTATAAGAATCTAGTTATTATTGTATACCTACACTTTTTGATATTGTGCTTTCACGTCACACTACACTTTAACCCAGGTTGCAGACCTAAAGCTAAGCTAACTTATAAGAACTCAAATAATATCTCAAAAACATATAAATTTCTTATAAATTACCCCGAGTGTGAGGGGGCTTACGCACTATATTACTATTAGTAAAAAAAACTTAAGTAACTACATATTCATCACGAAATCATAAAATTCCCGATTTCGAACTTTTTTGAGTTGTGCTGTTAGTTTATTGCTTCCTAGTACGCTTGTACTACGATACTCTAGCGACAGTGTTATCGCTTTAGGTTTGTATGGAAAGCGACAGAATAGCGACAATTTTACTTCTACTGTGGAGGAGAAGGTAAACGATCTGTATTGCCACCTTATTTGGAACTTAGTATAACTTAGTTTGGCGAAGCCTGTTAAGCTGTTGGTCCTGAGCCTGACCTCTCCCCGGTCTCCGGTATCATAGCTGACACGGGATTTCTAAATATATTATTCGTAGGTTCGCAAGCTATGTTAAGATTTTGGTAAGTTCTTATTGTAAGGTTAAGTATCCATACTAATATTATAAATTCGAAAGTAACTATGTCTGTCTGACTGTTAACAGACAAATAGTGTCTGTTAACTTTTCACGCCTAAACGGCTGAATGGATCTTAATGAAATTTGGCATGGAGATATGATTGGTATCCCGGGGACGGACATAGGCTACTTTTTATCCCAGAAAAAAGCGGGCGAAGCCGCGGGCAGCAGCTAGTATTATAAATTTGAAAGTAACTCTGTCTGTCTGTTACCTTTTCACGCCTAAACGGCGGAATGGATTTTAATGAAGTTTGGCTGGGAGGTAAATGGTATCCCGGGGACGGACATAGGCTACTTGAAAAACATAGTCAATGTCCCTCCCCAGAATAACAATGATTCCAACTATCTCCATGCCAAATTTCATTAAGATCCGTTCAGCCGTTTAGGTGAGAAAAGGTAACAGACAGATAGACAGACACAGTTCCTATAATAATTTAATTTGATAATTTAATTTTGAATTTATAATATTAGTATGAATTAGGCAAATACAAATGCAGCCAGCGTTTTGGGGACGCTTCCTACTGGTACTGATATGGATTAGTTGAGCTACCTGTAGATTGTTTGCAACAGTCTGCAGTCAGCTTAATTGTTTCAATTGTAAATACTAGTTCTAATTTGTTTTTATTATTGAATTGTAATTTTCTTTGTCAAAAAAGTATGTACTCGGCAAATGGGTAAATTCCCAGCCTTATCATTTTGCCATGGTTTCACTACAACATTTTTCCTGTTGATTACAAACTAGCTAGGTATATCTACTATTTTATAATACTTCCTTGCTCACAATTTACAAACTTTAGGTAGGGTAGATTTTTAAGAAATGGATATAAGTGTAAATACAAGTTGTAATTGTTTTATTCTGTTATTGTAATTTTCTATGTGCTAAATAAAACCCCAGGTAGGTATAGAGATCATACACGCAGTATACTTTGTGAGCATATGAAAGGTATAGGGCCTCAGCTCATCAACATACAGTCCTTCTAAACATTCCTCCTCCACACGCTGAAGCTGCAAAACAGGCCAAGTACCAGCAAGCCCAGAGAACACATACTAATTCTAAGTGGGGGAACTGAGATCTGCACTGACATCACGCATGGGAGTGTATTGGAGCACATACTGCCCAATAGCATAGTGAAAACTTGGAACTGGTTACGGGAATCAGTGATCAGTGCCCCCTCAGCAAACTCTTTCAAAAATAGACTGGACAAACATTTAAATTGCATTGACAAAGACTCAGATATACACGCATCAGCTTAGGAGCTGCCTGTGTACCACACCACACTTGGCAAGCGTAATGGTGATGTCATGTCCAATGTAATAAGAGAGTTAAAGACTTAAAGTAAGCTTTAAGTTAGGCCTAAGCTTTAACTTTATGTAGTTAATACATCACTTACAGTAAATTTATCCGGTGAACTGAAATCCTCATCCAAAAAGGTCCTGATCTTATCATACAGCCGTAGCTCAGGACAGTCAGACAGCCTCTGAACAAAGTCTTGTACATATTGCATCGACTTCTCATAGGCTTTCCCGCCAACTTCTTGTAGGTGGAGGGCAATGAATTTTGGATCCATTCGGGCTACAGCTTGTAGGAACTCTGCTGTCCATATTGGAAGCATCACAGAAGGCTGAAAGATAAATTAAAGGTAAATAAATTAAACGGAGTACGTTACGTAAGTGTTTAATTAATTACGGATGTAAGCAGGTTAACTACGAACCTGATTTGGGTTGGAAGAACATCAACGCAACGTCTGTCTGTTACCTTTTCACACCTAAACAGCTGAACGGATCTCAATGAAATTTGGCAGATGGGTAGATGGTATCCTGGGGATGAACATAGACTACTTTTTATCCTGGAATAGCGTGTTTGAAGCCGCAGGCAGAGGCTAGTTAGGTATTTAAGATGTTTATTAAAATGGTTATAGGAATTTCATTGTCTTTGCACAGCTTGCACCCTGTAAGAAGTATTTATTTCCTACATACAATAGGAGTTATAACCTATCTAGCTAAATGGTCCCATCATAAAAATAAATATAAGATGTTCACATCTATGCTGCTACGTATCTGCAGTAAATATTATTTTGTAGTTTATAACTACAAAATAATACAGTTTATATTATCAACAGTTTATATGTTTATTTTTACAGCATTCTGTGTGGACAGTGTGTTTATAAATAAAAACAAAATATCACCTTCATAAAACACCAATTTATGCCAGTGATGTATAAATGTAGGCGGTTACTGGCAATGAACTGATTAAAACTCAGTAACAGTGATGTCACTGGCTACCTAGAATTAAAACAGCCAAGAGTGCGTAGCGGTCTGTTTCAGAATAAGAACAATTATCTAGACATCGCTAAAGCGCTAACATTTAATTATATTAAACCTGTGTAATTACGATTTGACAGTGGGATCACAGCAAAATAATTTATTGATTTTTGGTAGAAATACTCACGTCTTCGAAAATAGAACCGACGTTAGCGGTGACGAGCAGCAAAGGCACTTTATCGGATCCCATTTTTTTGAACTTCAACATGGTCTTGAGGAGTTCCCTGATGAAAACCAGTGGCGAGGTATCCGCGAGGATCGCAAGGCACTATTGACGATGTACGGCTTCTGCCTACTGTTACGACGGAAGGGCGAGTGCACGCCTCTCACGCGAAAGTTGCTGATTACATTATTTCGATTCTACTATCATTTTCGCGTCAAAATCAGCAAAATTTGAACGCATTGATAAAATTGCCCGATTTGCCCCAGCCCTTTGACATTTCAAATGTAAATGACATTATGCCTTCTTACGCACACACGCTTAGTTTACGCTCCGTTACAAATCAATAGTTCTACCGTTTCAAGTTAAAGTAATAAAACGAGGACTTTAAAATTATTCTCACATTGACAGGATATTAACATTTATACTAAAGTTAAAGCCATAAATTCATAAATATTTTATTCATTAATTTGCATAAAATTTAGTCATCATTTTGTACCTTTGGTTTGTAAACTTATACAAAAACATTATTATTTGGCAAGCTAACTAAAAGGTAGAACGGAACGTACATTTTTCATAGCACATTCTTTTTTACTTGTCCGGGTACTAACCAATGACGTCGATACCTCGTTTTACGTCACGCCCCGTTTTCAGGGCCGCATTTAGCTTACGTCTTTTATTTTTGTTGTGAAATAAACTAAGGAAATGTATCTTTAGAATCTAAATAAATACGTATGCGCAAGCAGTCGAGGTCGTGCAGCTTTTACCCATGTCCTCGTAAAAACACAACACGATAGGTATATATAATCATATTTTTATATTTGATTTATAATGGTAGCTCTTTTTGCATATAACATGCTATTCGTGGAGGCTCATTAATATTACTAAACAAATTCATGAAATTTAGAATGACATAATATGCTTAACCGTTGAAAGCCACATCGAAGTAGCATGTGTAGAGTTGGAGTAAATTATTGTAGTAAGCGTATAAATGTAGGTAGGTACAGCCCACCATCAGCTTCTTTTGAAATTTGAAAATGTTATGGAGGATATTTTATTTAAACTCTCAAAATCAAATAAAACTACCATGGTTTGTGGAGACTTTAATTTTGACCTTTTAGAAGTTTACTCCTTTAGTACTAGATTGACTAATTTATTAAATCCTTATAATCTACGGCCATTATTTACCTACAAGAATAACTAAAACCTCAGCAAAATGTATAGATAATACATATATTTGTTTGCCAAAATGAAAAAATTGTTAGTAAAAATATAATAAGCAATTTAAAATCAGACCACTTAGGTCAACTAATACAATTAGAAATTCAAGTAAAAATAATAATTGTAAAAAGAAAATAAAATACATACCTGTGACCGCAAGTCGATTTTAACGGTTTAAATTAGATTGGGAATCTACACCATCACCTTATCTATCACTCACATAACAACCCAAATGAGTCGTATTGCAGTTTTTTTAACAAATTCAATTCAATATTCACACCCAAATCGATCATGATCTCAGAAAAACTTAGTAGTAGTCAAAAGTTGTATGAACCGTAGCGTAGTGAAAAACAATACAATTTTAGCCAGGAGCTCAAAGTAAAAGTTAAAAATTTCTTAAAAATGGTTAGAAAAGTTTGTCATAAGTATAGCAAAATCAAATTATAATAAATATAAAATAAGAAATAGTGAAAATGTATTAAAGTCAACTTGGAAAATAATAAATAGTGAGACTGGAAAAGTCAGCACCTACGTTAATGATTACAATTTAAAGATTAATGATTGCTTAATCAAAAATGAGTAGGCCAAGCATTTGAAAAGTTTTTTACTGACATTTCAATCTCTACTAAAAAGTAAACTCTTCTCAAGTAATCGCCGAGTCATTACTTATAGCAAAAGTACCTAAATGCAAAAATACATTTAATTTTAATCATGTTGATGAAAGAGATATTAAAAAAACCTTTAAACTATTAAATATAAAGAAAACTGCAGATCTCTGGGGAATTTCCGTTAGAATTATTAAACCATTGATTGATACCATTGCACCAGATCTAGCTTTTATATTTAATGAGTCTATTGATTGTGGTGTATTTCCTGATCTAATGAAATGTAGTAAAATAATCCCACTGTTTAAATCGGGTAGTAGGTCTGACCCCACTTACTTTAGACCTATATCAGTACTGCCTACATTCAGCAAAGTTTTTGAAAAACTTATTTTACATCAATTACCTACTTAGACATTTCAATGGAAATGACCTGCTACATTGTAAGCAATTCGGGTTTACTCGCGGCAGGTCAACTACTGATGCCGGTGTAGAGTTAGTATCGCATATTTTTGATGCTTGGGAGAAGTCGCAAGATGCATTAAATAATAAGGTACGCTGGAAGAGAACTCTTTTTAGGGTTAAGCTCGCCTTTGCCATTCCTTCTCTAGTTGTATGTATTTTATGTTTTATTTCGTGCAATAAACAATTAGAGAAAAATATTTTTGTAATAATAGGAACTAATACCAACCTACATTCGTACACGAAGTGAGGATTATGAGATGAGTAACAAAAACTCATCTAAGGAGATTAGAGAGGAGAGTAGTTAGATACAAAGGACACCATTTCCTGGATCCAGATACCAGAATCCCACCCTGTGAATTTTCAGGGCGTTCCTTTCCCGTTTCCCGCACATGCGATCTGCTTGCTTGTACACCGAATGGAAATAGAAATCGATTATTTTCGCCATTCCAGTAGGTGGTGTATTTAGGTCGTGTTTATTCAATGGGATAGCAGCGCACCGATGGATTAGTGACGGTAAGTAGATTCAGTGACAGTAAAGTAAGTCGATGCCATTCGTTTAATTTCTGCGTGTATTGATTTTATTTTGGTGGCAAAAATAACGATACCTACCTAGGTAGTGAATCCTGTAAGTACTTAAACCCGTGTTCGAACGTTGAATATGTAGGTACCTACCTACTTAACTTGCTCGTGTAGAGTAAGGTAGGTAGATATCTACCTATCTATGAAAATTATTACCTGTGGAAGGACATTGTATACCTATTATTATTACATAAATGCAAGCAATTTAGGTAGTTGACCTACCTAATTATTGATTTTCAATCAAGAACTCAGTTCTGCCAGGACAGCCCACTTGATCCAAATCATTTGCTTTATTCGCAGAATAAGCCTGAACTATGTCTCCGATGTTCCTGCTATGTTTGCTCTTTGCAAAATCGCAGGCGTCAAACCATGCGCACACAGCCGTGGAAACAGAGATGTTCGCCATTCCTATCAGCCCTAACCTTTTCAATTGGACTTATCAAGGTAATTTTTCCAGGCGTAGATAATTTACAAAAAGGACTATAAAGGTAGAAACGGATTTCCGGACTGAGCCTGTTCAGTTGTTGGCTCAGTCTGTTTTACTTACCATTACGAAGTAAATAGGTATGTATGATAGGTACATTTATTAAAGCTGGCGCGATCCCCTTTTGTTTTTCGTATACTGAAGACCTGGATTTGTGACTTCAGCATGTATATTTCTAACACTGTATAAATATGTTGACAATTTCAAAAAATAGGACACTCATAGGAGTATTTATGTTTGAAGCCCTCCATTAACAACGTGGACTGCATAGATTATGCAAACGTAGACGTAGTTATAAATCAGATATTGGTCCGTTGAACCACCAAAGGTTAAATTTTTTTCCCCCCTCAGTGGATCTCACTGGAGCACGTGGCGGATACCATAATCAATGTGAACTTTAATTTTATAAAATTCCGTCACATTTTGGGTATTTTATTTGCTAGAATTCGACCAACAATACCGCTTCCACACATCGCTACGTGGCAAGCCAGAGCTGCCCGCGTGGCTTCGCTACATATACAGCGGACGACATCACTCCGGCTTCATATACGGCACGCCTCCGCGAGGGACCACCGAGCCTATTGTTGTAAGTATCATCATCAACAGTACTGGAAGGTAATTCTTGCCAATTTATCACTCGATAAATATCGAAATAACTGTCAAATTTGACAGTTTTTATATTCTTTTGATATTTATCGAGTGATATATTAGCGAGAACTGGCTTCCTGCTTCCACACATCGCTACGTGGCAAGCAAGAGCTACCCGTGTGGATTCGCTACATATACAGTGAACGACACCACTCCGGCTTCATACATGGCACGCCTCCGAGGGACCACCGAGCCTATTCTTGTAAGTATCATCATCATCATCATATGCTAGTCCACTGCTGGGCACGCAGGCCTCCCATCATGAGTGAAATAACGCTCCTCCAACCGCATTAAGCATCTGCCTGCAGTTTTCCGCATGTATTCCATCTGGCCACAAGACTTCAATAATAGTTTAGAGATTGATTTTGATGGTCCCGTCTTCGATCTATGAAAATTCCCTTGCCTTCAAAATATATTCTAAACATAACCAATCCGAAAAAGGCCCTTTCGGCTTGATAACTAGGTATTGTGGGACCCGGTTTATTAGAAAACTATAGTTACACTCCATTATAAAGTAAGCATTTTTTTCCAGTTGGAGGTAATAGGCCTAAATAGGCAGGACTACGAAACGCGACGTGTCCAGCTGACTCTCAAGTTCCAGCCGAAGGAGAACCTCGCGAGATACGAGATCGAGTTGAAGATAGACAATCTGAACGTAGAGGACTTGTTGGACGAGCATCGGTAATTATTGAACCCCCTTACTTATCATATTTTCCTGTTGGAGGTAATAGGCCTGAATAGGCAGGACTACGGAACGCGACGTGTAGTATATATTATATCAGTTATCTAGTACCCTAAACACATGCTCTGCTTAGCTTGGGGCTAGTGATGATGCTATGGTAATTGTCCAGCATTATTTATTTATATAAATCATCTCTTTCGGCCCGATCAATTAATAATCATAATATAGTAGGTTTGTATAATGTGCAATGTTAGCGTTTAACAGTCGTTTTGTATTTTTCTTGAGTGGCTCTAAAACCTTTACATAAATTTATACAAAAGTGGCATTATACTATACTTTATGGTTATAGAACGATAGGTTTCATTGTCACAAAGCCCCGCTTGAACATAAATTGTTTATCGTTAGACGTATGGTTTGACTACATATGATTTGTATGGTTTGGCAACACACTCATCAGATTTTAGCCACATATAAATATCCTAACGCAAGCGGACCATATATTTTTTAATATAAGTCCACTCATTAAGAACACTATTCTTTATTGACAAAGAAAATTACAATTCAATAATAAAAAAAAATTAGAACTACCTAGTATTTACAATTGAAACAATAAAGCTAACTGCAGCCTGTTGCAAACAATCTACAGGTAGCTCAACTGATCCGTATCAATACCAGTCGGAAGCGTCCCCAAGACGCTGGCTGCATTGCCCCGGTGCATGGCAATGCTGGTGCGCTTCGCTAGATACCCACCAGCTCTCGGGGCGCGTCGACCAGACGCTCAGATAACTTTTTAAAACCCGGAGAGCCTCGGAACCAATAAATAATTATTAAGATACATTCAATCCCAAATATCAGGGAAATTATCGCCTAGAACGTTGACGAGCGACGTTCCGACCATCGATGTGGCGCGGCGGGCGAAGCGCGGCCTGCGACGCAGGAGGTTGCAGGTTCGATTATCGCCTTGGGACAAATGTTTGTACAAGCTACAAAAAATTGTTTCGGGTGTTCTAGGTATTTGCTATGTATATTAAAAAAAAATCTATGTAATGTACTGTATTAAGTACATCAGTCATACAAAACCCATAACACAAGCTCTGCTTAGCTTGAGGCTAAAGTAAAAGTAAAGTAAAGTAAAGTAAAGTATCGTTTATTGCTTGAAATACATGTAGGTACAGGTGTTTTTATGTCTATGTGAGTCAATGTATTCCTACCTTTACGGTGTGCAATGTCTGTGTACAAATAATAACAATCTAATTAATTAAGCTTACAATAAAATAAAATAAAACTGAACTTGAAACTAATGTTGGATAAAAACAACTTAAAAATAAAGAATGTCATCATGAAGCAGAAAAATCTTTGTCAGTTAAAAATTCATTTATAGCATAATAAGATTTATTTGAAAGAATAGTTTTTAACTTTCTCTGAAACTCCATATTCGGCAGTAGTCTTATAGACTGTGGTAATTTATAGTAGGTAGGTATATATAATCAAAATTTGTCAAGCAGAAAATCATTAACGCTATAATAACATTTCTCTATGAGTACATTCTTGAGTCTATTTTTAAATACATTTGAAGTGTCAGAGTAATTGTTGTTTAAACATTTTACAGCATGATTATATATTTTGGGTGCCATACCTAAAACACTTTTACGTATTAGGGCAGTTTGTGAAGGGTGCGCACAAAGTCTATTATTGTTATTGTTACGTCGGTTACGTATTACAACTTCGGAGAAACTTTTAAATAAATGTAGGTTATTTTTCACAAACATAGCTACATTTAGAATATATAGAGCTGGTAGAGTAAGAATTTTGTACTTGACAAAATATGGCTTACAACTATCAACAGTAACTAAGTTAAACATTGCTCTCAGGCAACGTTTTTGTGTTTTGAAGGCCTGGTTGTATTCGGTGCTGTTCCCCCAAAAAATAATCCCGTAACAGAGCAAAGATTCAGCTAATCCATAATAGGCGGCTAGAAGCCCATCAGTGTTGATAGTGGAGCTTAGTTTATGTAGAGCATAAGCTGCACTACTCATTCTTTTGCATAAGCTTTCAATGTGACTTTTCCAATTGAGTCTTTTGTCAATTATTAGTCCTAGAAACTTAGCCGTCTCTACTTCGGCTACGAAGTAGATGATGATGTGTGGATTGCGCACATTATTTATATTTATAACTAGCTATTAAGTTGGCCCTTAAGTTCCAGCCGAAGAAAAACCTCAAAGATTACAAGATCAAGCTGAAGATAGACAACCTGAACGTAGAAGACTTGTTGGATAAATACCGGTTTGATGTTTGGTAGCTTTTTGAAAGCCAGTAAATATCAAACCGGTCCTTATACCTAGCGCACCATACATCTACAACGGCATCGTCATCTCATCGGGACACGAGCAATGAAGAACCATTATATAAGCACAGAACTAGTATCTAATGTGCAATATGTTAGCGTTTGACGGCCGATTTGTATTTTTCTTGAGCGACTAAGACCCGTATTATGAAAGCTTACTCTGTCATAGATCAGTGCTTGAGTGACGTTTATGCCATCGAAAAGTGTTACTCATGCATGTATCGATGCTTGAGCAAGCTTTCATAATATATAAAATGTGACGGAAGCAATAAGCCTGACATCTTTTAAATACAAGCTGAAGCACTGGCTTATTGACAACAGCTTTTACAGCTACGATGAGTTTGTAGCCTGTAAAAGTAACTAAAGATTGTTATCTGCCTGTAGATATATTAAGTATTATTATTTTTATTATTCTAATTGTAATTTTAAATTAATTTTTACAATTGTATAATTTTTGAATAATTTCTATACTTACTTATAATATACATTAACATATTTTTTATAAAGACGAATGTGACGTGTAATTCTTGCAATGTACGAAATAAATGATTATTGATTATTATTGATTAATACGGGCCTTAAACCTGTATCTGCTGTACTTAAATGTCTTAAAGTTATACGTAAGTATATGGTAATTATTGTTGTATTAGCGTAAAGTGTCACCAAAATATAACATGATTACTCGCAGAAAATAATTACCTTCACATTTAGACTATATTACTATAGAAAGAGAGGTTTAATTGTCGTAGACTAAGCCCCGCTTGCACAAGGATTTTAAAATGCTAATCATAATATATTAAAAAAATATCTATCTATGTTATGTATTGTATTAAGTTTATCAGTCATCTAGTACCCATAACACAAGCTCTGCTTACTTTGGGGATAGATGATGCTGTGTGGATTGTCCAGCATTATTTATTTATTATTTATTTATTAGGTATGTTAGACGTTTTGTATGACTACATATGATTTGTATGATTTGACAACTCACTTATATCACATTTTAGCCACTACATCCTTACGCAAAGATTAAAAAAATTAAAGATGTTTGTTTGCCAGAATATATGTAACAATGTAGTTCTTAAAACTATATAGGTCCAGTTATATTCTACCTAACTTAAGCATGCAAATATTAATTTTTCCATTAAGTACTCAATATTACAATTTCTATTTCTAAATTACAAATACAAAATTAATTAATTTCTGAATAGGTTAGAAATGTCAAAAAAATAAATATTATAAATCAATGAATATTTATTCGAAGTCTTCTAAGTCCCTGTAATTAAAATATTGATTCTTAGAATAATAGCATTTATTAGGGAGCCATTTTTTTAGTTGTACTAATATTGAATAAGTTTCCAGAAAGGTTCTTTAGATACTCTGGTAGATTATTTAATATTTGTATTGTGATGTAGTACGATTGTTTCTGTGTCTTAATTTATATTTTGGTGTGTGCAATCTGTTGTTGGAAATTTCTCTTAGTCTTCTAGATCTCAATTCACTTTTTTTTTGAAAACCTGGATGCTTTTTAACGAGCTCTGCCGCTTATTTAACGTAGAGGCATGGCAGAGGAAGAATTCTGTATTTTTCGAAGAGTGATTTACAAGGGTCTGAATGCCCTATCCGAGTCTACACTGTTCAAGCGGACCATATATATATTTTTAGTATCAATCCTCTCAATAAGATAAACTCAATCCTAAATATCAGGGAAATTATCGTAACCTAGAAGCTTAATCTGCAACAAAAGTCGCTGAACACGACTTTCTGTTAATATTTCCTGCACGGTTTTAACTCCATAACTAGCTATTTAATTGACCCTTAAGTTCCAGCCGAAGAAAACCCTCGCAAGATTACAAGATCAAGCTGAAGATAGACAACCTGAACGTAGAAGACTTGTTGGATAAATACCGGTTTGATGTTTGGTAGCTTTTTGAAAGCCAGTAAAGATCAAACCGGTCCATATACCTAGCCCACCATACATCTACAAGGACATCGTCATCGCATCGGGACAGGAGCAATAAAGAACCATAATAGTATCTAATGTGTAAATATGTTAGCGTTTGACGGCCGATTCGTATTGGAAGTAAATTTATTGCTATTTATTTTAAATATTCGGTCAGCTGAAAAGTCAGCTAAAAAACTATTTGGACAGCTTAATGCAGCATAATAAATGTAACTTTAGTCTTTGAACAGAATTGGATAAACTTCAATGTTTCCCCTGTAGGTGGAGCTAACGGGGCGCTTGAGTCCGAAGGAAGTAATAATTTGGTTGCAGACCAAGTATTGCAAGTATTGCTGCCCTCACACTTGGGGTAATTTCTAAGAAATCAAATAATATCCCACTTTTTCGACTTCTACGTCACTTGACCTCGTTGTGAAATTGGTTAGCGCATTCCCGTACTGAGGAAAGGTTGCGGGTTCAAGTCCCGTCGTAGTCGAACTATTTTTAGGATATAATTTTCTTAGAAATTACCCCAAGTGGGCTTACGCACTATAATAACAACTATTTTTTTTTAATATGATAAGTCTACTGTAAAATATCAACATCAGCAATACTTGGTGTGCAATCAAATTATTTTTGATCAGTCAATAAGTAGGTAGCTGTTTGATCAGCAGAATTAATGTTTTGGGCAGTAGAATTAATTTGGTCAGCCGGATTATACATTCGATAAGCAGAAAAAATATTGAGTACCTGTAGTAGGTACCTATAGGCGCTACGTGAGAGGCGACATGATCAATTTACACGTTTGAAATTTGAATGGATCCAATTTTGAAAATTAAGTTTGTATATAAAATTTTTGATTTTTGCAAATATAATGATATGTACCGTAGAATAAGAACAATTAGATCGAATACTGTTCTAATGTTGTGCTTTGCCCTCAACTGTACGTAAAACTGAGAGAGAATTGTTCTTAATTTTTTTTGTCCCCTTTGTCATCCAAGTGACTTGGTTTCGGCCCTTCGGGTTGGTTTGAATAAGTCTCATTTTCAGAACAATCATATCAGTCAGTTCCGTGAATGAGTGTCGACAGACGTTGCCGTGTAAAAAATCCTGGTACCTACTCGAGTGTAGCGCCACCTAACGGGTCCAGTTGAAATCTAAACCATCCAGAGACCCACCCAAACACACAATAAATGTTATCTTTGGTCAAGCCGTTATGAGATTATTTATTTATTTTAAGTGCTTAATATGTTTTTTGCTATTAGGAAAAATTATGAAGTAAATTGATGCTAGATGATAATTCTTGCTGTTTAACCCTAATGGGTCATCAAAATGTAACTTGAGTTCTCCAAGAAAATACCTACCTAGCTTTATGATTATAGGAAAAACTACTGCTTAAGATTAAGGGAGGTTTAATTTTTTAAAGACTAATTATAGCTTCTTAATATTAATCTTCCCAATACGTCTTTAAAAACAAATCGAGCAAGCCGGGGGTGGCAACCGGTCACTTCACAGAAAAATCATCCGTGCGGTGTCTAGGTAGATCTTTTGCTGATTGTAGGTACTTGCCTACTATCCTGGCGCATCGACCCCAAAGTGGGTCTTGGCCTCCTATTCATGCTCCCAATAAGATAAATTTAATCCGAAATATCAGGGAAGTCATCGTCGCGTACCTCAACCAGGGTTGCCAGATGTCAGGATTAGGCCAGACATGTCAGGCTTTTTAGGCAGTTGTCAAGGATTCCGGGGATTTTTGATTTAAGAATTAATCTAAGTACAAAAAATATACATAAACTAGCAAACCCGGCGAACTCCGTTTCGCCACCAGATGGCTTCGTTTTATGTAACTATAAACCTCACGGAGCCCGAGACCTTTCCAACGAATGCAAAACCGTGGAAATCGGTTCGTGCGTTCTGGAGTTATAGCGTCAGGAAGGAAAACCCGACTTATTTTTATATAGTAGATTGCCAGTGAACTGTGTGCAAAATATTCATAAAAAATTGTCAGGATTTTCCAGTTAGGCATCTGGTAACTCAAACCTTAACCAGTTTTATTTTAGTCATAGTACCCTACATTCGGCAACAAAAGTCGCTGAACTTATTTGTTTTTTTAGCTAGCTGTATTACTTAATGATTTAGTCGACCCTCAAAGCTGACCAATCCTGGTCTTCTGGCGGGACCTTTGTCTGATAATTGATTCTGTAATTTCTAGCATGACCCGACTTAAAGACATTCTCCGTACGAAACTGTGGATGGAGAGCAATGAGGACCTGTACTGCACGTTCTTGGCTTCAGCCATCGATATGGGTTCTAGATTGCCACTGAAGCCTGAAGATGGCGAAGGGTGAGTAAAGTCTCACATTTACCTTACCTACCTAGGTAAGGAGTTAATTATTGCGGGCTGCGTAATAATCCTAATAATTGATTCAGTAAAACAGATAGACAGTTAATAAGAATATTATGTTCCTTTAAATCACCTTGTTACGAACTATGGAATTATTTCAGCTTGGTTTATTATAATAATTATTTTTCTACTTTTACCTAAGAATGAGTTAAATTTAATCTTTTTTTGAATCTTTTTGTGGTCATAGTACTCAGATAGGGGAGAGCAGGATACATTCATACAGTTTTTTATCCAAGCTCCATAAAATAAAAACTAATAGCTATTTCAATACCGTTTTAATGCCACTTTATTAGCTATATATCTGGCTACAAAATGAGTAAAGTTCAGGTTTAACACAAACTAACACGGCGAAGCTATGCAAGTTTTACCAAAAAATGGGAAACGTATGAAACCACTCCCCGCGCGGGGTGGCTTCGTACATAGGTTTGGGGGGGATCCAGCCCCCTTACCCTCCGTTTTTGTGGTAAACTTGAGTGCCAAATGCTGTACTATTGTACTAATGTACCCCACTTATAAATGTATGAATGCATTCATACATTCATGGTACACCATTACCGACTTCTAGTTAGGTAACTCAACCATCTTTTTAACTTTTTGTGATTTTTGTTGCTGCCTTTCTTCATTAAAACATCATAAGTAGGTACCTATTATAATATATATATTTATATATATATTTTATATGTATTTTTATATAGTGCAAGTTTTATTATTAATTGCTGTAGTTTATCTAGCTTAGTTTAATTATAGCACGCCTTTTTGTTTTATTTCTACCATGTATTGGCAGGTAGAAAATGCCATCGGCATTAAGCCCACCTTTTGTATACTTTTGTTAAATGTGTGCAATAAAGTATTTAAATAAATAAAATAAATTACACATACTTTCATCAAATTCATTCAAAATAAAAATACTCGTTGAAATTAACCCAAAACGGATATTAACATTATTAACTAGGGCATAGTTCAAAGACTAAAATAAATCATAATTAAAAGTTAGAGAAAAACTGAATACTACAAAACCCATGACAAAGTGAAACCAAAAATTACACGAAAATATATGAAAGTCCTAACGAACCCGGCGGCGGCGGCGGCGCGGGCGGCGGCCGCAGTGCCCCGCCGCCACTCCGCGGCTAGCCTCTGCGTATGGGTAGGGTTCACGCACCAAAAACAAACGCTTTTATGTGTTTCGTATAGAAGATATGACCGCTGTATGAATGCTCCTGGTGTATGAATGCTCCTGGTGTATGAATGCTCCTAGTGAATGTAATGCTTCCTGCTCTCCCCTACCTACATAACCTTGGTCTCAAGCAGGTCGATGGTCTCAAGGGCGCTCGATTCAGGTCGCTCGGGAAATTAATATTTTACGTGGTTTTTATATTTTTCTGCTATGATGATATTTTTTAGCGCAAATGCTCTGACTAAAAGTGAGCACTAAAAGAAAATTTTTATCGAAGGCAATTTTATGGAGTCTTAGAAAATTGTTAACAATTTTCCACTAATACATACAAATACAAAATTATTTATTAGCAACAAAAATTTACATTTAGGCGTACATTAATAAACCGCCAAGTGCGAGTCGACTTGCACACGAAGGGTTGCGTACCGTAAAAAACAGGCAACATTTTCAAAGAACATCAAATTTTCACTTGTTCGGAGACCCCTTTAAATTTTCAACTTTATTTTATATTTAGTATTTGTTATTATTACAGTTGTAGTGTCACTTAATTATAGAAAGTTTCATGTATCTACCTAAAGAGATACAGCCTTGACCAATTAAGAGCGAAATAGGCAAAAAAACACGTTTGTTGTATGGTAGCCCCCTTTAATTTTGATATTTATTTTATTTTTATTATTTGTTGTTATATCTGAAAATTTCAACTGTTGACCTCTTACGGTTCATGAGATATAGCCACGTGACAGACGGACGGACGGACGGACAGACGGACGATCGGACGGACAGCGGAGGCTTAGTAATAGGGTTCCGATTTCAGCCTTCGCGTACGGAACCCTAAAAATGGAAAGGTACGAAAGAGCTAACTATAATAAGTGGGCATGTCTACTAGATTGCTTACGGCCGGCCCCACACTGGACTCATGTCATGGGCCGTGTCGTGGTTACCCGAGTGTTAGTCCTTTGTAATGTAGAATTAAATATAAAATACCGCTAAAATTTGAATCTCCCGAGCACTGTGAACCGACGCTCTTAAAGCCGGATCTTTTATAGCTATTCACCACTCCCAAGTGTGTCTTGGTCTCCATTATGTAGGTAACACAGGACAGACAAAATAGCGACTTCAAGCTATTTTGTATGTCCTGTGTTCCGCCAATTGCTTATAATATTTTTTTTTAATTCGTCCTGTAGGTTAGTAGTCCGCCTAGGCAGCTCAAAGCCGTTCTCCTTCGACCTAAAGGAATTACGTGAGGAAGTCCGTCCCTTATCCCGCCTGCCGAGCTGTCCCAGAGAGTACAAGAGAACTACTCGCGAGAGACTGTTCAGGGATGCTGGTTTGACTCTCGACTGGTGCAGTTTTGAACTGGTAACTATACCTTGATCCCTTGTTTTACATACCTACTTCGACCCCTTGTTTGAAAGATTCTCAAACTTTTTACACTTTGCACCAAAACGAAAGAGACAACCTACAATGTGTTTCTCTCCCTTTTCAGTACAACACGATCTACCACGAGCGTAAAACAGAGCACATTGAATACCTAACTGAAATACCAAAGACAAGCAAGAACAATCCTTATAAACCCTCAGACCATGTGTGGACAGCCCCTAGTAGGCATTCGTTGCCTTCTAGGAGTTACGCTAAACAGTTATTGGGGGTGTTGGCGATACCGATATTGCTGTTTCTGTTGTCGGTAGCTGCTTTGACTACCGTTGCGTGTTACCACCAGGTTGCTATGTGAGTGGTTTTTGTTTCTTAAATAGTCACTTAAGTTTTTGATTTTTATTTCTTCTGTTTTATTAAATCAGCTTCTAATAGTTGTTACTGTTATGTTATTTGGTTAGAAATTACTTATTTTATGTTTATGTTTATTGTGTCTAATTCCAGGGATCCTGTTTCGAATAATTTCTTCGAAAACATATTTCACATTTGTATTGATTATAGAAATAGGAGGTTTGGTATATTTAGATATTAAAATAATCTATTAATTTTCATATATATATATATCATATTTAAATATCTACTAACATTAACATTACTAAGATTTTACCTAATAGCAGTGAAATTATGAATAGCATGTGGGTTTCAAATGACGATTCATTATTTAGCTTAAGATTAGATTATCTGCAGTACTTTTATTATCATACATTGTATTTTCAGAGCACATAGATCTGGCAACGTTGAACAATGTCGATACAATACTGGCAATACCGACCAGACTCAGGTTGATAATAACAGCGAAAAAAGTCAACATGGAGTCAGGTAAAATATGCCATATTCACATCTAGAAATATATTTATTTCGAACTTACATTGAATCATAAGCACCTCTTCCCCGTGTAAGTTAATAGATTCAAAAAAGGTTTTGATGAAGATATTCATTCTAATTTTCAGCCCCAACAACAGCCTAGCCCGTCCATATAGTCCAAAATCCAGCAGCAACTTAGGCGGCAACTACAACCGCCCTCAACCGCCGCCGTACATGGGCTCAGCCACCAACACCCTGCACCACCGCAAATCCACCATCGACACCCCATCAACCAGCGGCCATACACCAGAGCACCGATCCTTAGCACTTGAAGAATCGCTGAAGCTTCTTAACGATGCTAACATCACAACCGATTTCGATATCCCAATCTTGAAGGAGCCGATTCTCGATGTGAATGATGGAACTGAAGACTACGTACCGATTAAGCCAGATTCGAGCGGCTATATCTCCATGAAGGCAGAATTAGATGATATTGATGTGCCGGATCTGGCGAAATTCGGTGTTGCCATCTGACATGAGGTGTCGGCGGATGGACAGCCGCCTGTCAAGACTTGGTTCTGCTAAATCGTTGGCAGAATACAAAATAAAACCTCTCCAGAACATTATTGAACGAATTTTAGATTTAGAATGAACTAAGGCTACCTACTGTTGATTACACTTAGATTAGAATTTTGTGTCAACATTTCTTTAAACAAAGAACATTACAATCTAATAACAGAAACAAATTAAAACTGGTATTTTCAATTGAAACTGTTGAGCTAACTGAAGACTGTTGCAAACAAACTATAGTAGGTAGATCAACTGATATCAATAACAGTCGGAAGCGTCCCCAAGACGCTGCTGGCTGCAATGCCCGTAAACATTTGCAATGTGTCAGATTTCAGTGCCTACATTAGAATAGAAAAATATCGCTGTTATAGTAAATTTGGACATAATAATCACCGTAAAATATGCTATAGTATATATATACTATGACTATGACTTATACCTTAATATAATAATGAAATAAACAGTATTTTTATCGCATTTCTTCAATAGCACCTAATAGTTATATACACACGTGATCGAATATCAATATTATTAAAATTGTTCCTAGTCATCTAGTTAGTAGAAATAACCCTTAACTATCTAGTCAATATTCATGAGTTTTACCGATTTTCTAGTCACTACTAAGACTAGGTGTAACTGTTGTAACGTTTTTAATAAATTGATGTTTAGTTTTAAATGGATTTCAATATTACTACACAATTAGTACCTAAACTTTACATCTCAAATAAATAGTCAATAGTCAAATCATTTATTTGCATTCTATAGGTATACAGGTGTTTATAATAAATAGACCCTGCTGGGCACACAATATGTATTGAGAGAGAAAGAGAGGGCGTCATTGTTTTTAATATGTATAGGTTGCTCTTTCACATATATTATTTTTTGATTTTTTTAATTTTTCAATTGTGTAATATGATTTTGTTGTGATTAATATAGGCCAGTTATCATAATTAAGGAAAAATAACTCTGTGATGAGTTTATTAAATAAAGCATAAAAGCTAAATAACAATTTGAACTTAAATCTAAATAAATAACAAGAGATCTAACGCTAGCTACGACTATCTCTGTTTCGTCATCATCATTACCCTAATATTAGTCCACTGCTCACTGCTGGACATCTCTTTTTCCTTTAAATATAACAAAAAGTATAGCACAATCCATAATTTTAGCGATTATTTATAGTTTTAGAATACTATAAAAACTTTTGCAGTTTGACGAATTAATTATATTGTAAATGGTGTTCTTTCACTACAAACTAGATTCGTAGTAAATTCTTAAAGAGTTCTATAATTATTTCTATATAACTTTGCGTTTGCTTAATCTAACTTAATCACAGTCACAATATTATCATCTACATAGTGGTAAGGTATAATCATAATCGTAGATTATGCACCGAGGGCGTAAAGCAGTGTCTTACGTCAGTCACTGGTGTCTTTGAATGAGTGCACCTCAGGATTCTAGAATAACTCACGAGCGAAGCGAGGAAGTTACTAGAATCCTGAGTGCGAGAGGGATTTTATCACAAGGCCAAGACGAAAACAGCTTTATGCACGAGGAGAATACTCTATCTTTCACACTTTCTGCGAGTAAATAGTAAAAGTTTGGTAAAGTGTTCTGCGGCGTTAGTTTTATATTTCATAGAGATGTTCGAATTTCGAAGAAAATCTCATTGTACGGGTCACCTTGATAAAAAATTTGATGTTCCAAATTCATTCTGATTATTCCCAAGAAGACTCGCACTAAGAGATCTCATTCAATTTGTTTGAATTTGGTAAGACCATCACATTTTTCAGCTAACAGAGCTATAATAACATGCTTCGGTTAGGGTAATAAGACGTATAAAGTGCGTTTTACGAGCATGGAGTGTGAAAAAAATTCTGTCTCACATTACGACTTAAATCATAATTGTAGGTACGTGTTCACAGTAATAAATATCACAATAATTCTAAATAGCCTAACCTAAAAACTTACTTTCGTAAACCTACGTAATTAAGCTTAATAAACTCATACAAATTTTGAGAAACACTGGCTCTGAAAAATCTCGTGTAGTAGCGTTACTCTACCTACATCTAAAAGTAGTTTCATACTTAGTACCTATTTATTAAATTACATTATATAAACTTACCTAACCTATATAATTAATATAGCTTACAACATAAAAATAAAACGTTATTTTGAACACTGAATTCGGTTAAACAAATACATACTTACTAAATGTGTTTTTGTTTTAAAGGTTTCATAAATAATCATACCTACCTAATCCTCATTTTGGCTATGTAGAAGGAACGACAAAAATAGCTGAACAGGCTACAGCGCATTCCTACGAATATTTGAAAATACGCATGCTTACTTTCGTTGTTACAATACAAAATGGCGGCTATTCCACGGGTTTCCAGCACACGACGGCGCGCATTTCGTCAGACGCTGCGCCAAATATCCTGACTCCGTTCGGGTCTACGTACTGGTTCAGTTGGTAGTCTAGCAGGGTTTGGAAGCCGAAGACGTCGCTGCCGAGTTGCTGTGGACAAAGGAGACTGAATTATAACCCCCAAGCTGACTATCGAAATAAGTATTTAGGTAAACTTAAATAAATAACAGCATTATTGTTCGCCAGTGCGCCGAGCGAAGCAAGACGCAAACCCTCGCGTATCGAGCAAAGCGGGCGCTGCTCACAGCAATACATTATCTTGTCGCATCTATCTGATAGTGGCTTAAAGGTCTAGGGGAACTCACCTGTGTAAGCGGGCTGGTGTTCGTAGTAAATACTCCTTTGAATCCTCTCCCCTTGGCCAGTCGCATGGTCTCTGTCTCTAGGGCTCTGATGGCGGACACGTTGTCGCGAGAACTCATGGCCTCTGAGGTCGCCATCATGAAGGAATGGAGGACTGTGCCTGGAAAGTAGGTACAGAGAAGTTATAGTATAATTTTATTTTATTTCATTTATAAGTAATAATAATAGTCAAGTATGTATTTGATATAAAATTGTCGTAAGGGTAAACACGCTGCTAAACATCTATGCTGCTAAACAGTAATGTCTCATTATGAGAATGACCATCCATACAATACCTACTTAAGTCAAAAAGTTCAAAATATCGCTTAAACATTTCTAGTTACAAAAGCCACCATTTTTATTACATAAATTGCTAAATGAGATAAAAACGAGTCGTTTTCATCGTCAAATTAAGATAAGGAAATATTTTATATGTGTTTGTGCACGGCTATAAATTTTTTGCGGGTCGCTGTGCTCGCGCTGTTAGACTGTACCTTTTCCACTGGGAAGCATAGAGTCCCTGACAGAAGACTCCACCATCTCCAAAAAGCACATGATCTTGGACAATCCTCCGGCCAACTCCACTTCCGGCTCATCACGCGCGTCGAAGTTTAGGGCAACTGCCACTGGGTGGCCGGTTTCTAGAGAACAGAACATAGATGTAGCTACTAAGCATAATGTGACACTAAGGTTGTACGGATCGTGTTGGCACAAAAATATTTTATACTAGAACTCGGCAAACGCATAATACCTATATATATTAGTACTACGTGTGGGCCCTATTCTGCTAAACGAATCACTTCACTATGACTATGTATCGTCACTGAATTACACATTCTGGCATTCTTACTTAAATAAAAGAATCTATAGGTAGTCGACGCTCGTCAAAAGTGTCACCGTTGAAACCACTGTATCAATCTCTCCATGAAAATAGCCCCGCACGCACAATCCAGTGTTTTCTTCTATCTAAGGATTTTACGTGACTCCATTATTATTAGTATTATTTAACGGGATTTATAGCATAACCTATTTTTCCCGACGTTTCAACATGTTTACACACTGATGTGGTCACGAGATGAGTGGAGTACTGGAGCTACCGCCTCTGCGAAGCGGGCCAGCATTTTTTGAAACAACCCTCACTTGGTTTTCGTAACAAGTCATGTCCATCTGCACACTCGGACGACACACAACATTAACTGTGTCCGCGATACACTAAAAAACCGGTCTACGACGAATACACTTGGCTATAACTGGATTCCACGAGGCAGAGAGTTTGAAACCGCCTTCACGATTAAAATTAGGATATTTCTTAATTTCAATCGCTTCCCGAACCGATTGGCTCTTGTTTGTTTAAAAATATTTACGTGACTTTTACGCGACGATACCACTGTCATAGTATAGTGATTGGTTAGAAGAATTGGGCCCCAGGAGCTATAGATTGACGATCTACTAAAGACTTCCTATTGACTGATGCTAGGTGCGGCTGAAGACAGTTCGCTATAAGGAGAACCCGCCGTCCGGCAGTGGATTAGCATAGTTAGGCTTACCGTCAGCCAGAACCACGCTGAGCCCAGCGTTCATCAGCGCCGACCAGATCCCGCTGATGAGGTCAGCGTAGTCTTGCACCTGGATTTCTTGCTTCAGGAACTGTTCTAGTTCTGCCTTCTCGTAAAACGAGGATACTATCATTCTAAAAGAAATGGAAGAGGTAAAATATATGTTGGGTGTTTTGACACAGCGTCGTCGTCGTCTAGCTACAAAGTAAGCAGAGCTTGTGTTAGGTATGGATGCCAGATTACTGTGTATTAAGTGTACTAACGAACGCCGGATAGTTGACAAATGATTTGACAAGCGCTTGGAAATAGAATAAATCTTAAGTAGCATTCGAAAAAATCATTTAGCAATTTTTTTTACAATGGCTTTATCTAATCTTTGTGCAAAAATGAATAAATACATGCATTTTATTAGGTACCTACTTAAACAAAATAAATTTTGCTAACGGAATAGTTAGGTACGTCCTTATAACAGAAGGAGAGAACACTCATAACAAAAAGTGATCAAAATCACTCAAGTAGGTACCTAACATAGTAAGGTTTATCAGGAAAAAGTTTTGACTTTCAAGTATTATGAAAGCTTGCTCAGTCATTGATCTGTGCTTGAGTGACGTTTATGACATAGAAAAGCGTTACATCTATGACTGAGCAAGCTGTCACAATACGGGCCTTAGTATAAAGGTATAGTAAAAGAAGTATTTGGAAACTGTGCCGTTTGGGAAAGAGACATTCTGATAGATAGTTACACTTACTGAATGACATTGTCTTTATGGTCATCCCGCATAGGTTCACTCCTGAAGAGTTCCAGTCCGTCGTGGTCACAGTCAGGGTTGGTGCTGAGGCAGGCCAACACCTCGCCAAGGTTAGCAGCTCCGAGGAAGTCGCTGATTTCTGCAAGAAATTGACGCCATTTAACACGTATAGCTTGGTTATTTAAATGTATTTTGTTTTTATTCTTTCGGATTTCAAGTCAGCTGGCGGCGTCAAGTCCGCTGGAAAGAACAAAAAGACGATGGCGCCAGCTTTTACATAAAACCGAGCGGGTTTCTCACCGCGAAAGGGTAATGAGCGGGAAATGGTAGGCGGGATAGATTTATTTTAAATGAAATAGGTTTAAATTTACACCAACAAAGAGATTTGTCTGTTGATTTCCACCGCAAAAGGAAAATGAGAGAGATGAGCGACACTTTAACGCTTTCTGCTCGCCCAGTCCTTTCCGCTCGACTATTGATTGCTGGAAATACAAGTATGCAGTTTACTCTTGCGGGTTAAACGGAGTCCTTAGTGGGTCAGCTCCGGTCGCGGTGGAAACCAGGCTTTAAGCTGTTGCCCAGCCGAGCGTATTTTTTTTAAGTGTCGCGTAAATTACGGCGGTTCTACAGAAATTACAACTGACGTTTTGCACAAACAGGACTTTTGTATGGAATTACTCATAATACGCGCTTTGTCGAGGGATTCGGGGTCGACGACGCACGCCTACGTGTTGTGTGTCTTATAGCCTGGCCAGATGCTCCGTCTTGCCTGTGCAGTCCAACTGCATGTCAGTACTAGGGTTGATCTCTGAATCCCTCTGGATTTCTATTATAATTATAACTTACCAATATAATACCCCTTATCCCTCAACTGCATGATAGTATAAATAGAATTCAGCGAGTTCCCTCCCAGCTCGAAGAATCCCGCGCACACCGACAGGGCTCCCCTGGCGGCGCGGCCGAGGACTGCGCCCACAGTCTCGAAGAGAACCCGCGCTTTGTCCAGGGAACCGGGATCGACGCCTGTATAGTCGAACTCCAGAGGGATTTCTGAGTCGTCTGTAAAGGTAGAATCACATTAGAAGACATACAGAAACAATGCCGCGTTGTGGGCGATGTTACACTAACACTATGACATCAAACGCAGCTTTTTGGAAAAAAAAGCAATTTACAGATATGAATATACTCGTACATATATACCAGAAAGAAGTATCATAAAAATCAGCAGTTTAGGCGTGCAAGCTATGCGTTTAATCAATACGTTCGTATGTATAATATTATTATAGACTACCGGTCTATTGAATGTAAAATCAAGTGTCGCTAAGCTTTTCAAGCTATCTACGTCGTCGTAGCAATACGGGACCATCCATAAAGTACGTCACATTTAAAAATTTACTATATATTTATTTTATATGAAAATTTATTATTTTATTGTTTTGTCAATTATTTCATTTGATTTGGTGTTCATTATATAAAAAAAAATGTAAATGGAAATAAAACTAATTTCAGAACTGCTGTATCATTTAATAATTTCTAGATATAAAATTGCAAAATATGTGAAATCACTCTAGAATGAGGAGAGGGGGGTATTACATATGTGATCAACTGTGACAAGGCCGGGGAGGGGTCAAAAAATCACGAGAAATATTAGTTACGTACTTTAAGTATGACCCCATACGACAATAGCTACGTCGTAGCAATAGCTACGGCGCGCGTAGAGGGAAAAACGTTCTCCAAGCTTTTACCGGGGCGGCGCGCGGCGGGGCGGCGTCGTCGGCGCTTGCGCCTGCAGTATTACCATACATTTTCAAACTGACGCTATCCGCGCGCGCCAATCGCTTATTAAACCAGCTGTCTGAATGCATAACACAATTTTGCGGTACCCAACCACGCGGTTCCCACGTGCCAGAACGAACCTTTAGCCATTAAATTATTAGCTAGTGTTATTTCTTTACCGTTGTTGTTCGTGTTTTCATACATCTTCAGAAGCGCCTGCCGGTCTACTTTGCCGTTTACCAGTAGCGGAACGCTCTCTATTTCGATCACCTGCAAGTAACAATAGAATGTGCTGATAACAACATAATAAATAATGCTGGACCATCCACACAACATCATTTACAGATCAAAATCAGAGCTTGTGTTATATAACTGATGTAAATTTATCCTGGTACCTTCTTACTCAATTATTATATTTCATTATAGGTATGTAGGTACATAGAAAACGTCTGATGTGGAGTCTTGTCTTTCCAATTATTCAATATGGAGCAGAGGACCTACACCGATCCATACTTGCACCGCCACCTATAGACAGAGATGCGAAAACAGAGTTTGGTGGCCACCAAGAACAATTTCACATCTCTGCATAAACTATACAAAATAAAACTATTAAAGAGGCATTAAAAAAAGCTTATGATAGGTATCACAAACTGCCCTGCTCAAATAAAGGAATTTTCAAAAATGAAAATTCTTTTGTTTAACGTAATAATAAGATGGATGGCGGTGCTAGTGTGGAACGGGGTAGCGCCTTAAAGCGGAGGAAAATAGAGAGAGATGCGCTGGAGACGTCTTCTGAGGATTCTGTGGACAGCGCATCGATCTAACGTCTCCATCCTCGAAGAATTTCGTGTCAAGGAGAGATTATCTTCGACTGTGTAACACTCAATGGAGCGTCTCGCGGTCCGGGGCAGAATGGAGGGCAAGAGGTCTCGTGGTCGCTCTCCAACCAGATGGTCGGACCTCATCACCTCTCTGACACAGTCCACCACGACCGACTGCTGTGGGCAGTACGCAGCAACGCAACCAATAGGGAACGATGGCAGCGCATTGCACGAGCAGCCGTTCATCAGGACCCCGTCGTAATCACGACCACTCTGCCAAGAGTGACTGACTAAAAAGAAGACAAAAAACATCCGGAACAAATATTTGCAGATCATACACACATTTTCCCTGCGGTGGGAATCCCCAACCTTCTGCGTAGCAGGCGGCCTTCGCTACCCCACTGTGGTCGTCTAATTACTACTTTAGTGTAAGTTCATCATCATCATCACCTGTGGTATCATATAGCTAGTCAGTCGAGTCCTCAGGCTGGCCTCCACGTGGCGAGCCGCGATCCTGGCGCCTGGGTCCAGAGTCACGAAGGCCAGGATCTCAGGGTTGCCCTGGTCTAGGCCGTAGCAGAGTACTACACCTGGTGAATAGAATAAAGATAAAGAAGGGAAGGGCTTGTCTTCACGATCAATTCATCTATCCATGAATTAAGCCATTACAAAATACACTGGTTAACACTTCAAAGATTTTAGAAACACACACACTTGGGCACTATAATAGGTTCTGCGCAGCTGGCTAGTTTCGTTGAGACTGGATGACGTGGCCGAAGATTCGACTTGGACGACATCAAAGATGTTCGACCACTTGTTGTTCTCCATTCCTCCTGATATTTTATTTACACCCGCAGGATGAATTTAAGGGCCCGAATCTGTAACCTTCTATTCTACTAAAGCCGAAAAGGTCGTTTAAGCCCAGCCAGTTTCTCAACCTTAAACCCAATAACAAAGGGCCCTGTACGGTTTACATACCATCCAGCGCTGCATGTTCCCGCGGGTCAGCACTTTAGGTACCTACGTTATGAATGAAGTATTTTAAAGGCTAATTAGAGCCAGAGCCAGTCGCAAACAACAGTCCTTAGGGCAACACGTCACGGCGTACACTCGCGACCATTAGGTAACTTTACTTTTGACTTACAAACTCTACTAACTCCCTATGAGTTAGTAGAGTTTCCCTATGAGTTAGAGATCTTGGCGAGCACACTACGCACCCTACAGGTCCACTCACATTTGTCAACCCCCGGAACGCTAACCACGGCTCGGTCCACCTCCTGCAAGTCCACCCTGTGTCCGCGGATCTTCACTTGAGAGTCTGTTCGTCCGCAATATAGGATCACGCCTTTGTTCAGGACTCCGTAGTCTCCGGTGCGGTAGAGACGGCTGAAGTCTGAAAGACATAATTAGAAATGTTAGTCTGGTTTCCGCATAGAGAAAAAACTGCTGTCACAGGGATCACCTAAATAAAAGATCTCGTTTCTGGAGTGGACACCTCAAGACCAACAAGTCTTCTTTTTATATTTATTTATTGGCAAACTAAACGGAACACAATCAAACAGTAGAAGATAGAAAGACACAATTATGATCTAGATTGTAAAGAAGGTATGTGTGCATTATTTTTTGCAGAAGAGTTTTTAAGTTAGCATGCTCTGAAACTAAATTACGACAATAAATGAATAAAATACTCTTCTTTAAATATATTGCCAAGATCAAGAGAGACATGACTCGACTCGACTATATAGGTCCTACTAATTAACCATTGCTAATATCCAGCCAGGCCACATGGCCTGGCTGAGATAATGATCATATGATCATTTTGCTAAAAAACAAGAGCATACACAAAAGTGTATGCTCTTGTGTAAGTATCATGTTAGAATTTAAATAACTTCATTACTTTACCTGGATGCTTGGCATGCGGGTTGTCCTGGAAGCTAGCTGCCCCCTGCCCCCCTACGTAGCCGGCCGCGAGGTTGCCCCCCGCCACCCACACCTGCCCCGGAGCCGCCTCGCTGACCGGAACCATCTCATCATCTAGGAGGTACACCGCGCAGTTGTCTAGTGGAGCACCTGTGGAGGGTCGCGGTTAGGATGTTAGTGGCTAGAAAGAGTTTGCACATCGAAACGTATTTGCATATCAAAACGGAAAAAAGTTTTTAAAATAGTAATAGTTTACTATCGCTGAATTGTCATAGTTAGATGAGATAGGTAGTCAAAGGTATCGAAGTCGTTATGCCAAAATGCAACAAATCTCTCATAGTATCCAGTAGGCGCGTTAGCAAGGCGCTAAATACATGGAAACAAACGAAAACTTTGATAGTTTTCGAAAACTAAGTAAGTAAAGAATAAACTCATACTAAGGTATCCTGTCCTCAAAGAAAATAAACCCTCTTACTTGTATAACCTCTCAAACTTTCAGCAATAGACTCCCGAATACTCAAACGCAAATATTATTTAATTCGGTTAAAATCCATCCCACTACCACAGACGATCTCATTAGCGAAGGGCGTCCTGCGCAGAAAGTTACAGGCTCAATTCCCAGCGCGAGACAAATGTTTGTAAGATCTCCAGGTAGGTAATTGTTTAGTACGTCAGCTGGCCCTACCCTTATCACTAGTTCTGCTAACTTTAGGGCCAGATGATGCTGTGTCAAAATGTCCAGTAGGTTGTTTATTTAGTTATCTATTCGCCCATTAACTCACCAATAGGAATAGTACTAAACGAATCCAGCTGTTGCGCTTTCTCCAGCACATAAAACGTAACATCCCCCATAACCTCTGTACTCCCGTAGAAGTTCGCCAGCTTGTAACCATTCTGGTCTCCGAAAGACTTGAAAAACTGCCCTGCGAGTTCTTTGCTGAGGGTCTCCCCGGAACAGACCCAGAGTTTGAGGTTCTTTAGAGGCTTCTCTGAAGGAGTCAAGGAGAGGTAGATGAGGATTGATCGAAGCAGCGTTGGTACGAGCACTAGTCGTTGCACCTGCGAAAAGATTCGGCTGTTAGTAAAGTTAAAGTAAGTAGATCCCTTTAGCCCCTTAAATGCCATCTTTCCACCATCCATTCTGTGTTACCGATACGAGCGGCAGAAATTGGACGAAGCCTACAACTACCAGAGAATAAATATGTAAGATACCTACCAGCTCATAAAGATGATGATGATGACGAATGGACCCATAAATTTTCGAAACACGTATACCTTTCTCAAAACATGTTTCCCACTATTTCTATGACGATATGGAACTTTAAACAATATTTTGCGATTAACCGTTTAATTTCGTTAACTATTTTACCATAAGAGTGAGTTAGCAATTAATGTAAGTTCACATTCACGGCAGTAATCACAATCGTAGAATTTTACATGGATGTATAACCATAGTTCCCTAGAAGGTAGTAGGTAATAGGTACCTGATTCTCGCTCAAAACTCTGACCAGCTTCTTCGGATCCCTAGTAGTTTCTCTCGACAGCACCAGCAGTGTCCTCCCATGCAGCAGAGGGCCCCAGATTTCAGTTACAGAGTCCACGAAGGTTAGAGCTGTCTTCCACACGCAGGTCACTTCTGAATCCGAGTAGGGGAAGGTCCGGAACTGCCACCAGAGGCGGTTGCAGATCGCTGAGTAAGGGATGCGGACTCCTGAAATAGAAGATTTAATAAGCTTTGGTATAATACTCCTATTAATAAAGAAAAAAATTAAAGTTGGTAACATCTATTAAGAAGATTATTTTAGCAAGTATTTGGGATCCTTTTTCTTTGAGTACCTACCTAAGTAATTATTTTAACGATTCTTGTGACTCGGCGCTGAGATGTACGATTTCGGCCGGCACCCTTGACCCTCCTCTTAGTTAGATAATCTTTGAAATGGGAAGTCCACCATGAAATCTGCTCGATCAAAGCAACATCTATAAAATGTTCATTACGGCTTCGTATTATACCTTTAGGCACCCCCGTGCTTCCTGAAGTATACAGCACGATAGCGATACTGCTCGCATTCGACGCAGCCAGGACCTCCATATCCTGAGGATCCTCGATGGACAGGCTGGACGCTTCCTGGAGCAACTCCTCGAAGGACACCGCTGAGATGCCGCTGCCCGCGAACATTGATGGGCTTGCTAGATGAATACAAGCAGATAAATAATGTTATTGTATGTTATTATATTATTAATCAATATGTCTTGGGGACGCTTCCGACTGGATATGGATATGGATAATTTGACCTAACTGTATATTGTTTGCAATAGTCTGTAGTTAGCTTAATTGTTTCAATCGTAAATACTAGTTCTAATTTGTTTCTATTTTTGGCTGTAATTTTCTTGTCAGTAAATATGAATTTTATTGTATTGTGTGTGTATATTGATAGATAAAAGTTATCTAGTAGGTAGATACCTACTTATAACACAAACTTTGCTTACTTTGGGGCCAGTTAATGGTGTGTTAGACAGGTAAGTTCAAAATTGTTTTTTTGGTCTTTCGTATTTGACCTCAGGCTACATGAGTAGAGTTAATAGCGCTACGATATTTATAATAATTAGACCTCCGTGGCAGTAATGGCCCACCTGCGACAAAGACATTTTGCAGGTTCGACTCAATTTATAGGTTTTTGTACAGGTGACGTCACAAGATGGCCGCCGTTGGCTTTATGTTTTGATTTTTACAAATTATTTTAATTTTGTTTTCTGCAATGTCGGTTTCAAATTAAATTGGTGAATAACGAATATTTAAACTACGGATTGTGCAGTAAACAAATAATTTTTGAGAAGTTCGAAAATGGACGTTAAAATACGCCTATCAAGATTATTAGAAGTAGGGTTCCGCCTAAACATTTTTAAAGCCAAACGACGTTGAGCTATAGCCAAGGATATTTTTGGACACCAGTATGGATTAAGTTTAAAAGATTGTGTGGGATTTGTACAGCTTTTGATAAGAGGAATACTTTTTTCCGCAGCATAATAGAACTTTTCAATGAAAAAATTGTAACTCGACTGTATACTATCTTCGCCTACTACGATTTCACTAAAACTGTCACTCAATATCTCCTGATATAAGGACCAATTAGCTTTTTTAAAGTTTCGTCTTGTTACAAACCTGCGTAAATCGTGATATCGAAGAGAATATTTGATTATTAGGTGATAACTTCCTAGACTCTCCCGCGTTACCTGCCAATCAAAATAAACAGCTTTGTCTGAAGATATGAACGTATGTAATGTCTGGTGCGGATTCCTGTAAGTCACCGTTAACCAATTTTACTCTAGTAATATTACCATTATTGAGGGATATGAAGTTATGCTCCAAAGAGGAATCTAACCACCGCTTATGCTTAGACGACAATATCTAGGGACAAAGTACTGTCTAAAGGCTCACTCTTTTTCTAAAATATAACATAGATTTATTTAAAGAACTCTTTAGTCAACGTGAATCGAGATATTGGAAGAAAAAACTTTACCAATCTCTATTTTTGACAATACAAGCGTAGAAATTTTAGAGACAAATTATACTCTGAATATGTTTTCATTAAGTACTTGGGTATCTGATATTAGACTAGATTTTATTATGACCAATGTGGAAGTCAGGGAAAAAAGTCACTATGATGATAGTGCACTCAAGAATCACACATTGTGTATGCTTAATTCCAAGTTTAAGGACTACTATAAATTATTTACTGATGGATCTAAATCGGACCAAGGTGTCGGTGCAGCCTTTTATGATCCCATTCGCAATGTAAAGGAGAAGTTCCTAATTAAGTCAGAATTAAATTCTATTAAGTCAGTGTGTCTACCATGAGTTGTCACAGTTAGATCGCCTGACCTTACTGCAATAGTTACGTAAATAATAGTACTGCGCATTTTAGTACCCAACTATCCGCTAGAGGCGCTGTTCACGTTTTCATACATTTTTTTAAGTACAGTCGCTAGCGAGTATAGTTTGTTAAAACTCATGGTAGACACACAGTTGAGCTCTTTGCAATTGCTGAAGCACTATCTTATGTTACCACTCTGAAGTTGGATAAAGTGATAATACTGACTGACAGTCGAAGCGCTCTGCAGCATATTGCTAGCTGCGTCTCTGGCGCAAGAGCAGCGTCAGTGGCTTAAGCAATACTTAAAAAGGTTTTATACCTATCCTATAGTGGTGTCCAAATTAAATTGCAATGGGTACCTTCGCATATTGGTGTTCAGGGTAACGAGGAGGTGGACCGATTAGCAAAAACTTTTATTATACCAGAACACTCAGATATTTTCCATAAATATAAATTAAAAAATTTTGAGAAATGGAAGAAGCATTATGTTAATATTTCAGACACAAAGGGAATTTAGTATAGAATTGTACAAAGCAACCCTCCTCGTGTACCTTGCATTGTAAATAGTAAGCTTAAGAGATGTTTAATTGTAACAGCGCATAGGTTGCGCTCCGGATACATGCCTCTTGCTAAATTCAAAAATCTTACGAAAATATTATGTAAACTGTGAGCTTTGTGGAGTTATAGAAGATGTTCATCATCTTCTGACTGAGTGTGTACGGAGCCAATCTTTAAGATCATATTTTAAAACGCACTTTGACTTTAATTTGTTAAATATTGGCATTTTTCAAAGCATAGCCGGTCCGTTTTGCACGGCGGCGGCCAGGGTTCTGTATAAAATGGTTTATGATATTTTATAAAATTACTAATTGAATGTACTAACAGGGCTGACGTAGTCAGTGTTTGGCTAAAAGCTCTTTTTAAATAAAAGATTTAAACAAATAAATAAATAAGGTATTTGTACTGAGACTGGATACAGTAGTGTTGTAGTTGAAGTGAACAGAAAATCAATAACACATCTTATTTCTTATTTGATTATAATGACTATATTCTTTATATAAATTCGAAAGTAACTCTGTCTGTCTGTCTTTTACATTTTTATGCCTAAACGGCTGAACGGATCTCAGTGAAATTCGGCAGGGATGTAGATGGTATCCCGGTATACATATACTTAAATGGTATAATAATAGCTAGTATTATCTAAAGCTGTTTATAGTTTAAAATTTGATTTGTCTAAGGCCAGTATTAAAGTAGCATGAAAGCTTGCTCAGTCCATCATCATCTTAGTCATCTATGCTTGAGTGACGTTTATTCCATAGAAAACCGCTGCTCAAGCATAGATCAATAACTGAGCAATCTTCGTATTATGAATAATACGGGCCTAAGTGCTTATTGTGTAAGTCTAAAGAAATAAAGTTATTGAAATCTGTAATCTGGTATTGTATCATCTGGTGCTTTCAACAGTATTATCTAACAAACTAATCAAAAAAAAAAAATATTAATGTAATACAACTGTCATACCTTATACTAAAAAAAAAATTGAATGTCACTCGAGATGATGTAAGAGTTCTAACGATAACCCATAAACGCATACTTCCAAATCTCTTCAGTTTTTAACATTTATGGTTAATTAACATACTTAATACATAACAACGTCTTAGGTACATACTCATAAATTAACCCTGATAACATATTTTCTTGAGCAGTCGTGTAAAAACTGTTTGCCCAACAAAAACTCCAAAAGCAGTCGAGGCTTGGTTGCAAGCCTTATTCTCATTATCATTGTGCTCCAAAATGCTAACCACTGTCATCGTAGATCACAAGCGCTGGCTCCGCATCAGCGAGGATATGGTTGACCCTGGCCTGGGGGAAGCTCGGCTCCAGGGGCACGTAGGCTGCTCCTGCCTTCCAGGTCGCTAGGAGGGCGGTCACGGTGCTGGAATTGAGAAACGGGTTTGGAAAACTCGGGCAAATATTCAGCTAAGTTGCTTCAAAGTCCAGCCAAGCGAATTATTTGCAAGTGTAAAAGTAAAGGCGTTTAAGGAGCTATGCTTATTATTAAAATAGTTCGACCAGTCTGAAAAGGGGGCTCTATGACTTTGGGTCAGTCAAAAAATGGCATATTCCAAAGCCAACCTCAATTCTTCCGCGAAATTATCAGCGCTAGTTATTGAGTTTTTAGGTGAATTGTTTTTTTTTTCAAAAAGGCCTCATGGAGAAGCGTAGATTACGCAAGATAATCTTTCCCTATAGCAGTAGTATGTATAGTCCTACAGCGCCGCAGATTGTCGTCACTCAGCACACGTTCTTACGCTAGAAGACCACGTGGAACTACCATAGTTGCGTTAAATTGAGAGTAGTGGAAGGAGAAAAGAAAGGCAGTGGTTGAGACGTAGGTCTTCAGGATGCCTCCTTTAGGACCCTATCACAACTACCTGTGTGACCTGACCACTGAGAATGAGCGACTAAGAAAAAGATCATCGAGACGTATTTTCGGTCATCCAGTTGTATGGATTAGTACCTACGTTCAGAAGTGGACGTTTGTGTGCTGAAGAATAGTAAAGACTCCTTACTTATGCGTAGGCTGCATGCACACAGCAACCACGTAGTCGCCATCACGGTTGCTGCCCGTTGCCCTCGCGCGGGCAGTGATGGCGCGGGCGAGAGCGTTGGTCCGGGCGGAGAGCGACGCGTACGACACCCGCGATGTACCGTTCTCATCTGAAATCACGTCACACTAATATAATAAATGCGAAAATTAAGGTGTTTGCTATTAGCTATATCTTCGCGCCAATACTATTATATTAGGTCTTTACCTATGAAATTGCCGTTTTGTATGGAATAAGTGAAAGTACTTATTTTTTAAACTTTTCATTTCTATTATTCAAAGGAATCACCCATGCAATCGACGCATCTTTGCCAACGCATTGGCAGTTTATTGATGCCCTTCTTGTAAAAATCTGCTGGACGGGAGGCAACCAACTCTTCAAAGGCATTTTGTACTGCCTCTCGGGAATTGAATTTTTTACCCACAAAAAGTTGTCTAAATTTTGGAAAAAGTAATAGTCGGTAGGTGCAAGGTCTGGTGAGTATGGCGGATGAGGGAGAGCTTCCAACCCCAGCTCTTGCAGCTTGGAGACTGTCTGTTGTGCAGTATGGGGTCGCGCGTTGTCGTGAAGGTGCAGTGGGGACGACCGATTGACCAAAGCTGGTTGCCGATGTGCAAGCTTCTCCATCATTGTCTCCAGTTCTTCACAGTACACATCTGCAGTAATGCTCATGCCGTTTTGTAAAAAGCTGTGGTGAATCACACCCGCACTAGACCACCAAACAGTGACCATCACCTTTTTTGGGGTCATTTTTGGTTTAGGGCATTGCTTTGGTGCTGAACCAGGATCTAACCAACTTGCTGAGCGCTTTCGATTGTCGAACAGAATCTATTTTTCATCGCACGTAACAATTCGGTTCAAAATTCCATCATTTCTTTGCCTATTGAGCAGCGCGAGGCAGGTCTCGACGCGTACGTTGCGCTGGCGTTAAGTTCGTGGGGCACCCATCTATCAAATTTTTTTACCTTGCCTATTTGTCGCAAATGGATCAAAATTGTTTTGATGCTAACATCAAAAGCTGCTGCTAGCTCAGCTGTAGATTGAGTTTCGTCAGCTTTCACAATCGCCTTTAATTCATCATTGTTGACCAAAGTCTCCGGACGACCACGAGCTTCATTTTTCAAGTCAAAATTTCCAGAACGGAACCAGGAAACCCAATAACGGGTTGTGCGTTCGTTTGTACAGTTCTCTCCGTAAACGTTTTTGATGTTACGTGCCGTTTGAGTTGCGTTGGTGCCACGACGAAACTCATATTCCATAATTACACCAATTTTTAAAGTATCCATTATGACGAAAAATGTTCAAATGTAATGAAAATACAACGCTAATCAATAAACAAAAGACTGAGTTTGTAAAAAGAATGTCATGTTTTTAAAACAAAATTAATTTGAATTTAGAATACAAAGCCATTCCAAACTTTTTTCTATTTGAAATTACCAGTACCGAAGAACGGCAATTTCATAGGTAAAGACCTATTAGATAGGGCTGAAATTTTGCATAGATGTACCTAGTTCTAAGCATGGATTAAACATATACGTAAGAACTATTTATTGTTATTCTGTGATATAGGTTATCCATCTATCTCAGAACAATGCGTGTTATAAGGTGTAGACCGCGACTCGTCAAACGTAGTGCAGGACGCCATGTAGCCAGGTGGGATGACGATCTGCGAGAGACTGCATGCAGATGTTGGATGCGTCAAGCTGAAGACAAGGTGTTATGACGCTCATTAGGGGAAGTCTACTTCCAATTGTGGGCTTGTTCATGATGATGGTGACGGGTACAAACCAGAGTAAACCAGAGCAGTCCTCTCGCTCTGTCCCAAATGCGCCATATGCCTGGTGAGGGGGGCCGCTGCCACGGAGCGCCGGGGGCCCGTCACCACTGAAACCCGAGGCAGGGAACCCATGGTTCACCTAAAACAAAGAATACTTAGTAATAAGAAGAGTTTTTAAATAGGGTTTTAGTGGTGTTGGAGTCCCACATAATCGTACTGTCTCCCCGTGGCAGTACGATATGCGTGCACATTTCCCTCAGGATAACATAAAAAAGGGCAATTTTTTAACGATCTGCAGGTATTTGTTCTGAGCAGATTTTACTTAGATAGATAGATAGCAGAAACAAAATAAGTTCGTTAAAGAAGGGTACCACTGCTCAATTTGCTCAACTCAATTGTGCAACAGAGCACACGCGGTACCAACTTTCGGTAGGTCACGGAAAGATAACGAAAAAAGTTTAAAGTGCATCTGCACAATATGCATCATTGTCATCCAACAATCCTAGCGAGTCCCCTCATCTCAGTAAGAGCTTGTAGTCACTTGCTCCGACTTCCCTAGCTGAGTGGTTGTGTTGATTGGGTAATGGTCAATTTGAACATTTTTATTCAATTGATCTAGTGTCTGCCATAGGGAATACGGAACAGCAAGTGTTACCAGCTACTGCCCGTGGCTTAGCACTACTTTTTGCTGGATAAAAAGCACCTAAAATTTTATTGCTAGTCCATTACAAACTGCTTAGAAAATTTCAGCCCGATTCATTAGTTTTGGCGTTGTCGAGTGACATACAAATTTCTCTAAATTAAATTTTTCTTACAAACTTTTGCCTTTATAAATGATGGGATAATAAATAGGATAGGCGATTCTATTTAAAGGGATATTTTGGAAGAACTGCGTATCCGAACAAATCACCGTATGTTATGTAGTATTTTTTCAGGAAAGGAGTAGACGTTCCAGTAAAATGGACGTTTAAGGAAATAAACTTTTAGGTCTTTGGACTTTATGGTTAATAGACATTTGGGGAATGGACGGTCGGGGATAAAAGATCTAACGAACAGACTGAACATTCCGGTAAAAGGACATAACAGACCTAAAGGATACAAATATATGTAGGTATTCATCATAATTATGTATACAATAAAGGCAAATTATATATGCTCGTGCTATGATGCTCATCAGAGGAGGCATATCCAGCAGTGGACTAATAGATGCTGATGATGATATACCCGTAGCATCCAATAGATAGATGGACCAAACAGGCTGAATCAAGACTTAAATGTTTTTAATTTTGTCCTTCACTCCTTTTACAAAAGGCAGTGGCAAACACCCGGCGCAAAACGCCGGGTGTTTTGCCACTTCGACGTGTTTTTCTTGGCGCCTCCATCTGACACTAATCTTGTAGCCATTCCGTTTCAGAACCTCCTGAACATGTTCTAGCTCACTATTAAGGTGTTCATGGCCACAAAGATCATGAGCTCTGTTTACTAGTGAACATACTACGGACTCCAGATGAGGCAGATGTGACGGATGGTGGTGTAACGCAGTGTAAGATATCTGTCCGCCGGCGTGTCGGTTTTCTGTACACTGCAGTGTGCGCTAAGGTCCCGTCGGATTTTACTGTCACTTTTAAATCAACGTGTTTAGATCGCGTAAGTTTAAAAATATTTACGGCTTAAAATCTACGAGAAAAACAACGCGAATGGCCTAGCTTTTCTAACTCTACTGCCTGTACAGATTTGAACGTAGATTGAGCGCCCTTGGACAAACAAAATAGCAGTCATTATTGATAAAGCGTAGGTAAGTTACGACCTACACTATGGCTACGTACGACCTAAGTTCAAATTGAGTAATTGGACCCGTGAATTGGTTCGACACAGTGCATTTAGAGACCGGACGCACAAGCCGTTAAATCGAGCGTGTTTATAACCGCGTTTTTTTATGCATCTGTGCGCACGTCTAAGGGGATTCTGACGAAGCAATCAGACAAGGCAGCCAAAGCAAGATCACAGGAATCCCCTAGGCCCAGGGCTCTATTCCCGTGAACTCATCGGTTCATCAAAATCCCCTAAGGCTGGTTTAAGTGTCATCAGCGCTGAGAGTTGCGCGTAGCTTGTCAGCGTCGACCGTAATTGCGAGTAATTTTAGTATCGTGCTGATGTCGCGAAGTACAGACGCAAACAATGAGTACGGCACCGCTCAGCGCTGAAACTCGTCAGCGCCGAGTGGTCGGCGCTATTTTAAAATGCTTCTATAGCAACCATACTATTGAGCTATCAGCACCGATGATCAGCGTGACACTAAAACCAGCCTAAAACCTACTATGTGAGCAAAGCCGCAAGCCAAAGTGGATATATGCGTGATATAGGCTACGTTTTTTATGATATAGGTACCAACTAAGCCACGGGCAGAAGCTTAGTATTAAAATAACTCAGAAACCGTTATAACCGCAACTCAACGCGCGTTATAAAGCGGCATGCTGCTTTAAATAAACCGTGCTGTGACTAACCGCGTGAATTAACTACCTAGGGCGTACAGTAGGGACCCGATTAGGCATTTAACTGCAATAGCTAAGATGGTTATTAAGTCTGTGGTTAAACTCAGATCGTAAATCCATAAATATTGGTTGGTTGACGTTAAGTGGTGCTTAACGAATGACTGCTCAGTAAAACAGTAAGATAAGTACATGTTAGATCCTTGAATTAAGATGTTAACCCAAATTTTTAGTTTTAAAAGGTGTCAAGTAACGTCGCTTTGTTTAACTAAAGGTCGCCATTCGTACCGTGGTTTACGTTTAATATTTTCATGACAATTAATGTGTCGTACAGGGTTGACATGACTTTAATAACTGCAAAAGATAAACGATTTCAATAAATCATTATTCAGTCATTAATGTCGTGTTTCTTTAGGTATCGAAATAAATAATCTTTATTGACAAAGAAATTACAATTCAATAATAAAAACAAATTAGAACTAGTATTTATAATTGAAACAATTAAAAAATAAAAATAAATTATAAATTTTCGAAATAAATTCATTATAGTTGGTATTAAGTTCTTGTCTAATTGTTTTATGTATTGATGGTGCAATAAAGTACCTAATAATCTATCTATCTATCTATAAGTAGGTACTCTAAGTATTTCTTCGATTTCATTATCCGCGATATGCGCTGTACACATTATGGTGCACAAGTGTGTGTGCAGACACAGGTGCACTCTCTAAATTCGTTCCTTCTCATAATCCGATGGCCGACCGACACCGGGGAGAAGTCAGGCGCAGAACCGACGCGGCGACGGGGTGGAACACTTATAAAGTTATAGCGTATAAATTTTTTTTTCCGTTTCTGGTTAATAAAACCCTTATTCATTAGTAGATTTATAGCCTGATATTATTACGGTATACCGTTTTATTAATGAATCGACGTTCTTTGTTATTGTATATTTATTGCCGTTCTGAAACATGATGCAAGATGCTGGGCCCAGACCATCATCTCCGTCAACTAGTTAGGTATACTTATGCAAGTTATTATGGCTAAGACCAGTAATATACTTTATTGAAGCATAGAAACAAATTAGAATTAGTATAGGTTTACAATTGAAACAACTGAGCTAACTGCAGACTGTTGCAAGCAATCTAGAGGTAGCTCAACTAATCCGTATCTACCAGTCCGAAGCTCTTAGTTTGGTCGCCTAATAAATATATTTTTAAATCACATATCGTTGGAAAGGGCAATAATTGAATATTTTTTCAAGAGAAAACTATATTCGACATGATATTTAGTTTTTTTTAAATGTATTTAGAAGTTTTCACGGTTCTTAACTTTTACAAATAATTATGTTTTTGAATGCTCGTAACTTTTTTTTAACTTGTATTGTATCAAATAATAATTAATTAAAATAAGTATACATTGAAAAATACACCAGATGTAACTTTGTGGCATTACAACCACAAACAAAACAGATAACTATGACGATTTAAAATAAAAATTTTGGATAATTTCAAGTAAACTAGAAAAAGTCATGTCTCAGCAACCGTGACAATGAATGTAGCCCATGATCCAACCAACTCCCCAAAAATTATATCAGTCGCAATACCAAACACCCTGTATTTAACTTGAAAACTGAAACATAAAATTGCAATAATCGGAAAGCTCTTGTTATTCGATTCGCTGACGAAATCAGTGGCGCAGGAGATGAGAATAATTTGAGTAAATTTTAAAACATGTTGAACTACTTGATTTTCCTTGTTATGTATGTTCTTAGAATTTCCATTATTCGTTTTAAAAGTATCTTTTTCTTTGTAATTTCAAAAGAAAGTATGGTATGATTGGTAGGTATTTTGTGTATTCGTATCTACATCCGAATACACCGAATATATGTACCTACGTATATTATGGTTTAGTATATACGGGACAACTAAATTTGTACGATCTGCAAATATTTGTTCCTGGTCTGGGGGTTTTATAAAACGATTTCCAAACTCAATATTCTCCTACATTGAACAATGTTCCTGGACATAAAATATGTTTGCAACAGTCTGCAGTTAGCTCAATTGTTTCAATTGTAAATAGTAATTCTAATTGGTTTCTATTAGTTGATTGTTATTTTCATTGTTATTAAAGTCTCAGGATATTGAAATTCGGTTATTTGTTTTTTATTATTATTTTATTTTAGACAAAGACAACTCACAGCCGGATGTTTGTATGCTGATTAACTTAAAGGAAACAAACGAATAAATTAACAAATCTCTTGTCAAATATTTTTTCTACCATCGAATCGAGACGTTGTTGACAAGAGATATAAAATCAATTATTAGTTAACACTTTCATTGCTCACGACGTACATGTGGTTCTAGCAGACTTAGTTGCGGCCCCTGCATGACACGTCGCAGAGGCAGGGGTGGAGTTAATGCGAAATACTAAACACATTTATTGTCCACGTCGCACCTGTGATTATAGCAGACCTACTAGAGATGACCAACCATAGATCAACTGTAGGTCCATGTGATCAGCGCACAGCGAAGAAATATTTTAGTTACTCAAGGGCAAAACTTGCACAGCTCAGACGAGCTAAGAGACATCACCCCGTAGAAAATCCTACAGTTCCTAGCAGCTGCAAGGGTTAGTGGCGACTTATGAACGCCGCAGGTTCAAGGCTGAACACATAAAGTGGCAATCACAATAGGCCTATCATGGCCGCAGTGATAGGAAAGCCATCTAAAGTAAATAAATACTAAAGGCGTACCTTACGAACAACCGCTGTCAGCTTATAGGCATGATGTCCGATGCTCGTGACACCTAAGACCACAATTAAATCTGTCCCGGTTCCCAGCAACCATCGGCCTCGGGGTTCACTATGCATGGATGGACGCACGAAACCTCCTCATCGCACGTAAGGTTCCGGAGGTAATCTTAAACTAGGCTAACATATGGCTAAGTTAAATCAGTAGCAAATCAGTGATCTGTAAATTACGTACATAAGGGGTGGAAAATCGGATGATTCTAATGAATTTTTCTTCCCTTCTCTCTGTAATCGTATAATCTTTTTTATGACCAGAATCACATTGTAAACACTTGATGTTTTGTCGCTTCGGGTGTTAATATTGCGATTCTGTTCATTTGATTCAAGTCAACGCGCATCGCGTTTTGTCGGGTCGCGTGGCGTGTCAAGTCATTTAGTACCGACGAGTTACAACGAGTTAGTTACGATTATCTTAGTGTTTATTTAGGTTAATTTGCTATCGTACCATAAACAGATTCTACTCTAGTCTCCCAAAGGCAAACACAGCGTAGAAAAGCAAGCCATACAAAATTTGTTATCCATTGTATAATTTAAACAATTTGCCGCGGGTCGTCGATTTTTGCGTTTTAAATAAAATTATGACCAGCTGGTTAATGCAGCGTATAATTTAGTGAACAAAATGAAGTAATCCACATTCATTGCCACTGGTTCGTCGTGTGTACAATACATGAATACTACGCGTGTGCCAAGGTCACGTCAGTTGGGTAACAGCGGTGACTGACCTAGGACAAGATTAGTGGTGGGGTGGAGTCGATTTTGGTAAATGTTTTGTGTAACGCACTAACGGTGTTTTGATTGGTCGCAGGTTAGAATAATTAGCATTTATTTTTCGAAATTGCAGTTGCTATATCTAGGGCAAGATTAGTGGTGGGGTGGAGTAGACCTTGTTTTTTTTAAAGGACTAACGGTGTTTTGATTGGTTTGTTTTTTCGAGATGTGGCAGTATTATTAGTGGGTGGAGTTAATTTTGAAAAATGTTTTGATTGGATATAGGATTGAATATATGTGTATGTGCATATATTTTTCGAAATTGCCGCTGAGCCTGCTTGCCATAGACCAACATATTATGACACAATGGCAAGATTTTAAAAGGGTAAAATTGATTTTGAAAATGTTATAGAGTAGTGTTTTGGTTACTTGTTAGATCATCGTTCTATTGCAGCTCTTTTTGAAAATTGGGGTTGCTGAGCCGGAGAAGTGAGGTAGAGTCGCTTTTGAGGCGGTGTTTTTTGGGTTATGATTGGTTAGTACATTTCATTAGTCATTTATTAATTAGCATTTATTGTTTCATTAATTATTATTCATACGTATATTGATTCATTGTGTAAACCCACAACGGGCCACAACGATGTGTAGTACGATGGAGGGTGATTCCGGAATCCGGATGTCAACATTTATTTCATATCATTTATTTTTGTTTCAGATGGGGTTTTATTGTAGTTCTCCCCGTTTGGGGTTGAAACCCTTGGTCCTTGGGGTCCTGAACATACACCATTTATAAAGATCTTACCAAACTTCTCATAGAGTCTACAGGTGATCGGAATGCTGGCTTCTATTTCGGTCAACGAATTAGCATTGCCATTCAACATGGCAATGCTGCCAGCATTCTGGGTACAATGCTTTCTGATGACGGTTTAATATAAGTGCAAATACTAGTTGTAATTGATTTATTCTGTTATTGTATCTTTCTAAGCTAATTATATAACATCCGATAAAAAAATATTAACTTACAATATTATTGTGAATTGAATGAACAAAAACACATTTAAAATTAATTTAAAAAATATATACTTGCTTCCTTTATTTATTGTGCCAGCATAATTAACCATTTTAATTAATATTTTTTTAGCTTGTTATGTAAGAAGGTGACGACATACAATGCATCGGAGGGCGGAACGCCTCCGTTAGCACAGGACTGTGGTGGATGTGCGCCGTCCACCACAGTCCACCTTCAGGAGCTTCTGGAGGCCCAGCAGTGGATAAAAAGGTTTATAAAATTGTAGAGCAGATGTTTCATATTCATTTATTGCCTTCCCAATTTTATGTGTAGGTAGGAGTAGGCTTAGCTCAGCCATTTTTCGCACCTTATAGGTATGTATTTTAAGTTTGGGTTCTACTCATACTTAATTATAAATTAATAAATACATAAGCACCCGGCACTTTTTACTCTTTTGCAATATTTATTGCAGTACTACCTCATAGCTGAGATAATACGTTTTGTGTATATTAAAATAATAATTTACATTAATTATTCAATTCCTTCCTGCAAAATCGTAAACACAAATAATTATATTATAATACTATCTATTTCTTGAATTAGGTATGTATGTACATATGTACTTATCATAGATCATCTATATGATAGTAAAGATCGATTTCCTGACTGTCTAAATACGTCTGTTTTGGACAAGGTTTTTAAGTATAAATATTTTAGAATTTGATTTGTCTATAAGCTTGTTTTGTAAGCCTAATGAAATAATTAATTTCTGATTTGCAACTCCAGACTGAAATTGGGGTTGCTGAGCCGGAGAAGTGAGGTAGAGTCGCTTTTGAGGCGGTGTTTTTTGGGTTATGATTGGTTAGTACATTTCATTAGTCATTTATTAATTAGCATTTATTGTTTCATTAATTATTATTCATACGTATATTGATTCATTGTGTAAACCCACAACGGGCCACAACGATGTGTAGTACGATGGAGGGTGATTCCGGAATCCGGATGTCAACATTTATTTCATATCATTTATTTTTGTTTCAGATGGGGTTTTATTGTAGTTCTCCCCGTTTGGGGTTGAAACCCTTGGTCCTTGGGGTCCTGAACATACACCATTTATAAAGATCTTACCAAACTTCTCATAGAGTCTACAGGTGATCGGAATGCTGGCTTCTATTTCGGTCAACGAATTAGCATTGCCATTCAACATGGCAATGCTGCCAGCATTCTGGGTACACTGCTTTCTGATGACGGTTTAATATAAGTGCAAATACTAGTTGTAATTGATTTATTCTGTTATTGTATCTTTCTAAGCTAATTATATAACATCCGATAAAAAAATATTAACTTACAATATTATTGTGAATTGAATGAACAAAAACACATTTAAAATTAATTTAAAAAATATATACTTGCTTCCTTTATTTATTGTGCCAGCATAATTAACCATTTTAATTAATATTTTTTTAGCTTGTTATGTAAGAAGGTGACGACATACAATGCATCGGAGGGCGGCAATGGAGGCGTTAGCACAGGACTGTGGTGGATGTGCGCCGTCCACCACAGTCCACCTTCAGGAGCTTCTGGAGGCCCAGCAGTGGATAAAAAGGTTTATAAAATTGTAGAGCAGATGTTTCATATTCATTTATTGCCTTCCCAATTTTATGTGTAGGTAGGAGTAGGCTTAGCTCAGCCATTTTTCGCACCTTATAGGTATGTATTTTAAGTTTGGGTTCTACTCATACTTAATTATAAATTAATAAATACATAAGCACCCGGCACTTTTTACTCTTTTGCAATATTTATTGCAGTACTACCTCATAGCTGAGATAATACGTTTTGTGTATATTAAAATAATAATTTACATTAATTATTCAATTCCTTCCTGCAAAATCGTAAACACAAATAATTATATTATAATATCTATTTCTTGAATTAGGTATGTATGTACATATGTATGTACTTATCATAGATCATCTATATGATAGTAAAGATCGATTTCCTGACTGTCTAAATACGTCTGTTTTGGACAAGGTTTTTAAGTATAAATATTTTAGAATTTGATTTGTCTATAAGCTTGTTTTGTAAGCCTAAAGAAATAATTAATTTCTGATTTGCAACTCCAGACTGTTGCAAACCATTTACAGGTAGCTCAACTGATCCATATCAATACCAGTCGGAAGCGTCCTCAAGACGCTGCGCTGGCTGCATTGAACTGATTTCTAGATAACAATAATGGCAAACTGTCAAACATCAAAACCCTTTATTATTTTTGTTGTATCATTGAGTAATTCAATATTTCGGCACAGTTGCATACGCCATGATCACGGAATAATTGATCAATCAACGAAATCATTTATTTGCATACAACAGGCTACAAGTTGGCATGCTTATTTTAAAATGTCTCATGCAACGAGTTACCAAACAACTAATAGTACAACAAACATGGCTTGTAAGAAGATGGTAATGGCTCAGGAACTGCAGATCTGATTCAGAAAAACTATGGAGGGTTATTAACAAAGAAAGTTAGAATCAAATAATAAAACCAAATTAGAACTAGTATTTACAATTGAAACCATTGTGCTAACTGCAGACTGTTGCAAACAATCTACAGGTAGCTCAACTGATCCATATCAATACTACGATAACTTTTTAAAAACTTTTGCCATACAGCGCTGCAGCGGGGCAATGCCTTGGGGACGCTTCCGACTGGTATTGACATGGATCAGTTAGATAGATAGATAAAGGTTTTTATTTACGACTTCAGACACACACATACATATCAGACTACAGCAGTTAAACTTGATGGTACTAAAAAGAAACAATAATAAAAATACAGTTGAATAAGTGATAAAAACTAATATTAACATAATTAAAATCTATGTAAAATGTCTGTGTGTGCTGCAGTACGTCAAAAAGGCAATGGCTCAGCGGAATATTTTGCACAAGAAGCAAAAACACTGATTTTCAGCCATAACCCATTGAGAGCAAGCAGAACGAGTTTCAAGTGTAATGTGTGCTAAAATGTTTGTGTTTATGTAGTAATAATGGAGTCCAATAGGTTCCAATAGGGCAGTTGAGCTACCTGTAGATATATTGTTTGCAACAGGGTTATTGATAACTCACTGACACTGTGTGAACTGCAATTCAGACCTGGCGTCTTCATAAACGTGTTCGTGATGATGGGCAGAACCTGTGGTAACCCTGTACCAATAACCCTGTATAATTATTCCTGAGTTGTGCTGTGTGCTATAGAATAAAACCGCGTTCAAAAACTTGTGATTATAGTAAGCCCCCACGAGATTAAACTTGCGCCTGAATAATCGGACTACGGAAGAGACTCATAATTATTTAAGTTACATTGAAATTCATGGCCAATGTTTTTGCTATTGCATTAAAGCTCTATCAATGCCAATATCTTTAATTTAATTTAACAAGTAAATAAAAAGAGTTACATTTGTAAACTTATTATATTACAGGTTTGACCTTTCATTCGGGTTTTATCTATTTTTAATTTTTCCGGATCAACTTAAAGTGAACTCAATAGGAAGTACTTTAGAGGTCATTAAACGACTCGACAGTTAGGTATGAAACTCTCGGTTTTATTAGCAAGCTTCAATAATACAGAGCTTTGCAAAAACTTTTTAAAAATGTTTTTTAATTGCTTTTGCCAGCGAATGTCATAGAAGCCGATTAGGGGTTCTGTTCTCGGGGATGGGCCCAGCATTTTTCTGAGTAGGTTCGAACTAAAGGGCCCTACAATTTACATACGACTACCTGCTGCCCGCGGCTTCGCACGCTCTTTTCCGGGGTAGGAAGTAGCCTATGTCCGTCCCGGGAATACCAACTATCTCCATGCCAAATTTCATTAAGATCCGTTCAGCCATTGAGGCGCGAAAAGGTAGGTAACAGACAGGCAGATAGATAGACAGACACACAGTTACTTTCAAATATATAATATTAGCATAGATATGGATAATAGTATAAATCATAGAAAAGAAACGCGTGAAACCAAAATTAAACTAGAGTTTCGTAAAAACCTGCTGTGTGTTGCCGGCTTAGAATTTGCACCACCCCAACTCTTCCACCGGGGCGGGCAGCAGCGCCCCCTGCAGAACAATTCTACCACCGAACTGCGATCCCCAACCCGCATGCCCAGCGTGGGGATTATGAGCATTACCCGGCGTGTGATAAAAGCCAACAAGCCGCTTATCAGGGGGAGGCCTGGGTCCAGCAGTGGACCAAGATAGGCTGTGGAGGAGGAGGCGTAAAAACACCAATAATAAATTCCTATTATGTTCAATCTCTTTTCCTTTGATAATTTGACTAAGTTACATTTTAAAGGGAGACTCCACGATCATCTCTGTCCCCAAAATCACATGGTAATAATAATAATTTTTGAACACTCGTAGAGCCTGGGTACGAACCCAGGCTCTACGAGTGTTCAAAAATTACACCACGAGGTGTACCGAGGCTCACCGTGTTTACAAAAATGTATCACAGCATCTGCATTGCCCTACAGCGGAGCAATGCAGCCAGCAGCGTCTTGGGGACGCTTCCGACTGATACCTATTGATATGGATGAGATGAGCTATCTCTAGATTGTTGACAGTCTGCAGTAAGTTCAACTGTTTCAATCGTAAACGCTGGTTCTAATTTGATTTTTTTAGTGTCTTGGCAAGTTTATACTCACCGAATTTGTTTAAATGTTGGACTTGCCAAGACACAAATTAAATAATGAAAGAACGTAAGAAATTAAGATTATGAACTGATACTTAGCACTTATATATATGATCTCAGCTCTTTTATCGGTGAAGCCACTATCTGAACGAACTTGGCTAGTTTTCACATTTAATGACAAAGAAAATTACAACTCAATAATAAAAACAAATTAGAACTAGTATTTACAATTGAAATAATTATGCTAACTGCAGACTGTTGTAAACAATGTACATTTAGGTCAACTGATCCATATCAATACCAGTCGGAAGCGTCCCCAAGACGCTGGCTGCATTGCCCCACTGTATGGCAATGCTGATGCGCTGCGCTAGATACCCAGCAGCTCTCCGGTCACGCGTCGCGTCGACCAGACGCTCAGATAACTTTATGAAAACCCGGAGAGCCTCGGTACCCCACGGACCTAGGGTATCGACCCCAAAGGGAGCAAATGTGTAGGCTTTGTCGAGACCTGCATATTTGCGCCTTGAGATCCTTGGCCAAATCTGCCACCGCACCAGCCCTCACGGATGTCCTCGGCACTTTTTGGACCTTAATAACTCTGGAGCCTTATATAATTTATTTACAAAATTTGGTATTCCTACTCTTTTCATGGATTTTACTAAACATGCAAAATTGCAAGCCTGTAGGTTTGATAATGTCTGATATATAGACGGGACCAATAGCGTGACCAATGGTCCGTGTAAAGATACTCACTGCTATGCGTCGCACGTTTCTTTCAGAACTTGGCTGGACTCTCTAGCGCGCGTCTCAATAAATGTTTCGTTATCTTTTATACTAATAAAGTATTTTCCATATCGCTCGTTCGCAATCAGATTCATTTCAGGTCAGGTTCAAACAGAATTGTTTTTATAATCATTATGCAAGCGAAGGCCACACGAATGCACTTGTCTTGATGAATGTTTTATAATGATAGGCACCTTGGTCTTGGTACCTACCCTACACCTTTGTGTTGGTAAGTAATTAGTAACGAATTATAGTCGTTTCATTTTTATGTCCACTTTGTCAGTGGCAATGAAAGATCGGATTTAAACAAAGATCTTCTCGCACGACATGTAGGTACCAAGAATAAGTATAGGTATTTTTGAGGATAGCAGAAGAAAAAGTGTAATTTTTTTTCAGGTTATCAATATTGGAATTAAGGTTATCGTAGATCAGGGCCACATCGTTGCCGCACAGCACAAAAAATGTGCATTCACTTGTGAGCTTTAACCTACTCGTAGGCTTTAACTTGTAACATTTAGATGCATTTTTATTCGGCTTCAGATGACAGAGAGCTCGCGGACCACACGTTTGAAGCTTGTGGGAAAGCATTCTGTTACTGTAAAACAAATAATAAGATAACAAGTTTAAGCCCATATTTGAAAGCGTTTTTTTTTCTGTGAGGTAGCGGTGTTGGATTAATGTACGCAGAGCTTTACAGTCAAACTTTGAAAACAAAATAGGGTATGAGATCGAATTATAACTTTTTAACCGTCTGCGTAAAAAGGTGGAGGTTCTATTACGAATGTTTATTTTATGAATGCTCACCGATTTCTTCGTCAATTGTGGATCGATTGAATGATTATTTTAGTTTTAGTATAAAAGTTGGTCCCCTAATGTTCAGAGTCACCTTTCAGAATAGTATACCCATTTTGTAGCACCCTATATATGAATAATTTGATTCATTTGAAAAAAATAGAAAATGACTTCGAATCCCTTAATTTTACATTTTTTTAAGTTTTGCGGGACAAATACTTATCTCTCGGGAATCATATGCTATGGGACCACCACGGGACCATTTTCTATACAACAGCTATTTTTTTTAATTGTTTTATAATTATTAACGGAGAAATCGACGAACATACATAAAAAAAAACATATGTAGGCACTTACAGCCCAACATAGAACCTCCTGCATTTTTCAAAGTCGATTAAAAAGCGCGCATCATTGTGTTTAAATAGATTCTATACGACCTTCTGAAAAAGCAATCGTGTTCTACCTTCATCTCCTTTTTTCCTTTCACGGCCTCGTCTTCAGTCGTCGACATATCACAAAAACGAATCGAAAGTACTTATTCAAATCATTCAGTAATTTAAACTGATGATTCAAACGACAGACACGATAAAATAATATGACAGATGGCATTCAATCTGAGGTCGCGATATCTTAACTCATTTATTTCAGACGAGCTGCTGCCCGCGGCTTCTTTCGCTTTTTTTCGGGATAAAAAGTAGCCTATTGCGCTCCCCGGGATACCATCTACCTCCCTGCGAAATTTCACTGAGATCCGTTCAGCCGTTTAGGCGTGAAAAGGTAACAGACAGACAGAGAGACAGAGTAATTAGTTTAATTATTAGAGTTTAATTAGTTTAAGTAGAATTGTATTTTACCTATGCTATGGATCTCGTGTCTGGAAATAAAGAATACATTATTATTATAGAGATACTTTCGATTGTTTATTGTTAGTATGGATGTGAACTCATACAATATATGTTACGATGTGAAAGATTTACCAGCCGTGGAGCGGCAGCGCCAGAATCGACCCCTCGAAGACAACCCGTGGATCTCGTCAGAACTGACTAAAGGAAGGGCAGCAGCTTCATTCTCTTCTTCTTATTTGTATTTGTATGTGTGTGCGCGCGTACCCGTTGTGTGCGAGTCGACTCGCACTTGGCGGTTTATTACATAACAAAAAATAACCGAAAATAAAAATATTAGCTGGACAATTCACACAGCATCATCTAGCCCCAAAGCTTGCCCCAAAGTGCCCAAAGTAAGCAGAGGTTGAGTTATAGGTACTAGATAACTGATAAAATTACTACAATGATAGAATACAATATATATTTCATATCCACTTATATTATAAACTAGTTGCTGCCCCGACTTCGCACGCGAAGCCGAAACGTTTAAAAGCAATTTATTTCCCGTGGGAACTGATTTACGGGCACCGCGTAGCCTATGTTTTACTCTAGGCTTAGAACTACCTGTATGCAAAATTTCAGCACGATCCGTTTAGTAGTTTTGCCTTCCTTAATGAGCGCCATAGCACCGAGTCTTCAGCTTGCCGCATCCAGCATCTGTCTGCAGTCTTTCGCAGATCGTCATCCCACCTGGCCGGAAGGCATCCTACACTAAGTTTGCCGAGTCGCGGTCTAAACTCGAGAACATGTTTACCCCAGTTGTCGCTTCTTCGCGGGATATGGCCAGCCCACTGCTTCTATATGTCGCTAGCTTTGGTTCTCTGTCGGATGTGTTCGTTACGAATCCTATCCTTCAGACTCCAAGCACAGCTCCAACTCCAAGCATAGCTCTTTCCATAGCTCGCTGAGCGACTACACACTTAAATAGCGCGATATTATTTCCCTAGTGGCGACATCTAGTTATAATTCAAGTCTAATATAGTTTGATGACACATGGATTGAACTGTTGACGCCCGTTGCCATGGAATCCATTAGTCGTGATTCTTCAGAAATATTATATTGTTTTTTTAAGTTTTACGGGAATAATACTAATCCCTCGGGACAAAAATTTGTATTAGACCAGCTCGGGATCATTCTCTATACAATAGTGAAAGAATCAGCACAATCGGTTAATCACTGGCAGAGATATCAAGTATCATACATACATAAAAAAAACATACGAATTGAGAACCTCCTCCTTTTTGAAGTCGGTTAAATTACCACAAGAAAGAGTCAGATATTAAGCATTATACGTTTTTTTATCATACTCTCTCGCTCCACAGCTGGACATTTCAAATTACTTAGATTATTTACATTATAATTGCAGACATTTTAAGCGCGTTGATGTCTTTTGCATAGAAATAGTTCAATACCAAAATATGCTACCTATTCTTTGAAAGGAAGCTAACGATAAATTTAAAAGATACTTGAAGTTTTCCTATTGTGTAGCAGTTTTTAAGGTAAATATAATACGTTCATTCATTCATTAAGGTACACACAGGTACTACCAGGTGTACCAAATTTAGTAGGCCACTTGCGCGATGTCGTAATGCAATTTTCTGGACACGCCGCCCGTACACTCAAGTTTATTAATCCTAAACTGCCAGCCCAAAGCAAGGACTAAAATTTCGCAATGTTTCATTAAAATCTGCCTTCACTTTACTAGCGGCTTTAATGTTTTGTTTGCTACTTAGGCTTGTTTGGATCTACTTTATCAGCTAGGTTTAACACTGATCAAAAAAGGAGGAGGTTTTTGATCACTGTGATCCTTTTTATAAATTGCACACGCACAGAAAAAGGTTCAAATGCACGTTCGAAAATGTACGAGAGACGAATGAAAGGTTTCAAAACCAAAAATTGTTTCGGAATTCTGCGATAGGCTCCGATAATATCAATCTTGTAAAATATTTTCTACCAACATTGGTTCCTTCTGATTATTAATAATATTATTTCTAAAAATTCAAATTAAAATTTGACTGGATTATGTCGATTTTTTATTTCGATTAGGAGTTCCTATAGCCACCTTCTGTCATTATCATCAGACCAGCTCGATGGTACCATAATATCGCATTGTCACCGAGCTTACAGAAGTACCTGCCAAATTTCAGCTCAATCGGTTGAGGATAGTAACTGGTGTGGAATTACGCAAGAACCACCCATCCTTTATTGACATTTCAAAGCCCTTTGAATGGCCTTGAACGCCATTTTAGTAGCCCTTGCCATACAATTGTAAATTACGAAGGACATTCAAACGGCTTTCAAATGTCAATTAAGATGGGTGGCTTTTGCGTAATTCCACAGCTTGACTGAATTCAGTTGCAAGATTTGTCCTACATATCTACACATAATTCATTGTCTTTATTCATTCACGTATATAAAATCGTATTGAAGGTTTATATAAATAATTACATTAGAACCCTAATAATAGTACCTAACACAATATGTCATACTTAAACAATAAATTTTAAAATACATACAAAAAAATACAATCATAATTAAATAATAAAAAGCTTAGTAAAAATGGTACCTATTAAATGAAACAATGTCAAACTAAGGAACAAAAAAATTTTAAAAAAATCTGATCGAAAAACCACAAAATTTTATAAAACTTTGTCATCCTTGTTAAATTCATCAACCCCTTCAACATAATTCTTTACAATTTTTATTTAAATATATTTTTATTGTCATTTGTCAATGGTTTTCATGTCAGTAGGTAATGCATTGAACAATTTGACAGCTAAGTATCTACAACAACGTTTTATTTATTTATTTATGACTTAAAGGAAAAACAAAAAAAAAACGTTTGGAGCATACATACATTCATACATACTAACATACTCTAGAACCGGGTGTTTTGTTCATACTAACTTGACAATGACCTTGTAAATATAGTTTAACCTCCTTCACAGTTCATTTAATTTGCAGACTATCAATTATTACAGAATAAGCAAGCACGCCATATTGCCTCCAATACAGTTGAGATTTAATTCCCATGTACTAAAGGTTGAAATTGAAAGGACTGGCGCATTTGACCCAAATTTGGAGCCTTGTTGTACAGAATAGTACATAGTAGACTTAAATAAAATGTACAGTCGCGATGTAAAATCCATCGTAACATTATGAAGTAAATTATATGAGTTTTAGTGTCTAAAACAAAATAATATTTTATTAGGGTTCCGTATCTATTGTAACAATAATAATGGTGGTCAACACAGCATCATCTAGCACCAAACTAAGCAGAGCTTGTGTTATGGGTACTAGATAACTGATATACCGTACTTAATACATTATACTACATAGATATATATTTATATTCTATACATAAAAAACACCCACAACAAATAGCTGCAGATCCCCGCCCAATATTTGAAATATTTATCCTGAGGCGGGAAACGAGCCCGCAACCTCCTGCGTTGCAGGCGTACCATCGCCCACTGCGCTACACAGGTCGTCAATATCTAAGTCGTCAGGATTTATCCGTCGTTAACTGACCTCTATTTAGGTTATTTCTGTCGCCGTGATAAAAATACACCGCGATGGCCCCGGCGATGGCCCCGTGGCCATCGTCGCCCCACCAATTCCACCCGTGCATGTCGTAAGAGTCGACTAACTAACCTACTAGAGCGAGGGAAGCAGCTTCCTCCTGTGTATTTTTAACACCTCCACATGATTATGGCAAATCCCCCCTCTTTTAGGGAAGGCATGATCAGCTGTGGACGGGCAGCTGATAAGAAATAAAAATACTCATTACGTCGACCGTGTTTTCTCGAACTTGACGTGACTGATACTTCGTGTTTAGATTTTAAGTCGAAATAAAAAGTATGTTTATGCTCAAACCAAATAAAATGTAGTTCAAGATTAGTTAGACAAACTTCCATACTTAATAATTATTATAAATTCGAAAGTAACTATGTCTGTTACCTTTACACGCCTAAACGGCTAAACGGATCTAAATGAAATTTGACAAGGAGGTAAATCCGGACATAGGCTAGAAAAGCACGGGCAAAGCCGCGGCATGAAGCTTATAATATCATATACGTAGGTAATTAATTAGGATAAATGGGTACGAAGCCAAGCCACGAGTAGAACCAAGCTAATAAAAAAAATACTAAAAAGAAAGTTGTTTTAATCATTTATTTATTTTGCTTGCATAGCTAAGATCTAGGTAAATAAATTGTTAAATCAATAGGTATTTGCACCCTATATGGGCACTGCAAATCAGTTCATAATTTATAAAAGTTTAGCTCGAGAAGTTTAGTTAAGTTTATAAATAAAAACGAATCCCTATTTCCCTTGGTCACGGCATCACGCGTGAACGGCTGGACCGAATTCGCTAATTCTTTTTTTTTGTTGTGTTTTTATTGTCAGGAGAAGGTTCTTATGAAAGAAACAATTAAGAAAGTTACGCGGAAAATTAGAAAATTTAAGAAAACTTCAATTCCTATACAATATTTATGGTCAGCTAGTAAGTAACGAGTATAATTTTTAATAAAATATCATGTTTTGATTGGTTTGTTTTGAATGCCAAAAAAAAGTAGGGGTCAATTACGTGAGTAAACGTATTTGAGCGCGACTGTATCAAGTGGTTAACCATTGACCACTCACTTCCGAGGTCTCCCCCAATTCCAAGGTTCATTGTTCTTGCATGATGATGATGGTGACCAGCGATTGTCACTGTCAAGGGCGGTCGTAGGCTGTTGGTTTAATTTAAATTAAATAGATTAAATGGCAAACGTTATGCGTTCTTCTTGGCATTAACCAATTAATATTTTAACTAGTCATGTTTCAGATCTCACTTATTGAAGTTTATCTTAAGGGGTCGTCCAGTAACCACGTGAGGTTCAAAAGGGGAGGAAGGGTTCGGAAAAAAATCACGAAATAGCTGGCCGAGCTTTTTAAAATTGATAAATATTTGATCAGCTAATTTTTTGTTTATCATTTGGAGTTCACCCAGGGCACGACAGGCAGATATACTACTTGATGAGGACAGGGCTAAAAGTGGCCAAATGTGAAGAGACAATAGAACTCGTCGACCTCACATACTAATATAATATTTAAACAATTAATATTATCTAGTAGTTTATCTTATAGTAAGTCACTTACATTGCTGTCGAACAGCTTGGTCATCACGGATTATCGTGTACTAGGGCCGCCGGTCGGATATCTCGTCATGCCAGCCTTAATGACATTATCCGGCAGGCCTTTGTCACCGCTAACGTACCAGCTATTTTCGAACCGAATGGTCTGTTGCGTGATGATGGTAAGAGGCCTGACGGCATGACACTAGTCTCATGGGAGTTGGGGAGGCTCATTGTGTGGGACGCTACATGCGTCGACACACTTGCGCCTTACCATCTTCCGAGGACATCCGTGAGGGCTGGTGCGGGGCGGCAGATTTGGCTGAGGATCTTAAGACGCAAATATGCAGGTCTCGACAAAGCCTACATATTTTCTCCCTTTGGGGTCGAGACCCTAGGTCCGTGGGGTACCGAGGCACTCGGGTTTTTAAAAAGTTATCTGAGCGTCTGTCTGGTCGAAGCGACGCGTGACCCGAGAGCTGGTGGGTATCTGGCGCAGCGCATCAGCATTGCCATACAGCGGGGCAATGCAGCCAGTCAGCGTCTTGGGGACGCTTCCGACTGGTATTGATATGGATCAGTTGAGCTACCTGCAGATTGTTTACAACAGCCTGCAGTCAGCTTAATTGTTTCAATTGTAAATACTATTTGTAATTTGTTTTTATTATTTGATTGTAATTTTCTTTGTTAATAAAGGCCATTGCTATTTAAAAAAAAAGTTACTTAATAATAATAATCGCAACAACCGTGATTGCAGAGGAGTGTCTTCGATTTCCTCATAAGTGTTTTACGCATACTACACACAAACATACGTCCACACACTCTCAATTTCAATTTCGTGCTCTCACTCTCAATTTCACACATGCACCAACACTACATGTTCGTACACACTCACTCTCCCACACACACTTACTACACTACGCTCAACTACACTACCGTTCTCGATTCTAAATTGCATACCACACCTATTTAAAAGGAATATTTTCTCAGTAAAGTTGTCTTTGATACCCTAGAACCAGTTAATCTTCTGACTATTCGTGCACGGGAACCCACGACACGGGCCAAGAGCCTAGTGTGGGGCCGTAGCCAATCCAATAGACATACACACGTATTATAGTTAGCTCTTTAGTTTTAAAATTTTTAATATGTATGCCTAATTGTTAATTTTGTTGTTAATAAATAATTTTGTATATTGTATTTGTATTTGTATAATAAAAGTTACATAATAATAATCGTGGTAATATTTTATTTTAGTAAAAATGTATGGTTTAAAAAACACTTTGTTGAAGTTGTGTATTAGGTATGTATTTAAGTTATTAAATTAAACAAGTAATTATTATAACTCGTGTATGATAAAAATCTACGCTAATATTAAGGCCATGTTTTACTGCAGGATATAATGTTATCTGAAGATCATCCTGCTTAAGTTTATTATTTTTAATTGATTAATTTAAAAAAACTTTCATGTTGCCTCTTATTTTAATAACAATAACATTCAGATAGAAGTAGTAAGTCGTCTTGGGGACGCTTCCGACTGGTATTGACATGGATCAGTTAGCTACCTGTAGATTGTTTGCAGCAGTCTGCAGTTAGCTTAATTATTTCAATTATAAATACTAGTTCTAATTTGTTTATATTATTTGATTGTTATTGTATTTGTTAATAAAGTCCACTGGCAATAAAAAAATACATCGAAATTTACTACTTGTATAAGTTGACCCACACGGAGTTCCAAATCTGGTTTAGGCTTAAAACACCGCTTTTGTGGCACCTTTTTTTATTATAAACTATTAGATACCTATTTAAAAAAAAACTAAAGTGCTCAGTACTTATACTACTTACACCGGTTTGCGCCGCTAGTTGCATAAATAAAAGTGCGAGACTTGTGGGGGGATTCCGTACAATATTTTAGGTAGGTAGATATAGGTACCTATGTAAATAGTTCCACCACGGAAATCAATTATATTTATGTAACTACAACTTTACGGTTTTCGGATTGCTCCCATTACTTTATGCCTTATTGCTACTTGAAAAATTTCATGATTCTACTCGTAGGTCAAAGGCCCTATAGGTTTTGATTCCCTGCACAAGCATAGGCTGCACAAACAGCTGCATCTTTTCATTGCGTGGACTAAAAAGTTAGATTTTTTCACAGAGTCAAGGGATTACAAACTTCAGCGTTTGGTATTCATTTCAACTTGATACCTCCACGCGCTCCTGAGTAAAGCGGTCTGGGCAGACAGACAGACCGGGGCGTACGGACAACGAAGTGATCCAAGATCACTCAATCAGTGATCAAGATAGGTTGCTTATTAATTTTGAGGTTGCTTATTGATTTTAATTTTGATTTTTTTTTTTATATTATAAATTTTATGGGGCTCTTATCGGTGCCATGATGCGATTTCCTCCACTTTTCTCTTTCCAATGCGGTCCCATTTACTTTTTTATACGACATGACAGTGAAATTCTCCTTGATCTGATTCTTTTTGAGGTACGGAACCCTAAAAACAATAAAAGTGCGTGCAAGTAATGTTACATCGCACTTTGTTCGCATTGGCCTTGGCTACTAATGCTAAGACTTACTGATCTAATTCAGGTCGGTTATTGAACGCTCGTGCAAGGATGCAGGACGTGCAAACATTTTTTTTGATTTTTAAGTTTTTTGATCTTATTTTGTGATAAAAATAGGTCTGTGTATAAGGTGCCACAAAAATTGTGTACTTAGACGGGGCGGTGTGGGTTGATTTTTGACCCCGGGGAATTTACTTAATTTCTAAATATTTATTTTGTATACAACTCTTACGTTCTTTCGGAGTTGGCACCTTAACTTATTTTGTTAAGTTTGTCTGTATTATCGTAACATACATTATTGGTGCGAAATAATTAGAGATGATTTATTTATTTATGTACATAGTTTGATTATATTTAATAAGTTATTGTTGGCGAAAGTTAAAAAAAAAAAATATTGCATAATAAAAAACTCAAACTCGCGTTTACAAGAATAATCCGATTTTATTTTAATTCTAAATTTAGTAATTTCTTCAAAGCGCTATTGAGTTTGAGTATTTTCTTTCACTCAAATATTTGTCAAAGTATTTTACACAAATTGAACATTTCACGAATAAAACATATTATTTATACGGCTACAGATAATTATTTTGTGTTCTCAAGGCCGTTGGGGCATACACCAGCCTTAAGCTGGTAAGTATACATGGAACACAAAGCATGGAACATTTTAAAATAAGCATACTAACTTGTAACCCGTTGTTTGCAAATAAATAATTTGCATTTGTTATTACTAAAAGCCATGCGAAATATAAATTACCTATGAATTAATAATTTTACCTGTAGATTGTTTGCACCAGTCTGCAGTTAGCTTAATTGTTTCAATTGTAAATACTAGTTCTAATTTGTTTTTATTATTGAATAGTAATTTTCGTTGTCAATAAAGAATAAAGAATTTTTTGGTAAATCTTAGGTATGTTTTATCGTAGGTAATGTGTGTCTATTCTGTTTAACTTCTAGGTAAATGTTGGTATGTACCTAAACAAGTAGATACTAGTTAAAGTTAGTAATATGAGGAAAAGGTAAATAGTCATAGGGAATCACAATGGTTTACCATCGAGGCGCCTCAATTATGTGTGTCACTTTTACCCATATGTAGAATAAGTTTCCTCAATGGCATACAATTCAAAATCCCAGATTGCTGGGATTTTTATTGATTATATGAATATCTAATAATTATTTCTATGAGTACTAACACCAAGGTACGTAGGTACTTTGTTTTCTGTAGTACACCTACTTTATTATGATCTTCTTTAACTCCTCAACTTGCGGGATTTACGCTTGGCGTAACCGTCAGCTGGCGATACGCATACGCGCTGTTACAGCGCGTCTGGCAGATGCCTCATTTTTCGCCGATCTCTTGATCTTTTTGTAGAAATACCTAATACTATCTATTTCAATCTAGATTCTCCACAAAATATCCTACAAATTAGCATGTAAATATGCTGTAGTTGAATAAAAACAATTGAATGAGAACCACGTAAAGTAAGAGGATTGGTAAAATCGTGGTGAAAGTTTGTAAAATTAGGTATAAATTAAATGCCAGGGGAAAGGATATCTACCTGGCGCAGCGCATCAGCATTGCTCTACCCGAGAGCTGGTGGGTATCTGGCGCAGCGCATCAGCATTGCCATACAGCGGGGCAATAAAGGAACCTGCCTTATAATTTGAGGATAAAATGATCACATTTTCAGTAACAAGCTGTTTGTAAATGTATGTTCTATCTAATAAATATTTTAAATTTTTGAACATATGTACCTATTACTTACGATATGTTCGTACACAGCATCAAAATATGTATTGCTTGTGTTTTGTGTGTTTACAAATAATTTTAAAATTACAATAAATAATTATAAGAACTAACATAAAAAATCCGCAGACCGGAATCAAATAGGTCTTACTTTGAATAATTCATCGAAAATCAAACCCGCAACTTCTTACGTCTCAGGCGTTTCGGTACATCCACCCACTTCGGCACATAGGCTTCGGCTCAAAAAGAAAAAGTACTTAGTTAGAATCGAAAAAATTGTTAAATAGTTTGTTTCTAGTGCCAAATAATAGAGTACTATAGAATACTCAGCACAAGACTATAATAGATTGAGCACTACCTACCCAATAACTATTTAATAAATTTCAAGAGCCAGCAAGAAATAAATAAATAAATTAAATAATGCTGGACAATCTACAGAGCGTCATCTAGCCCCCAGCTAAGCAGAGGCTGTGTTATGGGTACTAGATAACTGATATACTTAATAAAGTTTTTTTTTTACGGCAATGGCCTTTATTAACAAAGAAAATTACAATCAAATTATAACTAGTATTTACAATTGAAACAATTAAGCTAACTGCAGACTGTTGCAAACAATCTACAGGTAGCTCAACTGATCCATATCAATACCAATCGGAAGCGTCCCCAAGACGCTGGCTGCATTGCCCCGCTGTATGGCAATGCTGATGCGCTGCGCCAGATATCCACCAGCTCTCGGGTCACGCGTCGCGTCGACCAGACGCTCAGATAACTTTTTAAAAACCCGGAGAGCCTCGGTACCCCACGGACCTAGGGTCTCGACCCCAAAGGGAGCAAAATAAAGTACATTACATGGATAGATATTTTTTATTATACATAGAAAATATCCAGAACACCCGTAACAAACATTTGCAGATAATACAAACATTCGTTCCAAGGCGGGAATCGAACCCGCAACCTCCTGTGTCGCAGGCGGACCTTCGTCCACTGCGCCACATCGGTCGTCATCGAAACTTAAATCATAAGTTCCACAACTGATAAAAATATCCTGACATTTTTTATATGACGCGGAACAAAACTAACGTGCTAACACGAAATATTTTAAAAACATGCAATTGATTGCGAATCAGCCCATGGACTCTAATAATAATATCATAATCTATGTAACACACAAAAATAACAGAAACAAAAATGTATTTAACAGCATATTTAGCTAATTAATTACATACAATAGAACAAAATTGATATGGAAAAAATCTTACAAGGTGCACTAGAACATCTATTTCGAAAGGTAAACGTCCCCTTTTTGGGTGCCGCTCTTAAAAATATTTGGGAATGTACTTGCATAGTTTTTTTATAAGTATTTATATGTACCTAGGTACTACATAATACCTACTGAATTTTTAAGAAAAATCTGTTATTATTTAAGGTTTGTTGATTATTTAATAGTTAACGCATTCGTAATTTTATGATAATATAATAAGATGTAATTTAATCTATTCATCCCACATGCCATGCATGCATAATTTGTAACCGCGTTAGAAAACGTTATTATTTAAATGTATTATTAAGTATGCATTTTTCCTTGTTATCGGGAACCAAGTCAAGGTTTATATCTTGGGGTTTTTTGAAGACATTTCCATGGCGTTTTAAACAAACACAAAGCAGGTACATACATACCAAGCTCACACTAATTTTATATACCTATACTTAGTTTTTTTTTTATAAACTAGAGCAATTTTCTTTTTTTGGTAATAAAATGTTAAAGACCTATTCCAAGATTATTTTTTTTTTGGTTTTTCGTATCTATTAACTATCAAACTTTTTAAAAATAAATGTCACAAACATGACTGGTGCCTAAATTAAATAATTTTGAAAATATGGCGGTTTAATATTTATGCGGCAACTAAAAAGTAGGTACATAGGTTCATAGGTTATAAAAATGAAGACAAAAATTATTAAAAAAAAACTCACTTTAAAAAATTTCGTGATGCCCCGAACAAAAACACGAAAACTCTTTGAATGTTCACTTTCACAGCTCTTCCGCGCTTTTTTCAAAACGCACGAAACACACGCAGCTTCTCAAACGCAATCAGTGTTCTAAAATAGAACGCAACAAAAAAAGAAAAACAGTTCAAACGTTCGAGCGCGAAAAGACAGTGACAAAGTATAGACTAAATCACTGGAAATAGTCCTTTTCAATCACAAGGAGTTCGATTAAAAGACGCACAGAAAAAAAACCAGCTCAGTCCTTATTCCTAGATTGGTTAGTCTTGGCGCGTGTGCCTTGCACCTATTGTTGCGAGAGACTGTGCCGCGGCCACTACGAGGGTCTTTAATATGGCCTCAAATGCGCGGTTAGGGCTTTAACTTTAAAAAAACTAAAAGAGTTGTTTATAATTCTCACAGTGCACGTGGAAAGTTTAATTTTATAAACATTAAAAGGCAATTAAACTTACTTTTGGGGTTCTTAAGCAGTAGATCTTTTAAACTTTTTTTGGATAAGATTGACAATTAAACTTTCATCAAACTGCAGCCAATATGAATGTATGCCAAAGCGAGGACTATCCGGTGGGAATATAGAGGTGTATATATGTAGGTACCTAACGAGTAGGGATAAAGAACTTTGGTATATAACGAACAAAGTCCTATCAAGGATATAGAAGGACATTAATAAATACGTCGTTATTTTCTTAAAAATATCTATGAATGCAGTTTTAGTCATTTTAAAATAAATTATTGGTTTTGAAAAGAACTAAAAACCGTGGGATCATTTTCTATATAGTTCCTTAATTTTACACAGGTTTGCGGGTTTTACGCTAATCCCACGGGAATTAAAATTTTATGGGATCGGTATAATAATAATATATAGTTAATAGCGAAATATTTTTTTAATTCGGTTCATAATTGACAGAGCAATCGACGAACATATAATCTCCTCCTTTTCTCGAAGTCGATAAATGAAAAAAGATTTCTATAAGTAAAATTTGCTATCTTCAGTATTTCAGGTACTTGTCCTAGAAGTAACGGTTGTTTGTAAAAGTAATAAGTTTACTACATAGTTTACAATTTAGAATTAACAGTAATCAAATCAAACATTTACTATTCATTACGGATGTAATCAGGTTAACAACGAACCTTATTTTTGTACTACACTTGCGTACACACACACAAATACACAATATACAATCCTCACTGGCTGAACCGGTTAGATTAGACAATACATTATCTTCATCAATAATGTAGTTTTAAGATTGCATTTGATCATGATGTAGTTTAATTACTGTGTTTCTTTATTTTTTATTTCTTTTTATACATATTTATTGTTTGTTTCCTTTAATTTTATTATTACACTCTGTACTCCGAATTTTGCAAAACGATACATCATAAATGTATTCATCCGTTCGAAACCCTCAGCGCGCAAGTCACACTCGCTCTTGACGAATCTTGTTTTTTATTTCTTCGTCTTCGATGGGACGGGAACCCGCACCTGCAAAATTTTTGTGATATTATTTGATTTATTAGAAAGTATCCTGTGAGTGAGGGCTTACGAACTATAATAACAAAAATCATAGATATAGGTCGTACTTTCGCTAAATAAAATAGTTGTTAATTTATGAAAATAAAATAGATAAAAAAAATCCGTTGAATGTTGGTAAGTATTAATGTTTTTTTTTTTATTCTGGCAAAGGAAGCCTTTATTGACAACGTAAATTACAATTCAATAATAAAAACAAATTAGAACTAGTATTTACAATTGAAACAATTAAGCTAACTGCAGAGTGTTGCAAACAATCTACAGGTAGCTCAACTGATCCATATCAATACCAGTCGGAAGCGTCCCCAAGACGCTGGCTGCATTGCCCCGCTGTATGGCAATGCTGATGCGCTGCGCCAGATACCCACCTGCTCTCGGGTCACGCGTCGCGTCGATCAGACGCTCAGATAACTTTTTAAAAACCCGGAGAGCCTCGGTACCCCATTTGCATTTGCTCCCTTTGGGGTCTCGACCCCAAAGGGAGCAAATGTATAGTCTCTGTCGAGACCTGCATATTTTCGTCTCTTGAGATCCTCGGCGAAATCTGCCGCTGCACCAGCCCTCACCTGGAAGTTTATCGGCAGATAATCATTGAACTTGCCCTGTTAATAATGTATGTAACTATGCGTGGGTCAAATCTTGTAACTGAATTTTATACCAGCTATCCTCAACCGATTGAGCTGAAATTTGGGATACTTATGTAAGTTCAGTGACATCATGGTACCATCGAGCTGGTCTGATGATGGAGACGATGGCAATACGAACTTCTACACGAAACTACGTAACCCCGTCGAGTTTGAGTTTGGATTTGTCTTCCCAAGCTCGTTTGTCCCAGACGATGAAGCCGGAAGGAGGCTATAGGAACTACATAACGGAACAACGTAAACTCACAAAGTTTGGGCTCGTCTTCTCAAGCTCTTTGGAAAAGCTTGTTTTTAAAAAAGTTTTTAAACTGTTAGTGTTGTGTAGGAATACGCCAGGTACCTACCTAATGCTTTTCCAATTTTGTTATTATTATAATTAATTAATTTACTTCTACAAAGTTTACATAAAAATACTTATGATTTGTTAAAATGCAAATATAATCATTATTGCGTAATATAATATATATAATATTATCTACTATGCTATTGTATAATTAAATTTCAAGGAAACAAGTGCGTCGTTGGACAAGTACTGCATTGAATGCAAGCTGAATAGATTATTTGCCGTCATTCTCAATTTGACAGCATGTTGCATTTCCTGGTAAACCCGAGTATGGTATTTTGATAACCAGGTAAGCTTAAGAGGGGGGGGGATAAGCATAGGATTTCGCGTTCGTAGGAGCGGAACAGAGCATACGTTTTTGGAGCGGCGTAAGCGCAAGTTTTTGCCTATTTACAAGAAAACTACACAACTTATGAATAAACTGGCTCAAGGAACAAAATAATTTGTAATAACCTACGAATCAAAACATAAATCATTTTAATAGACCGCAGGGTTCCTGAGATCTCGACCAAATTATGTGCGAAACAGTGCACGTTCATGATTTCTTTTATTGTAATTTTTTTTTTAAATCGTGTTTTCGCTTTCAAGGAACCAAAGAAAAAATATTGAATTTTATGTAATTTGAGTTTTTTACCACGGGGAGATCCCGTGAGTACTGAGATCTCGGCCTAGTTTGCCAACCAAACCTGCCAGGTTCGCCAGTTAGCTTTTACCATATAGGTCTAACATTTTAATCAATATCCTACATCTAATTTAGTATACAGATTACAAATTATTCTACAGAATATAATATTCTAATAAATACATACTTACTAATATTATAAATTCGAAAGTAACTCTGTCAGTTACCTTTTCACGCCTAGGTAAACGGCTGAACGGATCAATTAAAGGCAGGGAGGTAAATGGTATCCCGGGATCGAACATAGGCTACTTGAAAAGCGCGTGCGAAGCCGCGGGCAGCAGCTAGTAAATTATACTTCGAGTATGCTCGTGTATCACTCCATCTATAATGGACCTACTTCTGCAATAAGGAACCAAACCACACGAATATATAATGATTGTTTTGAGAGAATGCAGATTTTGTGTAAAAGTTGTATAGAAAAATCTGTGAGTCTAATTTTTACTATGCAATATTTTTCAAAACATACTGTTCTACAAATTCCAATTTAATTTTGAAGGAAAACGTTAATAATTTAAGTTTTTCGTTGTAAAAGCTGACTGGTTCCTTATTGCAAAAAACCTTAAACGTGAGTTGGTTCCTTATTACTTGAATTCAGTTTATTATTTTTGTAACTTTTTGTTGTAATTTAAAAACTAATTTGTTCTAAGTATAGTAAGTTATTATATTAAATAATTAAACAAGAAATTTATACCGAACCAGTATAAGGTCTTTAAGGTGGTTTTTAAGGTTAAACTCAAATTTTATTTTTAAATTCCGTGGCATCCTTTATTTCATAATTAGGTATAGGTACCTGAAAACTCTTCCGTATCATCTTCGATACTCATCATCACCTGGGGTCACGTAATAAATCTTACAAAATCACATCGATAGAGCACACTTTTAAGTTCAGTTTTTTAAGATCAATGAAGCTTGGTTCCTTTTCGTTATAATATTTGAAAACTGTTGTTTGCGGGCTTTTTGCGAGTACATAGATTTAATAATTTGTTACGTGAAAATTTACAGATCGTTATGAAATTCGCAATAAGCTAATTTTTTTTTACTTAACTCAATTTTGGCTCATGTGTGGGTTGGTTCCTTATTGCAGAAGTAGGTCCCATTGATGAAAGCCGTATGAAAATCTGGTAGATTTTAAGTTTATCGCGTTCAGACAGACATGTGAGTGTTCAATGTTGATCCATTGGAACGGCAAAGCAGCGCCTAAAGGCAGCACGAGTCCAAACAATATCATTTGTCACGAAAACTTAGTATCTATTTAATTACATAATTAATTCCGCGTTGGTATGCCTATTAGAGGAACGTGTCACGATCGTTGCAGGTTATTTAAGTATGTATTACTTAAATAATAAAAAATATATATAAAATAATTATGCTGTAGATTCGCCGCGCGTGGCGATGGTCCGCCTGTGACGCAGGAGGTTGCGGGTTTGATTCCCGTCTCAGGACAAATGTTTGTACGATCTGCAGATATTGTTCAGGGTGTTCTGGATGTTTTCTATGTATAATAAATAAACTATATAATGTAGTGTAAGTATATCGGTTATCTAGTACCCATAACACAAGCTCTGCTTAGCTTGGGGCTAGATGGTGCTGTGTGGATTGTCCAGCATTATTTATTTTGAACTAGCTGAACTGACAGACATTGTCCTGTCTTAACTGTAAGTGAATATTGATTTGGAAGTGGTATTATGGTCGTTAAGTTTTCTAAAATTTTCTAATATTCCGCGCATAATAAAACTGTTTCTTTCATAAGAACGTTCTCGTGACAATAACCAACACAAAAAAAAAAGAATTAGCAAAATCGGTCTAGCCGTGCACGCGTAGTGCCGTGACAAATAGGGATTCATTTTTATATATATAGAAGACTAGCCGCTGCCCGTGGCTTCGCACGCACTTTTCCGGGATAAGAAGTAGCCTTTATCCGTCCCCGGGATACCATCTATCTCCACGCCAAATTTCATTAAGATCCGTTCAGCTAACGGCTGAGCTGTGAAAAGATAAAAGAGTTACTTTCGAATTTATAATATTAGTATGGATAAAAAATCAGTGCAGGTGTTAAAAGTACACAGAAGGAAGCTGCTGCACTTCTTCTGGTAGCCAGGTTCTTCAGGTTCTTCTGGTTCCCTTAGTCAACTCTTACGACATCCACGGGTTAATTTAAAGGGGTCGATTCTTACGCAGCGACCGCCGCCCCGGGAAGGCCCAGTATACTTATGATTCATTGTTGGCATTCATTAGGTACGTGACAAAGATATTTGGTACGCGAACATGACGTACGTAATGTATCACGGTAGATGTTATGGAACTGACGAACTAATCATTATACAGGGTGTATATACGAACTAATCATTATACGGGGTGGTATATCGTCATACATGAGTAGGTATACAGGGTGCCACGGAAAAGGCGTACTAAGTCGAAAGGGGGTGATTCTGGACCCCTAGGGGATTAACTTGTGAGCAAAGATTTTTTGAATTGCGTTTTTTTGTTGCAATAAATAAAGTTTATTTTTCTTCCTATTTGTGTTAATGTACACGCACTCTTGGATTATTCAACATTACAACATACGTTTATTGCTGGTATTTCAGCCTTCCTTTGAAATTTCAAAACAATAATAATGTAAGAATACGTAAAAAAAAACACGAATATGAAGGAATAAGGTCTAAATTTTTTTTTTCAATAATCTAAAAAAAATGTTTGAAATTCAAAAAATTGTAGCACCAAAGTTCACCTCTTACGATGTTTAGAATTACCCACTTTCGGCATAGTACACTCTTTCCATGGCACCCTGTATACCTACTCATGTATGACGAATAATAATTGAAGTTGAAGAATGATTTTGCGTTGATCTCATAAAAATGTTATTCCCGAGGACTAACGATTTGTCTCTGAAAACTAAAAAAACAGTACCTATTAAAAATCCGTTATTTAAAGCCAGTGTTTAGTTTTTAACCATCTTCAATTAAAGAAGGAGGTATTTTTATTTAGCACATAGATTACAATAACAGTACAAAACAATTACAACTGGTATATACACTTAATATCTATTTCTTACAAATCTAAGCCGTCACCAGAAGGCAGAGTGGCCACAATGCTGGCAGCATTGCCACGTTGAATGGCAATGCTAATTCGTTGACCGAAATAGAAGCCAGCATTCCGATCACCTGTCGACTCTACAAGAAGTTTGGTAATATCTTTATAAATGGCGTGTGCTCCAGGTCCCCAAGGACCAAGGGTTTCAACCCCAAACGGCTCAGTTTGAGGGACTCCGCTGATGTTGCTGCGGAAGGAGGTTGTATGTTCCGCTATACGTACGCACGTTTAAAAATAAAGAGAATTATCTCAAAAAAAGGGTCTTGTGAGATTTTATCATAAACAGCATTATCTCAATCCAATGCACAGGATAGCTTCGACAGCCACTGCAAAACGAGCATTAGAAAGAAAACAAACGATCACCCATCTCTTTTCCATTAAACGCGAAGTTGAAGTTAATTCTGGTAAAGTGGCGACATTCAGTTTTGTGCCTTCAGTCATGAGGTAATATTGTATTTTATGCGGGAGTAGAATGGAATAATTCTCTGTAGTAATAAAGGTAAATCTCTCTTTTGTATTTAATTTAATCTAAAGATGATACATTCGGTTTTAATTCCTTTTTGTTTGAATAATGATGGTAATATTTGCGTCAGAAATAAGTTTTATTTCCTTTTATTATTAAAAACTGTGCAAGATTACCAGTAACTTTATGATTTGTTTCCTTTTATTTTTAAAAACTTTAATGCTTATGAGAAGTAATACGATGTAGTTCCGTTTTTTATTAAATCTGGTTCTAAAATCTAGGCAAAATTAAATGTTATTTCTCTATATGATTCATTTGATACCAATTTCGATTGTAATATTTTAAATTACTTCTTTTTGTAGTAAATTAGGCACCTAAGATATCTTGGAGACGTAAGAAACTTTTCATGCTGGCAAAAGTACTGGCCACCCTATAAACACAAGCAGTCCTGCTGTGGAAGTAAGATAGATAGATAGAAAGTTCTTTATTGCACACTTAACGAAAGATAGGTACCATCTACCAAAAATCTAGATTAGCTTGAAATTAATCAATTTTACTCTTTTCGTACTCGACTTTATTTACATAAAAAAACTGTTTTATTAAAAGCTTTCAACGGAAGAATTGAATAATAACAATAATAGTGCCACGGTTGATACTATGGAGATGGCAAATATTGTCTCGTGCACTAACCAAAACTATGATAACGACGTTGGTGATCATCAAAAAAATTTAGACGCCACACAAGTCATGTCTGTTTAGTTCTCTCGGTGTTTTGGTGTTAGTATTTCCATAATAATACCTACTTTAGACTAAGAAACTCCTTCATGTTCCGATTCTTCTGACTCTGACCTAGACATAGAGCGAAGACGACGCAAAAGAACTCGAATCATGAAAAATTTGAAGCAAAATAAAACGAAGCGTCTTCGAAACCATGGTAGATCCTATACAACATGATCAAGCTAAAAAAAACTAACTGCTGCTAGATGTCTTAAGATACCTTGCACTAAAGAATTGCAGAAAAAATAGATGACTATGACAGATATGAATTACTCAACGAATTTTGGAAGCTAGGTGATTTAGGCAAGCAAAGAGCTTACATAAACTCGTGTATGGTTGATGTGAAACCAAAATATAAATTTACAAATGCTAATAGAAGAAGAAGAAGAAGCACTTTGAATGTGTCAGATAAAATGATATTTACAACACAAACTAAAATAAACGGCGTTATATGGCGTTAGATGAGAATCAATTCCCAGGATTGAATCCCATTACTTGAGAGTTTCCACGACCATGATTCTCATCTAACGCCATATAACGCCGTTTATTTTATACATATTTATAGACGGAGGAAAAAATATTAAAGAACTTTATGACGACATCTCACAAGAGCAAATAGAAAATAATAAAGAATCTTCCAATCACACATCAAAAATTAATATATAGCCACATAATACATGTACGCTGTGCATCACTTGAATATAAAGAGTATTACTCATAAATTTCTCATAAGAGGACATACAAAATTAAGCAGACAGCGTTCACTCTTTAATAGAAAAAGAAGTGAAGAAGAACCTTAAGTCTGGGCCAAAAAGAGTTGGTAACCCTGCTATCAATGTTCACGAACTCACCTTTGAATCAATGATGGATCTTAAAGTCTTCCAAAAATATTGGGGGTAAAACTTTAACACAGACATAAACGGCCAAAATGTTAATTGGAATGACAGGAAACAATTAAAAATGACAAAGGCAGACCAGACCCATTCTCATTTTACTATAAGACATCATATTACTATGAAGAAAATTATAGGAAAGAGGTGAACGTTAATACGTTCTTAGTGTATGTGTTCTCGTCATCCATACCGCAACGCTTGAAAACTGAAGTTTTCAACCCGTGCGTCCTACCCGTTATGACCTACGGAGCTGAGACGTGGACACTCACGTAGGACTGGTCCACCAGTTCAAAGTCGCGAACTATGGAAAAAGCTATGCTCGGAGTTTCTCTGAAGGATAGGATTCGTAACGAATACATCCGACAGAGAACCAAAGTTATCGACATAGCTCAGAGAATTAGCAAGCTGAAATGGCAGTGGGCTGGCCATATCTCGCGATGAACCGAAAACCGCTGGGGTAAACGTGTTCGCCAGTGGAGACCGCGACTCAGCAAACGTAGTGTAGGACGCCCTCCGGCCAGGTGGGATGACGATTTGCGAAAGACTGCAGGCAGATGCTGAATGCGGCAAGCTAAAGACAGGGCGCTATGGCGCTCATTGGGGGAGGCCTATGTCCAGCAGTGGACTAAGATAGGTTGATGATGATGAACGTTAATAAAAGGAAGAAGATAAAAAATATATCACACATAGAAATAAAGAATGCATATACTCAGAGACAAAAGCTAAGCTCCAACAAAAAGAAAGATCTGAAGGACCTTTTTACCAAGGGCTTGATTCCATCCTACTACGAGAATTTCTGTAGTTCCATTATTTAAGTATTATATTTATACCACAAGTAGGTAGCAGTAGTTTAAGTACCTAACGTCTGTCATTTGTTAAATGTTAGCCAAAGTTACGTTTTTGAGAAAAAATAATACTTTATTATTGTGACCTGAAAAGAAAGTTCCTACAACATCATTTCAAGTTAAAGTGTATAAGTCTGAAATTAGGTCTTTAAATTAAAGTATTCTTAGTAAAATCTCATTCTTTGAGATTGCGGGTAACCTAGTGTAACACGTCGTATCTTGTGAAGTCTAAGTCCCGTATTATGAAAGCTTGCTCAGTCATCGATCTATGCTTGAGTAACGCTTATGCCATAACTACATAATCGTTACTCAAGCACAGATTGAAGACTGAGCAAGCTCTCATATAATACGGGGCCGAAGTTACCTAATTGCTAATTGTAAAAGTTTAACTTTTTTATTATGATTTAGTGATTAAGATCTTATGAAACTACACTTCTTCAAAAAGTACATAGCTTTCACTGCCCTGTTTATATAATTATTGTATAAAAGTCCATGATTCGTTTATAATTAGTGTTCTGTTTCATTTTATTAGTAAAACATCAATCTAGTAGAACACAGAGTTCAACATAAAACAGAAATATTATGATATACAGCATTCTAAACATATATTCATTAATAATAAAAAGAAGCTTTTCCTAATATTGCTGGAAATTCAAATATTATTTTAAAAAAAACAGCATCATTAATACATACAACTTGTAAGAATTTGAATAAAATGCCAGTTTTTTATCATAAAAAGAAGTAAGTCAGCAATAATTTTTTTAAAGCCTTCTAATTAAAAAACTAGTTATTATATTATTGATTTTCGGGCTTAATATTGAAGATAAATCTATTGACTATCCCATAATAAGAAAAAAATAATAATATCCACAGGAATAAAGTATTTATTCCTAATTTACTAAACATACTCCAAGTCACAAAACATTGAACGCGATTTCCCAAAAATTGTGTTTTTTGAGTTATTTCTTTTTATTTTTATACGTGCGGTATGTTCGCTTGTTTTTTTTTATGTATATTCGTTGATTTAACCGTCAATTAAGGACCGATTTTGATAATAGATGAGAATTGGGAATGATCCCGAGATGATTCCATATTTTTTTATTCCCGAGGTTTAAGTTTTTGTCCCGCAAAACTTAAATAAACCTCCAAGTGCGAGTCGACTTGCACACGAAGTGTTCCGTACCGTAAAAATCAGGCAACTTTTTCAAAGATCATCAAAAGTTCACTGGTTGGGAGACCCCTTTAAATTGACAACTTTATTTTATTTTTAGTATTTGTTATTACTACAGTTGAAGTTTTACTTAATTATAGAAAGTTTCATGTGTCTACCTATTCTTGACAAATTATAAGCAAAAATAGCAAAAAAATCACAAAAAATCGTATGGGAGACCCCGTTATATTGATAGTTTTTTTATTTTTATTATTGGTTGTTATAGCGACAAGAGAAATACATATTATCTGAAAATTTCAACTGTCTACCTCTTACGGTTCATGAGATATAGCCACGTGACAGACGGACGGACGGACAGCGGAGGCTTAGTAATAGGTACCCGAAGGGTCAAAATCATGGTTAACACTTAAGTAATTCACAATAAATCATGGTAAATATCCCGTTGTGAATGACTTTAGAATCAAATTATTGTTTAATTAAGGTATTACCTATAACCTTCAAATTATTACACTCATCTTCTGGTAGGATCGTCCATTTGTGGGTTCAGATTCAGTTTTTCAGATTTACTTGGGTATATGAAAACTTGAACACAAAAAATCATCAAAATAAATAAATAATGCTTGGCAATCCACACAGCATCACCTAGCCCCAAGCTAAGCAGAGCTTGTGTTATGCTACTAGATGACTGATATACATAATAGATAGATATTTTTACTATACTTAGAAAATACCCAGAACACCCGGAACAAATATCTGCAGATCGTACAAACATTTTGTCCCGACGCGGGAATCGAACCCCGTGGAGGTTGCCATCCTGCGTCGCAGGCGGACCTTCGCCTGCCGCGCTACATCGGTGGTCGTCAAAACAAAATGATATTCTTTCTCTAACTAAATATTTAAAGCAAATTACCATACATTTTATTATATCATAGATTCCGCTTACCAGTAACAGTTATCACAAAAAGCATAACGAATAGTGCTCTTGTAATTATTACGTCAAGGTCGTCGCGCTCGGCAACTTTGAGGGTTAAGGTCTTAATTATTTGCGGACTTTGCAGCAGACATGTCTGTCTGTAGCCTCGACGAGTTCCAGTACGTCGAGGCTACGTCTCAGATGTAGTTTATTTAGGTAAGTATAGTTGAATAAAATGACGCTTACCGGCCTCTGAGAAAAATAAATGAAAATACAGTTAAGACATAATTGACAAAGAAAATTACAATTCAGTAATAAAAACAAATTAGAACTAGTATTTACAATTGAAACAATTAAGCTAACTGCAGACTGTTGCAAACAATCAGGTAGCTCAACTGATATCAATACCAGTCGGAAGTGTCCCTAAGACGCTGGCTGCATTGCCCCGCTGTATGGCAATGCTGATGCCCTGCGCCAGATAAGGTTAAATCAAGTCAGCACATTATGGTTACCGAGGTACTGGCAGTGCGTCGAGCATGTTCTCCGAGGCGGGAGTTCCGGACTTTTTTGCCAGCATCCGATCTCGAGTGGCGTCTTTCTAGAGTAGGCTGAATCCTCAGATTACCCCCAACAATCGCTCGGATAACAGTATACTGAGAGCGGTCTCTGGCACTACAACCCAATTTACCAGCACGGGATATTTACCACATAACCGAAACAGACAATAACAGCCCATCAACATTATGCTTTGGGTACTGACAACGACTGTTTATTAAGTACATTCTGTATTTTATCTTTTATTCTTTGTGTATCCTTACTAATATTATAAATTCGAAAGTAGCTATGTCTCTCTGTCTATCTGTCTGTCTGTTACCTTTTCACGCGTAAACGGCTGAACGGATCACAATGAAATTTGGCGCGCAGGTAAATGGTATCCCGGGGACGGATATAGGCTATTTTAAAAGCACGTGCGAAGCCGCAAGCGTCAGCTAGTATTGTATAGCTTTGTTTTGTAATATAGGTCCTCAATTTTGTGCCTGAAATAAACGGATTGTATTATTATTATTCACCTCATTTATTTTAAATCTCGTTATAAAATACATTTATTACCTACTATAGAAAATAAAAATATTTTAAAACTATTCTACAGTAAAAAATATATCAAAACGGTGAATCACTCAATCAATTTATTATTATTATTCACTTCATTTATTTTAAATCTCGTTATAAAATACATTTTTTACTATAGAAAATAAAATATTATAAAACTATTCTACAGTAAAAAATATATCAAAACGGTGAATCACCGGCCGCGAAGCTAGCCTTAAGCGGCCGGTGACTAGGGCTGCAGAGAGAGGAACTTCCTGACGATGCGCGCCGAGTCAGGATTATTATAGTACAGAACACTCATCAGCACATACATCCACTGCCTCAAGGAGCCATTATCTTTGCTGTTACCACCACGCTTAGCAGCCGGGTTGGTGGTTGGTGTGGTGTTGAATAATATACAGGAAGCCGCTGCCCTTATTTTGGTATGTTCAACTTACCTTACCTTATTCAACTCTTACAATATCCATGGCCTACGGCGATGAAAATCTTCGAAAGACTGCTGGCGGATGCTGGATGCGGCGAGCGGAATACAGGGCGCAACAGGCACACTTCCCCTTTTTGAGCTCCCTTTGACGTGTTCCTCGCAACAGATAGGTAGATCGTCACCATAGACATAGGTAGGTACACCTATCTTGCCCTATCTCCTATCCCTGAGCCTCCCCTCTCCTGTTCTAGGTGAAGTCGGTCCATGCAACTAACGAGTCAAAGCAGGCGGTGAAAGGCCATCAGTCCGTCAGTCAGCTCAAGAAGAAATTAACCACCATCTCCTAACTTCCACTATGAATCATTTTAGGTTTTTAACTTGATTGCAAAGTATCTTAGGAAAATTGCGCGTGGACACGATTCCAGGATCGAATGACATCAATAATTTTAGATAGTTATTTGGAGGCGGATTTATGAAAATTATATGTCCTTTGATTAGTATTAGTATTAGTGGGCGCTCTAAGGAACTACCTCTGGGAAATAATTTATTCTAGGGTCTTTTTATTAATTTTTAAGTTTTCTTGTAAAATTTAGTAAAGGTCAGCTTTGCAGGATTTTGAAAATCGGTCTGGATGATAGAGGAAATGAAGTTGTAGTATTTTGTTGGATGCTTCCGAAACTGTATGCATGGTATTGAGAGTTTGTCTTGTGTCTACATCTCTCTGTAAATTACTTTATAAGACGACTTAAGATTATTTTACTGTTAAATAAACATATTTGTTGAAATGGCCACCAGGTTTCCAACACCCTTGGAGACAAGAGTTAATCTGTGGCTGACTTGAGTTCTATGTTTTGATGAAGATTTTAGCTATGGTAAAATATCAAAAAATTGTATAAATTTAAAAAATGAGTGTTATAAACTCTTAAAAATAGTGTTATGCGTGAGTTAAGCAGCATTTTTACAGACAGGGAATGTGAATTTCATATAAAGAAAATAAAAAGAAGCATTTTTGTGTTCACCCAGTTATTTTCATTCAAAACTAAAATTTATTATAAAGGTAATCAGTTTCACGTTTCTGCTCAGTCAAGTAAAGTAATTTTAGAAACATTTTCTGATCTGTATCTATCCATTCTTAGAATTATAGTTCCACTGTTCTATTTAAACAACTGAAGCACTAAAATATTTTTTTCGTAAAACTTTTTCGTTACGAAGTATATGCAAAGTCAACTTACCTTTACACTAGCCAACTCGATGTCGAATGTTTGTATACAAACCGCCCATACATAACCTAAAATTCACTCTGTTGCAGAGTCTTTTTAGCAATTTACATACCTAGTACTAGTACTAGATTACCTAGTACTAGTACATACCTAGTACTAGATTTCTGTAATAGGCTTCCTGATAAGCTATTTATTGGCTCTTATCTTAGGTGGTAATGCCGTATTCGCTGGGCATGCGGGTCGGGGATCGCAGTAAGGTGGTGGATCTGTTCTGCAGCAGCACCTCCTTAGCCGCCTCTTACTACACCTAAGGGAACATTTTTAGGTGGTGCAAAATCTTAGCCACGGGCTAAATACACGGGCTACGGAATATATAGGTAATTCATTTGATAACACTAAAAATAGTTAAAAAAAACCTACAACAGAACTTGGCCCCCGTTGGTTACAAGAAGACGCTTTGCCAGTTATTCTGAGACACCTTGTTTTTAGAATAACTCTAGAGAGTATTTAAAATATATATAATATATATAAATAATATATATATTACTTAGGTATTCATCTACCTTGTATTGTACGATCTTTAGTATACTTATTTCGGTATATTGAATCTGTTCTAAATCTTATTCACAAAAATAAATGCAGATGGATTACCTAGCTAAACCAGTGTAACTTGTTTATAATATTAAACGACAATTAAAAATAGAATAACACGTCAAGTGCGAGTTAGACTCACGCACCAAGGGTTCCGTATAATTGTAAGACCTTAGTTCTTGCCAAACATCATGATTCTAGGTCAACGGGAAGTAGGCCCTTTAGGTTTTGGTCCATGGCGAGAATCAAATGTATTATTTATTTGTGAATAAACTACAAATTTACGGCTTTCGGATTTTTTCCTGTACTTGTGCTCTAAGACCTTGCTTCTTGCCAAATTTCATGATTCTAGGTCTAAGGAACTTCCCTATAGTTTTGTTTGTGTGCTTGTTCCCTTGGAAGTTTCAAAATATTCAGGCGTTTATGTCCGTATATTTTGAAACTGAGGCTGTAACTTTTGATTGCGTTGACTTAGAAGTTTAATTTACATCGCGGCTCCAAGAGGTTACGGATTTGAGTATTTGATGTTAATTTCAACTCAATACCTCCACGCGTTCCTGAGAAAAGGGGGTTGACAAACGGACAGACAGACAGACGGACAACAAAGTGATCTTATAAGGGTTCCTTTTCTCCTTTTGAGGCACGGAACCCTAAAAACAATATCAATCTGTAGGTGTAGGAAATAAAAATCTACATAAATATGTAGGAAGGAAATCGAAATTATTACATTTTAGTTGATAGGTAGCCTAGGAAATAAAATATATACAAAATTCTTTAAATTCATACTAATATTATAAATTCGAAAGTAACTCTGTCTGTCTGTCTGGCTTTTCACATCTAAAGGGCTGAACGGATCTCAATGAAATTTGGCAGGGAGGTAAATAGTTTCCCGGGGACGGATATAGGCTAGATAAAATATGTAAAAATTTTATACCCACCGCATTTGATTTTATGTTGGATTTGCCAAGACACAAATTAAATAATGAATGAATATGGAATGAATGTAACAAATTAATATTAAGAACTGCTATGAAAATTGGCACCTATCTATTATATGATCTCAGCTCTTTTATCGGTGACCACTATCAAAGCGAACTTGGCTAGTTTTCACATTTATGTTTTTCATTAGATTTCATTACTTTTTGATAAGTTTAAATATAGGTAATCTATAATCCGCAACCCAGGACAGAGAGGAAATTTTCTGTATGCCTACCAATGTAACTTACAAATTCATACACTTAGTAAAAGACGCGCTTATCTTTATTCAGGCTTATTCAGTGTAAAACATCAGTAATTGGTGTCAATTCTGTTGTTTTAGAATAAGCTAAAATAGGATTTAGGAATGTCAAATAGACGAAAGCTATTCTATGTTTCAAAAATTAGACTGGCAGTTTTAAAATTAGGATGACAGATCTACTCGTAAAACAACTCAACTTAGTTATAAATAGCTATAACCCTAATCTTTGCATTACTTTTTAGCTATGATTAGAAACGTCTACCTAATTTTAGAAGGCATCTAATTTGGTCATGATTAAAATTTATAGGCAAAATGCTGGATGGATAAAAACATTAGGGTACATAAAAGTTGTACGCACCAGTGACGGCTGACGGACTGACAGACTGACAGCCTGAAGGACTGACAGACTGACAGACTGATAGACTGGCACAGTGGCAGACTGACAGACAGTCATACAGACAGACTGACAGACGGGGGAACAGTCAACAGTCAGTTTGGGATTTTCAAACACGTTCTAATTTAGCTATTTTTAGGATCTGTATAAAGAATACCATAATTTTTAGGTCAACCTATGTTAGAAAATTTAGAAATCGTAAAATTTAAGTTAGGAATCATGTTTAGAGAATACCATAATTTTTTGGTCAACCTAACTTAGAAAATTTAGGAATCGTAGTTAGGAATCCTAAAACAACAGCATCGACACCAATACCAAGCATTTATTGGTCATTCAAACCTGTGCGTTCTCATCAGCGCGATCTAGAGCTCGTACACTTTTACTAGCGACATCTAGTATTGAATTTATGGAACTAATGCAACAATTTGTCCCTTTTATGAAACTCGGGGTTCGTTTACTTACACTACACGATCACTCACACATTCTCAACGATAATTCCGAAACTAATAATTATAAATTAGTATGAGTATTGGCAGTTTTTATGCCAAAGTTGTGTTCTTTTATTTGATAGGTACTAAATTTGACTTTGTGGGCCGATGTAATTATTTAATGTAAAATTTTTAGTTTTCGGATGTTTTCCTCCGATAAAGTTTAATCCGCTCATACCATGTTTCAACTTCCTAGGTTATCTAGAATTGGTTTAGGTTTTTGAAGAGACAGTTGTTAAATATGGAAATTTTCGGACTCATAACTCAAGAACCTTAAATAATCTAATAACAAAATTTGGTATTCCTACTCTATTCATGGATTTTAATAAACGTGCCAAATTGCAAGCCTGTAGGTTTGATTTTGTCTGAGATATAGACTGGACCAAAAGCGTGCCCAATGGTTCGTGTGTAAAGATACTCACTGCTATGCGTCGCACGTTTCTGAATAAAAGTTTAAATACATAAAAATGGGTGTTTTCTATGTATAATAAAATAAAATATATCTTTAAGATGTAGTTTATTAAGTATATCAGTTATCTAATCTAGTGCCCATAACACAAGCTCTGTTTATCTTGGGGCTAGATGATGCTGTGTGGATAGTACAGCATTATTTATTTAACATCATTATATTGTATTTCGGTCGGACTACGTAGCGGACAATGTCTATATAGGAAGCTCAGCCCCTCGAGGATACAAAATCGGCCACTTCCTCATCAAGTCTCAATTATCGACCCCTGACAAATCACTGACAATTGGCTAATCTGTACTATTATTATGCTCTTGTTGTCTCTTTCTAATTTTAGGGAGAGAAAGAGAAGGATTCTTAACTTATTTTGTTTTTATGGAACGTTTTTGACCTCTTGTCGGGCGTCCCTAGATCTTAATTCCTATATTGTTAACTGAGATTTTGACCCGCGACGGAACGGCTTTAAAACAAAAGTGTTTATTTCATTAATTGTTTGCTCGTTGCAGTAGTAAGCAAGTGAAAATCACGCTATTCAAAGCCTACTGCCAATCGTTCTATACGGGCAGCCGTTGAGCTAGCTTTACTAAAAGATCGCTCAGCGCTCTACGTGTACAGTACAAAAACGCCTTCAGGATGTTGTTGGGGCTGCCCCGCTTCTGCAGCGCATCCCTTATGTTTGCCGAGGCCCGGGTTGATGGCTTTCACGCCATCATTCGCAAAAAAACGGCCTCGCTGCTGCGCAGAACATGGGGCAGCACCAACACCATTTTACAGGTTGTAGGCAGCTAGTTTGCTTCGCCCATCATGCAGTCTTTCAACAGGGTCCTAACTCTTTAGAGTATATGATAGGATTCTGTTGAAGGGCGAAACTATAACTATTTTTACTGTATCATTGATTTTTATTTTATTTTGTGTAGTGTAACTCATGGACCTAACGTGTCTAAATCCATGGATACATCGTGGATCGATTTTGCATCTAGACAAATAAGGTACATAGATCAAAGATATATTTGACCTAGGTATAAAAACTGTTAGGTAATTAGGTAGAAACTGTTAAATAAAACGTATCAAATTTCTACGAAGGACGCTATACCTACCTACTCGGAGCTAGAATCCAAGATATATTATATTATGCCAACAGAGACATAAGCGAATGAAAACAGAAAACTGATACGACAACAATAACAGAAAACAACACGATAATCGCTAAAAACTAAAACACAAACTTCAACAATTTGTTCAACAACGCATTATTGCACATGCGCCGTGAAAATGGTTCAAATTGGGGCTCGAAAACGAACGAGAGACTAATTAAATGATGAGTGAATTGGAATTTGTTGACATTAATTTCCAGCAAAATTACAAATAGATCATAGCTAGCACCTACTTAACTTACACTCAAAGATAGTTGTGGAACGTAGAGAACGTAGACTACATGGATCTTTGCTTACATTGATTACCCAAAAAGGCCGATCAACCTTAGTTACCTACTGCAAAGAGGTAGGTACCATAGATAAAACCATACTTACCTCCATGGTTAAAACTTTCTATTTATGGTTTGTGTTCTCAATGTCAAAAACTACGCCATTTCCATGGTGACAGCATTCCCGTTTCCATGACAACAATTTAACAATGCGCCCCGACTTCAAACGAAATTTGTACTGTTTTATTTTATACTTTAGTGTTTTTAAAAATTTCGCAAGATGTTTGATGACGACGAAGAAGAGCCTTTTGGAGGGGCTCTGAACATCGGCTCCGAAACTACCGAGGCTGAAAAGGAGTATGGAAAGGTAGGGCTTCAATAGCATCCGCCCAAGACTTCGTTCGCGAATCGTACCTACCTTTAAATCGTGTCCACAAGTGGGTGTTGCATTCTTGCATGTTTCTTTTGTATTTATTAAACAACAGAATAGACGAAGCAATAAACTAAGATTTTATTTTCAATATCTTTGTAAGTTAAGTAATGCAAAGAATCTTCACTATAAGACACAGAAAAAGCTCGAAATTCTAGTACCTACTCTAAGTTACCTCCAAAACGTAGTTTTATGAGTAATTAATAATTACTCATTTGATTGAGAACATAATTACTATTTAAATGTGGTCAAACTAACAAAAGCCACAGTTGTCTGTTTCTGCGACGATAGTGACGTCGTGCCAGTTAATATAATAATTCTATGCCATAAGGCGCTCATTAGGAGAGGCATATGTCCAGCATTGGACTAATATAAATAAATAAATTACGGTGGACGGACAATCCACACAGCATCATCTACCCCCAATCTAAGCATAGCTGGTGTTATGGGTACTAGATGACTGATATACATAAAACAATACATCACACAGATATGTATTGTGTGTGAAGTTGTAAATGCAGTGAATGAAGACATTTTTAAAGAGGTAAAGCTTTCTTGCAAAAATGATATAGGCACATCCAAAAATGCATACCTACTATATTACGAAATAAAGCTTGAGAACCATTGATTCTTTGTTATTATTTTTTTATTTTTTTTTTATATTTTTTTTTTGCTCGGTTGAATAGACTTTAGCTGACCCGACAGACGTTATCCTGTCTTAACTATGAATATTGAAATTTTCTAATTTTCCGCGCACTTTTCTAAATTTTTTCTTTCATAAGAACCTTCTCCTGACAATACCAACACGACAAAAAAATAATTAGCGAAATCGGTCCAGCAGTTCTTGCGTGATGCCGTGACCAAGAGAAATAGGGATTCATTTTTATATAATAGATAGAGAATACCCAGAACAACCAGAACAAATATTTGTAGATCGTAAAAATATTTGTCCGCAACCCGTCCTACCCGCAACCTGCTGCGTCGCAGGTGGTCCTCCACCCGTGATGATGATGATGATCAGCGTAGGGACCTATCTCATGTCCATCCACAGACCCCCCGGTCTTGGCCTCCTCGAGACCTCCAGGCATCTCGGTTCCGAACTGTCAGTTCAGTTTATTGATAACGTTTTTGAGTTACATGTCATGTTTAATCCATACTTCCATACTAATATTACAAATTCGAAAGTAACTCTGCCGTCTTTCTGTCTATCTCTCTGTCTGTCTGTCTGTCTATCTGTTACCTGTTCACGCCTAAACGGCTGAACGGATCTCAATGAAATTTGGCAGGGAGGTAAATGGTATCCCGGGGGCGGACATAGGCTACTTGAAAAGCGCGTGCGAAGCCGCGGGCGGCCGTTAAGTTCTGATTAAATTGTCTTTCGCTCGAAGCGTTGAATGTGCTGAAATCGGCTTCCACTTGCAATTCAAGCAAAATGTGAATTGCCCAGAATTTTTGGCAAGAATACAAGAATTTATTATTAATAATAATATTTTACACGTCCATTGTTAAGTTCATAATTTTACTACATACAATTATTTAATTAACATTATTATGATTCATGTTGTGAAACATTATCATTTAAATATTAACTATAATATGTTGTAAATGTATCTAATAGCTGATTATTAGGTGGGGGCGGTCTTCTACAGTTCGGGTAATTCGAGGAATTCACCCATGCTGTAGAAAACCCTCACCAACAAGCACGTCTTCAGACGACCCTTGAACGCTGCGGTAGAAGGCGCTGGAACAGGTGCAAATTTCGGTGCGTGAACAAGGAGAGTGTAGAGTCATGATGCTTAGTTCCTTGAAGTATTCTCTGCATGACTCATCGTTCAGGATGGCTCGCTTGACGCACTTGACGCAGGAGGTTGCGGGTTCAATTCCAGCCTCGCGCCAATTGATATGATTTGTGCGCCGCGTTATGTAAACATCGTTCGTAATACATAAAAATTTATAAGCTAACAAAGCAATAACTGTTATTTTAAGGCGACAAAACAGAGCAGAAAGTCTTATGCGTTTTTGTTATTTAAATGGCTAAATATTTTTACAGAAAAATATCACACTAAAATAGTTTAGGTAGGTACCAATTTTAATTGGATTAATGGAAATTAATCTCTTTTTGCTTGTGGTGCTTTAATTTTTATGATAAAAGGAACTTGGTGACGTTGGTAGACGTTATCAAACATCCAATAAGATAGAGCAAAAACTAGAACGTCTTACAACAAGGAGAAAAGATATGCGTACACCCTAACAACCAACGCATAACCTCTCCAAACATTGTTTAATTGTTAAATTTGACAATCTAAATATATATAAATATTATTTTATTGAATATCATTTTTATTAAGAATTTTATTATTAAATTATGATTGTATTTTATGATTGTTTTTTTTTTTTGCTACGGCCCTATTCTCAATTTATATGTGCCACGTTATTGATATACTAAGCCGAAATGGGGTTGTTGTGCACCCTATACCCAACTGATCCGTATAGTTGATTTTCAAAAATACGTTGTTTAAAGTTTTCATTCCCGCGGCTTCGTTTGCTTTTTTCCGGGATAAAAGGTAGTCTTATGTCCGCCTCGGGCTGCCATCTACCTGCCAAATTTAATTAATATCTGTTCAGCCGTTTAGGCGTGAAAAGGTAACGGACAGACAGATACTTTCAAATTTATAATATTAGTATGGATTACGTGTTACTACCTCTATTATTAAGGATCCAATGTAATTATTTATAAAAACTTTAAATACGTTTTTATAATTATTTTGTGAATGAATGAAGATTATAAATACAAAACGAATTATTACACTATGATGTACTGCTACTTTACGAATAAAATTGTGTAAAAACATAAATGCTGCGTGATTGTTCAGTATTATTTATTTTATTTACATAGGTCTCCGCTTACGTAACGTGGCCCAGACGGAACGGAGACGGAACGGGACAATTTTTAAACATCTATTCATACAAGTACCAACGGTAGCAAAATATACGGGACGAGAGCGAGGACGAGATGGGGCGTTTTCTTTTGTATGTAAAAAGATCCCCGTTCCCTCCGGGACACGTTACTTATGCAGAGACCTTTACTAATGTTTTAAACAATACTTTTCAGGTGCTTGAAGAACTAAGAGAAGATGTTAATCTGAAATTCTATTCAGATGTCTACACAAAACTCTACGATTCCTACTTCAACATGAAAGAAGAAAATGCCAAAAACCTTGCAGACGTTCAATCTTTCAAGGTATATTTTAATTGTTATTTAAATATTAATTTTACCAGCCATGTCAAAATGTCTTTTATTTTAAGCAGGCTTTCCCAAGTCAAGAGTTAGGGAAGGAGCTTTCTTCTGTGTATTTTTATCAACTCCACTGTGATCAAATTACAAATTATAAGAAATCGTATGTTGAGTGGAAACTGCGACTCGGCCAACGTAGTGTAAGACACCCTCCGGCCAGGTGGGTTGACGACCTGCGAAAGACTGCATTGCAGGCAGATGCTGGATGCGGCTGAAGACGCTATGGCGCTCATTAGGGGGGCTGCCGAGTTTCAGATATAATTGTAAGCAATATTTAGTAATATAAATTGCGTGTAAAAAGACGGGGCAACAGAGTGAATTTTAGGTTAAGTGTGGGCGGTTTATTTACAAACATTCTACGTCGAGTTTGGCTAGTGTATAGCTTAATAAATCTTCAATGATTATTACAGAATAAACTGGCACGGTTTGACGATACCGTCAATGATTATATCAGTGAAATTAATGACAACCACAAGGTGATTGAGAAGTTAAGGGAAGACATAGGTAAGTGTGTTTAAGATAACATAGCCATTTTTAAACGACTTCGAAAAAAGGAGGAGGTTCTATGTTCGGCTGTCTGTATGTATGTTATTTTATGTATTTTTGCGCGGTCTCTTAAGAGACCGGTGTTTGCCTGGTCTCTTAAGGGACCGGTGTTCTCGAGACTACCAAACGCAACACATACTACACTCACACGCTACCTACACGCACACACATGTACTCACTTTTGTTTGGTAGCTCCTGAGTCCTGATGCCCGGACTCATGTGAGACCGGTGTCCTCAGGTCTACCAAACTGAACACACAGTATTTTTTTAAAGAGACTTAAATTTATTAATTTTTGTGTTTATTTAAAATCATTTCTGTATTTATCGAACGAACACGATAAGGAAGAGCGGGGTACTCTAACACAAGCATATTATGCTTAAAAGAGAACCCCAACCCATGATAATGTAACTTACCTATGTACAGAAATAAATATTTATTTTTCATTTTCGTTTCATTATGTATATATACAAATAGGTGGTTAGGTTAGGTACCTTCCTTCACTATTCTAATTATTTTGTCATGTAAATTATTTTGTATATCCAAGTACTATTTTTGTTCTGAGCCAAATCAGGGTTGTGACATTAAAATATTTTTCTCTATTTATCTACCGCCCAGCGGTTGTCGGCAAAAGTGTTCGTGGAGACCATGACTCGGCAAACTTAGGGTAGGAATACGGAGCAGATACAGAGTAAGCCTCCAGCCAGTTGGGAAGACGACCTGCGAAAGACTGCAAGCAGATGCTGGATGCGGCGAGCTAAAGACAGGGCGGTATGGCCTATGTCCAACATATAGAATGATAATGATGATGATGATCTCTCTTATCTCTCCATCTTGTGTGTTTTCCAGAGGAGGCTCGGATCCTGGCGGACGCCATGCACGCGCGCGAGCTGCTGACGGTGGAGAGTCTGGAGACGATGAAGAAACTCGTGGTTCGCCTGGAGAAGGAGCTGGACGCCAGGAAACGAGCGGGAGATGATGATGCGTTAGTCAAATGAACTGCCTAGACACTTCTTTACCTAGTGGTTGTCCCACGAGAATAGAACGTGGAGTGCAATGGCCCCCACTAAATACTTCTTGTTCATGAAAAATCGTTTGAACATTAGACCAACAAACTGTCTAGCCAGCTAATAAGTCCACTGGATTCCACTGCTGGGTAAAATAATCCCCTCCTTTCGGTCTAGTCTAGGGAGCCTATGGATCAGTTTTTCTGATTTTTTGGGTCTTTAAATTTATTTATGACTCATTGTTGGCTACATTGTCACTTCACCATCATGTGTTTAAACTGCGTTCTCGAATTCAGCCCTGAGTGTTAAAAAGTACCTACGTCAACAGAGGCGCAACAACAATCGCTAAAGAAAAGGAAAAGTTCGAGAAGGAAAAAGACCGGCTGAACGCCGAACTGGACGCAGCCAAGCTACGACTCGCAAATGCAGTCAACTACGTGGAAGAACTGGAGCAGAAGAACACCGTGACCGAGGACAATATAGCTAAGCTTGAGGAGAGTCTTGAGGTAAGAGAATCCTAATTGTAAGACAGAACGAATTGAGGTAGTAACTAAACATTTTTTTCACTTAGACAGAGAGACTGGTGTAGTTGGTTAACCGTGAATCTAGAAACGACTAACGAACGCAATCAACTTTGTAAAAGAACTGCAGCAGAAGAATACAGTGGCCGAGGAGAAAGAATATTACTAAGCTGGAAGATAATCTCTAGGGGATATTATTTTTCTAAAACACACACAACACGAGAAGAGAGTCTCGGACTCTAGCCCTCTAGACGTGAACCAATAAGGCCACCAGGATTCCCTAGCTTAATCCCCTGCTCTGAGAATAGAATAAAAGGCACTCCTAAATTTTAATGAACCATGAGCTCATGAGGAGCTCATCATAATGGGCGTACTCGACGCTACTAGATACACGTGCCGTTGATATCTCTATTTCAATTTCGAGTAATATTTTATCTTAGAAATATGAGATGTTGGCATCCCCAACACAGGTTGTGTGTGACAGCGAGATATTTTCTTATCCGTGGATTGTAGCCATTTATGCATATACCTATAATAATTTAATAATATCTGTGGTTACTCTATGCCATGGTGACACTTCAGTGCCGTTTTCGGTTGATATACATAGAACTTCAGATTTGCTCACAATATAGGTAACCATGTGTTCTAAGACAGTAAAAATAATTTTATTAAAAAGTCAGTGGTGATCAACAATTCCACCCCAAACAGGCCACTGTAGCAAAAAATAGATATTTATTTTTTCCTCTTTTGATTTGTTACTGTAATAACATAACAGGAAGCTGATAACAACGCCGTGAGACAGAATCGACTGGTGGATCACCTGAAGGAGGAAAGTGAGAAGCTCAGGGCGGAGGTGGAGGCGCGAGGCGTCACTATCGGCAGCCTTACGGACAAGGTAAGTCACGTTGTAGTTTAACGCATCTACTGCCCGGCCTCTCCACCGCAGCTGCTGCTGGTAGAAGTCGTTTAAGTCCGTCGGTGGCAATAATAGCCATTTTGTGTTATATTTGCAAACTTTGGTGTCAATCCAGATGTCAAAACTGGACTAAAACTGCCAAAAAAGAGCCAAACTAGACTAAACTAATTTGACAGCACACTACAAATGATGCCGTCCCTTGCATTATGTCCGAAATAAAAAGGATGCCATTATGTTAAGTGATGTCAAATAACTTAAATTTAGTTTTAGCGACATATGAATTTGTCTATTCAGATGTTGTTAAAATAAAACCATTATATTTTAATTAAGTTTTTTATTTATTATAAATAAAAATATTCCTATCTGTTTCTTTATAATTGTTGGTTTAAGACATTCGTTTATTTACATCGAGGTAGAATCTAACTCTATGTTTATTTATGTCTTCTGTGGTCTTCGGTCTCGTGGTAGGTATCAGGATAAAGAGTAGCGTAGTACTTAGTAATAGGTCGCCAATTCCAACCTTCAAAACAATACTAAAAGGTGTCTAAATACATATTTGTACTTGTACCTTAGAGATAACTCGTCAGCCACATAGTGGCTTAGCATGAGGTTTGTTGTGCTTGGACGAAGGTCTATAGACCTCCGACTTCGTTTTGTAGTAAATACTACAATAAATAGGAAAATATTTTGGTAAAATGCCAATTGTAAATGGACTGAGATGATGTTGTCCATACTTAGTTTTCAAAATAAACCGCCAAGTGCGAGTCGACTCGCACACGAAGGGTTCCGTACCGTAAAAATCAGGCAACTTTTTCAAAGAACATCATATTTTCACTTTTTTTTTTTTTTTTTTAGTATTTTTTATTATTACAGTTGAAGTGTTACTTAATTATAGAAAGTTTCATGTGTTTACTTATTGCAGTTCAAGAGATACAGCCTTGACAAGTTAAGAGCAAAAATAGCCAAAAAAAAAACACGTTTGTTGTATGGGAGCCCCCTTTAATTTTGATATTTATTTTATTTTTATTATTTGTTGTTATAACGGCAAGAGAAATACAAATTATCTGAAAATGTCTGTCTACCTCTTACGGTACATGAGATAGCTGTGACAGATGGACGGACAGCGGAGGCTTAGTAATAGGGGTCCGTTTTCATTCTTCGGGTACGGAACCCTAAAAACTATCTCAAAGGAACTAAACTCACATAATTTTGTACTGGCGACATCTGAATAAAATAAATAAATAATACTGGACAATTCACACAGCATCATCTAGCCCCAAGCTAAGCAGAGCTTGTGTTATGTATACTAGTTGACTGACATACTTAATACATTAATTACATAGATAGATATATTTTACTGAACATAGAAAATACCCAGAACACCCATTAAGTAAATGGTTCATTACCTTTCAGTGGGAGTCCGAATAAATAAATAAAGAAATAATATATTTATAGAGTTGGTACCTCTTCAGGTGAACAAGGGCGATAAGACGATAGAGCGGCGCGACAAGCAGATACGTGATCTGAACAAGAAGCTCGACAATGCCAACCAGGAGAAAGACGCTGCCACCGCGAAGGCTGTACTGCTGAGGGAGACCCTAGATAACACCAACAAGGAGTTCGACATGGCCAAAGCAGCGCTTATCAATGCTTCGAAAGAGTTAAAGGTATACACTGTTCAAAAGAATATCCAGAACTATAAAATAATTGTAAGGTCTTACTTGCTTAGGACGTTCTTTCATGACCAACAAAATTTGAAGAAAAAGTTCAAGAAAAAGTTCTCGTGCATTCTCGTGCTCATATTGAAAGACTAAATTGTTAAAAGTTGAGTAAATATGGCGCGCAGCTTATCGTTTGACAAGAATAGTTACCACAGATAGTTTACGTGATGAGACGGGACGACTACAGGTGCTGCATGCTAGCATCGGTCAATAAATCGACATGCCGCCATTTTTCTCGAGTCATCGAGACGAAACACGCTTCTCGTGGCGCGCATCCTAGCCCTGCTGAAACAATATTCGTATGCCATAGAACATGACCGACGACAACAACAAGCAGCGCCTAGAGGTGAACAAATTGATGAAAGCAAACGTGGCGGTTTACAAGAGGTTCTCACTGTTGGAGAAAGCGAAGGCGGGCGTTGAATTTGATCGGTGAGTTAAAGATTGCTTTATTAAAGAAGGAGATTAAGTACTATTCAAGAATAAAACAAATTAGAACTAGTATTTGTAATTAAAAGAGTTAGGCTAACTGCAGACTGTTGCAGACAATCTGGAGGTAGCTCAAATGATCCATATCGATATCAATCGGAAGCGTCCCCAGACGCTGGCTGCATTGCCCCGCTGTCTGGCAATGCTGATGCGCTGCACCATATAGGTACCATGTGCCACCAGCTCTCGGGCCAGGCGTTGCTTCGACCAGAAGCACTGAGTGATAAATTATTAAATATAAATAAATTATTTTAAAGTAAATCAATTACATAGCTGTATTATGTAAAACGTAATACGAGTTAGGTGAGTTAGGGACATTTTCCTGTCGTGCAGATTTCCACCCGCGTGCGGATCTTGTCCGCGTGCGGGCCACCCGCAACCTATAATCAACATCCATACTAATATTTTAAATTCGAAAGTAACTCTGTCTATCTGTTTGTCTGTTACCTTTTCTCGCCTCACGGCTGAACGCATCTCAATGATATTTGGCAAGGAGGTAAATGGTATCCCGAGGACGGACATAGTTGAAAAGCGCTTGTGAAGCCGCGGGCAGCAGCTAGTTAAGTTTTTAGCATCACGCGGGCCGCACGCATGCGGAACGCGAATTGGCTTCTACGGGCGCACAACCCGGGGTTGCTATCCGCATGCGGGCGCGCATTCTTCTACCGCTTGTGTTTGTTTACTGTCACGCGGATCACAAACATAGTGCTTACTGCGGGGTTAAAAAGTAGTCTTTCTTATTTAAGATCAAGAACAATATCCCTACAAAATTTCAGCTCGATCCATTTAGTCGTTTTGGCGTTTTTTGCTCAATACTTTCGCAGGCAGGTGCTGGCTGGATGCGGCAAACTGAAGACGGGCGTTCATTAGGCGAGGCCTATGTCCAGCTGTGAACGAATATGGGCTGATGATGATGAAACATCTCACAATTTCACATGTTCACAAAGGCTTTTATAACATAGGTATGATTCCCGGGATAAAGGTAATGGTACATGTTTCAGCGAACGCCTCCGCCAGCAAGTGAGCGTGATGGAGCGAGAGATCGTGGTGTCGAACAAGCAGGCGGAGAACGACAAACGAGACATCGAGAACCTCAACCGGGAGAAGGATATCCTCAATAAGAGCATGCAGAGGATACAGAGTTAGTTGCATCAATAATATAATGATACCATAAGCCTTTATTCTGGATAAGGTTCGGCGATAATTCACACCGCGACAGCTTTCAGTACAGGTCCGATCTTGCATGGAGTACTGCTGCCACCTTTGCGACAGATCGGCCAAATACCAGCTTGAAGCCCTCGAGTCGATTGAGAGACGCGCTGTTAGACTCATAGGCGATAACTCTTTTCCTTAGGCTAACCTACAAAGCCTCGATCACAGGCGTTGCCAGACTGTCAGTGTCTTACAAGTACCACTTTGGTGATTGTGCGCAGGCATTGCACGACCTTATTCCATTTTCTCCCTTCCACCATAGGACGAGCAGACGCACAGAAAAATACCACCCGTACCTGGTCGACATACCACAGTGCCAAACCAAAAAATTCTGCTAAAACTTTCATAATAAGCACGGCTAAAGAGTGGAAAGAGCTTGCAGCATCTGTATTCTCGAGTCCAATCTTGGAGTCTTCAAATCTAGGGTGAATAAGTTCCTTCTGGGAAAGCGTGCTCCATCTTAAGCCACATCTTCACTACTTATGTGACAGTGGTCTAAAGCTTTGTCTTCGAAAATAACCCCCATATCATTAGTCATAACCTTGACAACATCGACTCCTACTCCACTTGATGCGTTTCAGTATGCTATATCGTATAAAATGTCTTTCAACCAAACGCCACTCTGAAATAGGTGTTCCTCACGAATGAGGATCTGTCTAGCTAAGTCAACTCGCTTCTCGCGACCTACCGTTGACCTACGTTGACAGTTAATTTCTTCACCCAATGCTGCTACGTAATGAGTGGAGTAGAGTTTTGAGAAAATTAACTACTTAACAAAAATTAATAAGAAGGCAATATTAAAAATGTTGATATAAAACTAACTTCATCATCATCATCATCAACCTTTATAAGACCACTGCTGGACATAGGCCTCCCCTAATGAGCGCCACAGCGCTGTCTTCAGCTTGCCGCATCCAGCATCTGCCTGCAGTCTTTCAAAGGTCATCATCCCACCTGGCTGGAGCGCTTCCTACCCTACGTTTATTGAGTCGCGGTCTCCAGTCAAGATTACCTCTACCCCAGCGGTTGTCAGTCCTTCGCGAGATATGGCCGGCCCACAGCCACTTCAGCTTGCTAATTCTTTGAGCTATGTCGATAACTTTCGTACTCAGTCGGACTTACTTCTTCCACTGTGAAACTAACTTCTAAACGATTTAATTGAACAGACGAGGCTCAGGAAAACCTACAGATGCTGAACCTGCAAGAACAACGGCGAAAACAGCTGGAACACGAGTTGGCCATGAACGCTGCTCTGATCACCAGGCAACGGCTCATGATACGGCAGTTCGAGAAGGACAAAGACAGGTAACTGAAGAAGGTTATAGACAGGTAAGGTAACTGAACGAAGGATAATAACTGTAAATTATATAATTATATTATATTGGACGATTCAAACAGCATCATCTAGCTCCAAGCTGAGCAGAGCTTCTGATATCGGACCTACTAGATAACTTATATAATAATTTACATAGATAGATATATTTGCTAAACATAGAATACATCCAAAACACGCGGAATAAAAATCTGCAGATTAAACATTTGTTCCGATAATGCGGGAATCGAACCGGCAACCTACTGCGTTGCAGCTGGACCTACGCCCGTTGTGCCTCAGAGGTCGGCATTACGATAGGAAGACTATTTCGTAGCCTTCGAAGGGAAACAACTGAAGCAAGCATCCTACTCTAGATAGCTGAATCTGGTTTGTTCACTGAATATTAATCTGTGGTAGCAGGTGAATAACCTCCTCCAGTATTGTGCACTAATTTGAACATCACCCTAAGTATTTAGAATTCCTAAATTTTATAACGTTTCACTTTAAAAAATTACAATAAAATAATAGAAACAAACGACAACTTTTTAGAATTAAATTGGAATCGATCGATCTAACCTTGTCTAGACTCAGCGATGCGTCCTTTGCAACGGCAAAGGCACATCGCTGCACCAGGTCTTTGAAAGTAATCGGAGCAGATAACAATCATGTCCTGATATTATTATTTTTGGTATTTTCAGATCGCTAGAAGAAACAATAGCATTGAATGAGAAAATTGACGAAATTTCAGGTGAGAATTAAGCCAAAGGCCGGAAAATCATAAAATTCGATTGACTTTTGCGCTTTTTCTATTTTATGGGACTTAACAACAGCTTGCAGATGATACAGAGTTATAGCGGTTACGCACTGCTTCCGTTCGGAATCCGTGAAAATACGGATAATTAAAAAAAACTCGAACTGAATTCGGATATTGCTTTTCGCATTGAATCCGATCTGAATCCGTAAAAATATACGGATCTACGGACTGAGGCTAAAAAAACTCAGTCCTAATTCCGATGTTGCTTACGCACTAATCGATATCCAAGCACTATTCGGTAAGCTAAGCATTTAGCGGTATTCGCCGAATTGTTCCGAATGAGAAATTCACGGATGACACAGAAAAATGTGATGACAGAAATCGGAGCTCGTGCGAAAAAAGTACATCCGAGCTTATTTTGCGCGAATTTGGTCGAAGCGGTAAGAGCAGGAGCCCTCGCTTCTTACAAGTTTCGACTTAGCAAAAGCGAGGATCTCTAATGATGATCTAAATCCAAGTAGAGAGGGCCTCGTTAGCGAGGAAAGAAGAGAGGGCCTCATAGCGACGCCCTTAAATGGGCCTCTGATGTGTGAAATGAAAACACACATTAGAGACAAATCTTCGACAAATAGACATAAAAAATCAACTAAATCTGTACTTATATTTAGAAATGTTGATTTGTTACTACTACATAAGACAAAATAAACTTTTTTGTAATATTTGTATGAAAATGTTTACGACGGTATTTATATCCCATGGGAACTTATTCATGGTATAAAAAGTAGGTATGTGTTAATAGAAGTCTAGACCTACATAGCCTGCCCGATCCGATCAGCAGTTTCGGGGTGATGAACTAACAAACATCCAAACTTTCACATCATATTAGATACATATATCTGCCCTCCTTAAGAAGAGTGTAAAACATGATCTGGAGAAAAACGCGATTAAAACAAATAAAAATGTTTTTGTTATTACTCAGAAACCAAACGAGCTATTGCAACATAGAAGGTGTCAAAATAAAGGAAAAAATATCCAAAATACGTAAAGATAAGAATTTTTAGTGTATATTTGATTTCTTTTAGTAAAAAACTTAAAATTATGTTTATTGAAACTAGTATTCCTTATAATAAACGAAGTAAGTATCATAGTTACTGCACTAATCGTTAGTAAAGTTAGTTACTACAGAGTTTAGTTTTTAGTTTTCAGGCATCAAGGGCACCAATTTAGAAATTATTTCAGCTTTTCGTTCAGATTTTATTCCCCTTGGCAAAGTTTTATTTGTAATACGAAAAAAAAAATACTTTTCCATATATTCTTGGCTCCTGCTTTCGTAGCAAATGCTGTGAACTCAATCTAATTCATGTTAAGTTATGTTGTAATGTGTTATGTTGTAAAATTGAGTATCACTATTAATAACGCAGCACATATTGTTATTGCGTTTATTAATAGTGATACTCAATTTTGATAAATTCATGTTAAGTTATGTTAACTTACTGCACTTTTATTAAGAAAATTATTTAAAAATGATTAGCTACTGCATTCTTGCTTCATAAAATTCTAGGTAATAAAAATAATTATGACACGTGAGTTAGAACAACAGATATATATTTTTTCGGTGATTCCAAATATGTATCTAACTCAATTTTGATAAAAATCATAGTTACTGCATTCTTCAAAGGGAGGGCAGATATGTAGTGACGAACTACCTACATAATTGTAGAAGTGAGTGGTTTATTTGTGTATATGAGAGTTTATTGTGTTAGTTTGATTGACATGTTACAAATATTGCTGACAGATGGTGTTATATTATATTATATTACATAATTATTATTATATTATATATGATGTTAGGATGTATGTTTGTTACTTCTTCACGCCAAAACTACTGAACGAATCGGTTTGAAATTTTGAATTCGGGTAGTTCTAGGCCTGGAATAAAACATTTACAACAGACTAATTTTCATCCCATAAATCAGTTCCCAAGGAAAATAATTAACCTTAAAACGTTTCCATAGAAACAACGCGTGCGAAGCCGCGGGCAGGGCTTTGCACACGTCGGCAGATAGGTACTAGTTTATAATATAAATGTGATATTCCCTTATTAAAACAGACGAGGTTCGCCTCCGCACGGCGGACCTCGTGGACCTGAAGAAGGCTCTCCGAGAAGAGGTGATGCGGTCTCGCAAGCTCACAGTCAACCTGGACGCCTGCCGCGCCGAGAGGAACATGCTGCATAAAAACTACACCGAGGCTTTGGATGAAATACAGGATCTGAAGCAGAAACTTAAGGTTTACGACTTGCTAACTACTTTTTTTTATATTCATATCCATACCAGTATTATAAAATCTGTGTCGATACTAATACTATAAATTCGAAAGTAACTCTGTCTGTCTGTACCTTTTCACGCCTAAACGGCTGAACGGATCTGAATGAAATTTGGCAGGGAGGTAAATGATATCCCGGGGACGGACATAGGCTATTTGAAAAGCGCGTGCGAAGCCGCGGGCAGCAGCTAGTCCTTTATAAGTAAAAATAGTTTATGTAAAAGGCTACGGCACGCGGCTTCGCATCCTTTTTTCCGAGATAAAAAAAGCTTATATTCCTAGTATTAAAAATTTGCAAAATTTTAGGCTGATCCGTTAAGTGGGTACTTAGTTTTGGCATTCTTGTCGCATAAACATCTCGCAACTTCTTATCTTCACAAAATTTTAATGCAGGATAGGTTATTCATTATCGTTCGGATGTCAGTCAACGACGAAGTATCTGGAGGCCAATTCTGCGTATCACTCGATAAAATATCATGTGATAAATATTATAAATATATCCAGTCCCGCCAAAAACTGCTTTCTCGTGCGACCTATCAAGCAACTTATCGAAGAAAAGCCCTCGATAAATATCCAATTGCAGATTTTGAGACGCTTGTTTGCTACGAAGCAATCACTCGATATTTTGACAGTTCCTGCCATATTTATAGAGTAGATATATTGGCAGAATTGCTCTCCTGGTACCTACTTTATAATAACACTAGATTCTACCCGCGGATTACGGAATCTGTTGAGCCGTCTGTACGTCTGCTGCGTTTTCATGAATAGTCCTTAAAAAGGTAGAAAAAAGAGTTACACTCGCTTTCACTGGAATTTGAACCAAACATGGATAAGGCATGGCCATACTCCGATCAAACACACTCCATTTAATTTCCATTAATACCACGTTCCCCCTCAACAGATGCTAGCATACCAGATCGAGCAGCTAAAAGAGGACATTTCAGGCAAAGAGAGGGGTCTCAAGAGTTGCGAGGGCGTGCTCGCCAAGTGCGTCAAGAAAAACGAAATGCTTCGAGCGGAGGTCATCGCCGGACATGTCAAACTGTCTGACGCGAAGGCCGATATTACTGCCTTGAGGCAGGAGGAGGCCAGGCTCAATCGGATTGTTCAGGTAATTAGATAAGTATTTTTAAAACAGGCTAACATTTGCTGCTTTTTTCTACTACGCTGCTAGGTACCGATATGCGTTCATTCGTTTAAGCCTTGCCCTTTTTGCCTGTTGCTATTTACGCGGTCTTTCCAAAATCATCGACCCAGCTCGCACTATTGGACGTCTCTGTATCGTCCAAAAATCGGTCAACATTCTGGTCTTTAATAATACACTACTCAACAAAGTCTAGGGAACAAGCAATAATACTTCAACTTTTTTGTGAAAACTCGTAAAAAAAGTACTGGTCACTAAAATTTATAAATTAAGGTTGGAAGAGGAATAAATCATTTGTTCGAAATTCAAAAAAATAAAACAAAAGTGCGAAAGCTTTTCAAAATAAGAAGGAAAACCGAACTTGGTCGCAGAGTATGGGGTTTGCTAGCTTAAGGTATTGTGATTTTTGTGATGTATCGATTTTTTTTCTTGTGAAAAACCATCACCGCCAACTTTTTCGACATTTTTGAAACTCTAAGCGTTATGTCACGTCGTCATTTAACGCGGGAAGAGATGCTTAGGGCTGTGGGTATGTTGGAAGCTAGACGCAGTCAACGCGATATCGCAGCCGCAGTTCACACACAGCCAAGCGTAATTTGCCAATTATGGGCACGCTACAGGGCTACAGGAGATGTAGCCGAACGTCACCAAGGAAGATAAAGGGTCACTACCCAGAGACAAGATCGATTTCTGCAAAATGCTGCAAGAAGACAGCCCCATATTTACAGCTCGCCAGTTGGTAGGAAGACTCCAGTCCCAGCACCAAGTGGTTATCAGTAACCAAACAGCCAGGAGAAGATTAGATGAAGTCTATCTCCGCGCTCACAGACTATTAAGAGTTCCAGCTTTGCGACGTGGAAATCGAGGGCGTCGTTTATTGTGGGCTAATGCACATTTGCGATGTACCGACAACCGAGTGGGCACGTGTTCTCTTTTCCAATGAGTCTCGCTTCGGATTTCATCCTGATTCAAGGAGAGTGCATGTTTGGCGTGTTCCTGGTCGCCAATGTCGACTCCGAAATACTCAGGAAGATCATCCTTATCAAGGCGGAACGACCATGGTGTGGGCTGGAATTCGCCTGTGTGAGAGAACTGATCTCGTTCGCATACGAGGAAATTTGAATGCAGAGCAATACATTGAACAGGTAGTGTATGTATCCTATGGTCATCCCCCACCACCAGCAGTTTGGCCAAGATTTCGTGTTCAAGCAGGATAATGCACGCCCACACACCGCAAGGCGATGAGGTGATGAATGTGTTCAGCGAGCACAATATCACGGTATTAGAGTGGCCTGCTCAGTCCGCCTCCGTACTCGGAAGAAGAGCTTTCAGTGATTTTCCTCAAAATTTTAACACGGGAGAAGAACTTTATTCCACAGGCGCCTTATTCCACAGGCGACAATTGATAACTTGATACTCAGCATGCCACGCCGATGTAGGGTTGTGGCTAATGCCCTGGGAGGTCTAACGGATTATTAAACAGCTGCAAAGAATTTTTTTCCTTTAATTTCCACGTAAGCGTCATATGTTTTTCAAAAAAATTTTTTTAAAAAAAGCGTTTATGCCATAGAAAAGCGTTACTGAAGATCTCGTAGATCGATGACTGAGCCTAGTTTCATAAAACGGGCCTTCGACTATTTAGTAAAATTCCACGGACTTAAATTAAGTTGAATCTGATTTAGTTGAATTCTTTATTTTATTTTATTCGGAAGACAAACAGTTATAATATCCTTAGGCTATTTATTATATTAAATTACTGGTAACCATTTAGGTATGTTTCCGCATAGGGAAGCTCATGCTCAACATTAGACTAGTTTTCTGTCGCTTTCCTTGACCTATGATCATCTATCTCTATTTGGGATATCGGGAAATATTAAATCTATGCCTGAGCTATCTATCTAGCCAGCGCTGCAGCGTCTTGAAGACGCTTCTGACTGGTATTGATATGGATCAGTTGAGCTACCTCTAGATTTATGCAACAGTCTGCAGTTAGCTTAACTGTTTCAATTGTATACCGGGTGGCTTTTTGAGATGAGTGTGTCAAAATCCGAAACCATGACACTTAGAGAAACGACGTGAAAGGACCTCAATTTATGAGAAAACAAAACTAGATTTTTCTTAATTTCTAAACTTTTGCAGGAAGTTGAGACAATTTTTTTTTGGAAAACGGAACCCTATTACTAAGCCTCCGCTGTCCGTCCGTCCGTCCGTCTGTCACAGGGCTCTATCTCATGAACCGTAAGAGGTAGACTGTTGAAATTTTCAGAGAATGTGTATTTCTCTTGCCGCTATAACAACAAAATAATAAATGTAAAATAAATGTCAAAATTAAAGGGGACTCCCATACAAAAAACATGTTTTTGTTGGCTATTTTTGCTCTTTGATTGTCACATGAAACTTTCTATAAATAAGTACCTAACACTTTAATTGCAATAACAAAAAATACTAAAAATATAATAAAGTTGAAAATTTAAAGGGGTCTCTGAACAAGTGAGAGTTTGATGTTCTTGGAAAAAGTTGCCTGATTTTTACGGTACGGAACCATTCGTGTGCGAGTCAAGTCGCACTTGGTGGTTTATTTTAATGTGACATCGTATTTTTGCACAACGGATTCGGTTGCTGATTAGGATCAATCTTTGCAAAGAAATGCATTACTGAAAAGCTATTTTTTACAATTTTAGGTTTCAGTACTACTATAATAGTCAATATGAACATTTTAAATAATCATTTTGAACAACAGAGATCTGATGCTTTTGCCGATAGCCAGGATTTATAGCCTGTATTTTAATGGGGTTTATCCTCGACCTAGATAAAACATCTAATTAAGTATTAAATATTGTAAATATGAAAAATTCCGCAAAAAGTAAATAAAAAAATAAGTATGCAGTTTGAATTTTCTAATACATATATTGAGCCCATGGCTCCTTTCACGACATTGTTCTAACACGAGTGGGTTTCTGTTTTGGCCATCCACTCGCATCACAAAATGCCACCCTGATTGATTATACTAGTTCTAATTTGTTGCTATTATTTAATTGTAATATTCTTTGTTAATAACCTATGCCTCGGGGGACAAGTCTTGTTCAATAATTGTTTTACTAAGAATATTTCTTATTACTTCTCCCGCAGGAAGGAGACGTGTTACGCGCGAAGCTAATAAAAGAGTCTGAAGGTCTGATGAACGAGAGAGACGTGGTGGGCGCGCAGCTTGTGCGGAGGAACGACGAGGTTTCACTGCTGTACGAGAAGATACGTATCCTGGAGGTCACACTACACAGAGGTGAGTAGTTCTTAACCGGTGCTCCGCGAACCACTGGTGGTCCTCCCTGGAAGCACATGAAGTGGTCCGTGGTCCTGCCCGCTTCGTTCACCTGTAACATTTAACATTTCAGCCGGAGTCTGGCCCCTATTTAAGGTTACCCATCACCGTTAACAAATTAACAAAAAATAAAGTTTTTGCGGCTCGCTCCGCTCGGCGATAAAGTTTATTCTTCTGAGTCTTGGTTGCGAGCTCCCCGCTCGCAAAGAAGTTTCAGCTACGGCCTTAGTATTACATCCAAACAGTTAGTGGTACATGACAGGCCAGATATTGTGTCAAATAGTCCCTCGTCACTAAAAGGTTAAGAACCCTTGGTTTAAAAGTATAGTGGTAGGTATAGTTACACAGGCTGACAGACAGTCAGATCCTTCGGCACTATCCCGCGCAGTGGTCAAAGGCCCTTTGCTCACTGCGCCACTGAGATCGTCGAATAGAAAGATGCGAGTCAAGTCGCGCCGGAAGCGACACTTTTGACGAGCATTTTCATGTAGTTTGTATATTGCAGGGGAGCGCCAATACGAGCAACGCGTTGAAGACATCAGACTGCTGCGATTGGAGATCATACGTCTTCGCAAGGAAAAGAACTTGCTCTCAAAGGGAATTGAGAATATGACGGACCTGAGACTGGAAGTGAGTTCTGGGCAAAGAATCTGGTGGTCGATAGTAGTACGAATGAAGATAATTCTCCTTTTTGTTAGCATGACCTTCATTTGCAGAACCTTCTGTTTCTGTCCCTAACAAGCGAATGTTATAAAAATTCTTAAAGCCCTTACGAAAATTTTGCTTTAAACATAACATTTGGCATCAGTACTCAAGAAATGTTTGCACAATGCAAACGTCTGTCCCATGGCGGGTGTCGAGCCCGAAACCTCCTTTGCCCACTGCGCCACTGACGCCGTCATTTTATCAGTCATTAAAGCTTGTTTTGTTCTATCTCCAGGTGTTCAACTTAGAACGCGAGCTGGGTCGCGAGCGGCTGCGAGTTCGGGCCCTGGAGGAGGCTCTAGAGACGCCACTCAACGTGCACCGCTGGCGCAAGCTGCAGGGCACTGACCCCGAGAGCGTGCATCTTACTAAGAAGCTGAGGCTCACGCAGAAGTACGTACTGTCCGTAGCGAGCGGGGTCGCAGACTACCACTAGTCTATTTAGCATATATTTTTAATTGAAAACTTTAATAAAATTACAGGAATATCCTAATTGAATTTAAACAAATTATAAATCACAATTTAATAGATTCACGCGTTACTTTGCGGAAATCCTTTAGGATCAAACAATATTTAGCAACAATTCCGCGCAAAACTTTAATCCAACAAAATGCGATTCGCGTGCACCGCCCGCCCTCCCACAAGTTGGCATGCCATGCAATCAGAAAAGGTGTGGTGTCCTGATGATGTCTCGCGGAGAGACGTAACTAGTTGACGACTTTGATGGGCTTTTTCATTGTGTAGTTGGTGTAGTCTTTTCTTTTATAAATTAGGTTGTGTGCGTGCTTTAAGTTGAAGAGTAAGTTACTTGGTAATTTTATATTGCGTAAGTCTGTTTTTTATCTTCTCTGATTGCATGGCATGCCAATTTGGGAGGGCGGGCGGTGCTCACGAGTTGCATTTTGTTGGATTAAGGTTTTGCGTTACTAATATTGTTTCTAGATCACAATTTATCGTTAGGTATAAAAAAAACAAACAATGTAGCCAATGTAGAGACCTGAAACGGGTAGGTATATTTTCTCTGCAACCATATTTATTGTAGGTATACATATTGGTATTTTCTATGATTAATAAAAAATATCTACCTATCTATGTAATGTATTGTACTATGAGGATATACATATATCCGAGGATCTCAAGAGACGCAAATATGCAGGTCTCGTCGAAAAAAAATTGCATTATGTATATCAATCATCTAGTACCTATAACGCAAGCTCTGCTTAGCTTGGGGCTAGATAGTGTTATGTGGATTATCCAGCTTTATTTATTTATTTGTTTATATTGAGCGTGTGCAAAGTGCGGGTGAGAGATTTTCCGCGTCGGGAATCGAACCCGTAACCTTTGTCTCAGGCGAACCTTAGTCTACTGCATTACTGAGGCCGGCCGATGTAAAGTCTGTTCTGTCTAGTAGGCAATCAATAAAAATATTTGCATGCCTCTAAAAGACACACGAAAATTGTATCGTGAAATGCAAATATATAATATAAAAATCATGACTAAATTAGCGTTGGGTTAGAAAAACTGATTTTTGTATTCGTTTTGTAGTTTTTCATTTAACTGTTTATTAATAGGTCTCAACTAGTCTGAAGTCTCAAGGCATGCATATCACCTTTTAAAACCTTTCGTTTTAGAAAGGTAAGCAAGCAAGGTGTGAAATTCAGAGAATTGAACAATCTAAACGTTTAATTTAGTGTTAGTAAATGCGTCATTTGCGACCTCGAAAATATTTATTTCTAACTTTCTAAGTAAGGACAAATTCCTACGTATGTTTAACAAACTTGTCAAGTGTACTTAGGTTTTGTCAAGTGTACTATTCAATGGTCGGTGGGTAACTCACCAAAACGGAAAAACAAAGCGTGCATAAAACAGGTAAAATAAATAAAAGTTAACAGTAAGAAGTAAAGTTATCAGAAGCAGTCTTCCTTGATCGCCAAAATAAAATCCCCAGCAACAGTCGTTACGGTAAACGATACCTATTTCCTTATTTTTCTTTAGCAAATAAGAATTGAAAGTTAGTTTACGTTGGCAAATAAGAATTGGGAAATCTGTGAAGTCACCAATGTGACGTGACTTCACTGACAATGGGTGTATTGTATGAATGGGACTGTATTTTTTGGATATTTGGTTAGTTCGTATTTGATACGAACCTAAATAAATCTTTCTGGCTGGCTATTTATTGGCCTTTTAATGTTCTTTCAATGGATGGACTGGACCTATGTATTATAGTCTGAATACGTCATCCATCACGCGCCGCTATATTTATTTTGCAGTTTTGCTTTTTGGCATTGTTAAATTCCAACAATCATCCCGTGTGCGTTACCCCAGCGGCATGTCGACTCGGATCAAGATTAAAATTTTAGCAAAATTAGAGCAAAATTTGAGTAACTTCTGAAAACTTTACTGCAGCGGCATATTAGTTTCGCGAATTGCTCCGAAACCTTAATATACTAATTTTATTTTTGTCGCACATTTACAGGACATAGGGCTCTAATTTTTTTATAATTTTCGTCTTGATCCGAGGCGACATGCGGCTGGAGTAACGCACACCAAATTCCAACAACCATACCTATTCAAGAAGCTTAACCACGATACAGAGCCTATTTTATGTGTGATCATCTCTTTAGGAAAGTGCTGGCCCAGAGTGAGATGCTAGTGCTGAAAGAAAGAGAGCTGAAGGAAACTCGCAACCTGTACAGCGCAGTCAAGGAGATGCTGGCTCTGCAGCCCAGTCCTGAAATACAGGTCAGTTGACAAGTATTCCTTAAATACAGGTCAGTTAACAACTAGTCTGAAATATAGGTCAGTTAACAACTAGTCCTTAAATACAGGTCAGTTGACAACTAGTCTGAAATATAGTAGGTCAGTTAACAACTAGTCCTTAAATACAGGTCAGTTAACAACTAGTCCTTAAATCCAGGTCAGTTGACAACTAGTCTGAAATACAGGTCAGTTAACAACTAGTCCTGAAATACAGGTCAGTAGACAACTAGTCTGAAATACAGGTCAGTTAACAACTAGTCCTGAAATACAGGTCAGTAGACAACTAGTCTGAAATACAGGTCAGTTAACAACTAGTCCTTAAATACAGGTCAGTTGACAACTAGTCTGAAATACAGGTCAGTTAACAACTAGTCCTTAAATACAGGTCAGTTGACAACTAGTCTGAAATACAGGTCAGTTAACAACTAGTCCTGAAATACAGGTCTGTTAACAACTAGTCCTGAAATACAGGTCAGTTGACAACTAGTCTGAAATACAGGTCAGTTAACAACTAGTCTGAAATACAGGTCAGTTAACAACTAGTCCTGAAATACAGGTCAGTTAACAACTAGTCCTGAAATACAGGTCAGTAGACAACTAGTCTGAAATACAGGTCAGTTAACAACTAGTCCTGAAATACAGGTTAGTTAACAACTAGTCCTGAAATACAGGTCAGTAGACAACTAGTCTGAAATACAGGTTAGTTAACAACTAGTCCTGAAGTACAGGCAGTTATCTAGGTTAGATGCTGGATATGGCAAGCTGAACAAGACAGGGCGGTAAGGTGCTTACTAGAAGAGGTCTCCGTAGGCTCCGTACATCAGTGGATAGGTGACGACATCTGCGGCTCAGCGAGCGAAGGTCCGCCTGACCCGCAGGTTGCGGGTTCGATTCTGGACAAATGTACGATCGGCAGATATTTGTTTATGGTTTTCCAAAATGTCCATCTATGTAATATAGGTAGTACATATACCTCTATAACATCAGTCATCTAGTACCCATAACACAAGCTATGCTTAGCTTGGGGCTAGATGAGGCTGTGTGAATTGTTCAGCATTATTTATATTATAACTAGTTTCAGCCTGCGGCTTCGCACGCGTTTTATCTACGAAAACTAAAGGTTATTTCTATTAAATGGGAACTGATTAATTATGAGATAAAAAGTAGCCTATATTTGATTCCAGGCTTGAGCTACGTCTATGCAAGATCCGTTCAGTAGATGTGGCGTGAATAAGTAACAAACATACGTCCATACATTTATCCAAACTTGGGAATTCATAATATTAGTGTGATTTATGTATACTTATATTTTTTCCCCAGCAAACACTAAACCAAACGCAAAGGGCGCTGACACAGCGAACCAGCAAGATGAAGTGTCTCGTTGCCGGTAAGGTTCACAAAACCATTCCATAATTTGCATTTTCCCTTTGGCTATTTTATGCTGTCACTGTAAAATATATACAGGGTGCCACGTAACATGTGCACTAAGCGGAAAGAGGGTGATTTTGGACTCCGAGGGGATCAACTATTGACTTAAGCTTTCGCTGGAAAGCTATGGTCAAGAAACGCCAGGAATAGAAACGAGCGGAAGAAGCTGGAAGAGGCCTATGCCAAACTAGAGCAAACAGATTACACGTGCTAGAATAAATTAGATAAAAGAAAAGTTATCTGAATGAAGACTTATATTATTTTATTATTATTTTTATATAATATTAAAGATGTATAAGACAGAATATATGTACTAATGTAGGTCGTACAACTATATATATATATATTTTTCCATTACTTAGGTACCTACATAATTTAAAATTTCTTTTTCTATATTACAAATACAAAATTAATTAATTAAATGAGTAGGTAACAAATGTCAAAGTAAGTGTATTAGATTTTGGAGATGAGCATTCAATAATTATTTTTCTGCTGTCAATTTTTGGCTAAAACTCCTTTAACATCCAGTCGCCCCGTGACCACGAGCGCTGCAACGCGATCGAAACGTACGAGAAATATAAACAGAAGGTACACGATAAATAATCTTTTATATTTAAAGTGAAAATTCAGTTTATTAAAATTTCGCAACATAGGTAGGGATTACCTACGGTAATTTTATTAGTAAAATTTAATTTTTTAATAAAGATACATTTATTTGGCGCCACAAGAATAGCACAGACATATAATCTGATAAACATAGGTAGGTACAAGTATAATTGAATAGGTGAAAGTTAGAGTTACACATGAGGATTAATTAAATAGATGACAAATGCAGCAAGTGTAAGAAATGATGTAGGTAAAGCAAGAGAAGAAGGCAGAAACATCTCTAACTGATAAATAATGGCGTATACAAAACAGAAATTCGAAATTAACATGTCTACTTAATTAACATAGAACTAAAACAAAACGTTCTAGATAAGTACAGTGATAACAAGAATGCGAGTACATAATGAAAAGCAATCCGACACTTACTTACTAATAGCTTTATTTACTGCTGCCCGCGGCTTCGCACGCTCTTTTACGAGATAGACAGTAGCCTATGTCTGTACCCGAGATACCGTCTATCTCTCTGCCAAATTTCATTAAGATCCGTTCAGCCTTTTAGGCGTGAAGAGGTAACAGAGTTACTTTCGAATTTATAATATTAGTATGGATTCGTAAGTAACTCTGTCAGTCAGTCATTCAGGACAAAGCATTTTATATGTATAGATCACTTTCTACCCCTTTTTAATCCCGTTAGGGAATGAATTCCAATAAAATACGAAACACGTCTTCCACCAATTCTGTTAAAAACGTTTGTGCAAAATTTGAAGTATGTAGATTGGGCCAAGGAATCCAATCACCCCTTTTAGGGGTAGAATTTCGGAAAATCCTTTCTTATCGGATGCCTACGTCATACAAAGAACAAACCCTCCAAGTTTCAGGTCTACGATCAGCGGTTTAAGCTGTGCGTTGATCTGTCAGTCCGTCATTCAGGACAAAGCATTTTATATGTATAGATAAATAAGTGCCTACTTTATAATATGTGTAATAATAATTAATATTAAAATTACCATAGGTAGATAATTTTATGTCGGGTTTTTATCGCGTGGTCTAGCGGCGCTAGACCTGACCCCACTGAACCCACAACCTCCTGCGTAGTCGCAGAAGGATCTTCGCCCGCTGCGCAATCATCAATGCAATTACAATATCCAGTGAATTTGAAACTTGATTTCAGAGCTCAGCATGCGAGAGCGTTTGGTGACAGACTTGCGCCTGGAACTGGATCGAGTGAACAATGATCTCGTCGGCTTCAAGCAGAAGTACTACGAGATGAAGCGAGCTCTGGATGCCGACGAAGCGAGGCGGTTGCGAGTTCCTACTCCCAGTTCCCGTTGCGACACCGCCTCAACCAAGTAAACCGAGTATGAGAAACCATGACAGATTATGCGAACCATTTGCGGTTCTGACTTGATTTACATTATTATAAATCTTAAACCATAGGGTGCGGTAAACATACACATAAACCTAGGCTTATATACACCATTTAGCACAAAATGTTCGCGTGCTAAAAGGTGTTAAACTAACACTTTCATTGCCCATGATGCACATCACCGTCCCTGTAGCTGCGGCGGCGCGCACCTTCAGATCGCATCGCACAGCATTGCAATATTACTCGTGAAACCTATGGCAAGGCCCCTGACGTCAAATACTGTAGCGCTATCTATGTACAGCTTCGATTATTAGATAATTATGTCATAATTATGTCAAATAATGACATATAATCGAAGAGGATTAATCATCGTCAAACTTCTTGTCCTCTGGCGAACCACGTGACAATGATGTGCAGAACGCTATTCTTAGACCAATTTGTGGTGGGCGGTTACGTTCTCAACAGTCTCGTCGATTATTGACAGAGTTTTTGTTTCAAACAATGAAACAGCGAGACAGCTTTACGAAGCTGTACCTCTCTTTCGCCTGCTGCGTTGTCGGCGGCAAATTAATTTTTGCCGCCGACAACGCAGCAGAAAACCACAATTTTTTGCCTCATAAGTAGTTAACGCGAGTCCAAATCCCGAATGAACCAAAATTTTTGGAGAATATTATTTTATTTTATATGAGCGTGATCAATTAAATGTGGGTTTTGCTTAGTTATTAACGGGATATAAAATACGAGGAATGTATTTCAGTTCTTCATCTATCTATGGTCATAGGATCTTTCTGCATCCTGTGGTCATTGTAATATTAAAGAACTCATAAATACTAAGAAAAAGGTAAAAATACCAGTTCATTGTTTTTTCATAGGATTTTGTGGTTGTGAAAACCGCGTCAGATTACTAGAAACAAACAGACGAAACCTGCGCAGCTATTTTTTTCTAGTTATTTGGCGCGAGGCAGGATGCGCTTTAGTCAATGTTTACTGATACTTTTCGCGGCATAATACAACCTACTTACATTTGGCGAAGCACCGGGTTTTGCCTCTATCGAATCCTATTACAATTTCATGATAGGTGATCCCTCGTGTCAAGGAATCACCTAACCAATGAGTACGATAGCATAACTGTAGTTTCATATTTTTACATTGACTGATGCCAAGTGCCGGGGCGGTGTCAAGCCAACCTATACCAATCAAGTCTGCTGCCCGCGGCTTCGCACGTTTTTTCCGGGATAAAAAGTAGCATATGTCCGTCTCTGGGATGCCATCTACCTCCGTGCCAAATTTCACTGAGATCCGTTCAGCCATTATGGCGTGAAAAGGTAACAGACAGAGTTACTTTCGAATGTATAATATTAGCATGGAAGTATGGATTAGTATCAGTGGACATAGAAACTGATTTATTTCTAAGTATGTTATGCGCCCTAGATTCGCGCCTCCAGTGTGCCAAGTTGTTAAATTAATTATTTGCGTTAACACTCTTGTGTTAAAACATGGCAAAAGTAAATATTACGCTAACTGTAATGTAGCAAGAGTAAATAGTGTTTTGTTTTAGAGGTTATTGTTGCGTGAATATGCTAGCCTTTGTTATGTTTTTAGTTGTTATTTCTAAATCATGTAAGACTGAATCAGGTTGTTGTTTGATATAGCTAAATAAAACACCAGAGTAATTAATCCGAAAACAATAGTTTTATTTAAGAATTTTTCACTTTCTCATAAAATATACACATTGTTTTTGTCATTAAACTAAACTGTAAGTAAATACTAATTTTAAATACCAATTTTCACGATTTTGAAACAGGTGGATATTAGGGTTCAACCCCTATTCACGGCCTAAAAATGGTGTTTCCTTCATGTACAAATTCGTCACTTAAACCCTATTTAGAAAAAAAATAATCAAATGAAAGCATGATTTTGTACATTTCAAAATTAAACATATATATTTATAGTAGAAAGACACAGACCAGTTTTTCTCTTTTAATAAATGTGATGATAGAATTCTACAGTCCTTGTTTGTTTACTTAAAAATAACAGTTCGAATGCATGCGTTGCGGCGACCGGGGGGCGACAAATGCGGTCAAATGCTGAGGGCGGGCGCGCGCGGGCCACAGGCGTCTCCACTATTCAGTATGCACTAGTTTCAAGTTATAAGAACATTTTCGAGATACTATCAGGGCCAGACTATTCTGACAATAAGTAGATACATCACACTTGAATTATTTTCATTTAAAATATCGCCAGCCTATTCAACTGTGAATCCGTGTGCATGTGAATCCGTGTGCGCGAGCCCTGGAGGACATCATCCAACACATTCACCATACGTTTCGATAACACCACAACTGTGGAAACTAAGCTGTAACCGGACCAGAACATTACAAGCGTAGTAAGCGCTATTGAGGAATATCTTTACAAGCGTTTGTAGGTTTATCGAAACGCCTTTTAACCTCAGTGTCGAGGCAGGGGTGAATTCAGAAAGCGACATATTAAATCGAATCCTAAAGAGCGTCTACGCACCAGTCGCCGGCCCGCCGACAGTAAGACAAAACACTGTCAGCGGCCTACAATATTCATACACTTCAAAGTTATACTTATGTTTTTCAACATTTATCGCTCATATATTATTTTAATCAAGCCTCCATTCCATGACTATGAAATTTCCATGAACTGGACACTGGCAGAAAAGTGGCAAACCAGACATATCGCCAATATAACAAAGTAGTCAAGTTAAGTCACTGAAATGTGACACAAACCCACCAAGCTGTGTCAGCGGGTTCGTTATGCTCAAGAGTTGGTTTTCTTAACAACTTCTTGGCCTGAACGTCGTATGAGTTTTACAAGTTGTAAGGATAGTCTTAAAGCAAACTGAATCCATCCCTGCGACTGAACCGCCGAACCACACCCGGCTTCTCATAAAATACATACATCGACCCGCGATTATCACGCGTTTTAAAATAACGGTTGCAATTTCCTGAAGACACGGGAATACAATTAAAATGACCTTACTTATAAAAACCTGCCGTTACAGACACAAACTGCATGACAGGGTTAAATTACGACGAAATCCAAACGGTTTTATAAGTAAGGGGTGAAATTACCCTAGCTTGTAACCTTATCTAATCGTGGTATTTGATTCGAATGCCTTCAGAAATGCGCAGGTTCTATGTAAAATAGCTGTCCCAACTTACGAAATACAAACATGGATTCAACTATTCATAAACACGGAGTTTGCATCGAGACGCTTCAACAATGTTCTCTTACACATCTATACACGATTCACTTCACACTGTATTTTAAATCTGTGTAACCACTCACAGTTTCGTCTTTCGCGGTTCCGGCACTGTTAGATACATCTAGTCAGAGGAACGGTTGCATCATATCAGTAGACCATATGGGTTATCTCGTGTTGTACGTTACTGGGTGTCTCAATGCAAACGTGCGCGGTGTGCGGCACTCGACCTAGTATGTACCGCGGTGTAATAAAACTATTGCTTGTAATGTCGGCGCCGGCGTGACAACGGTACTGCAACGTAGCGTGTGCCTAGTGGACGTCCGAGCTCTCCTTGTTCAGTTGGTGGTTGGCCGGGTCAGAGGCGTTGATTGGCTGGAAATATTACAATTATGTTAATTCGCTGTGCAAGGGAGAGAGAACACTCCCAAGGGTAATAATTAAAACTTAAGTTAACGGACAGGGCACAAATGGGTAGCAAAGAAAATCAACTATTGAGTTGAAACGCTTGTCAAGTTCCTCAACCTGCTTTGCCCTATCGAATTAACAATAACTAATACGCGGGCAGAAACTTCTGCCCGCGGTTTTGCAAGCGTTTTTGCAATAAAAAGTAGCCTATATGTTATTCTAGGCCCAGATCTTTGTATGTTCAACGGTTCAGCCTGATGATCCATTCAAAAGTTTTGGCGTTGACTTTGGCCAAACATTTTCACAATGGCATAAACTTTATCACACACAAACTAAACTTTATCAACTTTTGCACACAGCATCATCTAGCTCCAAGTTAAGCAAGCAGACCTTGTGTTATGGGTACTAGATAACTGATATGCTTAATAATTGAATCCAAAGAACGCAACGTACGTGTACGAGAGTGCTGCTCAAGTCTAACTAGCATTTCAGTTATTCGGGGGATAGACGTGTACTATTTGCTGATTCATATACAGCTCAATTAAAATTAAATTTTAAAACTCCAATTCGGGCCGAGTTGTTGTTGCTGTGGATGTATTTAGAGCCGACTAAGAGAACCCACCAGAGGCATGACAGCAGCTTTCTCTTGTGTATTTTTAACACCTGGACTGGTATCACCAATCCACCTGCCAAGCGTGGTGATAACGCCAAACCCCCTTGTTTGGAGAAACGTGTTCAGCAGTGGATGTATGTGTACATACCAGGGTGATGGGCGGCTGCTGCGGCTGGCTGGGCGCGGGCTGGGAGGGCAGCGCGGGCGGCTCGTGTACCGCCGTCGTACTGTGCGCGGCCTGCGCGCCGCCGCCTCCGCCGCCGCCGTAGTACCCGCCGTTCATGCCTGTAACATCAAAGTTATCAATTTAAGGTTGATCATCACGGGTTGGCGCGAGATTAAATTTTTTTCGTGGTTTTCAATTTATTTCTGCGTTCTATAAGGAATAAAACGGAAAAGTAATATGCCACATATCGTAAAACATTGCCTATGATAAAGCCAACTTCGATTTTATTGTATTTTGAAAGCATTTGGGAAAATGTTGATTTTTAGCCCAAAATTACCTATTTTTCCAAATGTTCTAAAATAACAGTGAACCGGAGTTAGTTTTTTCCTAGGTTAATAGAAAATGGTTTACGATTTGCAGCAAATTACTTTTCCGTTAGTTTTATTCTTCATAGATAGCTGAAAAAAAATCAAACCACAAAAAAAAAATTATCTCAAGCTAACCCGTGACTAACCCCCAAAATATGACATTGTGCCATGAATTATTATGAAAAAATACACACCCCTGATTACAACATGGGTTCTGACAATACCAAAACAGAATATTACAGTTTACTACCGCTGACTTGTCTAAGTTGTACTGCTAAATGCAACCTGTTCCTAGTTCCTGACAGTATATGGTTGGGACGCTGCAGGGCACAAAACCAAAGCCTCTGATAGAACAAGGGAAGTTTATGTTTACATTAGACGAAATTAACAGATGTTCGAGTGGAATGCTAGATGCCCTTTCGGTGAAAACGGTGTATGGTTTCCGGAATACTCTGCTGAAGCGACTCAAGAAAGAGCTTCAGCACTGTTGGCTGTCTAAAACGGTAAGAGACCGACACAACTGGCGGTCTCCGCTGTCGAAGTTAGTATGTGTAGTTTTTTTTATATACCACTAAGGTGGCAAACAGGCATGCGGCCCGCCTGATGAAAAGTGGTTACCGCAGCCTAATGGACGTCTGCAACATCAGGGACATTAGACGCGCGTTGTATTATTTACTAGTATTACTTAGTATGTGTAGTACATATTACTCACGCGTCATGGGCGAGTCGGTACGGATGAGGCTCTGCGGGGTGGGCGAGGTGGAGACGCGCTCCTCGGCGTAGTAGCGTGACGGCGCCAGGTGACTCCGCGACGCCTTGCTCACGTTATCTGCAAATACAAAATGACTTCATGAGTTTGGTACTTCTGCTGCAAGAGTGGGTATTAGAGGGTAAACTATCAAGGCATAGATAGACCCAATGGGCCGCCTTAGGTATCGCTGGATTAACGAAGTGGAAGCCACGAATTTGAGAGACAGCTCAGAACAAAGATGCCTGGTGAAGTCTTGTGTCATAGATCCACCAGACAATTGGGCCGCTGAGTGACTGGCCACTCACTTTTTTACATGAGTGGGGGTCGGTATGGGCCTTGCAGAAACTAGTCCTTGTTGACGTACCTTCGCTGTAAGTGTTGGGCGGCGCGGGCGGCATGGCGGGTGGCAGCGCAGGCTGCAGCTGCGGCACGCCGCCCGGGCCCTGCAGGAAGTAATCCTTGTTGACACAGTTCCGCAGGCAGTCGGGGATGCGGCCCACGATGGCACGCCGGATCTCGGAGGCCGCCATCTCGCGGAGCTCCTGTGCCGACGCGTCCGAGTAGAACGCGGCGTGCGGCGTGCAAAGCACGTTCGGCGCCTCTTTTAGGGGACCCTGGAACGGACACAATGCATTTTAAGACACAATTCTAGCAATAAGCGACAACGAAATGACCATGACCACAAAACCAATACACAAGGTGTATTGGTTTTAAGCGCGTCGTGACTTATACTTATTTTATTTTGTTTTTTATAATAATAAAATAATAATGCTGGACAATCCACACAGCATCATCATCATGACTGACTTGTGTTTGTCGAGCCCAAATCAAATTCATGCATTGAGCCGCGTGTGGCTACACGCTCCGTCTTACCTGCGAGGATGCCTGCACAAACCAGTTTGTGCAGGCATCCTCGCAGTTTACGCAGGTAAGAACGTGCACGTGGACGGCAAGACGTTAGCTCGCGCAGGCGTGTAAGCACGGCTTGTGCAATCACTGACATGCTGAAGATTGGATTGCGCAGGCAAGACGGAGCGTGTGGCCGGGGTATTAGAGTCAATTCATATTGATGGCATAACAGATGGCAGCGGAGCGACGCGGTCGACCGCGGCGGTGCGGGCTAGACCGCTGACAAGACGCGCGTGGGCGCGAAGTTGCCCTGCTAAAGCGCCGCCGCCAGCCGCTCCTTTCAAGAACTAACTAGATAGATAGTATTGTTACCTGGAATACATTGAAGGGTTCGTTCTCGTGCACGTCTAGCGCGGCGGCGCGGATGCGGCCCTGCTTGAGCGCCGCCGCTAGTCCTTCGTCGTCTACCAGCCCGCCGCGCGCCGTGTTAACCAGGAACGCACCTGGAAAACACATCAGTTATAAGCTATCGCTGATTGAACTAAACACAGAGCATCGATAGAACTTTCGTTAAGAATTTCGAACCACATCTGCTAAACGGCGGCGCAAACCTAGGCGCTCGCAGAGGTGGCAGAAGAGGGCGCGTTACAGCCATTAGTGTGAATATGACAGGAATAGGATTTCGCTTTCATAGGAGCGGGAAACCATATATGTATAAAAACCATTTGTGGAAAGGCATAAGCACAAAAATGAAGTTATTGTTTAAAATAAAGAAAACTACACAACTTATGGAGAAACTGGTTCAAGGAACCAAATAATTAGTAATAAAACCTATGAAACAAAACATAACTAAATGACTTATGTTTTGTTTCATAGACAATAGACCGCAGGGCTCCTGAGAACTCGTTATTTTTTTGTCAATCATGTTTTCACATTCAAGGAACAAGAAAAAATGCTGACTTTTATGTTATTGGTCTTTTAACAAGGTGATCCCGTGAGTACTGAGATCACCAAACCCGTTGGTTCTCCCTTTAAGTCTAAGAACGAGTTTATAGGTTATTGATGAATTAGTGATTGGAAGATTTTGATGATAGAACTTACCGGGGCGCATCTGTTTGATAGTAAACTCGTTGATGAGATGATGGTTGTGCTCGTTTAAGCTGCAGTGCAATGAGACACAATCACTCTGGAATAGGAGGTCCTGCAACAAAAATACACATAATATTAGAAATTATTATTAATTATAATTATTAATTATAAGACACCAAACAAGGTAATGTGAAAACATTTTTCGCGCACCAAAAAGAGATCTAGCTATTTTCTCATCTTCGGCCACCCATTACCTAAAGCTTCTATTGAACACAGGAAAATGTAATAGTGAATTGTGTTTAACCAAAAGCCTGTAGGCCCTAATGAGTCCTATCAACTACAAAATCATGTCCCTGGGCATTTTACAAGGCGTGATCTAACCAAAGTAAACAGAGCTTGGGTTATGGGACCCAGCCAGATTACCTACGTCGAGTAAACAAACTGTTACTGCTGACAACCAGCGCTGCAGTGGCACTTGTGTCATGGCAGCATTAAAAGGAGGGAGTCTCCGCTCGGATGCGCAAGCGTACGGTCGTGAAATCAAGATGTCAACCGAGACATTAAAGTGCACTCAGTGTAATATCGTAATAAACGAGTTACTTTGTTTTGTGCAAAACAAAATTGACGTTCTAGACGAAGAAAGTATAGTGAGACTTTGTGTGACTGCTTTTTCTACTTCGGAAATAAGCACCGCTAAGGATTTGCTGTTCGCGTCTATCTCAACTACCGTCAGACATGTTTCGCGCCGCAAAAACAAGGAACAAAAGGATTTGGAAGACATCATTTGTGCCTTCAAGAATACGGAACCAGATGTAACACCAACTTTTGTAGCGTGGCAAATTCACAAGCTACCGCCCGTTACCTTCAACAGCTTGGATTCCACTAGAATATTAAAAGATATTGTTTTGTTGCAATCCGAAATTAGATGCATTAAAGATTCGTTTGCAACTAACGAACAGCTAAACTACCTTAAATCTGAGGTCGACAATATGAAGTATGCGTCATTAGTGAACATTAATGAAAATGTAAACAGAAGACGGGGAGCCTACCTGATGGATAGTGGACCGACAGGCATTCTAAATATAGATAGCAGCCAGTCCACGAGAAATAGTACGCCAAATCATAAGTGTTTTAGCTCTCAACTGGCTAATACTTCGCCACCTTTCTCGCAGATATCTAGCTCTGCGAGGGTATCTTTTGCACCGCGTCCTGTGAGCATTGAAAGTCTGCATTCGCAACCTACCGCGCCAATTGCCAAACCTACGAGCCCAAAACATACGTGCCTACAACAGCCTGCTACTGCGACGGTTCAGTCGGTGAGCCCTGCGTTGGTGCCACCCATCGAAAATAACACGGTTTCATGTGTAGGAAAACCTACGAGCTCGATACCTACGTGCCTACACCAGCCTGCTACTGCGACGGTAACGTCGGCGAGCCTTGTGTTGGTGCCACCCCTCGAAAATAACACGGTTTCATGTGTAGGAGCTAATGAAGTAAAATCTATAGCTGAGTTATTAAGAAGGGAAGGGGAATGGAAGCCTGAAACTCCTAATCAGCAGTGGATTGAGGTTCAGAGAAAGAGGCATAGAAACAGAACCGAAGGTATCACAGGGAAAGCTTCTATAAAACCTAATGACAAGTTTCGACCCGCTGATATTAAAATTCCCCTTTTCATATCAAATGTCCATAAGGATACATTGGAAAGAGACATAGAGGAGTTTATTTTCATAAAGACGAAAGAGAAAGTTTCTCTCCAAAAAATTAAAATGAAAAATAAGCGTGATTACAATGCGTTCAAGGTGTTAGTAACGAGGCATAGATTGGAAACTTTCCTCAATGATGAGGTATGGCCGGTCGGAGTGACATGCAGACGTTTTATGCCTTATCAAATGTCTGAACAGTATAGAAACATTGACGATCAAAATGTCTAACACCACAATGGTCACATTCAATTGTAAAAGTATGAAACGCTCGGTGGAAGGTATTCGCCAGGTATGCAATTTTGCGGATGTTATTGCACTCCAGGAGACATGGATACTACCACATGATCTGCCTCTTCTATCGGCCATCCATGAAGACTTCGGTAGCACCGGATCATCTGCGGTCGACCTTAGCAGTGGGCCTTTAGTGGGCCGACCTCACGGCGGAGTTGCGCTTCTATGGCGCAAGTCATTATTCCCGTGCGTAACAGTGATAGATTGTGCGAGCCCGCGTTTATCAGCTGTTCGGCTAACCATAGACAATAGGCCGGTGCTTGTTATTAGTGTTTACATGCCCACCGATTGTTATACAAACTTAGTCGAGTTCACAGATTGTTTGAGTGAAATTAGTGCAATAATTGAAGAAAATAGTATCGAATCAGTTTTTGTTCTCGGTGATTTTAATGCTCACCCGGGCGAACTATTCTTTCGTGAGCTGTTGAATTTTTCGGCAGACCAAGACTGGGTTTGTGCAGACACATGTAAGTTAGGCTTAACTTCTAATACTGTGACTTTTATGAGTGACGCCCATTCCGGTTGTCTGCGCTGGCTGGACCACTGTTTAGTAACACAGGCGGCATGGCCGTGTGTTATGGATGTATATGTTAAGGACGATACATATTGGTCTGATCATTTCCCGTTGGTAATTAAATGCAATTTAGATGTTGTGAGACAGACGAACCAACCTAAAACATTTAGTTGTAGTAAAATATTATGGGGAGACAGAACAACAGAGCAAATAGATGATTACCTTAAAATATGTAATTTAAAATTAAAAAGTTTAGATTTTCCAGAACAATTTCAAAAGTGCTGTGATTTTAATTGTTTTAATTCCCTACATTTGAAAACAATAGATAAATTATATGAAAATATTGTAAATATGCTATCTGAGGCTGCCTCTGAATCTAGAACGACACTGAAAAGATGTAAGGGTAGGAAAGTCGTGGCAGGGTGGAATAAGCACGTAAGTGAATCTCACTTGAGTGCTAGGTCGAAATATCGCATATGGGTGTGGCACGGTAAACCTGGTTGCGGCCCAATTTATGACGACATGGTTCAATCGCGTAAGACCTTTAAAGGTAGGCTAAAGTGGTGTCAAAACCATCAGGACCAAATCAGAATGGACCTGCTGGCAAATCATCATTCTAAGTCGGATTTTAAAAGCTTCTGGAAATGCACGTCAAAATTAAATGTGAGACCTGGCACTCCAGTGAGCGTCAACGGTGCATCCACTCCTGTAGAGATTGCGAATGTCTTCAAAGATTATTTTTATGTTCAGTCTCCTCTAGGACTACCATGCCGAGGGTGTGATGCTGAGAACCGGAGTGCCCAGCGGATTAAAACCATAATTCTCGCCAGAGACGTCAGAGCCGCGATTAATAAAATGACAGGAGGCAAATCGCCTGGGCACGATGGGCTCAGCATCGAGCACCTGAAGCATGCTGGTGGCCACCTCCCTCGAGTACTCGCTATGCTGTATAATGTATGTATAAGTCATTCTTACTTGCCTGCCGAACTGATGCGGACGCTGGTGGTGCCAGTCGTGAAAAACAAGACTGGAGATATGTCTGAAAAGTCTAACTATAGACCCATATCGTTGGCTTCGATTGTGGCCAAAGTACTGGACAGTGTGCTAAATTCTTACCTAAACAAGCAATTGCGGTTGAACGATGCTCAATTTGGGTTTCGTTCTGGACTCTCAACCGAAACAGCTATTCTTAGCTTAAAGCACACTGTTAAGTACTACACGGACAGGCAGACACCTGTGTATGCCTGTTTCCTGGACCTCTCGAAGGCCTTCGATATGGTGTCGTATGATGTACTCTGGAAAAAGTTGAACGACGCGGGGCTTCCGCCTGAGCTGGTATCGCTGTTCAGGTATTGGTACCTAAACCAGCAGAACCGAGTGAGGTGGGCAGGTGAGCTTTCGGACGCATATGGGCAGGAGTGCGGGGTGCGGCAGGGCGGGTTGAGTTCACCTTCCCTCTTCTGCCTGTATGTGAATGCGCTGATTGAGCGACTCAGCAGCATGCCAGTGGGATGCCACGTTAATGGGGTTTGTGTAAACAACCTGAGCTATGCCGATGACGTGGTGCTGCTGGCTCCCTCAATTAGTGCACTCCGAAAGCTTCTTGCTGTATGTGAGTCCTATGCTGCGTCACATGGACTTACATACAATGATAAAAAGTCGGAGTTCATGGTCTTCAAAGCCGGTACCAAGTGTCCCTTATTTGTTCCACCGGTAACACTAAATGGCGTGCCTCTCAGGAGAGTGTTTAACTTTAAATACCTAGGACACTTGGTGACTGAAGACCTAAAGGATGACGATGATATGGAGAGGGAACGCAGAGCATTGTCAGTCAGGGCGAATATGCTGGCCCGCAGATTCGCACGATGTACAGATGCGGTGAAGGTTACCTTATTCAGAGCATACTGTACATCATTTTACTCAGCGAGTCTGTGGGTCAGCTATACCCAAAAAGCTTACAATGCTTTGCGGGTCCAATATAACAACGCGTTTAGGTTGCTGTTGCGACTACCGCGATTCTGCAGTGCCTCGGCCATGTTCGCCCAGGCACGCACAGACACTTTCGATGCAATCTGGCGGAAAAAGTCGGCCTCACTGCTCAGCAGAACCCGCGGGAGCAGCAACAGCATCCTAAACGCGATAGCTGCAAAATTTGACTGTCCTATAATGTATAAATTGGTACAAAGGACAAAATCATTAATCAATTTTAAGTACTAACCCATAGTTATAAGCCGACTAACCCAATTGGACTGTAAAATTGTCTTAATAAATAAATTGAATTATTATTATTAAACTAGCCTTTGTGTTAAATTAAATATAATATAACCCAGACAACCAGGAGGAATTGGTTGTTGTGGTAGGCTAAGTGGATGGGCAGAGACCACGAGGCCGATCACCTAGCCACTGGTTACATAGTGAAGGAGCTCACGGGACTCTTACCTGAAGCGTATAAACCCTAGTGAGTCCTAGCGACTTCTCAATCCCGTCGGGTAGGTAAGGGTCGTAGAAGATGACGTTGAAGCCGAAAGCCTTCGCCCGCAGCGCGACGGCCGAGCCGATGCGGCCGAGCCCCACTATGCCGAGCGTGTCGCCGCGGATCCGCGCGCACCCCGTCGCTGCCTCGCGGACCTGCTCCGGACCTACAACAAACACACAGGTTAGGTTACAAACAGGTGCAACTGCGTACCCGAGTTTCCTAGTAAAGCGCCCTGAGGTCACCCTGCGATTTTAGTCAGTAAGAGTCTGGTATAATATTTCGTCTGGAGGGGCGGAATGTATCCATTATGGGGTTTCTCGCGATAAAAAAGATTAGAAGGTCGTAATGTTAGTACGTTTAGCCAGACGCCAAACTAAACATAGAAATACTACTCAAGTACGAATACACGCGATCTCCCACTCATCTCTTAGGAAGACGACAAAGTCGTCCCGCCAACGCTTTCGTGGCCGACCTCGACCGTGGCTTCCTTCCGAGACCTGGGGTGTCATTAGTTTTATGATGATTATTTTGTGTTGTTTATCTACTAAATACATCCCAACCTTTAAGTCCATAAACACAACATGGAAGCGACACAAATTCAAAATACATATCACTTTATTTCCATGTCTATTTAAATTTTATGAATTTGACAGTTCTAAGTGTACAGATATTGTATTTAGGGAAATAAAAAGTTTTAAGAATAACACCTATTCCTAAAAAGATTCAAACAATATGGTCACAAGGCAACCCAGTACCAAAGCAATAGCCCTCTTTTTAACTATTATACAACTTGTTTTGCATAACAAAGTTCAAGGTCACACATGGGGTTAAAAAAAATATCACCATGGACGCTTCCAAGCGTCCTACCGACACTACTTGATATAAAATTACTTATACTTGATATTAATTATTTTTCAGCACCATAATCTATTCCAGCGCTGGTGCAAAAAGATTTAAGTAAAGAGAATCATATAACAGTTTCTTTCCTATTCGATAATATTTCGTTTAAAATGGATTTTCTTAGAGCTGTTTTGTACACGTAAAGAAATAATTGTTGATTCTGATTCGGTGAGAATTTTAACACAACTGGCCCAAGTTTTTAAAACCACAACCAACGGCAGTGCGTGCTTGGTCAGTCAAGCAAAATATTTAGTGGAGTAAACATTTTAGAATAAACCGCTAAGTGCGAGTCAACTCGCACACAAAGGGTTCCGTACCGTAAAAATCAGATGGACGGAAGGACAGCGGAGGCTTAGTAATACGATTACTAAGCCTCCGCTAAGATTATTTAGTAACGATTGTACAAGAAAAGGCGGTAATGCCAAGGTGAGCTTGAACGTTTCAACAAGGAATATTTTGAACTTGCAGAATACCTGAAAGAAAGGAAGGAGTCGGGAGGCCGTTACACCAGTACATAAATAATAGTAGCACGTACCTGTGAATTTCTTTCCTTCCCGTACCATATTGGCGAGCCAATACGTCCGCCGGTATAAATTCAATATTAGACAAAGTGTCGTGTCTGCTACTTCTTCTACGCCGTAACCGGGCACATTACATACTGCGATACCTGAAACATAGACAAATATTTCAGTTACTATTATTTACACAACTTACTCTTTGAGTACCTACGGTAGAGTGATTCCATGAGTACAGCCTCCCTGTGCAATAGTGTGTGCATTGTTTATCAACACAAACCATATAAGTAGTATAGATAAAGATTGGGATTTTCGCAGATCGTCATCCCTCCTGGCCGGAGGGCGTCCTACACTAATATGAATTATATGGAATAAAAGTTTTTTTGGGTCGCTCTAATGTGAACAGCGCTATTGAAATACATATAATAATAATAATACATCCGACAGCATTGTCGTTCCGATAACACTGTCGATCCGACCTGGACCCGGACGAATGTGAACCCGCTCTTACAGCTTAGTTTAACACTTCTTGACACGCCAGAAACAAGGCTACCGTGTGATAATTTAAGGAATACTTACCTAATTCTCCAGCGGCTTTGACATCAATATTGTCGACGCCGGATCCGATGCGCACTATAATCCGCAACGCCTTGAACTTCTCCAGGTCCTCCTTGGTGAGTATGATGGTGTGCCACATGAGCGCGCCCACGGCCTCGTTGAGCACCTTCTCGTGGATCTCTGACGTGGACTGCGCGTCACAGAACGCCACCGTCGCCACATCCTTCAGTATGGGCATCTCGACCGTACAGTCGCGACCGTCTAGTAGTGCCACTAAGGGCCTGGAAAGAAGGACGAATTGCGAGTTAGTTTTTGTTTTGTAACCTTACGAAAGTCCACTGCTGAAGGTGTCTCCCCCAAGCAACATAGGTTTTGTTTTGTCATAATCCCAACGCTGGGCAGGGCGATTGGTGATCGCAGTGGAATCTTAAAAATACACAGCACTACAGCATTTGTTTGTACAGATACACTTTAAAATTTTAATTGGAGAATATTCGTGAATGTGAAGCTTACTTTAGAAATAAATATGTCGTCGTATATTGTAATAAAGTGAAATATGAAACAATATATTATTATCGGCTGACTTCACTCGCCCCGGCGCGAGTGAAGCAGCAACAGTTCGACATGTTTTTACAAAGAGATCAAATTTGGTTTCAAACAAGTTAACAAAGTATCCTTTTAAAGCCAAGAGCCGCGTGACGGTTTCTCTAGCCGTCTTAATCGATAGGAAACCAAGCCGAGAACATCAGTTATCGCCTCTCTGCTCTATCTCGTATTGATTTTTGTATTAAGCTATTTTAAGACGGGCCATCGGGCGTATAGTCCAGTCGACTGCCCTAGGTATCGCTGAATTGACAAAGTGGAAGCCTGACGCTGCTAGCGAGTGCCAGCTCAGAACCGAGATGCCTGGAGAAGTCTTGTGTGCCAAGATGCACTTTGGATCGCTGAGCCACAGGGTTAGTATCCACGGACGTCGCCTATCGCTTGTAGATAAAAGCGTTTCACAGTAACGACGGATATAAAACCGACATTGTAGTAGCCTGGGCATAAACCGTAAAATAAACATACGTGCCGCCCTCACGTAAACGCTTATAAAACTCAATGACGTGAACTGGCTGTTACGTAAACGTGTATGGCAACCAGATAACACTTTTATTTATGACTGTTAAAAGAATGTTGGCGATAAGTTAGTAATTCTTGTGAATTGGTAAGACTGATTACTATCACTAAGCAATCAACGTTCGCCTTCTGCTACATTAGATCATATTATATCATCTGTTAAACAGAATCGAATACCGAACATCTTGTCTCAACAGATTGTAAGGAATTCTATAAGCTATTCATCAAGGGAAAACTCCTAAGTATCCATGGCGATATTCATTATTTTCATAATTATATTGTTGATTGAATATACAAATGTTCGGTGGATCTTGTTCATAGAGCTCAAAACGTTTTTAAATTAACGTCCTATCAGTGGTCCTATATACTAATATAATATAATTTAGGCGAAGTATGTGCAGATGTGTGTTTGTCACAAGACAACGCCAAAACTACTAAACAGCTGTAATTTTGCACGCGCGAAGTTCTAGATACGGAATAACATTATAGACTTCTTTGTATCGGGGAAAAACACGTGCGTAGACGCAGACTAAAGCTAGTTATTATAATAATTACATAAGGCGGATTATTATAATAAAAACGAGCGTTGTTTTTCAGTGTCAACGAACGCGTTACTGCGTCAAGGTTGTTGATGATATCCGCGAAGGCCCCGTCCATCGGTGATATAGTAAGAACTATAATACTTGATGATGATGATAACCATTAATATTCCAGTGCAGGTCAACGCCCCTCCCTTTCTTCCAGCTTTCCCGGTTCCTAGATGCCATTGGCCAGTCTGGTAGGTGCACATCTAACTCGTCCCGCCATCTCAGTATACTTCATTGTGGTAATATTCCGTTACACTGGAAGTGTAGATCATTGAATACAGCGTAATTACTGAACTGGGTGATTAAAAAGCCGACAGCTTTATTACTTCCATATCCAATAAAATTGAGAAACAACTTGTTGATAAAGTATAGCTTGGTTATGTGTACTTCCATGTAATAAAAATCGATTTCGTCTTCGATCATTTTACGACGTCTTATCTTAATTCGGATATACTTGAATTTAATGTATCTCATTGAATAAATTAAATACCTATTGAATACAACACGAGCTAATGAGAATGAAACAGATAATTATCGCTATTTCATGTGTGTTAGAGTGAGACATGTAGAGATGCTATTTGATGTTCGACCAAATTATACGCGTTTAGATGTAAATAAACCGCCAAGTACGAGTCGACTCGCACACGAAGGACTCCGTACCGTAAAAATCAGGAAACTTTTTCAAAGAACATCAAATTTTCACTTGTTCGGAGACCCTTTTAAATTTTCAACTTTATTATACTTATAGCGTTTGTTGTTATTACAGTTTAAGTGTTACTTAGTTATAGAAAGTTTAATGTGTCTACCTATTGTGATTCATGAGATACAGCCTTGACAAATGAAGAGACAAATTAGCCAAAAAAAAATTGAATGGCCCTTTAATTTGGATATTTATTTTATTTTTTGTTATTATAGCGGCAAGAGAAATACAGATTCTCTAAAAATTTTACTGTCTACCTCTTACGGTTCATAAGATAGAGCCCTGTGATAGGCGAACGGACGGACGGACGGACGGCCGGACGGACAGCGGAGGCTTAGTAATAGGGTTCCTTTTTCACCCTTTGGGTACGGGACCCTAAAAAACAATTTTAGTCTAAAGAAGGGGAGTAGAAATAAACATGGCTTTCGTATCTACGAAAATATAAATAAATAATTGCGGAAACATAATCACACGAAAGATTCAGAAGTTCCTGAGAGAAGCAATTAATTACGCGGTATCCTAGATTTTCACATTTTTTTAATTAAAACTGTGAAAACATAATAACATAGATTACATTTGTGTTACGAAATAAAAAGAATGTTGCATTTGAAGTTGGAGTTTCAAGTTCCCGTTCATTCAGAATTTTATAAAAGCTTTGTTTATTCACAAATTGATAACAGAGGCGGAGTTTTGTTGAAAACACGAACACAGTAAAAGAAACAACTAACCAACAAAGTTTAATTACTCGCCTCGAAACAGTAACGAGAATTAAATTGTAACTTTCTTCGCAAACATCGTCGGAAACTTCAAAATTAATCAGCCACTTTGAATGCAGAAACAAATAGACTATTCGGATGGACAGCAAATTCAGATTGATAGGAAAAGTTAATTTGTTATGTAAATCAATATCACACTAATATTAAAAATGCGAAAGTTTGGATGTTTGGATGGATGTTTGTTACTTCTTCACGCTAAAACTAGAAAACAATTGCATACATAGTTCTATAGGCCTGTAATAAAACATATGCTAATTTTATCCCATAAATGTGTTCCCATGGGATATAAACAACCTTAAAAAGTTTCCATAGAAACGCGTGCGAAGCCGCGCGCAGAAACTAGTTGGTAATACAAGTTTGCGGCTGCGTAACGAGGTAGCTGTAACTAATAACAATGGAGTGGGGTGGGGTGGGGGGTCATGATAGAACCAGAATAATTAAACCACGCCAAATGCGACTATACTAATAATTCTAAGTTCCACGTGGAATTATTATTATTGGGGAGTATGCCGAGCAAGTTCCAAAAGTGGAAAGTAATTCCGAGCTCGCGGGGACCGAGCGAGGGGAGGCTTGTGGAATTTCACCAACTTTCCGGGCACCGACGAAAACAGATTTGACGGCAAACAATGAGGCAGAAGGGACGCCACCCTCGGCTACTGATTGTATAACAGTAGTCATTGAACAGGTTTCACTTGCCCTATTGAACTATAAATTTTGAACCTACTCTTATCTTTAACTTGATTTGTATTTTTACAATCCTGCAAAGCTGTATAAAAAGCAAACAACTCTATTGACCGGGGACCGTGGACTGGGGACTAACACAAAAGGAATCCTACCCATTTTTCTTGTAGTTTCCAATAGGCGTTTTCCAAAAATGCAAAAAAACCCTATATATGTACCTTAGACCTCAATAGATATTAATAATAAATAATGCTGGACAATACACACGACATCATCTAGCCCCAAGCTAAGCAGAGCCTGTGTTATGGGTACTAGATGACTGATACATACATAATACAATACATTGCATAGATAGATTGTGGAAGAGTATCATGTCAACCTGTGCATTTGACTATGCCATTTCATTTCAAACTAAAGCGCCATCTTTTCAATCTGGTCAAACAATTTTTTGACATTAAGAAAACGTCTTTATAAAAATTAGAGGTCTTTGTAAAAGTAAAACTGCCTGGCTTACAAATCCAGTAACCTCGACTTCATTCTTGGAATTTCTTTGGAGTCGAGTGAATCGAGCCAAAGCTTCGAACAGTTGCGGTAACAACCCCTTCAGGCAAGTTTGGCTGGAAACCAAATAGGATTAGCACGAGAAAAGAATAAGTGGAGCGACCTCCACGGTCGCTCGCACGCTACTTTGTAAACCCGGCCGCGTTTCGGACTCTCAAGTCGCGCAAGACTCGCAACTTCAAGGGAGGGATTCGATCTTTGATAAACTGTTTAATTTTCTCATTGTGAGTTTCTAATTGAATTAAATGAAGTGGTCTAAACAAAACAAAATGTTCTCGAACGGCTTTGCGTTAGAACTTCAGAAGAAGTTTCCGATTCTTTGGTGTGCTGGTTATTGATTTCTCCTTGTTTTTGGGTCACGAAGCGGATAACAATTGGACATAGCTACAGAAGCTTGAAGCGCACTATTGTGTGTGAAGCGTCACAAGTATATTAGGTTTTATACATTTAGTATGGTTAGAGAAGATAAACGTTATAACACATTAGACTATGTGATGTGTCGCTGTTTGTGCTTGCACACCGCACCAATAGAAATACATTGGTTCCTGAGGCGACCCTAAATACCAATAGAGACTTCCGAACTTTGACAGTTGATAGCGGCCATACTGTTGGAGCTACATCTGTCAAATTGACTGTCATTCATTCAGCCTGTTTTGCCAAATCACCATGGACGGAAATAGCGTTCAACAACATGTACTTATGATATGTAATTGTTTTATATATCAAAATAGGTGTTCTGTTCGGGCAACGTTCCCTAATTTTCATCGAGAAATCATCTTCAACGATGAGGCCCATTTCTGGATGAATGGGTACATCAACAAACAAAATTGTCCATTTTTGGGACGATGCCAATCCACATGAAATAATAAACGTATAAGAAAACGAATATAAAAAAGTATTGTAATTAAAATAATCTTAGAACAAAAATTTATCCCCTCGGGGTCCAGAATCATTCCCTTTCGGTTTAGTACACCCATTACGTGGCACCCTGTAAACATAACATGTATTTCAAGCAATCAATGATTACTTTACTAATGTGTTTCTAACTAATACAAGCAGCAGATATCTTGTCATAAGCATTTTTTCTGGGCGAAATATCATTAACAAGAGATCTTACCAATAATAGTTATTATTAGAGATAATCAGCGTACGAACAACCAGTTGTAAATGTAAGAAACCGGTATGCTACCTATATCAACACGACACAGTAGTATGATTCTACCTTTCTGAATAACCGTATCGGTGCGTCACCCTATCATTATCTATTGTGAAGAAGGTAAGTACAGGATTACATGTCAGGGCTTGTCAAGCAGATCGTTAAAGTCAGATAAGTGATTGGACAGGTTATAAAGAAGAAGAAGAAAATTATATATTAGACACTACACACAAACAAACTTAGGTACAGAAATAAAAGAATACTTAGTACTAACTGTCAGGCAACTGTACATCAAGAGCATTATATTAAGACAACACTCTGCACCACATCGAATGGACATTAATGGACAATCGCTGTTCAAGAAGGTCTCATGAGGTGTTTAGAGTACCTACGTGTAAAACACAGTTTGCCCGACGCTCTACTAATATTCTTGGACCTTTTCTTTATAATCGTTTATCCAAGGTTACCAAGGAACATTTAATTGTAAAAACAAGATTTGTATAACTACTGCATGCATTTCTTCAACCACTTAGCTATGATGATACTGAGCAGCTACTTGTAGTTACTCGCTAATAAGTTTCTGATTTAAGTAGTAGATATACATAATAGTTTGTTAATAATACATAGTGGTTGTTTCATTAAATATACATACACATTAGTTACCATAAGTTTACATTGTTGTCTGCTAATATTTTGTTTATTTTTCTGTTTACCGTCTGTTTACTAAATCTTACAAAATTTATCAATTATTCCTAATGACACGTCCTATAAATATCTTAATAACCAAACCCTAGTCTAGCCATTGAGGTATTGAGCTCTACCTTGCCATAACACAGTTTTATAACTAGCACGGAAGGAACGAGACATGCAACTCATAGAAGCCTTGAAGTACTAAGTTTTTTAGCCCATAATTATGTATGTATACCTTTATAATGTGTTTGTACTAACCTATCTATCGTTAAAGTAAATTATTTAGTGGTATAATTAGCTATAATTAACTTTAAGGCTACATTGTAAATTTTGAAATAAAAACATTCTTATTCTTATAATAGAGGTAGATAACACGTAGAGAGACAACAACACAAGTGAACATTAGTTAAGTATACACACACAAGTAAGCATTGCGTTGGTACTGTACTGAGTAGTTCACTCAGCAAGCGGACGAGCGCGTGTGTGCGGGTCTAACAGGTCCTGACTCAGCTTGTTGCTCTAACACAGAAACCTAGGGTGATTTGTAAAAGAGCGCTGGTTTTCAGCCAGAACCCGATATGATAATAGTCTAACGTCTAACCCTTTTTACAGGTAGGTCGATGAAGGAGTGTGAGGGATTAGATTCATAATTCAAGGGCTTTTTTTTAATGTGTTCTGTTATTAAGTGTGATTTGCGGCATAGTTAGCTCTAGAGATGTAGCAGACTAAGGTCCAACTTCACCGTTTGCTGCCAAAACTAAGATCAACAAAACTAATTTCAGCTTTATAGAGTTCAAATTCGTAATACCTATTGTGTGACATGACAGCTCTTGAACTCGGTATAGCGCTTGAAGCGGTCAACTTTATGGCGTTAAAATACGCTGAACTCGTTTAAAGCGCTAAACTGAGTTTATCTTAAATTGAACGCGTTCAATTGCAACGGTGAAATTGGAGGTTGACGATATCTTGGTTATCAGGCTAGCTTGTTTCAATATAAATATTGAATATTATGAAATATGATTTCAGACAATATAAACTACTTTTATTAGAAATAGAGAACACTTTAGCCATAAGCTTGATTATAATAAGTGGAGTAAGCGAAACCGTGCCGTAGTAGGCGATTGGTTCAAGGTCTTTGCTTCAGACGCCATGACTTTGAACCCGTCGAAGGAAATATTTAATAGGGTTAATTACAATGTTATGGCGTTTGAGCGTGGTGGGCTGGCACGGTAGCCGTTATTATTTGGAGAGCGAGGTCGTTTGTTTTTCAGTGTTTGCTGCTTATAAGTTACCAGCTTCTGCCCGCGGCTTTGCACGCGTCTTTCCGGTATAGAAAGTTGCACTCAAGTTAAACCAGGCCAATCTTATGTATGCCAAAACGTCGCCCGATCCTTTAAGTATTTTTGGCGTTGAGAGAAGTAACAAAGAACAATACTTTTGCATTCATAAATATTTAGTGTGATGTGATAATGAAATAAGACGACGTAGTTCATCTAGCAGGACTCTTGTTGTTGTGGAATTGAATACTATCTTTTGTACGACCCAGTTCATATCTCTTGTTTTCGTATCGTTTTATGTTTTACGAATACGTTTAGTGTACGCTTGTGCCTAAATTATCATTTTCCTACTACCACTCTCTGTATTTTATTCTATTGCCTGCAAAGTAACAGGCTTTATAGAATATAGATAGATAGATAGAATATTATTTATTGCACAAAAGTTGTACATAGGCGAACATAATGCTAGATAGCATTCTCTACCTGCTAACCTTTGGATAGTGTTGACAACAATTTAGTAGGTAGTGGTAGATAACAAAAATTATTAATTACAAGAAACAAAGGAAAATACAATTAATAAATCGTGACATTAACATACATAAAAAATAATAATAATAATAGGTACTCACATTAATACATATTTAATGTTACTATATTATATTATACCTAAATATACATACATGAATAATAAAATACATATATAACGTACGGAATTATTCCTGAGAAAGAAAATTATTATAGACTCTAGATAACAAGACATGTATTGAGGATACCTCGCGACATTCCACTGGAAGACTGTTCCATAAGCGAGTGGCCTGGACGGCAAAGGTTTTATGGTAGCCCACTGTACAGTGATCCGGTGTTCCTAGCTGCAGTCGGCTTTATGGTATCACTTTCCATAACAGGCAAGCGCTAATTTTCCCAGTAGATAACACGTAACTCACCTAGATTGTAGGGGTCCATTTGCAATAGGACCCCTCATGCTATCCATACGCGCTCTCTTTGGCAGCATCTTGCGCTTGTCCATTTAAAGCGGCCAAGCCGCTTTAACACCACGCACCGGCAGCGCGTCACCTGTAACAATGAGACATTACATTAATATGGATCGATCGTTGAGATAATCATCACTTATTATGAATCATCAGGTAGTTGACCAGTGAATTGCACAACTTGAAGGATATGTATTTTGGTACACACTGGTGTCAGGTAGACCCGTGACGGTTCCGACAAAGAATATGGACCTCCCTATCATGACGTGGATGTCGTTATTTGCAATTGTATAGAGAAAGATCCCGAGGTAGCTCCATATTTTTTTTATTCCCGAGGTATTCCAATTTAGACGACAAAACTTTCAAAGCAATCAAATTATTTGACTTGGCTCAGTCAGACCACTTCTAAAGCCTGAAAAACAAACGTTAGCACATGTAGAGGTATAAAAGAATCTGACGTATTCAATCATTGTCAATTACCCTATGAATCATACACAAGCTCGGAATAAAAATAGCTACATAACTACATAAGAGCGCGTCGTCCAAATGCGTGACTTCCTGGCTCTAGGGTTGTACTAGCCTGTATTCTGTTGATCGCCATCTTCGTTAACCGGAAAGGCGTCATTAGAGGCGATTTAAGTTGTCAGCAGATATCACCGACGTACGTGACAACACAAAAATTTAAACACCTGCCTCTGCTGGTCCCATCAAATACTTGACTAGAAGATTCAAGATGATAATGTAGAAATGGATTCGTACTTCACATATCAGTTTGTATGGAGGATGGATGGATGGATGGATGGATGATATCAGCACGTAACTACACTATCTACCCATTGACTACTGGACGGAGGGTTTCTCCAATCTGTGCCACACATATTTCATCAGGTATTAGTTCTGTCTGACTGATCCCACCCAGTTGATTCAGATGTATTTGCAAGTGGTGGTAACACTCTTCACTTTTGTCGCCGCTCATTGGTTTATTTACTTTTGTTTTATCCGTGACCAAAATACAGCCAATTAGCCGCGAAAATAGTATGAGTGATACACTCATGAATACATTTGAATCGACCTGCAGGTTTTGTTAGCAATCAAGTTTGTATAGAACAGACCCTCATTATGTAAACAGGTCGAGTTTACAAACGCTATTACATAACCGATTCTATAACACTTGAAAGAGTTTCCCTGGTTGTCTCAACAATGCGTATTTTTTACAAGCATTTATTTAACATACTCTGTTAGTATGCGTGGGACAAATCTTGCAACAATTTTAGACCAGCTATCCTCAACCGATTGAGCTGAAATTTGGGATACTTATGTAAGTTCGGTGACAATGCAATGCCATGGTACCATCGTTCTGGTCTGATGATGAATACAGAAGGTGGCCATAGGAACTCCTAAACGACGACGGGACTTAACCTTATCGAGTTTGGGTTCGTTGGATTTGTCTCCCCAATCACAATGGCCCTGGATAATAAAAACTAGTTTCTATAAATAAAAAAAAAAATTTTTGAAAATATTTATAATTTATTTATGATTATAAAATCGGATTCAAAAGCTAGTATGTCTTAAGTACCGCGGGCGTATTATGCTAAGAGGCGTGCCGTATCCAAGTGCAAAAATGCGTTATGTCTTGAATTATTAACGAGGACCATCCGAGATCCGAGTGAAACGATTGCGTGCACGTTGTTATGTCTTGCAATGAGGCATTGTCGTGCTTTTCCTGTTGCAATTGCGACTAGATATTATTTTTAACAACCTTCATTTGTTACGCAGGCAGACTAACCCACACAATAGTTGATGACATAAATATTAGTTACACCCATGTCGCAGTAAGTTGGAGACTCGTTTATTGTGATGTGCGGTTTCGCAAAGATTTATTTAAAAATAATAATGATAAGACTTTCCGGGAAGTGTTGAACGCCAGTCAGATCTTAAAGGCTAAATTACTCTGCTCTGAACAGAGAAATATACTAAAACAGCTTTAGCCAGTGAGATATAACTCAGGCTTAAAATATATTTTTGTTTTTAATTATTTTCATTGCTCGTGACGCTTTTGTTAATAACCGAAAACTTTAATGTATCCAAATTTTAGCACACCAAACTGGGCCAACAAACGGATAAGAGATATTGTGTGTGCGTACACAAATATAGAGGCTTACCTACACTGCCGGCCAAAAGTTTGAGACCACCTACATCAAAGTAGGAAAATGAAATAAAACTCAAAATACAAAGCAAGAGGTTTAATTATGAATTAAAATACTTATTTCCTAATTTATGAAGAAAACAAAAAAATCAAGAAAAATCAACCATTTACTTTAAAAATGTGGCTCATATTTTATACAGATTTTTCGTCGAAAAACCCTCCCTTGCATTTTATTACTACTTTCACTATTCTTGGCATACGAGCAATCAATTTGTCGATTGTATCTTGTGATATATTGTTCCAGCTTTCTTGTAAAGCCTTCCACATGTCTTCTTGCGAAGTGGGACAACAACTGCGCACATTTCTATCAAGCTCTTCCCACAAAAGCTCAATCGGGTTGAGATCCGGACTCTGAGGGGGCCACACCATGTTTTTTAAAACCCCTTCTGTTTCTTTGTGTTCTAAATAACCCCTGCATAATTTTGAACTATGTTTTGGGTCATTATCTTGTTGGAAAAAAAATCCATCTCCAATTATTCTTGAACCAGACGGAATGGCATTTTGCTGTAGTATTCGTTTATATTGCTCCTTTTTCATGATTCCTTCGACTCGTACCAAATCTCCGGTTCCATGGCCCGAGAAGCATCCCCAGACCATAATGGAACCACCACCATGCTTGACTGTTGGCACCACACAGTCTGGCATCATCTTTTCCTCGACGTTACGTCGAACAAAAATTCGTCGTTTTGAACCAAATATTTCAAATTTGGATTCATCTGACCAAAGAACTTGTTTAAAGTCTTCTTCAGTCCAGTCTCGATGGGTAAGGGCCCACTGCATCCGTTTCTTTTTGTTTGGTGGCCTTAGTAGTGGTTTTCGAACGGCGACGCGACCAAATAACTTAGCATCTCTCAAACGTCTTTTTACTGTAGTCAATGATACAGGTTCTGATCGGGATTTGTTCACTTCTACGCGGATTTCTGGTGCTGTTAGGCGTCTATTCCGCTTGCTGGTAGTGACGATGAAGTGATCCTCGCGAGAAGTGGTAGTTCTCGGCCTTCCCGAACGCGAACGATCTTGATTACTGCCAGTCTCCTTGTATCGGGTTATTGTGTTATGAACACAAGTCTTCGACAACTTAAGTTGAGAGGCAATCGCACGTTCAGATTTGCCTTCGCCGTATAAAACAACTATGGCAGAGTGAGTTTCACTGCTAATTTCGCGAACTTTTCCCATTTTAAGATGTCTTCACTGTAACAACGACGAGCTCAGACTAATAAGGTAGAAAATAATTTACTCCATAAAAACTCAGGTACTAAATATGTTTTAGGAAGCTAACATAATCCCTGATATCGGTTAACGCGAAACAAACCCAAAACAATAAGTAATGAGCAGATCATAAAAATATTACAATGACTCTACCACCTGGTCCTTGCGCGGCGCTCATTGATGTTTTGAAACAATAGACCTTTTTAGGATGATAACTTAAACAACAACATAAATAATGACTCTTAGAAATTCTTTAATAATAATAGAATACGCAGGTGTTCAAATTAGCTCATTATCATATGTGTACTTTGAAATATTTTGTTGGTGACAAAGATTTTTACAGTGGTCTCAAACTTTTGGCCGGCAGTGTATATGCGATAAAATTCAATAGTACAGTATTGTAGAAAAGAAAGACTCGGTGATGCGCAAACGAGTTATAAATAGCTGATAATTAATAAGACAGAAGGTATGAATGAAGGACTATCTTGGCTACTCACAATTGAAATGTCTTTAGCGTTGGACGGACGGTGTTCTTGCGCCGCATACTCACCTACGGCAAAAACAACACTTTTTACATTGTATTATTTAATTATTTCTTACCAAAGTGTACTTATAATGTTTACCTATCTTGTCCTACATAAGGGTGTGGCCTAAGTCAATTACTGTATTTTATTATTTGGGTTCGAAGAGGGCGCATTGCGCGCCATTTTGTGAAACGGAGAGGGATAGAATTTCGCTTCATAGGAGCATGCCACAGCATAAGTTTTCGGAACGCGCGCGACAAAAATAATGTTTTTGCTTAATTACAAGAAAACTGCACCACTTATGAAGAAACAGCCTCAAGCAACCAAATAATTGCCTACGAATCAAAAAAAAAAATTCGATCGTAGGTTCCCTTTCAAGGAATCAAAGAAAAATGTTGAATTTTATGTAATTCGAGTTTTTTAACATGGGGACCCCGTGATTACTCAGTAATCACGGGGTCCCCATGTTAAAAAACTCTTGGTTTATTTTGACAACCAAACCCGTTAGGTTAGCATCATAAATTTTAACGTGACAATTCGGGAAAATTAAGATCAGAGAAAGCATATTTAGAACCGGACCAAAAGTTCCAGCTGGTTGGGCGTTGTCTTCGGCCAAACATCTGCATAACGGCACAATGGCACAAAATTTTGTCTTTATAAGTAATATAAGTAGGACATTGACTATCTATTAAAATCAAACAACAATACAATGCATTATGATTGCTTGTATAATAAGCAATCCACGTAAACAGCGTTGGTGCATTTATTAATAAATAAATTAGAGAATATCTATCCCATCAGGATCCAAATTCCATTAAATTAATCGCTTCACAACAACAATGACATCGTCTCAGAATTACACATTTTCGCATTTAACCTTTGATGAAAGAAACTACATGGAAGCGTGATGAAGTGTCAAGGTACCAATCTATCAATCTCTCCGCGCTAAAAGTGCGGGTACTATTAGCGCGGCGAGATTGACAGATTGATCTAGCTAGAGTATCTTTCATTTATGGATGATTCTGCGACGATACCATTACGATACCATACATAGTCATAGTAAACCGATTGGTGAGCTGAATTCCGCCCCAGTTATACTAACAATTGAAAAGTGAAATGTCTAATGTAATTTTCAAAATAGGTAAACCCAGTTAGCAATAACTGGATCTCAGAAAGGATGACTAAAGGATTATGTTACTTGAAATGTGATAACGAGGCCGATGCGATGATTCAGATAAACATCTGCATTTCAATAACAGGTAGGTATTGATTGATAAACAATACGATTCCTATTGTGTCTCGTAGGTAGGCGATAGATTATGTATTATTTGCAAGTTTCTGTCAAATATGAAAATGTATAAAAATTTACAGCAGCTAGTATTTCATAAATTAAAAAGTTACTGTAACAGTTTAAACAGATAAACTAAAAGATATCTATAATAATTAACAACAGACTGCGTGCAATAAATAACAACGAATATGAATCAACCTGCCTCGGCGAACATGGCCGTCTCGATAGAATATGATGTGGGTTACATGAGCTAGACAAAAGAACATTACACATTCAGCGTGTAGAATATCCGACACTGCATAAAGACCGGTTATTATAATAGGGTAAAAAAAGTGAGGGCGGCGCGTGCTGCCCGAATAACCGGCACAATTTCAGACGACATTTTCAGTTGTTGTTCTAAATAGACCATCCGAAAATACTATCGCGTGGGGTTTTTGAAGAGTAATTTATAAATGTAGGAAGGTCCTGAATATCGCGTCGTCGAAAGTTGAGTATTAAACTTATGAACGTAGTGAGGGGAAGTAATCGTTGACCAGTAATCGTTGAGACAGGGCAAGGGCTTTATTTAGCAAGTTTAGAGGTCAAGGTATGACTCATATTATGCGTAACATAGACGTTAGTAAAAAATGTCATTAATATGCTACTCATCCATTTTCACGCCTAAACGGCTGAACGGATCTCAATGAAATTTGGCAGAGGTAAATGGTATCCCGGGGAAGGACAGAGGCTACTTAAAAAGCGCGTGCGAAGCCGCGGGCAGCAGCTAGTAGCATATAAATACCGTCTTTCACAAACGTTGCACCCCTGCAACGTCTGTGAAAGATGCTATTTATATGCTTTTATGTTTATGTTTCCCCCCGGAAACCTGTATGATATTGGCGCAGGACCGTGTGGAGCGGCACTAGAGTTTAGAGGCCCAGCAGTGGTTATGTCGGGTTGCGGATGATGATGATTATATTAATATGATGGTGAGTAGCATAATTGGGTCAACATTATAATATCGGTTACATGAGATCTCGGTATTTGGCTAACATCGTGCCCTCTCATGTAAACCTAGCCAGCAGTGACCTGGCTCGAAAATCTGAACATTCGTTCGTGAACCGTGATATTTTGTGTTAATTTAATTAAGTAGTACTTGCTTTTAATTTTTTTATTTTTGTTTATAAGTAGATTTTTGTGTATGGAAAAATAGTAAAGACTATTAAGAGCGTTTACGCCTTTCATGCGCAGATTGGTTCAAAAACAGTACTTTTCAAACCCGTTAATATCATGAACCACTTATCTTACACTGTATGTTAATTAATAATAATTTTAGGAAATTTCGTTGTCCAAATAGTTAGTTAAGAAAATATTTCGATTAATATAGCATGTACGCGTTCTATCAATTTAACTTGTTAAAGGTTTTCTTAATTCCCCTTTCAGCACCAGTTTCGAAGCTCATTATATTATGAAAATACTGATATATCTAATTAACAAAAAATAATAACCAATCATTATGATCCTTGGGAAAATAGTTAGTTTAAAAGATGTTTGGTTTTGGTATCCTGACTATGAGAAATTAACATTTAAAAACTGTGAATTATTACGAATTTTAAACGATTTTTTTACATATGTACCTTATTTAATTTAATATAACAATAGCTTAACAATATAGTAGATCATCTTAAAAATCATACATTTAAAATTTTTATTATTGTGTGGTTATTATTTTTCTGTAAATATTTTAAAACTACTTTAAAACGCTGCGCTCAAATCATTTCAAGTCAGTCCCACACACATCGCGCGCTAGGCGTAAACGCTCTTAAAATAAATAATCTTAGGATTATTTTTGCAAGCCTTTGTTATCATATCTATCATACACATAAAAAAAAACGCATAAATAATGTTAGTTTTGGGTCATTAAGTGGACGTCGTTAACTGTCTTTTATATAACCATCAGGTTATGGAAAGAAAGACACAATACGTAATTAATTATCTTAAGACAGATATTGAACAAAAGTTTACTTTGTAAAGGCAGTCACATCGTTAAAAATGCCTGTGTGTCAGCTGTTAAAAACAAAGTAATGAATATAAAAATTATGACAATCTCGACTCGTCCGTCACACTCGAGAGGCAAGGACCAATAAAATGTAGCTTTAAATCTTGCTAGCGTTCGGACTCATTTATCTAAACCGTTTTTATTTAAAGAGATAATCAAGAGTCGCAGATATAACGGGTGATTCATTTAAAGGATTTTTCAAAATAAAAACAAAAATTTAATCAAATTTATTGGGTTATCTTTATAATCATTCAAACGAACCTTTCTTTACATAATTTTTTTGTTATATTATTTATTTCAAATGTTGTCCATAACTGCGGTTAACATGGTCCATTGTGAAGTTCCAGTTTTCGATGCCGCGTCCGCGCATTTCGAGTGGTATTTGGCGTATAATGTGATTTATGTTGGCTTCCATTTGCTGAATCGTACGCTGCTTATTGCTATATGACTTTGGACTTTACATAATCCCAAAGAAAATAGTCATGAAAGGTATGATGTCACAGGATCTTGGCGGCCAACTTTACTGTTTATCAAATCAAGGCACCGCCGCCGCCGCCGCCGTCTTGTTGGTACCAAATGTCCTGGAGATCACGGGCTTGGCGGGCGATGTCAGGAAACAAATAGTCCGTTATCATGGCACAAAAGAAGCGTCCGAGCTGTCAATGGCGACCGTTAGGTCGCCATTGACAGCTCGGACGCTTCAACGAAAATTGGAACTGCAGAATGGACCATGTTATCCGCAGTTAAGTCCACAGAATACAATTGAAATTAATAATATTAAAAAAATAAATGTAAAGAATGGTGCTTTTGTATGATAAAAAAGATAACCCAATTTTTTTAGTTTCGTATGAAATACCTCCAAATGAATCACCGCACGAAACACAACGAAACGCGCACGAGCGGCAATCCCAAACCTCGCTGGAAAAAAAATCACGAATATTTTCGGATCATGCATAACATAACGTACTCGTATATAATATTATGCTCACCAGCGCTGCTCCTGAGTGTTGCTCAGTCCGCGCTCACCGCTCCATCGGCGCACCGGCATTGACTTGTCGCCAGGTATGCGCCACCCGGACGCACACACACCACACTGTCTCACACACCACTGCACTTCACTACACAACTGCACTACACTAAAACCGGCTCACTGCACTGCGGAGGAACACTGCCACCTGCGAACAAGAGATAAATTGCGTTAAAATGGGGGAAAATCTGTACAAAGTAGCAAGAAAACGCTTAGGTTCAATTACACCGTTGCAATTGAACGCGTTCAATATAAGACAGTGCTTTTTACCGTTAAAAAGTTATCCGCTTAAAGCGCTATACCGAGTTCAACAGCTGTCATGTCACACAATAGGTACATACATATGTATTACGAATTTGAACTCTATCACGCTGAACTTAGTTTTGTTGATCTTAGTGTTGGAAGCAAACTGTGAAATGTAACCTTAGTTATATTGTATGTAACATTAATTGTTCTTATTAAATTACTTCTAGGAGTAGGTTGTAACTGTAACAGAATTGCTAGTATCAAACGAGCCCCTAAGTCGCATTCGGTGAAAGATATCCTCACAAGTAAAACCTTCATTTCGTGTAACTTAATATACTTCAGAAGATCGTCTTACAAACATCAGCATTCAGCACTAAAGACAAATCGTTTTAAGTTACTTGTTTTCCAGTCAGAGCCTTCCGATCGACTCAAGTCAGACGTCATAGCCTTAATTCCACTAAATTAATCGCTTCACTATAACAATAATGGTAACGTCTCTGAACGACACATTCTAGCATTTTACCTTTGATTTAAGAAACTACAGATGGAGAGACGCGTGTCAAAAGTGTCAAGGTTTGCAACCAATCTATCAATATCTCCGTGCAAATAGCACCCGCACGCACTATCTAGAGTTTATTTCATCTATGTACGATTCTGCGACGATACCATTGTCATAGTAGAGCAATTGGTTAGCAGAATTCGGCTCCAGGACGAGGACACTTTCGGTATAGCGGGACAGGGCTCGTGTATTTCAGTAATCGAAGTTAGAAAGCATGTAATTATGTACTATGTAATTCTGTAGACGATGTTATCCACATTTTGATGGAGTGTGCTCGCAACGAATCGTTTAGAAATAGTATATTGTCATTAATTATAGGGATATCAGTCACTGCAACAGCGTTCTAGCTGAGCCTGTCTCAGACGCAGCTAGAACATTGTACAAACTGTACATGTCTGGGAATTAGGTCATTATGTTTTAGTTTATAACATTTGATTTTGTTTTGTTTAACTCACCAGGGCGCCATAATCGCATGTGCGACAAAGCCCTTAATAAAGAATAAAAAAAAAGTTAGAAAGCAGAATATATGAAAATCTGTACTAAACCAACATACAACATTGTAACGAAAATGTAGGTAGCCAAAAGCCCAGCAGTTTTATTAACAGTAATAATTAAGCATCGACATCGTCTCGATAGACGAAAGGTAACTCACGGGCAATAAACCAGCGCGGTTACATTACATTGTAAGATTTACTGCAGGCACGCTGTACCTGCATTGTTTCTCAACAAACTTATGTGCACGTATTTCCGAGTTGCTGTAGTAAACATAACGCTGTTTAGGTTATGTCGCACGTTCTGGCTGGCTACAGGATTGGATGTTCAACGTTTTATGTGACAGTTAATGTCTGATGCGATGGGAATGTTATATGATGAATCGCGGAATATAAATGTCACGTGACAAACTGAAACGGTCACTTTTAAATTTAAATTAAATGTATGAAAGAATCATTTGCCATTCTTTGTCCGTCGCTTTGATTATAGATGTCGAATTTTAATACACTTTAGGTATATAATAATTTGATCGTTTTGAAAATACTAAAAAACGACTTCGAATCCTTTAATTTAACACTGTTTTTAGATTTGCGGAATAAATAGTAACCCCTCAGGAATAAAATATTTACTTTCCATAATTTTTCCAACTCAGGATCATTCTCTATACAAGCGAAATAATTTTCAAAATCAGTCAGTCCATGATTGACGGAGAAATCGACGAACACAGAACCTCCTCCTTTTTCCAAAGTCGGTTAATAAATAAATGTCAAGCTTCTACTATCCACATGCTTACCAGAGATAAAACGAACTCTGAGAAGCGTCATTAGTTAATTGTAATTAAATCAAACAAAAACAACTGGTTATCAAACAACCAATAACAACTAACCAACTTTCACACGTAAAACCTAATACCGGCAGTTCTCTTAAATAGAACTAACATTAAAACAAGCAATTCAACTCATAACGGCAACAAGCGGCCACCGACAAAAGGCAAAGCGCGCAGGCACCAATCGTCAAGAGCCGTGTTGTAATTTCCGTAAAAACCATCTGCCTTTAGACTGTAGAGTACTGTAGAGTAGAGTAAATAATAGTTGGTGGTGGAGGCAACTCGAACAATGCTGCCGGCCGGAGCCCCGGGAGAAACTTTTAATTGAAAGGGCCATTGATCGCATCCGGAATGAGGCTTTAGGGCTACCGCTGTCCTTGTGCATTTAATACTCTTGTCGTGACTGAGGAACGATTTCATTGATGTTGCGTACTTGTGCGGATTGTTTTACATAGACTTAACCTTAACTTCAACAGCCACTGCTGGACGCAGGCTTCCCCCTGATAAGCCTTATTGGCTTCAATTTATCTACTATATTTTCATCAACAAACAGATAGACAGAGTTACATTCGAATTTATAATATTAGTATGGATACAGTTTTAATCGTAAGCGTTTGGCTTTACTATTCATGAAACACACTCGCACGTGATGTGATATATAATCTTGTATTATAACGGTTTAGAGAACCTGCTACATTATGAAAATTGATATAATAATGATTACCCTATTGTCTTAGCGTCATCGGAGACATTATTTACACAATTCATGTAATATGCAGCCAGCGCGCAGCGTATGCAATTTTCCCGTGTAAGCCCAGCCCTACCCCAGCACACAGCGATTATACCCTCTCGTACCGCGATGTTAAATGCGATAAAACAGCTGTAAAATATAACTGTACAATTCTGCTCAATTAGGAGGTAAGTGCTGTGGGCATTGGATATCGGACGTCAGCATTGAATATAATAATTTTATTGACAGTGAAACGGCGAAGCAATCATGTCGTACAATGGATTAACACAGAAATTCAATTAAAATGTCCCCTATTTGAAAATATCGGTTTAAAGATTATTTATTTGCTCAAATAATATAAATACAGTTCACTTCAATGAGAAAAACAATACTTATACTTATATGTAAGTATCTACTAAATTTATATTTTAGCACCTATTACCATAATTATGTACTTAGTATAAAAAAGCTAAAAAAAAACCACTTAATCTAACACAAGTAGGAACAAAACCCATTCGGTATTTGTCCCTGCTTAAAGAAAACTAGATATGACACTATTGAAGTCACGCGCAAAGCTTCGGAAAAACCAAACTCTCCATCAGTGAACTCGGTACAGTGTAATCAAAGTCTCGCCATAACAAACCGACCTAAAAACTAAATTGGACATTCCACACCATTTTGAGAGTTCTTGCCCAAAGTAACGAGAAACAAAGTACGTGTCGCTATTTAGGAGCGCAATCGGCACAGCTCATGTTGCAGCCGAATCACTCCACTGTGTTCCAAACAAATCTTCCTTTTAAGGTTTCCGCACGTACAAGGCCTGGCCTCGTTCAAGTTTAGTTATACCCCGAAAGTAATTCTGCGAAAAATTCCACAAAGCTCAGTCACAAAGATAAAACTCGATATCCCAAGTCAGAGCACCAGGACCACAAATCTCCCAGTGGCCATTCCCATAAAGCACTCGTCGCAAATAAAACAGTCAAGCGTAGTAGGTACTTTTATCTATTGCAGGCCATTAAACTGGGAAGTGGGTCAGCCGGTGGCAAACACAAAGCCATGGAAACGAGAGACATTCCTCGGCGTAATTAAAGGAGGCAGGGCGAGGGCAGTCTTGCACACGTACGTTCACTAATTCTCGGTGGCCGGTCGGTCGGCGGCCGCGGAATTCGGAATATCGCCAGTGCCCGCCGCCGACCGGTTTCCCGCAAAAAGAATACTTAATTCGAGTGGTACGGCGCTCTAAAGCTCAGGTAAAATGGGAAATAGGGGATCTCATTTTGAATTCATTTGAAAATGTCCAGTTCAATTGCAGGAACTGTATCATCAACAATGTTGTATCAAATTAGACGCAGAAGGTTGCGGGTTCGATTCCCGCCTTGGGACAAATGTTTGTACGATCTGCAAATATTTGTTCCGGGTGTTCTGGGTATTTTCTATATATAATAAAAAATATCTATCTATGTTATGTATTGTATTAAGTTTATCAGTCATCTAGTACCCATAACACAAGCTCTGCTTACTTTGGGGCTAGATGATGCTGTGTATCCACACATGTGCTGTGTGTCCAGCATTATTTATTTATTTATTAATTGATGAATAATGATGATGATGCACCTAACCTACATTGAAATCGGACATTAGCACTTAGTAAATCGTAAAAAAATACTCGCCCGTTCGATAAACTCTTACACGTGTATCCTAATTTGCAATGACCTTATCGCCTCAAAGTTTCAATTCAGATATCGTCTGTATTATTAATTAACGCGACAAGTCCGGAAGAGTTTCTTATCGCATTGGCACACAGCGAATAAGAGAACCACGGGCTCACTCGTCTATTTGCTAACATACATAACGTCGATAAGATAAGAATTGTTTACATATGCCACCCTGCTCGGGGGGCACTGAACTGGAGAGGAATTGCTCAAATTAAATTGGGAGCAGGACAACTCCGCCCAACCCTTCTAAAACTGGGTTATAAACACTGTGGATACTTTATTGAATAGTAAACAACGGAATTAATCTTACGTTACCTTACCGCTATTTCGTTACAAGCGGTACACCTACACTGTCGGCCAAAAGTTTGAGACCACCTACATCAAAGTAGGAAAATGAAATAAAACTCAAAATACAAAGCAAGAGGTTTAATTATGAATTAAAATACTTATTTCCTAATACACATACATTATGAAGAAAACAAAAAAATCAAGAAAAATCAACCATTTACTTTAAAAATGTCGCTCATATTTTATACAGATTTTTCGTCGAAAAACCCTCCCTTGCATTTTATTACTACTTTCACTATTCTTGGCATACGAGCAATCAATTTGTCGATTGTATCTTGTGATATATTGTTCCAGCTTTCTTGTAAAGCCTTTCACATGTCTTCTTGCGAAGTGGGACAACAACTGCGCACATTTCTATCAAGCTCTTCCCACAAAAGCTCAATCGGGTTGAGATCCGGACTCTGAGGGGGCCACACCATGTTTTTTAAAACCCCTTCTGTTTCTTTGTGTTCTAAATAACCCCTGCATAATTTTGAACTATGTTTTGGGTCATTATCTTGTTGGAAAAAAAATCCATCTCCAATTATTCTTGAACCAGACGGAATGGCATTTTGCTGTAGTATTCGTTTATATTGCTCCTTTTCATGATTCCTTCGACTCGTACCAAATCTCCGGTTCCATGGCCCGAGAAGCATCCCCAGACCATAATGGAACCACCACCATGCTTGACTGTTGGCACCACACAGTCTGGCATCATCTTTTCCTCGACGTTACGTCGAACAAAAATTCGTCGTTTTGAACCAAATATTTCAAATTTGGATTCATCTGACCAAAGAACTTGTTTAAAGTCTTCTTCAGTCCAGTCTCGATGGGTAAGGGCCCACTGCATCCGTTTCTTTTTGTTTTGTGGCCTTAGTAGTGGTTTTCGAACGGCGACGCGACCAAATAACTTAGCATCTCTCAAACGTCTTTTTACTGTAGTCAATGATACAGGTTCTGATCGGGATTTGTTCACTTCTACGCGGATTTCTGGTGCTGTTAGGCGTCTATTCCGCTTGCTGGTAGTGACGATGAAGTGATCCTCGCGAGAAGTGGTAGTTCTCGGCCTTCCCGAACGCGAACGATCTTGATTACTGCCAGTCTCCTTGTATCGGGTTATTGTGTTATGAACACAAGTCTTCGACAACTTAAGTTGAGAGGCAATCGCACGTTCAGATTTGCCTTCGCCGTATAAAACAACTATGGCAGAGCGAGTTTCACTGCTAATTTCGCGAACTTTTCCCATTTTAAGATGTCTTCACTGTAACAACGACGAGCTCAGACTAATAAGGTAGAAAATAATTTACTCCATAAAAACTCAGGTACTAAATATGTTTTAGGAAGCTAACATAATCCCTGATATCGGTTAACGCGAAACAAACCCAAAACAATAAGTAATGAGCAGATCATAAAAATATTACAATGACTCTACCACCTGGTCCTTGCGCGGCGCTCATTGATGTTTTGAAACAATAGACCTTTTTAGGATGATAACTTAAACAACAACATAAATAATGACTCTTAGAAATTCTTTAATAATAATAGAATACGCAGGTGTTCAAATTAGCTCATTATCATATGTGTACTTTGAAATATTTTGTTAGTGACAAAGATTTTTACAGTGGTCTCAAACTTTTGGCCGGCAGTGTATACCTGCCAAAAGCTACCACACGCCTTATTTGGGCACTTCTTCAGCGGCGGATGTATACGTGCTGATAAGGACAGGACCTACCGAACTCCACCAACTAATTGAGTTTTATAGATCGCTACTAAGGCATCATTGAAAATGCTAAAGTCAAACGATTTATAGTCCTGATTTTCGTTTTTACGAGTAGACCACTCGTAAAAACGAAAATCGATGTTTCTGGTTCGTTTTCGTGTAAACGGTATCTTAAGCGAGTTGGTTATGCTTGAAATCAAATTAGAAACTTAATTTTTCGTTTTCCGAGTAGACCACACACAGGACTCTGTAATAAGATAAGTCAGTTGAGTAATTCCTCAATTTCCCGTATAAATCTCTGTCGCATTGCCTCGCGCAGAGATGCGAGACCACAGCTGTTACGTTTTCGCTATGACCATCAGTTTGCAATGGCTCGCAACAAAGCGATAAATCGTCACTGGCCGCGGAGGTCGTCGGACTATCGATTGGTTAACTGCGAGCACTGGGAGCGGTAGGTGTGATTCCTTTATCGCTGCGCAGTTATACTTTGATGATACTACTGTATTGGCTTAGTACTCGCTTTATAAAGTACGAGACAAGCTTTATTGTAACTCTACTTTAAGAAATAATGTTTTACCGGCTAATTACAACCTGGGTCTCTTGAAAACAAAGAGTGGGTTAGGTGTCTCCTAGACCTTCGCGTACATCTTCAAGCACATCGTCACTATCCATCAGGTGAGATTGTGGTCAAACAAACGTGTATTGATTATAAAAATATTTATTTAAGTGAAGAATTTAGTCTAAATAATTCACACTAACATTATAAATGCGAAAGTATGTATGGATGTTTGTTACGTCTTCACGCCAAAACTACTGAACGGATCGGGCTGAAATTTCATACATGTAGTTCTAGGTCTGGAATAAAACATAGCCTATTTTTATTTCATAAATCTAGACAGGAGCTAGTTTGAAATAAATAGGATTCGAGGAATCACGCACGAACTATCTTAAGAAAAACCCTTAGCAACAGCTTCCGAATTTTAAACTTTAGCGATAACCGCGACTGCGGCGCTGCCCGATGCACAAGTTATTAAAAAGTCCGGTTTGTAGATAAAATCGCTGCATTGCCAGTTAACCGCGCGCTCAGTAGCAATGTTTATTCATGTATTCACAAAGAGGTTCATAATCTCGGCGGAGAACGTGCTGCAAAGCGGTTCCAATTATTCCTGGTTACTAATCCGATAGCTGCATTTCATCGCGCTCACGCGTCAAAAAACCCGTTCATGCGATAATAGTAGGGACGCTTTGTCTGACAATGCGATGTGTCCACTCCACCTTCTATAGGTGGACTAAAAGGGGTTGGATTGTAGACTTATGAACATTCGAATGAGCACGATAAAAGCATTTGATCGATGGAAAATCCCGCAAGTTTAATGCTGGCTTTAATGTTAATACAATACAACACACACACAAACACAAATACAATGCAGCATCTTTGTACCTACCTACCTACCTATTTAGTAAAGCCCTGTTGAAGTTTTTTTTATTGTGTGTATATATAGCACTTTATCTTACCTAAACCTAATATTTACCTACTAGGTGTAAACCTTTTATGGTTTAATTATAAGATCAATATGTATTAGCATATATTTATAAGCTACGCTGTTGATTTTCCAATAAATAAAATATACCCGTAAACAGCTAGTAGGTTCTGAGTTCTGAATACCATGCCACACCGAGCAGGCTCTTTCTTTAGTACGCCATCCTATACATACATCATTTTATTTCCTCCAGCCCATCTTTAATATATCATACTAATGTGTACATATGTCCTATAAAGACCATCTGCCAACTCGTAAATCGAGGTCATATGAACTCTCGCGTTGTTTAAACTTGATTGGTTCTGTTCGCGATCAATGTCGAGGGGAAACCGATGTTTAATTAAGCCTTCAGTGCTCGACGACGAGCGCTGCACAATCTCATCGGCGTCGTTCGAATCAATCACTGTACTCAAACAACAAGAGAAAGGAAAAGGCCGCTGCCCTCAACTACTTTGGTGGATACAAAAAGGGCTCTTTACTTTAAACTGCAGAAAATAAAGGAAGGAAGTACAACGACAGCGCAAAGTGGGCCCACTACTTTCTTTGTTTCTAAGAGAAAGGCACAATACCGATAGTTACAGGGTAGTTTACCAAAGACGGCTACATTATCGATGGAACATAACCAATAGCGTTTAATTATAGATATCGGTCGGTATACCGGTAGCGAAGGGGAGACGGGGGTTTGTGCAAACACTGTAATTTACCACCGGCCGTAATCATTGACAGACAAGACGAGGGGTCCCCTGACGTCCCGGTATTGATTGCCTCGGTAATCTGTGGCCCGATGGTCCTGAGACAATAGGCAATTACAAACGGACCATTAATTAGTTTGACGCAGAGTTATTCTATGAATCGACGACTTCTGGCGCGGCGGGCGAAGATCCGCCTGCGAGGAGGTTGCGGGTTCGATTCTCGCCTCGGGGCAAATGTTTGTACGACCTGCAGATACATTTGTTACGGGTGTTCTGGATGATTTCTATATATAACAAAAAATCTATCTATGTAGTGTTTTATATTAAGTACCTATATCAGTTATTTAGTACCCATAACACAAGCCCTGTTTCAGCCTAGATAGCACTGTGTGAATTGTCCAGCATTATTTATTTATTTAATCACATGACTTGTGCTCGGATATCTTATAATTTTCGATATTCAACAAAAAACAAATTATATAACGTTGACAAACAAAAATGTCCAAAAGACACATGCGTGGTTTCCGTAGAATAGAATAGGAGTCTCCTATTGTACTGTCTTCTTTCTACGTTCTTTTATTTTAAATTGTATGTGTCTGAGTTACAAATAAACTTTTCAGAGTCTATTCTATTTGACCTACATCGCAGTGTATCGATCTTTTTCACATTTATGATACGTGAGCGACTAAGCCAGTTATAAATAGAGATGAAGATATAAGTCTACACTCTACAGTGAGTTGGTTTACCATCACAGTTAGTGCACTTCTGTTAAATCTAAGTAAACTAGCAGAAGGAGATGCAATTTGACCAAGTTGAATATTCATTAGTTCTAGTTAGACGACAGAAGCTCTCCGTCATAGTTGTCCGAAGACGGGCAACTTGCTTGTATCTTAGACGGGCAATTTGGGCGAGCTCGCTCGCTCTGGCCCGGACATGCATTCTTGATGATTAACGAGGTCCTTACTTATATACGTGCTACTGTGGTTGCTATTGAATTAATTATATGGTTACGGATAACCGTTTATCTCATAACTAGCCTCTGCCCGCGGCTTCGCACGTGTTTTTTGGGATAAAAAGTAGTCTATATGTTATTGCCGATCCAGGTGTTTAAGTGTGCAAAATGTCAGTCCGATTCATTCAGTGGTTTAGGCGTTGTCTTTGGCCAAGCATCTTCACAACGGCACAAACTTTCGTCTTTATAAATTAGTAGGATAGCATAGTAGAATTAAGTTAGTTATGCGTACTAGATTCAGCACATTGCTAGCTTTAATCTCGTCCACTGTTAAGCAAATGCCTCATCAAATTCCCTCTCATTTGAGAAACATTACGTAAAAGAAAAACATAAATTCATGAAAAAAAAAAACACGCTGCGGAAATCTACAACTTGTCATAACAAGTTGCAAAAAGTTATTTACGTACGCAGTTTTCCGGGGGGTGAAAGTTGTAAAGTCGACACTAGGGACGATAACATTATTTCTCCTTTACATTCAGTATTCGCTACCGCCGCGACGAAGTCTGAAACTAGTTCGATAGTTACACAGGCCCGTACAGACGGCGAAGTTGAAGAGCAAGTAGAGCAAAAAACACTGGAAGAGACGACATGCTAAACTAAACTTTCTGTTGTTTCCACGACTTCGAGTCAAAAGTTTAAGATAGGATGGAAGCGCGCAATTATGTAAGCTCACAAGCTGGACGCGATTCCATAGTATCATTACAAAACTTTACTATAGTGAATAGTAAACTAACCAAGTCGAATGCCACTAAATTAATTGCTTCACCATAACAATGGTATCGACTCTGACACAGTTATTACAGGCATTTTACCTTTGATGAAAGAAACTACAGATGGAGGGATATGTGGCAAAATAATCAAGGTTCTATCAACCTCTTCTTGCAAAAATCACCACACGCAGCATCTCTAGAGTTTCTTCCTACCAGACTATAGTAAAGTGATTGGTTAGCAGAATTCGGCCCCAGACTGTTTGATGCATTCAATAACAAAACAAACATGAAAGCCCTCTCTAAACTACTACCCCGCTGATAATAGTCAACATTCCAAACTTGCAGCTAAAAGCGGCTGATTCGCAGTCGCAACGCTAATTTCATTTCCAGCACTTCAGATCTGCACTTTTAGTTTCCGAGTGCGAGGCGAACTTGCCAACTGAGCAGACTGGTTCAGGGAGGGGCCTGAACAAACTCAGTGAACTTTCTCCACGAGGGCAGCGAGCAACTTCTGATGTGTCATAATCTTAGCAGGTTTGATGAGATGCAGTAAAATAATGCGGTAAACAAATTGTAGCTCTACTATTTTAGAAAAAACAACATATCTGGCATGTAGTAAAGGCAAAGATTGCATTGAGACGACAAAAAGTACAGCAGTGATCGTTTCTTTTGGTATGAGACGATGGAGATTTTGAATTTCTAAGGAAAGTAATGTAAGTATAGGTTTAATTAAAAATTTTAATGGTTTGAAAAAACTAAAAACCGATTTCGAATTGCTTAATTTTAATCTGATTTTTTTGTAAGTTTTAACGGGACAAATACGAATCCCTCGGGAATACGTTTTTTAAGGGACCATCTTGGGGTCGTTTTCTATACAATCGCAGAAGAATCATCCAAATCGGTCCATAATTGACAGAGACGTCGACGGACGGACATACATTTAAAAAAATACATACAGCCGAACCTCATTCTTTTTTAAGTTGGTTAAAAATAAGTTTACCCAGACAGGTTCCACACTACAATATCCGACTTGACGAGATAATAAACGCAATTACATTGAACGAAGAGCAGTAAGACCCGCCTGATTGGTTATCAGAGCTCCTTGAGACGTCCAACGTTATATAAAACACTCCAGTGACTTTCTCGGTAGAGAAGATACGCGAGCTTCATGTACAGCCACGAAACATATGTACTAAGCCGAAAGGGGCTGATTCTGGACCCCGGGGATCAACTTGTAATATAGTTTTTCTAATTTAGTTTTTTTTCTTCCTATTCGTACTTTTACACTCACTCTTGCATTATTTAACGTTATAAAATGTTTTACAGCAAAACCAGTTTTTGTTCATGAAATGATTACAAAAAATATATGTAAATCCTTTGAAATTTCAAAACAATAATAATTAATGTAAGAATTTCATAAACACGTTTAAGAAGAAGTGTCAAAATAAAAAAAAACGATATAAAAAAGGGGAACAACAGTTATTAATTCCCTCGGGGGTCCAAAATCACCCGCTTTTGGCTTACACATTATACAAGCCGGGTAGGTGCGAACTAGCAAGAGCACATCAATAAACAACCTCGCACGGGCGATTTATTTTCAATTTGTACATAGTAGGGAAGCCAAAAGCGGTTTTTTTTTATGTAACTAAGTCATAAATAAAGTGATCTGAAACTCTTTTTGGCATCGCGGCTCTATGTGGAAAGTGAACACGATAAATGTTACCCAGAAATGGCTTTTCTATTAGACATTTTATTGGAGCTGTTTTTCTGAAAGCTATAAAGAACGAGTGGAAGGGATTGTTGGGTTTTTCATTACTTCAGTATTCAGGTTATATTGCTCAAACTTTCCTAGTATCCTATCGTCTCTCGATTAATTTGGAACGATAAATAAATATTCTTAATTAATTACACACTGGCTAAGCGCTACCATAATGTTAATAAATATTCAATGCCTACAACTAGCGAAATTTTCCACTAAAATAAATTAGATTTCCCGGAATCCTACTGCCACGTCCTTCCGAACCTACCTACTACAGAAAAAATATATATTTTGTGTACCGAAAACCAGTTTGGAGAGTCGACTACATAAAAGAAAAGCTTTTGAAAATCTTCTTTTGAAATCCGTAAATCATAGATATTTTTAAACCAATTTTGAGATTTTCCTTTTCATTATGTTCTTAGAAGTTCGTGTTCTTGGAATACCCCGAAATATTTTTGTGACATTTAGGTAATAAATTGATTACGATGGCTCTCGGTCGGATGCAACGTTGCGGGCGTGTTTTTGTTCAAGTTGTTTAGTTTGATACCACCAGTAAATGTTGAGCTAAATAAATGGCTCTGTGTAAATAAAATAAAGCTACGAGTGCAACCCGGTCACCAAGCTTTATTTATACTGAGGAATACAGGAAAAGTGTTATTTCGTCAGCTTTATTGTTGAATGTTAGATTGTGTATATTTTATGGTATTTAAATAAAATAAATAATGCTGGACAATTCCCACATCATCTAGCCCCAAGCTAAGCACAGCTTGTACAACACAAGTTCTGGGTACTAGATAACCAGATGATATATCTGTTATCTAGTACCTGTTATCTAGATAACAGATGATACACTAGATAACAGATATATCATCTGTTAAATATACACAATCTAAATTACTTAATACATTTGTACTACATACATAGATATATTTTTAATATAGTACATAAAAAACGCCCATTTCATAGAAACATTTGCTGATTTAGAATGTATTTCCTTTTATAATTAGAAACACACCATATTATTACCATCAATTACGTTTATGTAAAGTAAATCAATGTCGGGGGTTAGGTTTCGCGAAATCTCATTAGAATCCATATAGGTACACGAACTATATGGAGTTCGCACTTCGCTCCCCAAGTTATGGCCCCGAGAGCGAAATTTCGACATAATTCGTACAAATTAGACAACAATCCTCGTTTAAAGGCATTAAGAGAGAGCCTCGCAAAGTTATAATGAAATTCACGAGCAATAAAACTTCCCTTTTCACTAACCCCTAGATATACATTTGGGTGTAGGGTTATCACACCTGCTGGCAAACTAAGTTTCTGCACGATTGCCATAGATATATATTTAATAAGTTTACCAACTGCTTATTAAATTAGTAGTATAGTAATTAGTAACATATAATTAAATAAGATGTCTGGCAAGACTGCGTCACATCCCAACACCATCCTTCAAAACTTACAAAAAACAATAGGTGTTCCAGAAGATAATTTACTTAATCATCATATCAACAGCGTCAATTAAATTTATTATTTGACGTTTTTGATAAAACATTTCATTCAATATTCGTCAAAGTTAATCGAAGAAGCTATTGATCGTCCGATTTATCTTCCAGAGAACACCACCCATAGATTGAGTCAAGACAGTCCACAGCGAAGTGAAGCTCAGAGAAGCGGATGGCCAACTAAAACAATATCAGCAACAAGAAAGTCTTAGCGTCGTTTTAAGCTACATTTGGCTCAGCCCTGGGCCCCGCGTCAAGTTATGAAACGGGAGCGATGCCGTCGGCCAGACGAGTGCCAAACTCAGACAAAGAGAACTAACTTCCATTAAATCTTTTGCAACTAAGTTTCCCGTCCCCGCTGACTCCTGCCTCGTGTCGTGTACTTTATCTATCCATACTAATATTATACATTCCAAAGTAACTCTGTCTGTCTGTTACCTTTTCACGCCTAAACGGCTGAACGGATCTCAATGAAATCTGGCAGGGAGGTAAACGGTATCCCGGGGACGGACATGACTACTTATAAAGCGCGTGCGAAGCGCGGGCAGCAGCAAATATTCTATATCTTTCTACTAACAAAACATAAGTGAGAAAAAGATCCCAAGTTACGCTAGTTGTGAGAACTTTCGCGTCTAAAATATATTGAAGATCATTAGTTTTAATATTAACTTTTTTTATTATTTTGCTAAGCAAATGTTGTTTAGTTCTAGTACCTGCATGCCCGACTTCTAGTATAAAGCTGTTTACGTCCATGAGATATCTTCATCATCATGAAGATATCTATAATAGTACACTGCTGGGCATAGGCCTCCCCTAATGAGTGTCATAGCGCCCTGGTTCAGCTTGCCGCATCCAGCATCTGCCTGCAGTCTATCGCAGGTCGTCATCCCACCTGGCCGGAGGGCGTCCTACACTACGTTTGCCACGGTCTCCACTCAAGAACACTTTTACCCCAGCGGTTGTCGGTTCTTCGCGAGATATGGCCGGCCTACTGTCACTTCAGCTTGCTAATTATTTGGGCTATGTCGATAACTTTTCTCTGTCGGATGTACATCTATTTGCATGAGATATCTGATTCCATGAGTTATATCTAATTGCATTCTCTTGTATGTTGCGACCTGCGTCTAAATAACAAACACCCGTACCAATTTGTAGATTACATAAAGTAAATAAGATAAGGAACGTGAGTGTTCTTATCACTGTAGCGCTTATTTCCAGAATTACTTGTGTATTAAACGATGAATAAATAAATGGAGAATGATAAACTTTGACCATTTGCAAGAATTGTGAGGAAATTATTGTTTACACATATAAACATCGTCGTATTTACGAGATGATACGATTTATCTTACTTTTAACCGACTTTGAAAAAAGGAGGCTGTGTGTGTTTTTTTTTATGTATGTCCGCCGATTTCTTCGTCATTTATAGACCGAATTGCATGATTCTTTGCAATTGTAGACGATGATTCTGAGGTGGTCCCATAAAAAATTTATTCCCGTGGGATTAGTATTTATCCCACCAAACATTGTCCACAGAACAACAACACAAACTGATAAAACTGTAAATTATACAACGCGGCATAAACTAGCCAGGGCGCGGTAGATTGCGCACTAAATTGGGTTATCTCTAACGTTTCGAAACGCAGTGTGCCGTTATCTGGTACAATAACAGCAGGCTTAATTGTATACCCTAACTCTGACTCTATTTCCTATAAATAAATGTATCAAACACTTATTTTCCTTTAACAGGAATCGATTGCTTTTGTTTCAGACTACAAGTAGTCTGTTTTCTCGGTAGTGTACCTACAATCTCCAAGTCTTCAAATCTATATAAGTTCCTCCTGGGACAGCGTGCTCCATCTTAGGCCACATTGTAATTTTCTTATTGCCGGCCATATTTCTTATGCCGGCCATATTTCGCGAAGAACCGAAAACCTCTGGGGTAAACGTGTTCTTGAGTGGAGACCGCGAGTCGGCAAACGTAGTGCCCTCCGGCCAGATGGGATGACGATCTGCGAAAGATTGCAGGCAGGTGCTGGATGCGGCAAGCTGAAGACAGGGCGGTATGGCGCTCATTAGGTGAGGCCTATGTCCAGCAGTGGACTAATATAGGCTGGTGATGATGGAAATCGCTATAATTATAATAAGTAGATAGAAGAAAATAGAATCATTCAACGAGACAGAGCTTTAATATGAACTTATGATGAATGGTATCATCCTAAAATTCCACGAAGAAGCAATTAAACACAAAATTATAAAAAAAAACTTTCCGAAAGACAAATTAGCTCCCTTGTTTTAAAACTCAAAAGAACAAATTATTCACTAACGATAACTCCAAAGTTTGGCTCTTCAGAAGTTGGGAGTTTGAAATAAATCACAATTTCTTTCATAAACGTAAAGTCGATTAAAAACATCCCTTCAGCAGTTTGTGAACAATATTTTATAGTGGTACGCTACGGAGTTCAACAGAGAAGTTATACAGCTAAAGCCATTAAAGTTGGTTAAAACTGTTGGCTACGCGTATGTCATGCCATGTTTTTGACGGATTACCCGCTTCCACCGGATTTGTTTACTTATCTAAACTGCTGATTTAAGATTGTAAATTAGTCATTTCGAATGCTGCTGCTGTTTAGACCGAACATAAAGGCCTACGGACGCCGCAGTGAACGGGTTTGTAAATACTTCATTCAATACGCATAGACAATTAAAATCCAATCTCAAGTACATAGTAACTACATGCATTTTCGAATGAACGTTGCCATTCCTTATCACCAAGTAGTGAGCTTTCCATTCTCAACCATTGAGTATGTACCTATGTATGTATAAATAGGCGATCAGCGGCCGACACACTGTCTGCCCGCGATTATAACAACTACAACAGTTTCCAACTTCCAAAGCTTATAACCAGAATACAAATTTAGCGCGTTAGTGCACGAACTGGGTCTGAAGTCTCGCTCAGTTTGCATAGTGTAGAAAGTGATGCCCTCTATTTCAACGCAGAAAGACAGCTGTTAGCTATTTAGAGCTCTAACGGATAAGTACAAGCTGAAATGAACTTTTTTGCGTTGAAATCTAAAAAAATAATTCCGGCCCAGAAAGAGTAATGTCAACAGGCTATTAAGTACCTACCCATTAGACCAACTATCGGGTTGTAGGCTTGCCGTAGCCCCCGGGTAGACAACCTTCCGTACATGGTACTAATTCTACCCAAGCGAACACTGAACACACTTGCAGTAAGACAGTTTGCCGTTTCTAATGAAATGTCGTCATCTGCGACCATAAACTGCTCTTCCCTTTGGTAAATAGCATAGGTACAAGAATACGTCGTATCGGCTGCGCCCGTGCGTGGCATACCGTAGTATTTTTGCGCTAGCCCTGTTTCTTAAATATAAGTAGCCTAGGTTACCAGCTACAAGATCAGCTATCTACCAGTGGAATTCCCGTCAAAATAAGTCCAGCCGTTCTGGAGACTAGCCGAAACAGACATAAAAATTTACAAATTTGGCGTTTTGTGTTACCGTACACTTTCATTGCATTTAGTTAAAATCTGTTATTTTAACAAAAGAACAGAATCTTTATTTATGTGTATAGATTTTATATTCCGTTTACGTTACGCAGGCATCAAAGCTGTACGCTTAGTGTGAATTTTAAATGTCGAGAGGATGCGGTCGGATTTAATATTCTACGCGCGCACGCTTTTGGAAAACAACGAGCCGTTTCTCAAAGCGTTGTCGTAAGCCGTTTTGCAATTATGTAAATGCCGTTTCCAATTTAGAAAGGTGTTGTTTTTCACTGTAAAATACAGATATATCAATATTTGCCCTGAATATAGTTACCGAACCTATATATCTTACTTATAATACAAGGCAAAACTTAATACCGTTGTGTGCGTTTGGCTGAAGACAACACCAAAACTATTGAATGGAATGGGCTGCAATTTTGCACATATAAAGATCTGGACCTGAAATAATATATAGACATTTTATTCATAAAACGTGAGGTGCAAAGGCGCGGGAAGAAGCCAGTACCGCTATGTCAGACTTATATATCTGTTCAAAGGAAAGCTTGCGCACAAAAGACAATGGGGTGTACTGTACGTGTAGTACAGTAATTTATCGCGTATATAGGGCAGTAAGTTAGGATAGTTCAAGACAAGCCCAAAGCCACAAAAGTAGGCATCCTAATACAGGGTGGTTTGTGCTTGAATTTGGTTGAAAGCAGAAAAGAGAATGGTCGAATGTAGTATTCGCGAGTGTCGCACAGTTATTTGTCGTAAAGTGGAGCAGGTTCAAGACAAATCAACAAAAGCGTGACTATAAAAGTTCCGAGCGATATCTAGGTTACGCGCGAGTTGGTTTTTTTGCAAAGTAGTATTCATGGTCGCGTAAGTGGTACATATCATAAAACAAGATCACGAAAGTCATAAAAGTCTTCAAGGATTTTAAACTAGTGAATGATCATAAGTATCGTAAGTATCGCGCTGGTGTCGCACAGTAATTTATCGCGTAAGTGGGACAGGACCGTAGTTCAAGACAATTGAACTCTCGCAAAGTTCTATGAATATCTGCAAGAGCCAGTCGGTCCAAGGTATTGTTTGCAAAAAGTGAACCGTATTATGTATTGGCGCTGGTGTCGCACAGGTTTTCGCGTAAGTGGCGCAGGACCAGAGCTAGTTCAAGAGAAGTCAACTAAAGTGTCTAATCAATCACCTAAAACATAATACATTTATTAACAAAGAAAATAACAATCAATCCAAGGGATAGTTTGCAAAAAGTGAATGGTCTTGAGTACTGGCGCGGGTGTCGCACAGTAATTTGTCGCGTAAGTGGGGCAGGGCCAGCGGCGCGGGCGGGCAGGCGTTCGATCGCAGGGACGCGCTCAGGTTGTTCACCCCGCCGCGGCCGGACCGGCAAGCGACGACGCGACCACGCTGCATTCTAACAACGATCCAACCGATTGTTTTATCTGCTTAGACGATAGGTACTTTGGTACGAAGGTCGCTTGCTTCTGTTTGATTTGAGATGTATGCAAATTGCGCTCTATTTTTGAAAAAGGATGGATTTGTATTTTTATGATTTGATCTTTTTTGTGGATTTTAGGATTACTTCGGCTAAAAATAGGCACAAAGGACGCGCGGCCCAAAGTGCAAATAGAAATGTTGATTTATTTTGAATTAGGTACACACCACCCCGGTCCGACCGCGTGGTCCAAAATCACTCAGACCGAAATGCAACTAACTCGTGATCTGCTTGTTTGTAGTAGTTAAAGCAACAGATTTGACTACAGGCATATAGGTAGTTCAGGAATGAAAATAAAGTCTGTTTTTGTCGTAGAGCATTATTAGGTTACAAGAGGAATAGCTTTGCAGCAAGATCTATAATTTCATTGCGCCCGATTGCTCAAGAGAAAACAAACGTCCGGAAATCACAGCGAATGAAAACGCTCAAGTAAAAGACCCTCTATCAAAGGAAATAAGTCCCCTTCACCCATTTATTATTGGGGGCTATCAAATCAACAGCCATCAATTGGAGCGAGATCGATCGTGAAAGTTCCTTCGGGCAGCCAGCCACCTTTCCCTTCAAACCGCATGGGAAGTGGGTTCTATACTTGCCTGACACATAAACTTTATACAGATATGTTGAAACTTGAAACACTCCTTTAGTGGCGCTGCGAGGGATTTTGATGGGCTGTAAATCGAAGTGTGCGGTATGAGGTTGGTTTGCATTGTTTGAGAATTGATTGTGATGAGATTTGAAGTTTGAGAATCTCTTCCGAATAGTTTTTTAGACGTGCGCGTGAGCAGGATGGTAGCGAAAGTAACTCATGCATGTTCTCCATTCCAAAATTGGGTGCGTCGCCCAGCACTGCCCAGTCCTTCGGGGGCTGGGCAGTGCTGGTGAATGCGATATACTAACACTTTCATTGCCCATGAACCATGAGGAGCGCTCCGTGGAGCGTCTTCTTACTTTGTAATAACTTAAAACATGCACATAATAAAGAATTACAGTAAAAAGAAACAACCGCAAAAGCAATGCTCAGAGTGTTCATTCTATAACGCGTCTATTCAGGTCGTTCAAGTGAACGAGGAGATAACGACAGGTCTATTGATCCAACGAAGCAGACACTCTGAAGGGCCGCTGGCCGCTGGTCGGAAAGCAATGAAGCGGCTTCAATGCACGGTGATGCGAGGGTTTTCATAACACATGGTGCTATCTAGTCCGCTAAGATATTTCTAAGCGGATGAATGATCGATAATGAATGAGATACAACGCACTGTGTCATGTACGGGGACAGACTGCACTGAGAGTTTCTGCTTCGTTTCGAATGAGCAGTTGAAATGGATCAATGAGTCTATAATTTAGGTAAAGTTACGTTAAATAGATATATTATAAAGGAAATCATCATCTCTTACAGAAGTATTTTACACAAACATGGCGTAATTATGCCTTTTTTGAACAAAGAGCCAATTCACAGCGCCTTTTTTCAACCCACTTAAAAGTTTCTTTGAACAACTCAAAAGCAACCTCAGTGGCCAGCTGGCAAACAGCTCGAGAGCCTCTTTGTCAAAGCGATTAAACTCAAATTGAGTTCTGGCTGAAAAACGAAGGCAATAGCGCTGTTTTTACGTTTGTCACTCGCCATTGGCCCGAGGCGGGCAGCCTAGGCACGTTTGGGCAGCTATTTCTATAGGCAGTGAAATGTTACTTTTTTTTTACATTTTTGTTAGTGTGCCGGAACGGAGAAAACAAAAATGCAACGATAGTGCCACACAAAAGCAAATAACTGATACGAATATTGGCTATGCTATTGTGCTGGATTTGGGTATTGTTGCACAAATAGTTGCAAGTTATACTATTACAGTGAAGCTAGATTTAGTGGAATTAGGGCCCTGATTCGAACCGAATGCTACCATTATTCCTCCAAAAGCAATATTTCCTAGTATGTACGTACATGACATAGCGCACAGTCATTCCTCAAGTTATTAATAACCCTTAGAAATATATCCTAACCGAGGAAATCCCTCGCATCACCATCCAAGTGGACTTAAAATAGATTAAAAGGCACGAGACCTCGAAATAGGAACCTAGTTAATCCCAGAAGTAAAATTTCGCAATAACGAAAGAGAATGCTCATCCAGCCTATAAAATCTAAAGTGTCCGACCGACCCTGCACTTTCGTGTAATTTATTCTATGCCCGCACCACGCTCACCATCACACAACTATGTGAGCAAAGCCTTCGTGCATGCTATAATTACATTGTATGACAGCTATTCATATAGGAACTATTACAGGTGTTATATATAATCACATGATTGCTGTATTTGATATTTATAAAGATAATTGTCAAGTACGGTATTATCAACGCAGGCTGACTTCATAAATCCCCATAGAATTATATAAAATTGACAGGTAAGTCGTAAGAAACAAAACTTTGAAAACTATCACGGTTCTAACATAACTATCAGCACATATCTTGGTGAATATCGAGTTATAGATTTTAGCAAAAACAAGTTGCTCAAATAGCATAGACTGCATAGACAAAGACATCCCAATGCCAACCTCTATTCTTCAGCAAAAGATCCGCGCTATCTGGTGAGTTCTAAGTAAACAAGGTTCTCTAATTTATTTTTTGGGAAACGCCTCGTTTCGCAAAAACGGTCAATTCCACAAAATCACCCTTTACGAGATCATACGGCAATATTTATAGACAAGTAAAACTTTGTTGCCAGCACAGCACACAGTAACGGTTTAGCCATAACGCAGAATTCACAGACACGAATGCTGAATCAGCTTATAGCGGGCGTAAACAGTAATGGCCGTATCGGATGCGAGGGTCGCTTTTAGGACCCTCGTGTGATTCTATAGCTTCTTTAGAAAACAATAGGGGTTTATGAGAAGCGACAATTGTGAAAAGTGAGCTGTGAATAGGAAGCAATACAAAGAGATAATATTCACCTACATAATAGAAGTAAGATCCATTTGTTGAATCAAAACTGGAATTCTTATAGAATTTGTACTTACTACCTTTTAAGTATTGACCGTAGAAAACCAATCAGAAAGTTTATCCGCGATAGAAAGAGGAACAGATAGAAAACTAATTAAAGCTAAGAACGTACCATTATTCGCAAGACTCCCACTGCTAACCACAAATCCACTTCTAGTGCAATAAAACCGCACATCGAAAGACCACGCACAGTATCAGTGGCGAGTTCTAAGGGCATCCGCGCAAAAAGAAAATGCCCATATCAGCATTCCATTCGAGCAAGCTAAGCGGAAGCGAGCGAGCTGTCTTTCAATATTATTATTGCTCGGAAACTCGCTACGTTCGCATTCGAGCGCTGACTTCACTGTGCTCATTAGGGTTGCTAGCTGGCCAGGCTCAAACAATAACGTGTTTACATTTTATTCGATTGTCTGCGATTTTTTACAACTGCGCTTTTGTGTTTACTACGACAGAAAGAAACGAAACACTCCGTTGAAAGATTTGGATTTAATATTTTTATTGCGAAGTGAAAGAATACTCCAGTCCTCGTCAAAATAAACAGTCGCGAAGACAATAAAATAAGGAAGGAAGTTTTATTGTGAACAAAGCAAATTGCAAGTTGTATTGCTTTAAATAATTTTATGATAACCGTGCTGTGAAACGATTTTATCTTACTTACAGAGAAAGCAACAATTCGATGTAAATAAATAGATAGAGTAGTTTTTAGTGTAAGATTTTTGTTTTTACTATCCGTCAGTTTTATGTTTGTATGCTAAATATATTAAATTTATATTCTATTTTGATTAATTTAGAGACACATTCTCGTGTGCTTTCCCGTAGGAAGTGATTTACATGACATTATTTTACGAGACAAATGGCCAGGGGGCAGCCCTGCAAACATGCCTACAATGAATAGCCGCTAGCCGGGCGATTTGCTGAGCCAGTGAAATATGGGTAAAATGTACCGCGACAATCGCAGACGACTGCATTTTTATGGATGCCCCGATAAACTTATTATTCAGCTGTCGTATTTTAATCCGAACCTCACGAATTCCACCATCTTTTCGTTGTATTGTCTTAATTTACGAGACCTTTACACACCAATACAATGTCTACCCTTACACGCAAACTAAAACAAAATAATATTTTATATAGAACATTTAAAATAGCGCTGATTTATATTGGCTGTTAGCGTACTCAATTGGTAGTCGTCGATTGATGGATGCAGTCACGGGGACTTTGTATCGAACGTAAACGGTAAATTAAATCAAATCAAAAACTCTTTATTTCCATAAATACAATAAATGTACACTTAGAAAAGGTCAAATGTTTAAAAATTAAACACTGACACGGAAATAATGTGATATTTTTCATTTGTCGCTTCGGTATGTAGACTAAAAAGAAACGACGAAGAAACCTTTAGCCTGTTAGTTGTTATTTTTCTAGTTGGAGTAAATCCCGTCCCAAACTTTTTTATCCTCTAGATAATCTTATATTTTATAGTAAGCCATTTTGCACAATTTGTATCAACGAAATCTTGCCTCAGACCTCTACCTTGCGAATATACTCGTATGCTCTGACGGAATTACGTAAGGCCACAGACCTAAAATTAGTACATCTGCTTACTACACACATGCCTTTGCATGGCTCCGGTACGGGATTACACTTTGGGGAGCCAGCGTAGACGCACAAGACCTGTTTATCAGCCAGAAAAAGTGCTTTCGTATCTTAGTAAATATAAGAATACCAAACTCCTGACATTAACTTCTATTTACATCCTAGAAATAAGTAAATTTGAAGAAAATATCCACATTTCTTTCAAAAAACAAATGAGCAACCGCGTCGTTATCAAAGTAGGTATAAACATAATATCGTGATACCTGCATCAAATTAAAAATACATCAATCTAGTCCACACTTAATGGCTGTAAAAATATTATAAAATTCCAGACAAGATTAAAAGCCAAGGAAATAATAATGTTTTTGAAATTAGATTAGAAGTGATTAGGGCATGCAGAACCGTACCCGGTTCCAGATTCCTGATACCAGGTTCCCCCGGTTCCAGGTAAAACGAATAAACGTTTTTTTACGATAAGAATCAATCATAGATCATTTGAAAGAATAAGTAATTTTCTGAGAGCAGGTGGATCACCGGGGATTAAAGTTTTCAGAGGTGGTTCAACTTCATTATTCTCGAGGGACAAACGCCAGAGGCGTGGAACACAAGTGTGGTACCACCATATTCCTGTTCTGACTGTTCCGAAAGTTTACAATTAGGACAAAGCTCTCCTAAATAACTAAAAGCTCATTTTACTGCTAAACCACCTCAATAAACTGTTTTTAAGAGTTATTCACCAACCGTCTCTCTTGAAGGTTTCACGATTTCCATCCTCGAACAAGCCTGGTTCCGAAAAGGTTTTAGTACAGTAGAACACATACTTACTCCGGCAGATTATACAGAAAACAGAGGAGTATAATCAGCCGTTATATCTGGCATTTGTGGACTACGAGAAATCCTTTGATTCAGTCGAAACTTGAGCAGTGCTAAAGCCTCTCCAGCGATACCAAATCGACTACCGGTACCTATATAGGTACCGGTAGTCGATTTGGTATCGCTGGATACTGGTACCTGTGTTGAAGTGTTGGGCATGGCCACAATATCTATCCAGATCCAGAAAATTGCAAAAAAAGGTGAGACAGGGAGAGTACCTACACTGAAACTGTTACTCTCTGCGTTGGAAGATAAATTTAAGTTCTTGGTCTGGGATGGATATTGGATATAGAATCAATATCAATGGCGATTACAACACTCACCTTCGGTTTGACGACGATATATAGTCATTACATTACCTATATGGCAAAATCGCTATAGACCTTAGCAAGATGCTTAAAAAACTCAACACCCGACAGGTTAGTTCTTAAAATGATCATGGGTAAAGCGAAGATCATGTCGAATGACCATGTGCCCATACGGGTTCATGTTGGAAACGATGTTATCGAAGTTCAGGATCACTATGTCTAATTAACGACCAAATGGTCCAACTACGAGTAGGTATAACCAACTACGATAAAGTGATCAGTGGATGTGTGTGGGCTGATAATATCAGTGCTTCATAAACCCTAATAATAATTAAAATATTAAACATTATACAAATTATGTTAACAGAGAAAATACATTTTTAGGTAGTCAAACCCAGTACATTATCAACTTATTTTCTTTCCGGACATATTTACTTCAATTTTCTATGCGTGAAATTAAACCACTTTTATTTTTAAAAGAACCGGAGGAACCGGGATTTCTGCTTTCGGAACCGGTTCCACACGAACCCGTCAAGAACCTGGTATACCCGGGTAATTTAGAACCGGGTAGAACCGGGTGCATGCCCTTGAAGAGATGCTCTTGGAATAATGCTACTACGAACTAAATGTTTTTTTTAAGTGATATTTTTGGTGACTTGTAATTGAAATCTTGCATTAATTTTATTTGACATGCTGACCATTTGAATAAATTAGTATTATATAACAAATCTGGCCGACTACCATTGCAACACCCTAAATGGGTACATATTGTGTGTATTTTTAATATAGTCAATAAGTCCTGAAAACTGTATGTGCCATATTATGAAGCAATAAATAAATAAAAATAAATAGATATTATGCTCATAAATTTAAATGTAATTTCTATTGTACTTGTAAATTGTCTCCTGAAGCTATTGTATTGCCAACATAATTATCGTAATATCTTTAGTAAACGAGTTACGAACCATCAGGATAATAAATTCAAACCCATAACTAAAATTTATTTTATTTAAATTTATTTATAAAACGTCGGATGATGTCACAAGCACTTCGGAAAATTTATTACTCCATTTTCAGATAGAAAGCTTTGAAAAGTTTACCATTTCTTTAATGACGGAACTTTTCGTAAGTGTTGATCTGGGCCGAAATAAGTTTTTTTTGTATAATTTTGATATTCGACGGGGGAGTTTATTTATGTTTCGATATAAACTAGAAAGTTTAAATTGCTCTATTAGACAAGGAGATGGCTATCAAAGTTTTCAGTGATTAGTAAATATCTACTTATACTTTCAAAAGGCATAATGTTCTTGAAATGTATAAGCTTTCGAAAATAGTATGATGAGATGTGTACGAGTGTCAGTACATAAAATTCTAGTTTCTGCCCGCGGCTTCGCACGCATTGTTTCTATGGACACAACAATCAACCTAACTTTCGCATTTTATTAGTGCGATGTGATATTGCCGTTATTTCCAACTGTAATTAACTGTTAATCAAATTAACTTTTATGAACAACAATAAAGGGCATCGCACGCACCTATCAGTTTCTCTTTATATGACTCTTCCAATAAAACACTAGAATAGTCTGTCTGATATAAAGATGATTATGTTAGTTTCACGCTTGGTTATCCCAGAAGATAGATAAAGATATCATCTAGCCGTGGTGGTCGCGGCGTAAGAATCGACCTCTCCAACTCACCCCGTGGTTGTCGTAAGATTCGACTAAGGGAACCTACCAGAGGAAGGGCAGCAGCTTCCTCCTGTGTATTTTAACACCTACACTGCGATCACCAGTACGCCTTCCAAGCATGGTGATCAAAACCCCTTATGAACGTGCCTCCCGCACGTTCATCAATGGACGGGCTGATGAGGTTTAGATAGATAGATACAAAATTTATTAGGTTCACACACAAATAGCACAGGAAAAAATAACAGATGAACAAAAACAGTATATACAGGTACACACATAAGAAGGCAGGTTAGGCATGTTTAGAAAGATATCAAAATTATTCTGCTTTATCCGATCAATACGAACGAACCTGTGCTATGTATACTCGCCTCTAATTTTCCACATATATTTAGAGAACTCTAGTGTCTAGATAAATCTAACTTAGGATTTCATATTCAAATTTATTTATTGCATACATATACATACATTACCACATATTGTTTAGCTTAGGTGGTAATTAGCTTAGAGGAAGAGATAAATTGCTGCGCCCTTACAGGGTACACAACCACATAACTCACACTTAAAATGTACATTTTTAAGGGCGCAGCAATTTCTTTAAGGCAACTATTAACCAAAAACATGTAATCTTTTTGACAATAAACTATATACATATATCCATTTATCTTCTTAGTCTTCTATGTCCGCTTCTGATATATTTATCTATCTATGCACTTACAAATGCAAAGATGACAGATCAATAAAGTTTGTAAGAGAGCCAATGTAAGTGTAAATTAGCGAGCGTTAGAATAAAACAGTACTGTGGGGACGGGTGCAAAGATCGCATTCGCTCGCGACGACGCCGACGCCACAGAGCACGAGGTCACGGGTCAGTGCTCAGCGCGCAAGACCAAGTACAGTTCAAATAGCAGTCTCACTTATGTCATAAATATGAAACTTTACATGGATGAAGTTTATTATTTCTTCACGCCAAGACTACAGCGAATCGGTCTGAAATTACTGGCGTAGGTCTATATTAACACTTATACTCTTTTATTCCATAAATCACTTATCGTGGGCCAGACCTACCTTTAAAAAATTTTACAGAGCAGTAATTGGATCTTTGTTGTCTTGGAAAAACGTATATTTTGGCTATTTTCATCCTGGAAACAATGCGTGCCGCAACTAGTAAATCAAAAACCACCCAATAAAATCAAATCACCCACACGTGTCCTAATTTCGATCACATGCCTTCTCATTTCACTGTAAAAGTTAAACGGCTTGTCGCTACCTTTTGGATTTGATAATGGGATTTTTCTTGCAAGAACAATTTAGGTACAGCCGGAGTCAGGAAGTTGGCTGTGTTACACCGCCGTGCCCCGGAAAGCACGTTAGCAGTTGGTCTTACGCCTGATCTCTTAACGGGACAGATCTTGTCGGTCTGCCTTCACATTGGATATAGAGAGTGCACCTGTGTTTGCGCACACACTTGTGCACTATAAATGTCATGTGCACCTAGCTAGTCTCCGTTGAGAAGATACGGCTAGGAGGAGATAACCTTTTGGAGTATGTGTTGTGGTTTGCGTGTACCCAGTGGTAGGCTTAAGGGCATACGCTATCTTCTACGAAGTCTTTCCACAAAAAAAAGAATAAATAAACAAATATTTTTCCCACTGCATTAAAAGTCGTCGTAATAAAGCTTAATCTACAATGCGATTCGCAGTGATACAGCCGAGCCGACGTGTATGAAAGTACATGTATTGTATGTACATCTTTATGACGACCAGTGTGGCGCGGCGGGCGAAGGTCCTGCGACGCGGCAGGTTGCGGGTTCAATTCCCGCCTTAGGACAAATGTACAAACATTTGTTTCAAGGCGGGATCTGCAAATATTTGTTCCGGGTGTTCTGGGTATTTCCTATGTATAATAAAAAGATACGTTTATTTAATGTATTGTATTAATTATATCAGTTATGGATCAGTTGAGCTACCTGTAGATTGTCTGCAGTTAGCTTAATTCTTTCAGTTGTAAATACTAGTTCTAATTTGTTTTTATTTGATTGTAATTTTCTTCGTTAATAAAGGCCTCTGCCGTTTTAAAAAAATTATATCAGTCTAGTACCTACCCATAACCCAAGCTCAGCTTAGCTTGGAGCTAGATGATGATGTGTGGATTATCCAGCATTATTAAATTATTTATTTGTGCGTGTTCGTTTCGCTACGGCAAGACATATTATGCTAGCTATTATTGTGCAGAAGCACGTACTTCTTTCACATTGTGAGGGCAACGACGGTCTTTGCTCTCATTTTTCATAAATAGGTCATTCCAACAATACAATTTCACAAATATAACCGCGATTTTTTTTGTGGTGTGTGGATTTATCGTGATTTCAAAGGCGACATTGGAAGCTTCAGTGGTTTTGGATTGTCGGACGATTTCAAAGGAAATCTCGTAGCAAATAAATTCTCATTTACGTTATTTGGGTGGCGATGAGCGGTTTCACATTTTATATTGCGTTTTGTTTCGCTCCAGCAACTCTTGAGGAAATAAGTAATTAATGGATGTACGGATATAATTTTTCTGGTCCGTTAGTATATCACAAATGACCGAACGATGTAGTAGGTAGTGTACGTAGGTACCTACTGCCTAAAAATAGTTGAACAGTGTGTCTACCATGAGTTGTCACAGTTAGATCGCCTGACGTTACTACAGTAGTTACGTAAATATTAGTACCGCGCATTTTAGTACCCAACTATCCGCTAGAGGCGCTGTTCAAGTTTTCATACATTTTTTTAACTACAGTCGCTAGCGAGTATAGATTGTAAAACTCATGGTAGACACACAGATGACGACTCCAAAACCCAGAGCATACACAAAACCATAGACACCCCTAAATTACTCCACTTCTAAAGCCGCAAAACACGCAGAAATGAGAATGAATCAGAACATTTTATTTGTAACTTAATCAACAAAATCAAACATGATTGAAAAATAAAAGACAAAGCTTAGGTAGGTCTTTTAAAGGGCAATGTATACGCTTCTACAACAAAACTCCTAGTGAGTTGCAAAAATTATCAGTAAATAAATTCAAACAAATTGTCAAACCCTTCTTGTGTAAAATGCCTACTATAAAATATCAGATTATCTAGAGGATAAAAAAGCTTGGGACGGGATTTGCTTCAACTCGAAGAATAACAACTAACTAACAGGCTAAAGGTTTCTAAGTCGCTTCTTTACTTTAGTCTACATACCGAAGCGACTGAAATCAAAAATATCACTTTATTTCCGTGTCAGTGTTTAATTATTAAGAATTTGACCTTTCCTAAGTGTGCATTAATTGTATTTATGGAAATAAAGAGACTTTGACTTTGTACTAGTTTTTGGAGTGAGTCAGAAAACGGTCTCAGTCTAGTAGCATGAGCTAGTTGTAAAAACGTTACAACCAACGCTGGTCTTCCGACAGAGCCGTTGGCAAGACAACAGAAGACGCTAAACATATACGATGTCAATCCTCTGATAACCTACTATTTAGCATACAGTGTCCACCTATTAACGGGTTGTACAATTAGCTATTTCATTATGTTTGTATTTTCTTTAAGATTAATTATTGTAAGACCCAACTGGTGAACCACATAAACAGAATTAAAATTAAACAATTAGGTCTAAAATAATATCAGGCCGAATTTTAAAACCCAAAAACGTCTGAATGACATCGAGCTCCATCGCAACTTGACCATTCAATCATTAATATTCATGTGAAATTAGCGTTCATAGATGTCGATGGTGGGTGTGGTGCCAGCTTAGAATTTGCACTACCCCAACTCTTCCCGCGGGTGCCGTAAGAGGCGACTAAGGGATATCCACCGGGGGTGGGCAGCAGTGCCTCTGCAGAACAATTCTATCACCGAACTGCGATTCCCAACCCGCATGCCTGCGAGGGGATTATGAAAAATGTCACTTATCAGGGGGAGGCATGGGTCCAGCAGTGGACCAATATAGGCTGTGCAATGGAGTGGAGAGATATCGGAAGGAGTCGAGCTGTTTCCATTTTCTAAGTGTAATCTATTGTACTTACGAAAATAAAAAAAATTATTTGATTTGTTAGGAGAGGTGTGGTTAAATAGTTTATTTTTTGTGTACACGGGGTTATGGAGTCATCTGTATAGCTATTTATGGTGGTGAGTGTAGTACATGCGCTGTTGCTAGGCGGCTCGTCGCGGTTCGCGGCCAGCACAGTCACACGAGAAAGCGAATGAAAGCGGATCACTTTCAAGACAAGGCAGTTTGCTGTTTTCGCATTGAAGGCAGTTTGCCGGCGCCTGTTTATCGGCGACTACTTTCACTGTCAGCTTGTTACAAATAACTGGGCAAATTAAATAAATACAAAATATTTATTTCGTTCATAAAATAATACATTTAACTTTGATCCAATTTTTTCCCTTTGATTAAGTATCTAATGCCTGTATTAGGAGGCAAAACTTTTTATTGTTATATGTATTATGTAAATAATGTAATAGTTTGAAAAATGCTATTAAAAAACATGTGACAAATGAAGACAAACATGTCAAACTTCAATATTTTTGGAAAACTGTTAGTTCGGTGGTTATTTATTGCATCTATCATTCATTATAGATGTAATAATTATAGGTACATATTTCCTGCATTTTTAAGATTTAAGCAGACAAATTACTCAAATTGGCCCTTATTTATTTATGTTGAAGCTTGTAGCCGAATCTGACTGAACTAATATTTGGCTTTGTACTTCTTGCCATCGACCGATAAAAATAAATCTCAAGTCTAGGTATTAAATAAAGCCAGTCTAGTTTAGAAAAATCAATTTAACATACCTACCTACTTTATTGTCTACTAGCTGCAGCCTGCGCCTTCGCACGCTTTTTTCCGGAATAAAAGGTAGCCTATGTCCGGCCCCGGGATGCCATCCCTGCTGCCATCGCTGCCAAATTTCACCGAGATCCGTTCAGCCGTTCTTGAGTTATAAATAGTGTAACTAACACGACTTTCTTTTATACATATAGATAGATGTTGGATTTTGTTTTATGCTGTCGCTGTCTATATTTGTGAACCAAATAAACCAATCCCACATAACCAGCGACAGCCTGCTTCTGATGTAAGCGCGTCCTTTGTACCGCTTGCGAGTTGCGACATGGATAACGCAGCCGCGGTTACAAATAGGGTTGTAAATCAATGGTAAATAACACGATTTATTCTACTGTAATACCAGTAAATAAAACTTGTCTGGTCGGACGAGATTGGATTCATTGTATAAGCTAACTGCGGTAAATCATAAGTCTGAAATGTGTCTACTTTAAAGCTATACACTTTCTTGGCAAGTTTATTATTATTATACATTTCAGTCGTGACTTGGTTTGGCACTCTCGCGAAGGAAGCGTGGATTTGGTTTGAGTATGCAGCGAATCTGACGCGTTTCCTAAACCTGGTTGCAATTCAGCGTTAAGGTGGAACGTGACTTCAAGCTAACACAAACTCTGAATCAATGTAAAAAAAACGAAATGAAATGAATCTTGTCAAATTGAATGTGTTGGAGTCTGTCAACATTATGTCATTTTTTTTTTTTTTCTTAAGTAGTTTGTTTTATACCTTCGTTTCACCTGATTGAAAGCGACGATGTGGCCAAACGATGTATCACGAAGGTCTATTAAAGATTTTATTTCAGTAATAAATCTCGTACTCGTCAACATTCTCCAAAACGACAATTGATACGAAGTTTGTTATGATATGACATGAGCTCACCTTCATAGCAAATGGTGTACAAAGGTCGCAAAACTACTTATCTGTAGTATAAAGCTTAAATAGCTAGTATAAAAGAAATCCGGTCTTGTAGAAAGACCGGATTTTTTTATACTAGCGTCACGTTCCAAGTTCCAACTTGAACAAGTTTCAATCGTAAACAAATATGCATGTAGCGGACAAGAGCCAGCCCTGTTAAAGAACACAGAACACATCAACGAGATCAATCGCATTGATTGCGACTATTCATAGCCTTTTTCATTGCAAGCGGACGCTTATCGAATCGGACACGTGGCGTTTTTAGGGTTCCGTACCTGAAAGATGAAAACGGAACCCTATTACTAAGCCTCCGCTGTCTGTCCGTCCGTCCGTCTGTCACATGGCTCTATCTCATGAACCGTAAGAGGTAGACAGTTGAAATTTTCAGAGAATGTGTATTACTAAACTACTAAAAGGGCTACTACTAAAAGGGCTTATCATTTGTCAAGGCTGTATATCTTGAACCAAAATAGGTAGACACATGAAACTATAAATATCTATAAATAAGTAACACTGCAACTGTAGTAGCAACAAATACTAAAAAGTTGAAAATTTAACACTGCAACTGTAGTAGCAACAAATACTAAAAATTTTGAAAATTTAGAGGTCTCCGAACAAGTGAAAATTTGATGCTCTTTGAAAAAGTTGCCTGATTTTTACGGTACGGAACCCTTCGTGTGCGAGTCAACTCGCACTTGGCGGTTTATTTTTATTCCCTCCGCCAATTGCTATCTTTAGAACGTAATTTTTTATTTGTGGAAGTCTGCACCGTCACCTAAGCTTTTGATACTGTTTTCACTACGAAATTGTAACATTTAGGAGAAATGGTCTACAATTCTGCTACATTTTTTACCTACTTCAAAAAAAGGAGGTGTATGTTCGTAGATTGCTATAGATAATTTTTATTACCGAGTGATTAGTACTTAACCCGCAAAACATAAAAACAGCGTAAAATTATTTTTATTTGTGAAATTCTGTGAAAGCTTTTGTGACTTAACGGTGGCAGGTCACCGCGAAATTGTAATGAGAATAATGGACTTACAAACTCCACGTCGATTCTACTAAATTTGGAATCAAATATGGTCAGAAAACTATGCGCTCCAGCGGATGCCAAAGAAGCTCAATCGCAGCGCAAACCGAGTAGCAGAGGTAAACGCCCCGAAACGTTCACATCGTATTTTACGTATTCCGACACGTCTTCGATCGGGGCGTTGCGAATATAAAATGCCTACTGTCTGCCCGCGGCTTCGGACGCGTTTTTTCTATGGAAACGTTATAAGGTTATTTAAATTCCTACGGGAACTAATTAATGGGATTAAAAGTAGCCTATGTTTTATTCCAAGCCTAGAACTACCTGTATGCAAAATGTCAGCCTGATCCGTTCAGTGGTTTTGGCGTGAACACACGCGCTTTTTAAGTCTCCTATGTTTCTCCCCTTGATACCATTTACCTCACTGCCAAATTTCATTGAGATCCGAGAACTAGCCTGGCAGAGTAGGAACCCGTGACAAGACAGAGTTACTTAGCAAGTTGGAATAGCACTTGTTCTCAACTATGCGGAGGGGCTATCGTTTGTTAAGCTAGCGTCTTTAAAAATGTTGCATATCTGATCTCGTGATACTTTCTTTGTTCCAACAAACAATAGCAAGCGTGTGCTTGATATAAATGAATTTTAATGTATTTTTAACGATTCCGAGGAGAGTTCTGTCTGAGAGCAGGAAACGAGAGTTCCGCAGGCCCGTAGTTTTCTCCGTTGTTTATTCATTTCTTGTTATGCGGGAGTGTTTATCATAATGATGTTATTATTTTTTGTTACAATATTGTTTCACTATTACTGCGAAAGGCAGAATCGTGGCATAGCTTATTACTTCTAATGTATGTATACAGGATGGATTTTTTTAACGGGGCAGTAAGGGCAGGACCTTAACCGGTATAGCTACAGGAAAATAGATTTAGGATACTATCCATAATTTTTAGAGAAATCTCCAACCCCATTCAGATAAACAGATTAAAAAAAAAATAAGCAAGAAAATGGGCATTTTGGTCATCATGTTCAAATCATATAGCAACGTAAACTTTTTTTGATGCCAATCGATCCTCGATTGGCATCAAAAAGTCTCTTATACTGATCGAAAACTTCTATCGAACCATTGCAACTAAGGTTGGAGTACTAAACAAGTCAGAAATCGCAAAAAACGTTTCCCATACGATAAAAGTCATGTTTTCCTAGCCGAATTTTGGCGGCGGCGCGGCGCGGGCGGCCAGTCTCTACGGAGACTAACCGTGTGCGCAGGGCATATTATAATGCACAAGTGTGTGCGCAAACACAGGTGCACTCTCTATTCCCTTACTCTCATAATCAGATGGGACGGCAGACCGACACACTAAACCAAAACAGCTTTATAGTGATAGATAAGGTAACGTTACTGTTCCTTTTTCAGCTGCATCTATTACAATCCTAGTCCATCTTTCATTAAAACTAAATCATGGTAAACCAAGCCCGACAGAGAGAAAAAATGTATAGAATCGATCTGTGCACCAGATTAATTATCCCGGCATCATTAATTAAAGCTGGTTTATGAGCGATACGGCTATAAAACCAGAATTCAAATGTTCTTAGCTAGCCTCGAGGGCGTTCAACCGATGTGCGTCAATGTCAGAAAAAATGCCTGAGTATAGACTAGTCTTCTCTAGAGCATTACATTAGTCATTTACAACGGGATATTTACCATGATTTGAGTTTTGATTTTTCCAATATTTCGGCATTTCAGTTGTTCCGTGATCATGGCGCATGAAACTGTGCCGAAATATTGGAAAACTTAAAACTTCCTTGTGTCTTTAGTGTTAAAAACCATGATGGATATAAAAGATTTAGAGCGTTACAGTTTAATGTAACATTCGCACGAATGGTACAATGCAGACAAATGTCCAGTTTCCTATAGCATTTCCATGTAATATAACGTTTTTTCGAATGCTAACGCTGTGTTCGACGTAATGCTTACGGCATGTGAGCATTTACCTGTAACATTTCTACCTACCTGTAACCTTGCGTACAATTTCCCTTGGCAAGGGCACCTTGCCAAGGGAAAGTGCTTAGACAAACCTAACATAGGCTTTAAGGCATTGCTAACCAATTTTTGTAACGAATTTTTATTGAATAAATGATCTATCTATCTATCTACCTCACGCCACGCTGTCGTCTGTCAACCGCGCTCGTGGTTTTGCTCGATAAAATGTTACACCAAAACGCTCGTTGATTTTATATTCAGGTTGTTACAAAACATCGAGCGTCATGCTCGTAATGTGGTTCGAAAGCTCGATGTTCTGTTATAAGTTAATGCTCTACTCTATACTCACTTTTAGTGATAAACGTATCTCAGCCTTCGTATGAGTGTAAACATTGATCAACATGCGATGTTTCATTTGATAGGTGACCCGACAATTTAGGTCGCAGCTTGCGTAAATGTCACTAGTTGACGTCTTTGGTAACCACTTTTTATCGACTTTCATCTTTACAAAAAGACTCGAATTCTGTGGCAAGTTTTCGTCATTGTTTTCATGGAAATCGGGACGTAACGTCCGTAGGCGGAAGCTCTTTGCTAAATGTGCGCGTCTCCCTGCGGAAATCCTGTGAGCCTGGTATTCGGACGTTAGACGTTATTACAGAATTCCACGGAGCTTTTTATCCGCTCAAAATATACGTTGCTGTTGCTACATCTGCAATGTTTCAGAGCATTAATCTGCTTGCAATCACAGCACGTATCGCTCTTTAGATTTATAGTGTTTCTTCAGAGAGAGATCCATTCTTAAATTAGTCTATATAGTCACGAGCGCAAGTGCCGCTGCTTCATCTGTCTATCACAGACGCAAAGGCCTATTATTATTTCATAAGCATTTTAACTTTCATCTCTAAAGACAATAGCCTCGTTTATTTCCCTGTAAAAACGATGTTTCTGACAGGAAAGCATTAACAAACAGCGGCGGTGCTTCCTTCGATGCATCGCCGGCATCCGCTAGTCCATTATGGCAGCCACCTGCCACGATCGTACATCTCGATAAGTCTGTTACAATAATTACAATTTGGAATAATTCCGTGATAAATGGAACTTTTAATCAATTTTAAGATGTGTATTTGATAGAATCTGATTAGTTAAATAGTGAAATGGCAGGCGGATTGGTTAATACGCTTGCCAAGAGTGGTGATTATGGCAAAGCCCCATTGTTTGTGGGAGACACGGGCTGAACGTGTAGACGTAGTTATGTGTGCTGATGGAAGATTAATTTTTTGACAAATAAAAATGCATCTCAAACATTAAGTCTACATATGGACCGAGAAAGGGTAAAAGCAGAGCAAAAAAACAAAACTATTAATATTTTCAATAAGTTTTTTCATAAAGCACTCAACTTAATGCTAGAGATTTCCCAAGGGTACTCTTACTCAGAAAATAAATAAGTTTCATAAGGTTACGTGCTTCTTTTATAAAAGCATCTGATTAAATTATCTTGTCTGAATGTATTTAAAAAATTTCAGCTATTGACTGACTGAACTTTCTTAGTTTTACAAGTCTTTGTTTTATACGTTAGTAAATTAAAATTTGGGCTACGCGATTATTCAGGGGCCGAATTCTGCTAACCAATCGCTATACTTGACAATGGTATCGTCGCAGAATCGTCCATAGGTAGAAACTCTAGTTAGTGCGTCGGTGCTATTTGCACGGAGATTGGTAGAATGGTTACATACATATCTGTAGATTCGGTCGTCAATGGTAAAATTCCAAAATGTGTAATTCTGAGACGATACCATTGTTATGGTGAAGCGATTAATTTAGTGGAATTAGGGCCCTGGTCTGATGCTACGCAAACACACTCAACACACACAACGTGTAAAAACAACCATGATATGCAAACTAGAGTGCGTTCAGGGAGTAGTTTCATTCTAGACAAGAAAAAGGAACACACTTCGCGTACTAATTTGCATTTGGTCATTTCTCCTACGAATCCGGTCATTGGCACTGCATCTACAACTGCAGTAACACAGTTACACTTCGCAGTTCACATTCAGAAGGACAACTTCAAACTAGATGAGTTCAGCATAAAATTTTACACGCCACGTTCGTGTTGACTCGTTCCTGTGTTATGAATAATTTTGAATAACTTGAGAGTATTGTGTTCTCGCATTTGACTTTTGTTGTCTTGGACAATGGCGAACGAATAAATACTCACCAGAAATTCTTACTTAAGGTTATCATAATTTTTCATCCATCAAGAAACGTAATACAAAAATATTTTAAGATTAGATTTGCTACAAGAATGCTCGGTCACGTTCATAAGAAAATAAAAAACATAGCCTCGAAGAATAACTGTACATATGTACTTATCCGCAATGAGTGGAATCTAATGAAGCCTAATCGATGTGACAGTAACAAGTAAGTGGTTAGAAAACGGAAAAAAAGGGTTTATACTGTTTCCTAGGTTCTACAAGTTTTGGAGTCTATCGACATAATGTTAATTTTAGTAAAAAAAAACTCATAATGTCAATAGACTTCAAAACGGCAATTGATTCGTAGATTGTTTTAGCGTGGGTGACTTACCATACCATGTGCGCAAAAATTTAATGCTATCTAAATAAATTATCTGCTATCTAAATAAACATGAATGACAATCTTTATTGACAAAGAAAATTACAATTCAATAATAAAAACAAATTTGAACTAGTATTTACCATTGAAACAATTAAGCTAACTGCAGACTGTTGCAAACAATCTACAGGTAGCTCAACTGATCCATATCAATACCAGTCGGAGACTTCCCCAAGACGCTGGCTGCATTGCCCCGCTGTATAGCAATGCTGATGCGCTGCGCCATATATCCTCCAGCTCTCGGGTCACGCGTCGCGTCGACCAGACGCTCAGATAACTTTTTAAAAACCCGGAAAGCCTCGGTACCCTACGGACTTAGGGTCTCGACCCCAAAGGGAGCAAATATGTAGGCTCTGTCGAGACCTGCATATTTGCGTCTCTTGAGATCCTCGGCCAAATCTGCCGCCGCACCAGCCCTCAAGGATGTCCTCGGAAGATGGGAAGGCGCAAGTGTGTCGACGCATGTTACGTCCCACACAATATCTAAATTAATAGTAAAAACACGAACTTTTTTCGAGCGTCACTAACCACCTTAAGCAACAAAACAACGACTGTTCGAGTCCAGTCTAGCCTCGTACAGTTTGTACTGCTATGCTATGCTTTTTGCTTTCATGTCAACGAACTGTTCTTAATGGGACGTCTGTAGCTATCTCTTTTACACGCCTTTGCTGCAATTTTCACACCTCGTTTCACGTAAGAATTCACAAATGATTCATGAATTGCTCAGGATGTTAAAAATACGCTCGGTTTTTCATGGAAAAAAGAAGGCCATTTCTATTTTCCAGATCTATGGAATAGAATATAATTTATTGTCCAATGTAAAGAGAGTACAAAATTTTTTCCTTTTTAAAACCTAGCGCGCGGCACAATACAATGGAGTCGTCAGACGAGTTTACATTTTTTTTTATTATTAATTCTTGTTCCTCTAACATAATCAGAGACTTTATACAACCTTATTTTATATTAAACGTATATTTCTATGTATCTTATGTCTATTGTTTATATCTACTATTTTTTTTTCTCTATCAGCTTCACATATGTATGCTATATTATATATTTAAATATATCATGATCATGTTTTATCTATCTATTTCTTAAGATTACCTTTGCATCGACACCAATACCAGCTGTTTTACCACATGCTGTGATGTGATATGTTTTAAATATTTATAATATTGGCAAGTGGCGTCGACAGTTACCAGTACAGCTACAGACAGACAAGCACGCTCCTTTTACAGTTAAATAAATGTAAATACTAATACTCTCCGGCCGTTCGCATTCGTTTGTCAATCGACGTGGCCTCATTCGCTCGAGACTCTTACCGTGTGTGCGTAGTGTGAGTGTATGTAGCTATGCACTAGCCAAACTCGATGTAGAATGTTTGTAAACAAACCACGACACAAATAACTAAAACTCACTCGCTCGTCCAGTTTCAGATATAAGTGTAAGCAATATTTATTGAAGAAAGGATCTCAAATTGACAAGTAGTGAAAATTCCGTACGAAAAGTCGCGACAACCGAGTGAATTTTAGGTTAAGTATAAACGGTTTGTTTACCAACATTCTACATCGAGTTTGGCTAGTGTATAAACATTTTGTTGCAGACCATTTGCCTGGTAACCGACGACGGGGAAAACCTGCCAAGGTTTTATTCAATGACCATTTTAATTAAACGGTGGCTCGATACCTACTGTTTATGGATGTTTTGATGTAACTTTGAACCGCTGCGCGTGGATTACCAACTTCTTATATAAACATAATTATTTATGGAACGGGTAAAGTAAGCAGTATGGCAGAAGGTTATAAAGAATGTGGGGCAGAGTTTTGTATAGAAATACAAAACTCTGCCCACATTCTTTAAAACCAAAATATTCTTAATATCTAGCTAGAAAGCTAGATACGTGAGGTATTCGGATCTTCTCAAATTTAAGACATCATAATGTATTATGGATACAATGGCTTAGTAGATTGTCAAAACAAGATAAGTTTCGTTGATGATTGGAGGCAGATCGCACGAAGTCGATAGATATGGAGATGATGCTGTGTGGATTGTCCAGCATTATTTATTTATTTGAGGGAGGCCTTGGTCCAGCAAATGTGACGAAATAGGCTGAAAGATAAGTTTCTTTGACAAGGTTGACAACAGCCTATTCGATTCATAACCATAACCAAACTAACACAATATCCGCTCCGGAGCAAACATAAATGTGTGAAGGTGGAAGGCGCACGAAGTATTTTCGTTTACTTGTGCAAACAGGTTGTTAACACCTCCCCATTGTTGAGACATAACGTGACAAGATTTAGAATCATAGTTAGGTACATCATATACCTCATATTATTGAAAGTTTATCAAGTGAAATTAAATAGATGCAAATAAGGTTCATAGGTGGTGGAAGTTTAAATAAATGTATTTCTACCGTGTCGGCGTGCAAAATCAAGGTACAATATCACTTAATTAAATGTATAGCTAATAAATCAAATTGAAAACGGATACTTAGTTTATAAGAAAACTGAATATTAAACTAAAATTTAAAATTAAAATTAGATAAAATCAAAAAATAAAAATTTAGCAATTTGTCATTTACGTAAATAGAGAAAAAAAATTAACATGTTTGTAAGCGAACAAACGCCAAAACTAAAAGAAACATCAGGTTAAAATTTTGCGCCGTGGCGTGCTATTATATTATATTAGTACAGGCTACGTTTTTTTTTTTATAACGCGCGCTAAGTCGCTCGCAAAAGCTAGTTTTATATATTGATTTATACATGCCACGTAGGTAATACTATGTTCAGGTTATTTTAGTCATCAAGTGCCCATAACAGAAGTTCTGCTTAGCTTGGGGCCAAGTAGCTGATGCTGTGTGGATTGTCAAACATTATTTTTTAATTTTTTTTGGTTTTTTCATTTTCTTAACTCATCACGTCTACAACATGATGATAACTCATGTCACACGTACCTATCCGTTTATAATGAAATTGTAGTTATTGAAGATCTTTATTTAAAATTGAAAACTAGTAAAAATAAAAACGGAAAACAACGTAGCGGTGTGGAACTACGCCCCTAGTTTTACGCGACATTTTCTCCGCAATAAAAACAACTAAAGTCGTTATTAAGAGAGAAGCAAATACAAACATTATATTAGTAATAATAAAGCTCATTTTAATAGGAAGGAGGTATACTACAGACACCTGAGCGCACAGACCACCCCAACTGGGGAACAAACAAGCAAAAAGTGACAAACAAAGTACCCCGAGTGCCCGCAAACACTGCTAGTTCGGAGCGTAAATCAAACTCTTGTCTGCCGAGTGGTAAACTTTACTTTAGGGCTGCTCCTGTTACGGTAACTTGCAGTAAGTTTGCTTGCAGACATTTCTATGCTCACATTACAGATGTTACAGGTACGATTTGCAAGTTGATTTGTAACAAGCTTCAGCCCGCAGCTTCGCGTATCTTCGGTATATTAAGTAGCATATTAACTAAATTAGGCTATGTTGTAAATGTACGCCAAATTTCATCTTGATCTGTTAAGTAGTTTTGGAGATCACAGGTAACAGAACAAAATTCAATTTACACTTTCCGCTTTCTACAATTAGTAGGACGGATAATCTCTGGAGCTTCTAGTTTGATTTGAATTGAAAAATGACAATTTCATTAAAATTGGTGGCGTAGTGTACTGATACGCGAAAAAACTGTAAGGCCACGGCCGCCGGACGGAGAAAACAACCGTTTGAAAATGTACGGAACCGGCAAGGCTGAGTATGTGTCAGATGTGTATCGGATTTAAATTTGAGCCACGCGACTAGCTACCATCTAAGCAACTTAGCCGCCTACCATCCTGCATTGCAACCCTTGCCTGGAATATCCATAGAATTCCATAAAAATAATACTAACCGCACGAGGCGAGGCGATGCGGGTCGGGCGCCGTGTGCCTCTAATGACCTTAAAGCTATGTGCTCATTAATCCAACACCGCTACCACACAACACAAAAACGTGCATTCAAATATGGGCTTAAACTTGTTATCTTTAGATACATTTTACAGTGACAAAATAGCTTCCCACGAGCTTGAAACGAAGTGGTCCGCGAGCTGTCTTTCATCTGCTGCCGTCAATATAAAATTCATCTAAATGTTAAAAGCTATCCCATATTTGAATGCACATTTTTGACCTGTGCTGCCGCGTTTCTATCCAGGTGTGCGACAAGCTTAAGGCTTTTTAGACCTAAAAACCCCATGTAATAGAAATGCAGCCGGAAATACAACAATAATCTCACAAAAATACATAATGTTTAGTTTAATTATTTAATGGCCCCGGCATGGCAGCCCTGACTCGGACACTTTTTAATTGATTCACGAGCGTTTATTATATTTTCTCCAAATAGCGCGAGGTAGGAAGTTTTTGCGGCGCGAAGTTGTAAGCGTTAATTTGTTTGTAAGCCCCGTTACACGGATCTGATTGGTATTGGCACGTTTGTACAGAAACTGTATTTAGTTTGGCTCGAAAGATGGATTTGTTTTTTTGTGGAACGAATAAGACGACACGAGAAATCGAATAGAATAGAGCATGAGCACCGTTAGGTACCATATAATATACTTGTCCTCTGATACTTCCTCTGATATTTTTATTATTCACGGAATGTTAATGAAGTGAGTAGGTTCAGGGATCTTCCCCAAATATGTTTTGTATGAGACAAAATACACAGGCTAATAAGGCTTTGGATCACCAGAATATAATTGGACATTAGCAGCTTCGTCCGTTACTATGACGTTAAATGTACGATGATAACTTATGTTACATGTCAATTCAAATGTAATTGCCCGATTATCTATATAAAGAGCACATGCCTACCTAAATACATTAATAGAACATAGCTAACTTTAATCAGGCTTTGCTTAAATAACAATTTTCCTCAAAAATACCACGTACGTTTACTACCATATCACGACTAGGCAAGAGGTATCCGCATGGCTAGAGACTGTGACTCTCGCATTTTCCTCCTTATTATAAAACGTTCCCGCTAAAAGCCCTGTTAAACAAGCAGAGTAAATAAAGCAAGAGCAAACAAAGTACCTACATGACTTGGCGTAAATAATAAAACGCCAAGTGCGGATCGACTCGCACACCAAGGGTTCCATAACGTAAAAATCAGACAACTTTTTAAAAGAATATCATATTGTCACTTGTTCAGAGACCCTTTAAATTTCAATTTTACTATATATTTAGTATTTGTTGTTATAATATAACAGTTGAAGTGTTACTTATTTATGGAAAGTTTCATGTGTCTACCAATTGTAGTTCAAGAGATACATCCTTGACCAACTAAGAGCAAAAATAGCCAAAAAAAACACGTTTTTTGTATGGAAGCCCCTTATATTTTATTTTTATTATTTGTTGTTACAGCGGCAAGAGAAATACACATTCTCTGAAAATTTCAACTGTCTACCTCTTACGGTTCATGAGATAGAGCCCTGTGACAGACGGACGGACGGACGGATAGCGGAGGCTTAGTAATAGGGTTCCGTTTTCACCCCTCGCGGCCTCGGGGTCCCTAAAAAGGGAGCAAAGGAAAAACATCCATCGCCCTTACCCACAGGATGTAAAAATAACTGTTATTTTCGAAGGTTATTATAAAATAAATATTGACAAGCAGAAATCAGAGTAACATCAAAGGCTTTTGCTTTTCAATTTGATTTAGTAATCGTTCATAATTAGCCTGGTGAAGGAACGTCTTGTAGACGATTTCATTTGAAGAAGAAAATCGATTTAGAGAATATTTCCATAGATAAGATACCTGCGTAAGATAAATGAACATAATTCAAATTTAAATCAAAGAAGTAATATTTAATGCTATATTTATAAATATGAACATTGTGATGATAATCAACTTCGTTACCGCTTTAGTGTGTTCAATCGAAGGCGCATATTGTAATTTAAAAATGTCATCGTACTAATCCATACTAATATTATACATTAGAAAGTAACTATGTATGTCTATCTGTCTGAACGGATCCCAATGAAATTTGGAAGTAAGGGTATCCCGGGGACGGACATAGGCTACTTAAAAATCGCGTGCAAATCCGCGGGCAGCAGCTAGTAAAATATAAAAGCGAAAGTTTGTGCCGTTGTCAAGATGTGTGCGAAGACAACGCCAAAACTACTGAATGGATCGGGCTCAAGTTTTACACAAGTTCTGAACCTGGAATAACATAATATATAGTACTCTACTTTTTAATTCGAAAAAACGCGTGCGTAGTCACGGGCAGGAGCTAGTAGGGCATAAATCACAAAGCATTATTACAATAATTCGTACGGTTCAAATCAAACAGAAGAAAATGAATAAAACGCAATCAGCAAAGCAAGATCATAATAAATAACCAACGGCAAGACGCCGCAACAAACACAATAAAACATCGCCGTGAACTACACAAAGTGTGTTTGAAGATACAAACTGCGTCGTAACGGCTCAAGTTGTGCGGTTACATCCCACGAACAAACTACTTGACTATAAATAGCTGGATAGATGCTAGGGGCCTTGCAAAGTGGCTTATTTGGCAACCTCCTCAAAAAAGCAAATACATACATACTCTAAGAGATTCATAACTATTTGGTGCCCGCTTTCTCTAGTCAGTTTGTTAAACATGCATCCATCCATCTAACAAAATTTTCGCATATGAATGATACAAAAATCGTATCCAGTATTACTCCGCTTATCATGAAACAAAATCCAACATTGAATGACTAGTTAAAATTAGCCCAAGAGAAGCCATTACAAGGCAATCCAACAAAAGATTAATATAATTAGTTGAAAACACGGGGGGAAACCCGTGTTTTTTCGAGCCAAATCTCACCCAATCTCACGTGGGGGAGAGGGGTTCGAGCCAAATAACACGAGTCGAAAAATCGTTGAAATTGCCTCTGTAATTTTTGGATGCCCCCTTAGAAGTAAATGACGCACTAACATCCATTGTGCTCCGAGCTACCTGACATCATTTAAGTCCAAGCTTTGCTTTTTGCCGAAATCACACGACCTTGCATTATCTCATTCTTTCCTTATTACATTATTTTGTTTGCTCGAGGTACATGGTAACAGGTTTGTTCTTTGCTCAACAACAAGCATTATCTTATCTTATTAATTTCTTAGATAACGTGTTATTGCAATGAGACTTGAGGTTCAATATAACCATGCAAGTATGAAATAGATTACCCATACGCGCCTTTCCGAGCTGATTTTATTACTTATCTAAGAAATTAAATTAAAAAAAACACGTATTGATGTCTCTTAGTTAGATAAGAGCAAACAATTGCAAAGAGTTATTAATAACGGGATATTTACCATTATTTGAAAAGTTGGAAAACTCAAAATAACTACATATCCTCACTAATATGCTCAGAATATTTATGAAAACGAATGAAACAGCCAACCCACCATTCCACCACCACACCATTTATGGTCCTTGAAATAGACTGTCAGTCTCACTTATCAATTATCTGTCACGAACAGAGGTTGATAAACCTTCAGTAAAACAGTAAATGCCCAGCGTGGGGATTATGGGCATTACCCCCGATGAGATAAAAGCCAATATGGCGCTATCAGGGGGAGGCCTGCGTCCAGCAATGAACCAATATAGGCTGTTGAGGAGGATGAGGATGAGGAAAACAGTAAAACCATCCTCAGATGATATATTTCTATTCAGTAGTATACTATACCAATCATAAGTCCAGTGTTGAACTTGCCTCCCCTCTCCTTGTCATAAGACAAAACTCCCCTTGGGAGGAGGGGGTCCAAAGTGGACCTGTGGTGATTATTCACCACAGGTCCATTTTGCAGGTGGACTGGTGATCAAAGTAGTGTTAAAAATACACAATAGGACGCTGCTACCAGTAGGTAGGGCTCAAAGAATTAGCATGCTGAAGTGGCAGTAGGCCGGCCATATCTCGCGAAGAACCGACAACCGCTGGGGAACGTGTTCTTGAGTGGAGACCGCGACTCGGCAAACATAGTGCAGGACACCCTCCAGCCAGGTGGGACGACGACCCGCGAGAGACTGCAGGCAGATGCTGGATGTGGCAAGCTGAAGACAGGTCGCTATGACTCTCATTAGGGGAGGCCTAAGTCCAGCAGTGGACTAATATATTTTATGTAGGTTGATGATGATGATGACCCATAGGTGGCCAGAGTCGGCTCTTATGGGCTGACACGAAGGGGTCGATTATTTCGTCGTGACCGCCTGAGCTAGTTTACTACTATTTGGGTTATTTATTATACTCCGGTAAACCAGATATTATTTCGCACACACGAGCGGAGTAATAAAAGTATTCGGATGACGTGTGGCTGCAACACATAGCTATAAGAGTCGCGTTCCGTCCGGCCTTGGTCTGCGTTATCGAATTGCGCATTGCTTCGCGGTAACGCGGGGCCAAAGGTTGCACATTATCCCTCTCGATTAGAATCCTCTGGCTATTTTAAGCAATTGCCATTCGACTCAGTTGCGTTTGGTGATAGCAACTGCTACAGTTTACTACAGAGTTAGTATAAGGGCCAGCAGGCATGTTTTTAAACAGCTCATAATACAACAATCCAAAAACCTGGTTTGGTCGTCGATTTGAAATACAGCTATTTCGTAATAAGCATTGTAGGGAAGAGCTCTACTAACCAAGCAGTGCAAATTATGTCACAAAACAAGTGATTTTTACGTTAAGTAACTACTTTATGGGGTCTGTTTCCAAACATTTTATCTTGATTGGCTTTGGTTAGAGTAGACAAAGATGGCGATATGTCATACCAGGTATTCGGTGCCATTTTTGACTATTTGAACCTAGTCAAATCGCTGTCTGGGATCTAAAATCATCTTATGACCTTCATGACATCACTGACACAGCTTTGTATTGTCTTTTCAGATATGTCACCAAAAGAAAAAAACTATATGAGTAGTATGGATAAGGAGCTGGGACAGGTACCACCAGAGTACCACCAAAGATAACCAGAGTACGTATTATTATATTCATGCTCTACTTACATATTACAGTTTCCTGAGATTTTATATTACATAGTTGAACATGCATAATTTCAGATTTACGAGTAGCAGCTACTGAGCCAAATCTAGAGTAATAATTATATTGAATTTTGAAACTGGTTGTGTTCTGACGTTAATCAAAGAGACAAGGCGATTCCACTTAGTTTTAGTTTATGTCACATTAGTATACCTATTGAACTAACATTTAAACAGATGCCATAATGTTTTGTAATCCATCCGTCTCGTAGATAACACATTATAATGAGAAATAGCTCGCGGACAGTTTTCAAAATCAATAACTTTTATTTTTTTAGGGTTACAAAATAAGCACATAGACATTTCAATACAGCCAGTCGTTTAGATAACACAGTGATGTAATATTTTTATCGATTTCGTTCTAATAATCGGCGACCTTCATACCGGTAAACAAAGTTATCGAATAGGTCACTCAAGAATCTAGATCCACTTTTTAAATCAGATATCGGCATTTGGCTTATCATTATGAGTCAGGCGGGCTATGGAATCGGTTAAATTGTGCATGCAATTCCGCATTTTGAATCACAATCATAAGATCGCAACGAACCAGCCGAAATGTATCGGCATACCCATACAAGTTATTATCGAGTCGAGATCACGTACGGACCGGTCGTTCTGAACACTTCGCCGCGCCTCGCTTGTGTTCAATTACCACCCGCACGTAAGGATTGATATAGCTACAGATAGCGTATAGCTCTGCCAACTGTGATGTAGAAGCTAGCGCTATATCCGCAGATATTGCAAGCGACGACGCCCGCTGCCTCGTAAAAATGCGCAAGCCAACGGAAATTGCTAGATCTTCCAGAGGTCACACTGCAGTTTCAAATCAACATCGCTTTTACAATTACTTCGCCGGCTTGTATGACTCTGTCCTAGTTTTAAATTGCTTAACGATTTCTCGTTAAGTACTAATAATGTTTCTTGCTAAATTATTCGAGCTTATGTAGCAATTGACATTTATAAAGATCTCGACGTTAAATTAGGCCCGTGTCCAAACTTGATCATTTATGGAGTAGGTACTAAATAAACAGCCTCTAAATAATGTTTGGACACCAAACTTGGTCAAAATTAGTGTCAGGGCCAAACGGAAGTCTGCATAAAATAGTCATAAAAACACGTTTCAAGTCGGCCGCTCGTAACGCTGATTCATGACGTTCGTTAGTTCAAATGTTTCGGAATTCAGAGCGGCATGTAGAGCTGAATCGACATTTTGCTGCTGGCATCGCTGATGCGAGGGTATCGCTATTCATGCCACATCCGCGAGACCGTGGACCCATTCAACCGTCACAAAACGAAACTGAATGCCATTTCATGTCAAGATGCGGCGTCGTCGCTCGCTACACATCCAAGAGGTCGTCAGCGGGAGAGCGGCGGGCGGGGGGGGAGGTGTCTCGCAAGCCGCCCGGCAACTGCGCCATAACTCGCCGCGCACGTACAAGCAGACAATCGCAATTATTATTAACAGATATACGTTTAATGATCGTATGTGCCGTGCCGCGCTCGGCCCGTTCATATTGCTAGCGCAAGCGATTATGGCGTCTGCGTCTAGTGGGTTTTCGTGTCAAATTCGCCGGTCGTGGGCGGCTCGATGTTTCGGTATGGGGGTGAGAATTAGGTAAGACGGCGCAGAGGGGTGGTGGCTGAGGGGTTTGCTTGCGAACTGAGTTAGCAGTCGATGATTTGTGGCGCGGTTAGCGTTCATCCAGCGACTGCGGGGAAACGGGGCATAACTCACGCGGGGACAAAGACGGAGAGCCGTGTGGCATCGCTTGCCTGACACAAAGCATTCACGTATGATTCTCCGTTGACGACGGAGCCAGCATACTGCGAACGAATTCCGCAAACGATCGTGATGGCACGTCCCAAATTGGAATTACAGATAATTTTGGACTTCGTGCTTAGCCTCTGCGTGAAATCACTCAATTATATTTCAGACAATACTAAAGGTGATAAGACGAGTAATTTTATAAGCACGAAATGGTATTGTTAGAGATTAATACACAGTTAGCGAGCACGACGAATTTGTAATTAACTGAAACTAGTTTTGTGGAATAATAGCTTGTTTGATCTCTGAAGACAAATTGTTTTTATGTTGAGTTAAAAAAGAATATACAAGTCAGAACGAGATAAAAAGTGAATTAAAATATGTGCATAATAATGTAAGGTCACGCGTCACGAGTAGCATGAATATCTGATGTTATAATTACGTCGAATGCGACTGGGGTAAACTTGCGTGTGCGATGAATGAACAAGTCACCTTGTTCATTCATTAACAAATTCAAAATGTTAAACTGAACTGACCGGAATAGTCCCAATGTATCATACCTGCACTTACTGAGCCTACTCATGTGAAATATTTTGAAAATAAAACTAAAACTTACTTTACTGTCCAGAGTGCTGTGATAATTCAGTCCTTATATCTGTAACAAACGACAAATTACATTCATTAGTACTAATAGGAAAAACAAGATCCGTCAAGTGCGAGTGTGACTCGCGCGTTTTCGCGTTTGAGGGTTTCGTACGTTTGTCAAGTATACCAATATGTACCATAGGTTCCGGTTAGACTTTGCTATATAATGAATACATTTCAGATGGATCGGTTTACAAACTTCGGAGTATAAAGAGTATCTAATGGTAAAATTTTCGACTTTTTGCAGTATATTTCAAAAAGTATGTAACCTACAAAAACTTCAAAAACTGTTGAGATGTACAAACCGATACCTTTCATTTGATATTAATTAAAATTTAAATGTATCATTATTTTAAATTGTTAATTGCTGCTGTAGTTGCTGAGATATTAAAGACTGAAAACAGGACAGAAAAAGCGAGACCATAAGGGTTTCGAAACAGATCTCCGATCTTCGAAACCCTAAAAAGAAAAAGCTGAAAGTTCAGTTTACTATTAAAACAATCTTTGAATCGACCGTTAATATTTAATAAACTTCAAATAAATAAATGTCCTCATTCACGGAGTATTGATGAATTACACACTTGTAGCATCTAGATCAGACGCAAACGCCTGTTATGGAGAATCATGATATTGATTGGGCATGACGAACGAGCAGAGATTTATTTCAAGATCAATAAACGAAATCCAAACCAAACAAAGAAGCAACATAATAAATTCAATCGCAACAACGTACAATCAGACAGGGAGCAAACTCTTTGAAGTTTGAACTACAATACAAACGGGGCAATTCTAAGTAAACAAAGAAATCGTAACACATTTATTGTAGAAATATCGAGGTGGATTCAGGGAGGGATGCCGGTCCGGCATAGGGTGGCTGGGACGTAACGACCACGGCCCGATCCGAGCCGACGAAATGGACATTGCGCATAAAAAATCAATATAAGCCGGGGCTCGGCCTTCGTCGAGGTCGAGCAGTGTTGCCAACTTTGTGTCACCTAATTTGAGAATTCTCGTAACTTTATAAAGCAACTTTAGTCCTTAAAAACAGAAGCTTACTTTCGTAGCTAAGGCATACGATTTTTACTTTCTAAATATCAAGTTCAGACTATAAATCTGAATACTACTATAGAGCTGACTATAGAGCTGTCGTCGCCAGAAAATTTAACGAGCTAAAATATTTCGCTGCGTTAAAAATATATAAACGCGTCATTACACACACATTCATACATTCATTTTAGTCATTACATAGGATTTAAGACACTACTAACCAAAAACATGTAATCTCTTTGACAATAAACTATATCTATGTATCTATCTATTAAATTAATTTTTTGCAACGTTGGCAATACTGGTCTATTCAAAAGCCTCGGAAGAGCGCCCACTCGAAACTTTTCACGAATTTAGGCCAGGCGCTAGGGATATTCTTTAGTATTTCTTAGGATTCTATTTGTTGGAAGTGTAAAGAATATAAGATTAGGGGCTGAATTAGTGTGGCTTGAGAAAGTAGAGCGGATATTAGATTTATTGAGTGGTTTTGTATAATAAGGCAGTAAATAGCATTGTATACAAATTGATTGTCTATTAACACGAAACTTTCCTATTTAGGTGTGATACTGAAGAGAAAGGGGAGAATAACATGAATAATAAAGTTAGGTATAGGAAATCATCTCGAGAATAGCTTTAGTACTTAACAAGCAATTATGGTATCGTTCAAGTAGAAGGCTATTTAATACTTTGTTTTAATACCTACGCATAGTAACCTGGCGGCCGGCGTATGTACGCGTATCACAACAACTCAGATACCAGAGTACCTACATTCTTTATCTATCATACCGTGATAACGTAGTACATAACACACGTATTGAAACTTGGCTTCAGTTCAAAGAGTTAACGCCGTTTTATTCAGTGCCAAGTGCAATATTTTTAGAAGAGTTTGCGTGTACTTTTTCGCAATCTGTGGCTATAGTGACAGAGGAACTCTGAGCTGAGACGCGCAATCACTAAATTCGCCTCGGGTATGTTGATACTACAACTATAAATATAGACGTACGGTGAACTCTCATGCGTCAAAAATCTGGCATTGCAGCTTTGTTACGTGCGATACGCGTTTAGAACGGGTATTTAAAATAACGTTGTAGGTAATACTGGCTAAAACGATAGAGCATGACTTTGTCCGATCTGAAGCCAAGATTAATGTTCTTCTCTCTAAATAAAATTAATTTAAAATACGCAGAGTAAAGGTAATTACGCGGTGTTGTTCATTATTTGACTGCATTCAGGTAGTTTATTATACATAGAAATAGCTGTCATAACATAAGTAAGGAAAATCAACACCCGACTCTACATAAAAATAAACTCACGCAATTCTATGACATATATCTAGTTACTCATTTTCATTACGGATGTAAGCGGGTTTACTACGAACCTTATTTGTGTTGGAAGAACACCAGCGTTTGATTCCTTAACGAGGGACTTCACCAGGGGTAGTGCGGTTCGCGAGGCGCCTGTACCGCTTCGGTCCGTGCACTGACAGTTAACCCGCTTACATCCGTAATGAATTCGTCAAACTACGATAGGTTTTATAGTAAAATGAGCTTATTTTCTTTATAGCCAGTTAATAAAGGTTAACCTGACCTCTTCCCGGTCGTGTCAGTCTGCCGTCCCATCGGATTATGAGTGTGAGGTAATAGAGAGTCATCTGTGTTTGCACACACTTGTGCACTATAATATGTCCTGCGCACCTGGCTTGTCTTCATTGAGACTGGCCGCCAGGGCCGAATATTCGGCTTAGGGGACCTCAAAGGTAGGTATTCAATAAACCAAGAATTTGGTAAACGAGCACCAATTGGAAGCCGGCCATGCGTGACTTAGTAAAGCCAATCCCAATCTTGAAGGTGCACTATTAATCATCTCCAATCCGTTTCTGCTTTACAAGGTACCATGCCCCCAATCGTCTAAGGAAATTGTGACATTTCCTTCCTTGGAAATACCAGATGGACTAGGCGATTCTATTTCTTGCTTTGATATTGTGTAAGGCTGCGTCCCGATTGTTATATTACTTATGTTATAATATAACTTATCTTATTTATGCTTTAGTAGGTATTTAGGATAAAGATGTCTATAATATATATATACATATATATTATAGACATCTTTATTACGCCAACCCCCAGTAAAACATGTTTTTGGTCTGCAGATAGAAAACGCCTGGGCATTAAGTCCACCCTTTGAGTTTTTGAAGTCCATACTTTAGTGCAATAAAGGTGTATTATGTAAATAAATAATAAATGAATATAAGTAGTGTGAACACGTCCATATTATAAAACATGTTAAATAACCATGTTTTATAGCATGTTACTTAATCTGGGCGCAACTTAATGTGACTTTAGTCACAATAACGTTAAAAATGCGAAAGTTGTTCTGTTTTGTGTTACGTCAAAACTACTCAACGGATCAGGCTGAAATTTTGCACACGGGTAGTTCTAGGCCTGGATTAAAACAGGCTACTTTTCATCCCGTAAATCAGTTCTCATGGGATAGAAATAAACTTTCCATGGAAACAACGCGTGCGAAACTGCGAAGCCGCCGGCAGAAACTAGTAAGTAATACATTTCGTTTAACCCAATTTCGCAGCGTCAATATTCCAAGGCCAGGACACAAATGGGAACCTTCCGACAAATCAATTAAATCTTCAATTGAACACAAGGGCATCCGGATCGATAGAGGACAGACCAAGCGTCTGTTAGATCAATTATTTCTTCAAGCACTTCAGCTTAGCGGAGAACAATCATAGGAAAGTTTTAAGGCGCTACCCCGACCCACAGTAGCGCCGCCGCCACCTATTTTATTTTATTATTACGTTAAACAAAGGAATTTTCAAAAATCCGTTGGGCAGTTTATGATACCGAACATAAGCTTTTTTTATGTATTTTCGTTTATTTTGTACACTTCATAACATAAACTGCCCAACGGATTTTTGAAAATTCCTTTGTTTAACGTAATAATAAGATAAAATAGGTGGCGGCGCTAGTGTGGGTCGGGGTAGCGCCTTAAGTTGAAATAACTTTGATAGAACATTCGAGAGGATTCCATGCTTTCCCACGGCGATGAAAAGGGATACTATATAGATAGGGATTGAGCGAACTGTCACAATGGCAGGTTGGGTAGGTCCTAGCTGGTGTGTGCTTGCATCAGATTACTTTCTATGCGAGAGCATGTCGGTCAGTCGTTTCACACGTAGCCGTTGACCATCGACCGCTTCGTGTTTCATGTTTAAGGATGTTCATAAATTACTTCTCTTGTCACAGTAAATGGTCAGTTCTATACCTATGTATTTATGATAATATGATATCCCAAAAAAAAAACAAAATCAACGTGACTTTTTGGGACCCTGAGTGTGCGAGGGCTTACGCAGTATAATAACAAAAACCTTAGTAGATATGTGATGATGATAATGTGTTAATTTCGCATGGCAACCACATTATCTGAACCCAGCCATATAAAACTGACCTTTTTTCCTCATCAGGCCTGGCCTGAGCCTACTCAAACCGGTCGGGTCGGCCTGCATGTATATACATAATATAAAACAGGTATTGAAACTATTCTTTGAATACGAGTTGGGAGGGGTAAAGAAAGTTGCAGTGGCGTAGGTCGAGATAAGTGTCGGCGAGTTTTGCACAAGAATGATAGAGTAAAGAGAAACGTGGGTTCACGTTTTATAACAAGTTAGTACACTGTGATGCGATGAATGGCTTGTTATTCACCCGCAAGTCCCGCAACAGCCAAAGGAGTTAAGAGGGCGCATTGCGCGCCATTTTGTGAACAGGATAGGCATAGGATTTCGCGTTCATAAGAGCGGGACAAAGCATACGTTTTTGGAACGGGGCGCGGCGTAAGCGCAAAAATCAAGTTTTTGCTTATTTACAAGAAAACTTCACTTATGAAGAAACTGGTTAAAGGAACCAATTAATTAGTAATAACCTTACAAATCAAAATATAAATAATTTCAATACAGGGTTCCTGAGATCTCGACCTAATTATGTGCAAAACTGTGCACTTTCATAATTGTTTTTATCGTTGTTTTTATCTCAATCGTGTTTTTACTTTCAAGGAATCAAATATTTTTTTTTAATTGTATGTAATTCGAGTTTTTTTACCACGAGGATCTGTTGGGAGCTTCGATCAGTTAATATTTGATCGAAGGTTGGGAGACAGGTGGTTTCACGTAAGATGGATGTGGCAGAAAATAAAGTCGTCTTATTACTGCATTGTGTTTGTATTATAAACAACAAAACATTTTAGTATTAATTCACACGATTCGTTCAGATTTAATTAAACACATTGAACACGAACAAAAATAGTCATGAAGCCGCTATCAGGGCCAAAGGCAGAGCGCGCGAGCGAACTAGCAAGCTAATCACTTCACATGAAATACATCAACGTCAAACAAGATGCATCCGTCTATGTAATGTCATCATACAGTGCAATGCATAGACAACAAAAACAATAAAATTTATTTCGAACAGTATCCCGTGTGCATTGAGATCTAGGCCTATTTTGACAACCAAACTCGTTAGGTTCGCCCCTTCAAATAAAGATCCAGCCCAACCTCCTGCTAGTCCATTTCATAATCGTAATCGTTCCCTAAACTTACGGCTTACGTTTTCTTTGTTTAACGCGTAATGAATAGATTTATGATTAAAATTATTTTGGAGCAATGAAATATTAAAACTACATTTTTTGACGTAATATTTGATTTCCACCTTAGTCAATTTATATAAATAATAATACTCATTTATTTCAGTCATCACAAGACAAGTACAAAGTAACTTAACTAACTTAACATATAATAAATACCTTCTAACAAACTTTATTGACAAAGAAAATTATAATTCAATAATAAAAACAAATAAGAACTAGTATTTACAATTAAAACAATTAAGCTAACTGCAGACTGTTGCAAACAATCTACGGTAGCTCAACTGATCCATATCAATACCAGTCGGAAGCGTCCCCAAGACGCTGACTGCATTGGCCCGCTGTATGGCAATGCTGATGCGCTGCGCCAGATACCCACCAGCTCTCGGGTCACGCGTCGCGTCGACCAGACGCTCAGATAACTTTTTAAAAACCCGGAGAGTCTCGGTACCCCGCGGACCTACGGCGGTCTCGACCCCAAAGGGAGCAAATGTGTAGGGTCTGTCGAGACCTGCATATTTGCGTCTCTAAAAAATAAATCGTATATCTCCGAAACTAACATACATAATAATAAAAAGAATCGTGTCATTGGCACTGGGATGACTTGCGCGCGGTGTAGAATAAGTTTTCTTTCTGGTTCCTATGTGAAATTGGCGATAGTTGTTCATTAAATTAATTTAGGGTCGTATATTAACAGTAATGTTTATCACAGCACAGCCAGGATGGTCGTAATGGATACCCTAGCGTACCTGAAAATAAATCTAGAATAGTCTTATGATCATCGTCGTACATGTTAGGTATTATTTATTACACGAATAAATTAATGAACAGAACCAGATTCTTACGGATGTACGTCATAAATTGAAGATGGCTTAGCATTGTTAATTCGTTGAATAATAAAATAAATATGATTATTTTTACGAGCAATTTAGTACACTACACGTAATATTAAATTACTATAATGTTCCAACGTAACAAGAGTTCCAGGGTAGGTTTATTAATTAATATTTATATTTAAAAAAAGCGTCTACAAACTTTTTAAAAATGTTTTTCTTTTATGCGTGACAATGTGCGATTGGAGGAGTTTTTGTGGTCGCCATTGAACAGGTTTTTGCTTCGTGTTAAAATGGTATATTGACTCGAATGTATCAAGGTTACACGAGACTTAAAATTAACTTTACGAGTTATTTTTTAGAAGATCTTTGTGATTATTATTACTACCGAGCGATAATGTAGCAGTCGAAATAACATAAATTTTATAGGGGACAATGTCGCAGAACGAATTTTTTAATTTGAATGTTTCAACCAACTCATTTTTGATCTAGTACGTCATCATTATCTTAATACTGTTTCTACACACTTATGCTATTTTCCATAGTTATGTTTATTTATTTATTTATTACTTAAGGAAAACCAGCAGCACATACAAAAGTTTAGAATTAGGAAACTAAAAACAGAGGGCTATTAAAAGGTTTTCACGAGTAAGAAGAATAGTAGATACATAAAAAGTGTTAACAAGCAAAGTAAACAGATCACCTACAAAATTACAATCATTACATACGTACATACAAAGAAATAATATAATAATTGAGAAAACAACAAAAGAAAAACTAATTATAATAGCAACAAAAATGTTGATCGATAGTCAATCCGCACTACATTACTCGCATGCCAAGATCGAGTCATCCTCATCATCCTCGCCGAATGGTGAGAAAAAGTCAGAGCTCAACCGCCGTCTCACGAGTTAACGCTGGAACAGAAGAGGTCCAGATCGATTTGCTTAGAAAGTTTATTAAATGTATTATGTTACCTAACCTATAAGCTATTTGTGTGAATGAAAACCCTCAGATACCAAACCAAACTAAATCGCTATACCTACTCTACTGCGTGATCAAATTTCTAATAGCAACTAGCTCTAAATCTCTTCATAATAAAATTTCAGATTACATACTCTGAAGTCACAACTACGTGATATAATTTATCGATACTCAGCTCCGACGCGACATTTCTCAACACGATATTTTAATCAAAAGAGCCGACGACGCTTTCGAATACATTTACATAAAACTACTATAGGTAGGTAAAGATAAAGCGGTGACATCACTATCAAAATGCTTATACATTATTAAAACACGTACGCCCGTATTGATTGTAATGTTAATCACGTTTCGAAATGGCAACATTCACACTATGTAAGCGTTATTTTTCTCGCAGACTTTGCTTTCCGCATTTTAGTATTAAATATTTAGTGAGCGTTCGCAGAATTCGAGTTATGACAGCACATTTTTGTGACTTACTGCACAACACGGTGCGAAAGTGACCGGGTTACCATGTAGCAATTTAATGACATCACTATGTATATGTAGGTATTTCGCTGTCTTATTCTTGAAAAAAAAAACTTTCTACACGCTGAGATAATAAAAGGATCGCTACTGAATAGTCTATTGTATTGGTCCGAGCAGTTCGCATACTTACAGCCAGTCATAGCCCTGACACCAAACAATCATTCTCTGTATTGCATGTTAGAGGCTACGAGACCGCAAGTCCGTACTATAGCACATTTGCAATTCATGTAGAGACAAACAACGAATTCGATTAAAATCCACATGCATAGTGAAATAGTCGCGTATACAGCGTGTGTGCTTATCTATGCTGCTATAGTAACTATTATACAGGGTGTGTGCGGGAGATTATGTACAGTCAAACAATATGACTGAACCCAGCAGTGAACGACATCAGGGCTGTATTGATGTTGATTATGAGGATAAACCGTACACTGCACCGCCACAGAGGCCAGACAAAAGACGGGACTCGAAGAGTCTCATTGAGGCATCAACCCCGTCCACCCCTACAGCAAAGATCAACCGAAGCTGACGCAATCACCAAGTCCTGCTCCGGTACTTCTGAGAGTTAAGCTGGTTTGGGACCTGGTAAAGCAGGGGGTCAAGGCACAATACACTTCCAAGCGAGACGTCAGTGCAAATCTCATGCGTTTTCCAAAAAAGAAAAACGAACTCAGAACTCGCTAGACGGCAGGGACATTATGCGGAGGAATAAAGGTTGTCATTGAAATATCATTTTAAACTATCACGGTCTATGCATGCTCTATGCTATTTTGATTTGACAGGCCCTAACTCAAAGCTCTATTTTTCAACTATTCTTTTAAACAATTTTTTATAAAGAAACTCCAGATCAGAATACACCGTACCCCCTGTATGTTTTGGGCGCTCGCGGCAGTGCACTATCACAAAGAGCCGTTTCATAAATAGCTGGCAGACAGAACGGTTTTTATTCGACGGACAGCGTGGATTTATACCGGTACTGGCTAGATCGAATCGATCACGTCACGGCGAGCGACGCGACGACGCCCCGCGAGAAGCGATCAGCATACGCCATGAAGTTTATTTGGCCCAAAAATTAACAACTCAGGCGGGAATTTGACCCTATGGCCCTTATTATGAAGTTTGTTCAGTGATAGATCTATGCTTGAGTGATATTTATGCCAAAGAAAAGCGTTATTCAAGCATAGATCGATCGACTGAGCAAGCTTTCATACGTGCCTAAGTGTAACAACTTTCTCTCCCTGGCTAGTTATTCGCTATTCGTGGTGGAGTTTCTTAAATAAGTTCCACCACTTTGATCCTCTACGTCGTCGTGGGTAAACAGTGTAAAAAAAATAACCTTACGACAAACTAATAGTGTTTATTAATGTGATGTTAAGTAATTACGTTGCGTTTATAATATAAAGTTTAGTATTTGAATAGAATACCCAGGGCTTCTCGTTCTCATGACTTTGTAAAACTTTTAAAGTATATTTTATTATTGGATGGCGCAGATTCAGTACTGGCTCGATCTCATCGATCACGTCACTGCGCCGCGAGAAGCGATCTGCATTCGCCTCGATTTAGGACAAACTATGAAGTTTATTTTTGTTCCGATGGAACTGGCCGAATAGTGTGGTTTAATTATGAAGCGTTTTGTTTTGTCAGGCCAATAAAATATAGTTTGGTCATTTTTTTCTATTATATAGACGACCGATGTGGCGCTGCGGGCGAAAATCCGCTTGCGATGCAGGAGGTTGCGGGTTCGATTCCCACCTTGGGACAAATATTTGTACGATCTGCAAATATTGTTCTGAGTGTTTTCTATGTTTAATAAAATGTATATATCTATGTAATGTATTGTATTAAGTATACCAGTCATCTAGTACAGATTTAGCTTGGGGCTAGACGATTCTGTGTTGATTGTCCAGCATTATTAATGTTTTATTGTAATTTCCTTTGTAAAACCTTGTTAATCAATATTTCCTTTTATTTTCATAATAAAACCTCATTCCGTCAGTTTATGAATGTAATGGAATCAGTAGATGTGCGAGTTTCCGGTTCCATAGTCTTGTAAAACCTTTTTAGTGCAACATTTTGTTATTATTCCTCAGGTCAGGAGGTTGAGGTGGACTGCATTTTCTCTGAATAAACTTACTGTTAATTATATAAATCGTACCTATGTGAGTACATTGTTGTTTCTATCCAACGTTCAACACATACCTACACGAGTCTTATCAATAAAATACCTACTACGTCTATATTTATTCGGTTAAATACAAATAAAACATGCATTAAACTTGAATAGGTAATCATAATCAATGTGCACAAACATCAAACTAATTTCAAACATGCATTTAGTATTCACGCAGAATCGGCAAACCACTAACTAGCATAACATAACGCGGCGAAGCACAGCTCCACACAAGGTCAGTGAACGGTTCCACGCCCTATAAACACCCTAGGGTGAGGTACAGCCCGTACGATGCATTATGTACACGTTCAGCAAACCCGCGCCATTGTTTACTGTTCAGGTTGAGTTTACATCGTACCTGATAAAGTCCGCTTGAATCCAACAATCCGCTGACCGAGCACAATCCAACAATCATGTAATCACACACGGTGGGAACTATTCCCAGTCAACAATAGTAACAGAGCGTCGGTCGTCGCGAGAATCGACGCGTACGCGGTACGGTCGAGTCGCGGGGATCGTTTATCTGCCGGCGACAGCGAACGCCGCCGTCTCGAATAATAATAACGAGTTGGTTAATTATTATTATTAGCCGGTCGCACTCGGCCGCTGTACTCGTGTCGATAGGTAGGTGGCGTAACCGCTGAATTCCGTACGCTCGCGACTACACTCACACAGCGGAGCACGCCACGTGCGGTGACGTCGCCGATGGCTAGGCGCAGGTACGCGTGTGTTCCTCCCTGAACGTTGGCGGCATAGAGTATCGATCTCGCGCGATAAATTCGATACGGAGAGCGGTGAATGCACCGGCCGTTGCCAGCGGCCAGCGCCTTTCACGACAGCGAAAACACAATTTACGAGTGGTGCAAGCCGCAGCGAGACTACACTGCACCGATATACGTATAACTATGGATGCGACGCTCTTAGCGAGTATATGAGTGTAGCTGCGAGTGAGCGCGAGCGCAGTGCGCGCGGTCACACGAACATTCTCGAAGCTAGAGATAGCACGTGTATTCATTAACCGTGCGAATTGCGCAACAACGTATATGGAACTGATAATGCTATACAACACTTTACATCGCACCTACTATATGTATTTCTATTTCAAGGTAGTGAGACTATATATGACAAGTCGCATGTTAGGGAGCCATAGTCTTTCACGGGCAATAATCCAATTTGGCGTCGGCCGCGCCATTTTCTAATCACCTTAATTGGGAACGCCCCGGACTTCAATTACCCGGCACTATCGTAGGTTGTTTTCGACCACGTTTAGCAGCAATACAGGCAATTAAAACGACAAGTTAATCGAACAAGACTCAAAGAATGAAGCAATTACACAAATAGATGATACGTGGGAAACTTGCTGCTCGATTAATAGGTCTATGGAGCCGGAAGCGAGCTTGTAACTTGTGTAGATTGATGAATCGTCTGAATGGCGGGCGTCTGTCATCTGTACGGAACATGAATAGGCGAAGCACTAAGCCATAGCACGCGGAAACAGCACGATTTATAGTTGTGGCAAGACTCGTGTTCATATTCAACCCACTCGCGCGACCGATGCAGTGCTCTGCCCTCTTTACAAGGAAAATTGTAGCCTTTAATAGATTTTAGCGCGTAAACACTGTTGCTCAGAGCAACACCGAATCGCGATAATTTACTTTTCCTTACAACTGTCGATTTAACAAGCAGCTAATAATGGTTATTTCAAAAGTATCGTCTGGTTGATCGAATCAAGAGCGACACAAAAACTTCAGCGTGAACCAAAACTAACTGTCTGCAGAACGCTAGAGCCCCACTGCAAAAAAGTGAATAATGACAGACTTCGGTCCACGCCTCAGTCACAACTAAATGCTATTTCGAGGCACGTTTTCCTAGAGCAATAAGTTGTCTATTAATAATACCACAGCTCTGCAGACAAGCACATTGAACTAAAAGGATGTTTGCTAAACCACGATTGATACGAATGCGATGTGTCAAGATAAGGCGTGTGGGCACGAATTTATGAAGGGCTTAACCCGACACGTGGCGAAGTTACGGGGAGCACAAGGTGAACGACATTGCGTGTAATATTAATGGTAGGGGTGCGAAAACAAAAAAACTCCTAGCGAAATATGGAAACGATACACAAAGAAGGGGGCCAGAGGCCAATTAGAGGCGCATTAGCGACAACTCCAAGTAACATTAAAGGAGTTTCTGTTATTACCGCACGCGACAATGTAAGCGTCTCGATGGACGAAGTTAGGAAGTTGAGAGAGCGTGGAAGATTACATAATACAGTGGAGTTTGGTGCGCGAGTTGCCGCGAACTTGTGCTGTATGTGCGCACATGCAAGCGTTTGATGTACTCAGTGTTATGGGAAGTGTTCTAAACTGGAGGCGAGGCGCGAGGGGGCGCAGGAGGGGCCGTATAAAGTTGCATCGTCAACTTTCCGGGAGCAATTCGCAGAGTCTGCACTAAAATATAGTTCAAAGTAAGTTCGAGCGAACGGAGCGGGGATGCTGCTAACAGCTGCGTGGAACTCGCCATTCATGTTAACTTACAAAGTTATTAATCTCCCAAACTTCGGAGCGACTGTTTAATAAATTCACACTATCTTAGAAATGGAACTGCGCCAACATTGGGAATAATTCTGTTCTAACGCAAATCGATACCGCGCTTAGAGTTAATGCAGCCGAACCGGTTCATGATACTGCCTGAAAATGGAAAACTCAAGGCTCGCATAGCATGTTTATGAAATCATAGCGCAGGGTTCACTGGACTGCCTAATAAAATCATGCACGCGGTAGTTACATTAGGGACTTGAATCCCGTGTGCAATTTAGCTGGAAACATAATTCTAGCTAATTTCAGTTCTCGTAGCATACATAACGCAACATAAATCACCGTCATATCTCGTGAATCAGAACTAATTAAACTAAGTGCAATCCAATAGTATAACTATCAAGTTATGAGCATAGTTCACAAGTTGGCTAACTCGCTCCTATACTATCACGAACTAGCTCTACCATCGTATTTTTGTTTACGAAAACCGACGCCTTTAATTATATTGGTTTATTTGTTAGTGTCGATTTCATTGGTGCAGATTGTCGCTGGGGGATTAAATTATTTGTTTCTTCGTTGTTCTTTGTGGTAATGAATAATGGTACGTGAAAAACAAAGCTCATTCACGCAAAAACAGTAACAAAAACGATCTATTCTCGGTTTTAAAAACCAAGATATTTTATGACTAAAGTCATTTACTACGGGATATTTACCATCCCGTCCCGTTGTAAATGACTTTAGTGTTAATAACCATGATGGATTTAAAAGATTTAGGATATTTTATGCTAGTTAACATACATTTATGTATGAAAACATAATAAAAACTGATAACAAAAACAGAAAAATACACGGAACAAGGTTTCTAGAATCGACAATAGTTATTGAATGCGATCTCGTTAACTGCAGGAAACTTTAATTAGAAAGTTTGCGATTGCCAAATAACAAGAAACTGAATGCCACCGTCTAGTTAACATAGATACTGTTATTCTGTTGATAAGTATCGTTGCGACAATGGAACTTGAAGCTACCTTGAAGCATAAGTTTAAAATTCTGAAACTATCACGGTTATTAACGCTAAAAGCAATTGATTTGTGTTAAAAGTCATCTAAAATCACTTGTAAATCCGTTACAAGTGATTTTAGCAATTTCAAGTATCCACCTAAATTAAAAGGTCAAATTTTGGAAACATAGGTTTTTTTAGTTGTTCAGCACATTTTGGTTTTATATTGAACCCCTATTTTGAACGCGATTTTTATAAATTCTTTTTTTTAGTACTCTACACACCTGAGAAGAAAACACCATCCAAATTTCAAGCCTTTAACCAGTCGTCAAAACCATGCAATGTATGTTAGTCAGACCTACTTTTAGGGACGAATAAGCCTAATCTCAAAAAATGTGATTCTTAGGACAGAAGTGTGAGGATAATTTTTGTAGAAAATTTCTTGATCACATTTTTTTTTAGGTATTTTTATGATTAAACTTAAGTACCTTTTGGCTGAAAAATCTAAAAACCTATATTTGCGAACTAAGACCTTGAAGAATGTTTTTTTGCACACGTGGGATCGATGGGAACTTTCACATTTTCACATGGTGTCCCTAACATTCATACAAAATTTTCAGCTTTATAATTTATGTAAGCCTGAATCTCATCTTGACCGGACTATTAGTAGAAAGAAAACTACAATTAAAGAATAGAAACAAATGAGAAACAGCTGCTAACTGCAGCTTATTGCAGCTACATTCATTAATTAGGACCTTGATTCTTGTTATCTGTAAAAAGGACACCAATGGTTTTTTATGTTAATAATTTTCTGGACTTTACTGAGCAACTGTAGTATAATATAAACTCAGAAAAGGACAACACGGTCAATAGATATGATTGAGCGGTACGACCGTGAAGCAAACAGAAATAAAATTAATAACTACATCGAAATGCTTTTCCGGTGCGAGTGTGATGTTTCATCAATTTAAAAACAAGCTGTGATGGTTTATTTTGACATAACAATCGGAAACTAATTTTGTAGACAGTGGGTTAAACATTACGTTGGTATTGGTATAAACATGTGTATTAATTTTAACTTGGTAGTTTACTATTTAGTTCAGGAACCACCAAACTTTAACATATCAAATATCAAAGTGCTTTATTTCCTTTAGACCTAACAGGACTGTTAGAAACGTCACAAAATCCAAATTACTTAAGTAAAGCTAGGAAATAAAGTGATCACTTTGATTTTTTGTGAAGAAGCGAACAATAAATCTTTACCTTGTTAGGTTGTTATTTTTCGAGTTGAGCAAAGATTGAATTTGAGTTATTATTATTAAGCTGGTTGCGAAATGGAAACTTATCACAATTAAGCAGGAGGAACTTCTTAGCAGCTGTACACTGCAGGATGCGACTTGGGCGGGTCTTCAAAATATACACGACTGCTATTTTTATGCGAATATATGACAATAAACTAAAGAATTCAGATAGTGTATGAATATGACAAAAAATCAATGAGTTGGCGCCGAGCCAGTACGATAAGCAGTGACACCACAACTCTGTTTTGAATACACACATTATTTAGGCTTCTTTTTATGTTATGTTCCGCAGAAATAACACTTTGTTATGCTAAAGCCATACCTCGTGCACCCCTCATTTTGTACCCGTTCCAGTTCCTACCATGAAAGGCAACTGCAATTTCATCTATTCTCCAAAAACGAGTTCTTTCTTACCTGAAACAAACAATAAAAACAATAAGACACCGAACACCCAATAATTCCACGCGAACGGGAAGACATAAAGCACGGTTGTGATCATGATCACGTTTACAAAGATATATTCTTAGTAACAGTCAAAGGAGAGGGTCCTCAAAAGTCAGCGCTACTCACATCTCGCCCCTGGAGGGGGGCCAGGGCCGCCCGCCGCCCCCCATGGTTGCCGGAGGTTGGGGGTCCAAGGTCGCCGCCCTTGTCTAAATAACCTACCAACGACCTGTGTCGCTGGGTCTTCTCTCTCGGCTCGCTTTAACGATTAAATATAGAATCAAGTTTTTTTGTTACATATATTTTGTGTGAATGGACGGTTTAAAATCTTATGTTAAAAGGTTGTAAAGTTAAGTTACTGTAAAAGAAACGTATAAGTGTCAAAACATACTCTTATTTCTTGGGTTTAAGACAATATTAGACCAAGTATATACCTACCCTAAAATTAAATCGTACAAAAAATGGTTACCGTCGCTCTAATTTCATAAAAGTCAAGTCGACATTTCCAGTATAAATCAAGGCAAAGAAATAGGTTAAAAATTGAAGCAACGAAGCAAACATAAAACCTTTTCCAAGAATGTTCACGAAGCCATTCATAAATGTGTAGCAAAATACTCCACTTGTTATACTTACAACCTACTTACCCAAAAGTTTATTTTGCAGTTCTTTCTGCGAAACCAATGCTCTTCTATTTAGAAAATGTCCACATGTATTTTATTGTTGCTGTAGGCATAATAGAAGGTGTCGTGACGGTAGCGTACCCATAATCGAAATCACGTTTGTTGTTATGCCTAATTTTATAGACACAATAGAAGGGTCGTCAAGTGATTCATAAATATGTTTAACGAAGGCAATAATTTTATTGTCGGACTCCTTTAATGTATGCATTGCTTTCTAAGTTTTGCGGGACCAATACTAATTCCTCGGGAATAAAAATTTATGGGTCCATCTTGGGATTATTCTCTATACAATAGCAAAAAAATCATCAAAATCCTATCCACAATTGACGGAGTAATCGGCGAATATACAGTCGAACATAAAACATCCTCATTTTTCGAATTCTGTTAAAAATAGAGTTCCAGAAAGTGACCCGCGTGAGGATTACTGCAGACCCCCCTTGTTAGGGGAGGTATGGTCAGCAGTGGACGTATGTGAGCTGATGAAGAGGTCCGACCAGGGCCAGGGCGAATAAATACAATCACATATCAATAGTCTATACCGGCGTACAATCATGACATGACTCATGACTCGCTGCATTACAAACCTATTGCATCATTTATTTTATTACTACTCTTAAATGGTATGAAATAGCTACCTGACAGTTTATGGAATACTCTTGATGACGGCTTCTACAAATATTATAGGCAGTTGTACTATAGTAAAGCTAGCTGTAGTTCGAGAGAGCTGCGAATTATGTCAACATCGGGACAAAGTAAACTAAAATTCACATGCATTTTTATTTCATGTTTTGCCGTAAGATTTCCTAAAATTAATAAATAAAATATAATAGACATTAAGATATAATTGTACTGTATTAACAAAGAAAATAACAATTAAATAATAGAAACATATTAGAACTGCCTAGTATTTACAATTGAAACAATTGAGCTAACTGCAGCCTGTTGCAAACAATCTACAGGTAGGTCAACTGATCCATATCAATACCAGTCGGAAGCGTCCCCAAGACGCGCTGGCTGCATTGCCCCGCTGTATGGCAATGCTGATGCGCTGCGCCAGATACTCACCAGCTCTCTATAATTGTTAACAATATTTATTGAATAATCTCTAATCTCAAATTTTATGCAGATAATTAAAAAATCTTATTTGATAATGAGATTTTTTATAATATAATATTTAAACACACTATGGTTACAGGTCGCGTCACATAAAAAGAACACCGGCCTTCACCTGCGCACTGAGCGATTTGTCGCGATTCACCCGTGCGCAGACACTGCCCCTCTACCCCCCTCAGCGTTCTTTTTAAGTGACGCGACCTGTAACAACCTGTAAACCTAGGTAATTTGAATACGATTATTAAATCCGCTCTTATATAAGGTAAATAGAGCTCCGTATTAGCAAACGGAGCTACTCTATTTTCTTTAGCGAAACCGTCCAACGTTACCAACAAAATAAAACCAACTCTTCGCGTCCCCTCGCCAAACAAAACGTAACAATACCTTTTCAAGAGCACCCCACCTAGTTAGTCAGTCTTGTGTACACAAGAACAATTATCCAAGACAATAGGTAAGATACGTTGTATTTTACGTGGAATGGCACGTCTTAAACAGGTTCCCAGATAGCCGAGACAGGTGGGTTTTGTAATTAGCGGATCTCGTCAATGTCAATTACATAAAAACCACGAATCTAGAGGATTCAATGTGTCTTTTAATAGAATTTGCACAGTTTTTTGCAAAACTACAGGAAAAGCTCGAGTTTTAAGACTTAATTTCTGACGTTACAAAGGATATTTAAATAACCTGGGGGCCCTGACTTTGGTTCGATAGAGTAGAGACGGCTGTGTTATGGGTATTAAGATGACTGATACACATAACACAATACATAATTATATTTAACATATAAATACCCGGTACACCCGGAGCAAATATTTGCAGATCGTACATACATTTGTCCGAAGGCGGGAATCGAACCCGCAACCTCCTGCGTCGCAGGCGGATCACGTCCGCCGCGTCACATCGGTCGTTGGATATAGTACTTATAGAGATAAGTGACTGAAGTGACATCATAGACTTGAAGTACAGTTTTGAAGTAAACTTGTAGGTATACTACTCGTGTGTCTATCGCCTTAGCAATAACAGAAACACATATACGCTAGCCAAACTCGATGTAGAATGTTTGTAAATAAACTGCCCATACTTAACCTAAAATTCACTCTGTTGCCGCGTCTTTTTGTACGCAATTTACATTACTTTGTCGAGTTGTGATCTTTCCTTCAATAAATATTGCTTACAATATCTGAAACTCGACGCCAAGAAAGTTAGTTTTAGTTATTTTTGTCTTTGTTTGTTTACATACATTCGACATCGAGTTCGGCTAGTCTATAGATTTCGCTATCACCAGGATGTTACACAAGTACAGTCGCACACAAACCTCGCAGTTTTATTTCGTTTCACGTGCAAGAATCTATTCTTATCAGCGAAGCGTGCAGTCACGCAGTTATTACGTATTGCTATGAAAAAGTTGGAAAGTTTCGTTAGCGATTGCTGATATACTGTGAGAGGCAAATTGTTTTAGACGTGTGTATTCTCTTACTACAAACGTATGTACGCGTCGCCGGGCGTCAATGGATGCGGATAGCACAGGGGCCGAATTCTGCTAACCAATCACTTTACTATGACAATGGTGTCGTCGCAGAATCGTCCATAAACGAAAGAAACTGTAGATAGTGCGTGCGGTGCTGTTTGGACGGATAGATTCATAGAATGGTTTCAATTCAACCTTGACACTATTGACACGCGTCCCTCCATCTGTAGTTTCCTTCATCAATTGTAAAATGCCAAAATGCGTCATCCTGATAGAATAGAATAGAAAATCTTTATTTGTGTAACATAATTTATAACACATGACTTACAACGCTTATAACTAATATTCAATTTAAAGTAACACAAAAAGGTCACCGGCTCAGCTTAACGCTGCTATGGCACTTGTGCCATAACAGCGCTGGATACCGCACCAATAAATAAATAAATAATGCTGGACAATCGACACAGCATCATCTAGCCCCAAAGTAAGCAGAGCATGTGTTATGGGAACTAGGTGACTGATAAACTTAATACAATATATAACATAGATATTTTTTTTATTATATATAGAAAATACCCAGAACATCCGGAACAAATATTTGCTGATCGTACAAACATTTGTCCCAAGGCGGGAATCGAACCCGCAACCTTCTGCGTCGCAGGCGGACCTTCGCCCGCCGCGCCACATCGGTCGTCAACCAATATTATGGTACCGCGATTAATTTAGTGGAATTGGGGTACAGGATGGTTGTTGATGGCACAACTTCGGTAGGTCTGTATACCCAGCAGTGGGTAAAAGCCGGTTGCGAACGATGATGATATATGTAAGCATGATGGATATTATTTAGCTAGATTTAGACCCGTATTATGAAATCTTGCTCAGTCATCGATCAATACTTGAGTAACGCTTTTCGATGGCTTAAACGTCACTCCAAGCATAGATCGATGACTGAGCAAGCTTTCTCAATCCGGGCCTTGGATTCTTCCGTCTCTAAACCACTACCTACTAGTGATGTAAAGAATGTAAATTTTTGCACATTTATAATGTTTTTTGCAAAAACTAGGTAATATTAAATTCAGTTACCAATATCGTTAATGATTTTTTTTGCCCTTATACATTCTTGCGAATGCGAATGCTGGTACGAGTATTCCTCAACTCCAAAATCTGTTTAATAACATTAAACCTACCTACACTTTGTGGCGACAGCGGACATTTTCCAGATGGGACTGAAAATCAGCAATGCCGAGGTCTTTACCTTTACATCATTATCACATCACATCACCTAATACTTTCTTTAAATAATCTTACTTCAAAAATGTTCTTTGTTTAGTATCTGTCGATAGTAGTATAGTGTCTAACAATAAGTAAGTACTTATAAGATTAAGTAAGTAGTAAGTACTTTTTATAAGCTAGTTATAGTTTTTATGAATAAACTCCTTTTTATTTATTGAAAATCTTGTGAAACTTCGCGAATGCGAATGTAAAGATTGTTACTTAGATCTCAAAAACGTCTGGACGGATCGAAATGAAATTTGGCGTAAACGTAGAACATAACCTGACTAATAGATAAGAAGCCGTGGAGAGGAGCTCAAGCTAAGCTCAGTCTATAATATTCAATTCATATTCATTCACGTACGGCTATAACGCTCGTCTAATTAAAATAGTGTTTTAAACCGACGTAAAAAAAGGAGGACGTTCTAAGTATTTTTTTTAATGTATGTTCGTCGATTACTCCGTTAATTGTGGACCGATTTAGGTGGTTCTTTCGCTATTGTATAGAAGATAATCCCGAGATGGCCCTATAAAACATGTACCTAATCCCGAGGGATTATTATTTATCCCGCAAAACTTAAAAAGCTGTGTATATATTAAGGAATTTGAAGTCGGTTTCTAGTTTTATATTAATATAATAAATAATATCTATCTGTCTGTCTACGCATAAATAAAATGACGGTTACATTTCGTGGAAAACCTTTTTAATTAATATATTCAGTATCATCATTTAAAGAAATCCATCTATCATACGGCCACGCCTTTAAATCCCAAAGGTCGGGCGGAAATTTAATTTGGTAGTCGTTTATAACTTTAAAGTAAACATTTTAGTTTAATTAAAACTCTTCATAGATATAAACTGTGTATTTTAAGAAGACTACGCACGCGTGCTTTATGAAAACGTGTTTTTAGAGTTCTGCGGTCATATTAATCCATATCCATGCTAATATCCATTCGAATGTAACTCTGTCTGCCTGTTACCTTTCCACGCCTAAACGGCTGAACGGATCTTAATGAAATTTGGAAGGGAGATAAAAGATATCCCGGGAACGGACATAGGCTACTTGAAAAGCGCGTGCGAAACCGCAGGCAACAGTTAGTACTTAATACATTATACTACATAGATGCATATGTTTTTATTACACATAGAAAACACCCAGAACACCCTGAACAAATATCTGCAGATCGTACAAACATTTGTCCCTAGGCGGGAATCGAACTCGCAGCCTCTTGCGTCGCAGGCGGACCTTCGCCCGCTGCGCCACAGAGGTCGTCAAATATTAATATCATATTAATTCATTCTTACAGTATTTTTGCGTTTTGGGATGTATCGTGATATTTTTCATGACTTTTAGCCAAAGTGTGGAAAACACGGAACAACTGCGATAACGCAAGTTTCTTACACCTTATTCGCACTCAATTCATCCTAGTACCAGCACTTTATGTTTATAACGTCTCAGCTAGGGGGTCGAACAAGCCACTCAGATCCCCCTCTGCTTGCGTTAGCTAAACTTTGCGAATCATCTCTTAGATATTGTTTCAAAGTGGTTCTTCCGCTGTGATAATATTTTGGCGATAGGACCAGTGACGAGTTTCTCCTCCATTATTTTTTGTTTGCTCCGCTAAAGTGGCTAGAAGCTACGTCATACATAAGACAAGGTACCTAATTGAAGATATTTTTGTGATGAACAATAATACTTCATAGATTGCTATGCTATGCTATTAAATATCGGCAGTAAGTTTACAGAAATACGTGTTCAGTAGCTAAAAATTATAAATCACACTAGTATTATGAATGAGTAAGTTTGGATGTATGAATGTTTGTAACCTCTTCACGCCAAAACTACTGAACTGATCGGGCTGAAACGTTGCATACAGATAAGTATAATCCTGGAATCAAACATAGGCTACTTTTTATCCCATCGATAAGTTCCCATGGGATAGAAATCACCTTTCAATTCAATTTATTTATTAATACCATGGGCTCACAAGGAACTCTTAGTCAAGTCAAATACTTAGATTACTTATAATTACATTTCACGTTTCCTTAGAAACAACGCGTGCGAGGCCGCGGACTGAAACTAGTATTTAATAAGAAACGTTTGCGTTAGTTCTATTATTATTAATTTTATCGTTATTCTTTCACTTCACGATAACCTCGTGGAGACTAGTTTTTACTGGCGATCGAGCATCTGTTTGCTTACCATATCACTGCCATGAATGTAAGCAAGCTGACAACTGATGTTGGCAAGGCAAAAAATACATGTCATGTAATTCATCAACTCGTCCTACATACCTACTACGGCCCATTTAGGACGAGTTGCAGAACTCAAAATAAATATTTTTTTCATTCTGCAACTCGTCACACGTTTTTTTTATTTTGTGTGGAACATTAAATTTATCAGTTAGTTAAACAAGATTTTTTTTTTTAAGAATTTTTACTTTTTTTTTTAATTTGGTAACTTTTAATATTAAAAAAAATAGATATTTTTCTAGGAAAAAAGTTTATCGTTTCATTTTAGGCAAGGCAAAAAATTACAAGCAATTGAATAAGTTAAAAGATACACCCCCAAAAGCCTGTTCCTCTACCTGCCTGTACCTGTTCTTTGTTTAGTATCTACCCTTAGTAGTAAAGTGTCTAAGACAGATCAGTCACTGGCATCAGACTAGCTGATTCCAGTGGTTCCCGCGCATTTTTCAAGTAGCCTATGTCCGTCCCCAGGATACCATTTACCTCCCTGCCATATTTCATTAAAATCCGTTCAGTCGTTTAGGCGTGAAAAGGTAATAGACAAATAGACAGACATACAGAGTTACTTTCGATTTTATAATATTCGCATGGATAAAGTTTTGACGAATTAACTCCTTTTTTTATTCACAAAACAGGCACAAAATTAAAGTTACTTAGTTTTTGCTTTTGGCTTCGCACGCACTTTTCTTTCCTCTGGATACAATTCATACAAGCTCTCCTCGCTTCATCTTATAACGGTCCGTTCAGCTTTTTTGGTCACGTATCAAAATGTAACAGATATACTTCATCCTTCACCGATTTACTTATTATAACATTAATTTAGATAGGGCATAAAGGCATTCCAACTAAATGATTACCTGTGTCGCTGTGGTGGGCAGGTAAGCACAATTCTCAAACCGGCCCACCACAACGAAAACGCGGAGGTCGAAGTCGTACAAAAATAAAACACAAACTATGAGGCTAGCCATTCCAAACTGCTCCCTGACGCATAGTACCAACTTCGTGACGACTAAGTAATTGGCTTTACAGCTTGTCGCGAGCGAACTTCCCGGCTGACTCATCCAAGACTTTCTAACTACACTCTATTTAAAGGGTTTTTTTTTGCTTTTCTGGTATAAAACTAGTTGTTTTAAACTTTGTTTAAAACACTAAACTTTTAGACTTGCTCAGCCTTGACGACGCTATATAATGCAAAATAGCTGCCGCCTGCGGCTTCGCACGCGCTATTTAGTAGCCTATGTACCATGCCTATGTGCCCCGGGGTACCATTAACCTCCCTGCCAAATTTAATTGAGATCCGTTCAGCCGTTTAGGCGTGAAGAGTTACAGACAGACAGACAGAGTTACTTTCGAATATATAATATTAGTATGGATAAAGCAACAAAAAACTATAATCTATTAACAGATTGACCTCATCTAGACAAAAATATTACCAATAAATTAGTGATAGGTTATTTATAACATATAAGTAGATGTTATTTATTTATGAAATGCATAATATCCATTTTTCGAACTCTACTACTGTAGTTTCGATAAACACTTATGTATATAAAAATTAATCGCTAACTGTGTTGCTAAGCGCAAAACTCGACCGATTTTACAAATATTTTTTTTTTGGAATGTTACTTGAAGTCCGAGGAACATCAAGGAACAGGTTCTTAGGAAGAGAAAAATTGGAAAATCACCTAGCCAAATTCATCCCGGGTAAAGCCGCGGGGCTCAGCTAATATTCATTAAAAATCATCTATTTCAATTGTTCCGTTACCGAACATCGATATTACACCGCTTATACTACCGCTAATCGTGTCATAGTATCGATGGATACTGTAAAATAGCTGTTGACACATCTGTTTACTCTTCATAATGTTAAGTCTACACCCCCACACGTCGCTCGACTAAACACACTTTAAAAGCCATTTTGTTCAACGTCTAGTGAGTTTTACACATGCCCGATCTTGGCATGAGTGTTTACGCGCACATAATCCAATGAAACAATTCAAATACAAATCAAATAAATGATAACTGGACAAGTTTACCGGGAATTCTAAAAGGGCATGTCAACCTCTTCTTTCGAACCGCGATAACGTTGATACCGGTTTTCCGACAAAAGATTACCTACCAGCAACAACTCGCACGGCAACAGCATAAAGTACTCTTTACGCGGAAATGAAGACCTTTGTTTGCTGTCGCATCGCTAGTAAAGTCTAAATCGGCTAGAGTAGTTTTGACTATATAAGAATATATAATTTAACCATCAAATTTTCGCCCATCTCCGATGGAAAGGCAGCTTTATGTCCTGACCGAAGTGTAGCTGACACACCGTTTTGTGCGAAACCAACGTGCCTCCACAATAGTATAATGGGTGGCTGAGCTGAGCGGTTTCCTCTCCCCCCTCCCCCCTCCCCACCGGGCTACTGGGCTCCTAACCCCGTCAGCAGTCGCCACTTGCATGACTCAGCAGCGAGCTTCAGATCAAATTCGACGTCGCGTTTCCAGTGGCTTGTTTTTCGCCGTAAATAGCATTTTTTGTCGATAAGGCATTCGGTAACGCCGACGCCCCTGGTGAGATAGAGGTGAGCTACGAGCGAGAATAAATTAAGGCGAGCGGAGTTAGAAGTTATTTATTGTTTTTAGCAAAACTTCGGTATAGATCGGCGTGGAGAAACTTTATCCATCTTAATTGAAGGACTGCGGTGTATAAAAGTTATGATTTATTCTTTGAGTTAGCTTTCACAGTTTTCTTATAACTGGCGTAAATATGAAACTGGCTTCGCCAAAATTTACAAGAATGCCTCTTGGACTTTGAGACGTCTTGTAAAGGATTCGAGTAACCGGTTCTGACCAGCGCACATCAAATTTATGCATGGCGATGCGAACTAGGTAACTAAAACGCCGACAGCCAAAAATGGCTCCACCGCTATTATTGTTTCGAAAATTTCCATGACAAAGTGTCGAAAAGGAGAATAACATCAATTGAAAACGGAAACCAAGCCGGGCCGGGCGTATTTCGATCCAAAATGGAATCCAATTAGCCAGCCCATCTCGCTGGCTCTCATTAACCAGGAAAGAAAAAAATTAACAGTTTTCGCGAAGCAGGGGAAACGGTTTACACAAGACGGCCATTAAATACATTTTAATGATCGCCCCAGTGCGATATAAACCGTGCGTTTTAATTACGTAAGTATACAATAAAACACGTACAAAGGCTGCCAGAAATGGCTGTTTCGATGCAACTGTGAGAAAAATGCCTTTGGGTGTCCATACGCGGTGGCACTAATATAACTTGAATTGAACGGGCCTTCGATCCGGTTTCATAAGTTAACGCTAAGTACTGCGCCAATTAGAAGAGCAGCCATAATCATAACGGTGCTTGTGTAGACTTTAGCACGAACTAGAGATATTCAGATGAACTTTAGATACATCTTTAAAGATCCGAAACATGCATTTAATCTAATCCAGCAGCGGAAACATGGATCAATCAAGAAGTTTTAGTTGAATCAGTTGTATAGACCGTTTGACCACAATCACGCCTGATGTTAAGAGACGATGTGGCCGTCGATAAATCACAATATGACAGCGAGCGGTATCCGTTCTATCACGTGATGGATATCGGGATTTACATGAAAATTGTTACCAATTACCTATTAGCCTTTAGCGAGGGACTTTTTGAAACATCAATCATGTTACAAATATGCTGAAAATGTGTTATCTACCGAGAATATACGCCTATTCTTCATTATCGTTCAGAGCTCTACAATCTACACAAACATTATAATATGAGCAAATTTTAAACATTTCCATTATCCTGGATATCCATATTTTACTAAGGCTGTCAAATGAATCATTTACTTGGAGACGACCATAATCGGCAACAATACCGAAAAACTGGTTCCGCACTCCATAGACAATTTTAGCCGAACAGTAAAACCAGTCATGTCGATTGGCGGCGGCGAGTTTATATGGCGTGGGAACACGAAATGGAGACATAAATTGAGCATATGACTCGCGAATCCGCGATAAACAATAGTAGATAACGAACTTGCCAGAGCCGATACTAAACTACGTCATATCACAGTAATAATTGCTAGCGCAATATAAAGTTTCGCTGCATACCTATTTTGCAGCGGCAAATAAAAGCCAGTAAAAATAAAGTTTAGTTGTTTGTTAGAGCCTGAACACACAAGCTAAGAACCGAGCAGGTGCAATGCGACCACAGATGTCGGCTCCCAGGTGATATAATCACCTGCTATTAGTATAGCAATTTAACTGACATGAATAAATTCTAATATTTTATTTGGCTATTTCTGCTTGTCTGGAGATGAGCGTATGCATGACAACGCTAAGAAAGTATGTATTATGTTGACTGACGTTGATTTCTTTCTAAAGGTAGACTGCAGAGTAAATTCCAAATGGTTAGATTGCTACACATATTTTCCTGCTTATGTGAGGGCTTTGTATGAATAAAAATATCTGCTCAATAAATTTCATAGCATGAAACATGGTTGAAGAGAAATTAACTCCCAGAATTGGATTATCATGCAAAAACCAGATTGGTAATTGCGTAGTTTCAACACGTAACATTATATTTATAGATAATCTTAAACGCTACGCTCACGCCCACAGCCAGCGAACGTTTGATTACTCTCCGCCAAAAATATAAACCGCTTATTTTCTAATGCAATAAATAATAATAACAGATTGTGTATTTACGTTATTGATCTGCTCAGTTGACTAAGAAGGTCTTGTTATAATATGTTTGAATCACATTTCATGACGTGTTTATAATCTTGCATATCCGAGGAGTTTGGACAGCTCACAGAGTAGGTAGTATGGGCTAGATTGATGTTATGTTGTAGTGAGTGGTCCAGAATAATATCTACGGCTGTAAGAAAAACTTAAGCGTGCGGCTGATTCTCAACCTAACTGATGCCACCTAAATCATCTGTCGTTTGTTATCAGGATGATATATTAAAACATTCGTTTTGTCGTGAGAAGCTGGTATCTAGACCACGCAGTGAACATTTCACATTCCTGTATAATGTGCCTGTCAAAATGGCTCTCTCTCCGTTCCTCAGAGATCGCATATATTCAATAAGTATAGCAAATATAAGATGCTTAGATAAATAAGACTCAAAGTAAACCGGAGAAAATAAAATAGCGTAGCTTTATTTTTATACTAGTCGGAGTCTGGAGTTCCAAGTAGGTAAATCAGACAGCCATCGTTCCATCTCAATTTAATATTCGAGATTCCATTTCCGATTTCGTAACGAGCTCTCGATAAATAAGATCAAACGGGGAGAAATGCAAGGTGATATTCGTGGAAGATATTTTTCCATGACATAAATTAGCCCTCTATGGATGCGAAACATGGACCATGACACAGCGGGATAGAGACAGGATTGAGGCGTTTGTAATGTGGTGCTGGAGGAGGATGGAAATGATTAGCTAGACGGCGAAGGTTACTAATGAGGTGCTGAAAAGAGTTGAGGAGAAAAAGTTTTTGATGAACACCATTCAAAACAGATGAGGGAGAATGATTGGACATCTTATACGACATGACAGCTTCATAACAAACATCACAGAAGGAACACGAGGAAGGGGAAGACCAAGAATTAACTATATGAGTCAGATCAAGGAGAAAGTCACTGTCATGTCGTTTAATAAGTAGAAGAGACAGGCATTAAACAGAGAAAAGTGAAGGAATATGCATCATTGCTCCGACAATAGCTAGGCTCTTTAACCCATACTGATATTATAAAAACGAAACGTTTTTATGTCTGTCTGTATGCTACCTTTTCACGCCTTAAGGGCTGAACGGATCTTAATGAAATTTGGCAGGGAGGTAAATGGTATCCCGGGGATGGATATTGGCTACTTTTTATCGCGGACAAGTGTGTGCGAAGCCGTGGGCAGCAGCTAGTTTATAATAAAATAAACTTAGAGACTGCACGTAATCGCATCGAGTGGAGGGTTTTGGGGGAGGCCTTTGCCCAAAAGTTGGACGAAACAGGCTCATGTTAAAAAAACTTGAAGGCTCTAGGTTGGACTCTACCTACACAGTAGTTAGCTTAGGGAATGTTCTTTTAGTATTTACATTCACTGCCTTGTTTCTGCATCGGCAGGCGGCGACCGGCATCGGCAGGGGCACGCAGCAGCTGGAGATGGTTAAACACGTCCATGCGCGTCATTGGCAATGAAAAGGTAAACAGCAAATAAAAGCATTTGGAATCTAGGTTTGAACTCACCAAGGCTCTTGATTATCTATTTATTTATTTTAAAGTTCGTTAGTTTTTATCCTACTTCGAAAAAAGGAGTATGTTATATGTTCGGCTGTACCTATATATTGTTTTGTATTTTGTTCATCGATTTCTCCGTCTTTGAAAATTCCTAAACAGTGTAAAATAATCATTTAATGTATTGTATTGTATTAAGTATATCAATCAGTTATCTAGTACCTATAACACAAGCTATAAATTTCAATATCTAATGAAACTGGCGGACTCGCCGAACTGCTCGGATTGCAATAAGGTTGAAGACGTATATCACGTGTTGGTGGAGTGTGTCCGGGGCGCAGTTCAGCGTGGCGTGTTATTTGATTGTAATGTAGGTATGTGGAACAGTTTTCTGGCTGAACCGACTTCCGATAAAGCCAAGAAATTGCTTAGAATATACATGTCCTCCCTAGAGGATACCAGTTAGGTAGGTAACACTGATCTTTTTGATAGCTAGTCAATCAGTGCGCAAAGGTAGCCTAGTACCCTACTCAGATAGATAGGTACCTAAATGGCAATGAAATGTTTAGTTGGTAGATATCTCATAGATTAGTTTTTTATTTGGTTTATTTAAAAAGTTTGCTTGTATATAATGGTATAAAAATATTATTGCAATAGGTATGTATGAATAGTTTTTGTTCAATTAATTTCGTTGGTTGTATTAAATTCGTTCGTTGGTTGTTTTGTTATTTATTTGTTGGTTGTAGGTTTTAGTAAATAAGATAGACGTCGAGGAAAATCTCATAAACTAAGTTTCTGTTAAGTTTATTTTGTTCTGTTACTTATTATGTATTTTTTGTTGGATTAAGCACTATTGTTATTTAGAATTACGGGGGTGACATGCCATGTTCGGCAAAACCCTCATGCACCAAATAAATGATAAAAAAAAAACACAAGCTCTGCTTAGCTGGGGGCTAGATGATGCTGTGTGGATTGTCCAGCATTATTATTTATTATTAAGAGATTCTGTTGATTTTTTTTCAAAACTATCATATTATTTGCGTGCCTCGACTAAAATTGATAACACAAGCAAGAGATTGCAAAGAACAAACCAAGGTCACCTTTTCATTTTACGCTCCTCTTGCTATCTGACGCGGATTCGATGAGACAAGATAACACACAATAGACTGGTTTAAATTGACTTTCAAATGCGATGTGACGGAACTTCAAGTAAAGGACAACATGACCTGGTGTCTTAGAACCTATACACTAGCCAAACTCGATGTAGAATAAACAAACCACGAGACAAAAAACTAAAACTCACTTTCTTGGCGTCGAGCTTCAGATATGTAAGCAATACTTATTGAAGGATACATCTCAAATGGACAAGTAATGTAAATTGCGTATAATAAGACGCGGCAACTCGCGGTAAGTACGGGCGGTTGGTTTACAAACATTTCACATCGAGTTTGGCTAGTGTAAATATATACTTTGTTAATAAGCATTTCATTCTCATTTTTGATTCCATCCTTATTAACTGTGCCTGTGTTGTAACGTGCACTGATTTATGAAATGGTTCATAATGCGAGCGGCTCATGAGAACCGCCGCGTTAGGAAAATAATATACACACTTGACTGTACATTATGTATTATATATAATTTGATTGTTTTGAAAAAACTACAAACCGACTTCAAATTCCTTAACATTTACACTGTTTTTAGTTTTGCTGGACAAATTACCTACTAATCCATCTGGAATTAAATCTATATAGGACAACCTCGGGAGCATTCTTTATACAATAGCGAAATAATTTTTCAAATCAATTTACATACATAGAAAAAACAACAATACATCCGAACATAGAACCTCCTCCTTTTTCAAAGTCATAGAAAGCCCTCGCATAAACCTCGTGTGTCAAAATCGCATTAGCCATTGTTCGAAAATGCTTTGTATCCGAGTACTATTATGCGAATTAAGGTCGAACGTTTCGTGTTACGAGATTAACTACAAATCGTAAACCATTTTCTATTAACTTTTGAAAAAACTTACTTCCATTCACTGGTATTTTTTGAGCATTTGGGAAAAGAGATTCGCGGTAAAAATCAACATATTCCCAAATGCTCCCAAAATACAAGTGAAGTTGGTTTTATCAGGTTACGATTTGCGGCAAATTACTTTTCCGTTAGTTTTATTTCTTGCAGAACGCAGAAAAAAATTAAAACTATAAAATAATTTAAAACTCGCGGCAACACTAAACGAGCCACCTTAATTGAATTTGGCGTTGTAAACGCGAAATCACGTGCCGCTTGCAAAGGAATGCAAGTAGTGCATGGTAATAAGCAGCTCGTGTAGTACTGATATTTGGCAGTGAACATTCAGAACGTCGCGTCCGTCCGAAAGCAGGGCATTTTCCAGTGAAGCAAAGAATAAATAATTTTAATTGCTAGATTTCAGTGCTGTAAATTGAATCGTGAATTTGCTCAGTTGTACAATTTTCATATCAACTATCATCATCATCATCATCAGCCACATATCTGATATCAGCTATACTTAGGTCCAATTTCACCGTTGCAATTCTACGCGGTCAATATAAGATAAACTCAGTTTAGCGCTATAAACGAGTTAAGCTCATTTTACCGACATGCGACATACAGCTAATCCGGTTCATGCTATCATGTCACACAATGGTTATTACGAATTAGAACTCGATCACGCTGATCATAGTTTTGGCAGCAAACGGTGAAATTGGACCTTAGTTATAGTAGTTTCTACTAACACAGTTCTATCTAGACACAAGCAAGTGCCTAGACATAAACCTTTTATGAGAGAACGTTCCGGTCGGAATGCTTGTATATATTTTATTAGACATCCAACGTTGTCCTTTGTTCCACCATCCAGCGAAGACAAAACTACGTCTAGAGCGAAACTTGTTTGGAACACGCCATAGTCATTTCCTATGTGCATTAAAACTTTTTTATTGCGCCTCCTTTTTGTAATTTCTATAAAGTTTAATGGGAGCGTGAAAGAATTTAATTCGACAGCTTTTGTTTCCCGGCGCGCTAAGGACCCGAGGAGCACTTTGCTGCAAGTTTTAAACTTAATGAAGGTGTTGGCTGCAATTTAAAGCGTTATTGCGTATCTTGAACTTTATTTTTGGCAAGACCCGAAAAACAAAGATAATTCGCACAAAACATTGCTTTTTAAAACATACGCAATAGCATTTTTAAATTACAATACTCAAAAATGAATTCATATTGATCTAATAATAATGTAATTCCGCAGCCTGCGGCCCGCAATCAATATGACATCATTCCAATAACACAACAGGCCGCTGGTAATTACAATTTTAATGGGTCGGTCACCGAATAGGCGGCTGGCTACCCCACCCCTCCCGATCGGGACCAGGGGGTGAGGAATTAACGATCCAAAGCACAATGGAACTGTACCAAGTTAAATTATATCGTTTTTGATAATTGTAGCCAGCTATTGAACCGTATTATCCGGTTTTAGACCTGGTTGAGTTTCTACGTTCGACTGGTTTCCTGTTAGTAGATTAGGTAGATAAGCCCAGATTAACCTCATGGTTTTAATGTCTACTTCAGCCATAACATAGTGTAGGTATGGCTGAAATCAGATACATAATAAAATCTAATAGAGATTTTATTTCTTAGGCTTATAAAAATAAGCTCCTACACAAGTAACATTTTAAACTATAAATTATTATCAAATAAGAAATTAAGTGATGCTCTCTTCACCTAATTTTTTGTCACTAGTGGAAGAAGTGAAATAGAATCGACTAGCAGCACTGGCTCTACGTGACGTTTTTGCTAGTAAATTTTTACATTTAACAATTCCATTTTTATTGGAGGTTGGTTGGTTCTGGTAGTCAGTGTAGTTACACTAGATACTTATTAACATTAAACCAATACCATTTCGAGTACAACAACCAATGATCGGCAAAATACATACGCACCGATACCTGAATCTATGTAATTATAGTTCTTGACATAATAAACCTGACGAAGGTGACGAAACCGACAACAAAATATCACCAACCAAACTTAACGCGTTACCACCGATTTTTTAATAAGATAGGCGAGTCATGAACGATATTAAAATGGCAATCGATATACGTGCTAAGTAGCTGGTTACGTGGATAATAGGATCAATTTATATACAAAATGACTGACATAATAAGTCCATACGTGTTGTGTCATGGAAAATACGTTTTGTAATTCAAGGCAGATAAGAAAATTATGGCGCGACGTGTGAGCGCGTGTAGGCATAGATTGCGATCGAGTATCAGTAAAATATGCACTTTAGGTACACGTATGTACTATCTGGCTTTTAGAAATATAACCAAGTCGAATCAGCCCAATCTATTTCCATCTTGGTGACGAAAAACCCGCAGTATCTTAACGATTCAAAACCCGTTTGATTTCACTGAATAGCTATTCAATCTGCATAATGGTGAATGACTATTTATAATACAATTCCTTGTCGCAAAAGAACTAGACGTATGCGGTAATGCCCGGAAATGCAACAATAATTCAACAGGACACTGCAAATGCGTAATACTAATAGGTTACGTAAACGAATGCAATTGAATTTTTCCTTGGATTAAAATCTTCGAATAAAGAATGTTAAACTGACTGCCACCGACGCACTTTGTCTTCTTTGGTGGCTTGTAATGTTACTCAGTGCCCCTCCGAGTCGCATCGCTGAAGCTTGGAGCTTCAGCGATGCGATGCGATTGGACATGTAGTTAAACATGTCTGGACAAAAATTCATTAGCCTCGCATAGGACGGATTGAGCTGGCGTGCAGATGAGAAAGCCCACCATCTAGGTCTCAACGGGCTGACCTATTCAAATACGCTTGTATGTAGGTACTTGTCTATCTAAGAATAAGAAAATCTTTATTTGTAGCAAAGTTACAGTAATGCCAACTTATACTTATCTGTTTAAATGTATGTGCTGCTCTTGAAAAGACAAATAAATATATCTTCATCTTTATCCTAACTCATAGATATGATAGAGATAGCAACTTACCGTGGCTGTGTGAACCTATTCTATTGACGTTTATCAGCATAATGATTTTTTTTAAAAACTAAAATCCGACTTCGAGTCCCTTAATTCTTGCGGGATAAATACAAATCCCTAGAGAATACAATTTGGATCATCCATACTATACTAATATTATAAATTCGAAAGTAACTCCGTCTGTCCGTTACCTTTTTACGCCTAAACGGCTGAACTGACCTTAATGAAATTTGGCATGCATATAGATGTTATCCCGGGGACGGACAAGGCTACTTTCTATATCGGAAAAGAGCGTGCAAAGCCGTGGGCAGCAGCTAGTTCTCTATACAAAGAATTTTCAAAATCGGTCCTTAATTGACGGAGAAATCGACGATCATACATTAAAAAAAAAAACATACATACTGCCGAACATAGAACCTCCTTTTTTTGAATTCTGTTAAAAACGAGCATGTGAAGACTTAATTGGTTGATTGATCTGTATTTTTGCAACACCAATACAACATTATTATACAAAATGTTTAACTTAATAACGCGGTCAAGTGCCTCCTACTCAAATTAACACCTGCAAGGTTAAGGTTTTTAGCTAATTTCGAGTAATCTTCCTAACTCTTTCTATTTTACAAAGAACAATGTAAAAAGAAAAGGTCAAGAACGCACATCTACCGTGCTTTTTAAACTTATCGCTCATGTAATTCTAAATCACCAATTATTTTACACCATTTGGCCGTAATGGCAACCCTAGCCGGTTTCACGCAACAGCATCTGAGTCAGTAATTATGCGCATATATTAGGCGAATTACGCGTCACCAGGCGAGAATTAAAATCGATATTTTTATGAAAGCATCGCGTGTCTTATTTAGTAGGACAAATAGGACAATGGAAGGATTATATGTAGGAAGTTGCCATTTGCATGCGGGCTGTCGAATAATTCCTCAAGCATTGTTAATGTACCTACTCTTCGATATTTTATTGGAACTGTTTTATCGCAGTCGAATTTGACTTGGATCTCTCGACACAATAGCCACGTGGCATGCGGGTCCACTTTTACCACCAGAGTTTGTATAAAAAGTTAAAAACACATTTTATAATGAACAGGGCAAATAATAACGTTGTTTTTCGAATGTTAGAAATTACACATCACATCTACCTACATCCTGATCGAACCAGTTTTCAACTGAACATAGCTTTCCGAGTATCAAGAAACTCGATCGGTGTATACCATCGTGTCAATCATGTTCTTGGCAGATTATGACCAGTTTCTTGCGGCTAGCTCAGGTTCGACTAGTTTAGTCTTTTATTTTGAGTCTTTTACGGCAGGCTTTAATTGATAACTCTATCAACAAGCGCTTCTAAGTTGATCAACTTGAACTAATCTTTTTAATACAATTTTTTTATGATCAGATTTCCACGTAAGTACCTCGTTTTCGTAAAGCCAGGTAACACGGCATATAAGCGGATTGATTTTAAAATTGATTTGTCCTTCGATTCGTGAAACAAGAACCTGATATTAAACGAGACAATAAGGCGGTAGAACTGGTTTTGAAGACACCTTTCCACAGCCTCGGTTTAACAAAGCTCTCGTTGATTGTACGTATTTAATATGTTATCGAGTGATCGGTTACTTGAACATGCAAGGGAGCTGGTAGGGTGACCATGAGAGGGCTATTCGTGGTACATAATTGGAGTGAATTATTGAAGTTAGAGAAGGGAGGTTTTAATTCCATCTCAGAATCAAGTTTACGATCTTTCGTTCATACTCATGTTGACCGCGTAGAACCGTAGCAGTAGAACGGCACAGATTTCAGAGTGGGCTCGAAGAGACAAGTCGCTAGCTTCGAGTTACATGTTGTGATTTTGAGCAGTTTCTGGTTTCAGTATGTTCACCATATTCTTAGGAATAACCTTAAACTTCAAAACAAGTAAAGTTCAATGGGGCCCACACATAGACAAGCTATCGAAGAGACTTAGTTCTGCAGCATATGCAGTCAAAAAAATACGGCATCTTAGAGACGTTGATACTTCTAGACTAGTTTATTTCAGCTACTTCCATAGTGTTATGGCTTATGGCATACTGCTATGGGGGAACGCTGCAGATATTAACACCGTATTTGTGCTGCAGAAGAGGGCTGTTCGTGCTATCTATAGTATGGGTCCCAGAGAAACCCTACGTGAAAAATGACAGTACCATGTCAATATATTTAATTCTGTTACATTCTGTACCATACTGTTTTAGATATAAGTTTCTGTGAATAAAGTATTATCTATCTACGTATATTTATGAAAACTTGTACACTCATAGGAATATCAATCGGTTCCCTAAAAATAGCGACATACATAAGTAGTTTAAATACGAGAAATAAGACTAAACTCACTGTGCCCACAACTAGGCTACACAAGATTAATGCATCTTTTAAAGGGCAATGAGTTGAAAAACATATCAATAAATTAATTCAAACAAATTGTCAAACATATCCTTTGTAAAAAAACTTACTACAAAATATCAGATTATCTAGCGGATAAAAAAAGCTTGAGACAAGTTTTGCTCCAACTCGAACAAGGTAAAAGACAACCTAACAAGGTAAAGGTTTCTTGTTCGCTTCTTTACTTTACCTTAAAAATATTGAAGTGAACAAAAATCAAAGCACTTTAATTTTTTTGTAATTTGAATTTTGTGACGTGTCCAAGAGTCCTGTAAAGTCGAATGGAAATTTGAATTTTTAATTTTTGAGTCTTCGGAATAATGTAGTAAAAGTGTGGCCTTCGCACACAAACTACCTGTGAATGTGTGCGATCCACGCGTTTCTAGATTCATTCTTTGTATTGTAGTTTACATGGTCACTGCACAAAATCTACGTGTATGTGGGTGAGACACCCATACACGAGCCCGTTGACGGATGCGGTCGATCTATTGACTAAGAGCGAAGTAGCCAGCCGTTAGTCATGTCAAAGATTTATAAAAGCGCGTGTATGGGAAAATTTCAACGTAACGGTCCGACAGCCATAAAAACGTGTAAGCAACGTTTTATATTGTCATTGTTTGGGGAAACAAAGGGTCTTAGTGACTTAGCTATTGCCACATCGCGGGATGTTATTAATATCGTGGTTTTGTTTAATTTAAAAGGTAAGTTTAGGTAACCTTTGATTCGTGATTGCTTTCTGCCCGCGGCTTGGCACGTCTTTATGTTAATCCATGTCTAGAACTACATGTATGCCAAATTTCAGCCCGTTTTTTCAGTTGTTTTGGCGTGAAGTGAACCAGTAACAATCATCTATAAACATCCACCATCCAATTAACTTCCGCGTTTATAATATTAGTGTGATTATTCTGATCATAGTTGATTCTGCTGTATTTGCAATATGTACAACAGAGTTATTCCGCTCTATTAGCGTTATAGTAGAGTAGTTATATTATTAATATACTATTATATATGCGTGTGAAGCCGCAGGCAGAAGCCAGTATGGTCATAAGCCATAATAACGCTAATAGAACAGAATACCTCTGTTGTACTGTTGCCTATTATCTAAGTTAAGCTTTGTTCTAAATGTACGCCAAATTTCATTGAAATCTGTTCAGCTTTTTAAGCTCGAAAAGGTAACAGACATACAGAGTTACTTTCGAATTTAAAATATTAGTATGAATAGCAAAGTAAATATGTGCTTACCTACCTACATCATAGATGTAATTGGTATGTATAGCTCTAGTGACATGGAGATAGATGGAGGCGAGTGTGCTCTAGTGTTTGTTTCTTGTGTACACACTACAAGTACAGTGTTAATACCGTAGGTTTACATTATGTGAGCCAATTATCTGTCACCAGTGATGGTAGAGACAAGAACTTATGTAATTTTATTTCTGGGTCCTAGTTGAACTCAAACAAAGTAAATAATGGAAGCCTTTATTAAAAACTAGAACATGGAAAAAATAATCAAATTTATGAAATAAAGCTACAAAAGAAGTTTTTGTTTGCAAAATTGGTGGAACTCTTGCCATATCTTCTTGGAAAAACATATAAAGGAAAAAATGCCTTGGAAACTTTATTCAGCATAACTTTTCACAAACAAAAAGTTTTTCCTCTGAGAAACTTTTGATTATTACAAAACTGGAAAGTATTCAGAGAACAAAAGAACAATGAAAGGTGAAAAACTTTCAAATTACATTGCATTCAATAATTTTAGTTTAAGAATACAAAGTTGGACAAGAAACAAAGTTAGAGTAGACACATTGTGAGCTTGAAGCGAACTCGAATTACCTACAAAGCAATTTTTGTATGTAGAATGTACTACACAATTGATTTTATTACAGCACAGTGGGTTTGTGACTTAGTTGATTATTAGAGCCACAGATTCTGACGTCAACCACAACGTTAGGGTTAGGACTTGGTTGGTTATTAGGGTTTTATAAAAAAAATACTAAGAAATACTGTTTACCAATTCGAGACATAGGTACCTGGTCCAAAGTTCTCACCAAAGGATAATGAGAGTCCTGATAAATATTGTCTGGTTCCCTTTCTATTCTTCAAATTCCAGCTGGTAGAGTGAACAAACGCTACCTCGGTACGGACTTGGTACTGATGACGTGAATATTTTGGAGGCAAAATACTACAGAGGCATCCAGAAGTACCAATTCACTAGTAACACGTTTTTTACGCCAATGAGGTGACGCGTCGGCGTCGCGAGCCGACAGCCGCTAGCTAGCTGAGACACACCGCGCGCCTGCTATCTACGCGCCACCGACGCCACCGCATTCCAACCAAACTCACTTTTCTAGCTTCTTCCACACGAAATGTACAAACTCCAGAACTTCACCCACCATCCTTTGCACACTATACACACATCTTCACGTATTAATACGACAAAACTCACCTCAAATAAGCCGAATTCGACAACAAAGAGTCTCCAGCCACGCGCTCCAATTATAGGACACTCACAAAACACGAATGCACAAGTTTATAGCGTTCAATATAATTCACGAAAAAGTCAGGATAGTACACAGTAAGTTTTCAGGATAATATTGGAGAAAGTTTTGTAGTTTTCGTGGGGGAAATCACTGAACCGAGAAAGTACACCGTGAAGCACCGCCAGCTACATACAAAATGGCGGATTTGCGTAATGAAACGAATGAACCACAGACAGAATGAACGAAGGAAACGAAAGTGACGCGCTGACGACGACGACGCGCGCCGGTATATAAAAATAAACAAGTGTCTATGGTTGGATTACGTGGCACAATTGGGGCGCACAATTAAAGATAATTATTGAGATAAATCAGTTCTTAAAACGATTCACTCCTTGTTCAATAAATCAATAAGTATAGTGTAAAACGTTTTTTTCAGGGCCTAAACAAATTACAAATTCATGTGGTCAGTTGAGCACAGATAAAAAATAAGCGTAGTAGACGTGTCTATGGAAAATACGTTCCGTTTAGACAAAAGCGAATGACTCGAACAAGATTTTTATTTCCTCTGACAAACCTACAAAGGCTAGAGCGTTAAAACATGGAAAAAACAAAAATTACAAGAAAAGAGAAGGCAACATTTTGTTTGCGATTTTTACTGAATAGCTTCGTGCTGATTTCATAAATTACTGTAAAGAACACTGCGTGAACATCTCTGTTCACGCATCTCAGAAAAGCTGTGAAAATAACGTGGTTTTTGTTCATAGTGACGACCGCAGATTCAGAAGGAGGTTGCGGGTTCGATTACCGCCTTGGAACAAATGTTTGTACAATCTACAAATATTTGTACCGGGTGTTCTTCGTATTATATAAATACGTATTTTTGTATAAAAAAAATATCTGTTTATTTATTGTATTGGTAGCTAACAGTCATCCATCTAGTACCCATTATAAATTATAACACAAGCTCTGCTTAGCTTGGAGTATTATCATAAAGTTGTTATACGAGTATATCTTAGTTAAATCATAATGTGAGTACTGTTTGTAGTTTCATAAATAAATAAATATTTTTTTTATTTTTTGCTCTGCTTTTCACGCAAATTAAACGTTATAATATACTTAATGTGTTTATTTTTGTTTTTAGTGATTACTTTGTTGTTATCTGTTATTATACACGCTGAGCTGAGTCTCTATACGTAGGTACTATAAATACTCTTGAGTAGATTTTATCACTATTTGTGAATCCATGTTAGTTTTCCCAAGTCATATTTATTAAAATAAATAAATAGTCTGTAAAGTTTTCATTCATTATGAACGAAAACTTCTCAGAAACTGGTTTATGTTTTGTGCCAAATTACTTTTACGCTAATTTTATACATTGTGGAACGCAAAAAAAATTAAAATCACGAAAATAATTAAACTTGGGCATGGTGAATAGAACCTCCACTTAAAGTGCCCATCTTGAGACATGCTAAAATTTTTAGTCCGTTCTAAAATCTCAACTAAGACAATTATGGACGAAAACTTAACCTACTGTTAAAAATAATAGAAAAGACAAGGTTTAATTACTTGTTTAAATTCACAATTTTCGCTGTGCGTGAGTAATATATAATACCTTATTTTTTTCTTTTATTTTTAACAGTAGGTATTAGTTAAGTTTTCATCCATAATTGTCTTAGTTGAGATTTTAGAGTTCGAAAACAGACTAGAGACGAATTAAATAATGAGAATTAAATAAGCTTTCAAAAGCTAAATTGTTTCAAGTTTCTGCAATCAGTATTGATGATACCAATGACTTGACTTATATGAATATTTTCTAACATTATTTATAGTAACCCCTTTGTTTACAAAAAATATCTTGGATTCTAGAACCGACTATACCTAGTGCATGTTGGGCTTGCTTGTTCAAATGAAAACACCGACGATGATTAAAAAGTTTTATGAAGGTAGCAGTGATTTTAGTCGGATCACTGCCTCCAGATATCGTTCATGTCTTGATTGAGGCTGAACTACAAGGATGTTTGTTGTTTGTGGCCGTGCCGTGAGGAATATAATCCTTCATCAAAATCTTAATCCCGCAAGCCTACGGGATCGAGATTATCAATCCCGTGGACCCGCGGGATCGCAAAAAATCGAATATTGTGTATATTTTTTACTTGCTGCCTACGCTCAAATGGTGTACCTATCGTAGCATAGGGACAATTTTCTACGAGTACACCATTAGAGCGTAGGTAGGTTAAATATACGAGTATATCTTAGTTAAATCATAATGTTAGTACTGTTTTTAGTTTCCTAAATAAATAAATAAATATCATTTTTTTTGCGCTGCTTTTCATTCAAATTAAACGTCATAATATACTTAATCTGTTTATTTTTGTTTTTAGTAATTACCTTGTTGTTTTCTGTTATTGTACACGCTGAGCGGTACTATACGTAGGTACTATAAAGACTCATTAGTAGATTTTATTATTATTTGTAAATCCATATTAGATTTACCATGTCATGAAGTTTTTATTCATAATTCATAATAAATGTATTATGAATTATGAACGAAAACTTCACAGACTTCTCAGAAACTGGTTTATGATTTGCGGCAAATCACTTTTACGCTAATTTTATACATTGTGGAACGCAGAAAATATTAGAAACGCGGAAAATAATTAAACTTGCGGCATGGTGAATCGAACCTCCACTTATTACTTACGCTACGATAAAAATTTTAGCATGGCCCATTTTGAGCCATGCTAAAATTTTTATCGTAGCGTAGCGTAGAGACAAATATGGGGAGCCCAACTCCCCATATTTGTCTCTACGCTATGGGGAGTCAAAACCAAGGGTTCCAAGGAAAAGATAGGAAAGAAAGTGGTCTGAGACAAATAAATATGTATAAAAAAGGACGTCTGCGTATATTTTTCTTCGATTTCCTTATATCATTTTCCAGTCCCGCAAAACCCGCGGATTTTGCATGTGTAATCCCGCATTTCGATTTCACAAAAATGTTAAGGGATCCCGCGTTTGCGGGTTTGGATTCCCTAGTGGTTCGAGTAGGTTCGATTGCTTTAGATTGGTGTTGTTGGTTGTTTGTTTGTTTTAACTCATTAAAATCTTGAAGTAGAGATAAATTTTCATTTTGGATATTTAATTGAATACTATTCTGAGAACAATAAAAAAAATGTACCTAATCCCAAACAGAATAAAGAACGGAACGTGACTTTTTCATCGAAGCTACACCAAAATCAGCTGAGTTTTGTTTTCATTTGTGAAAATACGTCGTTTCGTAGAGTGCTGTATCAATCAACAATTTCCATGATGGTTCTAACCGACGCAGACAAAGATTGTAAGATGGACGAGCTTAAGGTGATGGAGCACGCAACATTGAAGGCAAGTTGAGCATTTTCACCCTCATTTTGTAAATCTTACTACAAAAAAATAATGGCCTTTGGACGAATAATGGCTGTTTGTTTTGTTTGTTTGTACATAGTACAATTTTAGGATTTCTATTCTATCTACCGCCATCATCGGAATTTATACAAAGCAAAGATCTTCCAAGATTAAATAACTTTGAATAACAAAGGAAAAAAAAACTAAGATGAAGGTACCTAGGTAGGTCAGTAAAATAAATTAATTCTAACTTACAAAGTATAATTATGCAAATGAGAACTCTTTTAACCTTTAAATTTTTATTTTTAAAACTATCCTTTGCATATGGCTTTGCTGACACTGTACCTACCTGAACAAAATAACGAACTACCACTATCCACTATCTATTAAATAGAGACCCACGAAACCAAGACCCAAGTCAAAAACTCTTTATTTCCATAAATACAATAAATGTACACTTAGAAAAGGTCAATTTCTTAATAATTAAACACTGACATGGAAATAGAGTGAAATTTTTGATTTCAGTCGCTTCAGTATGTTGACTAAAGTAAAGAAGCGACGAAGAAACATTTAGCCTGTGACCAATGAAACATAAAACCTCGAAATATGCATGCAAAGATGCATGAGAACTCATAAAATGTGTCAAAATATGCAACAATAAATATTAAAAAATTGTAGACTACTTCAAAATCACATAAAATTACTAAGATATTGACAGTAAAACAATTATTTAACAATTTGTATTCTTGTAGACGTTAACAATCAAGTACTGCTCCAAATGTGCCTAGTATGTATACGCTTTTACAACAAAACTCCTAGTGAGTTGCAAAAATTATCAGTAAATAAATTCAAACAAATTGTCAAAACCTTCTTGTGTAAAAAGGCCTACTATAAAATATCAGAATATCTAGAGGATAAAAAAGCTTGGGACGGGATTTGCTCCAACTCGAAAAATAACAACTAACAGTCTAAAGGTTTCTTCGTCGCTTCTTTACTTTAGTCAACATACCGAAGCGACTGAAATCAAAAATATCACTTTATTTCCGTGTCAGTGTTTAATTATTAAGAATTTGACCTTTTCTAAGTGTACATTTATTGTATTTATGGAAATAAAGAGTTTTTGACTTTGAGTACCTATGTGCTACGGGCACAAAAGTCAGTGTGCAGCTACTCTCGCTTACTTATGAAAAGGCCATTTTTTGATAAATTTATTATTATTATTAGTGTAATTAATTAATTATAGACGAGCACCTGAGAGCTGATATGTCTATATCACAGTGCTTTTAATGTTTTCCACTACATTAGTGTGTCCCTTAAAGTGATCAGTTTGTGATTTTGGGACGATTTTTTAATAAATTTTTACTTATAAACCAAGGATCATAATTTCAGTGTCAAATATGAAGATAAATATACTTTTATCATTCCAAAATTAAATGGCAATGCAAAATCGTATAAATGAAATTATAATTTTCGTTCATTTAGAGTACTGATCGAATGAAACGAAACGAAATTTCGTAATGAAGTAATCCTCCAGTATACGAAAAACAAAAAACGTTCGCGCCAGCTTTCAGTAACTGAGCTATACAAATATTTTTAAACTTACGCGATCTGAACACACTATTATTAGTATTATTTACATCATACATTTATTTGTCATCCCGTGACCACGACAGTGTGAAACCTGTTGAAACGTCGGGAAAAATACGTAAATAAACGCGATAAATACCCGTTAAATAATACTAATCATAATGAGCTATACAACATATGATTTCAGGTGCTCATTTCATTATCATTAACTATCCTACCCAGAAATATTGCAAATATAGCAAAATTATGCATCATCACAACATTTTAGGCAAAATATGCATTTACCGATGAAAATGCATACACAAATATGCAATTGCATATAATCCGGTTTCTACTAATAATAATGTTTTTTGTTAAATAGGACTAATTGTCCGGAGATTGCTTCCTACACAATAACTTACAAACTAATTGTCCGGAGATTGCTTCCTACACAATAACTTACAAACTAATTGTCCGGAGATTGCTTCCTACACAATAACTTACAAACTAATTGTCCGGAGATTGCTTCCTACACAATAACTTACAAACTAATTGTCCGGAGATTGCTTCCTACACAATAACTTACAAACTAATTGTCCGGAGATTGCTTCCTACACAATAACTTACAAACTAATTGTCCGGAGATTGCTTCCTACACAATAACTTACAAACTTTAGCCCATTGTAATGTTAGTAGTTATAGATTTAATAGTACAGTTAGTTAGGTATTCCCACAAACACATAATCAATGAGAAAAAAATTTAATCACCATTTTTAAGGTTTCCGTACCCGCTTTTATACTAATAAACCGCAAAGTGCGAGTCGACTCGCACACAAAGGGTTCCGTAGGTACCGTAAAAATCAGGCAACTTTTTCAAAGAACATCAAATTTTCATTTGTTCGGAGACCCCTTTTAATTTTCAACATTTTATATTTAGGATTTGTTGTTATTACAGTTAAAGTGTTACTTATTTATGTAAAGTTTCATTTTGTCTACCTATTGTAGTTCAAGAGATACAGCCTTGACAAATTAAGAGCAAAAAAATCACGTTTTTTGTATAGATAGGAGCCCCCTTTAATTTTGTTATTTATTTTATTTTTATTATTTGTTGTTATAGCGGCAAGAGAAATACACATTATCTGAAAATTTAAATCGTCTACCTCTTACGGTTCGTTTATGAGATAGAGCCCTCTGACAGACGGACGGACGGACAGTAGAGGCTTAGTAATAGGGTTCCGTTTTCACCCTTCGGGTACGGAACTCTAAAAACGTGACATTTTTGGCTATTTTTGGTCGTCGTTTGTCAAGGCTATCTCTTGAACCACAATAGGTAGACACATTAAACTTTGCATAAATAAGTAATACTTTAACTGTAATAACAACAAATACAAAATATAATAAAGTTGAAAATTTAAAAGGGTCTCCGAACAAGTGAAGATTTGCTGTTCTTTGAAAAAGTTGCCGGAGTTTTACGGTGCGGTGGTGGTCGTGTGCGAGCCGACTCGCACTTAGCTGTTTATTTCATTTTGACCTTAGTCTATTTACAAGATGCTTAGATCTGGGGCCGAATGCTGCTAACCAATCCAATTCCAATTCTACAACAAAACTCCTAGTGAGTTGCAAAAATTATCAGTAAATAAATTCAAACAAATTGTCAAAACCTTGCTGTGTAAAAAGGCCTACTATAAGATATCAGATTATCTAGAGGATAAAAAAGCGTGGGACGGAATTTGCTCCAACTCGAAAAATAACAACTAACAGGCTAAAGGTTTCTTCGTCGCTTCTTTACATTAGTCTACGTACCGAAGCGACTGAAATAAAAAATATCACTTTATTTCCGTGTCAGTGTTTAATTATTAAGAATTTGACCTGTTCTAAGTATACATTTATTGTATTTATGGAAATAAAGAGTTTTTGATTTTGACTTTGACTTGAATCGCTTTACTATTTCAATGGTAACGTCGCAGAATCGTCCATAGATGAAAGAAACTCTAGATAGTGCGTGCTGTGCGTGCCTTGACACTTTTGACATGCATGCATGCAATGCACCCTTCATTCAAATAATAACAATTACTGCCGGGCTCGGAAACATAGACTGCTTGCTGTCCCACAGTCCCGTACGGCAGCTCACTCTGAGTCGCCCATCCCCCGAGTACTCGCTGCCATCAACGCTCTCCTGGACGACAGCCCCGAAGTTGATCTGTTTGCCGACAGCTGGACCAATTTAATGAGACAGTGCCTTAACTTTTGTGAACGTAAATATTAATTCTCTGGCATTCTTTAATTTTATTGTTTTTTTTTTGTTGTATATTATGTGTTCATTTCTGTAATCATATTTAATTAATGTAACTGGTTGTGTATACCGTGTTCATTAAATAAAATAAATAAATAAATCTGTATTTTATTTCATCAAAGGTAAAATGTCAAAATATGTAACACTGAGACGATACCAATGTTATGGTGAAGCAATTAATTTAGTGGAATTCGGCCTCTGTCCTTACGCAAGCAGAGAAATTAAGATGCTTTTTCCACGTGATAAATATTTGGGCTATAGACAAAGTTAGGTTAGCCCAATTATGCGTTCCTTCTTAAAAAAATTTAGACATTGTCGGCCACATCGTCAATTACCATCAATTTTGAAGTTGAATTTGAATTACACATTCATCAGCAAATATCTATTTCTTATTCTGACAATATCGCCCAGTGTTTTTCAATCGTGGTTATTCTTAAACAACTTCACAGATTAGTAGTAGACTAGTAGTGCTTAATAAAGGAATAGGAAAACAACTAAGAAAATGTTAAAAAAAATACTCTACCGTTTATTTATTTATTTTATTAGGTACACAAAACACATAACAAGCAATAACAATAATAGAACACAAAAATCTAAGAAAATATGAACTGGCTTGAGACGTAACACTATGTGCACTCAACATATAATTAAGTATATTGAGTAGAGATGTAAACAAAAGCTTAGATTGATTTAAAAAACGTGTGGTGATACAAAAAAAAAACAATAAAAAAATAAGACAAGAAATATAAATAAAACAAAACAGCAATACCTATGTATTTAATGGTGACATTAGGATACAGTGGCTATGTTGCTCTCACAAGCATCATTTCCCCGTTACCATTTACCCTTTAGTTAGTCTATGATTGTAGAAGATTCCAGCCAATCCAGAGCACTTACTGCCCAATCGCATAGTGAAACTTGGAACCGGTTACCGGAATCAGTGACCAGTGCCCCCTCAGTGAACTCTTTCAAAAATTGACTGAAGTGACTGACTAGAGAAAATAAAGAATTTAAAGCACATTGACAAAGACTTACGATATACACGCATCAGCGTAGGAGCTGCCTGTGTATCACAAATGATAAATATAATAATATTTCTTATATCCAGGTGCCGTACGAGGTTTTCAACAAGCGTTACCGCAATGCCCAACGAGTCCTGGATGTTGAAGCGAGGCAGGTGTCGGCATCTTCAGCGGACATCGAGTCTGCTACTCGCAAGCCCTTCACTGCCGGGGAGATGGACTCCCTGCTGGGTGGAATGGTAAGTCAATAATTTTAACAAATTATCTGGACAAATGTAAATTTATTTGATACTAGTTGCTGCGGCTTCGAACGCGTTTTTCAAGTAGCCTATGTCCGTCCCCGAGATACCTATTTATTGTTGGTAACTCAACAAACTTTGTCTATGACATTGACATTTTTGATCTATGAATTATAGATATCTATGCCGTACTCTTTGTAATTACTCTATGAAAATTTTAAGTTCCGTTTCCGCTATGTAAAAGACAGAACTTCCGACTTGAAGACTTTCTTCAAAATGTACACACGTGCTCTGGGGAAATAAATTTATAAATTACAATAAACTCAGTACGGTGGCCTGTTTGGGTTTGGTATTAAAATAATACCAAACCCAAACAGGCTACCGTAACATTTACTAACAATTAGTTCACCTGATATCGCGTTGACGCAGCGCTCAGAGAAAAAATATGTAGACGCAGGCGATCGTGTGTTGACGCTTTGATATCAATGTAATTTCCGTTAGCTGTTAAGTTGGGCGCGCGCTTTCATCGTGATTTCACGTACTATTTACCAGACCGACGAGTGCTCGCAACGCACGTTAGCGATCTTCATCTGAAATCTCTTTAAATTTGATCGTGCGTTAAGGCGCGTCAATGCGCGTTACATGTGAACTTAGCCGAAGCTAAGTTTTACTTCGGCTTTTAGTATTTTTTTCCAACTCAATTAAGTGATAAAACTGCTTTTATATGTTCTTCTATTCCTCTTAACTGATTGTACCACAGGTAGAAAAGCTGACAGCCATGAAGCGCAAAGCATCGGAAGCGATCACTGAGGAGGTGCAAGCGGCCATGGTTTGCAAGAAGAGACTGGAGCATCTGAAGGACCACGCGGTGCCGTTGGCTGAGCCAGCTACGCCACAGACCAAGGTAGCTATAGCCAAGAGGTCAAGGTAGCTGCGGCCATGGTCTGCAAGAAGCGGCTGGGGCATCTGAAGGACTACATACGTGGCGGCGTTGGCTAAGCCAGCCACGCCACAGATCAAGGCAGCTGTAGCCAAGAAGTCAAGGTAGCTGCGGCCATGGTCTGCATCGAGGGAGCTATTAAGATTATAGAAAATAACTTAATCATCTTCAATACTAATAATTCTTAGCTACTCTTAATCTGTTGGTTAAAGAACAAAAAATGTTCGTGGGACATTTTTTGTTCTAGCACTTTCCGGGTTTCAAGGTTTTTACTGAAAAAAAGACCCTGACACTTCCATCACAACTAGCTCATTTTTATGTAAGAAGAAACCCTACCGCCCTACTCTAATCAGCTGTTCACCAGCAAGGTTCTTGACCTTCAATTGTCACCGCTCACCGCGCAGGCGTAGCGGAGCCGAGCCCTCGTCGGCCGCGCGCCCTTACGTGTGTGTTCGTGAGTGACAGGGTTGTCGCTTTGCTTAGCGTTTGATTTAAAACATTTTTAACTATGATAAAAAACGTATTTCTGATAATCAACCATGCGGATCAGTTGGGTATAGGTTGCACAACTGATCCGCCTGGTTTCCCCTTTCGGCTTAGTACACCAAAAACGTGGCACCTTGTGTTCTTTCCAGACGCAGCTAAATCAATGGCGCAAGGTCCGATTAGACCGAATGCTAGTGGACTACTTCCTACGTAACGGGCACTACGACTCAGCCAAGAAACTGGCCGACGCGAGAGGGCTGCGAGAGCTTACTAATGTCGGTGAGTACAACAATGGCGCAAGGTCCGCTTGGACTGAATGCTAGTGGACTACTTCCTACGTAACGGGCACTACGACTCAGCCAAGAAACTGGCCGACGCGAGAGGGCTGCGAGAGCTTACTAATGTCGGTGAGTACAACAATGGCGCAAGGTCCGCTTGGACTGAATGCTAGTGGACTACTTCCTACGTAACGGGCACTACGACTCAGCCAAGAAACTTGCAAGAAAATTGGTAAAACCTGGATACTCGCAAAAACTTGTTCGCTGGGGGGCCCTGCATCACCCCTTTTCTGCTTAGTACACACAATACGTGACGCAATGTATACTTCCGCTTTGCCTCTAATCTGATTTTCTTTTATGATTATTAATAGACATCTACGCGCAAGCCGCCATGGTGGAGAAGGAGCTACGCGAACGTCGCACCGTGCGCTGCCTGCAATGGTGTAATGAAAACAAGTCCAAACTCAAAAAGATCAACTCTAACATGGAGTTTAACATCAGAGTGCAGGTATGGAGACGTTTATCATCATCAGCAATCTAGTTCACTGCTGGACTTAGGCCTCCAGTAATAAGCGGCATATCGCCCTGTCTTCAGCCGCATCCACACAGAAATATAACTAACACTAATGAATGATTTATAATGTTTCCAGGAGTTCGTAGAGTTGGTTCGCTCCGACAAACGCCTGGAGGCGGTGCGCTACGCCAAGAAACACTTCTCTGCCTTCGAGGTGACGCATCTCGAGGACATCCAACACTGCATGGGCATGCTCGCCTTTCCCAAGGACACTGGTAATACATGCCTTTATATATTTCAAAAAGAGACGCCTGCGGTACACCCATTAAAAGGGGGGCATTGCGCGCCATTTTAAAAAAGGATAGGCATAGGATTTCGCGTACGTAGGAGCGGGACAGAGCATACGGTTTTTGGAACGGGGCGTAAGCGCAAAAATCAAGTATTTGCTTATTTACAAGACAACTACACCACTTATGAAGAAACTGATTTACGGTACCAAATAATTACTAAGAACCTACGAATCAAAACATAGGTAATTTCATAGACCGCAGGGTTCCTGAGATCTCGACCAAATTATTTGCGAAACAGTGCACTTGCATTTTTTTTTATTGTTTGTTCAGATTCAAGGAACCAAAGAGCGGGACAATACAGCCAGCGTCTTGGGGACGCTTCCGACTGGTATTGATATGGATCAGTTGAGCTACCTGTAGATTGTTTGCAACAGTCTGCAGTTAGCTTAATTGTTTCAATTGTAAATACTAGTTCTAATTTGTTTTTATTATTTAATTGTAATTTTCTTTGTCATTATAGAGCATAAGAGATACCAAAGATAAATTTTGAATATTAAATAATTCGAGTTTTTTACCTTAAAGGTTCTTCTTCTTAGTCATATTCTAGGACGATTTAATGTCTTTGGTCATATTCGATAGTCGTTACTTCGATCGATAATAATGAGATGACAACAAATACAGTGCTGTCTCAAATTTTCGTGTCCAATTGGCAATTCTAAAAGGCCCGTTAGGTAGTTCACTTCAACCAGATTCCAAAAACATAGTCAAAGTCAAAAACTCTTTATTTCCGTAAATACAATAAATGTACACTTAGAAAAGGTCAAATTCTTAATAATTAAACACTGACACGGAAATAAAGTGATATTTTTGATTTCAGTCGCTTCGGTATGTTGACTAAAGTAAAGAAGCGACGAAGAAACTTTTATCCTGTTAGTTAGTTGTTATTTTTCGAGTTGGAGCAAATCCCGTCCCAAGCTTTTTTATCCTCTAGGTAATCTGATATTTTATATATTTTATAGTAGCCATAATTCATACCATATGAATATACATTATTAAAAGACGCGCACGATATCGTGGAACGCCGCCCGTCCGTCGTCGGCGCGACCCGAAACTCGTTCTCGCGCAAACAGCTGAAGTTGAGTACGGATTTATTTATTGCATCATATTATGGTATTAGGAGTAAGGTATGGACAAAGATGACTATCTCATTATGAATATAAGCGGGTCTACTACGAACCTAGTGTTAGAAGAACACCCATCTATATCAATCGTTAGTAACGTTTCATGTATAATTTCCCCAGAGCTGGAGCCGTACGCGTCGCTCCTCAGCTCGACCCGCTGGCGAGCCCTAGTGCTCCAGTTCCGGCGCGAGCACGGCCGCCTGCTGCACCCGGCGCGCGCGGCGCTCCTGCCCGCCATTCTACAGCTGGGGCTGCACGCGTTGCACACGCCATATCCTTTACAATACTTCTCCTTAGCACATAGGTCACTCCTGGACATGCCTCCCCCAAACAAGGGAGGTTGTGCCATAATCACCAAGCTTAGCAGTCGGCTCCGTTGTTCAAAAATACTCAGAAAGAAGCTGCTGCCTTTCCTCTGGTGAGATTCTCTTATCTACTCTCAAGACAGCACGGGTTGAGTAGGAGGGGGTTCTTAAGCCGCGACCGCCACAGCGGAATACTTACCTACGTTACGGCCGAGGGAAGACGGGTAGGCTGTATCAAGGTTGATATGATGATGGTTGGGGTTGCATAACTACGCCATATAACTATTTACAATACCTATTGTCTACCTAGCTCTGCTTGCTGCTTAGTTTGGAGCTTGATGATGCTGTGTATTCACACAGCATCATCAAGCTCCAAACTAAGCAGTAAAGTGTTAATAAATATTGCTGGACAATTCTGTCCGGCAATATTTATTAACACTTTAACTGCCCATGACGCACTCGTATGCTTCTTGTTCGCGGTGTAGCTGCGGCACCCTCTTTGCGTAACACCGCAAAGGCTGATCAGTGAACTATTGTTGTCTCTCTCTCCATGTTCTCTTGCTTAGAACATGGAACTCTTGTTCCATGTTCTAAGCAAATTCACACACACTAAATTAAATGCGGTTTGTATAAATATAAGCTTTAAATAAAAATAATAATTTAAATGATAATAATGTTGTATCCGTTCACTTTCGTTGCCCGTGACACACACGATCTTCTCGTGCGCGGTGTAGCTTAACTGAGCAGTGGATTGGTTCATTTGTCACGTTGGTACACTTGCGTTGAAGAAAATCGCGTAAGCTGTGAAAACCGCAGTAGAGGACTAGCGTCGTAAAGCACACAACGTAGCTATCTCGCTAGTCGTTCACCGCGCTGTGTGAGGACGATGTCAAACGCGACGACTACGCCTCGAATCGATCAATGGCGCGAAATTGTTTAGTTCCTTTCCCAGCGATGGTAATTGAGCCAGCATCGAAATCCGTTTGATCTTATATAAATTGAGCTTATGTCTAGGTCATCGATCTAAGTAAAAAAGGGGAGATGAGGTACTAGGTTCTCGAAAGTGGAAGGCTCAAATTAGGTGCAATTAGGTCCACGCACTTCGAGTCTTAGTCGGACCGGCGTTCGTGTTACGCGTGCTTGGATATAGGATATGTGAACAGCCTATTGTCCGACCCTTCTTGTGAAGATATTGTGTTTCTGATTAAGTTATTAGAGTTAGGTTTAGTTCAGCAATAACTTTAATTTTGTTTTATATTTTTTTGTATGTATACAACATAAATCAAATTTTTCTACGGGCGATGTTATCGCTAGCGAAAAAGCCCTCAAAAAAAAAAAAAAATAAAAAAAAAAAAGTGTTACGCGTGCTTGCTACTACGTACTTAAGTGTAATTTATTTACTGAAAGACTACATCAATGCCCACGTGTTTGTTCATTATAATTATTGCACAAGATTGGAAAAATAACTGTGAGCCAGTGTTTGCGTATAGTTGTAACACAAGCCATTGTTTGAGTAAGCTCTGGGAGAATGTACCATATCTACAGATTTTACTTATATGTATCTATGGTCTAGGTATATATTTTTGACTTTAGACTACCCTCTTTAAATCATAACCTCCTTAACGCACCCCCACTCAGTGCTACGTAGCTGCGACCCGCGTGGCCGCCTGCCCGGCGTGCCAGCCGCCGCTCTCCGCGCTCGCTCGCACACTGCCGCACGCGCACTGCTCGCACTCGCGGCTCGTCTGCCGCATCTCGCGGCTGCCGCTGAATGAGCATAACCATCCCATGGTGCTGCCTAACGGACAGGTCTATGGAGAACAGGTATGTGTAATATCCATTAAGGATGTAAGCGGGTTAACTACGCACCTTAATTGTGTTGGAAGAACACCAGCGTTTCATCCGTTATCGAGGCACTTCATCAGGTCCCTCGTTAAGGGATGAAACGTTGGTGTTCTTCCGTCACAAATAATATTCGTAGGTAACCCGCTTACATCCGTAATGAATTCGTCAAACTACGGTAGGTATTATCAACCTGCGGTACTCGTGCACAGGTGTGGGACACGTGGGGTAGGGTTGCGCGCGCTTGCTTGAGCTGAGTGTGCGCGGCCCTGTACCTGTGATTAGAATAAATGAGAACTGTATGTTAGACAAGTTAGAGTGAGAGTAGGAGTATTTGTGCGTATGTATGCGAGACCCATACCTGGTAGTATGGGGCAGAAATGCCCATCTGGGCACAGAGTTCGACATTCGCGGCTTCAACTGTGTATGTCCTGTCTGTGCCCTAATCGGAGGGAGGAAACGTGACGGATGATTGGGGTCGGCGAGTGTGTGGAATGGTGGGCTCGCCGGCTATGTATGGGAGGAAGAGGGGACGCCAGTCGGGCCGCGGTAGGTTTATATGTTCCCGTGGTTCGGCGAAAATGGTGAGAGAAGGGTCACCGGAGAGGTTTTAGTGGGTATTACGTCCTTATCAGGACGTCGAGTCCCACATAATTCTGGTCCCCCCTAGACCAGTCTATTCGTAAACGAATTAACTCGGCCGAGAAAAAAAAAAAAAAAAAAGGTGTTATAGTAAAATGTATAATGAATGTCATTTAGAATCATTAATTAATTTGTTAAAAAGTATAGGACCCCGTTGGGTCCGCTAAAAAATAACTTAATCTCTAATTCATAATTTTAATTAATTTTTTGTTAAGGTTTTAGTAGTGTAGGATGCCCTCCGGCCAGGTGGAATGACGATCTGCGAAAGACTGCAGCCAGATGCTGGATGCGGCCAGCTGAAGACAGGCCCCATGGCGCTAAGTACGGGTGGCATAGACCACCCGTACACGCCATGGGGCCTGACTGCTTGACATAGGTCCAGCAGTGGACTAAGATAGGTTGATGATGATGATGAAGTCTAATTCTAGGAATTAGCTTAAACTGTCGCCTTCTACTCAGTTAAAAGCCTAGGCCGATCGTAAAACTATCAACATGATTCAAGAATAAAGGCGTTAGACATTATTTTTGCAAATTATTGTAACAGTGTTGCAGGTGTTCTTCGAAAAGATAATCGGAGATCAAAGTTAACTGACGAAGCTTCTTGCTAATTATCCGAATCTTTCAAAGAACACCGCCCATAGCATAAAAATACATCGCCCCACATTAAGTTAAGAAACTACTGGAAGACACTACTGTGTTGTGTCTTGTAGGGCGTGTCGTGTCGTGTCGTGGCGCGTCAGAAATATATCTGTTTTATACATTTTAGTACCTGCCTACCTATGCTGCGTGCGACACAACACTTATTTGTTTCTAGCATTATTGGTGACCTTTATTAGCCAGCTAGCGGAATCTCGCGGTGTGCAGATACATTATGAGAACATGCAAATGCTGCAAAGATTCGTTTGACATTCTATAGAGTAAACTTGCCAAGTGCGAGTCGACTCGCACACGAAGGGTTCCGTACCGTAAAAATCAGGCAACTTTTTCAAAGGACATCAAATTTTCACTTGTTTGGAGACCCCTTTAAATTTTCAAGTTTATAATATTTTTTGTATTTCTTGTTATTACAGTTGAAGTTTTACTTATTTATAGAAAGGTTTATGTGTTTACCTATTGTGGTCCAAGAGGTACAGCCTCGAAAAACGAAGAGGAAAAATAGCCAAAAAAATCACGTTTTTTGTATTGAAGCCCCGTTTAATTTGGATATACATATATTATATTTTTATTATTTGTTGTAGCGGCAAAAATTACAACTGTCTACCTCTTATGGTTCATGAGATAGAGCCCTCTGACAGAGGGGCGGACGGACGGACGGACAGCGGAGGCTTAGTAATAGGGTTCCGTTTTCACCCTTCGGGTACGGAACCCTAAAAACGTGAGAGCGCGCCCACAGCATGACACATGTGTCGTGTTGGGGCGCGCTCTGATGTCTTATATCTGTGTCGTGACGGTGGGTGCCACTCATTGCGTGGCACACATTCCGCCGCCACGACACAGTAGTGTGTTACTACACTTCATCATGCCCATAGCAGAGTTTAGAACTGAGTTTAGTCCATAACAAGTTACTAAATTCATCAAATCATTGTTATTTTCAGGCGCTGACAGAGATGATGAAGGAACACGGTTCAATAATCTGCCCAAAGACGAAAGAAGTGTTCTGCATGAAACGCGTTGAAAAAGTCTATGTCATGTAAACTTGTTTAATGTATATCATTGACTTTATAACTGTAAAACAGTCAGCGAGGTACCTAGTAGTTTATAAATTTACGCATGTAAGATATAATTCTATAAAATGTCACATTCATTATAATGAATTATACCTACCTACCTAAATGTAAAGTACCTACATATATCAGCCCAAGAAGTTTTTTCGAGATTTGTCACAAATCTCTGGACCACTTACTTAATTTTAACTTTGCATCCATGCAATGGTGAATGCGCACATGTCTGCGCCGCAGTCATCGAATTTCCTCATGGCCTCGCGCACTTGACCGCATCGTACGCATCGAACGCGCCGAAACGCATTCATCACTTTAACAGTATTTCTGTATAGAACTGACTTATATGTGACGAACTGAATGAATACGGATGGAGTTATCCGCGCTGTATGCGCCGAATTTTTTTGATGGAATCCGTATACCTACAGGATTTTACTGAAATTCGGATCATTCGGCGCGGATAGGTGCATACTATCATATAATAATTTATAAAATGCGATGACTGCGGTACCTACATTCATGTTATTGATAACAATACGTGGCCCAGTTCACCAACTAAAGTACCTATTTTTCTAAACTAAAACAAATAACTTCCTACTCGCTGATCGTTCCTCGGTAGCATTTAAGATATTGATATTGTAACCTTAAAACAAGGGAAATGTAATCTAAAATTGTAAGTGTGTTCGTCAATTAGGTTAGGCTGGTTTCTGTTGGTTCTTTATATCCTAAACTAGGAAAATATCTTATATGTATACAGGGTGCCACGAAACATGTCTACTAATCCGAAAGGGTGTGATTCTGGGCCTCAAGGATCAAATTTTGTTCTATGAATTATTTATATTTGGAAAAAAATTAAAGACAATTTCTTAATTTCTTTTCTTTCGTGTTTTTTTACGCGTATTCTTACTTTACTATTAATGTTTTGTTTCAAAGAATCTATATAATATTTTCGTAATAATTTCAAAACAAAACGCTGATTTTGCTAAAAAAGAAAAACAAGCAAAAAACATGCAAGAGTGCGTGTAGGAAGCAAAAGAAACGTGCAAAAAACCCGAATAGGAAGAAAAAAAACGTTATTTTAAAAAAATAATTATATCACAAGTTGAATTCCCCTCGGAATCCAGAATCACCCCCTTTCGGCTTAGTACTCATGTTACGTGGCACCCTGTATAGTGTCTAGTGCAGGTTTTTATGGTACAAGGAATTTTACTGCAATTTGTATGAAATCAGTAAACGAATCCCAACCGCAAAAGTCCTCACTTTTGAAAAACCATGAAGTATAATCTGGCACTGCATGCATATGCAGAAGGGCAAGCACGGGGAATGTTGTCTAGGGTAGAATAGAGAAAAATTACGTCACTTTGTGATCGAATGAGTAAATTATTTGAAATGAATTCCTTCAACTTCAATAATGTACACAACGTATGAGGATGCGGTGTCATTATTGTCTATTCTACCCTAGAGAACAACCCCGTGCTTGGCCTGCAGGTATTTGCTAAAATCAAGTCTTCAATAATAGTTTCATCTAAGTACTAATTTACTATGAATTTGATTTAAAAAAAACGACTTAATTCACTTGTTTCGTTTGTATTATGTATTTGCAAACATTCAACATACAATGTCAGCTGTTGTTGTATTTTAATGTAAAAAAAAAAAACTCACTGTATTATAGTCATACTACTTTGAGAAATAAACATTTATCTGGTAATTTCTACGTTATCTTTCTTCACAAACCTTTTTAAGATTTTAATATGCTAGCTGCTGCAGCTCGCGGCTTCGCACGGATAAAAAGTAGCCGCACAATATTGCCGTCTCTTCTTTTTTACTTCCGACATTGTTTTGTTTTGAGATATACGTAGGTAAGTAAGTGTTGAACTTAAGTACTTACCTACTGCTTAACTACTACGCGCGAACCCGCAAATGAAAATAAAATAAATATTACGTTGTTTATATAGGATTGCATAAGCAGCACAGCACGCACCGACAGGAATAAGACAAACATGCATAAACTCGTTTATCTCATTCGACGCTCGATCGTAGATACTCAACAAGTATTCTATGCACCAGCCGATTTATAGAGGGATGTACAAATCGGGTTATTTAACAAAAACTTGTTATAACATGATTGCCCGCGGTCTGTTATCTACGAAAATGACCTATCTAGGAATACTATTAAAATGCGTCTGTTGAAAGTGTGTTGAAAGCGTGTCTGTTGCCTTTTTATTTGTTTGTTTGTGTTTTTTTTTTTATTCTATAAAACAGGACAGATCGATGATGAGAGAAATATCGAACAGAGTTAGTTTGAGCAATCTCTTAATTAATATTAGTTGATGTTCACAAGTTGTAGTCGAGAGTCGAGAGCTCAGTCGGTATCTAAGAGTCCTAGATGAAATTACAAATCGCCCTCATTTTTTTCCTGGGTCTCTTACCGCCCCCCTAGGCCTGCAACACCCACAAGGGGGCGTTATCGCCCACTTTGGAAAAGGCTGCTCTAGATAATCAGATATTTTGTAGTAAGCCTTTTTACAAAGGATATGTTTGACAATTTGATTGAATTTATTTATTGACAATTTTTTCAACTCATTTGGTATTCTGTTGTAGAAGTGTATACATTGCCCTATAAATGATACATTAATTTTGTGTAGCCTAGTTGTGGGCAAAGCGAGTTTATTCTTATTTCTAGTATTTAAATTATGTATGTCGATATTTTTTTTTAATACACTTGTTAGGCCATTAAAGGGTAAGGTAAAGGTAAACAAAGACATTTTTACTTTTAACATTTATTTTAAACATTTTTCTTAAAATACGTATTTTTTCTTTAAACAATACTTAAAAATGGCATGATATCACTTTTAATGGCTAATCTACGCTAAGACAGCGTATAAAAATATTATTTAACATTTTTTTTGTTTAATTACATAGGAAAAGGTATTGCAAAAATATAACAAGTGACACAAAACAAAAATAATGTTTATAAAGTACATAGTTAAAACAATTATCACAACAATAGTGGAGTTACTTTGTACCTTACTACTGATGACTGAAATACAATATTAAACATTTTGTTTGTTTTTTTTTTAACGTTACTAAGGCGGATACTACATTGCGGATTGTGATTATAAAATACTAGCTGCTGCCCGCGGCTTCGCACGCTTTTTTCAAGCAGCCTATGTCCGTCCCCGGGGACGTACATAGACATATTTACCTCCCTGCCAAATTTCTTTAAGACCCGTTCAGCCGTTTAGGCGTGCAAAGGTAACAGACAGACAGAGTTACTTTCAAACTTATAATATTAGTATGAATATGATTTCATATGGAATCTATTTACAACGAAAATAGCATTACAGCATAAAATAATTATTGATTATACAGTTCAGACATTATGAATATACAAACAGCCGGTTTCTCGAACGCTGATTAGTGACCAATGATTTGGCTAGCACTACTATTATTATAGTGTTTGCGCACACACTTGTGCACAATAAAGTGTCCTGCGTGCATGGCTAGTCTCCGTTAAGGCCGCCGCCGGGCCGAATTTCTGCTAGAACTTCATCATCATTTGACAAGGGTTTGGAATATAAAAATGCAAGCCCAGCGTTCGAATATACATATTTAGCGACTGATTAGACTTGATCATCTATTATTTGACAGACTGGTCACCTATCTTTGTTCAAAACCCACTCAGCCTTTAACAAGAGGTTTTACCATTGATGAATTTAATTTGCTTTCGAGAAACCGGTGGTAAAGATTAAAGAACTTATATTATGTGCCAAATAAGGTGGCAATGCAGGTCGTTCACCTTCTCCTCCACAGTAGAAGTAAAATTATCGCTATTCTGTCGCTTTCCATACAAACCTAAAGCGATACCACTGTCGCTAGAGTATCGTAGTACACGCGTACTAGAAAGCAATAAACAAATAACACAACCCAAAAAAGTTCGAAAACGGGAATTAACTACTGACTTTTTACGTTTTCAATGAATTAACGTAATGTTCTAAAATTCCAGAGTAAATTTAAACCTGCGATATTTTAAATTATTTATTAATAATATTATGGTTAAGAGTACCAAATTACATTAACATGACTAAAAAAATTTATGAATTGTGTGTAACAAGAATTTAAATATCGAAAACGTTTATAAATTCAAATTAGCTAATTTTATGCGTACTAATAATAAGTTTCCAAAGACTTTCGTCCATGGTATAACCCTAAAAAAATCAAAATTTGAAGTTGTGCCCTTTTATGATTTCGTGACGGAAATAGGTGAATGTCCTCTTTTGCCACGTTATTTGGCGCCGATTATAGATACATTTAGCACCGCTACTATGCTGGATGTATGCATAAATATCGTCATCTTTATATACATTTTACAGTGACTAAAAGGCTTACCTACTTCAAACTACAACGGAGTGGCCCGCGAGCTGTCTGTATTTGATGCCGTCAATATAAAATGCATCTAATAAATCTGTGCGGCAATGGTGCAGTCTAGATCTGCGACAACTTTTAGTCTACAGACTAAAAAATGTAAAATCGTTATGCTAACTCGAATTTCTATTGCTAAATGCTCACTGGGATAGCCGTGATATAATAATGGATAAAGCTAATTGTACTGTGTTAGTGTTTTTGGTATTTGTGATTTTAGAAACTGGATTTACGATTAAACATTATGTTAAGAAAGATACATTTTTAAATTGCAGAATAATCTCAGTTTTAAACTATTAATTGTTATTCGATTTTATATAACCTAAACTAAATGATTAATATACATTTAAACCTAATATTCACAGTCTAACAAACTATTCGAAATTAATACTTTTTGAGCGTCCTACTGGACTTTTTATTTTTACAAAATATATGAAATATCGCTACACAAATCAATTTTTAGAATTATTTTTATATTTTTTGTGAGATACTTGCGTTATTTTTAGACATTTTAAAATGACACATAAATTAAGATGTCGCCAAAACTAAACAAATTTTAGGCACAAAATGATACCATCCTTTTTATTTCAACCGTTATAAAAGGGACAGCAAAATGTTTAGTGTTGGTAAATTATTTTATTTTGGTTGGATGGCGACACCCGAATTGATACAGTATCTTATCTTACTTAGTGATTTCTTGTTTTAATGAACTTAGGGAAAAACTCAATAAATGCCTCTATTCTGACACTGTTTGAATACGATCAGGGCGCCCCGTTCGAATGCATCGAGCTGGCATATTTTTACTACGAGAAACCACTTACTATTAGCATGGTCAAAGAAAGATATTTCTACTTTCGGGACCTGATTTGGACTAATGAAATGACTTAGTGAAGTTCACAGAAATCGCTAGATTCCGGGTAATTTTTAAAAGCTAGCGTGATATTCTTTTGTTCGCGATTACCTTTTGTTCAATCATAAAATGTTTCATGCTGACGTCTAAAAACAGGCCTCCAGTATACGAAAAAAAAGCGGATCGCGCAAACTTAAAAAATTAACTATTGCGCAGGCGGTCATTGTGGCGATTTTGAGGGCTTTTGGCTGAGGTGACGATGGTGTTGAGTATATATATATATATATGAAGATAGCTTACAAGTAGTAAGTGAGCGCCATGGTAACGATGCCAGTGGTCATCGCCAGCAGATACCGTAGCGTCTGCATTTTGTCTGGCTCTGGTCTACACGGAGAGGTCGATGCTCGGAATGAAGAGGTATGTAGAAGAACTAATTAATAGATAACAAATATAACACTCGTTGCAACAGCGTTGCTCAGTGGCAGGATACATAGAATAGAATAATTATATATACAGCTCGCAGAACCGGTGGTAGAAGGCTCTCGAGTGGCAACCACGTACCGAAAAGTGTATATAGCCGCACAAGGTGGGAAACCACTGGATACGGGTAGCCCACAGGACTGGTCATTGTAGCGATCTTTGCTCAGCGGCTTAGATCGATCGCATTTTGATGCGAACCGCGCGGGATTGGTTATTGTGGCGATCATTGGACCAGGCGTTATACGGCGTTGATGAGTATATGAAGGTAGCTTAGAAATAGTAAGTCATGCCCGCCATGGTAGCGATGCCAGTGGTCAACGCCAGTAGATGCCGCAGCGACTGCATTTTGTCCGGCTCCCGCAGCAGGTCTGGTAGAACCACCACGAGTGCGATGTGGAGGAAACCGCCCGCTGTGAATGGGACTATCCAGGAGGTTTTGGCCTCTGTGAAAAGAATGAGTAAAATAAATAACCTATACTAAAATATTATAAAGAGATCATGTATGTTTGCGTTAGATCCGGAAATATTGGCTCAATTTTTAAACTTCCTTTAACTATAGTTAGATACACTATCGCTGAGTAACATAGGCTACATTTTGTACAGGTACCACGTGAGCGAAGCCACGGGCTGAGGGTAGTGATACAATACAATTTTTTTCTTTATTTAAAAAAAAAAACACGAGTGGAATTTTCACAGCGCATCATCTATCACTAAAGTAAGCGGAGTTTGTGTTATATGTGCATATAATGCATAATTACTGAGCTATAGACAGATAGAACTTATACACACAGATGTGGAATAAATGCCTGTGCCACAGTGCACATATAACATTGGACCTTCGCTTACTGCGCCACTAGGCAAGGGCATGACCCCCCCCCCCACCCCACCCCCGAAGGCTTCCCGCCTTGCCGGGGCGGGGGGCTTAGTAATCGCGGCCTGGTCACTTGCGATGAAGCTAAGAGGAACGCATGGGGCTGTGCCAACGCAGACGGCGATACGGCCGGTCCCGGGAGGAACTGCTCCTCTGGGTTTTGTTCTCTAAGCCCAGATGGAGCGGTAGTAGGTTGCGGTGTCGTAAGGGAGGCGCTGCAGCTGAGGCGGGCGGCTGTGTTGTATGGGCAGCATGGCCGCAGAGAGGTGGAGGCCGCGGTATTGAGGTACGCCACTCTCCCTGCCTGCCGGTCTTGGCGGGGTCGCCACCGTTTGATGGCGGGCGCGGTAGGGTCGCAGGGGAGGAGTGTCGGTATGGGGAGGGCCGCTCTCCCTATCCTCTGCGACCGTGGGGCAGGCGGCGGCGGGGCCACTCGACTGACCGTCGAGTCGACCGTCGTCGCGGAAGGACCAAGGGCGTTCGGACACGGGGTTGTCCGGCGCCCATTTGGCGGGTAAGGTATCCGAGGTGGTCGCGGCGCACGGTGGAGTTTTGATAACGCTATCGAATCGTGAAATAAAATTAGACCACAATTTTTTTTTTCGCCTTAGCTCGAAAAGCGCAAGATGTGTCTTTAAAGGAAAGTTGCAGCACAGTGGCAAGAACATAGTAGACCCCAGAACGAAACAGGATGAAACACGCCCCCTATTTCTGTTTGTATGTTGCTTTCCATACAATGAAATCAGTTTTATGCCATTTACTCCTGAACTATAACTCTAGGCCAAGAATGGCATATTCAAATGAAATTACGACTTCGAAATTTAGGCATGCTATGTCCGACCCGTTGTATGGGCTCGATCCACCGTGCGGCGCGTCATGTGTTTCCGGCGCGTCGCGAAGGGCGGTGCTCCACAGTGAGGGTTCGATATCGGGCAGCCACAGTGGGTTCTTGGAAGAATTGCGTGCCCACGTTCCCACCACAAGCGGCATAGGCGGAAACACCCTGAGGGTATTAGTGGTGTTGGAGTCCCACATAATCGTACTGTCTCCCCGTGGCAATACGATATGCGTGCGCATTTCCCTCAGGATAATAAAAAAAAGCTTGGGCATGAAATAGGCGTGGAATATAGCAATAAAGCTCACCGATGGAATTCCTGGCTCCGCTGAATATGACTGCTGTCATGGCGCCGATCAGACCAGCTGATGCTGTGGCCTGAAAATAAATACGATGATTTTGGGAATATTTTTAACATGCCCACTTTTACTTGTGGACAAAACATTTAAGTAAAGAGAAAATAAATGACACCTTTTTTGATAATAATTTACAGTATGAAATTTGTCTTGTTTAAGTGTTTGTTGTTTTTGTTTTGTAAGCTTATAGAAATAAAGTTATTGAAGTCTGAATCTAACATCTGGCAAAGGCCAGGAAGGAAATTATCGCCATTTTAACACTCGATACATATCAAAAGAACTGTCAAATTTGACAGTTCTTGTCATATTTATCGAGCGATATATTGGCAAGAAGTGCCTTCCGGGGGGTAAATTCTCGCCAATCACCCGATAATTATCAAAAGAACTGTCTAATTTGACAGTTTTTTTGATTTTTATCGAGTGATAAATTGGCGAAAATTTGCCCCCAGACCTTTTGCCTGGTTGATTTTGAACAAAGATTAGTTATATTACAACAGTCCACCAAATCATTGATAATTAAGTCTAATAAATTGCTATAAATGCATTTATCGAACAAATATCCCAAGCGCTTGTAAAGTCTTTGGATAACGAATCAGCATGCGCGAAGCCGGCTGAGTCTCTCTTGGTTGATACAAACTATTAATACTTACCATCTGAGCTTTAGCAGCTTCCCATCTTGAGAAGCCGCTCTTCAGTAAGATCGCGAAGTCTCCTATTTCATGAGGGATTTCGTGCACTGCAACAAAAAAGAAAACTATTTTATGAAATGGAATGACACAATTTAATAAATAGTACGAGTCGCCAAATGCCAGCAGTATAGTATGCTAGCTTCTTCTCGCGGCTTGGCTCTTGCGGTGCCTAGATCACTCAGGGTTAATGTCCGCTTTGTATTAGCGAAATAATGTTTTCAATCAGACCTGCAAAGCTTAATTTTCAACTTCTTGTCTGATGACCTGCAGGGATATTCCGTAACTCCGCTACCGAGTCATCGACACGGAATCTGACATGTGTCAGATTCCATGTCGATGCGCGCGATTCGCGCTAAATTCAGATATTTTAGCGGTTTTTAATATTTTCTGCGTTCTACAAGGAATATAAATAGCGGAAAAGTAGTTTTCCATAAATAGTAAAACATTTTAAAACATTTTAAAAACCCATGTTTAAATAAATTTCGATTTAGTACAACTTTAGATAAGAGATTTATTACTAAAAATCAACATTAAAAGCTTTATTATTATCATACCTTATTGTGACATGGGTTCATAGAAATCTACATCTACTTTTTTTGGTAGTTTCATTCCTCGCAGAACGCAGAAAATGTTAAAAACCGCAAAAATATTTGAATTTCGCGCGAATCTGTGTCAGATTCCGTATCGATGACTCGGTAAGGAATTTTCTGAATATCCCTACTGTAGTCCCGTAGATTCCCTCCTTCATACAAAATTTCAGACGCATCGAGCACAATGCCCTATTGCAACGATTTAGCAACTTGTTTACGAACATTGTATCAATACTCGGTGTCAAATAACGTGGCAATAGAGGACATTCACCTCCCTCCGACACGAAATCATAAAAGGATTCTTAATAATTATTAAGGATTCTACTACTTTGGAACTTATTATTAATACGCATAAAATTATAGACCTAGTATGTTATTTTGAATTTATAAACGTTTTCGATACTTAAATTATTATGTTACACACAAATCATATATTTTTTTAGTCATGTTAATGTAATTTGGTACTCTTAACCATAATATTATCAATAAATTAATTAAAATATCGCCGGTTTAAATTTACTCTGGAATTTTAGAATATTAAAATACGTCAATTCATTGAAAATTTAAAAAGTCAGTACCTAGTTAATTTCCGTTTTCGAACTTTTTTGGGTTGTGTTATTTGTTTATTGCTTTCTAGTACGCTTGTACTACGATACTCTAGCGACACCGCTATCGCTTTAGGTTTGTATGGAAAACGACAGAATAGTGATAATTTTACTTCTACTATGGAGGAGGTGAACGACCTGTATTGCCACCTTATTTGGCACATATTAAAAGTTCTTTAATTTTTACCACCAGTTTCTCGAAAGCAAATCAAATTCATCAATGATCAAACCTCTTGTTAAAGGCTGAGTGGGTTTTTAACAAAGATAGGTGACCAGCCTGTCAAATAATTGATGATCAAGTCTAATCAGTCGCTAATTATGTATATTCGAACGCTGGGCTTGCATTTTTAAATTCCAAACCCTTGTCAAATGATGATGAAGTTCTAGCAGAAATTCGGCCCGGCGGCGGTTAGCCTTAACGGAGACTAGCCATGCGCGCAGGAAATAGTACTAACTCTTCTAGCGTTGACCAATTAAAGAAGTAGCAGTAACTCACCCAGTATAGCGAAGGTAGTGAGCAGCCCCACTCGGAACCCAACCAGGAACGACCCCCCCACCGCTAGTCCATGCGTGAAGTTGTCTATCGAGTTGGCCATCAGGTTAAGGTATCCTGTTACCTGGAAATTACAATTTTGATTAGTATTTATTCGAATAAGGATTGCTTTTCACCGAAACTGAGATGAGAGGACCTAGTCAGCCTATACTAGTCCAATGCTGGGCGGTAGCCTCCCCTAATGAGCGCCATAGCGCCTTGTCTTCAGCTGCATCCAGCATCTGTCTACAGTGGAGGCCAAGCACAGGTATTGTTGTCTAGGGTAGAATAGACAAATATTACATAGCGTAAATTATTCCAAGTTGTAGCGAAGTAGCGTCACAAAGTAGCGGGTAACAATCCCAGTGCTCAGCCTACAGGTCGTCATCTCACCTAGCCGGCGGGCGTCCTACACTACGTTTGCAGTCGCGGTCTCCAATGAAGAACACGTTTACCAGTCTCGGTTCTCCGCGAGATTTGGTCAGCCCACCACTCCAGCCTGCTATAATTCTTCAAATAATTCACAGATACATACATCCTTCTTATCAGTTTTTTCAGCATGTTTGAGCGAGTTCTCCCTCGCCTCCCGCAGCAGACAGCGCCCCATCCAGCGGCCGCCGGCGCCTTTGCACTTGACGGCGCCGTTGGTTGTTACACTGCTGCAGCAGTCGCCATCGTCTGCTATGGACGTGAGATGTTGTTATAGGGTTTGGTTGTCAAACTAGGCCTAGATCTCAGTACACACGGGACCACAGTAGTAAAAGACTCGAATAACATAAATTTATACATTTTTCTTTGGTTCCCTGAATGTGAAAACACGATTGAGAAAAATCTTTACGATAAAAAAAATCATGAAAGTGCACTGTTTCGCACATAATTTGGTAGAGATCAGGAACCCTGCTATTGAAATGACTTATGTTTTGATTCTTAGGTTACTTTATTACTAATTATTTGGTTCCTTGAACCAGTCTCTTCGTAAGTTGCGTAGTTTCCTTGTAAATAAACAATACCGTGATTTTAGAAGTTCCTCTCTCTGCAGCCCTAGTCACCGGCCACTTGAGGCTAGCTTCGCGGCCGGTGATTCACCGTTTTGATATATTTTTTACTGTAGAATACTTTCTATTTTATTTTCTATAGTAAAACAGGATTTTAAATAAATGAAGTGAATACTTACTTTTACAGCTATTATTATTGAAGACGCACGAATCAATCAGCTGTTTGGCTGTCGCCGTCCCGTTCCCACAAAGCGGCTCCCCATTACTCTTTCCCTTTTTACTTCTCTCTTTAGCCAGAAACTTCTCTAGTTCCTCAATCTCAATCTGTTCCACTGAGCCGTTCTGTTTGCTTTCTTTGGTGTCGTGTTCTTCTGAGGTAGCGAACAGTTTTTCTACGACTATGAATACTAGCATTCCTAGGAGGCATAGTAAGCCGCTTCGGAGAGAGACGTGGTGCCCTGGAATTAGAAATTGTGAGGTTGTAATTGAGATATTCCTAAGGTCTCACGGGAGACGCGTTCTAACGTCTAATGCGCGGATAAACAAAAGTAAAGTAACCATTTATTGCTTGAGATTGAAGTGAACAAAAAATCAAAGTGATCACTTGATTTCCGAGTTTTACTTATGTTATTTGAATTTTGTGAAGGAAAAAAAGCACTTTGATATTTGATATTTGGAGGTGAGAGGACCTAGTCAGCCTATGCTAGTCCAATGCTGGGCAGCAGCCACTCCTAATGAGCGCCATAGCACCCTGTCTTCAGCAGCATCCAGCATCTGTCTAGTCTAGAGCAGGTGGCCAAGCATTGTTGTCTAGGGTAGAATAGACAAAAATAACAGCGTAAATTATTAGAAGTTGATGGATATTTCTAGCGTCTAACGTTAGTCGTAGCCGATTCCCAACATCTCACGAAAAATGATTTCTGGAGAACTCTTTCTCTTTGACACGCAGAACCGACCGAGAAAGGACCGAAAATGGGTGTTTTCTAAAATAAAAAAATATCTCTATCTATGTAATGTATTGTATTATGTATATCAGTCATCTAGTACCCATAACACAAGCTCTGCTTAGCTTGGGGCTAGATGATGCTGTGTGGATTGTACAGCATTATTTATCTATCCATCCATACAAACTTTCGCATTTATAGTGTGAAATCTGATTACAGATTTGGTGAGATTGGAATAATTCGGTAGATCCCATTTGTTCTATGGAACATGACGTAATATAACAATTTGAGAAAATATCTAGTATGTAGTTCTATAGTACAAATAGGGACAACCTATTTGTACTATAGAACTACATACTAGATTTTGCTCGTTTTTATTTGTCTGTGAATGCACAGAACTATACTGCCCTCCCGAGCTTAAAGTGCAGTAACAGCAAAAACACGATTATGAGAAAAACGCGTTTGAAGTGTAGAAACCTAAAAAAAATATCCTAAAGAGGTTATTTGATAAAATTTTGAATGCGAAGTGAAAGGTAACGTGAAAAACTGTGTACCAAACGTCGTTACATAAATATTTTCTTCTAAATAAAATAGTTACAGTCAAAACATGTTTTTTGCCTCTATTACTACGAGTAATTTTTCTATGAAATCTGCTTAAAAACTCCTTAAAAGGCAGTAAATTCTGCTATTACTGCATTTCGACCGTTTTCCTGTCATATTTACTAAGTAAAGTGCAGTAATAATGTGAAAATACTGCATTTTAATAGGCTTCTTTGTGATAAAATACTTAAAATTCCTCTTGTGTCCTAAAAGAAAACTACCTTTGATTAGAATATAAGTGCGTATTTTCGAAAATTAAACTTAAATGCTACATAATTAAGAAACACACAACTATGCTATAAAATCGTAACACGTTTAAAATTAACAGTCTTTCCGGGAATCTTAACAGTAACTAGATACTCGTAAATGCAACTTAACAATCACCTTTTAATAATCAAAATCTCTCACAATCACATATAAGTATCATTTGTAAAAAAAAACAATGTAATAAAATTAGAAGTTAACTCCTTCATTAAATGATTATTATATTTACTTTAATTTGTTTTATTTTTAATCCTCTTGATAAAACTACCATTTAAAGTGCCACAAAATAAGATGAAATACTGCACTTTAGCTAGGAAACCCAAGAAAATCTTGTGCAGTATGTATTTTACTGCGGTTTAGCTGGTAAACACTGTATATTTTTAATAAATTGGTCATATTTTTGCAATTACCGTTTCCGAAAAATAATTAAATAAAATACTTCTATATTGAATGTCAAAAAAAGGATTTATTTGATTTATAGGTTTTAAAATGGGGTTTCATTCTGTGTATTTAGCTTAAAACCGGCCAAATGTCTATTACTGCACTTTAAGCTCGGGAGGGCAGTATATGGGAATCGCTTTTCCCGAATTCTTCCATGATGAGATATATAAGATGTGAATGACATTAATCACTGACGTTAAAACCAGGTACAGTTCCCTATCAAAAAAATTAAACTACATAATATTTTACATAGGTATCAACTTCAAGTTTATAGTTTGTTCTTTGGAACAATTTGAGACAAAAAGTACAAACTGTTCTATAGTACAAATAGGGACAATATTTTCTCAAATTGTTATATTACGTCATGTTCCATAGAACAAATGAGACCTACCGGCATAATTGGAAACTAAGAAGTAAGCTAACACCGCCATCTTTAACTAACTTAAATTAGTTTACGGTTAGAACAGTTTTCCGTTCACCTTTCTTCCTAAACACGGAAGGAACGTGTTCCTACCTAAGTAAGGAAATTGGTACCTACTACCTACCTATTGTTATGTTTATTGTAAACTACTGGTAGGCGTTTCTGTTTAGACATTACCTGCTACTTACTGGCACTTCCTGGAGTGCCTTCTTAGTTGACAGCTGGTTTTTAGCTTCTTTGAAAGTAGGCATGGAGAAAGATTGTACCCCGGGGACGAATATAGGCTTCTCTCGTAAAAGAGCGTGCGAAGGCGCGGGTAGCAGCTAATTTTATTTTATATATTTAAGTGCAGACCACACTGAGTGACTACACTGAGTGAGTGAGTACATGTTGCAGATCTAGTGTCCGAGCCGAAAATCATAAGAAAAACCAAATCCTCGAGACTCCGATAGCTCGGGCATGTAGTCCGAATAGGGGAGGATCGGGCAGCCAGCAGAGCGTACATATCTCCCTGCCAATTTTCATTGAGATCAGTAAAGCCGTTTAGGCGTGCGAAGGTAAGCAAGGACAGACATACAGTCAGAGTTGCTTTCGAATTTATAATATGTATTAGTATGGATTGAACGGGTTCAATTGCAACGTGAACTCGTTCAATTGCAACGTCAACTCGTTCAATTGCAACGTGAACTCGTTCAATTGCAACGTGAACTCGTTCAATTGCAACGTGAACTCGTTCAATTGCAACGTGAACTCGTTCAATTGCAACGTGAACTCGTTCAATTGCAACGGTGATATTGGACCTAAATAACAAACTTTCTTCGTTTTACAATTGATGATTTGATTATTCATCATGCGGAAACCGTATAATAAAGTTATTAAGTTACGTAACAATGTAACTAGAAAATTAATTAGCCACCAATGCCCACTTAATTTCAACAAGTCATAAAGATTTTCCCATACCAAGAAATAAACTCGTCGAGGTTTTGTGTTCGCAGTGTAGCTCTTATGACGACGGCTTAAAGTTCAATGTTGTTTTAATATTATTATTGTCGAGGTGTTGTGTTTCAAGGGTGTACATCTACGTTACGTACTATGTATAAATATATACCTATATTAAAGAATGTTATCTTTGTTGGCGTGGAACTAGAATAAAACCAGTAAATACAATGAATCACAGGCATGTCTGCTAATTAAATTTGATATCGTCATAAAATAATAGCGGTTTAGATGTAACTCTTATCTATTAACTAAGACATAGTGTGTTGATGAATAAACTCCTTTTTATTTATTTATCTACCAGCTGCTGCTCGCGGCTTCGCCCTCTCTTTTCCGGAATAAAAAGTAGTCCATGTCCGTCCCCGGAATACCATCTACTTCCCTGCCTTTCAATAAAAACCGTTCTGCCGTATGGGCGTGAAAAGCTAACAGACAGACAGAGTGACTTTTCCATTTATAATTATTAGTATGGATTAGACCACGTCAATAAATAAATACCAAAGTACCAGCCAGAGCTTGATAAATATCTTTTTAAAGGAACAAATCCTAAACCTCGCAAATATTTTGCATAGGTACTATGTAATATTATAAATTCGAAAGTAACTCTGTCTGTCTGTCTGTTACCTTTTCACGCCTAAACGGTTGAAAGGATCTTAATGAAATTCGGCAAGGAAGTAAATGGTATCCCGGGGAAGGACATAGGCTACTTAAAAAGCGCGTGCGAAGCCGCGGGCAGCAGCTAGTATAATACAGCACCGCATCATCTAGTAACAAGCTATGAATTTAACAACAATGCACCATGATGAAATAAACACGACAGGATTCAAAAGCCAGAGCTACATCACAGTGCCCACAATATTATAGAATACAACAAAATTAAAAGAATGAATCAGTTGAGCTACATCTAGATTGTTTACAACAGTTGCAGTTAGCCCAGTGTCTGTTTCAATTGTAAATATTATATACTAGCCAAACTAGATGTAGAATGTTTGTAAACAAACCACAACTTGAATTGGTTTGTTGCTTGGCGTCGAGTTTCAGATATACATAATTGTAAGCAATATTTATTGTAGGAAGCACAATAATATCATTGAGTAAGCATCACAAATCGACATGTTATGTAAATGTGAATTTTAGGTTAAGTACAAACATAGGTTTGTTACAAACCACAAACACACAAACAAACGTCAGTTTATTTACAAACATTCTACATCTACTTTGGATAGTGTACAGTTATAATTTGTTGAAGCTGTAATAAAAAAAAAATAATACACTATTTAACGATTTTATTTATCTTCCTAAGTTGCGGTTCTATTTACTCCATTACTAACACTTACCAATCCACATTAATACAAATGACTAACTATCGAGCTATCAGTTGGTCATATTTAGCGACCAATCAGCAGTCTCTATGATACAGCGTTTATTAGGTCAATGTATGTTATTGTTTACTCACACATCTGTCGACTCGATCTAAATAAAAAAGGAGATGAGGTACTAGCTTTTAGAAAGAGGAAGGCTCAAATTAGGTGCAATTAGGTCCATCAACCTCAGTCATAGTCGGACCGGCGTTCGTGTTAGGCGTGCTTGCTACGACGACGTACTTTAGTGTGATTTATTGACTAAAACACTACAGCAATGCCCTCGTGTTGATAAATAAAATTATTGCACAAGATTGGAAATGTAACTGTGAGCGAGTGTTTGCGTGTAGTTGTAACACAGGCCAGTTGTTGAGTTAGCGCTGGAACGTACCATATCTACAGATTTTACTTAGATCTATGGTTTACTCTAATCGTTTTATTAACCCAGATGTTAGTGACCCTATTACGTATCCATCAGACTTTCTTGGATTCCTTTTAAAATATAACGAGCTCTAACTAATATTATAAAGCCGAAAGTATGTGAAATGTGAATTTTATTTATTTATCTATCAGGGCGAACAAGCTGGCCCGCAAGTTTGCGCGTTGCACAAGCCACGTGAAAACGACGCTTTTTAGAGCTTATTGCAAGTCGTTTATACGTGCAGCCTTTGGGTCAAGCACACCAAGAAGTCATGGGATGCTCTGCGGATCCAGTAGGTACAATAACTCGTTCAGGGTGCTGATGGGGCTGCCGCGCTTCTGCAGCGCATCAGACTGTTTGCTGACGCACGAGTAGACGGATTCGCGGCGATAATGTACAAAAGATCTGCGTCCCTGGAGCGCCGGGTGCGCGACAGCTCCAACAGCTACCTACAGCTCATCGCACAGAGGCTGGACACTGACTGTATTTTTATGGAACACTGGACAAGAATGTATATTGTACTCTCTTGAACAGTGATGATGGATGGATAACTCTAGTTGTGATTTTTAATGTAATTAATTATTTTTGATTTTAATTTTGTGTTTAATTCTAATTTTGTTTGTTTTTAATTTTAATTCTGTAATTCTTAATTGTATACTTAAGCATGAACTTATTTTTTGCCTATGAACATATCTTATGGGATATGTACATAGGCGAGCTTAACCCTGAAAAGAGTTTTCTTCCAGCAAACCTTAGAGTTATAGGAGAGGCGATGGAACAGGTAGAGGAAGTGCACAAAAACAATAAATCGAACAAGATAAACTGACAATTAAACTACTAGTAGGTAGCTATATACAATACATATGCATATAATAAATAATAAACATTTTTAAATTAAAATAATATTCACTAAATAAACCTAATAAAAAATGTTTATTCTGTGTTTAATTTTAATTTTGTAATTTAACTCCAATATGGACACTTTCATTTATTATTGTATTTTAATTTATTGGTTGTCTGAAATAAACGCATTGAATTGAACTCAATTTTGTTACCTACCTAAGATCTCCAAAACTACTGAACACATCAAGATTAAATTTGAAGTACATTTAGAACATAGCCTAACTTAGATAATAGGCTACTTATAGAACGATCTTGAACGAAGCCGCGGACAGTACATTATAAATTTTATAATGTTATTCTAAGATAACATTATTGGCCACTTATTTATGTATTGTATTATACAGGTATCCACCCAGCCCATGGATGACAGTGGAATAGATTCAAGCAGTGGAAACTGATGACCAGGACTATGGATCAGAGTGGACAAAGAAGTGGAAACTGATCCATAGTGGATCTGCAAAGTGGATCAGAGTGGAATGGAGCAGTTATCTAGTACCCATGACACAAGCTCTGCTTAGCTTGGGGCTAGATGATGCTGTGTGAATTGTCCAGCATTGTATACATATTTTACAGGGTTACATATTCCAATTCGTGAAATGTTGTTCTGGGCCTAGCCCTAGATTTACTTCTTTGAGAAATTTCGTTTCAAAGAAGTAACAATCATTATATTATTTGCAACAGTCTGCAGTTAGCACAACTGTTTAAATTGTAAATGTTAGTTCTTAATTATTTCTTAATTATTCTTAATTACAGTTATACAATGGCCGTATAACTGAACTGCTGTGCAATTACGCAAAAATTACCCATCCTATAATTGACATTTGAAAGCCCTTTGAATGGCCTTGAAAGCCATCTCAATGGTCATATCCATACAATAGCAAATCACGAAGGCCATTCTAAGGGCTTTCAAATGTCAATAAAGGAGGGGTGGTTTTGCGTAATCGCACAGCAGAGTTCAGTTATACGGCCATTGTCGAGGCTCAGTCACTGAATTCCGCGTAGATACGTAAATGCCATTGTCATGTAAATTATGTAGATAATGTAAATTAACGTAAACTGCAGGCATTTTTGCTCGATTATTGGAATTGTTTTAATAATAACTTTAAAACTGATGCCTTTCATGGTGACTCAGATGGCATAGTTCATCAGATAAGCTTCGGCAGGGAAGTTACCGTTAGAGGTGGATGAGACTAGACTGGTTATTCTAATAATAATTTATATTTATAAAGCGTCCAAAGAAAACACCAACCAAACCGGACAGACCCGCGATTCAACTTTGAAAATTCTTTAGTTTATCAAACGATGTAAAAGTAATTTATGCGGTTAAATTATAAGTTAGTTTTGTACCAAATTTTTATAATTATCAAAACAGACAAATTTTGTGTTTAGTTGTGGTGAACTAAGGAACAACAATGATTCATTGTGAAGCAGTGCAGTTAAGAGTTTGGGACACGCTTAGAAAATAGGGACCCTATTCGATCATTCCCAAACCACAATTTTTACAATCTACGTATAACTAGACAACTAATGGCATGTGTGTTTATGAAAGAAACAACATCGTTAGTCATGGTTAACCGAACGACGTGTCGCACACTTGGAAAGCACCGCTGCAGCACAGCTCGAAAATTAGCATTTAAATATCGGCTTTAACTCGTAACATTTAGATGAATTTTATATTAACGGCAACAGATGACAGACAGCGACCGGACCACTCGTTTCAACCTTATGGGAAGCCATTTTATCACTGTAAAATGTAATTAAATCTAACTAGTTTAAGCCCATATTTGAATGCACGTTTTTAGCTGGGTGGTAGCGGTATCGGATTAATGATCGCAGAGCTTTATCCGCCAATTATCTTTTATACGAAAACCACCCTAAGATAAAAATATATCTTACCATCTCCATTGGCGACATCGTTCGCCCAAGCCTCCGGCAGTAAATGCAAGAAGACATCGCCTAAGAGGCCGCCGACTGCGAAGCTGAGGAGAATCCGTAGAGTCGCTGCTCCGGCTGTGGACAAAATATAAGATTTTAAATTTATATTAGGTATGCGAAAAACACTGGACAGAGGAGGCTGGCAAGAATTAAAAGAGCGAATTATATATAAAAGAGGGAAGAATTAAAATATACTACACAACAGAGGGCAACTTAAAGGCTGTGATATAGACATAACATTTAATTACTTTAATGTTATGCTTTCATTTTATGTTTAGGTTCAAAAGCAAAGAGTTAGAATATGATAATTCAAAAAGGTTAACTCTGTAAGAGGTCACGCAATAAATGCAAATAACGAGTCAATGCTAGATTCTCAAATTGGTTAAAAATTACAAATTTGAGAATCTAGCATTGCAAATTATTATAAGCCGTGTGTAAAAAGATTTAAATCATAAGAACCTACTTAGTTTTGGAATCAATGGTAGTTACACAAATTATTTTGACGGCAAACCTAATAAGTCCTTTTTTACGTACCTAAGTACATACTATTGTGATGTCTTCTTTGGTCGTTCGTATTTAACTACACACATTATGATAAAACCCTATTCCTTAGCGTTAGAAAACATTGTTTCCATGCAAACCTCTTTGCTATCTTTATCTTAAATCTTTATCTGCCACTGTTTATGCGTCAGATTTCAATGCATATGGTAGCAATAGTCGGTTATCTAATCTGAACGGTGAAGGTTATATATACCTACTAGGTAGGCCTTTTATGGTATTGACCTTGTTATTTGAATATTGTATGATGTTGATTACACTGAGGATGAACAAAGGAATAAGTTCGACATTTGCACTGTAGATAACCAGGCCAATGATAAGTTCTGCAAAAGCTGTGCGACTTTATTGAATTGGCATCAGTTCGTGTAGGTGAATTACATCTTGCCGAAGCTGGTACCTTCTTGGACAGCTACACTGGCCTGAGATTTATTAACTTTGTTATTAATCTACTGTAATAAATAAATCTAGAAACTGAGCCTAGTATTTTAATTTAATAAACGAACGAAGGTAACAGTGGCTTCATTCAGTTTAGTAGGGAGTCAGCCGAGCACTTACGAGAAATTTGGACGTTTGTTAGTCACAACTACTGAATGAATCGAGCTGTTGCATAGATGTAGTTCTTCCAGCTAGATCCTGGTATAATATCAGGGTTGAATAGTTATATCTATTCAGAAACTAAGCGTACGAAAGCGCAGTGAGAAGCTAGTTAAGTGGTAAAGGCTGTTGATGATAATCAACAGCCTTTACCAGTCCACAGCGGGAAAGGTATTCTCTGACAAACGCCTTATTGGCTTTTATAATTTGGGGGTAATGCCATACTGCCCACACGTTGGGGATTAGGTGATGGATCTGTTCTACAGGAGGCGCTGCTGCCCGCCCCGCGGTTGATATTATTAGTCGCCTCTTACGCCCGCGGGAAGAGTTGGGGTGGCGCAATTTCTCAACCGCACCAAACGTCTAGCTGTGTACATTTACTTTAAAAACGGAGGCCCAGTCAACCATGATAACTTGATATTATCAGCTTGATAATGTAATTAAACTGATTTTTATTAACCTATGATAAGATCGATTGCTCTTATCAGCAGTTATTGACGGTTATCATTGCTTTTAAACGATTGGAAACATAATCCATATGTAATCCTTTTATAATTTTATCTTTCAGTTGTTAATTAACATACTCGTACATGCATGAATAATAATATTATAGTTTTGGTGAGAAAACTAGATTTGAGAATACAGTTATCTTAAAACTATTTACCTATTCGAAATATTCCCACATCTCATCAGATTATTTCCAAAAAGTTTCGTGATGTGCTTATTTTATTTACAGTGTAAACTCTATAAAGCGAAATTGAAGGGACAGAGTATTTTATTGCGTAGAGTTTTCGATAAACGGAGAATAAAGGAAAACAGAACATACTGTTTTTTGCTACCTTTTATATCACGCGAGTTAATGTCACTTTTTCATCAATAATCTGTCTTTTTCTTGACATTTTTACAGTTCAAAGTTTGAATGCAACTATGAATATAATAACGAAAAAAATGACATGTATTTGGATCATTTTAACTATTTGCACGTTTTTAATGTTGTTCTGTTGTGTCTTGTCTTATATGACTGTTTATTTATCAATAAGATATCAAGCCAGAATAAATAAAGTTGTAATGGAAATAACCATGTTGCTAAGAACAATTTTCTATAGTCACCTCTCCGTCACCGCTATCATGATGATTACAAATCAGTGATATTGTAAGATTTATTGATGTCTTGAGTGAGGAGTTATTTAAACGCTGAGAGTCTGTAATATAACAGATAATGTTGAGCAACAAAAACAAAATCGATTACAACGGCTTAGATTTTTAAGAAATAGATATATGTGTAAATACTGTAAATACTTTTGTAATTGTTGTATTCTGCTATTGTATGGTTATTGTAATTTTTTATGTGCTAAATAAAACCTACTTCTTCATAAACAAAAATCGTTTGTCATAAAAAATCGGAACGGTAAAGTGGACATGACTGATTGTACAGGACATGACTATTTGATTGTCAGTCGAACTACCAATAAGAAAATAATTTCATGGACTAGGTATAGGTGAATGAAATAGGCCCAGCATCGATCAAGGTTTCCGCCGCAATTCACAATGCGCACCCTGAAACCGTCTCTATCAGAAGAGAAATCATCTGATGATTTGTCATGTTAGGCTACCATTTCAACTTGTGTCCTTTTAGCGCTCGCACAAGAAGCATGCGCCTAGTAAAATTGCAAAAATTACACTTCCAAGACACAAAAGAGCCCGTATTTCCTATTTTCAGTAGTTTAAATGGATTTTTTACCACTATAATTTATTTATTTATTTTGCAATCCTGTGAGAGGTCTTAAGAATTTCACTTAATAAGCTAGGTATTAGGAGCTCTGTTAGAACGCCATGCATCTTGAGAAGACAATACTATCTTAACACACTTTATCTTTATGTTAATTTGTGCTATTATTATTAATTAGAAGGAACCAAATGAATTTAAATATGATATGTACTAGTTAACGGTATGGTTTTCAGATTGTTCCTAGAAAAAAACAGCGTTAATTATTTTCAGGTATAATTAATTATTATTTATAATTTAAATAACATAAATTCGACTTCATTGATCTCTTCTTCCGTATGTACAGAACTTGTCACGCCTCTGCGCAAACTGTCTGCGTCAAACAATTTCGTAGACAATTTCGAGTGCAATTTTTGTAAGGTTCTAGCTACGGGTTTTAGTTATCTAAGGGGGAGGCGGGAAAACCTCCTTGATCGATGAGGCCCAAATACATTGTCGTTGTGATAACTTTAGGTAAGCACAACCTTCTTATTTTTAATGAAGTCTCTTGTAACTTTATTCTATCACACACATCACCCCGTGTCAATAACTTGCAAAGTAAGTAAATAAGTATATACAAAGTATCCACCCCGTTAGATTCCGTTATCGAATCAGCCGTCTGCCCATTATCACTACGTGAGGTGCCGCTTGTCCCGATAACAGCGAGTCATACGATAATGTGCCCTATGATACGGAAATAAGAACGACCGATAAGGGTAAAAGTCATATGACAGTAACTGATTGTTTGGCTTGAGATGAATACGATAGGTACTATACACGCGACAATGATAAATAAAAATAAGTGGCTTCGAAGAACACTGACTGATAAATGTGGATAAAAACCAGAGATGCAAGGAATCGTGATTTGGCCCAATACCGAATATTCGGCGCAAAATCCAGTGCATTTCACGCGAACAGGTTTCTGGAACTGTTTAGACGAAGTCGCTGCTGAGAATTTGTCAACGACGCGTCGTCGTCGTTGGCAAATTTCCTATTCCCGTCGCGACGGGAACAGAAAAAAGTGCGATTTTATTTATTTTTATAAGATACTAGCTGTACCCGCGACTTCGTTCGCGATTGCCATACCTGCAGACAAATTAGGTATTCACATTTGACCAGTTTCTCTAATATTAGGTCCTTACATATGAAATTGGCGTTTTTCGTACTGGCCACTTTAATCACAAATTTCTCCTCTTTGGTAAGGAATTCCAAATTCAAATTTGTACAGCTATAGACTCATGTATTTGTGCTTCGATGATCGTCATTCATTTGTTTTTTTTCTTCTGTTTTTTTCTGTTTGCGTCACTCATTTTACAAAATGGAAAACTTAAAATATCGCATTATTTACGAGTACGAGTTCCGCCGTGGCACTAGTGCTGCGGAAACAACTCGAAGGGTGAATGATGTGTATGGCGGTCGTGTTGCAAAAGAAAACACAGTTCGTTTTTGGTTCCAACGTTTTCGTTCTGGAAATTTTGACCTGCAGAACAAGCCCCGTGGACGGCCTGAGACTCAAGTTGATAATGAAGAGTTGAAGGCTATTGTGGAAGCGGATCCATCGCAAACCACGTCCGAGTTAGCTGCAGGCTGCGATGTTAGTGATAAAACTGTTTTAATTCACTTGAAGCAAATTGGGAAGATTAAAAAGCTTGAAAGGTGGGTACCTCACGAATTGACTGAAGCAAACCGGCAAACGCGCGTCGACTGCTGCGTTACATTACTAAACCGGCACAATAATGAAGGTATTTTAAACCGAATCATTACCTGTGATGAAAAATGGGTTCTTTACGATAATCGGAAGCGCTCAGCGCAATGGTTGGATCCTGGCCAGCCAGCCAAATCCTGCCCCAAGCGAAAATTAACCCCAAAAAAGTTACTTGTAAGCGTTTGGTGGACTAGTGCCGGTATTGTTCATTACAGTTTTCTCAAATCTGGCCAGACTATTACGGCTGATGTCTATTGTCAGCAATTGCAAACCATGATGGAAAAGCTAGCGGCTAAACAACCTAGGCTGGTCAATCGCTCCACGCCACTGCTGCTTCACGACAACGCTAGACCACACACTGCGCAACAGACGGCTACTAAATTAGAAGAGCTTCAATTGGAAAGTCTAAGACATCCTCCGTACTCCCCGGACCTTGCTCCAACAGATTACCATTTTTTTCGAAATTTGGATAACTTCTTGCAAGGGAAAAAATTCAACTCCGATGGGGCAGTCCAAATCGCCTTCAAAGATTTTATTGATTCCCGTCCGACTGGTTTTTTTAGTAAAGGGATCAATAAACTACCTATAAGATGGCAAAAGTGCATAGAAAATAATGGTTCATACTTTGATTAATTAAATAATTATATTATATTAAAAAATATTCGACTTTTTGTTCCTCCCATACAAAACGCCAATTTCATATGTAAGGACCTAATATTAAGAAACGGTGTGCAAAAAAACTTCAATGTGCTTTGGACCTGTTACCTAGATTGTGATCTATTAGATCTAATTACGTAGCAATAAGATTCTCTTTCGTGCGTTTTCCGTTTTGTGATTAATTTTACGTAGTGGTACTTACAAACTTTTGTTTTGTGATACGTTGGTACATATACCTTCTTACTTCCGTAACTTCCGTTGCGTGGGTCAGTTCAGTATTTTGATTGATTTTTCGATCGATGTGCCGTGACTTCGATAATCGATTAGACCTACCTACTTACCTAAACTGTTTCTACTTTTTATCAACATTGTGTGAGTGAAGTTGTGTGTTGGTTTACCTACCTAGGTAGTTAGTTAGTAGGTAGATAGTTTATTATTTAATACTTACACTATTAGGAGTTAAATAATACATTGCGTTGTGTGCCTGTGTGTAAAGGAGATTAATAAATCTCCTTTACAAAACAGTTATCGCTTTGTGATATTAAAGCTTATGAGCGTTGTTTGTGTTAGCGGCGGCGTACAGCGCGCGCGGCAAAGTAAGAACAATCAACAGGTCATATATCTGATGATATAACTCATTTCGATTTTCATCCCCTCTCCCAAGGGTGGACTAAAATAGGCTGAGATTATGATGATGTTGACTATTTTTTACAATCTTGCAAAACTGTTTCTAACAAAAAAAGAATCAATTAAATCGGACAACGCGTTGATGAATTACAACGAAGTACGCATTTTGACTTTCATCCCCTCTCCCAAGGGAACCGTTATATATTCCGGGATAAAAAGTATCCTATATCCTTCCTCGTAGTATGAATTCAAATCATGCCAAGTTTCGTTTGAATGCATTCAGTAGTTTCGAAGTTATGCGCGGCCAAGGTACAGACAGACAGACAGACAGACATGAATGAAAAAAAATTACAGTTTTGGCTTCAGTATCGATAATAAACTGCCCTCCAAACCAAATTTTCAAAACATCTTCAATATACAGAATTTGATCTGTTATAGTTTTATTATAAATATAGATATAGATAGAAGATTTGGTATTCGGCCGAATAATTGCTAGTATTCAACAGAATACCGAAAACTGAAAAATATGTCTGAAAACCGAATAGTTGCCGAACATTCGTTGCATCTCTAATAAAAACCACCTACGGCGTCGGTTCCCAAGTTCCTTTTATATTATAATGTACATCTTGTAGCTTTCGCCCGCGGCTTCGCACGCGTACTTCCTGGATAAGGTATTAGCATAATATATCGTAATTGCAGATTCAGTCCAATTCATTCAGTACATTTTGCGTGAAGGAGTAACAAAATATATCTATCCAAAGTTTTGTTAGTACCTACCTATTCTGTTTTTGTATTCCAAACTTTCTCGTACCTAACTATCTATCTTAAACCAGCTTTAATATTTGTGTGATATGATTTTTTTTTCGTTGGGACTTACATGTTTTATCTGTTCTCGGCTAGCTTAGAGGAATCTATTGATAATAATAATTATGTTATTGAAGTGCGATAATTACGTTGTACGCGGTGGTCCTGAGTTAGCGGTTAGGGCTCCGCATATTTACGGAGCCGCCGCCGCCGCCGCCCGTTTTATAATAGGCTAAAACGGCGGTGGTATACAGTCTACCAGAGTCAAGTTATATAACAACAAAAACACGTTTTCTTAGACATAATAATAATAATAATCATTCATTTCAGGCATCACAAGACAAGTAGGTACAAAGTAACTTTACTAGGGCCCATGTTATGAAAAATACCTTAGACACTAACATATACATACATTTATATATAAAAACTTAAAAAGAATCGTGTCATTGGCACTGGGCCGATGTCGTGCACGCGGCGGCGGATACTGGTATTATTGAAAATAAGTTTGTTTAATTTAAGTAGATAAAAATCAAACCACACACACACGGCTTCTTCTTATTTTTGTAGTGTGGGCTTTGTATTAAACTCGGGCCAATTAAGAACAACCTTTCTTCATATGAAACTCCCGTGTAAGGAACTTCGTTACATAAAAAATATAATACTTAATACAAAGGAATTTTGTTTCTTAGCAACGTAATTCTACGAAACGCCTATCATATTAATGTCGCCATTCAGCTTAGCAACAAAAACATTCAAACTAGCTTTTGAAGAAATATGCCATTGTATTTTATTTTATTTCTCGAAACTAATTAGTCCTGGTGTACGTTATTATTATTACTATTAGCAATCAAAGGGGTTTCGAGATTTTGGCCCTAACATTGTTCAACATTTTGTTTTATTTTCAAAATCGCCGCGTACTATAAAAGTTATTTAGGTATTTGAATAGAAGACACTAAAACAAATAAAAAATGTCTTATCAAGAAGAGAAAAATATTTTTTATTGTAGTTACCTTTTCTATTATGGCAAAATAAACAACCTTTTCTTTTAATAATACTATAAAAAACGCTTTTATAAATAATGCTAGACAGTTCACACAGTCACAACATCTTTATTCAATAACAACAAACAAAAGGGTGTCAATAGAAACCTTAGTTAGACCATCCCAAGTAACAATATTTTTATTTTATTTTTCGAAAAGTAGGCAGTTATTTTTTTTCTGTATGTTATAAAATCTATTGCTGTTTGTTAGTCTCGCTTTAAAAACAGCTTGACCAATATGATTAATTTATTTTTTGTTTTATTTGCTCTAATATAGGGGTGGCTTCTAAGAATAAAAACAGAGGAAAAAAACAAATTGTAGATGATATGAAGTTCATGGGGTCATCTAGTGTTTTGTAAGAGCTTGTAAATTTTACTAGTTTGTGCAAGGATTTGTATGTGATGTATTGGTCGGAGAACGGATTATCACATGTCTTTTTCAATAAATAAACAGTACAACTGAAGTAAATGTACCCAATTCAATCACTTCACAGCTTGCAGCATTCCTAATCTTGACTTTATCAATATCTTTGGAATCACTCAAGTGTTAAACACTTACTTCACAGACGTTGGTTACACAACTTTGTTGAAAGTTATCTTGATTTTAAAGAACCATGAACCTTGCTTCTACAAATAATAAGATTCAAGGATCTGCAGATATTTGTTCTGGAAAATGGGAAAGATATTTTCTATTATAGGTACAAAGAAAACATTCTATGTACCTAATATAGAATATCTATCTATGTTACTACTATATTGTGGTGTTCTAGGTATTTTCTATGTATAATAAAAAAATATCTACCTAAGTAATGTATTGTATTAAGTATATCAGTCATCTAGTACTCATAACACAAGCTCTGCTTAGCTTGGGGCTAGATGATGCTGCATGGATTGTCCAGTAACTATATTTATTTACTTAAGAGTGTGTATTGTGTATCAGTCAGCTGGTACCCTCAACACAAGCTCTACTTACCTATGGAGTTAGATGATGCTGTGTGTCTCACAATATTTATTTTATTCAATTAGTTTAATATGAAAACAAATATTATATAATCATTTTATATATATTTAAATTACTTATATGTTTCAGTAGTGTAGTAATAATAATTATGAAATGAATTTGTTCGTTCTTTGTTATAGCAGGTTACTGAGCCATGTCTTTTCTTATAAGAAAAATAAAGTAGATCTGACAGGAAAAAGAAATTTCATTTTCAATTTTAAAGAGGAATAATATTGAAGTTTTGAATTATGTAGAAATCTGTAGGTATCACAAAGAATAAACTAACATTCAGTAGTACTACTATTAAAAGTCTGTAAAACAAACATTCTGTTAATGTCAGGTTTGTCTGTCTGCATGTCTGTGGGTACTTTTACACAGATAAATTACATGTGGGGTTGAGCCATCATTAATGTCAACTTGTAGCATTAGTAAATTTACGTGGTGTCAATAAACAAAGAAACTCATGCGCCAGACAAGACATGAATGATGACACGAGAAATCTATAAATAGTCAACACATGCAAGACAACAATGTAATTCTATAGCAAAATCAAGAAAACTAATAAACTTACGTCCATCTTCAAAAGCTGCAGACGAGTCAATAGGGATCACCAGCAGGGGTAGAATGCCGCTCAAACCCACCAGGATAGAAGCCAGAGATGCGAAGAACCAAGGATGCTCATCTAACTGATCCATCCACGAAAATAAATCACCCAAAGCCGCTGCCATGATAGTGTTCTATTTACAAAAACACCAAAGCGCAATTCGATATTTTCTTCAACGGAACCAATTATTTTTTTCTTGATGGCCAGTCTATTTGTCCATGTCTAGGAAGCAGCGACCGCAGTGAACTGATCAACGCGAGAAACTAAATCATTAATCACGAAAGCACTCAGTTGCGATGTTCGCATTTCAGAGATAAAGAATGAAGCTGCCGTCCGTCACACAAAGAAATATTTACAGATTGGTCTACTGGTTCGTATCTTCGCAGAATGATAGCTTGTTATTTAATGCAATCAATACTGATTTAATTTCAATCGGAATTATTTACGCAGTCGGGTTGAAAAAAACGAAATTCAACCTGCCTGCCCGCACCGCACCACACAACCAAGAAACAAAACAAGAAATCTAAAATGTTGGTTGAGTGACATTGACATCTAATGATGAATGAGTGAATGAATGAGCGGCTGGCCGAGCGAGTGAAGTGATGCATTTAGGGTATAAATTAAAATTAGAAATAATGTTGCCAGGCTAGGAATAAAATTCTACCTTAATGAAAAAATAAAAGGAATTATGTATATATTTTTACAAAATTAGGACGCTTTTTTGTTTATGTTGGTTAATAATAAAAATGAACACTTACATAGCTACCGACTGTAAATGTTTAAGTACCTGTCTGCCTACAGTCATATATTAGACAGCCTACCTCTACTCTACATATGCACCAAAGTACTTATAATGCAACACATCTAAAAATAGCCAAATCGTCAATCCATCAACATTAAACAATAGGAAGTCAAATCAATAACATAAAATGAACACATAGCTTGCGAACCAAATGTAAAGAATGGAAATTACTGAAACTGAAATAGATGAATCTTCTACTCCAAATAAACCACTGCCTCAGCCACCTGATAAAATAAGAAGACGTTTGGTAAGATAATAAATCATCCTCGATGTTGTAAAATCATTATAATATTAGAGTTATGTAATAATTTTAACCATATTCAGTATTTTAGTTGTTCATCATCCTATCAATAAACTTCATTTTAAAATTTCATCATAAGTGTATTAGCATTACTTCTCAAATAATTCATTCATTTTAAGGTCTTTCGCTACATCCAATAATGCTGTAGAGTCGCCATCAGAGAACTTATTGTTCAACATTTTCCAATCATGACCAGTTAAAGTTATCGGTGAGTATCAATCTATCCCTAATATAGCTACTTACCTTATAGATACCTCAATATAATAATATTATTATATTTAATAGGTTAACCAATTAATCAGTTGGACTAAGAAATTTTAAACTAAACAAAAGCAGGATGATAATACTAGCTGTGATGTGAGGTGTAGGCCCTCCCTTCACCTCACATCACACCTAGTATTATCCAGATAGATACCTAGATATAAACAATATTTATATCGTTGATTTAAAGAACACACCACGAGATGAAATTATTTATATTTGACCAATATTTAGTACTTAGCTACATCTTAGCTAGGCAAGAGTATGACAAGTATTTTGGCAAAACGTTTAGATTATGTTGTTTTAAACAAGATAAAATTCATGTCACTATACGCAGTTAAACGCCCAACCAAATCTATCGTTCGGTCGTTACATATACCACCATCAATGCAATATGAGTCTTCTTGGCAAACGCAACGACCACAGTGCCCAGTTGAAGCAAAATGCCACTTATTTTGGCCTGCCAATTTAAACCTCAGACAGAATAGATGGTAGTCTGCTAATAGCTTTCATCTTACACTTGTATCGTTGCAATAGACTCGAAGGTGACTGTGAATTTTTAAAGCTTCGTGCAAATTTTGGGCTGTGATTTTTCGCATCATTCTTTATAGTGAGCTTTTCCGAGTTGGTAGGTTTCATTTGAGAGTTAATTTGGTGGCTTTGAAAAAGTGGAACAAGTAGTTTGTTTTTGACCCAGTTGTGAGATAATTATCACACCATGGATTCGTGGGGGTTGCTAAACGTGGACAACATTGCAATCAGGGATGATGGGGGTTCAAGCTTTCGTCGTAAGCAGCAAATGGTAATTGTCTAATAATAACTAACAGCTGCGAAATCTGTAATATTCAAGCTGCACCTTTTGTTTACCAAAGGAATTTATTATATTTATTGTACCAAATGGTCAGCGAAATTTAATTGCACGATACAGTTTTATTAAAGATCTTGTGTTTTTAATGGATTTCCAACAGATAAGTCTCATTAAAAATAATTTTACATACAGGTAAATGTAGTTAGATTCCCATAACATTATTATGTATACTTAACACAGATTACCCTGCGCAACCTAGACATTCAAACATGAGATTAATCTGTAGTCATCTTACCTATGTGTGAATTACACATTTTGAGTCGTATAAAATTAATAATCACCCCAAGTTATGGCAGTCCAAGCATCAGACGTAGATGATAATTATTATGGTCATAGTCAGACTTTTCAGCACATGTTTATCGCTTACGTACACAAAATTCACAAAACAAAAAATTTGGACTATCTTCTATTTTGCTGACAGTTTTATGAACATTCTCACGTCAACATTAGGTATCTATTTTAGAGCCATGAATAATTAAATTACTCTAGTAATCGATGATCTTGCTGCTTACAGCTACATCGCAAAAATAAATAAAAGTTCATTGAAGGTTAAAAAGCAAATTCTTCGAAGTACTGTTAGCACGTAAATACGGAAAAATAATTTGAAATAGATACCTATTCAATCAAACACTGCATTCTGCAAGGGATAAGTCATTGTTACAGGGTGGTTTTCTTTAAAAGGAAAAATAGTTGGGTAAGAATGCAGACGAAATAATCATTAATCAATGTTGATTAATAATATATAACAACCTATCTGTTATATATTATTAATATTCTTTGACTGTTTTCGCTAAAGACATGTCATGTAAAGTAAGTTTTCTTAACAAGTCACAGAATTCGCATAAAATTATAATGTGATTCATGGAATGATGTAGGTAAGTGTAATGTATGGATGGTAAATTAGGTATCTGCATATGTAGGTACGTACCTAATTGAGCACTCTCAGAATAAAAATGTATTTCGTAATATTCTATAAAAATGCCCAGCACGCTCAAATCGTCTCTTTTTCTGATTCACTCACTTTACTATCACCATTCAAACTAAATGTAAATAAATATTCTGTAAGCCGTGTTTATTTTCTACTTAGTCAGAATATTGAGGAGCTTTGATAATATCTCAATTTTTATAATTGTAATAATGTAATTTTGTTGATTATTTGAACAATTTCACTTAAAAACGAATTATTCAACAGATTCCTAAAATATTTCACTACGCGCGTCTTCGTCCACTTCACTCCCAGATGTTTCCAAAATTAAACACAGCGCTCCATTTAATCACTCGTGGCTTACAATCCGAGCGTATGAAGTAAATGATTTACCAGTGATTTTTGTACAAAATTCTCCCTTTTCTTTGCTAGTTATTGTTCAAAATAGTGTTTGTGGTATAAATATGGACATTCCTACTGATGTTTGGGGCCAGCTGGCCCTAGAAGCTACCCAGGTCTATCTGACTGAAGGAGGTCAAGTCAGGAGTCCTTTCGCAGGCACGGTATTGTCCAATGTTATGTAAATTGTGATATTGTAACATGTTGTGGGGTTTAGTTTAAACAGAAATTAACATCCTGATAAGTAAAAATAGGAAACTATTATGACTTTTGTGTTGGTAAGGTACTATACTTATTATCTTTCTTTATTATTTGTAATATAAATGCGAATGAAAATCTTGTACTAGGTAGATGAAATGAGGTAGAGGTAAATGAAGAAGAATTAAAAATTAATAATTATTTACTATTATCCTTCTAATCATAGCAACACGTCAGATTTCCAAACACTTTTTGACACCGTTCTTGTAATACTTTTCAGACGATAGAAAAGCTACCTGACAAAGTCCTGTTGAACGTTTTCTCATACCTATCACATCGGGAAATATGTCGCATGGCCACGGTGTGCAGGAGATGGCGTCTGGTTGCTTACGACACCCGTCTCTGGACCCATGTCAGTCTGCGACCTGAAATATCTGGACTTCATGTTGGTTCGTGTTTATTATTTTCGAATATTTTTGTACTAAATGCTTTTTCATTATCCATTTTTTGGAAATTTAATGGATATTTTTCCCTAAGAACCAAGGAAATGTATTTATTATGGCAAGGTTTTTTGTGGCCTAACTAGCGCCATTACAAAATGACAAAAAAATATAAATCATTCATTCACTTCCGCTTCCTATAATTTAACAATAGACCGTAGGACCACAGTAGTAAGTAGGTACATACCTACACAAAATCCGCTCATCTCTAAAATCATCATCTCAGCTAATGTTTTTAAAAAGCGGTCTAGTAAACTTACTTGTTTTTGTTTCTTCCAGGTTCTTTGGAATCGCTGTTGGCGCTCATTTCCATCCGATTCGGACCCTCTCTGCGCTACATTGAGCTTCCCATCGAGTTAATAACTCACACCGTACTGCACGAGTTGGCGGCGAAATGCCCCAATCTAACTCACATGCTGCTAGATTTTAGTACCGGTAAGATTTTCTATAGGTCACAGGTCCGAATGAGCTAGCGTGCAGTGCGAAAGAGGAGGCCAGCAGGGAACTTCAGAAACTCCGTACTCCGTATCCGAGTCTTCGATACGGAATCCGACACAAATTCGCGCGAAATTAAAATATTTTCTGCGTTCTACAAGGAATATAAATAGCGGAAAAGTAGTTTCTCGTAAATCGTACATTTTCTATGAACCCCTGTTTTAAACGAGTTCCTTTTCAGCCATGCAATTGCACGACTTCTCTGAAATGCAGGCGTTCCCCACAAAGCTGCGGTACCTGTGCATCTGTCTGTCAGAGGTCATCTTCATGGAGGGCTTCATGAGGAAGATCTACAACTTCATCAATGGACTCGAGATTCTGCATCTTATTGGTGAGGAACTTGTTTGACAGGCAGCGGGAATCAATTCCGACCTGCATTGCTTTTCAGCCAATATGCTGGGCTGGTAGGACCACTTCAGTATACTCCGTCCAGGTGTTTATTTTCCTTGACTGGGTGAAATAATGCAATAATGTGGCGAGATATAAGGATCAATATATTTGTAATACCGCTTGTGTAATTTACCATGTCTGATATGCATAAACTACATATTTGATTTGAATATTATAAACTCGATTTGTTTCAAATAAAATATCGGAACTAGGTACTCGTCAGTCCATATATTTTTCTTCTCAGCTTCGTTATTTATCGAGCTAACTTCTTATACACTCACAACAATAAATACATAAGTATATAGAATAGGTATTAATATTATTTAAACTATGGCGTCTCTGTGAAATGTAGCATTATTTTATTCGGTCAAAGAAAATAAACGCGTGAACGGAGTAGGTAAAACTAACTAAGCTCTCAATAGATTTTTGGTTGTCAAACTAGGCCTAGATCTCAGTACTTACGGGATTCCCGTGGTAAAAAACTCGAATCACATAAAATTCAACATTTTTTCTTTGGTTCCTAGAATGTTGTTTCACGATTGCGAAAAAAAATTACGATATAAAAAAATAATGAAAGTGCACTGTTTTGCACATAGTTTGGTCGAGATCTCAAGAACCCTGCGGTCTATTGAAAATATATATGTTTTGATTCGTAGGTTATTACTAATTATTTGGTTCCTTGGACCAGTTTCTTCATAAATTGTGTAGTTTTCTTGTGAATAAGCAAAAACTTTTGAGGATTTTTGAGACAGATTTTTGAGGTTACGCCGCCGTTCCAAAAACTAATGCTCTGTCCCGCTCCTATGAACGCGAAATCCTATGCCTATCCTTTTCACAAAATGGCGCACATTGTCGCCCTCTTAAAGGTCCAATCAAAATGCTTCGTTGTCCTGGTGCAACAACGCTTCGTTTGCTTGTTGGATTGGTCCAATAAGAACTTCGTGGTTGCTATTTACTTTCTTTAGGCGCTATAAGTTTTATTTACTAAACCGTGCCCGTAGCAGTCGTGGCGTAAGAATCGACCCCTACGCCTCAGTCAGTGGATCTCGTAAGAGCCAATTAAAGGAACCCTACAGAAGAGCAGCAGCTTCGTTCTGTGTAACTCCTCTACAGCGATCACTAATTCTTCTGCCAAGCGTGGTGATTTATGTCAAAGCGCCCTCGTTTGGAGGATGCATGTTCAGCAGTATGTACCTTGTGAGGATACAAAACCTCAAGTTTTTTCTATTAAATTATTTTGTCCATCCTCGGCCACCTAAAGTAGGTATCCCTTTGCTCCATCTTTCATTATTTTCTCAATGCGAAAATCCATGCTAATGTTATAAATTCGAAAGTAACTCTGTCTGTCTGTTACCTTTTCACGCCTGAACGGATCTTAATTAAATTTGGGAGACAAGAAAATGGTACTACTTATCCCGGGGACGGACATAGCCTATTTGAAAAGAGCGTGCGAAGCCGCGGACAGAAGCTTGTGAATATTTTTTTTATCTCTACAGGGACCTACGAGAAGATCGAAGAAGAAGAGGAAGAGATCTACGAAGTAATAAACGTGCACAAGCTGAAGTCGGCGACTCCGAATCTTCGCGTCATTAATCTGTACGGCATCAACTTTGTGGATGACTCGCATATCGATGCCTTCAGTTCTAACTGCATTCAGGTACGGGAACTATGGGGTTGTTTAGACTTCAATAGGTACTACAAAAGTATCTATTTGTTAATAAAATTAAGAGCGTTTACGCCTAGCGCGCGATGTGTATGGGACTGACTTGAAATGATTTGCGCGCGGCGTTTTAAAGTAGTTTTCAAATATTTACAGAAAAATAATAACAACACAATAATAAAAATTTTAAATGTATGATTTTAAAGAAGATGATCTACTTTATTGGTAAGCTATTGTTATATTAAATTAAATAAGGCACATATGTAAAAAAATCGTTTAAAATTCGTAATAATTCACAGTTTTTGAATGTTAATTTCTCATAGTCAGATACCAAAACCAAACATCTTTTAAACTAACTATTTCCCCAAGGATCATATTGATTGGTTATTATTTTTTGTTAATTAGATATATCAGTATTTTCATAATATTTTGAGCTTCGAAACTGATGCTGAAAGGGGAATTAAGAAAACCTTTAACAAGTTATCTTGATAGAACGCGTACATACTATATTAATCGAAATATTTTCTTAACTAACTACCTATTTGGACAACGAAATTTCCTAAAATTATTATTAATTATCATACAGTGTAAGATAAGTGGTTCATTATATTAACGGGTTTGAAAAGTACTGTTTTTGAGCCAATCTGCGCATGAAAGGCGTAAACGCTCTTAACACTTGGTGACAAATAAATGATTTACTTACTTACTTACGAACCAGTAACGATGCAACCAACGTTCTGTTTCAGCTGGAGTGCCTCGCCGTGAACTACTGCAACAAGGTGACTGGATCTACCATGAAGACGCTGTTCCAACGCTCGCGGCGTCTCACCTGCCTGCTTATGAGTGGATGCAGTACGTAGCTTCATGTTGGAATTATTTACAAATTTGTTATAAGAATATGCCTACAGTTTTAGTGTTAGCAAATTTTTAGAATGTTTTCCTATTTTTGTCAAAGAGGTCGATCTCCGGCTAGCCCAGACGTAGGTAGGTACATGAAGGTCTGCTGAGACGCAACTGGTTAAAGAACTGTCCAGAAATAGAGCCTGCATAGCCGATAGAGCGCCGCCAAGCTACAGCCAATGCCCTCTTATGAGCCTGGTCGAACAATTTTCTAAACCTTTGAAAACTCCACAGACCTCCAATCCGAACACGTGATGCAAGTAGAATGGGACAAGTCCTCCGTCCAGGAGCTAGACGTGACGGCCACAGACCTTTCGTCAGAATGTCTCGTCGACATGCTGACGCGGATCCCATCGCTGCGCTTTCTGAGCGCCGGGCAGATCAACGGGTTCAATGACACCGTGCTTAAGGCTTGGTCCGAGTCGGGGAACGCTAGGTACCTACCTACAAGGACAGGGAACGTCAGGTTTGAACATGACTGTCCTTGTCCTTGTCTTTAAAGATGGAGTCTGGGAACGCCAGACACCTACTGATAAGATCTGATAAGATAGACATACAGGGTGGTACCTACAAGGTAGAGGTAAGTAGAAGCCGTAGCAGGTTTCGGTTCCCCAACCATCTAGGTATTACTTTATTTGCTGTAGGCATGTAGATAATTATTTATATCCAAGAATAGGTAGTGTTATATTCTATAGGTTACTGCTGTTCTGTATGTAGGCATGTAATAATTTGATTCCAGGAACCTAGTAGCCTTGGACCTGGATTCGTCAGACAACATAACAGACGAGGGGCTGCACCGCTTCCTGTCGCGGCACGGCACGCAGCTGTGGGGGCTCGTCATGAGCGGAATGCCGCACATTACGGATCAGCTGTGGCAGAGCGTGCTGCAGCTGCTTACTAATTCTAAGTAAGATGAGGGTTTTGAACGGTTGTCATGTATACCAATATGTACTAAGTTATAAGTACTGGTAAGAGACTTGGCTATTTGATGAATACCAAAAAATTAAGGGTAGGTTACTACTAGAGAATACAATCCCGGGATCCCAAATCTCGGGATCCCGGGATCCCGACCGTTTTCTGGCCTCGAAAATCCCGGGACTGTACTTGGCTAATCTCGGGATTTTCGGGATTGCCACAAACAAGTCTAGTTTGTATTCCGTAGTCCGTTGCGTCTTGAAAATAACCTTGCCTAGATTATTTTAATACATTACGACAAAAAGCAACTCGTACAATACGTAGGTACCCACTATTTACTACACAGGTACAGTCCTAATAATATGTTTGTCGTAGAACTTAGAAGGGACTTCCCCACTCGGAATACTTTAATACAATACTCTTAAGGTAATTCCCCAACGGACCAACAGGGGAATCACCCGATCATCTCATATCATAATATTGTTGCGGGTATTTCCCGTCGGGGATTCCCTGTACGAAAGTATAAATATGCAAATCAGGTTTTATTTTTTTCATTTATTGTTCTGTCAGTGACGGGTTACGTAGGCTACGCCATTAAAATTTAAAAGTCAATTATCTGAAATTAAGTATTTCAAATGGCGGGAGACTTTGTTAAACATAAAAAAGACAGTGATACGACGTCAGTGTGGAGTTATTATTTAGTTGCGAAGGACGGGAATAGTGCTAAATGTAAGCGATGCCCAGCCATCCTCAAGACTTTGGGTGGATCAACTAAGGGATTACATACACATTTGTTATCAAAACATAATATCAAGGTTATATCAGCTTCAACAAGTCAAGATTCTGAAAATCTGAACACAGCACCGCCGCCAGCCAAGCGAAAGTTAGATGATTATTTTACTAAAAGTGCCGACGATAGCCTGGATGATATCTTGGCAAGAATGATTGCATTAGATGGATTTCCATTCAGTGTATTCATAACCTCAGATGATTTGAGAAAATTGCTCTTAGCAAAATACACGGATTTACCAAAGTCAGCCGTCACTGTTCGAAAACGTGTTATGAATTACAGTGAAAAAATCAGAAAGCAAGTAACTGCAGAATTACAACATTTGAAAAGTGCAGGTGAAAGATTTAGTCTTTCTTTCGACGAGTGGACTTCAACTTCCAATAAACGATACATGGCGGTCAACGTTCATTCATATAAAAAATTTTGGAACTTAGGACTTGTTCCTATTTACGGAAGTATGACAACTGAAAATTGTCTTCGTATATTGCAAGAGCGTCTAAGTAAATTTGACATTTCCCTAGAAACTGACATCGTGGCTATTGTAACCGATGGACCGAATGTTATGATAAAGGTGGGGCGGCTTGTTTGCACTGAACAACAACTGTGTCTCGCACATGGTATCAATTTGGCGGTCTGTGATGTGCTTTATGAAAAACATAATAATTTGCAAGATAGCCCTACCTCAGATGATAGTATAAATGAACCAGCTGTGAATGTTGATTATATGGACGACAGCGATGATGAACACCATTTAGAAGACTTAGACTGTACAGAATCAGGTTTAATCGTAATGTCACAAAATGATCTTGCGCCAGAACACGTACCAGAGTTAACACAATATGAAAATATTAATGAGCTGATAAAGAAAATCCGCAAAGTTGTAGTGTACTTTTAAAAGCATGCATTCAAAAAGCTCTTATAGATCTCAATCATCCAATTCTTAATCGTTTAGAAGATGTTGATTTTGAATTGGTAAATAAAATTGTTGATGTGCTGACCCCAATTAAATTGACAGTAGAAGCAATCTGTCGGCGAGATGCTAATTTATGCACAGCTGATGCCGCTCTGAAATTTCTTATAAAACAACTGTCTAGCAAAAACTCAGAACTTGCCAAAAAAATTAAAACATCCTTAGTGGAACGTATAAAGCAACGACGAAGTGATGATTTAACTGGCGTGTTAAATTATTTACAAAATCCACGAATGGATGATGAAAATCAGTTATTATCGGATTTGGAATGGCACGACTTATTTCCAGTTCCGACACAGGCTTTAGTGAGGAAGCAAATAAAGAGTATTGTAAAAAGACTTAATAGTCGAGATAACACGGAAGATGAAGCAAGGTCAGGATCACAAACAGATGATGAGCTAAGGTCAGAAACCTCCCAACCCCAATTGACATTAAAGGAAAAGTTACAGCTGGAAATTAACAAGAGTATGAAATCCCCAGATCCTGAAGTACAAGTACAAAATGAATTGGGGTTGGCAAATAGTATTAGACGTGAAATGAGCCTGTTCGAAAATGGAGGAGTTCGTGGATATCACTTAGAAACAGCATATAAGTATCTATTGTCTATTCCTCCAACCAGCGTAGAACCTGAACGAGCGTTTTCAGCTGCTGCTTATGTTGGCAATAAACTACGAAGCAGGCTCGGAAGTCAAACATTGGATGCTTTGATATTTCTGCGACTATATTTTCGAAATTCTAAATAGTTATTTTGTGCTGTTTTTTAATTTCTTGCAAAAGTATTGTATTTTTTGGTTTGTGTTTTTTCTTTTCTTATTATTGTTCTGATTTGTGTTGTGCAAAGACATTAAAGACATTTTTTTTTATTACTCGTTTTTTTAAATTTTAGCTCAATTAGAAACCACATAGTCTAATCCCGGGATAGGCCCGGGATCCCGGGAAAAGGCTTCAAAAATCCCGTAAGCCCGGGATTGAAAAACATGCTCGGGATTGTATTCTCTAGTTACTACCTACCTACCTACATTTCAGATGTATCGGTTTGAAAAATTCGGAGTACAGAGGGTAACAGTAACATTTTCGAGTTTTTTCAAAATATTTCAAAAACTTGTTTGAGATGTACCGATACCTTTAATTTGGGGATGCAACGATACCGATGCCGATAATCGTAAACCGCAGGTTATCGTTATTTTTGACGATCATCGGTATCGTAAAAAGTATTACGATTCATAACGATTCTTGAAACATTGGTTTGATGTTATATTTTGCGTGAAAAGGAATGCAATACAGTGAGAATAATGGGAACTCGCTATGGTGATATAGATCATTTACTGTTGAACATGTAAAAGAGAGATTGCATCAAGAAATAGAGTTGGATGCCTCTACCACATCATGCACAAACCAAATTCAAATAAATACTGGAACCTGCTTATAACAAAATAGAATGTTTGTCAACTGATAAATTTTCTTTGTGTTTAGAATTTCAGATACTACCTAATAATACCTATACCTAGTAAATAAGTAAAATCGGTAGGTACATAGAAACTTGATTTTTTTAAACTGCAATGCATCAAGCTGAGATGAAGATGACTAATACTTATTAGGTACCTACTTAGTTTAGTTAACAAAATATTGTTATCCACAGCTGGTTTAATCCACATGAATATAAAAAACAGACAGAAACCAGAAAAAAAATGTTTTTTAATAACAATTTACCAGAAATTAATTATATATTATGTAATTTAGTTAGATGGTAAATTTTCATTTTATTTTAAACTCTCACTTTACCAAATTGTGCCTATTCTTTTAATTTATTTGTAAGACTTTCTTAAGTGCAATGTAATGTGCCTATGAGAAAAAATGAATGAAACTGAAACTCTCTTTTTTATTAAATGTAAAATAAATGAATCGTAATGCATTCGTAATCGTAATCGCTATTACGTTGCATTCGTCATTCGTATCGGTATCGTAATAGAAATATCGTTGCATCCCTACTTTCATTTGATACCCCACTTGACATTGTAGGTCTCTTTTAAAATTTCGACATTACAATTTGTAGGTTCAGAAAATTTTCATGTTTATTTTTTTCTTTTAATCTGTACAAGCGCACGATTATTTTAAACACGTTATTTGCTGCTGTAGTTGCTGAGATATTATTGACGGAAAAAAAGACTGAAAAAGCGATGCCATAAGGGTTTCGAAACCGATCTCCGATCTTCGAAACTCTTAAAAATCTTTTTTTTTATGATTTCTGCTTTTACATGTTAACAAGCTAGCAGTTACTTGTTTTAGCCATTTGCATAAACAAACTATGAATCAATCGTCGTTTTGGTTGGAGTCTTTATCCATCAGATTTATTATTAAACGACGTATCCCTCCCTGTTCGAAACGCTGCGGGGCGGCGGCGCGCGCCCGCTCACTTTCGTGTCGCACCGCGAAGGCTGGGCAGTGAATGCATTAAAATAGTTAGATACTATCTAGCTAGGGCACTACACACAAACTAATAATTGCTACAATCTTGAATCGCGTGAACTAAACAGCTCAATAAAATCTCTTGCGATAAAAGACACCTGAGACCAACTAAGTAGGTAACTATGTAAAGACGGTAGGTAGATAACCAATTAGGTATTGGTTGCTAAACTAGGGCGACATCTCAGTACTCACGGGATCCCCGTGGTAAAATACTCAAATAACTGAAATAACATAAAATTCAAATTTTTTTCTTTGATTTCTTGAAAGTGAAAACACGATTGCGAAAAAAAATGACGATAAAAAATCATGAAAGTGCACTGTTTCGCACATAATTTGGTCGAGATCTCAGGAGCCCTGCGGCCTATTGGAATGATTTATGTTTACTGATTCGTAGGTTTACTAATTATTTGGTGCCATAAACCAGTTTCTTCATAAGTTGTGTAGTTTTCTTGTAAAATAAGCAAAAACTTGAATTTTGCGCTTCCGCCCCGCCGCGCCGCTCCAAAAACGTATGTTCAGTCCCGCTCCTATGAATGCGAAATCCTATGCCAATACGATATCTCAGACAAACTTGCATTACTACCGTTAACTCCGACTTAGGCTAAGACCATGAGACCAGCATTAAACCAAGTTTTCTCTTCAGGATCCTCATCATGGGCACACACGAGCGTCTAGGAGTCAACATCCACGTTGATCAGGTAACTTTAAAACCATTACCACCAAAACACGCATTTCAACAGGTTCAAAGCTACATATACCTATATCCATTATAATAGATATATATATAGCTATATCCATTATAAATTATAATGTCTAATTTAAAACAAGCGAAGCGTGCGTATCGTGCTGATACGCTCGCAAAATCAATAAAATTGCATGTGTTATCTAAGCGTTAGAATCAGCAATTTTATAGATTTTGCGACAAACGCGTTGCTAATTCGCTACGATGATGGTGGTTTTATATTCAACCACTCTGTGGTTGAATAACTATTTGTAGGTAGCTTTTTATAATTTCAAGTGAAACGAACAGTACCTAAGCATCTAAAAATCTTCAAATGTTTCCACTTATTAGCTTTGGAACCACAAGAACATTTAAATCGTAATGGACCCACTTGTACCCAAAACAAGTGGTGATAATGAAGAGACCTAAAATACTTACAATACAAGAACTTTCTATTGCATATGGGGCAGGTGGAACAAACAGGCCTACAGTAGGTACCTACATGAATGTTAAAGTCCTAATGGACCCACTAGTAAAAACAGCAGCGGCACCAACAGGCCTAAAAATAACATTCATATCCTATTGGTATTGGAGCCACTGTTGAAAATGAGTGGGAGAACCAACAGTCCTAAACTACGAGATCTTTCAAATCTTAAGGAACCTACTACGGAAATTATAAAACCATTTGACCAGCCTAAGAGCGTTCTGAATCCCGGATTTAAGAAATTTCATATTGCAGTTATAGGTACCTTAACCTTTAACTGCAGTACCCCCAGTAGTGCAGTAGCCGTGGCTCTGGTAAAAAAGTACACTCAACCTCAACGTCCTATTATTTTCAGCTAATGGACGGCATAGCCAACAACTGCCCGAACCTCGAGCGTCTGGAACTGCGCTGGGACCCTGAGAACCTGCGCTTCAGCGATAAGAGTCAGAAGGCGATCGACATACTGCGCGTCAAGTGCTTGAAGCTAAGGTGTCTCGTGCTCAGGTGAGTTCAAGGTCGTGGAGGAGAACAGCTGCTACAGTTCCAAGGAAATTTAACCTATTATTCAATATTTAATTTTATTGGACGACAAAGTTTTGCTATAAAAAGGTCAATACAGGCTGAACATCGTCATTTATTTAACACACATAAACAACTTATAACGGAAAATTTGTGGTAAATTTTCCGTTAGAAATGATTTTACTGAATGTAACATAACCAGGGCCCATCTCTTAGTAATGCAACTACAACTACCATAGACCGTGTAACTACACGGTCTATCTTTATATTACCAAAACATGGCGCTAAAATCGCTTATTTATTTTGTTATTTTACCATGTAGAAATACTAATACAATAAAATAACGAAGAATTTATCAGCAATATTTTTTTTTTACTAAATAGTAAGCAAATAAGTTAATAATCTTGCCTATGAGTCGTCTGCTCGACAGCTACTCGTCACGTTCACGATAGCTACCGGACTACCAAGTCGAGACGTGATGGAGACGTCGACGTCTCCATCACGCCCTGACTGACTTACGCCTCCGAAAAGGCATTACTTAGGTCGTTGCAGTGTTGAGACAGTTTCACTGAGTTGACTCAGCGCCACCTATTTCTTTATTGGATTTCATAACGAGTCTAAAGCAGCTCGCCTATTGTTTGAAAATATAAACGAAGTTGCCTTAGTAACGTGTCTAGATTCAATAGTTTTTAGACCTTGACCTGAAAGGCAATATAAACTACGTAGGTGCGAACAAAAAGTACATACTTTTCAGGATATTTTTTTGTGAACGTGAATAACATATATTGGTAAGGTTCGTTTTTGGTCCTTCGAGTTTTGTTACAGAGTGGCTCGAAGGACCAAGACCGTTTAAGTTAGGACTTATCTCTGATCTAGTTATGTTTGTTGTTTCAGCGATGGCCGCTACTACGAGATAGTGAAAGCTAATTTCGAACGAGCCGACCGCACCACCGTCGTCAGAACATCGACCAACTGTCAATGTTCCAACTATTATTTACTTTCTAATTATAAGGATTTGATATTCAATTAGATCAGAAATTAATGTAGATTTTCGTAACAGAAGAGCTTTAGTGTGCCTGATATTTATACCAAAATTATCAATACTTATGTAATTTATTATGGGGGTAACTCATCATTAAGTATTGAAAATAAACAATTGTGTGAAACCTAGTCGTTTTGACGTCCTTTACTATGAAGCTCTAAAAATGTACCAAGTAAAGAAGCAACCTCTATCTTTAAAAGATTTTAGATGCATGTTATTGACATGTGTAAGAATTAGTTATACATAAGACAAAATGAAGGGTAATCTAAACGGTTTTATTTAAATTTTAAATCATTTAACAATCAACTTGCTATTATTTAAAAAGAAATATCGCCATTGAATTTGGCAAAGCATTAGTATAAGTAGTCAGACAATTCTTCTACAAGTTATTTTAATGCTACACTAGTAAATAAATCCTGTAAGTACTATGCAATAATTAATTAATAAACAGTAACGAAAGTTAATCAAACATTGTTGTTTGAAAAGTCTTTTAAACTTAACTTTAAACATTTTTTATTTATAATATTGTTGTTTCAAATAAATAATGTAAAAGATGTTTTGTTTTACTGTGGTCATACCCTAAGCCCGCTTGGTAAATTAGTACAAAATATTCCAAGATATCTTTCTAAAAATAAAAGTTTATTTACAAGTTATGATGACTTACGATTTTTATAATTTATTTACCTTAAAAATCTATTTGTAAACCACATAGCGAGGTGTATACAAATAGCTTCCATAATATAATTTTCATAAATCTAAATTTTTTAGGACTTTCCAATATTTTAGATAGTTAATTTTTTGGTAACTCGACAATACAATACATAAAACTTGGAATTTTCAAGTTATATCGTATCATTAGAGTAGATATACCTACATAAAGCGACAAAAGAAACATCCACATTACACAACTAAACTTAAGTTAACGTCACACTAAAAAACCGTTCATCACAAGAGAGAAATTTAAACCTTAAATCACAGGTATAACGCTGATTTTAAAATTAATAAAAAAAAAACACAATAAGTTACTATACAAACTCGAAAAATAAACCACTCAAATATGTCGAATAACTAAACGCGTAAAGTTTTTAGTCTATCTGGTCGAAATGATCATCAAATAGTCACCTCACCCCTTCACCAAGGAGTAAGTCCGGCTCTTCTTCCAGTAGCAGGTTCTGATTGTTGCTGTTCTCTTCATTACCTGCCTCGGAGTTGTTGTCTTTAATCTCAGAGCTATCAGAGTCGATCTTGTAGAGGATATCGTGGCAAAGCGGACACCTGTCTTGCACATACAGCCATTTCCGCAAACAAACGCCGTGGAAGAAGTGATTGCAGCGAGTGATCTTAGCGGAATGCATTTCCTGGTAGCAAATCGCGCAAACATCATCTAAATTACTCAACTGGTCAACGGACGCCTCTCTTAGAGAGTTAATCTTATTGACAGCGGTTCTTCTCTTCATAAACACCGACCAACCGGCTCGCGCTTCGCACCAGATGTTGAAGTATGCATGAATACACATCATGACCGCTCTAATTGCTCCTCCAGATTCGAACAACAGTATCCAGGCTCCGTTAAAGAACAGGAATATTCCGAAACAGAATTCAATTGTGTTCCCGAACGCTCGGATGTAGTAAACGTAATCGTCTAATTGCTCCCAGAACGAGCTGCGGCAGGCGTCGATGAGAAATAGTGAGTAGATAGCCAAGCTAACGGTCACTTTCACGATAACTTCGATGCTAAACGCACTAACAGCTAGGAGCCAGGTCGACACGGTGTGCTGAGACCAGAGATACGCAAGCAGAAATATCGGGAAGAAAATCAGAAATGCACATACGCCCAGGGCTCTAACGTGTCTGTGTGTGCTCGGGTTGTGCGAAGCGCTTAGCGACATCAACATAGGGTTCACAATGTTGTGTAAAAAGTGCAGCAAAGCCGTGAATAGCAAGCAAAAGTTTCTACACAGTCGGATGAATCTTTTCTCTGGGTTCAGAGACGTCAGTCCAGTTTGCAATGCGAGTATGTAGAAAAGGATCGCTGACACGGTTCCGATGCTCTTGTCTTCCTCTTCATCAGTCAGCAATATCCATTGGAAGAAGTTGCCGATGTAATGACAGAAAAATGATATAACTGACGTCATTCCCAAGACAGCTGTTATGGTCTCGCATCCCGTTACTAGCAAGGACTTAGCCATCGAAGCGACGGACTGCACAGCTAGTAGGGTGGAAACCTTCGTCACTTCTTCCGAATCACCGTCATAGTTGTCCATTAGGAGCAATATCGTATGCTCGGCTACTCGCAATACCCAAAAGACTCTCAAAACACACGGTACGTTCAATCGCATCCACTCAGTTTCCACGAGCGCTGACAGTCCGTAGTTGCTGACAAACAGCCTTCCGTGTTGGTATCCAGCGTATATCACTTGAATGATCTTGTACGTCGACGTCCAGATGACGAATTTCACGAGCATCAGCGGCACTAAAGACGCGAAGACCGGGGAATGACGGAGTAGATTAGGCGGAACCGGCAGCATGGCCAAAAACGAGGGAGCCATGAAGCTAACAGTCAGCATTTTTTGCAAACAGTTGTTTCTAGGCCCGAGGTGGACGTTCTTGAAGACCACAGACAGCACGAATTGTATAAAGAAGTTTTGCATGACCAGGACTCCTGGGCCATCGAGATCAAAGAGGTTTTTTACGTTTATGTTGAGCACATCTTCGAGAATACTGGTGGAATGGTAAGGGGAGGTGGCGACGGACGTCAGCGCTTGTATTTGCTTTATGGTGGAGACGTTCGTCCAGTAAGAGACGAAGACAATGCCGACAGATGTCAGGTAGAGGTACACGATGATCAGATGCTTTGTGTAGAGCACGAACACGCAGAGAGATGATAGACATCCTGGAAAGAGGAAAGAACATCATAAGAAACGGTCTCACCTTTTCTACAAAAGCGGGGCGAATAAAAATAAGTAAGAGCATCATGTTAGCGTCACGTGACTATCAAAACAAGACATGTCCTCGAGGTTATATTGGTTGTTTTACCGGGTTTTGCGCGGTATTGTTACTAAATATTTTACATTTTAATATTTTGTCATGGATTTCCGCAAAGTAATGCCTGTAACTATTATTTACTATTCTATGTGCTTAATTTATCAAATATTCCAGTTTTATGTTGGGAAAATGTCAATGAAAGAGATGAGATAAATGTAACATGCGGATTTTGATTCCAATTATTGGAAGAAAATCCACTTGATGGACCAACATTATAGCGGTCGCAGGGAGTTGATGGATGGAGGCGTCTCAGGACCGCTATTCGTGACGTCCGTCGTTAGATTATGAGGGAGATTATGTTCAGCATATTGTGGTTTCATGATCACTTCTTCTATTAGTAGACAAAAACACTAAGTGAAGACAAAATCAGTTAACACTGTATATTTCCTATTTGATTTTATAGTTTAAAATTTGATGTCTATTAGCTTATTTTGTAAGACGAAATACAAAAACGTTATTGATTTCTGGCATTTGTGGTCTGTATTGACAGAATCATGGAACACCTCAATCAAGGATTCCAGCTTAGTAGAGTATTGACCTACCTAGAGATTTATCTTGTTCGGTCATAAATAAGTAAGTTATGGATTGACGAGGTAACCATCACATCACAGCTATTAAACGAGGAATAGAATAGTGTAGGTGTGTAGTTTACGACCAGTCGGACAGTTGACCTTTGAAATAATCAGGCAAATTCAAATACGTTTCCTCCTTGAATACGGAATATAACAAGTTAATTTTATTCAATTGTTTCGCGAATGATATCAGATTAGATAAGCCAACGTGTATGCTTATCAAAAATGCGCGGCCAGGAAGGATGACCCGTCTCATAGGGTTTGTAACTACTGTAGTTCAAAGTCAAAGTCAAAAACTGTTTATTTCCATAAATACAATAGATATACACTTAGAAAAGGTCAAATTCTTAATAATTAAAAACTGACACGGAGTGATATTTTTGATTTAGTCGCTTCGGTATGTAGACTAAAGTAAAGAAGCGACGAAGAAACCTTTAGCCTGTTAGTTAGTTGTTATTTTTCCAGTTGGAGCAAATCCCGTCGCATGCATTTTTATCCTCTAGATAATCTGATATTTTATAGTAGGCCTTTTTACACATGAAGGTTTTGACAATTTGTTTGAATTTATTTACTGATAATTTTTGCAACTCACTAGGAGTTTTGTTAAAGTTAATTACGTACTTCTGTCCTCGGTTTCGCGCTCGTTTTTAGTCTGTAGGCAAGTTATTTTAGATTTAGAATTACATCAACACAACACAAAATCTCAGTACAATCCGTTAAGCAGTTTTGGCGTAACGACCTAACAAACATCCATCCAAACTTTTAAGTCTGAAATTATATTTCTGTGACTAGATTCTGCCCGCGGCTTCGCCCAGTTTTTATTTAAAAACGACTGTAAACGCACATTTACGAATATATTGCATTACAATACAACCACTAAATAGACATCATTAGGTTCTCTAACCTTCATTTTAAATATTTGTAGGTTTCCTAAAGGTTCCCGTCAGAGAGAAATGCATAGATGCAACGGGTATAGTTAAATGGATGCCAAATATAATATCAAATAAAGTTATAATATCAAATAAAGGATATAGAGGTATATATACGAAACCTACAGCGCTTCCATCACTGAAAATCGGTAAGTTTACTTGATTACAAAACTTACCGATTTTCAGTGATTTTTATCAATTTCAATCATTATCATCAGCCTATGTTAGTCCACTGCTGGACATAGGCCTCCCCTAATGAGCGCGATAGCACCCTCTTTTCAGCTCGACGCATGCAGCATCTGCCTGTAGCCATTCGCAGGTCGTCATCCCACCTAGCTGGAGGGCATCCTACACTACGTTTGCCGAGTGTAGTCCCTACTCAAGAACACGTTTACCCCAGCGTATGTCGATTCTTCGCGATATATACAACGCCACGTAAGTACACGTTATATGTGTACTTGTATGAGGATACTATACCACAAATAAATAAATAAATAAACATACAAAAAGTCTTTTTTTTTTGCGTATTGAACAAAATATCGGGTATCTGTCGATAGCGATAATGTAATTCAATGTGCTACCTGGTGCAGGTATCAGTCGGTGGTCGACTTATCATACGAATATCAATCATACGCCTACCGCAATTAAGTTTATAATTGCGACAACTGAGAATACCGCCATCTATGGTCAAGTAGTGGAATTTACTAGTCAATCGAATGTTTGGTGAATATAGACCGTAAATACATTCTGCTGCTAAAGTAAAATAAATCTTATCTGTAAAAGTCATTGTTTATTTCCAAATCTGTGACGTTGGCTAGTTTTGACTAAACTTAAAACTACAAATCAAACGAATTGTTTCTTTGTGCATTTTAAGATTATGGGTTTATTTGTGTGAGTTTGGCGACAACGCGCAACCAACGGTGCCTTTAGTAATTTTATTGCATAGCATTTCCACTGTTCTTTCTGTTCCGTGAATATAACACTTAGTAAAGAGGTTGATTAGTAATTTGACTTAATGAATACAATAAGTTAGGTATTCTATTTGTATACGAGCGACCTCGCTTGTAAATTAATTCAACGGGTCAATTTTTTTTCTAAACATTGACCATTTGATGCGGTTCTATTCGGTAGCTTATATTATCTAAAATGGAAGCTATGTATTTTACAGGCGAAAACAAAACGTTAATACTCCAAACGCGTCTCTTTAGTCAAGAATGTTTATTTTTATTTTCGATCGAATACGAACGAATTACCTAACGCGTAAAATTCCAGAAAGAATAGTAAGAAAGCGATATATTTTGCATGGAGAGAGGTAAGAGTATATTTAAAGCAGCAATTAATCGTGTTAACGTAACTAGTTGTTTGTTATGGTTCCCTCGGTATATTAAATCAAAGCGAAGGTTTAAACAAGAGCGCGTAAAAATCTTACATTGTCATTTGATTCAATCCAACAGGGACACATCAAACTATTTAGCATGCTATCGGTTTTGATAACAGAGCATCATGGCATCTTTAAAAAAATCGCCAAGTGCGAGCCGACTCACACACGAAGGGTTCCGTACCGCAAAAATCAGGCAACTATTTCAAAGAACATCAAATTTTAATTTGTTCGGTCCTTTAAATTTTCAACATTTTTTTTTGTATTTGTTATTATTACAGTTGAAGTGTTACTTACATAATTATAGAAAGTTTAATGTGTCTGCCTACTGTAGTTCAAGAGATACAGGCTTGACAAATTAAGAACAAAAATGCCAAAAAAATCACGTTTGTTGTATGGGATCACTGAATATATTAAAGGGAGCCCCCTTTAATTTTGATATATTCAGTGTAACATGAAGGGTGGATCAACGGTGGCAGGGCGATGGGTGAATCAATGCCTACCGATTTAACCCCCCTGTATGTTCCGCGATTTTCAGTCGTTCAAAAGTTATACAGATTTTTATGAAATTTTGGTCAAAATCCGATTTTAGGCTTCGTGTCCCAAGTGTAACCAAAATGTTAGGTCTACGACCGTAATTTTTTTAATGTTGTAGCTCAATAGTTGATCTTTTGTCCTACAATATCGTTTTAGAGTTGTTATTTGATTACATTCCAAATAAAAAATAATCTTTAAAAAATAAACCGCAAACTTAATTTTTCAACAAACTTTGAAGGCTCGCAGAGAAAAAAACATACTGAATTTTTTTTAACCTACTTTATAAACTTACTATTCATGGAGAAGTAACCCTGAAATTTTCATTTGGCTAGTATCATGGCATCATTTTAAAAAGTGAACTTGAAAGTTGTACAAGTGCTAAAATCGATATTTTTTCTGTCCTTCAAAGGTAGGGATTGTGTCAATTAAAAAATACATTTAAGTAATTTATTTTTATAGTAAAAGCTCAAATTTTATGCTCAAATTGAGCATTTACTATAAAAAATAAACCATAATAAAATAATTACTTAATATTTTATTTTTATTATTTGTTGCGCGCGGCAAGACAATTGCACATTATCTGAAAATTTCAACTGTCTACCTCTTACGGTTCATGAGATATAGCCACGTGACAGACGGACAGCGAAGGCTTAGTAATAGGGTTCCGTTTTCACCCTTCGGGTACGGAACCCTAAAAAAATACAAGTTGATTGCGACAGAATTATGAAGCCTTTAAAAGTGTACCAAAGACTTTATGACGACTTTAGGAACAATATTTGTACGATCTGCAGATATTTGTTACGGGTGTTCTGTATCTACAAAATATCCATCTATGTAATGTAGTAGGTAATAAAATAAGTACATCAGATAACTAGTACCCATAACACAAGCTCTGCTTAGCTTGGGGCTAGATGATGCTGTGTCAATTGTTCAGAATTATTTTTTAATTTAAGGCGTTACCCCGACCCAGAACAGCGCCGCCACCTAGTTTATCTTATTATTATATTACGTTAAACAAAGGAATTTTCAAATATCCATTGGGCAGTTTATGATACCTATCATAAGCTTTTTTTTAATGCCTCTGTAATAGTTTTATTTTGTATAGTTTAGACAGAGATGCAAAAAACAGAGTTTGGTGGCCAAAAATAGCAACTTCGCATCTTTGCATAAACTATGTATACAAAATAAAACTATTACACAGGCATTAAAAAAAGGTTTATAATAGATATCACAAACTGCCCAATGGATATTTGAAAATTCCTTTGTTTAACGTAATATAATAATAAGATAAACTAGGTGGCGGCGCTGTTCTGGGTCGGGGTAGCGCCTTAAAAAAGAATTACAGTAAATATGCCTAAAACCGTGGTATCGAGTGAAAACAAGGACAATTGACAAAGCTCGACCGGCCACCTTTGCTGGGTTAAAGTAACCAGTTCTCGTGACGTCGAGACTCAGGGAAAGTGATGGATCCAAGTGTGTTTTTTGTTTTAAGCCACGTTTCTGCGTGTTTATTGTCCTAGATGTGTATTTATGCAAGCGTTTTCTGTTTTTATTGCTGTATATAGGAGGTGGTCCGTATTTTAAGAACAAACGTATTACTTATTTTTAAACATTATGAAGATCATGTCAAATAAGACAAGTACTTAAGTACTGTTTTTTAACTGACTTCAAAAAAGGTGGATGTTCTATGTTCGGCTGTATGTATGTTTTATTATTACTGTTTTGTGTTTGTCAATTTAGATATTTTTTTTTCGCTATTGTATAGAGAATGATCCCGAGGTAGTCCCATAAAATTTTTATTCCCAAGAGATTAGTATTAGTCCCGCCAAACTTAAAAACAGCGTAAAAATTAAGGAATTTACAGTTGCTTTTTTCTAGTTTTTTCATAACAATCAAGTTATTTTAATAATAAATAACGCTGGACATTCTGCATAACGTCACCTAGCCTCAAAGTATAATAACTATACTTTGAGGCTAGGTGACGTTATGTAGAAAAAAATAGGATTCCTTAGATATTTAATAACTAGTATAATAATTATTATTATTCCGAAACCGATTTCTTTTTGCCGTATATATCTATATATATAAAAGAAAGTCGTGTTAGTTACACTATTTATTACTCAAGAACGGCTGAACGGATCTCGGTGAAATTTGGAAGCGAGGTATCCCGGGGCCGGACATAGGCTACCATTTATTCCAAAAAAAAGCGTGCGAAGCCGCAAGGTCGGAAGCTGGTAGTTTTAAATTTTCGTAAGGATCTCGGGCTATCAGTAAAATAAATAAAAGAACCTTCCCGATTAGTGTAGGTAAGTACAATTAACATTTATTTATTTATTTATTCAAAAATATTGTATGCACGAATATTGTATAACATAGTATGCACGGATATAGAAAACCGACCTTTGCAAGCGCACAAGGTAAATATTGCGAAATTTATTGAGAATTTCGTGAATTAGTTGAAATTTTTTGACCTCATTGCCAGATTAGTACAGATTCTAAGTAAAAAAAAATTGTGTTTGCATCGCAAACAAAGGTCTAAAAGGAAACTGACTTTTTGTGATTTTTGGTCATTACTGAAAAATATCTAGAGTATTATTAACATTAAACCAGAGACGTGTACGAAAATATAATGCGGTGGCGGCGTAAGAATCAACCCCTACAACTCAGCCCGTGGAGGGCTGACTTGGAGGGATTGATTGTGCCGACTAAGGGAACCAACCAGAGCAAGGCCAACAACTTCCTTCTGTGTATTTTTAACACCTCTACTGCGGTCACCAATCCGCCTGCCAAGCGTGGTGATTATAGCATAACCCCCTGGTTTGGGGAAGGTATGTTCAGCAGTGGACGTACACAAATGTGTTGATGAGGTATGGAAGATAAGAACCTGGATGGGACTAGCGCAGGGGGCCTATTTTCATGCAATTGCATATTTTAGAGATTCCAGGACCGTCGGAGTGGCACAAAAACTTGAAGGCCTGATTCGCAGCAACAAGTACCTAAAGTCATACTGTAAATGATGATGATGTAGTATTAAGAAGGGCCGGGTAAGAAGGTATAATACGGGGAAATTCAAAATTATGATTATTAGGGTTTTGAAGATCGGAGATCGGTTTCGAAACCCTTATGGTCTCGCTTTTTCTGTTCTTTTTTCCGTCTTTAATATCTCAGCAACTACAGCAGCAAATAACTTGAAATTTAAAATAATAATACATTTCGTGCGCTTCGCTTGTACAGCCAAAAAATATAGAAAAAAAAAGAAAATGTACATTTTTAGTACAAGTTGTCGAAATTTTACAACAGACCTACAAGGTCAAGTGAGGTATCAAATGAAAGGTATCAGTTTGTACATTTCAAAACAGGAAATATTTTGAAAAAACTCGTAGATATGAAACTCTATTTTACAGGAACCGAGTGTGGTATCAAATAAAAGGTATCGGTTTGTACATCTCAAAACAGTTTTAGAAATTTCTGTAGATTTCATACTTTTATATTTAAAAAAAAGTCGAAAAATTACCCATTCCCCCCCTACCTCCGAAGTTTACAGACCGATCAATCTGAAATGTATGTAGCGTTCGTAGATATGGATCTATATTTTACAGTAAAAATATAGAGAAGTCTGTAAGTAGAACACTTTTTGATAAATTCACTGAATGGGGGATTTTTTTTAAAAGGTGGGTTACCTCACCTAGTTTGGTATCAAATGAAAGCTATCGGTTTGTATATCTCAAAACAGTTTTAGAAATTTCTGTATGTTTCATACTTTTTAAAATATTTCGAAATAAGTCGAAAAATTACTAATTCCCTCTTTCGGAGATAGGGATCTCCGAAGTTTGCAGAGTGATCCATCTGAAATGTATATGTAGCGTTTGTAGATATGGATCTATATTTTGCAGTAAAAATATAGAGAAGTCTGTAAAGAACAATTTTTTAAAAATTGTCAAAAAGGAGGCGATTTTTTTCAATATGGGGGCTACCTCATCGATTGGGGTATCAAATGAAAGGTATCGTTGTGTACATCTACAAAAAGTTTTTGGAATATCTGTATGTTTCATACTTTTTGAAACATTTCGAAAAACTCTACAATTGTACTATTACCTTTAATTTTTACGTACTCAAATAGCAAAGTCTCTAACTGGGACCTAATATTGGTATACTTGACAAACGTTCGAAACCCTCAGCGCGCGTCACACTCGCACATGACGGATCTTGTTTTATTTTGTCACACGTGCTGAATGATTAGTATTGGAAGATAATCCTTTTTTAAATTTAGATTGAATAAAAATAAGCGTACCTATAGACCAGTCTACAGGTATAAGCAATTATACAAATCGAACGCCAGAGGTTACGATAAATTGTCGATACATTATGTACGGCTTGAAGGTCAGAGTGATTCGCAAGACCACGTCATTATATCTATCTATACCTTCTAGCAACCCGTGTGGAAGCCAAATGGAAGAGTTTTGAGTCCAAACAACATCAACCTACATCAGTCCACTGCTGGACTTAGACCTCCCCAAATAAGCGCCTTATTGGCTCTTATTAGGGGCAATGCATAATCTTTACAGCTTTTTTTATTCTTTAGCTTTTTGTATTTTTTTAAATTCGAATCATTCAATCTTTTGTGCAAAAACTTGCAAGTAGGTAGGTACGTGCGTTGCGCACGTGAACCGATGATAGACTGAATGAATGAATACGGATGTCGTCATCCGCCTCGAACGCGCCGCACCGCCCGCACCGAACGCGCCGCAGTCAGCGCACGAGCCGAATTTTTTTAAAATTCGCTGCGTTCTGCGCGGATAGGTACGCGACGGTGCATACTATTTCATACAAATATTTTTAAAATGCTGACTTTGGCGCGTGCGGCTCTTGCAGCGCGGCCAGGTGCGGGTTCAGCATTAGAAGTGCAAAACCGGTAAGAGCGGTTTTGCACTGCATCTGATCTGATTCTGAGAAAATCAGGTTTCAGAAACTAGGACTGATACCAGAATATTGCTTTTCACACTGCGTTTGATCTGAATTCGTGAAAATACAGATCTTGTCTCTCTGACCGAATACAGATATTGCTTATGCACAAATCAAATTTCTGATCCAAATCCAACCACATCAGGCCAACATCTTTGGCATATTGTCACTGGTGAGGACAAAGGTACATAAATTCTCTTATTCAGTTGCCATGACAGATACCGGTCAAGGCTATGTATAAAAATATATGTAAATATATTTATAAATATAGTCCTTGTGTGGTTTATAAATTAATTGATGTTATAACACAGTTAAGGCACTCTTGGCTCGTTTGGTTGTTGGTCTAAGGGTGAAAATCATCCAACATATTTCTCCAACATGCACACACATACATATATTACTTTAGTAAACACTTTTTTGAGGTTGTAGCTATTTAGTGAATGAATATAATGTCAATAAATATAATATGCAGGTTTCTTAAATTTAATTTTAATTTCTCTGCTCACATAACGCCAGATCTGGGCATCTTATTTAATATAAAATAATATTAGCAATTCTGCAGGGAAAAAGAGGTGTATTAAGTGTGTTGTTCTACTTTTAGTTCAATGGTGTCATTATCGTAAGGGGAAATACTTATTAAGCAATATTGTTAGTTGCTTACTATTTGTGTTATCAATGTCCTTTAGTTACATTTTTGTTGTCACCCAGCTAAAGTGTCTCACAACACAGCTTAGTTCTAACCAAACTAACATTGAATATGGATGTCCAGATCATCACTTGCCTAATTCACCATAAGGACCAGCATAAACATTGTGACATTCAATAAACACACTGTTTCGAAATCCAGCTTATGAAACAACATGAAAGGCTGCAAACTCTGCATAGATATAGGTTCTAGGTGACGCAATGGTGAATAGACCAACACTTACCCAAGCAACAAGTTAGGAATATGCAGAACGAGACGGCAAAAGCGTTGTAGAAGTTCGCGTCATAGTAAATAGCGTCTGGGTCAGCAGTATCGGACGTCAGGATGGTCGTGTTGCTGAGTGCTGCGGTCTCGTCTGTGGTCATGGGCAGCCCCAGGCTGATCTTGAGGAACTCATCCACCACGAACAGCGGCGGCACCCGCAGCAGCACCTCCACCATCGCCAGAGCCTTCGACCTCAGCGACATTATTCATCGAGCCAGCAGACTCCCGACAGAACACTCAAAATTTATAACCCAATCCAATACTTTTCAGAACATTTCGACCGCACGGAAGAATAGTTTTTTAACGTTTTTGAAGGTATTTTTCACTATTTTGTAGCGAATACGGAGAAAAACGAAAATAGGACTGAAATTTTTGCGACAAGAAAAATATGACGTTCTCAATCTCACTTGCCAGTGTCAATCAAAACAAAAAAGTTTTGTAGTTTATTACCATGCGTCAATTTCAAAATTCTACCATTTTCTACTAAATTTGTAGAATTTTTTTACGTTCCGTAAAGCTGGGAACAAATTATCTGACGCGTCTGTAAGCCGCGGCTGACGGACGCGGCTTGTTTCTATCTGATTAATACAAAATACACTAAACTGTGCACATTGTCTGTCATAAACCGCGGACGCGACCTTGAGCGTACGGACGTCCGAACAGGATCTGGCTGGCTGGATGTTTTTGCGTCCGCGGATGGTATGAACGGGGCGCGGGGACGCGTCCGTGGACGTTTTGTTACCAAGCGTGCTCGCGGTGACACGTCAAGCGCGATGGAAGAAAAATTGATAGAGTGCGTTCGTGCCCACGAGTGTCTTGATAATCAGAAACTTCAGCATTATAATAATCTTTTAAAATTCTTTTTTTTGGCGGACAACACAGAGCGCAGCTACCGTTAAGTAATCGTCCTCACTGTCGCTGCTGGACATGTTTTCCAGCTAACAATTCTTTCTGAAATGACTGGACAGACGTTCGAAGACCCGTCGTCCTACAAGCGTGCACATTGTTATGCCGCGTCCGTCAGCCGCGGCTTACGGACGCGTCAGATAATTTGTTCCCAGCTTTAGCGTCACAGATTGTGCCAAAAAGTTTGACTTAAATTTTTTTGTAGCTTGCTACTGAAAAATAAACCGCTAAGTGCTCAAATTTTCGCGTAATGTTTTAAACCGTAAAATATTCACGTGCCTGTACTCGGCCGAGATAATTATGCTGCTCTACTGTTCTTTTCCACCAATTTATTTATGTACCATGTCTTGTGTGATTAGATTAAATATTACTGAATTACTCTCACGAAGGGTTCCGTACCGTAAAATCAGGCAACTTTTTCAAAGTGTTAAAAATATTTTTTTTTTTTAAAAAAAGCTCATGTATTTACTTGTTCGGAGACCCCTTTCAATTTACAACTTTATTAGTACTGTTTGTTGATATTATAGTTGAAGTTAAAGTTAGTTAAAGACATAGTTAAAGAAAGTTTAATGTGTACCTACCTATTGTGGTTCAAGAGAGCCTTGACAAAAGAAGAACAAAAATAGCCAAAAAGAATCTCGTTTTTTGTATGGATATTTATTTTATTTTTATTATTTGCTGTTATAGCGACATATTCTCTGCAAATTTCAACTGTCTACCTCTTACGGTTCATGAGATAGAGCACTTTATCTGGCAGATGGAAGCACGGACGGACAACGGAAGCTTAGTATTAGGGTTCCGTTTTCAGCCTTCGGGTAAGGAACCCTAAAAAAAGTATAGTGTGCAATAGTTAGGTTACCACTCACCCCTAGAGGGCGCATCAAGAACCTATAAAGCTACTCACTAACAGATGGCGCTCTACGTTGCTTCGCATTTTAAATGTTTCTTGTTTTATTTCCATTTGCCTCTGTTGGATATACTACCTATACACTGACTTTTTGGCTGCATGAGTAAAAAATTTACATACTTAGCGAGTTATTAATACAATTGATTTGATTCTTGTAGCTCACATTGCCATAATTTTTTTTTTACAGAGTCCTTTTTTTATTGACAAAGAGAATTACAATTCAATAATAAAAACAAATTAGAACTAAGTATTTACAATTGAAACAATTAAACTAAATGCAGACTGTTGCAATCAATCTAGAGGTAGCTCAACTGATCTATATCAATACCATTCGGAAGCGTGAGCAGAAAGGATATACACAGATGGCCAATCGGAAGATCTCAACATCCACAAAACAACAGCACTGGGGGCTTACAATTCCATCTTCCAGGTGGTTTGTGTGAGTATAATCCAGGCTGCGACCGCAGTGCTACGAAGAAAGGTACCTAACTGACCAAAACATCAGGATCTCCTCTCGGACAGCGCGGCAGTACTACAGGCTGTGAACGAGAGAGAACACAACTCGGGACTTACCATACAGTGCCACCAACTGCTAGAACAAGTAGGGAAGTCCAATAGAGTCTCTCCACAATGGATAAAAGGACACAGCGGATCCAGAGGAAATGATGAAGCTGACGCACTGACGAGGAGAGGTTCAGAGTGGCAACCGGCAGGGCCCGAATCAATAATTCCCCTACCATTCAGTCAAGTCCGCTCATGGATCCGACAACGTACAGTCAAACAACACCAAGACTACTCGGCAAGTAGTCCGGATTGTAGGCAGTCGAAGGAAGCCTTCCCTCCCGGCTTTAAACCCGAAATTCTTCCGAAAACTCCTCAATCTGAAACCTGACAAACTCCGGCTAATCGTCGGTCACAGGACATTGCATGCTTAACAAACATCTAATTAACCTGAGTATCACGGACGGCCCTCTATGCAGAGGGTGCATGAACGCAGAGGAGACTGCCGCGCATGTGCTTGTAGAGTGCGATAACGTAGCTTCTCAACGACTACACTACCTCGGGCCACCGATGACGCCTAGGGAGGCATATACCGGCGTCAGCGACCTGCTGGCTTTCCTGGAGGACATGAGTGGCTAGATTAGCAGCCCCCCACCCGACATGCAAAAAGGGCCCACCTGTGGCCTAGTTGCGGATACTGGTCCAGAAACAATTAACAAGTAAAACTACATTATGTACTAAATGTATATGTATGCAATAAATAAATTTGCAATAATTCAGGTCCATCAATCTTATTAATGTAAGTTAGTTATGAAGTCCGTGAGTAACTTAAGTAGATATAATAAAATAAAGATGTTTTATTTTACAAAGATAAAGTACGTAGACCGTGCTATTTATGTAGGTAAATCGAACAACTCACTCAGGCAGACTACGTAACAAAACTTCGGAAAAGCTCCCCTCAAAAGCTATAACTTTGAAAGCTACTTAATCGATGTACTTGGAAGGCTTCTACGGCTTCCTTCAATGGCAAATTAAAAACGATAATAGGAACTACCTACCGATATTGCAAGGAGCTTTATTTTAGTTAGGTAGGTAAGTTCATTTTATAGTTACTCAGTAGGGTAGGTAGTAAAATAGGTAGATACTTACTGTAGCATTCTGATGTACACGGGCATCGGATGTGGTAACCGGTCGAGGTGTTTACACGTTTACACGCGCGCTGGGCGCGCGGTGGAGATTCGCACTTCGGGCGGCATGTTGGCTGGACGTGCGTCTCTGAACAAGTAGGTATTGTGTTTTATTGGCATTTGATAGTAACCCTTACCTGGTACAGTTACTTAGTAGGTATAAGTAGGATGCAATAAAGATTTTGAGATTATTGATTATTTACCTAGGTAGGTATAGGTAAGTACATAATCACTAGACCGTAGGTAGGTACCTATACGTCCAGTTCACTGCTGAACATAGGCCTCCCCCTAACGACGTCACGAATAGCGGTCTTGGAGCCGCCTCCCTCCGACTCCCTGCGACCGCTACAATGTCGTCGGTCCATCGAGTGGAAGGTCTTCCCACACTGCGTTTCGCATTGCATCGTCGCCACTCGAGAACCTTTACGTTCTAATTTGTTTCTATTCTTTGATTGTACCTAATTTTATTAGTAATTTTATTAACCGACTTCAAAAAGGAGGAGGTTCTCAGTACGTCTGTATGTTGAACTAGGAACAATTATAATTTTCTCCCCGTATTATGACAGCTTGCTCAGTCATAATCTATGTTTGAAAAGCGTTACTCAATCAAGCAGACTGAGCAAGCTTTCTTAAAACGGGTCTTTTATTGTCCCCAAAACTATATCCTTGGCTGTTGTGGTAGAAGTAGTTAGGTAAGTACCTACATAAAGCATTTGGGTATGCTAAAAGCAATTGAGTGATGTGGTACCTAAGTAGGTGTTTGACCAACGTAATTATTAGAAACCAATCGAAGCCAAAGCTTACCAAACTAATCCACCGCTAAAGCGCAAAATGACAGCGATTACCAAAACTTAATATCTCAACTTAGCGGGAAAAAGAGCAAAATGGCCGCTTAGATTCGTAAAGGCACGCGCACGCCACGCGACCACAAAAACCATCAAGCGATTAAAAGTAAATCAATCGTGAGGAATCTTCAGATAAAATCCGCAAAATATTGAATTACTATCTTTTATTTACATATCCGATGGGGTATAATGTTACTGGTCGATTAGCAAGAGTTGTTTTTAGGGAGTTGTTTTTACAAGTGGTTTAGAAAGGGTTGGACAAATTATTAATAGGTCCCATTTTGATTTAATTTTGTTCTAATTTTTGTCTTTTTTTTTAATTGTAATTTTCTTTGTTAATGAACGGTTGTTACATTCAAATTTAATCAGAGTTGCTCCTGAGCGGTTGTTGCGTGACGTGAAAAACTTTGTAGTACTCAGAATTAGAAAAGGTATTTAAGTACTACAAAACACCATCTTTATGTCTTTTATTTACCATTCCACACCCCAAAAATCACCCCTAATCAAATAAACAGAGCATCAAATCAAACCTGCTAAAAAACCAACAACTAAAACTTTGACTATTGCGTAATAAATAGTGCCACTAAATACATTCGTTTAATTTTGTTTTTAGGCTTGGGTCGGTCCTTAAACTACCGCACGCAAATTTAACTTTGTTAGTACGTTGGCACACTTGCCACTGAGCTTCAGGGCAAATACAGGTGTTATCTATAATATTGTAATGTAGAGCCGAGTTGTTTGCATAGTTTCATTATAGGTTGTTCAATGGCCGAATTATATTGTGTACTCATGGATTTAAGTAGGGAAGCGAGATATTTGATGTAATCAGTATTTTAATTTTGTTAGGTTATTTTTATGTTGGTTTTTAGCTACTATCAACGTGAGAGTTGATCTTATCGATATGGTATTGTGAGAAAGTTGTGTACGACCATACTTTCAAGTAGTTTTTTTTTTTACTAATATTTAAAAATTAACTAATTGGCCTATTCATGATAGTTACCTTACCTACATCATCACACTTATACTATAAATGCGTAAGTTTGAATGTTTAGACATATGTTTGTGACCTCTTCACGCCAAAGCTAATCAACTGATCGTTCGGGCTGAAATTATGCATTCCTACAAATAATTTTAGGCCTGAAATAAAACATAAGATAACTTAGTTAGATTGATAGATATTTTTTTATTAGACGTAGAAAATATACAGAACACCCGGAACAAATATTTGGAAGCCGACATATTCACTGACTGTATAAATATGTTGTTTAAGCTGACTTATATGTTTTCTTAAAATATTTATTTATTTAGTATCTATTTAATTTATGTAGTATTATTAGTTTAAATTTTAGAATTGATAATTCTTTTGACTCGTGATTGACATTAAGATTGGTACCTAATTATTTGTATTCATTGCTATGTTTAAGTATTCTATAAGATTTGACTTACTTACTATGTTTCTATTTGTTATTTTTGTGTAAGTAGGTAGGTACCTGACTCTTGGACGTTTTGGTTTTAACTGTAAGTCCACATGTAAAATAAATAAATGAAATTGAAATTGAAATTTGCAGATCGTGCAAACATTTGTCCCAAGGCGGGAATCAAACTCGCAACCTCCTGCGTCGCAGGCCTTCGCCCGCCGTGCCACTTCGGTCGTCGTATTGTTTGTTTGTTAAGCTTTGTAATTTTTCCATAGTTAGTAATTATTTTATAGTCAATAAATCATTAAAAGTTAATAAATTATTTTCGAGTTCTAAAGTAAGTCCCAATCAACGAATTTAAATCAAACTATTTAAGTAACGCTCCCAACTTATAAAATGTTTAGAATAAAGTTGTAGGCAAAAGTTTGCTCTTGCTTAATTTCACGCAATTTAAGTTGAGTAAGATGGAAATATTGTCAAGAAACTTTGAAATAAACACGGCGAAATGTTTTTAATTGGTAAATTTGGTCTTATGGGGCGAACTTAACGGGTTTGGTGGTCAAACTAGGCCTAAATCTCAGTGCACACGGGATCCCCGTGGTAACAAACTCGAGTTACCTAAGTACTTATAATAAAAAAATATATTATTTGGTTCCTTATAATGTGAAAACACGATGGAGTAAAAAAAATACGATAAAAACATATTATAAAAGTCCACTGTTTCGCACATAATTTGGTCGAGATCTCAGGAACCCTGCGGTCTATTGAAAAGACTTATGTTTTGAACCGTAGGTTATTACTAGTTATTTGGTTCCTTGAACCAGGGTGTGTAGTTTTCTTGTAAACAAGCATAAACTTGATTTTTGCGCTGACGCCGCCGCGCCGCCGTTCCAAAAACGTATGCTCTGTCCCGCTCCTATGAACGTGAAATAACATGCTTATCCTTTTATTATTTATTTATTCAAGCTTTTCACAAAATGGCGCGCATTGCGCCCTTTTAAGCAGGTACTTAAAGGATCTGTCTGCCTATACCTACCATAAAAGGACGTTAGGACGGGCAGAGCGAGAAGGCATTCGCTGTGTACCGAAACCCTGAAAACATAAGTCCAACTGAAGTTTACTTTGCAGTCACTTTTGTAGGTTTCGCATTAGTAGGTAGGAATGACATAAATTTTAAAGGTACCTATCTTAATGTACTTACAGGGTTGCCAGCTCACTAGTAGGCATTTTTAACAACTTTTAAAATAAAACAATAGAGTCGTAAACCCAGTTCCGTCGCTAAGCCAATGCGATGTGACGCAATGCTCCGGTTACGGACACCGGACACTTCCGTTTCCGGACGATCGAGTTCCGACAGGTGAAGTATCGATCGAGGATTACTACCTGTCCTTCTGTCTGAACGGGGTAGCGGGGAGCATGTTCCAAAAGCAAATTTAAAATCGAATGAAATCGAATAATCTAGTTTTTCGTTTTGAAAGAGCTATGGAAAGGAGGAAGTACTTAGGTAGGTACGGATAGCTGGGATCTTGTTCCCCAAGTTCTAAAAACCGATTATTGGTTTTCTTTTTCGTTTTGAAATAGTCAAGGAGAAGGTAAAGCATGAAAAGAAATATATTTGCAGCTCGTTGGATTATAACAATGTAATTCTTGTAAACTGGCACGGGATCTAAGCGAGTCGACCTGTTAAAAACTTTTTGAATTTTAAAAAGTTGCATAATTTTTTGTTTAATCTAATTTTATTACATTTTTTTATAGATACCTACGCTACACATAGAAAAGCTTTGAAAAGAGGACGTCCTAATTCCTTGGGAGGTTTGCAGCTATTTTAATTTGGCCTAGGCCCAAACTATGTGAGTGCCATAAAAATAAAAATAAAATGAAATTATCCGTCCAGTTAAAATAAACGTTGTTATTTGTTGATATTCTGTTAATGTGCACGCTGAGACGTCCTATATTATATTATAGACACATATAGATTTAAGAACCATATTACTTTTTTAACTTGCCTTGTGTGTCTAAAGTCATTTACAACGGGAAATTTTAACCTCAATCAAAACACAAATCATGGTAAATAACCCGTAGTAAATGACTTTAGTGTTAATAACCATGATGGATTTAAAACATTTGCCCGGCTTGATCTCATGTTGGATGGACCTATTTATATATACATTTTCCTTATTAGTTTTAATCGATAAAACGAATAATTCAAAAAAAAAAACATTTTTGTAATTGATATTATTATAGTTAAAATTTTATGCACATCTTCCAATGTTCTGAAGTTTTACTGTCAATAGCACTCATGTATCTCAAGATACAAGCATTCTCGCTTAGTTTGAGTTCCACTAACACTGTACTGTATTATTGCATGTGTTTTTGGTAAATAAGTTATTATTATTATTTAATAAATAAATAAATATTTTTTTCACCATCATCGTGTGTGGGCACAGCATCCAGGCACCGGCATCGCTGCCCAGTGGGCCGAGTGGGCACACACGATCAGCGTGTGAAGGGTTGTTACCATCCGTCCAACACGGGCTTCGACTGTGCGAAAACTGTTTTTTGTACGAAAGCAGTTGGCGAAAAAAGTGTTAAGGTTGATCGTTTTGTGTTGGCGAGAGATTCCATTTTTTTTTTTTTGCTTTGTTTGATTTTTGCTGCGCTCTGCAAGAAATAAAACTAATGGAAAAGTTATTTGCCACAAATCGTTAACCATTTTCTACTAACTCATGAACTTGGTATTTCTGGAGCATTTGAAAATAAGTGACTTGGGCAAAAATCAAAATTTTCCATAATGTTCCCAAAATAAAACTGAATCGATGTTGGTTTTAACAAGGGTTCATAAAATATTGGTTACGATTTGCGTCAAATTGATTTTCCTTAGTTTTATTCCACGTGCGCTCTACGTGAAAACCCACAAAAAAAAAATGCCCCTACACGAAACGATCAGGTTTCATTCAAATTCAATAACGGTAATAACCATTAGGTATTTGTAAGTCACAGGATTCATGACGGGAACTCTACACAATTTCTACACAAAGAAGTATTTACTCTACATAGGAAAAATTTAAGTTACATAAACATGTAACTTAAATTTTTCCTGCTGTTTCATTTGCTAAAGGAAGAATTAATCCAAGTATTTTTTATCAAGTTTTTATCAAGTATTTTTACATAATTTTTGCCACAACATTCTCGCTGCCATGCCACCGGACCGACGACGATAAACGCAACATCCTATTTAACAGAGCATCGCAGGCAAACTTGCTAAGAATAGCTTTGCGATGCAGTGCCCGCAAATTGAGGCAAAGGTTTAATCTTCTTGGGTCTGAAATTCCACAGGCAACTATAATCCTTCCAACCGGAATACAATAATTTACTGCTTTTCAGCAGAAAAGCGTTATGGTACGGAAACTTGTTCCGGAGAGTCCTTTCACAAGGAGCTACAAGTTAAGCTACCTACTACCTCTATAGTTCCAACCTTTTTTCAAACTTTTTAGTCTTGCGCGCTTTGTTAACATAATTAATAATTTATTTATTGCACACCCCGGCTCCCTACTTGGCCCTTGTATACTCGGAGTTACAGCCGAGAACAAAACAAAATACCCGATAAATAATCATTAATTACCTTTTTTAAATGATATGGATCAGTTGAGCTACCTGTAGATTGTTTGCAACAGTCTGCAGTTAGCTTAATTGTTTCAATTGTAAATACTAAGTAAGTAAATATTGGTACTTTTTATTTTGTTCTTGATATTTAACATTGTATTTATTTATTACATATATATTTTTTACTCTATGTATTATATAATTTTATTTTATTTCTACTTCAAGAATATTTATTATTATGTATTACCTAATCTTGTATACACCCCTGCCTTTTTTAAATTCTCAATTTTCTATCCGTCCAAAGGTTGCCTGGAAGAAATCGCTTCTAAGCGATAAGGCCGACCATTGTACCTTTCTATTTTATGTTAATATCTATGTTTTTTATTTAATTTTGTGGTGTACAATAAATAATTTTGTATGTTATTGTATTGTACTAGTTCTAATTTGTTTTTATTATTTGATTGTAATTTTCTTTGTAAATAAAAGTATTTTTTTAAACCAATCACTTCCTTCTTCCTTATAACAGGAGTCCCATACTTTTCTCTTCGTTTGGAAAATACGCATTAATTCTTACAATTTCCATTTTTATTAAGGTGTAGGTACCATAATAAAAATGGCAAAATGCGTCAAATGTCTCGAGATCACCTGATTGCGTGCATCCCGGCTGGGCACTCGCTTGAATGCGCGACTACCTGGGTGGGCGGAGCGCTACTCCGAAGCAAGTAAACGATATCCTTATGACGACTTTTGAATAAAAAAAAATTAAAATAAAATTTAACTTTTTCACGGAAGTTGGTAACGGTTAAGGTATGACATTTTCTAACCTACCTATTTAATAAAATGGAGGCTCCAATACCAACCTCTTTGTCGTTTCCAAAAGCGAAATCGCCTTGAAAAACAAACAAACCGCATTTTTACTGACATTAGTATTGTGAAGTTCTTAACATTGTGAACTTTCAATTTCTATACGTTGTTTGACTGAAAAACTATGACTTAACCTCAAACTTTGTTGATGACTTCTGCAAAATACCCGCTTTTCATGTTTGGCAGAGCGGAAATCATTCGAAATTCAAAATTCGAGAACTTAACGATCTATTCCTAGAGCACACTAGGCGCTACAGTGTCGTAGCATTTCTCGTAGAGGCGCGTAGCCGTAACGCTCGTAGCTGAGTTTGAGCTTTCGTAGTAGGACCCGTTTTTTGCACTTTGCGTGCGCTCCAATGAGCTAAATTAATTTGTTTTTGATAATGGTGTGTGTTGTTTTAGTTAATCTATGTCACAATAACTTTGAATTTATAGCTTGATTGAAAGAAAAATCAATCTTATTTGATAGTATTAAAAATATTGACGGGTCAAACCCTCATAACTACAGATCTTCGTGAACCTTTGGGAACCGATGGAATGATACCTACCTACTGAGTTTGAGTCTGATCAAGCGCAGCGCACCAAGTTGATTTGTTTTATTCTCTTTATTTTCTAGATTATTTATGTACGTACTTCAAACATTATTTTGTTAATTTACAGGTTCTTTCTCCGGTGGAAAATGATTTCTTCTATAAAATTGTGGATTTGCTACCACTGCGAGAAATGTCTTCAGACCTGCGAACATAATCTGTACGCCTTTTTTGATAAGCCTTTTAAAATTAGAACAGAACTGTCATAATTAAAAACAAGAGACAGGTAATTTAAAAGAAAAACAATGGAACCGCAATTACATCTACAACTCAGCACTCTGCTACCAGAGCCGATCATGCTATACTTAGAACTATTTACTACTACTAAGTGAGGTAGATCTACGACACAGTCGGTTGTATGGTAATCTGCCATAGTTTATCACAAATCTCAACACTTCACTAAACGCACTCACCACAAAAACAAAAGCTTCCGCAGCCGCGCAAACTCGACACCGCGTCATGTCACTTTTCCCGCGCACAATATGTCATGTTTTTTTTTAAACGGGGTTGGTTACAAAGAGGTTACAAACATCCAATTACATTGGGGGCGGGTGGACTCCATAGATAGTTTAGTTTAGTCATCGTCAAGTGGTGGACATGGGACGTTCCTTTTGTAAATTCAAATATGCAGTGTTGCCACCGCGCATGTTCGGTTTATAATTTAATTAGTGAACAATGAGGTGTATTTGTGTTGTGTGATGTGCCTTATGGATTTTGGATTTGTTTTTTAAAAACACTGTTTTATAGCAGAGGTCAGTTATGTTTGTTCATTTATATGTCAGTTAGAAGATGTTTACTTAGAGGGATTTTGCAAAAGTAATAATGTCTCGATAAGTAGAATCGTTTTCCGAATTACACATAATGATGGAAACCAATTATGTCTAGGTATACGTCCTACGATGTGCAATGCAAAACACGAGACTTTTTGGTGATCTTGAACAAAACAATATTAAATATATTTAGGTACAATACAATCTAGGCTGCTGTTGTGTTTGTTTGAATTACAAAACAACTTAAGTCTCAACCTAATTATAATTTTTTGAGAAATATTTTTTAACACTTAAAATTGATAATTAATAAGTAGGTAGCTAATAGCCATGAAAAGCCCTCGTGAAAAGGTTTTTCGTAAAACGGTTTTGTACATATTATATAGAAAAAAAATCGTGAACACCGGGTGCAATCTCAAATCCGCCGCCACGCGCCGTCGAAATAAAAGTCGGGGCAAAAAAACCCTCACTGCTTAATATAACATTAGTTTCATGCCAGCAATTTACAGGCGATTTTCCTGTAAAAAAATTGTCTAGGCAGGTACAGAGTTGTGTAAGAAAATGTATGTTAACTCAGTTCCTACCCGTATAGTGCGTATGCAACCGAATATGTAATATTATTCGGCTTGAAGCGGCGTAATGCTAAGACAGGAACCTTTGAGCCCCATTTAAAAATTTGTCTGATTGTTTCTGTTTTTTATCGATATCATATTTAATTTTGTATTGTTCATATACCTAACAATAGTACTTAATTTTAAAACCGCCCCCGTGCCTCGGAAAGCACGTTAAGTCGTTGGTCGTAAGCCTGACCTCTCCCCAGTCGTGTCGGTCTACCGTCCCATCTGATTATAAGAGTGAGGGAATAGAGAGTGCACCTGTGCGCACTCCCTTGTGCACTATAGTATGTCTTGCGCACATGGCTAGCCTCCGTTGAGACTGGCCGCAGTGGCCGAAAATTCGGCTAGGAGTATTAGTGATACCTAGTATTGTTGATGTAGGTACCTATTATTTATATAAGAATTATTAAAATTGCAATAAATTTATTTTCCACCTCCTTCTTCTTCTTCTTTACATCTGTTAAAATAAAATCAGTAGGAGGTTTTAAGCTGCATTAAATGGCAAGTTCCAATCTGGCATTCTTGCATGCTGGTTAAGGATTTGTGTATTATAGGATGCAAGTTAGTTGATGTCCTACTGAAATAAATGGCTAAGATCGTTGTAGAGTAGGTTAATAAAATAGTAAGTTGGTATCTATTTACAAGATTATTTAACAGGTTTCGAAAAAAGCAGGAGGTTCTGTCTTCTGTTTTATGTATGTTTTATTATGTATTGTATTGTATTGATTTATTTCAGATAATAATCCATATTACACATACACACAATCAAATAAAATTCAAAATAACAGTCAATAACATAAGATTAGATAAATTATACAGATTAAAATTTTTATAATAAATTCAATTAAGTTACAGTAGGTACCTATATTATATTTTATTTCTATATTGCAATATTTTGTTTAGTTTGTTGTTATGTGCCTTTACCAGTTGCCGGAGAAATGTCTCCGGCAATTGTTGACCGATTTTGATGATTCTTTTGGTGAGAGTGTTCCGGGGGGTCCTATAATTATCATCATCATCAACCTATCTTAGTCCACTGGACATAGGCCTCCCCCAATGAGCGCCATAGCTTTAGCTTGCCGCATCCAGCATCTGCCTGCAGTCTTTCGCAGATCGTCATCCCACCTGGCTGGAGGGCGTCCTACACTACGTTTGCCGAGTCGCGGTCTCCGCTCGAGAACACTTTTACCCCTATAAGTATAAAAATTGTATTCCCTTGGGAAAATATTTTGTAGCATTTGTCCCGCAAAAGTTAAAAAGAAAACAGTGTAGGTAATAAAAAAAGGAGTTTGAAGTCGGTTTCTAGTTTTTGCAAAAACATTATATTAGGTCCTTACATATGAAATTGGCGTTTTGTATGGGAGGAACAAAAAGTCGAATATTTTTTAATATAATATATTTAATTAATCAAAGTATGAACCATTATTTTCTATGCACTTTTGCCATCTTATAGGTAGTTCATTGATCCCTTTACTAAAAAAACCAGTCGGACGGGAATCAATAAAATCTTTGAAGGCGATTTGGACTGCCCCATCGGAGTTGAATTTTTTCCCTTGCAAGAAGTTATCCAAATTTCGAAAAAAATGGTAATCTGTTGGAGCAAGGTCCGGGGAGTACGGAGGATGTCTTAGACTTTCCAATTGAAGCTCTTCTAATTTAGTAGCCGTCTGTTGCGCAGTGTGTGGTCTAGCGTTGTCGTGAAGCAGCAGTGGCGTGGAGCGATTGACCAGCCTAGGTTGTTTAGCCGCTAGCTTTTCCATCATGGTTTGCAATTGCTGACAATAGACATCAGCCGTAATAGTCTGGCCAGATTTGAGAAAACTGTAATGAACAATACCGGCACTAGTCCACCAAACGCTTACAAGTAACTTTTTTGGGGTTAATTTTCGCTTGGGGCAGGATTTGGCTGGCTGGCCAGGATCCAACCATTGCGCTGAGCGCTTCCGATTATCGTAAAGAACCCATTTTTCATCACAGGTAATGATTCGGTTTAAAATACCTTCATTATTGTGCCGGTTTAGTAATGTAACGCAGCAGTCGACGCGCGTTTGCCGGTTTGCTTCAGTCAATTCGTGAGGTACCCACCTTTCAAGCTTTTTAATCTTCCCAATTTGCTTCAAGTGAATTAAAACAGTTTTATCACTAACATCGCAGCCTGCAGCTAACTCGGACGTGGTTTGCGATGGATCCGCTTCCACAATAGCCTTCAACTCTTCATTATCAACTTGAGTCTCAGGCCGTCCACGGGGCTTGTTCTGCAGGTCAAAATTTCCAGAACGAAAACGTTGGAACCAAAAACGAACTGTGTTTTCTTTTGTAACACGACCGCCATACACATAATTCACCTTTCGAGTTGTTTCCGCAGCATTAGTGCCACGGCGGAACTCGTACTCGTAAATAATGCGATATTTTAAGTTTTCCATTTTGTAAAATGAGTGACGCAAACAGAAAAAAACAGAAGAAAAAAAACAAATGAATGACGATCATCGAAGCACAAATACATGAGTCTATAGCTGTACAAATTTGAATTTGGAATTCCTTACCAAAGAGGAGAAATTTGTGATTAAAGTGGCCAGTACGAAAAACGCCAATTTCATATGTAAGGACCTAATATTCATTCAAATAAAATTCAAACCTTACTAAGCCTAACCTTACTAAATTCGCATTTAATAAGGTAAGTACTTACTTACATAACTAAATGCGTGGTGACCGTTATGCTGTTCCTCAAATAAATAAATAAATAAATAAATAGAAGGTGCGTCCATTCAGATTAAGTAACAAAACGTGATAGAATAAAAAACATAGTAATTTAAATAAATTAATAAAATAAAATAAAATCCTTTTATTTCGGACAACATAGATTCATATGGGGTTAGTAACACAGTAAAATACAGTATATGATTAGTAAGCAAATCGAGACATAAAAAATTAAAAATTAACACGCATTAACAATTTAGCATGTTTTATCATTATTAGTATGGACGATTGTGAAACAAGATGATTTGTTATATAACATTGTTTAATAACAAAGTTATATAACATGTTACTTCATCTGCACCTGCACGTACCTCTACATATAATACAACCATTCCATACTAAATGCAAACGTTGCAGTCTGTATATGTATATGTTTGTTAATAGGTAAATTAATAGAAATAGAAAGACATTTATTTATAACAATAATACAACCAGTCAAAAACAAGACACACATATAGGATAGGTACACAATCAGCCTCTTTATAACAACAATAAAGTTGTTATAAAAAGGCCCTAACTCAGCTTGATGCTGCCTAACGCTGGTCTTCTGTTCGAACCCGTATAGATGAAGTCACGGACCTACGCTATGTAAAATACAAAAGGCATTAAATAATAGAAAAATAAATAAATTAAAACAACATTAGATACAGTTTACAAAAATTAACATACATATAATAATGATAATAATGCTGGACAATCCACTCAGCATCATCTATTATCTATTCCTGATTATATTATTACATTATTTATCTATTACTTTTATGGGTAGGTACTAGACGACTGACATACTTAATACAATACATATTACCTAAGTATTATTTATATACTCGATCTGTTTCATGTAGATACAGTTGCATGACTGGATGTCTATTGGGCAATGATTATGAACGATGATGTTTATAAATAGATTAGGTACACGTTTCCTGGCAAGTACCTAACCTAGAGTCTTAAATCCTAAATTAGGTTTACTTAGACTCTAGTCTAAGAGAACCCTAGGGTCTACCCTAGGGCTCCTTAAATTGCTAATGAAAATAACTGACAATGGTAAGCTATTACGCACACAAACACAGCGGTGTCATCGTCATGTAACTACTCTTTCGCCCAGTTGTAGGTATGGTAAGCAAGAAGATAGATTCTAATTGATAGATTGTTGATGTGTTCTTCTGGGAAAGAACATACCTACGCTACTTTTTATCCGCTCCAAGCCGCAGGCAGAAGCTGATATTAATAAAAACTAATTATAAATTTTCCCCCCAGGCATGGATGAACCACGGAGGCTGTGACCCGCCCTCTGACATGCGCGATCCGAGAAGGCGGGGCCATGGAATACATGCCCAACAACCCTCAGTTCACGGCGTGCTGCCAGCGGGCGCTGTGCGATCCCCTGCAGCCGCTGGATACCATCGACTTCCCTCATTGCTGCGAGGTGAGGCCCATGTGGCAACCCTAAAAACATTAACAACTCTTTTGTCGGCAAGTGCGCGCACGTGGCGTTGTCGAATCTTCAAATCTATGTTTGAAAATCGAAGTTACATCGTGTTCCTGAAAAAATCGAGGTAAAGGCTCAGATTAACTAATGGTTGGTAAAGACATATAGAAATATTGTGGATAGGTGTTGTGGGTTTTTGGGAGCCTCTGCTACTACTGGCTACTTCTACCCTCTTTGCTGACTTTGACTTTGACTACGTCTTCCTTCTTTGCTGCGAATGAGAGTCATTATGTGGCAATCCTAAAAAGCTGCATGCAACCCCCACTCACCCTAAAGATGTTCTTCGGGATGAATGAAACGTTGGTGTTCTATGAACTCAAAAAGGTTTAGAATTAACCCGCTCCATTAACCCCCTCCCATTCATAATTACCACTACCAAACACTTAAATAGGTCGAAGAGATCAAAACTCTTTTGTCGCGAGCCCGCGCGCGCGGTATCGATTTGAAAGTTAAATTGAAATCCTAGTTACACTATCCTAATATGACTGGACTATCAGTAATAGCAATAAATAACTGTAACAAGAGCTTCTAAGACAGTCACCAAAACTGTTGTGTAAGTACCTACTAAAAGCAGGTGCTTAGTACGTATTCGTAAACTTTAACTAAACATTAAAAAAGTTATTGTTAACTTGTATATTTATATACTTATGTACCTACCTACACTCTGTAGGAACTCATCTTACTCTAATCCCGGAGGTGGACGTCGCGACCTGCGTGCGACGACACAGTATCTGTTTTTGTTATTTGCTCCTCAATATAAAGACTTTTTATCTTAATTGTTATTTTATCTCTCTCTCTAAAAAGTAAAGTAAGTTTCGAAATCTTAGCGTTTTTGTATTCATCGACGACGGATTAATTAAGTTTAATTATGATAAATGACGATTTTTATACAACGAAGCCGACATTTCATTTCATTTATTTATTGCCAATATGTACATAGATTGGTAGCTTAAGATCTAATTAGGTATAGCTAAAGTTAGTACGTACACCCTGTTGGGCACTGCAATTTTAATTTTAATTGTTAGTCATTCAACAGTCATTCATGACATATTCGCTGCCAGTATAAATATGTTGTATAGGCTGACTTATCTGTTTTAAATACCATACAGCGGGGCAATGCAGCCAGCGTCTTGGGGACGCTTCCGACTGGTATTGATATGGATCAGTTGAGCTACCTGTAGATTGTTTGCAACAGTCTGCAGTTAGTTAATTGTTTCAATTGTTAATACTAGTTCTAATTTGTTTTTATTATTGAATTGTAATTTTCTTTGTCAATAAAGATAATTTAATGCAACGTGACAACATCTTAAACTATTTATTTTTTTATTATTCAGGTAGTATTATTAGTTTAAATTTTAGTATTGATAATACTATTGCTTTGAGATTGACATTAGGATTGGTAATTATATGTATTCATTGCTATGTACATTTATTCTATAAGATTTGACTTAGGTACTATGTTTCTATTTGTTATTTTTGTGTAAGTAGGTAGGTACCTGACTCTTGGACGTTTTGGTTTTAACTGTAAGTCCACTTGTAAAATAAATAAATAAAATTGAAATTGAAGTATCGTTCTGTCTTAATCTCCGTATAATTTAAACATTGAACATAGTTTTAAAATGTGACCAATCAACGGTCCTTCCATAACGGGACTTAAGATGTCAAACCTGTCATCACCAAGGCGAAAATATTTGCAATAGGTATAGTTTTTGAACGCGACAAGGCTAATGATTAAATATAATAAAGACAAATTTCTATTCTCTTTGCAGCAAGAAAACGACCCCTGCTGCCCAGAAAATGGCGAAGACTTCAATGTTTTAAGCGAGAATCTGAACAGCGATGTCCTGGAGGACGTGAGCGGACAGTGGACCGAGGACATGGGCTCGTTCTCATTACCGGCGTTAGAGCTCGAGCCACTGTTCCCCTACTCGCCGTGTCCGCCGTACAGGTGAGGTGTTAGTGGACCAGAACCTCAACAGCGATGTCCTGGAGGACGTGAGCGGACAGTGGACCGAGGACATGGGCTCGTTCTCATTACCGACGTTAGAGCTCGAGCCACTGTTCCCCTACTCGCCGTGTCCGCCGTACAGGTGAGGTATTAGTGGACCAGAACCTCAACAGCGATGTCCTGTAGGACGTGAGCGGACAGTGGACCGAGAACATGGGCTCGTTCTCATTACCGGCGTTAGAGCTCGAGCCACTGTTCCCCTACTCGCCGTGTCCGCCGTACAGGTGAGGTATTAGTGGACCAGAACCTCAACAGCGATGTCCTGTAGGACGTGAGCGGACAGTGGACCGAGGACATGGGCTCGTTTTCATCATCTCTCTTAACCGTAGATAAGAAATCTCGCACACTTGTCTGCATCTGTCGGGCATACCGTCAGAATTAGGTACAAAATTCAGAATTGTTTCAATTTGATTCTTTCCGCATAACATGGCCAAACGTGCTAGGCTCTCGGCTCGGATAAAACATGAAAAGATTTCAAGGTATGGACCAAAAGGATCGCCGAGTCATCAAAAACTTCGATTGTATTATTTGTTTCGATAGTCTAAATGTAAAAGTCGTAGCTATGACTCGCTCGGCCAACATGTGGATCGATGGTGATCCACATGTTGGCCGAGCGAGTCATAGCTACGACTTTTACATACAGGCTATCGAAACAAATAATACAACCGAAGTTTTTGATGACTCGGCGATCCTTTTGGTCCTTCTACGTGTTGGGCATCAATGAAATTACCAATCCGTGGTAGATGCGGCTATTCATGTTTTGTTTATCTCGTTCATTCACCATAGATGCAGGTAGCGACCCCTAGAACTTAATTCAGCGTGTAATCAAATGTAAACTGATATGTTTCATCGGAAGTAGGGTTGGAATCCTCCATATTTATACGGACGATTAAGCAGGGGACATTAAAATGCTATGATCCATTCGTTATTTTATTGATCTTATTTTTGAGACTTGTCTAGTTGACATTTATTTGTTATTCTATTTATTTATTTATTTAATTATTAACTAGCACGATTACCTATATTACAACCAATTACACTAGTTAATTACAATACCTATATATTAGAACAAATGAAACATAAAAAATTATACACAAAATTACACAATAAGCAAAACTAATAATGATTGATCATTTATAAAGATTCCAGACAAATAAAATTCTATAAAAACGTTATGCATTTTATACCTAAAAATAAATTAATACAAACTCAAAATATTACTCCTATCATTTATCTCTCTCGCAAAACCTCAGGCACGCCAACATAATATCCTTCCATCCGTCCGCACATATATCACAGTCCGGGTTCTGTTCAAGAAGTCTGTAGAGTTCGGCGAGAGTGCGAGGCAGTGGAGAGTTGGCGCGAGCCATGTATCTACTGAGTTGCTATAGGTAGGTACCTATACCTACCTATAGCTATAGGTAGGTACCTATACCTACCTATACCTATACCTATACTAAAAATACTTAGTATTTTTAGTTCTTAGGTAGGTAGGGTGGGGTGTCCTACATAATATGCCTAATAAGGACATCGGGCAATTGGGCGCTAACATGATGTTGAAAAAAAATATATGAATCGACATCAAAAAACAAAAACTAAAAAATTGGACACATACCAATTGGAATTCATAAATCATATATATTTATGAGGCGTTTGCTTTAATTTTATTTATTTATTGTTATGGACATATTTTTCCCCTTTTTATTGGTACTATTTTTATAGAAACTTCGAAATAAGCTGGAATTGGCATAACAAAAAGGCAAAACGCTAAATTAAATTAAGAAACAAATTAAAAAGTTAAATTAAAATAAAAGATGTACAAAGAAGTAGATTGTTGTAAAAAACAAAGCAAACACATCGAAAATAAGGGTTTTTTTTATTTTAGGGTTCCGTACCTCAAAAGGATAAAATAAATCCATATTGACTCACTTTGTTAGGGTTCCGTAGGTGAGGTACTTACGGGCCCTAACAAAAAAGGAAAAAAGGAAAAGGAAAAAGGAACCTTTATGTGATCAATTGTTGGCCGTCTGTCCGTCTGTCAAACCCCTTTCCCCAGGAACGCGTGGAGGTATTGAGTTGAAATTAACATCAAATACTCAAATCCGTAACACCTTGGAGCCGTGATATAAATTAAACTTCTAAGTCAACGCAATAAAAAGTTACAGCCTATTGTTTATGTCCGAATATAGGTATTAAAATTTCAAAGGGTCACATGCACACAAAACCTGTAGCATAGGTACTTAAAGTAAATAAGGTTTTATTCTATTCTATCTACGCGAAGTAGAATAGTATTCTATTCTACTTCGCGTAGACCTAGAACCATGATATTTGGCAAGCAACAAGGTCTTACAATTATGCGGAACCCTTGGTACGAGAACCAGATTCGCAATTAACCTTTAATTTTTTTAAAAAAGGGTTTTTGTCTTTATTGGAAAACGCATCATTCCAATTTGTACAATTTCATGACTGAAGGATTATAAATTAATGTTTTATTTTTTTATTCCGTGCATCAGAGGCAACCCTGTAGAGTGTCGAGAGAGGGGCGGAGGGGAAGCAGCGGACGTCCTACTCTCACTCAAACATGCCGTCGTCCATGGCGATTGCAACGAAACGGTACACCCACAGGTATGTTTGTCCCCTTTACTCTTGCAGCGAAGCCGCACACCCACAGGAATTTGCGTCTCTATTACACTTGCAGCGGGAAAGGGAAGGGAATTCAAACAAATTCGGTTGTTGAATTGGTGAAACGATTTGAAATGATTTATTGAATTTGGGTTTGTGGTTGTTGAGAGGCGAATGTTGTGCATGCCTCTTTCAGCATAACAAATTGTTTGTGTGTGTATTATCAAATTCAAATTAGTGAGTTATACTTCTTAAAAATTTACGTAAAATCACGATTTAAAAAGTTGTCGGATTAATTTTCTGAGAAATTTTCTATGAACCGTGAGATATAAAACGCGAAACTCTAAAAATCATGTTTATGTATGTTGATTTGAATCTTACTTACCTACTTAGGTAAAGGTACTTACTGGTGTGGCGCGACACCATATTTGTTGATTTGAAGCACGACTGGAAAAACTTATACGATACGGCTCAAGTCAAAATTGATGAATAATTAGAAACTGTAATCGTGGCTTCAAAATAATGACGATAACTAGAAAATTCACGCTCCCTTTTCAACGCACAGTTTCGCCTATCAACCATCTCGCTCACGGGGGGAAGCTGGGGAAGGTCGGAAAATGGGGGAAAAGAATGGAATGGGATGGTTAGGGTGAAAAGCTCATGGGCGGGACTTTATGATTATTGCAATTAATATGGCTGTAAGGTTTTCCTTTGAGTTGGCAGGCTTCATTTGATTTTTATTTGTGGTTATAAAAGACCCAGGTTTTTTTGCGCTGTTTATTTTGAGAGAAAAACGTTCTCTTGACCTACATTGTAAGAGGAAAAGTTTCACGAGTTATTACAATTCAGGTACCTACCTAATAACTTATACTTGCGGTTGCCTTTCGTTGTGTTTTTAATAGTTATATAATATAATTTCCTTTTTATTACCCCTAACGACGGACGTACCGGAGAAGGTTATAACTTATAAGAGTTATAAGTTACCTAAGTGCTTACCTGGGTATTACTTTGCATTTAGGGTTAGAGGTTGTTTGTTTGGTTCTGTGTGTTTGTGTAAACCAAATAAACAGTTTCCATTTAGCTCCGAGACGCATGAACCGATATGGGGCCCTGTTTGTTTTGTAAAAAAGTTATCTACCTACCGACATATACATATATGGGAATAAAGAGCTATGTTCATATGAAAATCGGTGAAGTCGTTTTAATGGCAGATGGCTTAAAGGAAATCGTTAGTTATTTTAGAACACAGTAGATCAGGCGGGTACCCGTACTACGAGCCCTACTGTTGCTCTATATCTCCCTTGTTCCCCACAATGAGCGTCAATATGTCTACAGATATATGAAGCTTTAATAACACTCATTTGATTTCTACAGATGATGGTGAACAGTGGATCAGGCGGTTATCCCTATTACGAGCACTATGGTGGCTCCATACCTCCTCTGTTCCCCACGATGAGCGTCAACGTATCTATGAACATGACTATGCATGGATGTCCACCGGACCAGCTGTGTTCACAGGTCAGTTAAATTTTTCATAAGTCACATTATTAGATCGGAAACGACGAAAGTTTCACAGACCGAAAAGTGCTACTCTTCTTTAGAAAATAAATTACCTACATTGAGATCGAAGTATTTGATTGTATTTTTGTCTTAACCAATTTTTTTTACAAAGGACATCAACGCGCTCGTTTTTATTTGTAAGTGATTTAATATGCAATACAAATTTGTCCTTAATGTAGGTAAATGAATTTCATAAGTAAGATTTCATTTACTGGCTAACAACGCACTGTTAATCTTTAATCGTTAAGTATTCTCAGTGGACTCTACTTATTATTTCCCTATACGTTGAAAAGTTTACTTCGTTATTTCTTAGGTACAATGGAACCAGAATCCAGTCTCTCCTTCAGTGAACGTCGTCTACCCTCAAGCCCAAAACGTCATCAGTCCAAACTCCTACCCCTCAGCTACTTACTCCTTCACCGCAGACTTCAGAACACCCAACCAATCAGACCCCCTCATAACTGCAACTTCAACCTTCAAACCCTTACTCCAAAACCAAAAACAGAATAACTTCATCTTCCAACAAAAACCTCCTTTTACACAAAAGAGTATGAACCAAAAACGACCGCCGTCGAAGCTCTACGAGACGCCGAAGCTGTACGAAACTTCCCCGAAGCTGTACGATGTTTCGCCGAAGTTATACGATGTTTCTCCGAAGTCATACGAAGCGCAGTCGAAGTTGTACGATGCATCGCCGAAGTTGTACGAACAGAAGGAGCAGATGGGGAATTACACGATATTGAATCAAGGGCAGATGCATCCACAGGATTTTGGATATGGATGCGGTTCGGTCTCAGGGAAAGTTCAGGTGAGTATCTTCATCAGTACCTACCCAAAACATCCCCTAGCCATAACATCGTCGTAGTTATCAGACCTTGGTTTTTTTTGGTAGAGTCACTTATAGGTAAATTTTCTTGTGCTTACTTAAAAAGGAATAATATATCCTTTTGCTGTATATATTATCTATCAGGTAACCAGTTGCAAAGTTTGTTTAAAAAAAAACGAAACACAAAAATTTATTGAACAAGTTTAAACCAAGCCGGGCGAGTAAAAGGAATCGAATTAAACTCCAAGTGAGAGCTTTCATACGATTTCACACAACGAATTCTAAAACTGTTCCAACTAGTCCTTCTCCCCCGCGATGCGTTTATCTTAGATGTGCTCTTTATTATGCTAAACTGTGCTCTCTGTTCACGCATCTCATTCAGAAATACAAATCCCAATAGATCCATCATGGATCTAGTCATGGATCTACTGGGAAAAAAATCTATAGATAGATTATTAATATGGATTATCGTGTACTAGGGCCGCCGGTCGGATATCTCGTCATGCCAGCCTTAACGACGTCATCCAGCGGGCCTTAGTCACCGCTAACGTACCAGCTATTCTCGAACCGAATGGTCTGTTGCGTGACGATGGTAAGAGGCCCGACGGCATGACACTAGTCCCATGGGAGTTGGGGAGGCCCATTGTGTGGGACGCTACATGCGCCGACACACTTGCGCCTTCCCATCTTCCGAGGACATGCGTGTGGGCTGGTGCGGCGGCAGATTTGGCCGAGGATCTCAAGAGACGCAAATATGCAGGTCTCGACAGGGCCTACACATTTGTTCCCTTTGGGGTCGAGACCCTAGGTCTGTGGGATACCGAGACTTTCCGGGTTTTTAAAAAGATATCTGAGCGTCTGGTCGACGCGACGCGTGAACCGAGAGCTGGTGGGTATCTGACTCAGCGCATCAGCATTGCCATACAGCGGGGCAATGCAGCCAGCGCGTCTTGGGGACGCTTCGACTGGTATTGATATGAATCAGTTGAGCTACCTGTAGATTGTTTGCAATAGTCTGCAGTTAGCTTAATTGTTTCAATTGTAAATACTAGTTCTAATTTGTTTTTATTATTGAATTGTAATTTTCTTTGTCAATAAACGTGTTAAGATGTTATGTATGAAAATATAATATATGTATATATATATACACATACATATATCTATTATAGGTATTTATTATATTTAATTGTTCTTGTTTTTAGGTATTGATAATGTTGTCAATATTTATTTTAGATTATGTTTGGTACACCCCCGCCTTTCTTAAATTCACATAATTCTTTCCATCCAAAGGTTGCCTGGAAGAAATCACTTCTAAGTGATAAAAACATCCATTGTTCTTGTGTCTTTTGTAATGTATTTTATTGTATTTTTTGGTATTGTATTTTTCTTCGTGTACCACAAGCTATTTTTGTATTGTATTGTATTATCTAATAATCTAGGTTGGACCTACCTTATTCCTGGCTTACATAAATGATCTGTGCGACCTTAAAATTGACAACGGACACATTGTATCGTACGCAGACGACACCGCTATAGTTTTTACAGGATCATCGTGGGAAAATGTTAGGAAAAGGAAAAAGGCCTACAAGAGGTTGCTAAATGGTTAAAATCAAATCTCCTTACACTTAACATATTAAAAACGAACTATATATGCTTTTCTATGTACAATAGCTCCCAGCCTGAACCTAACTTTAACATTAAAATACACAATTGTAATAATAGCCAAACTTGCGAATGTCCAAGCTTGGGAAAAGTAGAATCCACAAAGTATCTAGGGGTGGTGATAGATCAACGGTTATCATGGCATGCCCATCTAGAGCTACTTATGACGAGAACCAGAAAGCTAATTTACATATTTAAGAACTTAAGACACGTTGCATCACCTAACCTTTTAAATCAAATTTACATTGCACTATCCCAATCAGTATTAGCGTATTGTACTCCTATTTGGGGCGGGGCTACCAAGACAAAATTTTTGGATCTCGAACGTACACAAAGATCTTTGCTAAAAGTAATGTACTTCAAATCTTATACGTACCCAACCGACATGCTTTACTCTGGCTCGGGAGTGCTGTCAGTTAGAAAATTGTATGTGCTATTTACAATACTAAAGCTACATAAAACCCTGCTATTTGACCCTACTAAACTAACGAAACGTAGATATAGAATTGTGATTGATAAGCCGACATCTAGCTCGGCATTCGCGAACCGGCAGTATACAAGTCAGTCCTTACACCTATACAACAAAATTAATAAAATACTTTGCATGTATCCCTTTAACAACTACAAATGTAAAACATCCCTAACTAACTGGCTATTACAACTAGGTTACGATGAGACTGAAGCCCTTCTGGAAAGATTCACATAATTCTGTAAGATATTTTTATTATTATTTTACAATAATAACACTGAGCAAATCCCTTTTACAATCTAACGACACACGCACAATCACACCCCCACATTACACACACACAAGAATGGTGTCTCCTGTTGCCCGGACTCTTAAGAGACCAGTGTCCTCAGGAGTGCCAATCATAAATACACGCACACACTACACATAACACATGCACACACACCCTCACACACACACAAGCACACTGTTCTCCTGTTGCCCAGACTCTTAGGGGACTGGCGCCTCAGGAGAGCAATACACACACACTCACAGTTGTACCACATTTTACGAGCACTAAGAAATATATTTCTAGTTTAATTTATTTTTTAATTTTACTATTTACATATTTACTTTGAATATGTTAAATACAGTTTGCAACATTTTATTATTATGTGATTTAAAAAATTTAATAAGCAAAACTTTCTTGACTTGGACCATACGTTAAAATGTTTTGTTTGAGCAACCTTGTTAATTGTTAATTATTGTCCTACCCTTCATTTATTTTCTATAATGGTATTGCGACCAAATTATATTACTTTTGATATTTATTATTTAACAAATGTAACGCCACTGAAAGTTACATAATAGAAGACGTGGAAGAGCGAAAACACCTAATACAAGTATATCATTATACTTAAAAGGTGTTTTCGGCTATGGTAAAAATATTGTATCTTTTATTACAGAATAAAAACATTTATTATTATAATTATTATTATTATAGGTTGGAGCCCTAAGCGGCTGTTCTGATGACGACGAGCAGAAGCCCAACCTCTGCCGAATCTGCGGCAAGACCTACGCCCGTCCTTCCACACTGAAGACCCACCTTCGCACCCACTCGGGTGAGAGGCCTTATCGCTGTGGGGACTGCAATAAGAGCTTCTCGCAAGCGGCCAATCTGACGGCGCATGTGAGGACGCATACTGGACAAAAACCATTTAGGTATGTACAGTTTGTCTCAAAGTGTGGGTTGATATTTCTATAAAGAATTTCCTCATTCCAAAAAGATACTAATATAAATAAAATAATTTATTGCCTATAACTTCATAACCTAAACTAGAATTATACACAAAAAAGTTCCTAATCACAGGCAAAGGCAGTAGATTCAGCATTGTGCTGTATGCAAGGAACATGCAGCGCTGATTTTAAATCTAGGTCTCCCCTCGGGCAGGTGGTCACCGAGGGTTAGGATAGCGGGTTTAAAGTAGATGGTCCATGTGAGGCCGCATACATGGACAAAAACCGTTGTAAGTTTGTCTTAAATTGTTATTTAGGTTGTTGTGGAACCAAAACAAGTGTGGTCGGTGCTATAGAGATTTAATGAAGATTATTAAAAAAATCTACAATGCAATACATGTGAGCTGTGTAGCTTGTAAAGTCAAAATAAACAAGATCCGTCAAGTGCGAGTATACTCGCGCGCCGAGGTTTTCGAACGGTTGTCAATTATACAAAAATGAACTATATGTAGATACCAGTTAGAGACTTCGCTATTTAATGAATACCTAAAAATAAAAGGTACCTACATTTCAGATGGATCGCTCTGCAAACTTCAGAGATTAGAGGGTTATGGTCAATTATTCGACGTTTTTGGAAATATTTACTTGTCTATATTTTTCCTGTAAAATATAGATCCATGTCTACAAATGCTACATACCTACACAGGAACGGGAAACTATTCGCCTTTTTTAAAATATTTCAAAAAGTATTGCGGCGCACAATACACGCGTATCAATACATTACTTACCTAGCTACCAATCTAATAATACGTTTGTGTCTCGCAGGTGTCCGATCTGCGATAGGAGGTTCAGCCAGAGCTCCAGTGTAACCACTCACATGAGGACACATTCTGGGGAAAGACCTTATCAGTGAGTGACTTAAGATTTTTTGGCGTCCAACGACGGTGAATTTAAATTTTAATGCCAAATGTTTAATATAAATTTATACATTTGGCGCCCAACATGGTACAACTTAAAATAAATTTATGAAAACTTGTTGTAGGTAGGTACACTTAAAGGAATATCAATCGGTTCCCTAAAAATAGCGACATATTATACATAATTTAAATACTAGAAATAAGAATAAACTATCTGTGCCTACAACCAGGCTACACAAGAATAATGTATCTTTTATAGGGTTTATAGGGTGCACTATGTATACGCTTCTACAACAGAATACCAATTAATGAGTTGTAAAAATTATCAATAAATAAATTTAAACAAATTGTCAAACATATCCTTTGTAAAAAGGCTTACTACAAAATATCAGATTACCTAAAGGATAAAAAAGCTTGAGACAAGTTTTGCTTCAACTCGAAAACTAACCACCTAACCTAACAAGGTAAAGGTTTCTTGTTCGCTTCTTTACTTTACCTTAAAAATATTGAAGTGAACGAAAATCAAAGTGATCACTTTATTTTTTAGTTTTACTTATGTCATTTGAATTTTGTGACGTGTCCAAGAGTCCTGTAAAGGAAATAAAGCACTTTGAATCTTGAATAATTTGGCATCTACCTAGGGAGATGCAGTCGTGAATTTCTACTTACTTTTAGGTACCTTAACACTAAAACATTGTAGTATTTGTTTGTTAGTTAGTTAAATAGATATCATAGGTGTCTTAATTTAAATGTTATGCAAGCACCCAAGATTTTATATGAGCCACGGTCGAGAGCTTCAAATAAATAGTAGGTACCTTTGGAAGACACTTATCGTATAGGAAGGGACGCCATTTTGAAAAATTCAGTTTTTATCATAAGTTCACGACTACATCCATTTGGCGCCTAACGAACATGCATTCATCTAGGTAGGATTCTAACTCGATGCATGCATATTATGATTCCACTTAGCGTTCGCCGTTCTATGGTTATGCCATATCTATTTAAATTGGGCAATTTTATTGGTCCATCCACATGTTAGCTTGGCCGTATCATGGTGAGCCTACTCTTAAACAAGAGGCTGTCAAGGTTTTCATCGTGTTCAAGTTTTCAAATTTCAGGTTTTCATCGTTAAAGTTTTAACGTAAACGAACAAAAAAATCATTAGCAATTATGAGTAGGTACTAAGATTATTATTATGATTTAAAAATGTGTTTTTAAATTAGGTATTATTCTTTGAGAAATTTAATGTAAAAGGAATTATTTTACCAGGTGTAGATCGTGCAAAAAGGCGTTTTCTGACAGCTCCACCCTCACCAAGCATCTGCGGATACATTCGGGGGAAAAGCCATACCAGTGCAAGCTTTGTTTACTCAGGTTTGTGCGACTTATATTAATACTAATTGGACAAAGTTTAATCAAGATATTTTTACAGCTTCTCGTATTTATTAGGTTAATAACAGGGTTAACTAAAACCTAGATATTAGGTTACTTATTATAATCAGAGTTTACCTACTGTTTGAATGTTTAGATCCATACTAATATTATAAATTTAAGCTTCCTAGTATTTATTTATGAATGTTATTCTGTTTAAATAAGCTTCTGGTTTTCCAATAAATAAATAAATATTATAAATCGAAAGTAACTCTGTCTGTCTGTTACCTTTTCACGCCTAAACGGCTGAAAGGATCTTAATGTAATTGGGCAGGGATAGGTAAACAATATCGCAATGTCAGGCTGCTAAAAACGGGTGCACAGCCCCGGGGAGAAGCCAGTTTTATTATGGTATAATAATAACGCATTTTCGGTGGAAAGAGCGGCAGCGGGGAGGGTGTTTTTAACGTTTGGATTGAACTTGGAATTTACTACGATTCCGTTCAGCTTTCCTTTTTAAAGCAATCAACAATCTACTGCCGCTGACCATCGAAAAAGATGCCCTTCAAACTTCCAAGTTTATTATTTCTTTTTATAATCATTGATTTTAATTTTAGAATAGTACTATAGGTTCTGGGGCCTATTTCAATTATATAGATACGCAATTGCGTGTTTCAATTCGGTACTCTAATACACCGAACTAGAGTAGGTACAATTTGCACAAAATAAAAGGAAACGAAACACGCAATTGTGTATTTTGGAGAATTAAAATAGGCCTACTGGTTCTTACCTAATTTATTTATTTCAAAATGAAAATCAAAAACTCTTTATTTCCATATCTATATATATAAAAGAAAATCGTGTTAGTTACACTATTTATAACTCAAGAACGGCTGAACGGATCTCGGTGAAATTTGGCAGCGAGGTAGATGGTATCTCGGGGCCGGACATAGGCTACCTTTTATTCCGGAATAAAGCGTGCGAAGCCGCGGGCAGCAGCTAGTCTATATATATATATATAAAAGAAAGTCGTGTTAGTTACACTATTTATAACTCAAGAACAGCTGAACGGAGCTCGGTGAAATTTGGCAGCGAGGTAGATGGTATCTCGGGGCCGGACATAGGCTACCTTTTATTCCGGAAAAAGCGTGCGAAGCCGCGGGCTGCAGCTAGTAAGCAATAAATGTACCAACATACAATTAGAAAAGGTCAAATTCTTAAAAATTAGACACTGACACGGAAATAAAGTGATATTTTTGTTTTCATATTCCGACCTATAAACGCGCGTTTGCTTACGTTTCGTTCTTCCTCAAGCATAGATAATCTTTGTTTTTGCAGATTCTCTCAATCGGGCAACCTAAACCGACACATGCGAGTTCACGGCAACATGTCAGGTGGTATGGTCGGCTGACAGTGGCGAACGCGCAATGTCGCATATCCTGATAGATATCCCGAGTTCACATTCCACCCTGAAATAACTTTCTATTAGACATTGCCTATGATAGACATGCTGAGATCACATTCTGTTATTAGGCCAAGACCCCACTGCAAGTGGTTGTCGTGTAGATTGGTGCAGCACGCAGCTAGAGCGACACGCCAAGATATAACAAACGTATGAAAATGTACGGCACCGGCCACACTGCATGCGTCTAGATTACCTAGCGATGCGCAGCTATGTGTTTTCTGGTTTCTTTCCTTGAATTGAAAGACCTTTAGCGTTTTCATAACCTCTACCACAGATAGGTACCCTATCTATACATACATAATTTTGGTTGTATTTTAATAGGCTCTCGTACAATAACTAAGCAAAGTACCAACCTACGCGATGCAGTGCGGACGGGGCCTTACACATTGTCATTACCTGGATTAGATAAATGCTGAGATCACATTCTAATAAAGGTACTAATAAAGACATTCGCTAGGATCGACATGCTGAGTCCTACTTTCAATTGTGCATTACCTAGATTAGGCATCCTGAATTCTAATTCTAATATCTTCTAGGATTCTTCAGATAGATGTGCTGGGTTAAATTTTATTGTTGGTAAATTCCCTTGTATGATAGACGTATATACAGAGTTTAAACTTGATAAGAACCTTGTATAGATTCATTACACCGTACTAAATAAATAGGTAGGTACTTACCTACTGGTACCTAACGTATGCTTAATTCACATTCCGCCATAATTTAATAATTGTTGCCCGGCGTTTGAGTTACCCAATCCGACCTTAGATATTTTCTAGGATAGACATTTTTGTAATCGGAGACAGAAACGACAACGAACGCTTCGTTAGTTTTCACACCACTGTTCATTAAGAGATAGAAAAAAAAATATGGCGGAAAAAGTGGAAATGAACTGTAAATTATAAAAATTATGAGACTGGCTCCATCTATTGTTTGATAGACCCAATTAATGGTGACCATGAAGTCTACCAGAAAATTTGGCATGTTGGATTAGATGGATAGAATACCAATGTTTTCTGTGTCATTCATTTGTATAAAAAAAACCGATCATGTACTTCCAAGAAAAAGCTGTAATACAGATTGAGAGAACTCGCTCAAAATGTAAAAAGCGCCATCTATCGTTGAGTAGGAGTATCAATACTATTGTGCATCTTTTTCATTCCTTGTACCTATTTGAGAAACAATTATATTTTTATTGTAAGTGTTTTCCGTACATTTATTTGAGGTCAATGCCTGCCTGTATTTTCCTACCTAATATACTCACATATGACTTCTGTACCTATTGCGTACAAGTAAGTTACCTTTTTACACATACATAATTCATGGATGAAAATATTCTGTTAGGATACACATCCATCAGTGTAGAACGTTTGTACGTATTTTGCGGAGGGGAAGCGAATTATTTAAATCGCTTAGGTATTCCAGCAGATGCCGCTGCTTTGAAATTTTTAAAATCATCTGTCACATAGAAAATAGTGTATATAGTTCTGAAAAAAATGTAGGAGGTCTAGTCAAAGTCGCATTCAGTTAAAAAATCTAATGAACTTCTCTCGATATAAAAAAAACCCAAATTTACCCCTTTTTGTAATGTTTTTTCAATTTTATGACTGAACTAATGATATTTAAACAAAAAGACACTAAATATTTGTGAACAAATTCGCAGAGTTTGACTTGATAAAATTATTTTCCTGATCACTATGCTTATAAACAAAATGCAAAAGCGCGTCGGCTTGGCAGGCGCGATCGGTGCGTGCTGGCGCTGACGCAGGAATACCTGGCCAGAAGCCGGGCCTGGTTCGAAGATTATGATGGGTGTGTCTACATTGAAGATGCACCGTTTTGAGAAGTTTTTATTGGATTTTCTCGAAGTTATTGGTATCCTAGCCTATGTCTATACAACTTGCTTGCCACGACATTTTCCTGTTTTCGGTGTAAGTAGGAAGGATACATTAAGGTTACATTTCCTCTAAATATGTAAATAAATAATCTGTTTTGTCTTTCGATTGATTATGCAAGTATTAAATATTCTAGTCATAAAAATTTATAGTAAGATTGTAAAATTTATTAAACAATTATAAAGAATTTAAAAAATTCTTCTGCTTAGCTAAACTTCATAAATTCTAAAATATCAATTCAAAAAAGATAGTTAAAATATTGCGTTCATGTGTAATTTTTATTAAAAACTTTTTGTTAGTTTATAAGAAGTAAAATAAAACTAAGAGATGTAAGTAATAAAATGTATTTCATTATACTAACATGAAACCAACACCAATCAGAGATAAGGTGGATTCACGTTCGTTCAAGATAATTCTGTTTTGCAGTTTTAAATTTTTTTCTAGTATAATATTATGTAAGTAGTATACCTATTACCAAATGCTCCAAAAGTACCTATGTACCATTGAAACTAATTTAGTTGCATTATAGTATATGATTTGAAGAAAATGTTATTACTTTTCCGCTAGTTTTGTTCCACGTAGAATGAAGACATGGGCACAATGAAGAAAATAACAGGGTTACAATATTACACTTATAAGTACATAGAATCAATGTCTAGACCGTACACATTACCTATTCTAGTTTTTGTTTCACATCGATCGGTGCAATATTACCGACGTTAGAAGCGTAGGAAGTTTACGTAGGTTTTTTAAATCTCGTCAGTGTTCGCGAGTAGCGCGTGACGTCATCGCCCCCTTACGGCGCCATCACGAAATGTACTAGAGACACGTCGTCGTGTCCGTAGTACATTGCGGGTAAGTTGTTTGCTCTCGTGCGCTCTGGTGTTTTTCGTTGATTTTAAATAATGCTGATTAATTAAGTGTATTGTGTAAATTATTGCTTTAAAACTAAAATGGAAGAAGGCTTTCAAAAAGATCAATCCGACATCCTTCCTTTAGTCCACGATATGATGGTGGCAGAATATTAAATAAAAAATAAAGATTTTGGTTATGACCTACAAAGCTGACGCGTGGACACTCACGGTAGTGCTGGTCCACCAGTTCAAAGTCGCTCAGCGAGCTATGGAAAGTTCTATGCTCGGAGTTTCTCTGAAGGATAGGATTCGTAACGAATACATCCGACAGAGAACCAAAGTTATCGACATATCTCAAAGAATTAGCAAGCTGAAGTGGCAGTGGGCCGGCCATATCTCGCGAAGAACCGACAACCGCTGGGGTAAACGTGTTCTCGAGTGGAGACCGCGACTCGGCAAACGTAGTGTAGGACGCCCTCCGGCCAGGTGGGATGACGATCTGCGAAAGACTGCAGGCAGATGCTGGATGCGGCAAGCTGAAGACAGGGCGTTATGGCGCTCATTAGGGGAGGCCTATGTCCAGCAGTGGACTAAGATAAGTTGATGATGATGAAATATTATGTAGCAGCTGAAATTCGCGGAGTTCAAAAGAAAAGGTATAAGATATAATTTCTATAACCTACTTATTATTACATTCTTACTACTGGGATTCATTTACTAATGAGTACCTAAGTATAGGTATTACCAAAATACCTATACTTACCATCTAATTTCTTCAGTTTTGTTTTCTTTGTCAGCCCCCATAAGTACACCCCTTTTCGTGTATTTTATGGTTTTTTAAATTACCTGTTACTTTTATTAAATTAAATTAAATCCTACCGCTCATTGTATAAAATATGATTTTGATAACATTAGTGCTCTTCTCATCGCATTTGTAAATTTTTTTCTGATTTTTGGATCCTTAGGAACGTAAAAAAAAACAACTATTCGGGTGTTTTTGTGGCCGTATTTTTACACTGAGGCACTATACAACATTTAATAGATGAAGTCGTGTTGTTTTTATTGTTTCTTATTTAAAATAAACAAAGAAGTTCCGCGCGCGATGGGCATATTCGGGTAAATGTTTCGAATCCCCCATAGTCGCTCGCGCAGAGATGGGAGCCGTGACGTCATCAACGATATCGCGCGCGGTCATCGGCTTAGACCGAAAATGTTAACATTGCACATAAATGTCTCGGTCAGTTTTAAAGATAGAAAAATAATAAAAACATAGTTATTCTCGTAAATTTTTGTAGATTTTTTTGACTTATATACCAAAATAAGGGTATTTCCTCCATTGAGGTTTGTACCTACCTACATTAAGTTTTCACAAATAATTTTTTATTTCGCGGGCAACGTGAATTGAATTACTGTAGGCGCGGCTACTGCTTAACACTGGCAATGCTATTCTCATCATATGCTATTAGCATATCATATGCTATATTATATATACTGGCATTTGGTCGAAACTACGAAAGAACAAAAAGGAGACCCCGATCGAAGGAGAAGAAGACTGATACTTGTCTTTCATGCTCATCATGATTGCTTCGAAACCTCCATGCATGCTATTGAAATTTGGTAGAAATTGGTAGTAACTACTCAACCTTTGCTACATGGCAACCTCTTTTCCGAAATACATTATTTTTTCTCTGTGGCCTGTTTCCTGTGTTGTACCGAACATAGTAAAATTTATAATTTCTATCGATATTTTTCCGTTTCGATGTTATCTTGGTAGACAAATCGCAAAAAGTTACAGCTGTTGCCCTTCCATTCCATGGTCATACACAACGTAAAAACTCAATTCGAATTATTCAACGCTACGTCTTTACGTCGTACACTAAACTTGTTCCTAGAAATAGGCCACTTGCTACTTTCGTTTTATCAAAGAAACACTGCAAAAATGACTGAGGTTTCTCCAGACGACCAAAATTCGAAGAAGAAAGACTTTATTTGTGGTGTTGTTGAAGGTAAAGTTTACTCACGGTAGCTTTGCGTGATCTTAGTTTGTGTAGTTTTGTTCATGGCTTGTAACAAACTTTTTGTTGTCTTGGGTGTGAAGTGAATGACCTGAGTTGAGTTATCTTGCAGGATTCTATGGCCGGCCGTGGACCACGGAACAGAGGAAAGATCTTTTTCAAAAGTGAGTACCCAACCTACCTGATCTATCTACCTCTATTAATATTTTCTTTGAAAAGTAAACTATTCTACTCTACTAAATATAGTCTAACAATTACTAAAAGAAGTACTATAGATATTAGATCGAAGTTAGCCCTCCTTATTCTTTTTGTAGTTTATTAGTGCGCAGGTTTAAGGTATAACATAAAATGAACAAAGAACCTTCTAAAAAACGATCAAAACAGTGTTGGTACAACTAATATTTTTTGCCAAGAAAAAATAACCTAATTAGTCCAATGAATTTAAAAAATGATACTTTATTGCTAAAAGCAGAAATTGATACTTTTTTGCGAACAGCAAACAATCGTTTGCAACAGTCATTTATCAGTTGGCCCTGTAGATTTACAGATAGCTCCCCAAGACCCCGAGACGCTTGCTTGATGAAATTAATTTATCATATCAGACTTTACTCTCCTACAGACTAAAAAAATGGGGAATGGACATGTACGTCTACGCTCCAAAAGACGACTACAAACACAGAGCATACTGGCGGGAGTTGTACACAGTAGAAGAAGCGGAGCACCTAACGTCTCTGATTGCAGCGGCCAAGGAGCAAGGGATTGTGTTCTGCTATGCTCTGTCTCCGGGGCTTGATATCACTTACAGTAGCCAGAAGGAGATCACTACTTTGAAAAGAAAATTAGAACAGGTATAGTTCTTATTTAGATTTTTATTTGTGTAGTTTGGCAAATTTTTATAAAATAAAAAGCTAAATAAACATTATGTAAATAAAATAATACATGGACCAAGTAGGTAGGTTCATCTACATATAAATTACATCATTTTATGAATATTTAATTTTTTTCTTATAGCAAGTTACAAGTTCTAAAAATGTCATGGTTTATGCCTTTCCTGATCAGTCCAACTTGAAGTAGCAGTGGGAATCTTCTACAATAGATGTCCTCAACATCTCTCAACATCAAAACTTGTTATGACTACCTATCTTGAGTAGAACATACACCATGGAAACACCATATTTGATTCACTTCATTTGATTTTAGGTCTCCCAGTTTGGCTGCACCTGCTTTGCCCTACTCTTTGATGATATCGAGCCGGAGATGAGTGAATCTGACAAACAGATCTTCCAGAGCTTTGCCCATGCTCAAGTGAGTAAAACATATTACTTATAGTTAGAATCCTGTTCAGACTTACGTGGTTATCATAATATTCACTAAAATACCCGGCGGGATCCTGCGCGAAACCGCGCGAAAATTGTAGCGGTAATTGCTCGCGCTCTTGGTGGCGAATATCGCATAGGTCCCCAGACCCATAGGTCTGTTATTCGTTCGTTATTCGCTTTCGGCTATTCCTACTCGGAAGTAGAAAATGGAAGTTTCTGGTTTGTTTTCGTGCAAACCAAACTCTACGTCGTCGCTTGCATAAGGTTAGCGTTTGCACGAAAACGAATTAGAAACTTCGATTTTGTTTTTTCTGAACAGTTATTACTTATAACTTCAAGGTTGGTTGGACCATACAGAGGTAGAATGATTGATAAGCCAGGGTGATAGAAGATGTATGTCATGTATTAAGCTTCTGCCAAACCTGCGCGTCAAACACGCGGGAAGCGGGAGTGTCAACTACGCGAAACTATTCCACTAAAAAGTTCCCGCGGCGCGGTCGCGTAGGCGCCGTTGAGCTGCCATTGCAGCGTCTGTCGCGCGGCTGACGCTCCCGCTTCGCGCCTCTCGTCCCGCGTGTTCGACGTTCGGGTTTGGCCGAAGCTATCATATATTATTTGACTAAGTATTCCAGTCAGAACTATATTCGTAATTCAATGTAATCTAGTTTTAAAGATTCCATAAACCCTAGAGTAGTATGTATGTAAAATCTTGTTTGATAGCCCTAAATTACTAGGTAATTGCTCAAAAGTTTTAAGAAACTTGTGGCTTATAAAATGCTGTGAATATTTTTGTTGTATTGTTTCTAGGTCTTTAACTCACCTGGAAATGTACTGTTTACTATTTTTATTCAATAAATAACTTTTATAATTGAATTCAATCTGCTTAGCTTGGGGCTAGATGATGCTGTGTGAATTGTCTAGTATTATTTATTTAGTACATCAATCTCGTTTGTATCCAGGTCTCAATAACCAATGAGATCCATCAACACCTCGGCTGCCCACGCTTCCTGCTCTGTCCCACGCAGTATTGTTCAACACGAGCGGTGCCCACCGTCAATAGCTCTGAGTATCTCAACACACTGGGAACTAAGCTGTCCCAGCAGATTGATATTATGTGGACTGGTATGTATTCCTCTGTAGTAAGCTTTGTCACAATACACAGAAGGAAGCTTCTGCGCTTACTCTGGTAGGTTCCCTTAGTCTACTCTTACGACATCCACTGGCTGAGTTTCAGTCGATTCTTACGCCACGACCGCCACCGTTAGATATGAAGATATGATATACAGGGTGCTGTTTGAATTAGTGCGCAATACCGCTGGAGGCTGTTCACCTGCTACTACAGATTAATATTAATAAAAAAAGCAAGCCGCAAGCAGTTTTTAATTTTATTGCAAATAATTTAAGATTAATTGTATATTACCACAATCACAAAGAAATAAGTAGTTTAAATTGGTGAAAACCGTGTTGCGTGGTTAAAGAGGAGTTAACGGATAAACAAACAGACGCGGAAATTTCCTTTTTTTTATAATATGCCTAGATGTGTGGATGCAATGCAATATTTCACAAGGAAATACCTATACATAGTAACTTTGTATAACTGTTTTAAAAGCATTTGTTTTAGTAATCATGATAGTTTTAAATATCATGGTTATCGACACTAACAGAAAGGATGAGGGTTGATCGGTTCTGCCAATAGTGGCGATCACAATAGGCCTAACATGGTCGCTGTGACACAAAAGCCACAAAAAAATATATCTGCCAATAAGTTTTATTGGCAGTGACTCCAGTTATTCCGTGATCATGGGCGCATGTAACTGTGCAAAATATCTGAAATCATGGTTAAAGTCCCGTTAATAATGTAATGACTTTTTCTGATTTTCCAGGTCCAAAAGTAATATCAAAGAAGCTGTCGACGGAATGCATAGAGGAAATCACCCAAGTGTTGAGAAGGCCGCCTGTCATTTGGGATAACCTACATGCTAATGATTATGACCAGAAACGAATCTTCTTAGGTAAGACATGTGTTTTTGTGCTCTGAATATTTTGGGTTTAGACTTAAAGGGCGCTCGAATTACATTAAGCGCGAGATTAAATTTTATTGCAGGTTTTAATTTTTTCTGCGATTTACAAAGGGACTGGTACTAGCGGAAAAATAACTTGCCCTTTGGTGCTCCATGCATGCTCCAAATTTACCTACCATTGAATCAAGGTTTGTTTTATTAAGGTTCATAAATAATTAATAGTCTGTGATTTGTGGCAAATTATTTTCCGTTAGTTTTATTCCTTGTAAGACCGTAAACAATTTCAAAACAGCAAAAAAAAATTATCTCGCGTACAATGTAAATCAAATTACCAAGAAAGTTTCAATGCAATGACCATAAACTCAACACTATCATATAGACACATCAGCCAAAGCCACAGGCTGCTCGTCTATTTCTATTATAAAATAAATACATAAGATTCACAACAGTATAAAATCTCGCAGGTCCCTACTGCGGCAGATCACCGGAGCTCATCCCTCTACTGCGCGGCGTCTTGAGCAATCCAAACTGCGAGTACAACGCTAACATGATAGCTATCCACTCGCTAGGGCACTGGGCCAGCTGCTCGCAGGACGCGCCTCAGCATTGTAAGTATAGTGCGGACACTCGCACGTCCCTACTGATCCCTCTTCTACGAGTACGACGCTAACATGATATCCACACAAGTTAACAGGCTGTATCTAGGATGCAGTCGCAGTGGAGACGTGAGAAGTCTTGTGCCTGCTACAGAGCTGTGTCAGAGCTTGCGGCCATGTCAAAAAACACAGCAAGGCTCGCTTAGCTCGCCACGCTAACCTAATCTATCCACCCCAGAAATTTTCCCCCCGGCGCCGCGGCGGATATCAGTTTTGCTAGCTATATGACCTGCCCAGCCCACTTCCACTTCAGCTTACTCGTTCTTAAAGATATGGCGGTGTTGGTTCTTCTATGGATTTCCTTATTTCGGATTCTATCACTTAAAGAAACTCCAAGCATAGCTGTCTCCATTGCTCGCTGAGCGACTCTGTGCTTGCTCAGGAGGCCCATGGTTAGCGACCACGTCTCGTGATCAAATAATATATAATATAAGTATATATATTTTTCTTTGTTCTCAGTGGAATCAGTGTCTTGGGATATAAAGTTGGAAAGAGAAAGCGAGCAGGGCGTTTGCGATGACGAACTGCCGGTGCCACTCGGGAAACACATTTATCATCACAGAACAGCGCTTAGGTAAGACAATTGACACAAGACTATATCCTCACCTCCACGCTAAACTTACGAATCTGCAGTTTGTGATTTTGACATACAACAAAATCTACAACAAGAAACTACATCTTATGTTGTAGTACTATGTCAAAATCAAAAAACTGCAGATTCGTAAGTTTGCCGTGGAGGTGGCGATATCTGGGCGGGATAAAGTCTACATTAAGATGTAAGATCGAGACGTGCGCTAGAGCATCAGCCAAGTTCGGTAAGAAACGGGAGACGCCATAGCAGTGTGTTGTAATCTTTACACGAAACATTGGGCACGCTTTTGGCATGAAAACTACCAAACCATATTTATTTAACTGCTAGTTTCGGAATTATCGATAAGTGAACGTTCGTGTGAACAATGCCCGGGTCCCAGTGAAAGGGCCCAATCGTTGCATAAGTCCCATGAATTTATAACTAGATGTCTCTAGTGAAAGTGTACGAGCTCTAGATCGCGCTGACGGGAACGCACAGGTTTGAACGACCTCCATCGGTAATTTTGGAAGGGTTGGGCAGTTCAAATGATTGCATAGTAAATAATGAATGATGTTTTCTACTGAAAAAGCCCAAAAAAAAGCGCGTCTCTTACTAATTGTATGAATTTGTACCTACAAATAGAAAGAAGATTTATCCATGGTCCTGGGTTGCGGATTTAAAATTATGCTATTAAATAGTCTCCTAATTAAAATTGTCAAAAAGTAATGAAATCTAATAAAAACACACATTTTGATGTGAAAACTAGCCAAGTTCGGTTAGATAGTGGCTTCACCGTTATTAAAGAGCTGAGATCTAATAAAAAGGTGCTAAGTTGCATCGTTCACAGTTATTAAAGTCCTTTTTACGATTTTACAAACGCGACAATAATTAAAATTACTTAAAGGAAAATTAATTTTGCAATAAAATTAAAGGTTGGCACAACAGGCACTGCACTTATCAACGCATGATTCAGCTGATCAGTTTTTTGTTAAAACCTACAATTTTGCGGTTTCCTATATTTATGTTATGTATTAAAATGCCCTTTTAATGCTACAGGCAAGCCATAAACGAATGGCTCCCAGAGTTCTCAATACCGAAGACAGCACAGGGGCCCGTCATCAAACCGCAGCCTACGATCACCGGTAACACATATTTATCTGAGTCTTGAACGCTGGTTTGTATTTAGCTGGTGACGCCCAAAAAGAATGACGCATTGGCCTGTCGATCATATAAAGCCCCTCCCGTGGGCGTGGCCTGCGGTGGCGGCCAGTACAATTCGACAAAACATATTTGTCAAATTAATTAAACTGCTATCGTAGGCCGCGTTTGTATGGAAGACCGTTTATTTTTTGCGCTGACACAAGCGAAAGGAGGCCTGGGCCAGAATGATAATTATATTTTCGCATAGAAACCTACTTCACTGTCTTTCACTTTACTATAAAGTGTACATCCTCTGGTGGAAATGTGAACCGCTATACATCCGCAGCGCCTCCAGTGCCCATCATCCCGATCCTACCATCCGTGAACACCTGCATGTCTCTGGTGACGGCCACCAGCAGCACCGCCACCTGCACTACCGCCGGCGCCAACATCCCCACCGTCACCGCCAGCCAGCTGCAGTCGCTGGCAGAGAGCTCGCAGCCGGGAGGGGTAAGATAAATAAATTAATGTGGTTTGGGGGGGCCAAGCACCCCAAGCGGACCAAACTGTAACATCCAATTGCTGGAGGGCCTGAATAGAACAATACAAAGGAGGGTTAGAGGACGATGCCTCCACATTAGAAGCAAATCATATCATAAAATAACTAGATGAGAATAGTAATGGGGAGTACCTCCATATTCCATATCATTCCATATTTATTTGTTAAAGTACACATACATCGTACATATTTAATCATAATATAGCTTATGTAGATATGCTTTATTGACAAAGAAAATTACAATTCAATAATAAAAACAAATTAGAACTAGTATTTACAGTTGAAACAATTAAGCTAACTGCAGACTGTTGCAAACAATCTAAGGTTAGGTTAGTCAATAAGTAATTCATTAATTTTAAATTTAATCGTCAATTAATTATTGAGATTTTTAATTTAATTTTAATTTTAATTTTCATGGGACGTAGCTAAGATTTAATTTAATGTTATTTATTTTATTGTGATTTTATTTTTGTATGTTTTTTGTACCTATGTAATATGGACTTGTCTGAAATAAATGCGTTCATATCAACCAAAGGAATGACGAGATCGCATTAGCACTATACCAACCAAATGTTACTAAATACAAAAACACAAATAGAGAGTTGGTGGCACCACTTCGAACCAAAACGATATCCACCCAATGCTGTAAATACTAAATACAAGTACACAAATTGGGAATAGGGACTACGCCCCCTAACGTAACATTATTTTAGGGATAGATGATTCCGTGCCATCTTTAGAATTATTTATTTTATTAATTCATTCCACAGATGTCAACAATGGAAGCGTTCAACCCCGTCTCCAACCCAGTTATGAACTCCCTCGTTTCCGCCACAAAGGTCATTCTCAACGAATCCATCCCTAACCCCATAATCCCCATAGCCAGCTCCAATCTCTCCATCCCTTCTGAAATCCCCGTGTCAACTCTCCCCGTGCCGATAATGGGGATCAAGGCGCTGGAGGAAAACGGGGATAAGATGGCAGAGGAGGAGGAGGATAAGCGGGATGATATTTTTGTGGATGATGTGTTAGTGGAGGATTCTGGGAGGAACGGAGATATGAGTGTGGGAGGTAAGATATTAACATTTATTTATTCTCAACAGCGAACAGTTACACTCAGGTCTTATTAGACATTGACGTTGTCCTCGAATTGTAATAATTACATAGTAATGCAAAACTGGTCAAGTTATAAAGAGCCATTTTAAGGATTTAGATCTGGTGTCTTCATGAACGAGTTCGTGATGATGGGCAGAACCTGCAGTTCGCACACTGTCAGTGAATGATCAATAATAGCTTTCCTTTGGTGAATATGTTATTGTGTGGAGACAGCACCAATTAGTAATGGTAGTTTATACATTCCTGTCGAATTACAAAGATTGCTGTTTTAGCGTTTAGAAAAAATAACCAAAATATGTATAATTTTATTTTTCATTACGGATGTAAGCGGGTTAACTACGAACCTTACCGCACTCACCCTGAAGAAGTCCCTCGTTAAGGGATGAAACGTTGGTGTTCTTCCAACACAAATAAGGTTCGTAGTTAACCCGCTTACATCCGAAATGAATTTACTACAATTAATTTTGGATATTTCTGGCTGGTGATTTCGAGTATTTTTCTTTCACTCAAATATTTGTTAAAGTATTTTACACAAATTAAACATTTCACAAATAAAACAAATTATTTATACGGCTACAGATCATTATTTTGTGTTCTCAAGGCCGTTGGGGCATACACCAGCCTTAATCAGTTGTTTCCATGTCCGCAGACACCCCGCTAACGCTGAGTCCCAGTCGCTTGGACGTGGAGCCGCCCTCCACCGCGCACACCGAGTCTGATGTCGTCATGAACGATACTATGAGCGAGGTATATACTTTGCACGCGTATTTTCGGTATAATAATTAGCCTATTAAATAAGTTAGGCTATATTCTAAATGTACTTCAAATTTCATCTCTATCTGTTCAGTATATCTTAACAACATAGCAAAATAAAATTCACAAACTTTCTGCTTTATAATAATAGTAGGATGAATAAGCGGTGTTTATTTAACTTATTTTTGTGTTTCGCCAACAGCATATACATTATATGTACACTGCCGGCCAAAAGTTTGAGACCACCTACATCAAAGTAGGAAAATGAAATAAAACTCAAAATACAAAGCAAGAGGTTTAATTATGAATTAAAATACTTATTTCCTAATACACATACATTATGAAGAAAACAAAAAAATCAAGAAAAATCAACCATTTACTTTAAAAATGTCGCTCATATTTTATACAGATTTTTCGTCGAAAAACCCTCCCTTGCATTTTATTACTACTTTCACTATTCTTGGCATACGAGCAATCAATTTGTCGATTGTATCTTGTGATATATTGTTCCAGCTTTCTTGTAAAGCCTTCCACATGTCTTCTTGCGAAGTGGGACAACAACTGCGCACATTTCTATCAAGCTCTTCCCACAAAAGCTCAATCGGGTTGAGATCCGGACTCTGAGGGGGCCACACCATGTTTTTTAAAACCCCTTCTGTTTCTTTGTGTTCTGAATAACCCCTGCATAATTTTGAACTATGTTTTGGGTCATTATCTTGTTGGAAAAAAAATCCATCTCCAATTATTCTTGAACCAGACGGAATGGCATTTTGCTGTAGTATTCGTTTATATTGCTCCTTTTTCATGATTCCTTCGACTCGTACCAAATCTCCGGTTCCATGGCCCGAGAAGCATCCCCAGACCATAATGGAACCACCACCATGCTTGACTGTTGGCACCACACAGTCTGGCATCATCTTTTCCTCGACGTTACGTCGAACAAAAATTCGTCGTTTTGAACCAAATATTTCAAATTTGGATTCATCTGACCTGAGTCTTTTTACTGTAGTCAATGATACAGGTTCTGATCGGGATTTGTTCACTTCTACGCGGATTTCTGGTGCTGTTAGGCGTCTATTCCGCTTGCTGGTAGTGACGATGAAGTGATCCTCGCGAGAAGTGGTAGTTCTCGGCCTTCCCGAACGCGAACGATCTTGATTACTGCCAGTCTCCTTGTATCGGGTTATTGTGTTATGAACACAAGTCTTCGACAACTTAAGTTGAGAGGCAATCGCACGTTCAGATTTGCCTTCGCCGTATAAAACAACTATGGCAGAGCGAGTTTCACTGCTAATTTCGCGAACTTTTCCCATTTTAAGATGTCTTCACTGTAACAACGACGAGCTCAGACTAATAAGGTAGAAAATAATTTACTCCATAAAAACTCAGGTACTAAATATGTTTTAGGAAGCTAACATAATCCCTGATATCGGTTAACGCGAAACAAACCCAAAACAATAAGTAATGAGCAGATCATAAAAATATTACAATGACTCTACCACCTGGTCCTTGCGCGGCGCTCATTGATGTTTTGAAACAATAGACCTTTTTAGGATGATTACTTAAACAACAACATAAATAATGACTCTTAGAAATTCTTTAATAATAATAGAATACGCAGGTGTTCAAATTAGCTCATTATCATATGTGTACTTTGAAATATTTTGTTGGTGACAAAGATTTTTACAGTGGTCTCAAACTTTTGGCCGGCAGTGTATATATCTATAGCTATCACAACATATGCTGAGTCGAACGCCATTTTGTAGCTTTAAGGTATTTTATAAGTGGGTAATATTATAATATTGGTTATATCTTTCTTTCTTTCAATAATTTGTTTTTTGTTTTGTCTCACAAAGGTAATTGCAATTGGTAAAGGTAGTGTTTACAAGATCTTGTAGTGTTAGTCTCTCTAGACTATAATGTGAACCTGCTTTGTGAGAGATTGGTGCCTGAAATGGGCTTAGAAACCTGTATTACAGAAGAACTGGATATATTATTTATTCAATACTAGCTGCTGCCCGCGGCTTCGATCGCTTTTTTACGGGATAAAAAGTAGCCTATGTCCGTCCCTGGGATACCATCTACCTCCCTGTCAAATATCACTGAGATCCGTTGAATTTATAATATTAGTTTGGATAAATACGTTACATAACTCAGAAGTGCCTAAAGCCTTTATTATGTTTATTTGACGACTGATGTGGCGCAACGGGCGAACAGGCAGGCAGGCGGTCCGCCTGCGATGCAGGAGGTTGCGGGTTCGATTCCCGCCTTGGGACAAATGTTTGTACGATCTTAAATTTTGGTCCCGGGTGTCCTGGGTATTCCTAATAACCGATTTGAAACCGTATGAGTCGAAGATTTACAGTATTTCATTCAAGTGAACCTCGTCTTTGTTCCAGAATGGTTCTATGCAAGTGGAGCCGAGCCACAGTCCACTCAGCACTGACATGATGGTCGAGGCTGAGGCAGCTGAAGGCAATGATGAGTAAGTATTATCACTAAGACTACTAAAAGCAAATAAAAAAAAACAAATATAAACTTAAGTTTTTAGCTTTGCTTCACATTAAGACATTAAGACCTCGAGGACAGCTACTTATTATTTTTATCTATACCGGTTTTATTGTTAGAAAACTGTTAGATTATTTCAAGAAAAAGTAACCGCATTTTCGGATATCTACTAACCAATGGATCCATCATTGAAAATCGAAACACGAAGTTTCAAAGGACGAATCGCAGGAAACGAACATCGAATTTGCAAAAAGTTGCTTCGGCTTCGTTTCGTATTGATCTCATCAGCGCCTTGAGACGTGATTAAATCTGAGTTGCGTTTGAGTATTCGGAGTAAAGCCAGTATTATGAGAGTCATTTTTTTTTCGTTTGGTCATTACAAAAACAATCACAATATACAATAAATTTTGTACCATAATAACCTTGTGAGGTTTGTCTCGCTACTCACATTCGTTTAGTCTTTACTTTGTAAAAAATAGCTAATCTAGGTATACCGCACTAACATCGGCTTTCATGTTAACTTCCTCTCGCTCGCGCAGGGCTAGCACTAGCCTCAGCGTGCGTGTGGGAGGGAGCAAACAGGCGTGCACAGTTAGTAGCATGCGCGCGAGTGTAGTCATACAGAATCAGAGTTCTATGCAAAAGTTAGGTACAGGATGATTACATTTTTCATTAATCAATTATGTAATTTTATTTTATTTAAGATAATGTTTTTTTCTGTTTTTCATGTTAATATATTATTTTTAATCATAATACTGACCTTACCCCGATCCTAGTATCCTTTCATAATATACGGGCCTAAGAGAAATAAATGTCGAATAAAAATTATTTTCATGGGAAGGGTCATCTTACAACAATGATCTGTCGTCAGATCCAAAGATCTTCGTAGTACGAAAACGTGCGATCCGTTTTGCGGAACTCCGTGTATTCGTTTTTCAAAATAGGCCTACTGCAGGTATTTCTTCCGGGATTGGGTTAAATATAAGTATATAATTCATCTGGTATAAGGCGTGTAGATAAATATTGGGATTAAGTGTAGCGACCTCTAGTAGAAATTAGCTGAACTACAAAGCTAACCTCAATAGAGGCGCTCAAGAAAATAACACCGGAACAATGAAGCTAAGCTACCTATCTAAGCGCTTTAATGAATCTCCGCTAAATGTCGTTAATACAAATTCCAACAAATTGTGAAGTGCAAAAAGAGTAGAAATCCTAGATCGCGCAAACGCATTTTTCAGTTACAACTGCCCATACAACGAGTACCCAACATCAACTGTTGGTCGAAAGACCAACAAGTGACCGGCAAGTGGACCAGCTGGGTCGGCCTGGTACGGAGGAGAGATCTCCCTTTGTAACTATTTGGGGGAAATTCCACCATTAACCCCAAATTGAGAATGACAGCCTCTCTCATGCTGTCTCGTTTAGTTCATATTTTGATCAAATATGATCTAGGCGGGACAGCATGAGAGGGGCGGTTAATTCTCAATTTCAATCCTTAGCCACGCGACTTATACCCGCAACGCAAGCTCAGATTACTTTGGGGTCACATTATGTAAAAAATCCGGTATTAGATATAGACGTAATAAACATTTATACACACACACACACAATAAATTACCAATTTTGAAATGAAAGTTAGGTATTATTAATTTATTTCTCCCCACAGCATCATAGAGGCCGAAGAACTAACAATCGACGACAACCTACTAACAGCTGACGACTTGGTCCTACTATGCGAGTTGTTCTATCTTCCTTTCGAGCACGGCGCGCGCGGCCTGAGGATGATGTACGATTACTACTGGTTGTTACAGCACAAGCAGAATGCTAGACCTAGTCTGAACAAGCCTGAGGTGTGTCTTAAATCATACATTTTACTTTTACTTAAATTAATTTAAGTAAAAGTTAGTAAGTTAGTTAAATTTACTTAAATTCTTTTGGTTTATGTTAATTTTACGTTTCTAATTTTAGGTATTATGTACTGTATATTTCCCAAATAAAACAAAACAAAACAAAACTACTAAAACTTTCATGGCGCAAGACGCAGATGGCCTCTTGCACCCCCGGGTAGCGGCGGCGCGCTCGCTCCCGGGGACGGACATAGGCTACTTGAAAAGCGCGTGCGAAGCCGCGGGCAGCGGCTAGTATAAAATAAATAAGTGATTTGTAGATACACAGGAAATTGTGGCCTTTACCTTTTTAGCGTGACCATACTGGCTAGTAGTTATAGTAAGTTTTCTTAATTGCTGAATTATTGGTAATCTCAAAACAACATAAATCTAATCCTGTATTATAAATTACTAGTTGCTGCCCGCGGCTTCGCACGCGCTTCTTATGTAGCCTATGTCCGTCCCCGGGATACCATTTACCTCCCTGCCAAATTTCATTGAGATCTGTTCAGCCGTTTGGGCGTGAAAAGGTAACAAACAGACAGAGTTACTTTCGAATCACACTATCACACTAGTTTCGATGTTTAGATGTACATATGTATGGATGTTTGTTACTTCTTCACGCCAAAACTACTGAACGTATCGGGCTAAAATTTTGCATACAGGTAGTTCTAGGCCTGGAAGGCAATCTCGCCAATATATCACTCGATAAATATGGCAAGAACTGTCAAAGTTTATATTTTTTATATATATGCGTCAAGACGGCTACCGAAAACAAAGGGGAGTGATGCGCCCCCCCCCCAAAACAAACCAAAAAAAAACCGCAGTCCGAAAAAAAATTGTAGCCGGAGATATTAATTTTTTAAGGTTATTGTTTGTTTTGCTAGCCAGCAATGTACACGAGAACCAAAGTTATCGACATAGCTCAGAGAATTAGCAAGCTGAAGTGGTAGTGGGCCGGCCATATCTTGCGAAGAATCGACGACCGCTGGGGTAAACGTGTTCTCGAGTGGAGATCGCGACTCGGCAAACGTAGTGTAGGACGCCCTCCGGCCAGGTAGTATGACGATCTACGGGCAGATGGTGGATGCGGCAAGCTGAAGACAGGGCGCTATGACACTCATTGGGGGAGGCCTATGTCCAGCAGTGGGCTAAGATAGGTTGATGATGATGATGAATGTACACGTAAGTGCAAATTCCAAATAACGTATGTATGTAGATAGATATATAGATAGATAATACTTTATTGCACACTTAACCTAGAAATAATTTACAAAATGAATTAAGAATAAGCGACAATTGGCGGTCTTATCGCTCAAGAGCGATCTCTCCCAGACAACCTCAAGATATGTAGGTACTTACCTAATTCCGCTACAGCTTCGGTCGAACCAGTTGACTGATGAACACGATTCAGGAATGTACCTAGGATCCTCGGCGCTTCTCGCGTCGTAAGGATAACTATTACCGACCGACATCGCTCCTATGAGTAATTATAAAGTAATGGACATAAGATTCAGTTTTCTTTACAAAAATTTTGTTGGCAATGTCAAAGTCTTTCCGCGCGTACGCTCTAGGACGATGACCTCTGAAATTAACCGCGGATATATCAGCTGTTCATAACAAACGTATGTACTTATTATAGACAAATGAAATGTGTTTGATATTTTGAAGTTTCTGGTCAATTATTGGCATGCTTTCAAGGTCATGGCCGCGAGTTAAATCGAAGGTAGATACTAACTATTTATGTAAAGGTAAGTTTGTAGTCTCGGGAGTTTTACATGTCGGGGGCCGGGGGATGACCGCGGCCGCGGATTTCAGCTGTGGACAGCGATAGCGCCCGCACTCGCGACTACTCGTGAGTTTTGTTGTGTTTTGGATTACATACATTGCTGTTTTTTTAGTTTTATTTGTTTTATGCTTAATTAAATTAGATAATTAGGAAGATGTGTTCTTATAGTGTTGTACTATGGGTATGTACCTATATAAAAATTAAAAAGAACGTTGATGAGTCAACATTTTTTTCGCGGTTTTTGTTTTGGTAAATATTTTCAAAATCATGGTCTGATTGCATCACCCCATTTTTCGGTAGTAGTCTTGACACAATCTGTATGAACTGTCAAATAAAACATAGGCTACTGTTTACCCCATAAATCACCCCATGATAGAAATAACCTTAAAACAATGCAACTATAGAAACAACGCGTGCGAAGCCGCGGGCAGAAAGTAGTTATAATATTAGTAAGGATTTTGTTTTATAATATTGCCTAATCTGAAATCTTTATTTCCCCTAGACAAGCGAATGGCGCCGCCGCCGCAGTCGCTTCGCTTGGTGGTTCTCCCGCGCTCGGCGCCTCGCTCGACGCCTGTCTGCGTCACCTAACAAGGAGCTTTGTTCAGAACTGCAGCCTTATTTGTGGGAGCTGTGTGCTGTGTTGTCGTTATTGGATGGCTTCTTGAGGTGGCTAGGTGAGTTAAGGAGCTAACCTAACGAGATTGGTTGTCAAACTAGGCCTAGATATCAGTACTCACGGGATCCCCGTGGTAAAAAACTCGAATAACATAAAATTCAAAATTTTTTCTTTGTTTCCTTAAATGTGAAAACACGATTGCGAAAAAAAAAATAAAAGTGCACTGTTTTGCAGATAATTTGTTAGAGATCTCAGGAACCCTGCGGTCTATTGAAATGATTCATATTTTGATTCGTAGGTTATTGCTAAATATTTGGTTTCTTGAACCAGTTTCTACATAAGTGGTGTAATTTTCTTGTAAACAGGCAAAAACTTGATTTTTGCGCTCGCGCTGATCCAAAAACGTATGCTCTGTCCCGCTCCAATGAAGGCGAAATCCTATGGTCTATCCTTTTCACGAAATTGCGTGCATTGCGCCCTCTTAATATAATCACTGCTAGTTCACTGCTGGACCTCGTTACTCTAAACCCGGTTACTTAATAATCATTTAACTTAGAAGAGTTGCTAAGCAATGTTTAATACTTCTAATAATCATAAGTCAGAGTGAGGAATAACTTATAAGTGAACAGATTTTAATGATGATGGGGTGAATTGTGAATAATTTGCCCAAATATGAAACAAATCAGAGTTTTATGTTTGTTTCAGAGCTTGGCAAATTCCCTTCAAACATGCCCACGAACACACAAGGAAGCTACACATGTGAGTTATTTTATTACAATATTTGAATTTGGTGGAAAACTATGTGTTTTTGAGTGTCAAAAAAGAAGAAAAAGTAATTATTTCCATCTGTCTCCATGCTCTGTCCCCCTAGGGAGACAAAAAAGTTCTATCTGGTCCCCCTGTTAGTCACGAAGGGACAGATCGAGCAATTTAAAAAGAGAAAAGTTCGATCTGTCCCCTTTTTTGGTATGGTGGAACAGATTACTCCCCCCTTAGTATGCAAAGATTTGCTGTAAGAAAACTCCTTTGAGCTCGTCTTCGTACATTATTTGGTCATCTTTCATGTAATTTTACTAGCGCCTTCCCGTGGCTTCACGCGCGTTTAAGAGTATAAAAAAGCCTATATCAGATTATGTGCTATCGCAGTTCCAGAATTTCATTGGTGCAAAATTTCAGACAAATCCGTTCAGTAGTTTTGGCGGTATCTCAGTCATCTTCACATACTCGTACCTCCTAACATCAGCCTATATTACGCTTTTATGACATCATCATCATCAGCGTATATTAGTCCACTGCTGGTATTTTCTAATGAGCGTCATAGCGCCCTGGCTTCAACTTGCCGCATCCAGCATCTGCCAGTCTTTCGCAGGTCGTCATCCCGCCTGGCCCGAGGGCGTCCTCTACTTTAGCCGAGTCGCGGTCTTCATTAAAGAACACGTTTACCCCAGCGAGTGTCGGTTCTTCAAGAAATATGGCCGGCCCACTGCCACATCAGCTTGCTAATTCTTAGAGCTATGTCAATAACTTTGGTTCTCTGTCGAACGAATCCTAAATCTTTGTAATCCAAACTAAGATTACAAAGATTTAGGATTTTATAAATTATTTTGTAGGGTTCTCAAAAGGCTGGCGAGAAGCATTCGAGAGCGGTGCACAAGAGCCATGGGTTTTCCGAGGCGGGCTTACCGCTGACCTACGGCGGCTTCTGCCAGTGGAATGCAGCGGGGAACTGCAGAGATTGCAGATAGTACCTAACTCACCGCCCTCGACCGTCAGGCCTTATGCTGCTTCGGATGAACAAGCGGTAAGTGCATATGATGATGTTGATGATGGATGAATCATAATTTGATTGTCATGAAAAAACTAAAAACCGTCTTGGAATCCCTTAATTTTACACTGTTTTAAAGTTTTGCGAGACAAATACATTTTCGGAAATACATTTTTTCTCCGAAGTTAGCAGAGCGATCCATCTGAAATGTTTGTAGCGTTTGTAGATATGGATCTATATTTTACAGGAAAAATATAGAGAAGTCTGTAAGTAGAACACGTTTTGAAAAATGGTAAAAAATGGGGGGAATAGTTTTCAAAACGGGTTGGGGGGGGGGGGGGGGCTACCTGCCACACCGAGTAGGGTATCAAATAAAAGGTATCGGTTTGTACATCTCAAAGCAGTTTTTGAAATTGCTCTACAGCAATTTCACCTAACCTACGTTACATACTTTTCGAAATATTTGAAAATTTTACAATTATCCCCTAATCTCTGAAGTTTGCAGAGCGATCCATCTGAAATGTAGGTACCTACTATTTTTAGGTATTCATTAAGTAGCAAAGTCTCTAATCGGTACCTATAGTACATATTGGTATACTTGACAACCGTTCGAAACCCTCGGCGCGCGAGTCACACTCGCACTTGACGGATCTTGTTTTTAGGTGTTTTGCAGCGCGACGCTCTATCTATCCATACAAATAATCAAAGCTTTATCAATTGTTTTCCCAGGTATGTGAAATCTGCCACAAGACGTGTCGGGACGGCTCTGACTGCAGCAATCTGTTCCCGAGCGATCTTCAAACATTGCCAGCTGATAGGTAAGTGTGTGTCTAATTAATAAATTTATAGATCAGATGTTTTTTTGTTGATATCTGTATATTATAATACAAAGCAGTGTTAGTTACACCTTGTATATCTCAAGAATGGCTGGATTGATTTTAATGATCTTAGAGTTGTTGGATTTGTTCCGTCCCGAATAGCAGAATAACTAATTAGAAATTTTAAAAATGCACGTAAACGAATTGATTAAAACTCTTTTTGTTATAAATTTTTCTTATGCAACGCTATCTCTGATTCTAAGGCGGAGCGTAGTTTGCAGGGTCGGCTAGTAATTTCATGTTTCTACCAAACTAAAGAACGACTTCTAATTCGTGGAGTTACACAGTTATTTAAATTCCCCTCAGAAATCTTTTATGGGACCACTTTGGATTTATCTGTATTCTAAAGCGAAAGAATCATCACAATCAGAGAACAGTTGGCAAAGATATTGAATAACATATACATACAAAACATACAGATAAAATAAAATTAAAACCACCCCATTTGAAGTCGGTTAAAAAGTAGCCTTGTCCTTTCTGGAATACAGTAACAGTAAACTTTTGATTCCATACTAATATTATAAATTCGAAAGTAACTGTCTGTCTGTTACCTTTTCACGCTTAAACGACTAAAAAATAATTAATAATATAAGTAATATAAAAATAAATAATAATAAATAATTAAATTCGACACGCAGATAAATGATATCCCAGGGACAAACAGAAAAAAAAAGTGGCGTTACCTGAAAAGCGCGTGCGAAGCCGCGGGCAGCAGCTACTTCATAATACCTCGTGTGTTCATAAGTTTTGAGACGAACTTATTTAATTAATTTAAAAAGAAAGTAATTCATGCAACCTTTTTTAAACTTTTTAAATTTTAAATTTCGAATGTTTTGAAAAAGAAAAAATATACATTTGAATATTTGTTTCATTCTCCGTGAAAATGGCGCCAACAAAAGATTTGCGTGCGACTGTAATTTCACTGTTTCAAGCAGGAAAAAAACCAATGCAAGTTTTTAGTGAAATCCAAAGTTTGGGATGTAGTCGGAACTTTGTGTATTATACCATAAAGAGGTACAAGGAGACCGGCTCTTTAGAAGACCGTGGAAGATGTGGCCGTCCGCGGTCTGTAAGGACGCCCGCCAACATCAAAGTAATCAGAGAGCGAATTCGTCGCAACCCTTGCCGGACTCAAAAGAAATTAGCTCTGCAGACCAACATTTCGCGAATATCGGTGAACAGGATACTTAAATATGATCTTAAACTAAAGGCCTACAGTCGAAGGAAAGTGCATTATTTAAACGAGCGTCTTCGTAAATTGCGACTGGAACGATGTCGGAACCTATTGAAGAGACACGATCCAAAAAATATCCTGTTTACCGATGAAAAGATCTTCACGATGGAAGAAAAGTTTAACCGGCAGAACAATAAGGTTTACGCCAGAAGTTCAAAGGACGTCCAGCCATCTGTACGCAATGTCCAGCGCACTCATCATCCAGCAAGTGTGATGGTTTGGTGGGGTGTTTCCTACGAGGGGGTCACTTCGCTTCATTTTTGCCAGCAAGGCGTCAAGGTGAAGACACAAAATTACCAAACCGACATATTGGAAGCGGTGGTTAAACCATTAAATGATACGCTATTCGCTGGCAAATACTGGGTTTTCCAACAGGACTCTGCTCCCTCCCATAAAGCTAAGACTACCCAACGTTGGCTGGAGGCCAATTTGCCAGGCTTCATTCGGAGCGAAGATTGGCCCTCGTCAAGCCCTGACGTGAATCCTTTGGATTATTCTTTATGGACGGAATTGGAGCTGAGGGCATGCAGAAAGTCTCACCCAAACCTGGATTCTCTCAAGCGAGCCCTTATTAAAGAATCGAAACGGATTCCCATTGAAAAGATTCGTGCCGCCATAGATGAATGGCGCACGCGTTTGAAGGCCTGCATTGAATGCAAAGGCGGCCATTTTGAATGATTTATTTTTAAATACAGATCTAGATGTCAGTAGTTTTAATTTTAATATCCAATAAATGAATACTCAACTTAGCTCCAAAAATATTTTAGTTTTACTGTGTCTCAAGACTTATGAACACACGAGGTATTTGTATAATAAAAAAAATATAGGTATAATGCTGGACACAATTCACACAGCATCATCTAGCCCCAAGCTAAGCAAAGCTTGTGTTATGGTACTAGCTAACTGATATACTTAAATCATACTACATAGATAGATATTTTTGCTATACATAGAAAATGCCCAGAACACCCGGAACAAATATCTGCAGATCGTACAAACATTTGTCTCTAGGCGGAAATCGAACCCGCAACCTCCTGCGTCGCAGGCGGACTATCGCTCTCTGCGCCACATCGGTCGCATGGATTACATTTCTATCAAAATTTTTTGTAACTTAAAATATTTTACTATTGTCTCAGGTTAGTAGTTCCATTCCTGACGTTGAACCCAGAGCTATGTATGGTGATTGAAGAAGACGTGGATTTCGTTTGCGCGGATGGTGAAGAGAATGGCCGAGTCAGGGTCAACGGTGAGTTAAATATCTTGAAGGTTAACTTTGGCGACAATTCCAGCTTTGAATTGGTACAATAAACAACTGCCATTGCGTACAGAATATTCCCTCGATATTATAAATCTCACTGCTTTACGATGTTTGTAAGATCCATAATGTTAATATTTGACAGCACTAAAAATATAGACATAGACATAGACAATCATTTATTTGCTGCTCAAACAATAAGTACAAAACAGATATAAAAATAATATGCCATCCTTTTTAGCAAGGGACGCCATCATTAAGTGCTGTTAAATTAGTATAGTTTTGGCGTTATCTGAATTGATGGTATATTTTACAATTAAACAATAGAAACAAATTAGAACTAGTATTAACAACTATTTATAACTAGGTAAGTACCTACATTCAGTTTCTGACCTGCGCTGCGGTGGGTGCATATTGTATTTATTATTGTATTTATTAGATTATAAGTGTACGAGTTGTTGCATTCATTGTATTCATTAGTAGGTATGTATTAATATACTTACCATAGAGACTGAGGCTGACGGACAAACTGATCAACGGTTTATGTTAGCTGTAGCATAAGTATGTAAATAATGTTTAATATAACAAATAAAAAAAAAAAAATTAATTAAATTAAACAATTGAGCTGACAGCAGACCAGTTAGATAACTGGATTGCAACTTAATAATAATAAAAAAACTAATAAAAGTTTGAATAAAAACAAATAAATAATGTCAATTCGGATGACACAAAAACTAAACAAACTTAACAGGACTTAATGATGGCGTCCCTGCCTTATTTAAAAGGATGACATCATTTTTATGTCTAAGAAACAAACAAACATAATTCTTTTTTATCTAAGCAACACCCTAAAGCACAGATGTATAATATGGGGGGTATATTCTGTACGCAATGACAGTTGTTTAATGTGCCGATTCAAAGCGCCCCTCTCGACCATCTCTGGTATAAAATTAGCATTTGTTGAGGCGTACCAAAACAACATGACCACCGTAATATTAGTTCCATAGACGGTCACGCCGCTCACGCAAACGCTCAGCGCCAAAATGGCCAAAATCAAATGGCCTCAATCGGTCATCGATAATATGACCTCCAGCGAGCTTTTATAATTGAGCCCTAAAACTACAGAGATTATTTAAAGATACTCATTAAAAATTGGCAGTTGTCTTTCTTTATTTTATCTTGACGTTATCGAAAGCGAAGCTAGAGACACATACGTAACCTCTCCGTGCGCATCGGTGGGGCAGCTGCTTTATGTTGCCATGATATTTTGCTGCTTTACATTTTTGGCATGGGAAACTAATTATTATAACATGTAAAAGACTTCTTATTTACGTTACCTACGGTAGTTTTGATTTGATTTGGCACTACACACTTTTGCAAAGGTTTCGCGGACAGCTTTCAACCCAAATCTTGGACAAACAAATTATTTGCTAGCAGCTCTATCTTTGTGTCTTTTCAAATCAGATTTGCTTTTCATTATTACGGTAAAAATGTTATGATTGCTGTGCAGCTTACACAGTTTACAAGCAGTAGTGACTAACAAAATCCTATTGACAGGTATGAAGCCGGATATCCTGGGCTACGCCTGCGCAGCTCTCAACAGCAAAGAGTTCTACAAACGGCAAGAGGTGGCCTGGATCCCAGAGATGTGTGCCAAGTACCGCAAGGAGCTGATGCAGCGAGAGGACCTCAGTCCTGCAGCTAAGGTACCTAAATAATGCTAATCTTAATAAAAAAACCCATTACATATAGAAGTAGTGGTTTTGTTGTTCATTAAACCAAAATTTGCTCACTGGAACATCGTGTTAAATTCACGTTCGCTTTGCTTGTCATACTGAGGGTTTGCGGCTCTCTTCTCTTGCCGCACTGTGATAGGGTGTCAAATATATACATAACACAGGGCGGCTCGCTTCGCTCGCCACAATAGTTTGCGGTTAAAATAAACAATGCGTGCGATGTTTAATTTTGATTCGTCGTGCAGCGCGCTATTAAAGCGCCGTTTAAGCAAGTTTCACTGCGCTCTTGGCCTTAATAGAAATTGGCTTAAACTTTATATTACTACCGATGACGCTCTCTGCGCCAGAAATCTCTGACATAACCCGAATTTTTGCAATACAACTTCAGTCCATAACTTATCTTTTGTTTCTAGGAATGCGTCCGTCACTTCCAATCCTTCAAGCTAGCGGACATGCTACCTCCCCAGTCAGTGGTTGCTAGCCACCCTGCATTGCTGACATGCTGCGTGCTGGCGTCCCGCGACCCGCACGCCTGCCACCGTCTGCTGGCGTGTCTGCTAGCCGCGCTGACACAACATGGTAACTAAACCCATTCGCTGCCCAGCCTCTACCCTGCTGCAATTGTTAGTTTAGCCGCCAACTGAGCCTAGACAGCAACTATAATGCGCCAAACATCTCCATATGCATCGTGTGCACTGAAAGTGGTAATGTGATGGATGGATCTGCTGCAACAGTGGCAGAAGACTCAGATCATAAATATCGGCCCGAGGCTGTACGTCTTGTATTAAGCGTTCGCGTTCGAGACAAAGACAAAAGATCGCGAGACCGTCTCCGCCTAGCGAGACAGACCGCGAGGTATGTGTCTCGTTCTCTGATCTCCATCTTAACTGTAGTAGGTAAACTGTACAATTGTAAGTTAGTATACAGTACAATAATTGTAAGTTAGTAGTGTGGTACAAAATACCGCAAAAGTAAAAAAAAACTATGTAGCTAGCGCGCCCTGTTCCGATACAAAACGTTAAACAAACATAATAAAACTAATCTTGCAAACCAGTTGGCCGTCATCTTAAATGCAGGGCAAGCAATAATGCTTGCCCTGAAATTAATACTCTCCCGCCATAATATCAAATTATAAATCATTCTGAACAATTCACAGAGAATAATAATGATGTCGAATTACCCACGGACTCTTATACGCCCGCGTTTTAAGGCATTCCTTCCCTTCCCGTTCTTTATCTATTTAATTGTATTTTATGTGATTGTACAAAAGAGTTATCTCTATCCCTTCCAGGAATATCCGGCGTCCACGCGTGCATAAACTCAACTGACGCTTGCCTCCACGAGTTCTACTCTAAACTGGGCTTCGCAGAGATTCACCGCACAGAGTCACGTGTGTACCTCGGCCGAGCCATCTAGCGGTGCCTGCGCTTCGCACGTGCTTGCGTACTACGGCGTGCGAGTGAAGAGTATAGAGTTTGTACGCAGAGGGGGAGGGGGGCTCAGAATAGGGGAAGAGGTGCTCAGAATCGTAGAGGTATTCAGAATAAGAGTAGAGGTGCTCACAATCGGGGGAGAGGTGCTCAGAATTGGGGGACAGGTGCTCAAATTCGGGGGAGAGGTGCTCAGAACCGAGGTAGTGGTACCGAGAATCCCGATTCTACCTAGAATCCGGATTCTCGGTACCATTTCCCTAGGTACCTACGTTGCTGGGTTTTGCATCTTTTTACTCCGGTAAAGGGACGTAAAACGTACGCAGAATCGGGGTAAAAAAAAAATTACGCACAGTACTGATGTAAGTTATAATGGTGCGACGAGTGTGTTATGTCACTGACAATGTACCCCATAATGAGGAGGAAATCATAGTAACTCCGTTGACAAAGTATGACAATCATAGTAACTCTGTTAACAAAGTATGACAATCATAGTAACTGCTGACAAAGTATGACAATCATATTAACTCTGCTGACAAAGTATGACAATCATAGTAACTCTGCTGACAAAGTATGACAATCATAGTAACTCTGTTGACAAAGTATGACAATCATAGTAACTCTGCTGACAAAGTATGACAATCATAGTAGGCAACTCTGTTGACAAAGTATGACAGTCATAGTAACTCTGTTAACAAAGTATGACAATCATAATAACTGCTGACAAAGTATGACAATCATATTAACTCTGCTGACAAAGTATGACAATCATAGTAACTCTGTTGACAAAGTATGACAATCATAGTAACTCTGCTGACAAAGTATGACAATCATAGTAACTCTGTTGACAAAGTATGACAATCATAGTAACTCTGCTGACAAAGTATGACAATCATAGTAACTCTGCTGACAAAGTATGACAATCATAGTAACTCTGCTGACAAAGTATGACAATCATAGTAACTCTGCTGACAAAGTATGACAATCATAGTAACTCTGCTGACAAAGTATGACAATCATAGTAACTCTGCTGACAAAGTATGACAATCATAGTAACTCTGCTGACAAAGTATGACAATCATAGTAACTCTGCTGACAAAGTATGAAAATCATAGTAACTCTGTTGACAAAGTATGACAATCATAGTAACTCTGCTGACAAAGTATGACAATCATAGTAACTCTGCTGACAAAGTATGAAAATCATAGTAACTCTGCTGACAAAGTATGACAATCATAGTAACTCTGCTGACAAAGTATGACAATCATAGTAACTCTGCTGACAAAGTATGACAATCATAGTAACCCTGCTGACAAAGTATGAAAATCATAGTAACTCTGTTGACAAAGTATGACAATCATAGTAACTCTGCTGACAAAGTATGACAATCATAGTAACTCTGTTGACAAAGTATGACAATCATAGTAACTCTGCTGACAAAGTATGAAAATCATAGTAACTCTGTTGACAAAGTATGACAATCATAGTAACTCTGCTGACAAAGTATGACAATCATAGTAACTCTGCTGACAAAGTATGAAAATCATAGTAACTCTGCTGACAAAGTATGACAATCATAGTAACTCTGCTGACAAAGTATGACAATCATAGTAACTCTGCTGACAAAGTATGAAAATCATAGTAACTCTGTTGACAAAGTATGACAATCATAGTAACTCTGTTGACAAAGTATGACAATCATAGTAACTCTGTTGACAAAGTATGACAATCATAGTAACTCTGCTGACACAGCATCAATAGATACGACTAATGGACATAAAACTGGGCAATCACAATCGGAAATCAGCTGGAAAGGTTATTGTAATTCTGTTATGGCCTCTATACAATGTGTATTGTCGAACCTTGATCAAACGAGATGTGCGGATACGCGACATAACTTTATCAATAAAAATCAGAAAAAAAAATATTTATGTTAGCTATCTCTAAAACCAAGCCTACTAAAATCATTATTGACAAAGAAAATTACAATTCAATAATAAAATAAATTAGAACTAGTATTTACAATTAAGCTAACTGCAGACTGTTGCAAACAATCTACAGGTACCTCAACTGATCCATATCAATACCAGTCGGAAGCGTCCCCAAGACGCTGGCTGCATTGCACCGCTGTATGGCAATGCTGATGCGCTGCGCCAGATATCCGCCAGCTCTCGGGTCACGCGTCGCATCGACCAGACGCTCAGATAACTTTTTAAAAACCCGGAGAGCCTCGGTACCCCACGGATCTAGGGTCTCGACCCCAAAGGGAGCAAATGTGTAGGCTCTGTCGAGACCTGCATATTTGCGTCTCTTGAGATCCTCGGCCAAATCTGCCGCTGCAGCAGCCCTCACGGATCTCTACTAAATTATTTATATTAGTTCGTCCTACCTTAATCAGCCTTTAATATTTACTACATATATAAATATTTAATTTTTTATTTTTATCGATAAACGGTCACGTATCCGCACATCTCGTTTGATCAAAGTTCGACAATACACATTGTATACTCAGCCTGAGAGGAACCAATGCTGGGTCATGCTGGGTGCATGGGCCTTCTCTCTATCTCTATTAAGTTATTATATAAAAATTGTAAACTAATTCCAACTAAAATAGCTTCTCTGTCCATCATTGTAAGCTAAAAGGACCAAAACTTGCAGCTCAAATGTAAAAATAATCTTGTGACATGTCAAGAATATCATTATTGTAAGTAGTATAAATATCTGAAATGTAAACTTCTGGGTTGTAGGTAAAAGTATACACTAGCCATACTCGATGTAGAATGTTTGTAAACAACCGACGACACAAATAACTAAGGGCCGTATTATGAAAGCTTGCTCAGCCATCGATCTATGCTTGAGTGACGTTTATTCTATAGAAAATGTTTACTCAAGCATAGATCGATGACTGAGCAAGCTTTCATAATGCGGGCCTAAAACTCACTTGCCTCGAGGGTTCAGTTAAAATTTTAAGCAATGAAATTGAAGGAAGGATCTCAAATCGACAAGTAATGTAAATTCCGCATAAAAAGACGCTGCGACACAGTGAGTTTTAGGTTAAGTATGGGCGGTTTGTTTACAAACATTAAACATCGAGTTTGGCTAGTGTATATGATACATAATTAGGAAACGTGTATGAAAATCAGTTCGAAGTCCTAGTCAAGATTGTTAAGACTGATTGGAATTCCGAATAGTTATTGTTACGATATTACCCCTGAAGCTTGTCGCATACCTGGAAAGCACCGCTGCAGCACAGCAAAAAATATCAAGTTAAATATGTATGTTTTGCGAATAAGCTTGTAAATTTTTAGTTCTTAAGGGCTGTGGATTTTGTATCTGCAATAAATAAATAAATAAAGCCGATATTGTGCATTCAAATATCGGCTTTAACTTGCAACATTTAGATGAACTTTATATTGATGGCATCAGATGACAGATAGCTCGCGTTTGAAGCTTGTGGGAAGCCATTTTGTCACTGTAAAATTTTTCTAAAGATAACGCCATATTTGAATGCACGTTCTTTTGCTGTGTGGTAGCTAGCCGTATTCGATTAATGAGCGCAGTTTTAGGATTCGAGAATTTTCTGTTCTGTTTGACGACGAGACGTTCCATTTTTGTATGGGATTTCTAGTGGTTTATGTCCGCACGGCGCTGTAAGCAAATTCCATACACAACGGAATGTCTCGACGTCGAGACGATATTTTCGACTCATCGAACTCAGGGCTCAAGTCAGCATCAAATAGGTCGGGAAGCATTTGAGATGACAATTATCAATTGAATCCCGACCAACGAACAACCCAAACAACGATCGCCTACAGCCAAGCACAGCGATCGTTGTCTAGGGCAGAATAGACAAAAATTACATCGCATCGTCGTCATACATTGCGTAAATAATTGAAGTTGAAGGAATGTATTTAAAATATTTTACGCATTCGATGACGATGTCACGGAAGAAGTCAAGTCGATGCGACGTAATTTTTCTCTATTCTACACAAGACAATCGCTGGACGTGCCTACAGGGAGTTGGAGTAAAGTTGTAAATGCTGTTTTCACACTAGGTGCAGTAAGGGCTGTTGTCGCTATACGCGTTTTTTTCGCCGTAAAAATCTACGGTTGATTCGCCGTGTATAGACACGGTCGTCAGTGTTGTATGGATCACTATGGAAGACTGTAGACGGCGGCGCCCTGCATACACACGGCGAATTAACCGTAGATTTTAACGGCGAATAAACCGGTGTGTTAACAACCTTCCATAGTGATCAATACAACACTGGCGACCGTGCCTACGCACGGCGAACTAACCATAGATTTTACGGCGAAAAATAAGACCATAGGGCGGTACTTCTTTTCCACGTGACAACAGGATCGTAAGGGGCTGATGAGCTAAGATTTAGGTGAACTTGTCGAAAGCAAGCAAGGAAAAGTTCTGTAAAGCCTTGGATTTTGTTATAAAATAGGTCTGATATCAAAATTAGAGTGTCTACTTATGTACAAATAATTTGGACACATGGTGTCATTACTTATTGGATTACTTTAGTTTTTATAAAATCTAGGCTTAGCAAATATGCTTCAGTTTTTTAATTTGTGCTGTTCGCTGATTTCTGTAAAGTATTATATAATTCTTATATTCGTTATTTTGCAAAGTTTTCAGATATTTTTAATTATTGTTGATTACGTTCTAATTCGCGTGGTCTGAATCTAACAGTATTTTCTTTGTATATTTCTTGGGCTATAAGACCGACCTATTTTGCAAGAAAAACTCTAATTTAGATTATCAATCATAATTTTTGTTTGGGAAATGCATTTTATGTCATGAAAAGTAATATTAATTATAGCTGTACGTCGTCGTGTGTATTTGATGTAATTTAATTTGACTATATGTTTTTTTATGTTATTCTTAACTATTAGATTTAATGGGTGCATATCACATTTTATAAAGATGTAAAATCCCGAAATAGTTCGAATTATGTTAAAATCACAATATTACAAATTAATCACTGTAACGTAAGCGTAAGTAATTTAATATTGTATGACCAGATTTATGTTCGTATCGTATTATGTTTTTATATATAAAAAAATATAAAAATGGTGCAGGCCATCGTGACAAAATCAATAAAAAATGTAAAAAATCAAACGTAATTTATTTAATAAAATTGGTTCATTCTACGCAATACACAATTTATTTTGCCAAAACCGCAAACACAATAAGTTAGCATCAATACGTATTATTTACCAGATAAATAAATAATAAGGCCCGGACTCCACCAAAGTGGACAAGAGAGGAGAAGAGATGTGTTTTAAATAACCAGGACGTCTCGTTATTCACACATCTCGTCTCCACTTAGCTTCAGTGTATACCACTGAGCGGAGGTGTATCCTATTTGTACGGTGCGATCGAAGTGGATAATATCCACTTCGATCGCATCGTACAAATAGGATAATTATATTATATTTATCAACTGTGCCTCGCAAGCTGGCGACGCGGCGACGCGACGGCACGCAGCGGTGACGAGAAGAGATGTGTGTCATCTCAAGGAACATCAAAAAACTGCTGCATGAGTATTATTTATCAGTGTAAAAATGTTAATTACTTTATTTTTATGTCTATGTAAGATTATTAAATATAAGTAGGTAGTTTAAGGCATGATAGGTATTATAGTGAGTAAATACTGTACGTATATGTAATTGTTTTAATTTTAGTTTAAGGCATGATAGGTATTATAGTGAGTAAATACTGTACGTATATGTAATTGTTTTAATTTCGTTAAGTTTTTCAAAAAATAAGTCCAGTCCATCCCAAGGTTGCCTGGAAGAGATCGCTCAAAGCGATAAGGCCGCCCTTTGTACGACCTTGTTTCTCAGCATTTTCTTCTGTATTATATTTTTGTTTGTGTGGTACAGAAAAGAGTTATCTATCTATCAACGCACGCAGATCGATAGGATGTATGTAGGTAAAGGAAATTTTGTTTATTACTACCTACTCCAAATCCAAACACTGCATGAACGGTGGTCCTAGGTGCCTACTACCTCTTGCCAGCACAGATCCCTCCAGTCTAGCCAGTGCTCATCTCCGCCCACCTCCGGTGGATACACCCTAGCTGAAAATGTCTCTTCTCGTTTCCGCTTCGGACATCTGCGCACATCTCCGCTTTGGTGGAGTCTGGACCTAAATCAAGCATGTCTTATTTCTCTCTAATCTACTGACACTGAATTAATATTAGTAGTTGAAAGCTCCTTGAGTTTCTGCTTGATTTCAGTAATCTGGAAGAAATACAAGTCTTTATTAAACTAAATGAAGTCGACTTGTCCTCAGTGATTGAATGAATTTTGTGCGAACACGCGGCGCACTAAACAACTACTGACAGTCGACAAGTTTCAATAAAGTTTGTGCGAGCGCGCTTGCACAAACACTGGGGCCGAATTCTGCTCACCAATCGCTTTGCTATGACAATGATATCGCAGAACTGTCTAAAAACTAAATAAATTAACTAGATATTTAAAATATGTTCCTTAATGTATGCTATTACTATTTTATAACATAACAAAAGACGTTTGTGTTATCTGGAAACTATGTTCCAGATTGCTGTGCCCCACCCAGGCCCATGTTGAAGCTTGTACCTAATTTTAAGACCTTATTGTACAACATGATTGCAATAAAAAATTTAATCTTGAATCTTGGATAGTGCGTGCGGTGCTATTTGCACGGAGATTGATAGAATTGCTTTAACCTTGATACTTGACACGCGTCATCGCATCTGTAGTTTCTTTCATCAAAGGTAAAATGCCGAAATGTGTCATATAAAGACGATACCTGCCATTGTTCACCATGTGAAGCGATTAATTTAGTGTAATTAGGGCCCTGAATTGACACTAAGGACAATTCGCTATTTATTAACTACTACGCTTTGAGATGTACCCACCGGCTGGCAACGCATTGAAACGTTTCGTAATCAGCGCAGCGGGGCTGCCAGCTTGACGTCAAGATAGCAGCCACAGTGAAAGACCTAAATATCTCCTAAAGTACCTACTGGACCACTAGGTATTTATTTGGCTTAGGACGCCGGGATGGACTATTTATTGGCATAGTTTAATTTAAACCACCAAATTCCGTGACAGGGCTGCTAACTTGACACTCTGTAGATATAAAAAAAGATTAACATACTCCAGTGTTTCGCAGTATAACCAAATCTCACCTTCTTTATCTCATTCCTGAGAATATTCTGCTCAGTACGGGGCGTCATTCCGGCTCTATTCAAATCGATCGCTTCCAAATTCTGAAACAGCTGTTTTATCTTTATAGCCAGCTGCACATCATTGTTGCCCCGTCTAGGCACACTGGGCTTACTCTTCCTAATTAACTTCCTTCTGTATTTATCTGGTAAATCTTTTTCAATGTCCGCACGCGTAAGCAAAGTCATGTATTCAGAATTAGTGCCATATGGGAAATTGGCAAGCCGGAAGTTTTGATTGGCGACGCTTTTCGTGTTAAGGTAGTGTCTTCGCCAATTTTTTAGTGTTTCTACGTTTCTGAAACAATTAAATTTAGTATGAAACCCTACAAGTACTTAACACTTCCATTGTCAATAATGCACATGACCGTCTTTAGCTCCGAGCAAGACGCGGCGCCGCCGATGCTGGGCGGTGAATGCGTTAACCCATCCTCTGCGGCTGCTACGTCATGCTGACTGAACTGCCAAAGACGCGGTGCCGCCGATGCTGGGCGGTGAATGCGTTAACCCATTCTCTGCCGCTGCTACGTCATGCTGACTGAACACATGTTACCTACACAACACACATGTGCGTCTTCATAATAAAAATAATAGGTCTATCTATGGTTTAAGTACCTATCCACCATACCTCCTAAAAATCAGTGTAAATAGGCACTGATGGTAGGTAGGTACTAATACAATTTTGAAATAAAGTGCACATAAAAATAGTTTATGGAACTGACTTTCGTTCTTGTAAAATCTTTTCGCTCGCATCCAAAAATTCTTTACGTTTCTTTATAGCTAGACCTCTAAGATGAGCCTCCTTTATCTTAGACTGAAGTTCCTTGGAGTCAGTCTTAATAGGTCCAACTGACACATATTTCGAACTTTGTAAATAACGTGGTAGAATCTGGCGTCGACTTTTGACTAACTTCGGACATTTTCTACAAAGCCGCCCGTTGTATTCATCCGTATCGTCAGAATCCTCTATTTCGTTCAACTGTACGATGAGGTCATTCCTATCGATCTTTCCTTCGTCTGCAAATGAGTTGTAACTTACGAGCACCTCATTGTATGGTGTTTTATCTTCAATGTCGCCTGCGCCTTCAGAATCAGCAGATGCGGGTCTGACTGACTCTGTGAGTTTATCACCCAGAAACTTTTTAATTTTCGTAACTCCCGCGCTTATTATTTCTTTCGGCGGGAATGTCAGGCGATTTCCGTTTAATTGTAAAACTTTTAGAGTTACGACTGTTCCGAGTTCATTTGGTAAAGAAGTAAGATTATTATTTTGTAACAGTAAATGCGTGAGGGCGTGGTGGTTCTTGACAGTTTTAGGAATGTCTGTGAGCAAATTATTGCGCAAGTCTAGATACATAAGACTTGGTAAAGAAGGGAAGAAATCATCTGGCAGAGTTGTTAACTGGTTATTATGCAAATATATTACCTGAAATCAAAATATGTTTGGTAGTTATGTGAATAATAATTGGAAATTCTAATAAAAAATCATGACATTGGTGATTTAGCGACTTACACTCAGTAATTGATTTTCTAATTTTGGAACGTCTCTAAGACCCTGCGATGAGCAATCGCAGAGGGTTTCTGCAGTCAGTTTTTCTTCGTATATATTATTTGCAGAAGTGTTTGAGACGCAAGAAGCTTCAGACATGTTGATAAACCGAAAACTGTTTGATCAATAAAGGAAAGTCATTTCAAAATGGGCGGCCCAGTGCTACCTACTATCCGTGCGTTCCGAAATACGATTACAGCGCTGATAGCGATCACAAAATATTTAGCGTTCCGAATTACATATCACGATACTGACAGTTGAGTGCTATCAACAATTCGGAACACTCATGAGCGCGCTCACGGTCACGTGTCATGATGTTTACAAACATTCTAAACGTCAGTCAGTATTTTAGCCGCGCACGACAGAACAAATTTTAACTTTTATCGTGAAAATCAAGTGAAAATGGCAGACAATAGGGCTTTTCTAGTAATAGATAGCTCCGATGACTCAGCTGAGGACTGGGACGACTACGATTCATCCAGTGACGAAGAAGATGCCGAATTGCTTGTTAGTGCTATATCAAAAGCGGCTAGCAGGGATGGACTACGAAAAATACCTCGCATACCAAATTATGTGGAAAAAACTGTAGTCCAATATACTCCACAACAATTCAAACGCCATTTCAGAATGTTACCAGACACATTCGAATTTATTTTGGAGCTTATAGGTCCAAAAATAATGGATACTGGAATAGTCTTTGGAAGGAAACCAATACCAGCAAAAAAACAACTACTGATCGCACTTTGGATGATGGCTACACCAGATTCTTACAGGTATGTGTGCAACGAGTTTGAGGTTGGCCTGTTCACGGGCTCTCCATACTCAGGATCCCCAGTTTCTATTTTTTGTGGCCACTTGGCCTTCCTTAAAGAGGCACCATGTATTCTCTGGTGTGGTTGATGCCATTAATGGTAGAACCACCATAATAAAAGGCCCATTAGAGGATGCACACTTCTATTTAGATTAGCAAATTAGCAATAGAAAAGGCGCAATAAATACAAGCTGCTTGTACTCAAGATATTGTATTCACCAGTGTGTTTGCATTGTTACAGGTCTGTCTGTGAAAAATTCGATGTTGGCCTGGCCACTGCCCTGAGAAGCGTGCGGCGAGTATCACGGGCTCTCCATTCTCTGGCTCCCCAGTTTATAAAATGGCCTTCAGGGGAGCAAGCAAGGGAAGTGGCCAGAGAGTTTGAGAGGCACAGTGCATTCCCTGGTGTGGTTGGTGCCATTGATGGCACACACATCAAAATAAATGGGCCATCAAAGGATGCACAATCGTACATTAACAGAAAAGGTACACACTCTATCCAAGTGCAAGCTGTTTGTACACGAGACTTGGTATTCACCAGTGTGTTTGCGGGTTATGCAGGGAGTGTACATGATTCCCGTGTATTTAGACTCTCACCAGTACAGGAATACATACAAAACCCAGAGACCTATTTTGAAGGAGACACCCACATTATTGGTGATGCTGCGTATGGGATTCACCCGAACCTCATGGTCCCCTTCAAAAACAATGGACATCTGACCCTCAGACAGAAAAATTATAATTTTTGTCTTTCATCAGCACGGATGTCCATTGAGCGCGCATTTGGAATGTTGAAGACTCGGTGGCGCAGCATACTTGATTGCTTACCAATGATATCACTAAGAAAAATACCTGAATATATACTAGCTCTTGCTGTACTACATAATATATGTATTATCAAACGGGACATGATGCCAATTGAAAACTGTTTACGGGTGGTGCAAAGAGGACGCCTCATAAATGTTGGAAGAGAAGCAGGAATGCTAAAGCGTCAAACTTTAGTTAATAATTTGGTTATACGATCAGTTTAAGATAACTTTTCTAGTGCACACATACCTGTAAGAATCTGGTGTAGCCATCATCCAAAGTGCGATCAGTAGTTGTTTTTTTTGCTGGTATTGGTTTCCTTTCAAAGACTATTCCAGTATCCATTATTTTTGGACCTATAAGCTTCAAAATAAATTTGAATTTGTCTGGTAACATTCTGAAATGGCGTTTGAATTGATGTGGAGTATATTGGACTACAGTTTTTTCCACATAATCTGGTATGCGAGGTATTTTTCGTAGTCCATCCCTGCTAGCCTAGTCTGGTAACATTCTGAAATGGCTTCATCACTGGATGAATCGTGGTCGTCAGCCGGTTTATAAACTTATGATACATTTAAGATTTAACTGCAATTGTTTCCTTGTAATTTGGATTTTTCGTGCATTAAATCCATTTGTTTTTTATCTGTTTGACATCCTATTTCCTACATCTAATTAGGTTTAAATTGTAAGGGAATCTTTCATGGATATTAGGGAGAGTTTGTTATTTAGGTATAAAGAAATAAATGATAAAAACAATTAAAATCAACGTTTTATTTTAATCACAATGCTGGACGTTTTTACACTTTTCGTTATATTTTTAGAAATATAAGGACGAAAGATATTTAGTAACAATTCCAAAATAAAAAAAATATCTTTCACCCTTATATTTATAATGGATTTCAAAGTAATGCCTGAATCTATTATATATATTAGGTAGGTAGTAAGTACTTAACAATTACAATCACAGTTTTATAAAAATACTTAGTTAATAATATTAAATAAAATATTATTGCTTATATTTGTGTTTCCTATGATTTGTTTTAGATCCTTAAATATTACACGATTAGTTTTATTTGGGTGGCAGTGGGTAACAATTACAATCACTGTTTTATAAAGGCACTAAGTTAATAATATTATATAAATATACCTGCTTATCTTTCTGTTACAGATCCTTATATATAACACTATTAGTTATATTTTTATTAGGTAGGTAGTAAGTACTTAACAATTACAATCACAGTTTTATAAAGGCACTAAGTTAATAATACTATATAAATATACCTGCTTATCTTTCTGTTACAGATCCTTTTATATAACACTATTAGTTATATTTTTATTAGGTAGGTAGTAAGTACTTAACAATTACAATCACGGCATTGACCGCCATTAACTTTATATGCCCTATTTAGCAGTTGCATTTTTTTTGCAATTTCTGCAAAAACCATTTTATGGCATTTTGTATTCATATCATCTTTCATTTCTTCATAAAGAGACAGCAATAGGAAAATACATGGCTCATTCCAAATGAACAGTGATCTATCTTGTTCTGTTGCTATAACAGGTTCATTTATTGATTCTGTACCTGGGTTTGCACTATTTGCTGTATCAGCATCATATTCTTCAACTAATTGTCTCACATATTCGGAATCTGTAAAATGCAAATTATATCACATAAAATTTAGGTAACACTAGCTTCTGTTGCACAAGTTATTTCAGGATCAAAAGTCATCATCATCATCAGAGATATGGCCAGCCCACTGCCCAAGGAGTTCATTATGAACAGCCCTTCTTTCTCAAGGAAGTTGACTAGCATTTGCCCCCTGTGATTCCTAACTCCATAACCATGCGGGCCTGTTCGGGATTCATTACCCATCTGGATTCCTACCTTGCCGTTAAAGTTCCCCATAACAATGTTGAAGTGAGCCTTAGTGGTGTTGTGTAAGACTTCTAAAGTACCTAGCCATAATGAAAGCCCAGCTTAGTTCCGGTAGAACTATACATATAAAATTATATGCTTTTCTTACCTACTACTTCAAACTTTAATATAAATGCGATAGTTTGGATGTTGGTTACCTCTTCACGCCAAAATTACTAAATGTATCTGCCTGAAATTTTGAATAGGTATTACCTAGGTAGTTTTAGCCCTGGAATATAACATTAACTACTTTTTATCCCATACATAATTTCCCATGGGATAGAAATATGAAGCCGATAATAGTATAATTACCTAAAAAAGTTACCTACATAAGTTAATATTTAAAAAAGCAAACATCTCAAAAACTAGTAAGTACCTAGTTAATAAATATTAAAAATAGATAATAGATAAGAGGCTAGTCGGATGATTATAGGGGCTGGGCTATTAGGTATTTAATCACTTGAAGACTTTTTCATTAGACAATTTGTACATGATTGGGCTACTAACTGCTGCAAAAACTGTTGTGATCACAGAACATTATTACTTTAACGAGGTTGTGATGTGACTGCGGTTCACTTACCGATTTGTGCTCTCTCATGTTGCTCTTGAGTAAGCATCAAAGTTAGTCTCCCACCGTTTACTTCGTCTTCTATGTTTATTTCCATTTCGATTTTGTTAATTGCAATAAATAGGTTCTTTGAAAATAAACAACAAAATAAATCAGTACCGACTCCGACACCAATTTTCTCTATCCAATTGTCACTTTTGACAGAGCGCTCACAGTGATTTCGGTATGTAGGATGGTCGGTGTTATCGCAAAATGGCGTATGTAATGACGTCATCTATGACGTCACAGGGGACGTCGTTGTCGCGATCACGGTAATACGGAACGCGTGTGAGCGCGATATTATCGATTTTAGCGTAATTCGGAACACAGGGTATATCATTGGCCAATTTGGCCTTATCTGTCATTTCATTCTTTTTCTTCTTCTTCTTGTCAGATGGCTTCTGCGAATCATTTCATTCATTTCTTGGGCTTTATCTGTCGAGGTCGTCGGGACATGTCCATTTGTCAGTGTGTCAGTGTCATTTCTCTTGACTTCGCAAACTTCACTGTTGTGAAATCTCATTGGTATTTTCAAAATTTACCGCTCATATTATTTTAACCACACCTCCATCCAAAGATTCCATGAAGGCAATTCTTGCCAATAGAACACTCGCTATCTACGGCAAGAACTGTCAATATTGCCAATTTATGAAGTCAAGTCAAGCCATGCTTTTTTCTACTATTATTGCAGCGAAAATTGGAAATGGCAACCCATTTAGATAGAGCTTGAAATGAACAAGAGGAGAAAGACATCGATCGTATTTTAGCTCGATTTTCAGATGCACCATCAGCATCATCGGCCGCCTGTTTTTAGAAGATTCAGGTAATGCCTGTGATTTGTTTTATTTAGTGAACATTTAGATCTAGGCATTGTATGATTGATACAGATCAAATTGATTGGAGGAGCTTAGGGTGCAAAAATCAAGTTTAGGTTAATTAAATAAAAGAAATCGTGTGTTGTTCGGTAAAAATGAATTTATTATTCAAGAATTTATTGCACAGCCGCCGCACCCGTCCGCTGCGATGCGATTCGTGTGGTGTATAAAGATGTAAAGCAGCGGGTAGACATCGGTGTCCACCAATATCCACCGGTATCCACCATTGGCTACCAAAAAAAAGCGGTAGTACCTAACCCGACTGTGAAACGAGGAAAGGTGAATAAGGCTCGTTTACGCCGAGTCAACAACGTGCGACAGTGCCACACGCTACATAACGTGGCATGCAGTCTTGTGTGTGGCATGCCGCAATGCCGCACAGTGTTGCCCCAGTGTATTATTATAGCCTTTATATGGTTATGAATGACAATCGTTCTGGAATGGGTTTTTACGCTCAGATACTTCTTGTGGATTACTTGTATTTAAATTTGATATTTTTATGTAATTCAACAATGTCAATAAAATAAAATTCAATAATGTAGCTATGGCAATACATTAAAATAAAATTCCTCATAGGTACTACTTTCACCGTTTATTTTACGTTTTTAGGGTTTCGTGATCGGTTACGAAACCCGGTTTGTCTGTCATTTTTCCCTCTACGTACGAATATCTCAACGCAACTACCGCAGCAATTATCTTGAAATTTAAAACAATAATACATTTTGTGAGCCTGTATAGAATAACAGAAAAAAAAACTTGAAATACCTACTCAAATTCAAATTTTAGAATAAATGGATTGGCGAAATTTTTAAACAGAATTAAAAACCTAAAATCTACTGGGGTTTTATATGCCACTTCGCATCTACAAGTGTGTGTGACCCGAATGGGCGCGCCCCGCACGCCACCGCACCCCGGCGCGCCGCCGCAGCTGCTCTATCTCTAATGGCGTCTCTACTCTACGCTATAATTATTGCCGATTAAATACGATTACACGCGAGCACGAACAACGTGTGGAGAGCTTACTCGCCTGTAGTCGCCGATCATCGTCTGTAATCAAATCACCACTGTGTTTGCGGCGATATAGATAATGTGTTCCGGGTGTTCTAGGTGTTTTTTTTATCTAAAATAAGTAAAAATATTAAAAAATATCTATGTTGTATAATGGATTAAGTAAATCAGCTATCTAGATATAAAAGTCAGATATAAGTCAAGCTGTGAATGAAGCTAGCAGAAAATTCCAATGCTTTTTAATTTTTTTTGTTCGTAATCATTTATTTTCTTTTGGCAGATCATATTCTAAGTTCACTGTGTATAAGACATTCTCATAAGTCCCAGTTAAAATTAAATTAGAATTTTGTATATCTCCACTTTATTCTTTGTAGGTACTACAGATCCATCATTATTAGTAACACAATTAACCAGTTTTCTCAAACTCAGCAATTTCAATCAATACGTTTAATTACTTATGTTCGACGCATAATGACACTTTGAAAATATTTGTTAAAATTAATTGTTTTTGATTTTTGATTTAATTTTAATTCCGATTCGAGACTTTTTTGCCAAGCTTAAGTGGCATAAGCAGTAGCATTACCTAATCTATGTCCTATTTCTCTTGTGTTTGAAAAACTCATTATGTATTGGTTTGAATGAAACACAGAAATAGGTAGGTATAAAGGTACCTACCTAATAATTTTGACCAAAATGGTAGGTGGTAATTAATAACAAATCAATCGTAGTAAGAATCTTGACTCGATATAAATTAGTGCATGAGCGATTTAAAAAAAAACTACGTAAAATAAGCGATTTAAAAAAGAATTATCGATATTTTTCTATCTGCACGGGATGCATTGTAACACACGTAGCATCACTAGTTCAGTCAGTCAGGCAGGTCAGTCAGTCAGTCAGTCAGTCAAGTCAGTTGCAAGATGGCGAACGTGCGGGATAGTGACACATCTTTGTGGCTCCACAATAAACTCGGAACTTCGAATGATTCTTGGACAACTGGGTCGATTTGTACACAACTAAACGCTGAAGTTTTGAAGAACATCAAAGATTGTTTCCCAGATTTACAAACACAAGTGAAATTAAAATTATTACTAAGTTTCTTTCATATCCCGCGCAGAAATGTTGAAGAGGTAACTTTTCCTACGCTTTTGCGTAACTGTATTGAGTGTTTTATCTCTCTCGGTGCAAAAGATGCTCATGCGTTGAAGCGAGATGAACGACTTCACATGTATGGTTTATTTATTTGTTGTCGTGAATTCATAATTTTACGTTGCATTAAAATTCAAAATAATTTCACCAACTGGATTGACTTTTCTACAAAAATGTAGTGCATTGTTGAGCCCGCGTTTTGTGGTCATAACTTGGTGTTTAACAAATACACAGTTCAAAAACAACTTGGATACAGTTTGGCACCTATCAGCAAACAATTTCCTACATAAAATAGGATTAGTTATAACAAATTTTAACTTACTTACTACACAATAATGTCTCAGTAGGTCAGAGAATGTTTAACCTAAAAAACTAGAAACTTATTTCCATGGTGAACATACATACCCTGTCAGGCCAGTGTCTACAGTCTACCCCATCCATTAATCAACACTACAAAATTAAGCAAGAAATGTTTTGTAGTATCCTTTATTTCTTTTTGATTTTCCTATCATTTTGGCTGGGTAACAACTTTTGGTATACCTACCAATACATTTATACATGTAGTGTGATTGATACTTCACAAGCTTGCATTATTTAAAAATACAATACATTGCTAAGAGTGGTTTTTGGAAAGAAAATTGGACAAGGAGGAGCTTTGAAGAACACCACCCTAAAGCTTTGTTTGAAAAGATAAGCATACAATTACATTGATGTTTTTGTCATAGTTAACTGACAAAGTTGATAATGTAGTTGCTAAACCACCCTTAGTATAGTGTGCCAGATATCTAGTTTGATTCCTAATCTTAACAATTTATTTCTTTCAGTGGAAAAATGAGTTGGAAGAGATTATCGAAGTGGCAGGAGTGGACTCCGACCTATGGGTGGCCATGCTTGCCGAGGTCCTCAAGACCTTCCCTTCAGCCGGAACCCTTAATACAGAGATAGCAGAGTTTGATGAAACCAGACCAATATTTAGTGATATGATCGGAGAACTGAGGAGAGCATTGGCTAAACATGATGACCTGGGACTGTTGCCACTTGAGTGCCTATATTTGAATAAGAATGCCTTAGTTTCAGTGGTAAGTTATGTGTAAAAAATATATATTGATTTAAGCCTTTCCAGAAACCAGGAGCCAGTAGTTTATGTATGTACTACAGAACCTAAGAGTACAAAAGCAAACTCAGGCAAATATTATAAATCTGAAAGTATTGTGTCTGTCTGTTACCTTTTATGTGTAAAAGGCTGAACAAATGTTAATAAAATTTGGAAAGAAGAGAGATGGTACATATAGGCTCCTTTTAAACACAGATTTCGTGTCCAAAGCAAAAGCTAGTACTAATAAATGAGTTCCTCCATCCATACATATATATTCATATTCTGAAATAATTATTTCTTCATTATCCATAGCAGGGTTTTACTCGCTCCTGGGTATGGGCCTGCCGAAGCTTGTCCCATCCACCACAGTCCTGTGTTAGCCGCATCCATTGACGCCCTGTAACGCGTATTAAGTCGACCCATCTCACAACTGAGCGTCCAACGCTTCTCACACCCATAGTCAACACAAATCAATTGTTGCTTTGCTAATTACTTGTCTATTACTATATTACTAGTTCCTGCTTGTGGCCTCACACCTTTATTTCCGGGATAAAAAGAAGCCCATAGATACGTTATTACAAGTCAGCAGTAATTATTGTTTTATGGTTATTTCTATCCCATGGCAACTGAATATTGAGATAATAATAAATAATAAATCATTTATTTCAGGCAACATTAGTCTAGTACAGGATGTATAAAAAACTACGGCCCATATAAAATATATACCTTAGTCTAACATACATAAGACAAACCTATTTACTAGCACGTAGTGTCGGCGACGTGTGACACGCAATATGTGCTGCGACCGGTAATCGTCGAAAACGTCGGAACAGCACATTCTTCGGCCAGAATTCTTCCTTAGTGAAGGTCGAAATATTATCAGTTGGAATACGCACCACAAATGATTTAAAATCATTATGACGCGACTCCAACCGCTCGACCCTCACCAAGATGTTGGTCTTCACCTTCACATACTCCACGATCTCCTCCACCTTCGTGGTATGGTGAAGCCTAGACACGTAGAGCAACGTCGAAGGCACGACCGGGCGCAACAAGTAGTTAGGTCCGGATATTAAGTAGACATGTTTTATTCGAGGTCTAGACCAACATCCATGCAAAGTTTCAGCCCAATCTCTTTGGTAGTTTTGGCGTAAAGAAGTATCAAACATCCATCCATCCAAAGTTTTTATAATATATATAAATAATGAAGGACAATAATATTAGTGTGATTTAACATTTAAGGTGGGCCAGCAGCCCGCACCAGTGAAGCACTTCACGTTAAAACGCAAGCCCAAGTCTGTGGCTCTACGGACGGAGCTACTTGCCAAGGCTACCGAGGTGGCGGCCAATCAGAAGAAGGCGCAGGCGCCTACTGTGCCTGTTCGGAGTAGAGGCATGCCGAGGAAAATGACTGATACTAGTGGGTATTTTGAAAATGTACTTTATGTCAAAATAGCAACAAAGTTAGTAACAAAGTTTACTTAAAACGTCCAAAGGACGAGAAACAAAATAATAATAATAATTTACAAAAATTATTATTATTATTATTACACGCATTAAAATGCTATAAAAACGAATGATAACAAGAGCACGAGCTAGGGCGGCAACACAAGCGCTCCCCAGAAGACCATCGCAGCCCGCCTCGGCTAGCTCCCCATCCTCGTCTTCAGATGAAGAGGTATTTAGAACACCACCTGAGACGAGTGATGTGTTGAGCAGCGAAGACGAGCTGTCGCCGTCGCCTCGACCGTCGCGAACACCTGTGCGGCGAGGCCGACCCCCGCTGTCAGCTGGCTTGGGACCTGCAGGGCGCACAGCCCCGCGACCGGCCCCCGCCGCTGACGGAAGAGTGCGGCGCATGAAGTGGACCTAACAGATAAACGAAAATGTCATGCGCGCATATTATAGGGCTACAGAGGGAGGAATTAACTTGACCGCGTACCGTTCTAGGATGATGCCGTTGTTTCAGGCCCTTGAACCGACAGTCGACGTTAATGTGCAACGACTATCTGATCAGGTACGGGTCATCCAACGCTCAAAATTGTTGGATGACAATGCACTTGATCAACTCCGACATGAAATCCTTAGTGCTCAAATGGTGGACCACCCGCAGTGTAACCGGGCTGTTACGTCGCCACCGCGACAAATCACACAAACACTAGTGATTCCCCAGCCTGATTACGCTATGGAAGAGGTCAGTCACGAGAGCATTGAGGTAAGTACCCAAAATAATGAGCAATTGAGAAGGGCTTTGGAAGATGCGATTCTAAATTATAGACATTCGAATGAAAGACCATGTCTGCCTCGCTTTCCCACCCATAGACGTGGTTTAGCTATAGTGGGGGCCTTGAACCCACTACTAGTCCCATATCTACTGACTAGTAGTGATATTACTGATACGCACTCTATTCTCTACTGTGGGGCTATTGCGGCTTGCCGCGTTGCGCGGGTAAAGTTTCCTGACTATGACCGTGCTCCGCGCCAGCCTAGCAGTACTCTTACTTGGCAGCAGAGAATAGAGAGGCGTATCAGTAGGTTCAGGACCCTCATAGCTCAGCTAATTTGCTTTAGGGAGGGCAACCATAGACCGAGGGTTATGCGCTTTGTGACACAGGCTTTTGACGGAACTGAAACTCAACCTCGGGACTATTTAACCTGCGTCACAGAGCGCATAGACTATCTAAAGCAAAAAGTCTATGCGTGGGCAAGTCGAATAAGGAGGTATAAAAAGCGAGTTGACAGATTTTGGCAGAATCGCATATTTCAAAGTGACCAAAGGAAAGTTTACCGCGACCGACTGGGAGAAACCCGATCTACGTGTGTCCGACGGTCTGGTACCGGATGCCGAAACCGGAAAAATTTTTTGGCAAAGCATCTGGTCAATGCCAGTCGAGCACACGGAAGCGGACTGGATGAATGCGGTAAGTGCTGAGTGTGAAAACATCGAAACTATGGAAGCTATCAAAATCTCTCCATTAGATGTAAGTAATGCAATCCGCTCGGCCCAAAACTGGAAAAGTCCTGGCCCGGACGGATTGCATAACTTTTGGCTAAAATGGTTTCGATGCTCACACTCGGTTCTGGCCGCACAATTCCAAGAAGCAATTGAGATCGGGTCCCTCCCACATTTTATGACGAAAGGTGTAACTTTCCTGCTCCATAAGTCTGATAGTACTGCGGAACCAAAGAATTATAGACCCATAACATGCTTACCCACCATCTACAAGCTGCTTACATCCATTCTGACCACAAAAATTAACACGCATATTGTTACAAACAACATTTTGGCACCTACTCAGAATGGATGTAGGGTTGGGTCCCGTGGTACAAAGGAACTCCTCCTCATTGACATGGCCATTAGTCAACAGGTCAAACGTGGCAGAGGGAACTTGTCGGCTGCATGGATAGACTATAAGAAGGCTTATGATTCGGTGCCTCATACTTGGCTTGAGAGGGTCTTAGAGTTGTATAAAGTAGATACTACTCTAAAATCATTCTTGGGATCATGTATGAGGCAGTGGACCACAGTTCTTCGTCATCCAGGGAGCCGATTGGATCCAACAACCACCAATGATCTGATAAGAATAAAGAGGGGTATATTCCAGGGCGACAGTCCGAGTCCCTTGTGATTTTGCCTAGCTCTGAATCCACTCAGTACTCTACTGAAAGATTCAGGAATAGGCTATCGCCTTCGGAGAGATATGGTGAGGTCATTTCTCACTTGTTGTATATGGATGACCTCAAACTATTTGCGTCGAATAAAACACAGTTAATGGCGCTTCTGAATATCACACAGATATTCAGTAGTGCTATTAACATGGAGTTCGGCGTTGATAAATGTGCGGTCATACAAATACAGCGAGGGAAAGTTGTGAATTCTAATAATTTACAACTTTCAGAGAGAATGTCCCTCAAATATCTCTCAGAGGGTGAAACCTACAAATATCTTGGTATGCCAGAAGCGTTGGGTATAGTAGACGGGGACATAAAGCAGTCGGTGAAGGAGCGCTTCTTTTGTCGCCTCACAAAAGTGCCAAATAGCCTTTTGTCAGGTGGCAACAAGGTGCGTGCCTTCAACGGCTGGGTAATGCCATTACTCATTTATACCTTTGGCATACTAAGATGGACTCAGACTGAACTAGACGCCTTGAACTGTAAGGTTCGTCAATTTTTAACCACTCATCGCATGCGACACCCCCGAGCTTCGGTAATGAGATTGTACATATATCCCGCGGAAATGTGGTGGTCGAGGCTTTTTAATCGCCAAAACCCTACACAACCGTGAGGTATGCAATCTCAGACAACATTTTCATCAAGCCGAATACCAGATACATCGTGATGTGGTTGCAGTTGATAAGAACCTTACTCCTCTCTCCTTAGCTAACGAGAACTGGCGCAAACTTAAAATGATGAGCATTCAGGACAGGAAGGCTATATGGGAGAGCAAAGAGCTGCATGGGAGATTCTACAAGGTCCTCACAGGACCTGATGTAGATCTCCTAAGCTCCGTAAACTGGCTACGCTTCGGTGACCTCTTTGGGGAAACCGAAGGTTTTGTCTGTGCAATTATGGATGAGGTGGTAAAGACGAACAATTACCGAAAGTATATAATGAAAGATGGCACGATCGATATTTGTCGAGCGTGTCATCTTCCTGGGGAGACCCTTCGTCATATACTTTCGGGTTGTTCGCACCTTGCTAACTCTCAGTACTTGCACAGACACAACCAAGTAGCCAAAATTATACACCAGCAACTTGCTCTTCGATATGGCCTTACTGGCCCTGAAGTTCCGTACTATAAGTACACACCGGCGCCAGTTCTCGAAAATGGCCGTGCCACGCTCTATTGGGACCGATCTATCATTACAGACAGGACTATTCTTGCGAATAAGCCTGATATTGTACTGATAGATCGGTTAGAGCGGAGGGCGGTGCTCGCTGATGTCACCATACCACATGATGTTAACCTCGCTAAAGCTGAGAAAGATAAACTTAGCAAATATCTTGACTTGGCCAACGAGGTTGTCAGCATGTGGGATGTTGATTCAGCGACCGTCGTCCCGATAGTCGTTTCAGTTAACGGCGTAATAGCGAAGAGCCTCGATCAACATCTCAAGAGACTCTCGCTAGGAAGTTGGATCAAGGGTCAGATTCAAAAGGCGGTACTCCTGGACTCGGCGCGCATCGTCAGGAAGTTCCTCTCTCTGCAGCCCTAGTCACCGGCCGCTTAAGGCTAGCTTCGCGGCCGGTGATTCACCGGTTTGATATATTTTTTACTGTAGAATAGTTTTATAATATTTTATTTTCTATAGTAAAAAATGTATTTTATAACGAGATTTAAAATAAATGAAGTGAATAATAATTTATTCCATAATATCTTAGGACAAAAGGGTAACAAAGGAGTAATAATAACCTATATTCTAAAGTTTATACTTGTGTCTGAACTAGGTTAAACCTGTGTCTCAGGGGAAAGTGCTGACAAAGTAACTAATCCATACAATTTCGCGCATCGATAGTAATAATAATAATGTATGGCGGATTTAAGATAATTTTATATAATATAATTACGAATGGAGAAATACAATAACATAATAAAACAATTACAACTAGTATTTACACTTATATCTATCTATTTTTAAAAAATGTAAGCCGTTACCATAAGGCAGTGTGCCCAGAATGCTGGCAGCGTTGCCACGTTGAATGGCAATGCTAATTCGTTGACCAAAATAGAAGCCAGCATTCCGATCACCTGTCGACTCTGAGAAGTTTGGTAAGATCTTTATAAATGGCGTGTGCCCCAGGACCCCAAGGACCATGGGTGCCCCAGGACCCCAAACGGCTCAAATAGGTACCTCGGTAAAGATTAGCGTATTTTCGCTGTTTGAGGGACTCAGCTGATGTGAAGGCGCTAGGGTGGCATCCCAAACTAAAGGCCGACCCATCTTCCAGAGAATCGGCCTCATGATGGTAAAAGACCGTCAGGTCTTTTACCATCATGAGGCCACGTTGTTTGAGGGTAGCTGCCACACTGACGCTGGTAAAAGCCCGACGGATGATGTCATTAGACGAACTATGACGGGGCACACGTCCTGCACTAGAGACACATGCCAGTGTGCAACTAGGCAAGGAGAACCTAAACGCAAAGAGGTGGCCACCCGAAATTAGTTATTTATTATCTAAAAGGGTACCTAAATTTTTGGAAGGCAGAACACTTAACCAAAGTCCTGATTCCCACTCGGAAACGGCGAGTAGACGAGCACGTTCTGAAGCTGGTTGACGTATTAATAATATATTTCCGCACTAGCTCACATAGTGGCTCATCCCACTGTCTCTGAGAAGAAAGGACTTTGGGCAGATTCTGGTCAGGATAATTTTTCTTTACTTCATCGATACCGGTAATTTCAAAATTTTGACATTTAGTCAAAATGATATGAACAAAATCTTTAGTACCATGTACTGAGGATAAAAGAGCAGGGAGTGAAACACTAGAAATTTTGCGGACACCTAGACCTCCCATCCTAATAGGAAGAGTGGCCTGGTGCCAAGCTCTGTCCTCCAAAGGTATATTAAAAATTATGATTAAAGTGTCATGCATCATGCTGTCCAACTGCTGTGTAAGCAATGGAAATTTCCAGAGTTGGGAGTATCGTAAATAATAAGTAAATTTAGGAATAAATAGACAGAAACATAGTATAAAAAAAGCCACGTGAACATTGATGTTTTGCAATTTATTGGAAAACAAAACGAAATTTTGATTTTTTTCATTTATTAAATGAGGCAAAGACTCATCCATATTCGGAGATCCTGAGAGGCAAAGCGAAAACTTATCTATTGCTTTCGAAGAGATTCTTTATATTTAATACCATAGAAGCTGTTTCGGTTTCCGGGATATAGAGTTCGCATTTCGCAAAATTGAACTTCAAACCTATAAGCTTGAATTCTTCAATTAAAACACTTAAATCTTTCAATACCGTGTCCACTTCGCCTCCAAGAGTGCCATCATCTAAATACCATACATAAAATTTTGACTCCAAACGTTTTATAATCGGATGTATAGCGAGACTGAAAATAGCCGGTCCTAAAGAATCACCCTGCTGACGTAACTATTAAACAATAATCACATTAGGTACCTATACATTAAAATAACGACAATGCAGACTTAGAAAATAAAACGCACTAAATTAATTTACATGGGTACCACAAAACGTGATAATTTCAACGTGTGAGAGGAAATACTTATTGCATTACTAGTTGCAACTTTACTGGAAACATGGACTCATCCGCGCGCTGAGAGGTCAACAAATTGTGCGATCAGTCCAGTGTAGGCATTGTATGGCGGGGAGCGCGCTCTTTGTTTGGGCGACACGTGCGCTCTGTCGCGCTTTAGGCACTAGTTGGCCGACAGATCCAGCCGTACTTTCATAAGGCGCGTCCGCTGCGCCATGTTTTGAACAGAACATTGTTCGAAAACATAACAAAGGGGCGTGGCCTAAATGTTTTGTCGAGCAAATACACTTGAACGTGTTTGCCGGAGTTTGTGGAAAACATCCCCCGCGTTCGTCTGCGGGCGGGGGGAAATGTTCATTTTATGTTAGATTTTGACGCAGGAAGACGTTTCGCTGAGAACATTTTTGTTAATGTGAAGTTTTGAACTTTGTTTACTGAACATTGCTAAAGTCGCACCGCTTGCGCCGGTGACTGAACAACCAATGACAAAGACCAATTTATGTGTCTATAACTTTTTTGTAAGTGTATTACACTTACACTTACAAAAAAGTTAAAGGTAAGTCGCGGCGGAGGGGCGTGTATTTTTAGAATGGTTTATCTCTACTAAGTATGTCAATATACACTGCTGAAAAACATTACCAATAAAAATAATTTGTAATCGGCACTCTTAGGCGCCTCCATACTCTACTGAGTTAGTATACCTATTTTCTGCCATTGTTTTGGCCGAAAAAGATAGGGAACGAACTAACTAGGTTACAAAAATACGATATTAAGTAAATATTAAGTAGGTAAAGTGCAAATTGAAGCCGTTTTTGACCATAAGGCAATTTGTAAGGACTTTCCCCTCAATAGCTACTTCCAAACTCAATTCGAACCTATTTTATTGATGGCACTGTCTATACCTAACTTGCTCAGATATCTAAGTGTTCCATTGTGTTCCAAAGTGTGGGTTGTGTTGTTTTGGGTAGCAAAAGACCATGTTATTTACAATCAAACAGCGCACAAAATTACTTATAGAATACTGAAAATATTATTATAAACCGCAAAATGTTTGAACTTCCCTCTACTCGCGAAATGACCCATGCTAAACATTATCATCATGGTTACACGATAAAATCTAATCTGAAGACTAATCAAGTAACTCTCTGCCCCCAGCCCCCCTAAAAGGCCTCCCATCCCGCTGGGCAGGCCGCGCCGTAGGCCCGGGCGCCGCGCCTCGCCTCCCGCCGCCCACGCCGCGCCCCGCGCCGCGCGCCGGCATCAAACTACTGGATATAACGGAGCAGCCGGCCACACATGCACAGATTAAAAAGAGAAGGAAGCTTGGTGAGTTCCTGTTCACTTTGCCCCCTAAAAGAGGCCCCCATATCGCCGTTTAAGTAACGACTTGGGAATATTAAGAGTTTAAAAATGATTTAAACAGGGCCCATTTGATTAAAATTCATGAAAACATAAAATGGCAATTAAAAAAAAAACAAAAAAAAAACACCTGATTAAAAACTTAAAAACTGTTTGTTTTATAAAAAAAAACTGATTTTTTCCAACCCTGGTGTTTAGTTATTTCTTTTTTTATCTATGTGCTTATTTCGTAAGCCTAAAAACGACGTTACTTAATCTTTGATAACCTACCAGAGGAAGGGCAGCAGCTTCCTTCTGATTACTTTTAACACCTCCAATGCGACCATCAATCCGCCTGCCAAGCGTGGTGGTTATGACAAAATCCCCCCTTGTTAGGGGAGGAATGTTCGGCAGTGGACGTAGATATGTGTGCTGTTGAGGATAAATTTAGATTTCGCTAATAGTGCAGCAGGTTCTTTCTAAAATCCTGTACAACAATAAATATTGCTCTACAGAAATGGAGGAGGGCAAGAAGGCGGTACCTGCCGGCACAGTGGCGCCGCCCTCGCCGCCGCCGGCTGAGTTCCCCAAGATCGCGGGCACGCCCGGCAAGAACGACGAACCGGCAACTCGTGAGTACCTAAATCATTTTAAAGTTACACTTTTAAAACGTTTTTCTTTTAAAAATATTTAAAAAAAATATTGTATTGTTTTTGTTGCAACAACCGCATCGATTCAACATTCATGTAACCCGTAATTTAATTTGAATTTATAATTTGTTTATGTCAGCCACGTTTGCCAATTATACTAATTACAGATATAAAAATCCATTTAGATTATGTTAAAAATGAATTACATTTGTCAAATAATAATCAGGCTTAAATGAAAGTACATCACTGACGAGGTCAGTAATGGGTGGGTTGCTGGCCGCGATGATGATGGCCGATAGCGCAGCGTAGTGCAGGTCCAGGCCGTCACAGCGCGGTCAGCATTGCTGCCTTTGATGGACAAGGTGAAATGAAAGCTGACACCGAAGGCCTTTATATCACGGACAGATAGGGCTGCAATGATGACCAAGGCCAAGACCGTAGTAAGCTTAGCTTAAAGCTATCATAGCGTGGTCAGCAGGGCAGTCATTGCAGACCAAGGCTCGTATAGTGCTTTACGCAAACAATCCGAGTAATTTAAATAAAAATAAAAGCAAAAATTAACTATGAATCGATTATATCAGATCGATTAGTCCATATAAAACAAACACCAGAAATAAATAAAACCAGCTTAGTTCATAAATTATGGTAATAATTTGCACCTGAAACAAAACTCCTTTCAGTTGTTATATTACTGTCGCTTTTCCTAGTAAGCCGGCAAGGCCGACTTTTCTCAAAGAAGGCTGCCAAAATAATGACAAGATTATGTAGCGTGTTTGAGTAAATTATCATTAAAGACCCGTCCCGTCTATTCGTTCCAGCGGCCCCGACTACCGAAGCGACCCCACTGGCTGGGGAGGAGGCCCCCGCGACCCCCGCAACACCGGCCACCCCCGCGCCTGTGCCGCCCACGCCCGAACGGACGCAGAGGCCTATTATTGTACAACAGGTATTATAAAATAAAAATAGTTCTAATAATTCATTTCTTACAGGCAAAAAAAACCCATACCTACCACAAAAGAAAAATCACACACAGTTTCAAAGAATATACAAAAATAAACATAACATTACATAGTGAGCCCACGCTACGCAGCGTACGTCCATCTTTTCTCATGTTTATGTCAAAAATATGCGGCCAATTTTCAATCCTAACGGCAAATTTTACATCCACCAGGGCACCGGAGCGAAACCGATCGTCATCAACCAACAGCCCAAGTTACTGATCACGGGCCAGGCGGGCGGCAAGCCTGTCCTACTCTCAGCTCAGAACATCATCTCATCGTCAGCGGTGATCCTGCAGCCGGGAGGGAAACTCGCCTTCTTGCAGAACATCAAACCTGTAAGTACGTCGGTTAGTAAGTACGCACACCCAAAGTGCCGCCGCGATTCCGCAGCGCCTCAGGTATCTTCGCTGAGGCTAGCGCCGACTCCTTTGATGCCATCTGGCGTACACCTCGCTGCTCAGCAGAACCCGCGGAAGCAGTACAGCATCCTAAATGATATATCTCAAAGTCAAAATCAAAAGCTCTTTATTTCCATAAATACAATAAATGTACACTTAGAAAAGGTCAAATTCTTAATAATTAAACACTGACGCGGAAATAAAGTGATATTTTTGATTTCTACCAAGTATGATTGTCCTCTGGGCTCTGACACTGATGTATCCACACTAAATTATGACTACTACACTAACCCCTTTAGCATTAAGTTCACTAACAAAATAGACTAACTTGTCTCAATAAATACACATTATTTATTTATAAATAAATTATAATTAGTAAAGTAAGTAAGTAAAAAAATATTTATTTTTTCACATAAAATACGCGGTACAACATTTCAAAATAAAATATAGAGACGTGACAAAATGGTTACCACTCAGCGTGTGCTGTGGCAGAGCGAATCATGCCGTAGCGCTGGTCTTCCGTGGTGACCGTGTGGTGCCTGAAGTGGCTACCTCAATCCTCATACACATTATTAACTATTCTCTATTTGTGGGTTGGTTGAAATAAAAGAAAGAGTTTATTCGATATACTGAGTCTATTCACTGCACAGAGACAGGAGTACAAGATAGGTGTTAACTTTACGATAGTTATATCTTATATTAATTTATTAAAGCTAAAGTTAATTTTGTTTTAAAGCAGGCGATGACTACCTTCTTTGTTCGGGAATTCAGACTTAAGTTTATATAATATTAAAAGTATGATGTTATTGTTTACACCGACAGTACTTGTATGATGTTAAAGAAATGTATTAGTCAACAATTTTATTGAAATTTGTTTATAGAGATTATCTTTTTAAAGATTTTATTCCCTAAAAGCACTTTATTTCATTACCTATTTACAGTTTATTTTTTATTGTTTACTTTTATACAACTTTATTAAAAGCTTAAATATAGAATGTACTTTAAAAGTTTATTTATAAAAAATACACGTTTGTAATTTTGCAGGCTGATTGTATTATTTTATTTTTATGTTCATTAGAACGAACTTTGATTGTGATTGTACCTACTTAGGAATGCGACTTCGTAACATGATCGCAATGTTGTCGGCAGCAAATTTGTGTATGAAGGCAATTGAAGGCATGAACTTGTGTAACTTTTAAAAGATTTAAAATTTTAAAATGTGAAGTTTTATCTTTGATTATTATGTTTAAGGTTTAAATTTTATTTTTGTAAAAAATTTTGAAAAAAGGGTAGGGTTTTTAGCAGAGTTTAATTAAACTCTGCTTAGCTACTGAAAAAAGCTGAGTTGCCGAAACGCGTTTGCGCCGCGTACTTTAAGCTAAACTGTGTCACTACACACATACGAGTACCTAAATACAAAATAAAACAAAAACAAAGTGGACAGAGACAAACAATTAATTTATTTATTATAAATTAATTTAAGGCCCGTATTATGAAAGCTTGCTCAGTCATCGATCTAAGCTTGAGTAACGCTTTTCTATGGCAATAGCGTCCTTAAGCATAGATCTATGACTGAGCAAGCTTGCAGAATACGAGCCTAAGTCATCAACCAACAAGTGGACAGAGACAAACAATTAATTAATTTATTATAAATTAATTGAAAGCCCAAGTTACTGGCCAGGCGGGCGGCCTGTCGTGAATATGTCCGGTATTATTTATTTATTTTATTTTCATGTTATCAGGGCACGCAATCAGCGATACTGCAGGCGGCGCAACAGGGAAGGGTACAGTCGATACAACCGCCACCATTGCAGCACTTGGGACAAACGGCAAGTAAACCTAACGCACTCTACACACCGAACCCGCCGACCCAGCCAGGCGCCGGCGGGTTGCTGCGACATTTCAGTGTATGTACATATATTGTAGGCAGGCGGCAGTCTTTGGTGTGTAGACTCCATAACTCCAAACAGATGTGTACAAGGGAACGTACCCATACTACGTGACCCATTTTTTTTACATTTTTTACCCCCCTCCCCCCATGGTTGGTGACCACCCGTAGTATATGCCAATACCCCAACCTCCCTCTAGTTTTCACGTAGTAAGTCATTAATACGGTTTTCAATAATTATTTGCAAAAGAGAAAGTTAAAAAAATATATTGGGCTAATTTGTCTGTATTAATATAGCGCTTGCCACGTGACGCCAAGAGTGCGTGCATAGTTATAATTAATTAAGTAAGAAGTAGAAATAATATTATCAAGAAGAAATAAACTTATGTAGAACCATATTGTATTGTAACAGGATGTTAATTTACAAAAACTTAACACATTAAAATTTATTTTTCATCTCAATCATCTTCAACAAAAGCGCGAGATTTCCCTAGAGGATATTGACTACGTGACGAAAAACTAAGCCCCCCCTCCCCCTGTGACCAAGCGTGGTATTTTGAAGACCTGGGACCCCCCTGAACGGGTTACGTAGTATGGATACGTTCCCTATGTCGTGTTGATAAAGACTGTGATTGTAAATGTCATGTTGTCCCGCTTAGATAATTTTTGTCAATGTGATTAAAGCGGGACAGCATGAAATTTTATTTTTCCCCTCGCTAAATGTCCGGTGTGTACGGGTGATTATGGATGAAAGTTTGACAGCTTCAGGTGCGGACAGTCAAAGTAACTAAGCTTCCCGCGCCTGTAGAAACGATGATTTCTCGATTAATCGACGTGTCGCACTGACGACCGATGTGGCGCGGCAGGCGAAGGTCCGCCTGTGACGCAGGAGATTGCGGGTTCGATTCCCGCCTCGGGACAAATGTTTTACGGTCTGCAAATTTCTGTTTCGGGTGTTCTAGGTGTTGTCTATGTATTTATGTATTATATAAAATATCTATCAATGTAATGTAGTAAGTATACTAGTTATCTAGTACCCATAACACAAGCTCTGCTTACTTTGTGGCAAGATGACGCTTTGTAAATTTTCCAGCACTATTTATTTTAATTTTTTTAACCTGTTATGTTTCCCCCACAGGTGATAGGAGCGGGCACAGTTCAACAGGTGCAACAGCCCCAGCCCACGCTGGCTCCGCAGTCCACGCTGCCCCCTCAGTCCATACAGCACATCCCTGCTGCGCCTCATGCAGCCAGCCAGCCGCAGCTCCTGCCGCGCCGGGGCCTTTCTCTCACGGTGCGTGATTGTAGTCCACTACGTCAATTAGCCTATGCTAAATGAATCCTACACTTCATAATTTTCTTAAACCGAAACAAACCAACTGACTAGATGAAACCGTACTTGCCATGTAGTCTATCCTTACAGCATGTACGCAATTCATTAGAGCCTTTAGATCTCTTGATCTGGTTATCGCACTTGGTCACAGGGCGTCCTACAATACGTTTGCCGCGTCGCGGTCTCTTCTACGCGCACACGTTTATTTTCAATTATATCTAAATTATTCTCGTTAAATTATTTTTACAGAGAGAACAAATGCTGGAAGCTCAAGATATGTTCAGAAATGCGAATCGCGTGACGCGGCCCGAGAAGGCGCTTATACTCGGCTTTATGGCGGGCTCTAGAGGTGAGTTACTTTTTTATAAACTAGCTTTTACCCATGGCTTCGCTTACATAGTAACCTCACTTCACATCAATAGCCTATATTGGTCCACAGCTGGACGCAGGCCTCCCCCTGATAAACGCCTTATTGGCTCTCATGAAGGGTAATGTCCATAATCCCCACGTTGAGCATGCGGGCTGGGGATTGCAGTTCAGTGGTAGAATGGTTCTGCAGGGGGCGATGCCCGCCCTCCCTCGCCCCTAAGTCGCCCCCTTACGACACCCGCGGGAAATGTTGGGGTGGTGCAAATTCTAAGGCGACACGGCAACTTACATATCATAGGCGCTTTACGACCCAGGTATTATGTAAGCGAAGCCATGGTCAGAAACCTGCAATGCACTTGACGTTTTCATACATTATATGTCAAAGTTAATCGACTACGCTGTTAATTGTCCAATTATCTTTCAGAGAATACCAGTCTCTGTATATCTAGCGTGAAACGTAGACATTATAAAAAAAAATGTTAACCTTTATATCTCCCTCCACAGATAACCCCTGTCCAAACCTCGGCAACATAGTAACAATAAAACTATCCGAAAACATAGAAAACGTCGTACAAACAGACGACACCTACATCGCAATGGTCTCAGAAATGCATTTCCAAATGAACTACAACAACGGGCAATGGACGAGGTTAAAGAAATATAAACCTTTGGAGGGCGCGGTACCGCTGAAAATTCCCGCGAATGCGACTATAGTGGCTACCGCGAACCAGCAGCCAATCGTGTCTCTGGCGTCCATGAACCAGGGAGTTAGTTAAGGTATGAGGGTCGGGTGCCTTTCTAAATAAGATGTGGTATGTAGTTAGACGACTGGATGTGTAAACTTAATAGGATTTATAATAGATTTTGATGTTTTTAGGGTTCCGTACATCAAAAGGAAAAAAAGGAACCCTTATATCACTTTGTTGTCCGTCTGTCAACCCCCTTTTCTCAGGAACGCGTTGTATCGAGTTGAAATTAACATCGAATATTCAAGTCCGTAACCTTTTGGAGCTGTGATATAACACAGACTTCTAAGTCAACGCAATCAAAAGTTAAAGCCGTTTGAATACTTTGAAATTTCCATGGGCACATAAAACCTATTCCGTAGACCTAGAATTATGAAATTTGGCAAAAGCGAGGTCTTATAGCACATGTAAAGGAAAAAAACCGAAAACCTTACATTTGTAGGTAATTCACAAATATATTTTGATTCACGTCGTCATGGACTAAAATCTCTGGGGTACTTCCCGTGGACCAATCATAAAATTTGGCAGAAGGTTTTATAATAATTAGTAACCCTCGGTGCGCGAGTCCGACTCGCACTTGACGTTTTATTTTCAATAAAAAACTATCACAGTTTGACGAATTCATTATGAATGTAAGCGGATTAACTACGGACCTTGATGTTTTTGTTTGAAGGTTGTCGTCATCGCGCTATGTTCGATGAAAAACGGTGCAGCCGTTCATATATTATTATGATGGTAGAAAGTAATTTTTTTGTGAGATTACCGTTCATACAAGTCAAAATTTACCTCAGTTAAGCGAGCTAACTACTAAAATAACATTAAAAATATCCTAAAATAACACGAAAACATTTCCTTCTTAAATAGCATGAAAAAATTCGACCTCTGCAGCCAATCTCAACGAAGACTAGCCATGTATGCAGGACCTATTATATAGTGCACAAGTGTGTGAGAAAACACAAGTGCATTCTTTATTCCCTCGCTCTCATAACTCGATGGTACGGACGAACCGACACGATCCGGAAGACCTCTTCCGGATCGTGTCGGTTCGTCCGTACCATGGCGAGCTGACCTCAGCTCAGTACACATAGTTTAGCTCTCTGTGTCATTGGCTGGGTTGAATATATTACACCGTTTAGCTACATAGCACATCGCCGGTGGAAAGACACCCTTAGGGTATTGAAATTGTAGTCAATTTCGTCGAATTGACTGGGGGCAGTGATGCGAAAGATATTCTAAGACAGGCTTGGATAAGTGTTTAAGTAGACTAGGTCGAAACTACGCAAGACTAACGCTCGAATACTCAAACGCAACACCGATTTAAGCTCAACACCTTGAAAGCACCGCTGCAGCACAGCACAAAAATGTGCATCAAATATGGACTCTCGTAATATTTACATTTATTTTATACTGACGGCAGCAAATGACAGACAGCTCGCGGACTCGTTGGAAGCTTATGGGAAGCCATGTAGTCACTGTAAAATGTATCTAAAGATAACGTGTTTAAGTACATATTTGAATGCACGTTTTTGTGTTGTGTGGTAGCGGTATTGGATTAATAAGAGCGGAGCTTTAAGTGCGTCTCAAGTGGTGATTTTATTACAGTTTTCTTTTAAAATTTGACATTCAAATTTATGCACGTCTCATACAAAGTTCGTTGTATGGGACGTGCATAAATTTGAACCCTCTGTATTCTTATAATCTATAATCCTCTCTCATCCTGAGTAACAGTCAATAGTTAATAGTCGTTTGTTTTCTTATGTTCTGTTTTTCTTTTTTAAGTCAAAATGAGAAAAAAACACTGTTTAGGCCCAGACTCCACTAAAGCGGAGATGTGCGGAGATGTCGGAAGCGGAGACGAGAAGAGACGTTTTTCAGCTAGGGTGTAACTACCGAAGCTGTGCGGAGATGCGTACTGGCTAGACTGGGGCGGAGATGTGTGCTGACTAGAGCGGCTGAGCTGCGTGCGGCGAGCGTCGGATGTTTGTTGAGATGGATGCACTAGCGGCGGCGCTCACTGCGCGCTGCTCACATCTCTTCTCGCTCCCATCTCTTCTCGCTCCCATCTCTTCTCGTCTCCGCTGCGTGTCGTCGCCAACTTGAGAGGCACAGCTCACATCATCGCTTCAATCTTTCTTTGTTTTCTTTGCTTACAAATATGATATATCACCGCTCGGTGGTATCCACTGAAGCTGAGCGGAGACGAGATGTGTGAATAACGACGTTCTATTGGTTGTTGAAAACACATCTCTTCTCCGCTCGTCTCGTCTCCGCTTTAGTGGAGTCTGGCCCTTATGCTGGTTGCTGACTGAAAGCTAACTTAGTTCTGACTTAACTCTCATAGCTGACGTAATCATACTTGTACATAATAAAGGCAAAAGTTGCGGGCTCGATTCCCGCTTAGGGACAAATGTTTGTTTGTACGGATGTTCTGGGTGTCTATGTAAAGAACATTGAAGTAAAGGTTGATTGTCATCAAAATGGTGTAGAGATGTGTAGAAATAACCAAAAGCAAGGTGTCGACATCATTATCTTCCTGCCCGACATGTCTTTTTATTCCACATGACGGCGCCATACGAGTGATGCAGGATGTATCACTCGTATGGCGCCGTCATGTATTAGACGTGTAACGTGCGTACTCGAAGAAAGGGACTGAGAATGACGTAATTTCTCATAAAACTTTTTAAACTATCGCGATTTGATAACATAATTAATGATTATTTATCGGGTATTTATCGTACGAGTATAAACGTAAGGGAAATAATAGAAAAGGGACGCGTTAAAAACCGGTAAATAATCATTAATTATGTAATTTCTCATGTCCCGCTCGTTGTGGATTTGATCTGAGCGGGACAGCAATCCTTTCTTCAAGTACGCCGGTATTGATATTGCTGGTTTTACGCTCTCATACCACTTTCATGTATAATAAATCCAAGGCCTCATAGCTGGTTAAATCAGAGCTCAAAATACGGAAAGAAAAACATTATAACCGCTTGGATGCATACTGGCCTCAATATAAATGCACTTTCAGACATAAAGCTACATTTTTAAAGCTGGCGCGGTTGTCTTTTTTTTTCTTCATACAATTATCGACGCTGACGTCACAAATCCAGGCTTCTAGAATAGGAAAAACAAAAGGAAATCGCGCAAGCTTTCAAAAATGTATCTATACATGGATTAACTACTATTTTAATACTTAAAATTCAGTCTTATCTATCCTTTTGGAAAGTGGTACATTAAACTCAGCATACCCATTCCACTTTTAGTTCGACGTTTTGATATGGTATAGTTTGTTTGAAACTTAATTAGTAGAAATCTTGTGCTGTATGACTTGTGAGAAAAACTTGCTAATCATCGGGTTGCAGACCGAAAGGTAAGCTAACTTACTTTTGGCTTAGCTCGCATAGCTGACGAAGTATCATACTTCTGTGCAAGGCCCTAATTCCACTAAATTAATCGCTTCACCATAACAATGGTATTGTCTCATTTACACATTTTGGCATTTTACAATTGATGAAGGAAACTACAGATGGAGGGACGCGTGTCAATAGTGTCAAGGTTTAATTGAAACCATTCTATCAATATCTCCGTGCAAATAGCACCGCACGCACTATCTAGTTTCTTTTATCTATGGAAGATTCTGCGATGATACCATTGTCATAGTAAAGTGATTGGTTAGCAGAATTCGGCCCCAGACTGCAAACTATCCACTAGCCAAACTTGATGTAGCATGTTCGTAAACAAACCCATACTTAATTTAATATTCACTATGTTGCCGCGGCTATTTATACGCTATTTACATTACTAGTAGATAAGAGATCCATCCTTAAATAAAAATTGCTTACAAATATCTGAAACTCAACACCAAGCAAGTGAGTTATTTGTGTCGTTGTTTGTTTACCAACACTACGAGTTTGGCTAGTATAGTTGTATAATTGTGTGGGCTAGTATAATTGTGTGGTCTGAATAACTGCGTCAGTTATGCGAGCTAAGCCAAACTAAGTTATCTAAACCTTTTGGTCTGCACCCAGCGTTAGACTCGAGAGTTTTATATAAAAGTGATCTCACATTGTTTGAAACTTGTTTTAAAAGTGTGGTTTCGGAAGCTATTTAGTGCCAAAATGTAATTCATGTGAACTAGCTATTTTTTGCGTGATAGGCGGATGACACAGTTAGATATTCTTGTTTTTATAATTATCATTAGGATGTTCCATAGAACATACTATGGCTTTACGTTATCTAGAAGGCTCACTTGAACGCATAACTTCCTTTATGTCTCTTTTGAATCACCCCTAGCATGAACAGTCTAGACAAACTTTTGTACAGGCCAGAATAGATAAATTTTTATGAATAGCGTAGCGTGTATTAAAATTAAATCATGTCGCTTTTGATGACGATTTGATGTCGGTTTTACACGACTGCCCAAAAAAGAAGTATTATGTTATCTGAGTTCATGTTATGCATGTATGTATGTATGTGGGTTTCTTTATTCTACCGTAACTAAAATGCCTGAACAGGGCAGGGCCCCTACTCACAAAAACGAAAATCAAAGTTTTCGATTAGTTTTGGTGCAAATGCTAACTTATAACAGTTATAACTTATAATGTCGAAACGAAACGATTCGTAAACTTGATTTTAGTTTTCGGAATAAGTGCACAGATTTAGATGTATGATATCATTAAAATACTTACATGATCTAGAGCGACACTGGCTATAATTTTTTTTCGGCAATCGTGTTTGAATTTTTTTATATAATGATGTTGTTATATATTCTGCCCGAGGTCTTGTCTAGGATGTTCATGTTTAGCCTAGTGGTTGACTAAAGCCATAGCGAATTTATAATTATTGTTCTTTAGAGTGGTATAAAATTAAAAGCAAAAACCTCTCCTCGCAATAATGACCAAGTGGTAGTTTTAAATTGGAATATAAATTGTGTATTTGATCTTATTGGATTTAGGCTTTTTTGACTATTTTTTGTATTTAGGCTAATATTATTTTTATGTTTATTAGATTGCTTGAAATATTAGGTATAGTATGTACCTATACGTTTTATAATCATTTTAGCAATTTCGGTATAAAAACTAATAATTTTTACGCAACGTGCCTTTACAACAAAATATATATTCCAAAGAATAAAGCAAATAGATAATTTTATAGCAATATTAGACTAATCGATCCAACCTTTTACATCCTATTTGTACAATCATATTTAGCTTAGCTGAAGTTGACACAGATTAGATTTCACATGTGCCTGAATTTTCGTTGTACACTAGTTGAATGACCAGGTAAAAGAAAAATTACTGCAAAGTTCTTTCTTTATACCAACATAATTTTTAATTCGACTCTATTCGTGACAATTTATATCCTTATTGACATTTTTTAGTTTACCAAAATAGACATGGATATAAATTATTATGGGTAACGAAAATATGTTGCATCATTTCTGTTTCAGTTAAAATTATAAACAATTTGTTCTGTAAAATAACGAATAACTATATACAAAGGCTGAGGTAGTGACCGTCAATAGTGAACAAGTGTATGAGAAATATCTTCCGATTTTAACTTCCATTTTCATAAGAATTTGTTTGTTCTATCGCTTTGGTTGTGTTATGTCTTCTATTTATGGACTATTACTATTCTTCTATTCATAATCATAAATCACTTTCATTTTATTTAGTTTTTATAAATATAGGTAATTTACACTCGTGAGCAAAAATCCTTGTGGATTTAATTTCTTAAGGTAAAATCCTCTACATAACTACGTAGGTTGTAAAATGTTAATCCGACGAAAGAGAATGCGAGAATGGCAGAACGCATCAAAGAGGTGGTCGCGATCGCGATGTTTGGGATGGCTTAGTACAATAATAAAGCATAACTTGCAATAACATTTTAAAACTTGCAAACAAATAGCGTTTGCGGTTGGCTTTGTTGAATGAATATTACTCTGTAACAGCTGGTGAATATCCTCCTGCAGTATTGAACACTAATTCAAAATAACATACTGTATACAGCTTTTAGAAAGTTTTAAGTCGATCGTGGAAACCGTTCGAGTCTCGGCGGATTAGATTTTCTTGTAAACAGTGCCGTAATAAAACATCAAAGAGTTCTAAAGGAGCGTCCAGATTAAGTAATGTCCACACTGATAAAACATGTTAAATAACTACTTAAGTTTTGTTTCTTCAGATTAAGTAACTTTACAGTGTTCACTGATCATAATCCTTCATTCTCTCTAGAGAATGAAGGATCAGTGAACAGTATCTACTAGAGTAGATACTGTCGTATAATTCTGAATACTCCTACTTCTGGAATCGAGTCTCAGATTCCTTCACCCAACGTACGTATTGCCTGTTGATCGATAAAATCGCTCGCTCGCATTACATAGCAACAAATATGTCTGTCGACAGGCAAAAACAGTCGATAATATTTTGGCGTTTCACTGCAAGCTAAGCCCATTTCTCCATTTTAGCTAGAAACTTGATAGCATAGCATTATTAGCTTTCACCATATGCATTGTAGATCAACATAGATTCTTTGCTCACGTGTGGAATATTTGCTTTGTAAATAAATAAGACTATATTTTAATAAATGCTTTCTTGTAGAGCTCGTGAGTTAGTTCTAGTTAGTTTAAAGTTGTAAGTATATCATTATAAAGTTTTTATTTTGTAAAATTGGATACCAACATTAGTACAGTGCCTTTTATTGGTAAGTAAATCTGAAATTCTAAAATAATGATATATTATTCTACCTAAGAACATTATTCAAATAAGTACAATTTTGTATGTTCAATAAAAAACAGAGCTTTTCTTTTCTCGCGTGTGTTTATAAGAGGAGAGATAAGATCTGATTGATAATGAACCTTATTGTTATCCATGGTTATTGTCCAATTTTACAAAATCCATCTTGTATCATGTTATTTGAATTCAGCTAAAGGCAAATATATAGTTTGTATAGCTTATAAAATTATCACGAAGACCTACGGAATATTTAGTTAATTTTCAATCAAGGTAGGAAAGTTCGAAGATATATATTTTTTTGTTTTCGTCACATCAAAATAACCTTTAGATTTAAAGTATTCGTGAGCATATTTTTTCCTGTTTTACGCGTTTTATAATTTTGATGTGTAAGATAATGTAATGCATGCTATCCAAGAAACTTTTGTTCATAAATACGAGGCGGATTCAATATTACAATTTTAAGTTTATTTAGAGCATTAATATGTTTTTTTTTTAGTACAGAGCAGATTGTATTAGTATTTTAGTTTAAGTTTGTTGTACGATAATGTTTTTCTATAGATTATATAATGTTCACTTTGTAAATATTAGATAGTACAAAAATATTAAATGAAAAATGTTAAAATATTTCGTGTTTTTATTTAAAATTGGCTTAGTCTAGTTATACAGGTGGCGCAGTAGAACGTGCATATTTAAAAAATAGATTAAAAAAATAATAGAAAAGGTAAAGTTAAAATAAAACAGGAATTTTAAAATAATAACTGAAATTTATTTTTTTAAAATAACATTATCTAAATGATGACCCTCTACGACGGCACTCTCCTAACCGCCAACGGAACGGTGAACGGTGTGACTGGCTCCGTCTTGTTGAAACCAAGTTCTAGAATTCATTATTCTTGAATTTTCAAGTTCTGGAGCCAAGAAACCTTCCAACATCGCAACATAGCGTTCGGTATTAACAGTGACGTCTTGCCCCCGCGCATTTTCAAAGAAAAAGGCGTATCGTAAATTGCGCGACGCTTCCCGTCGAAGTGACTCATAGTGACTAAAAAAAGCTCCATGAGCCCGCTTACCCAACGATGTAGGCTCTCACAGCCCGCGCTCTTTCTACCCCGCAAAAAAAGATGCAATATGCATGTTCTATTGCGCCACCCTGTAGAATACCTAATAAGCAAATAATAAAAGACAGGAATAATTTATATAAGTATCGTAATATGTAACAGAGTATAGTAAAAGTAGTTTGCTTTAGTTGTGCGCAGTGCTTCAACACCGCCCTGGCAATAACGACCACAGCGGCGTGTCGGGCAAAGGTCCGCCCGCGACGCAGGCGGTTGCGGGTTGTTATTTGTTCCGGGTGTTCTGGATGTTTTCTATGTAAATAAAAAAGGTATCTATGTACTGTATTGAAATGAAATGTAAATTATTTATATGTCACGACACGACACGACACATTACAATTACTAAACATTTATGGAAAAAAACTAAACTAGATACGAATTTATCAGTACCTATGACATTATAAAGACTATCAGTAAGATATACAGGGTGTAATCGTTAAGTGTGCACAGGCGATTATTCCGTAACTATTGCAGATATCAAAAAACTTTAAACTGATATCGAAAGTACTTTAATGAGTAAAATGACATTAATAACTTTTTAAAAATAAAACGAGAAATATCCAAAAAAATTACATTAATCACTCCCATACATTTTATTTCTTAGTAAGTACAAAATTTTGTGTTCAAAGCATATGTTCGAAGTGACGTCCTCCTTGTGCAATACAATGACGAGCTCTATTTACAGTTTCTAAATGAACTTTCCTTAACATTTGCGGAGTAATTAAAGCAATTGCACGACGTACACGATTCTGTAACTCTTCTAGGCTGTGTACTCTCTCAGCGTACACGTGGTCTTTGACAAATCCCCATAGGAAGAAATCACAAGGCGTGAGATCCGGGGATCTGGCAGGCCAAGGGGTTGCACTATTATTGGCTATTAAGCCATTATAATTGTTTCGTAAGAAATTCATTACAACATTTGTATTATGTGCAGGTGCTCCATCTTGTTGAAAAATTATCGACCTTCTTTCATCGTCTGGAATTGGTTCTAAGAGACTTGGCATATCGTTTTGTACAAAGGAGAAATATCTCTGTCCATTTAAGGTTCCACTGTAAAAATATGGCCCAATGATCCGATCTCCAAGAATACAACACCACACATTAATTGAGAATCGCACCTGAGCTCTAACTTCAGTAGTTAAGCGAGGATTGTCAATTGACCAATAATGTGAGTTTTTTCTATTGTAAATGCCGCAGTTTGAAACATTACTTTCATCGGTCCATAAAATTGACCTTACATTGACATAATTATTGACTAGCCAATTGCAATAGACCAGCCGACGAGCAGGATCATCATTGTGCAGCGTTTGAGTAGGTTTTATCTTAAATGCTTTGAAGTTGTGTTTTTTTAATAACTTGTGTACATAATTGTGGGACACTGGAAATGATCGGGCCACTGAACGCGTTGATTCTTGTGGATTATCTACTACGTAGTTAATAATATTGTTATCTAAGTCATTATCAAATTCCGGAGCTCTTGTTCTCGAACCTTTTTTTCTGTTAAAAGATCCATAATTTATCAAATTGTTATCCAACTTACGTAAATACGTACCAGAAGGAACTTCTCTATCTGGGTACTCTCTTCTGTAGGCGATAATGGCCGCCCTATTGTTACAATCATGTTTGTAGTACATTTTTAACATGTCCCTCTTTTCTGTATTGGAATATGCCATTTTTCAATCAATAAATGCAACAATCACGATTATTAACGCAAATTGAAAAATACAATAAATTGGCGGGAACGAGAACCCGCGATAAAGAATTTGAATTTAGAACGAACACCAAAGAGTATCTTTCTTTTTGTTTTTATTTAGTATGTTGCTTTTCAGCTAGTTCAAATCAATACAATTTTGAAACAAGGTTTATTATAAATTTGAAGTGGTAAGATAATTAATCTACACGTCTATCTACTTGAAATTCATTAATACCTTCATACCGTACATAATTATAAAATGACAAGGGTAAAATGAGTAGGTACTATTCCACTTAAAATAAGGAAACTAAAACCTTTCTACTATCTCATACTAAATGTATGGGAGTGATTAATGTATTTTTTTTGGATATTTCTCGTTTTATTTTTAAAAAGTTATTAATGTCATTTTACTCATTAGGTAAAGTACTTTCGATATCAGTTTAAAGTTTTTTGATATCTGCAATAGTTACGGAATAATCGCCTGTGCACACTTAACGATTACACCCTGTATAGCAGGTACCTACCTAGTAAGTTCCGCATCCTTCTTGGCAAACCACCGAGTACCTTTATACTCAGCGCTGGTATTATTGTATTAAGTATATCAGTTATATTATATAGTACCCATAACACAAGCTCTGCTGAGCATGGGGCTAGATAATGATGTGTGAATTGTCCAGCATTTTTTTTAAATGCTAGCCTCTAGTGTGGATTCCCGAATACAATGTACTGCTGTGAGCGATACCTGCCCAGGGGCAGAATTCAGATAACCATCGGCTTTACTATGACACTGGTATCGTCGCAGAATCCTATATAGATGAAATAAACTCTAGATAGTGCGAACGGTGCTATTGACACGGAGATATTGATAGATTGGTTCCAACCTTGACACTTGACACGCGTCCCTCTACCTGTATAGTGCATTCACAGTTATTTTACCTCTAGCTGTTAGGTTGGCAATCTGAGCGTTATATTGCCATATATAACTTCTATGACTCCCTTAAACGAAATGTAAAAACAGTATTTCTAATATTACCTAACTATGCAGATTTAGTATTACACTTTGTGTGATAATGGTACACATAATACGATATTTCTTAAATATTTAATCAGGTATTTTGGAAGTAATTTTTTTAATAAAATATTTATCTCCATACAAAATCAGTACAGTTGTACCAATATTCGATTAACATAATATGTAAGTACCAATAATATTATATCAATCAATAATAAACAACAGATCAACATTCTAGTTTCCAGTTTAATTGGGTAAAATGTTTAAAACGGGTAACCCTTTTTTACATACCTGTAAGCTTTGCAAGACGACTCGACAGTTATACCAACACTCAGAAAACATCTGTCAGAGGTAAAATAACTGAATGCACTGTAGGTAGTTTCTTTCATCAAAGGTAAAATGCCAAAATGTTTCGTTCTGAGACGATACCATTGGTATAGTGAATCGATTATTTTAGTGCATACTTCTGGATAGATACAAAATAGAAGTCCGATTACTCGATTACTCCCTCCGACTTGCCAGCAGTCATGCCACCTTAGCCCTTTTCAGGCTAAATCTAGCCTTTTTTGAATCGATTTCTCTTTATTTCACTAATTAGCCTGTTCCGTGACGGAATATGGTAAGTACTTTTCATTATAAATTTTTGTTTTGTACCCGATCACGATGATGATATTGATGAGTGTTCGATATTTATTTAATTCACATATATTAGGGTAGGGACAATTAGAAAGCCTACACGATTTTGAGGCTAGAATCTCGACATGATGTTACTTGTTTTCTTATTGGGCAAATTGGTTGTCACGCCACTCACGTGACCTCACGCTCTTTTCCGAGATATAAAGTAGTCTGTCCGTCCCCGGGATACCATCTATCTCCATGCCAAATTTCATTAAGATCTGTTCAGCCATTTAGGCGTGAACTGGTAACAGACAGATAGACAAGAGTTACTTTCGAATTTATAATATTAGTTAGAAGTATGGACTTGGATTAGTGTTATAGGTACTTAGCTACTCATAACATTTTCAGGTTTTGCTATATTTCTGATACCAATTTACAAAATGAATCTTTTTGTCATATTTCGGAGCATATTTGCCCTCGATCCGGAGCTTTTTAATGTTGACTGCCGGCAGCACTGGCTCCGTATGCAAGCACACGGGATGAAAGCTCGAGAACGACTAAGTTAAAAAAAAGTCAAATCCCATATGTGTAACCGCTGCCTGAATCCCTTTGCATTAATGTGAGGTAGCATTATGCTGAGGTGGAACCCTTTGGCCTGCTCCGTTACAGCGCAGAGCACGCACTTGGTAGCTGACTCACCCACTACCTAGCTTACGTGCTTGCTTACACAGCTTTTTTTTTGTGATTTTGTATTTAGTCTGTAAGTTAGGTTCTAGTTAGGTAGGTATTACTTTATATATACTAGCTGCTGCCCGCGGCTTCGCACGCTTTATTCCGGAATAAAAGGTAGCCTATGTCCGCCCCCGGGATACCATCTACCTCGCTGCCAAATTTCACCGAGATCCGTTCAGCCGTTCTTGAGTTATATGTAAATACGACTTTCTTTTATATATATAGATTTTATATTTTGCTTTTCTTTTTTGTTCTGTTCTGTATCTTTTTTGTGTCAATAAATGTCTCTCTATCTCTATATCTATCTATCTCTATCTCTCTGTAGCCGGGTTTCCACCGCGAAAGCATAAAGAGCGGGAAATGAGAGATGAGTGGGCGGAGGTAATTTCATTCAACGTTTTCTGCTCGCTCAGTCCTTTCCGCTGGACTATTTGTTGGTAAAGAAGAATAATGAATGAAAGAAAGAATTTAAATTTATTTGGATAGATATATTTATTGAAAAAATTATTTCCTTACGTTGAAAAGATACTTTCTGTAGGCATTCACCATAGGTAGACATCGGGATACAACTAAAAATGAAGAAATGAGTTAAGAGTTATCAACCATCATTATTCATCATCAAACCGTCCAGAACAGAAAAGTGGTAATTACACTAGAGTATGCTGTCCATTTTCTGGTGAGATAGCTAATAAAATAAATAATGCTGGACAACACAGCATCATCCAATATAAGCAGAGCTTGTGTTATGGGTATGATAACTTACATACTTACCTAATACATCTATGTACCTATGTTTATATAGATATTTTTTATTATTATACATAGAAAACACCAGGAATAAATATCTACAGATCGTAGAAACATTTGTCCGAGGCGGGAATCGAACCCGCAACCTCCTACGTCGCACGCGGACCTTCGTCCGCCGCACCGCCGCAGGAGGAATTGTCGTATATTCCAACGGTAAAGTATAAAATAACCAACGGGAATCACTTTAGGAACTAACTATAATAGGTACTTCGTCCTTACTGATATTATAAATTCGAAAGTAACTCTGTCTGTCTGTCTGTTACATTTTGACGCCTAAACGGCTGAACGGATCTCAGTGAATTTTGGCAGGGAGGTAGATAGTATGCTACTTTTTTTCCCGAAAAAAGCGTGCGAAGCTGTGGGCAGCAGCTAGTTGTCTATAACTAACCGAATATGAAGACGACCTCTGGTATAAAGCTGAGGAAGGCCTGTGCGATGCCCTCTCGTCTGACGCGCGTCAAAAACTCGATGATAGCCAGCAGCAGAGCCATGGGGACGAAGCCGAGAGTAAAACAAACGTACACGTTTACTAGGGAAGAACTTTCCTGAAAGAAAGTTTGTAGAATAATTTTATTTTATGGCTTATGTTATTTTTATCGCAATTTTATATACGAGTATTTTATGATTGTTTATAAGTACGATTAAATTTCTTTTTTGCCACAACGGTGTTAGTTTTAAACTAATTTTTTTTCTAATTAGTTTCTGTCAGTGAAGGCCTAATATTCTCGCTTTCGTTAATTTAAGTAGTTTTTTTATAGACAATATTTTAGCTGAGAAAAAAAAATATAAAGAAGATTGGTTTGAAGATTTTGGCTCGGTCACCAAATATCGAAAAAATACAATGTTGGGCCACCAACGCTATAAAAATCATCAAATTTCTTTAATCGATTTACGTGAGGCAACAAAGGTAGTTATGCATCCAGCCAGTAGAGACATCATAACATTGAATGCCTAAAGTGCAAGCTTGCTCGATTGGGTGGGCTCTACGGCGAATGCTTATCACCTCGCCGCGCCGTCGCGTCATCGCCCACGCGTGTCGAGACGCGTCGATGGTACTTAGCACCTAAGTTAGTTTTAATTAATCATTCATTCGTATTGAGATTAAAAACGCTCATGGACGTCTCTTTTAAAAGCGATTTTTATTATTTAATTTCCAATAAATTTCTCTTAAAATAGTTTTTAAAAACAAGTACAACGTTCCCGAATCCTTTACTGGCGCAGCCGGGGCAGATTTTCCGAGTTTTCCACGTGATTTTACGCGAGTTTCCGCGAATTTTCCGACGGATCGGATCTGTTCGAACCAAATAAATTTGTGAAGGTCTTGGGAGGCGAACAAGCATGTTGGTGACTGGCTGGTGAGTAGAATTTTTGCCATCCTTTCCTACCCCTTGTGTTTTGTGTTTTTGTGTTATGTTATTCTTGGAATCGAACTTCTTCCATTATAACGTTTTCTGGTTCCTATCGTAGGGATTTTAGAATAAGTAGATTTAGGTAAACTGCTCTATAAAATTTAGACGAATAATTTTGTAAGAAAATATAGTAGAACAAAATAAAAATGACCACGTTTAAGCCGATTCCAAAGGAATTATTGTGTATAATACCATTGTTTAATGGAAATAAGCGGCACTTAAATTTATTTTTAAGAAAATGTGATTATGTGGTCAGTAAATTTTGCGGTGAACAAGAGCAAAACACTTACGTTTTGCACACGATAACGAGTAAGTTAATTGACGAAGCTGCTGCCTTAGCAAGCGAGCGAAATGATATAGACACATACGAAAAACTGAAAACTCTCTTGGTACAACATTTTGGTGATCCTAGAAGTGAAGAATGCTTAGCGATAGAGCTAGAGACCTTAAAGATGAAACAAGGGGAAAGCTATCAAGAGTTTTGCAATCGCATTCAGACAGTTAGGTCTATACTTATCTCCAAAGTGAATCAGACAAACAATCTTACGATGGCGAGTAGAACCGAAATCTATAATAACAAGGCGCTTAACGTTTTCTTGTACAACCTGCCTGAAAATGTATTAAGACCAGTTAGAATGAAAAACCCGCATACTCTTGAAAAAGCATTAGAAAATGTGTTGGAGGAAGTGAACTTCTACGAGCAGTATACGCTCAGAAGTAAAATGCTCAAGCCTCAGCTTGCACCTGCAGCAACACCTGCACTTAACAAGTTCAATCCTCCCACGCAGAACGTGCCCTTTCAGTTGAGTGGTTTTAGACCAACACTAGCCCCTCTGGCTCCCGCTCGTTTTAACTTCGGGATTCCAGAAAATATGCAGTACAGGCAGCCTACTGCGCCTCAGTTTGCCCCTCAGGCTCCTATGGGTTACAGACCTCAGTTGATGCAACCACAACAATTTGGGTTGCAATCTCAAAATGTAAGACCGCAACAATTTGGCTACCGACCACAAATTAATCAAGGCCAATTCGGTTATCGGCCTCAATTCCAACAAAATCAATTTGGCTATCGGCCTCAGTTGAATCAGTTCGGTTACAAGCCTCCCAATGCAAAACTTGGAGATACGGATGTTTCTATGAGAACTGTACCTCCTCAAAAACCACAGTTGCCGGCTGCGACTCAACAACCTCAAGGGTTTCGCCTAAATGAGTTAGAGTTAGGTGATGGTTATGGGTATGACTGGTATGGATACGGATATGAAAATTTCGAAAACAATGAAGGGTATTACAGTGACTTTGATTCTGAAAACTATTTTGAACCGCAAATGGATATGAATGTTTGGAATGAACAGCAGGTTAGCTTGCCCAACTCTACCCAGTTGGGAAACGCCCAAAATCAGGAGAAAGCTGAAAATTTTTCGGTAGTAGCCTCGAAAGAGGACGTGAAGTGATAAAAATTCATTGCGATACCAAAATAAATCTTCCGTACATATACTTACCCGAAATTGATGGTAAATTTATGATCGATACTGGCAGCACACGCTCCTTTATTAGCCCTGCGAAAGCATACCAATTCTTTGGCGAGTACATTAGGAGTGAAACATTCACAGTTATAAGCACGCATGCATCTAGCAACCATAATGAGGTTATTGAAATTCCCCTAATGCCTTCGTTTAATAGCTGCGACTATCATAAATTTTACGTGTATGATGTAGACCCCAAGTATGAGGGACTAATAGGAAACGACTTGTTACTGCAATTGGAAGCTGTCATTGATTTAAAGCATAACAGTCTCAGGACTAGAACAGTAGATTTACCTATAATGAGGTGTATGGGAAATCACATCATCGAATTGAACCCGCGATCTGAGCAACGCGTAAAAATGCCCACAAACATGTATTCTGGCACCGCAATTCTAAATTATAAACAATTTTGTGATGGCATAAGAATGCCAGATGCCATTGTAAATTGCGAAAATGGATATGCTACCACCATTATTCAAAACACAACTGATAAGTTGAGGAAATTAATAGTAACAGGTCCGTTTGAGGTTGAAGAATTTCCCAATGATAATATTATAGGTGTGAACTATCTTAATGACGTAGAAATGAAAGATATGGAAGTTGAAGATATATTGGATGAAAATTTGACAAGGCTTAGGCTAGACCACATGAATGAAGAGGAAAAGAAATGTATTTCTGATTTATGTAGCGACTATAAAGATATATTTTACAGTGATAAACTTCCATTAAGTTTCACAAATCAGGTAAAACACTTAATTAGAACCAAAAACGAAGACCCGATTTATGTTAGACCTTATAGACAACCTCCTGTTCAAACACAAGAAATTAAATCACAGGTAGAGAAGCTTTTAAAAAACAACGTAATTCAGGAATCGCATTCGCCATGGAACGCGCCTGTTCACTTAGTACCAAAAAAAATGGACGCTTCAGGTGAACAAAAATTTCGTATGGTCATTGACTATAGACGTTTAAACGAAATAACGACAGACGATAAGTACCCCTTGCCTAATATTACTGACTTGTTTGATAAGTTAGGCAAAGCTAAGTATTTCAGTACTCTTGATCTAGCGAACGGTTACCATCAGATAGAGATCAATGAGGAGGACAGGCAAAAAACAGCTTTCAGCACAGAAGCGGGACACTATGAATTCTTGAGAATGCCTTTTGGCCTAAAAACAGCTCCTGCGACCTTTCAGAGAGCCATGGATAACATACTTAGGGGGTTGCAAGGGTTACATTGCCTTGTATATATGGATGACATCATTATTTACAGTACTAGTATGCAGGAACACATCAGAGATTTAAAATCTATCTTTGACAGGCTGAGACAAGCGAATTTAAAGGTTCAACTAGACAAGTCTGAATTTTTGAGAAAGGAAGTATTGTATTTGGGACACACAATAACAGATCAGGGCCTTAAGCCAAACGATGATAAAATTAAAGCAATTTTAGACTATCCGCTTCCAAAAACTGTGACAGAAATCAAGAGCTTTCTTGGTTTAATTGGCTATTATAGACGATTCATTAAAGATTTTGCAAAAATTACAAAACCATTGACCAATTGTCTCAAAAAACGGAATAGCATTGTAATAGATCAGAAATATTTGGACGCTTTCCACCAATGTAAGGAACTTCTTACCCATGCGCCCTTACTACAGTATCCTGATCCATCAAAACCGTACATACTTACGACAGACGCATCCGCCGTAGCTCTGGGCGCAGTACTATCACAAGGAACTGTAGGGACTGATCTACCTGTTGCATATGCGAGTAGGACACTGAGTGAGACTGAAATGCGTTACAGCACTATTGAACGTGAGCTTTTGGCGGTTATTTGGGCCATTAAACATTTTAGGCCATACCTTTACGGCAATAAATTTACTATATATACGGACCATCGGCCCCTAGCTTGGCTAGATTCTATTAAAGAACCGAATAGTAAATTGACACGTTGGCGATTACGCTTATTGGAATATGACTATACAACTAAGTATAAGGATGGTAAACAAAACACGAATGCCGATGCGTTGTCTCGTATTAAAGTAAATGCATTAGATGGGATAGATCCTATGTTTGATGATTCATCTTCAAATGAATCTATGAAGGTCCAAGTAGATGCAAAAGAACAAAAATTACAGAAACATCTTCAGGAAATAACGAACAAAATTATGGATTTAGCAAAGGAAGACAATGATCAGGAAACATTTATAGAGACAATTGTCTTGTCAGACGCATCTGACACGGAAGAAGCTCGTAATATTGACGAATTAGAACCTAATTATCCACTTCCGCCGCTTTCTCATAGTTCGGAAGGTACAATCCATTCAGCCGCAGATCTAGAGTCTAAGGGGATTCCTATTTTGAAAAATGCGGTGGATACCAAACCTAACCAAATACTTATTTTTACTTGGCCTAGAAAAGAAATTAATGTAAAAGTTTTAAGTAGAGAACATCAAAAGGTTATAGAAGTATTTTTGCCATTGAACTGTGAGGAACTGATAAAGCAATTCCTTAAAGAATACATTAAACCGAAAACAAAATACTTTATTTATTTTGAGGACAAACAACACCGAAAAGAATTTAACGCAATAATTATTAGGTTGTTCAAAAAGGGTACAGTAGAGTTCTATGAATGCACGGACAGGGTTATTGTAGTAGAAGATGAGAATGAGCAGAAAGCTATAGTATTGCAACATCATGAAGGGAAAACTTGCCACCGAGGCATAAAGGAAACCGTTATGAGAATAAAAAGAAATTATTACTGGAATAGAATACAAGAAATTACAGCCGCGGTCATAAATAGCTGTGATGCTTGTAAAAAAATGAAATATGACAGAAAACCTATAAAACCAACTATAGAGCTGACTCAAACTCAGTCATCTCCATTTCAGGAAATCTTTATCGATACATTTTCTATTGAAAATAGATCTTACTTGACTATAGTTGATGCTTTTAGTAAATTAGGTCAGGCTATTCAGATAGAAAATAAATCAACACCGGAAGTAGTACGTGCGCTGATTAAATACTTTTCAATGTATGGGGTCCCGACTAAGATCAGCAGTGACCCAGGATCCGAGTTCAATAATAATTTGATGAAAGAATTAGCTGAAATGTATAAAATTGACTTACACATTTGTACCCCAAACAATCCCAATTCGACTGGTATCGTTGAACGTTTTCATTCCACAATAATAGAGATTTACAGACTAGCGAAATATGAACAGAAATGTACTGATGCAGCTTCTATAATGACGTATGCAATTATGACTTATAATAATACTATACATTCAGCAACAGAATTAACTCCGTTTGAAATAGTTTTTGGACACACAGATTCCAGTAAGTTATTCGATGGAGAGTTTGAAAAATCGTACATGCAGCAATTACTTAAGGATCATGCAAAGCGAACTAAATATCTATATCAGTATATTTCGGACAAATTGGTAGAGCGAAAGGAGAAAACTAGGAAAAAAAGATTAGGAGAACAGGTTGAGTTAGAGCCAGGAGATGTAGTTTATACGAAAGATATAAATACAAGAAAAAGCAAGGACAAAGCCAGATACAAGAAGGCAATTGTTAAATCGAGAGTAGAACGAAATGTAGCGTCAGTGAAAATTGATCAGAAACATTCAAGGGTCCCTATTAAAAATGTGAAACGCCCTTCACAGGTGGTGTTTGGTCATACTGACCCTACTTCCCCAAAGCCGGGCCCTTCATCTGCAAAAGATTGAAAACAATCCAGGTATTTTACCTGTGAAAGAAGGACAAGCGTTCAGGCAAACAGATAAGTGGTTAATAGTTAAGATTTTAGATTTAAGCGGCATAGGTAGTAATTTGGATTTTCACATAGTAAAATTCAATGAGTTTATTAGGTTAGTCGATAGTCATAAATCTTTTGCTCATGAATTTTTGGGCATAAAAACACAAGTAGAGTACGTACGGAACACAACTGTCGTGAAATTTCGCCAGTTAGTCCCGTCGCATAGGTATAAGCGAGGTTTAGTTAATCCCCTTGGGTCACTTATTAAGGCTGTTTCGGGTAATTTAGACTATGAAGATGCTATTCGTTACGATTCACTCATTTCGCGAATTAGTTCAAAGGAGATGGCTACGGAGAAAAGAATAACGATGATCACCAGGATGTTGGACAATTTCGAAAACAGTACAGAAACTTTACAAGAAAACATAATTATATTGGATAAACGCTTTAAGGTTATTGAAGAATTAATTAAACTACAAAATTTCCAAGAAAACACCTGTCTCTATCTGACATACGTATCAAGTATGTTCGATATGTTTATAAGTACATTTAGAACCATCTATGTAGAGTTGAACGAGATAGAGACAGCGCTGGCATTCAGTAAAGTGTCTGTACTACATCAATCAATTATAAATTCCACAGAGCTTTTGTTATTATTGAAAGAAATTGAAAATGTACACCATTTGGTTTATAAGGTAAATGAAAGCAATTTATTAAAATTAGAAAGGGTCATTGAAGTAAAAGCTTATGTAAAATTGAACCAGATAACGTTCATTTTGGAAGTTCCGTTAATTGATAAAAATTCTTACGATTATTTTAAGATCTACTCATTACCTATTTTTCAAAGTTCCTTGAATAAGACTGTTGTTGTTTTTCCTGAATTCCCATACCTTTTGGCGAAAAATTCGAAATACCTGCCGGTCTCAAAGTCATGCGAGAAAATTGCTGAAAACAACAAATTTCTCTGTCGAGACATGATGCAGTTTCCAATACTCACTTGTGCAGAGCAGCTCCTAGAGTTTCAGCCAGATCCCACGTTATGTGTACCATATGCTGTTGCCATCGAGGATATTAAGGTTCAGAGGATTGGCTTAGATGCTTGGATTGTATTCACACAGAAACCAACAGTTTTGGCCGAAAAATGTCATCATGAGAACAGTAGAGAATCTCTACATGGTACTTACATTTTAACTACTTCGGAAGACTGTGAAGTATATTTGGGTGAGCTGAAATTGGGATATCATAAGATGTTTGCAGGAAACCTTCAGTATAAAATAACACCGATTGTTACTTTTCCAAAATTAAAATCAGCGAATATTACTTCACTGCCCACGGTCAACATCAAGAACATCGATTTGGAGGAAATTAAGTATTTTTCGCGTATCCTAAAGCTAAAGGAAAGTGAGATTAGTGAAAGTGAAAGTGATATAAGTGTCGTAAACACCCAAAGCATTAGTATAGGAACCATTTTATTGTACTTAATTTTAATCATTACCGTAATTTGTCTTATACTTTATCGTTATGTTTTGACGCGAAATGATCGGATCAAAGCTCCTGCAAGACCCGATAATTTCGCACTTGAGGGGGGAGGAGTTATGCATCCAGCCAGTAGAGACATCATAACATTGAATGCCTAAAGTGCAAGCTTGCTCGATTGGGTGGGCTCTACGGCGAATGCTTATCACCTCGCCGCGCCGTCGCGTCATCGCCCACGCGTGTCGAGACGCGTCGATGGTACTTAGCACCTAAGTTAGTTTTAATTAATCATTCATTCGTATTGAGATTAAAAACGCTCATGGACGTCTCTTTTAAAAGCGATTTTTATTATTTAATTTCCAATAAATTTCTCTTAAAATAGTTTTTAAAAACAAGTACAACGTTCCCGAATCCTTTACTAGGTAGCACAGCAGAATAAATCCATGAAAATATAGGTTTGTACAAACTTAGAAGCGACCATGGAAAGAAATGATGCATAACTAAACTGTTGCTTCTAACTACGCCGCGCCGAAGTAACCCTGTTTCGGCGTAGGTAATGGCTACACAGCGTAGGTTGTGGCTACGGCGGCGTACGTGGATGACTAAGGTTGCTACGGCGTAGTTAGGTAGCTACGACGTAGCATGTATGCTGCGACTCTTTGTTCACTATTCTTCTGTTTCTCAGAGTTCGTCAGACTAAGATATTTTTTATAGTAAAATATACAAACTAACACGATTCTTGCCTCCACTACTAAACTTACAAGAAGAGACGCCAGCAGCAGACAAACATTGGCCACTTGGAACAGCGTTACGAGAACAGTCCTCATACTCTCCACGTATTCCTTCATATTGCAGCTCGGCAGGTGCTTCTCGTTGCTGGTAAATAGGTCTATTAGGCAAGCTACCTGGGAACGAAACACAAATATAATAACTATCCTATATATTGCTATATACTATATATCGCTGGCCGAAGTGGGTGCGGCGTGAGAATCGACCCCACCAATTCAGCTTGTGGATTTTGTAAGAGACTGACACTTTCATGGCCCATTACTTACATGTCTATCTGCAGTGGCTAGTGGCGCCTGGGCTGTGAATGCGCTAAGGCAATCTACCAGAAAAAAGGCAGCAGCATCCTTCTGTGTATTTTGACGACCTCTGTGGCGCGGCGAGCGAAGGTCCGCTTGCGACGCAGGAGGTTGCGGGTTCGATTCCCGCCTCAGGACAAATGTTTGTACCATCTGCAAATATTTGTTCCGGGTGTTCTGGATCTTTTCTATGTATTATAAAAAAATATCTATCTATGTAGTGTATTGTATTAAGTCATCATCTAGTGCCCATTACACAAGCTGTGATTAGCTTGGGTCTATACAATGCTGTGTGAATATTTATTATTATTTATTTATTTAACACCAATATGGGATCACCAATCCGCCAAGCGTGGTGGTTATTGTAAACCCTCTAACAACGGAAGCTTGTTCAACTGTGGCCGTATATCAACTATCCATAACACAAGTTGTGCTTTGTTCGGAGCTTGATGTTGTGTATTTAGCATTACACCGAAATGAATTGAAATGAAAATATTTATTAATAAAGAAATACCCAATAACAATGGCAAACTCTATGATAAGCTAAACTTAGGTGTTATCAGTTTCTCGTAAAGTAAAATCCATACTAATATTATAAATGAAATTTGGCAGGAAGATAAATGGTATCCTGAGGATGGGCATAGGCTAAGTAGTCTTAAAAAGTGCGTGCGAAGCCGCAGGAAGGAGCTAGTTAAGTGTAAATTAGTTCGAATTAGACATACATATAAAGATCAGGAATGGTTCGCCTTCATCATTGTCTAGGAATTCACTAACAGAGCATATGGTTTTATCTAGCAGAAGAAGTTCTACATTATTTAAAAACAAGATCCGTCAAGTGTGAGTGTGACTCGCGCGCCGAGGGTTTCGAACGGTTGTCAAGTATACCAATATGTACTATAGGTACTGCTTAGAGACTTTGCTATTTGATGGATACCAAAAAATTAAAGGTACCTACATTTCAGATGTATCGGTTTGCAAACTTCGGAGTACAGAGGGTAATAGTAAAATTTTCGAGTTTTTCAATATATTTCAAAAAGTATGTGACCTACAGAAATTTCAAAAACTGTTTTGAGTTCTACAAAACGAAACCTTATATTTGATACACCACTCGGTGAGGTAGCCCCCCCTTTTGAAAATTATCCTCCCCTTTTTACCATTTTTCAAAAAATGGTCTGCTTACAGACTTCTCTATATTTTTCCTGTAAATATAGAACCATATCTACAAATGCTACGTACATTTCAGATGGATCGCTCTGCAGACTTCGGAGATAGTCGAGAGGAATGAGTGTTTGTTCAACTTTTATCAAAATATTTCAAAAAGTATGACACCTAAAGAAATTTCAAAAACTGTTTTGAAATGTACAAATTTACATTTGATAACCCACTTGACATAATAGGTCTCTTTTAAAATTACGACATCACAATTTGTACCTACTGAAAATTCTCATTTAAATTTTTTTTTCTTTTAATCTGTATAGGCGCACGAAATTGTATTGTATTGTATTCATTTATTTCAGATAATAATCCATATTACACATACACACAATCAAATAAAATTCAAAATTACAGTCAATAACATAAGATTAGATAAATTAAATTAAGTTACAGTACTAGGTATATTCTATTATATTATATTTGAAATGTATTATTATTTTAAATTTCACGTTATTTGCCGCTGTAGTTGCTGAGATATTGAAGACGGAAAAAAGGACAGAAAAAGCGATGCCTTAACGGTTTCGAAACCGATCTCCGATCTTCGAAACCCTAATTATCGTTTACAAGTTATGAGTCGAATGCACAATGGAAGTACCACGAATCTAGTGAAAATGCCGCGCGCTCCAACAGCTGCGGTGCGCACCGTAGAGGCAGTGAATGGGTTAAGTATTATATTGTAAGTACCGAGCAGATGATGGATATAAGTATGATAGAAGTCTCTGCGGCTTTACAATGGCAAGAACCATCGGAGCAAGTATCACATTCTGAAGGCGTTACTGCTACCAAATTATTTAGGCTGCTTCTGTTACCCATTCCTACGTCAATTCACTTAGAATGCAGAAAATTACGATTTTATTCTTCTATTCATAAAATAACGTTATTGACGAGACGAGTAGTAAACAAATTGACGACTAGTAAATTGACGATTGTAGTGTAAATAAATAAAATTGATTGATGATTGGACCCATCAAGAATAAAATCTGACTTAAACTCCCTGATCGAAGGGTCCAATCAAGACAGCGCTGTCTATGGAGGTTGTGTATTTTAAAGTAGGTAGTAATAAAAGTAGATTTTTCAAAAATTTCAATAATTTATGGTTTGCATTGGTTTTAAGAACTACCAGAATATCAATTAAACGCCGACGCTTTTGATCTCGCGGTAAATGCCGACAAGTGACGCCACAGCGTATGTTGCCAGGGTTGTCACATGTAAGTGTCCAATGAAAAATTATTTATTTATTTATTTTAGGTGAACCCTCCATCAGTACTATTACCTACCTTCTAATTATTACATAGAACTAAAATAAATTCTCGCCAAATATTGAAATGAAAGTCAAAATAATTTTAAAAGAAAATTTTTCGCCGAATTAAAACGTATCTAGGTACTAACCTATTTAAACAAGATCCGTCAAGTGCGAGTATGGCTCGCGCGCCGAGGGTTTCGAACGGTTGTCATGTATACCAATATGTACTATAGGTGTACAATATGTACTGGTTAGAGACTTTGCTATTTGATGAACATCAAAAAATTAAAGGAAATTAAACCGACATTTCAGATGGATCGGTTTGCAAACTTCGGAGAACAAGCCTACAGAAATTTCAAAAACTGTTTTGAGTTCTACAAAACGAAACCTTATATTTGATACACCACTCGGTGAGGTAGCCCCCCCTTTTGAAAATTACCCCCCCCCCCATTTGACCATTTTTCTAAAAGTTGTCTACTTACAGACTTTTCTTTATTTTTCCTGTAAAATATAAATCCATATCTACAAACGCTACATACATTTCAGATGTATGTAGCGTTTGTACCGCTCTGCAAACGGAGATAGGGGGGGGGGGGGGGAATGGGTAATTTTTGACACCTAAATAAACTTACCTACATACACACGAATATAAATATATACATAATATAATTATATTAAATTTGTACTTACCTTTGAATATATATATAGTATGTATTAACATTATTAACATTAAACGTACCTAGACATCTATTCATAAATTTAATATATACATATATATATATTTTTATCTTTACAATAAACTTATTGTTAACTCAAAAATTATGTAACGTAACACCCTGTCTGTGATGAGGGCGATGGTGTCTGTGACACAGTTTTACTAAAAACTACTGCGGCCATCATCGAATTCCAATAAACAGTTACAACCATGTAATTCGTTACTAAATAAATTATTTTGAATTACATCGCAGTTATCTAGAGTCATCGATCATGATATTCCTTGCCTCCGGCGAATACCTATGTTTAGTCTAGAGCTCTAGAGTACTTCTCTCCACCGGCAGTCCTCCGAGGCAGCCTTTTGAAACCTAAATTCTAATAATACCTCCATTCCACTCTGATCCACTTGGTAGATCCACTAATCCGTTTCCACTTATGGATCAGTTTCCACTTCTTTGTCCACTCTGATCCATAGCCCGGGTGGATCAGTTTCCACTGCTTGAATCTATTCCACTCTGATCCGTGGGCCGGGTGGATCAGTTTCCACTGCATTTTTTTATCTTTACAATAACTAACATATGCAAAGATTAACTAGTTACTTAAACCGGTCTCCAAAGCTTATAATGAATACTAGATATGATTCCTGACTTGAGTATAAATTACGGTAGATATAAGAACCATAGAAGTTCTAATAGATAGATAGATAGATAGATTATCACTTTATTGCACCATCAATACACTTATAAAACAAGAACTTAATACTAATTATATATAATGTGGCACAATCGGCGGCCTTATCGCTAATATCGAATAAGAATTCTAGTAGCCTACTACATTGGTACCTACCCTAATTTTAAAACAATCATACCTTCCCCAAACGTAGAACTTTCGGAAATAATCATCGATCTAAGTAAAAAAGGGGAGATGAGGTGCTAGCTTCTCGAAAGTGGAAGGCTCAAAATTAGGTGCAATTAGGTCCACCCACCTCAGTCATAGTCGTACCGGCGTTCGTGTTACGCGTGCCTGCTACGACGTAGGTACTTTAGTGTAATTTATTGACTAACAGACTACAGCAAAGCCCTCTTGTTTGTTAATTATAATTATTGCACAATTTTGTAAATGTATCTGACGTGAGCGAGTGTTTGCGTGTCGTTGGAACATAGGCCAGTTTTTGAGTTAGCGCTGGGAGAACAATACAATACAATACAAAATTCTTTATTGTACATCACAAAATAAAATAAAAAACATAGACATTCACATAAAATAGCAAGGTACAGTGGGCGACCTTATCGCTTAGAAGTGATTTCTTCCAGGCAACCTTTGGATGGATAGAAAATTGAGAATTTAAGAAAACTGGTAGATTTCCAGCTATTGTAATGGACTCAGGCAGAGCGTTCGACAATTTTACGGCATGGATGGAAAAGGATTTGTCATAAAAACTGGTTCGGCAAACTTTCTGATGACCGAAGGAAGCGAGAAGTGCAACAGTGCAGAAATTCGAAACGCTGCTTTAAATAGAGTGGAGTGAGAGGGTTGAAGAGTATGTTATAAAGAAGAGAAAGGATGTGAGAATCCGGAGAAGGAGAACGTACCATATCTACAGATTTTACTTAGATCTATGGTAATTACTATCAATTTTAAAACCTCCTTGATAAATAAAAATTCTGTTGTCTTTCTCCATTTGTCAGAAACTTCTCAAATTGATTTTGTTTTGCTAAGCGCTTTCGTGTCTTTTCACCAAAATAGATTTAAACATATTCTATTATTTGTATTATACCAGACAGGGGTGTTCACTGCAGTCTCAGGGCAAAGGCCTGCCTTCTCTCCTTCCTTTACATATTCTAGGTTCATTAGAAATATACTTGGATTTAAAATGGCGATCATGAGAGATGAGCTCCGGTCGATGCTTATGCTGGTCATGGCTGTGTTTCTGGTTATTGGCTTCAAGGGGCATCTCACGGATGATGGCGACTTCAGTAAGCGTACATAATATATCTTTAATAAATATATACACTACATATAAATAAATAATGCTGAACAATCCACACAGCATCTTCTAGCCCCAAGTTTAGCAGAGCTTGTGTTATGGGTACTAGATCACTGGCGATTGGTCAAATAGTCATCGTTGGTTACAACAGTACACAGTTAACAGTACATTGGTTAATTCATTATAAAAAAAATTATAAACAAGTGACCAATCTTTATTGACAAACAAAATTACAATTCAATAATAAAAACAAATTAGAACTAGAATTTACAATTGAAACAATTAAGCTAACTGCAGACTGTTGCAAACAATCTACAGGTAGCTCAACTGATCCATATCAATACCAGTCGAAGCGTCCCCAAGACGCGCTGGCTGCATTGCCCCGCTGTATGGCAATGCTGATGCGCTGCGCCAGATACCCACCAGCTCTCGGTTCACGCTCAGATAACTCCAGCCAAGTTGTTTTAATCATATTGTACGTGGGAGATATTGACGCGATCGCGAAGCGGCAGTGCCTACTTGGAATTCTAAAATGAATGACCCTCGGCCGCTTGGCGATCGCTTCAGTTCGCTCACGTAATCTGAAGCCTTAGCATCCATCCATTTACCAAGCACTTACAAGATTTCAATAGCTACAGTACCCCGAGTGGCGTCATTTTGAATTCGAAGAAAGTTTTCGAGACTTAGCTTTTATCGTGCATACACGTACAAAAAATTAATGTTTTTTTGTACGTGCACAAAAAAAGAATGAGACAAGGCTAAAATCGAGTTCGTATGAAACTATTCAACCTCTGTCAAACTAGGAAAAATAGTTCCTCTCTCTCCGGTAGAGGCGCTGCAAGGCGCCTAATGTATGGAAAGAGTCGAATCGAGATCTCAAAAACTTTTTCGATTATTTTTTGTCCGCTGGTACTAAGGGTACAGAATCTTATGAATACCAACTAAGCCATTGAAATATTTTCCAACTAGAAATTTTTCAAAGGTTATTCTTATTCATTTGGGTCATAGATAACTTTGAAAACTAATTGGAAACTCTTTGTTGTTACCCTTCCTAATAAGCTGGTCATCACCATCGCGACTATTGGGACACGCATCCAAAGAAATAAATAAATAAATTATAAATAATGCTGGACAATCCATACAGCATCATCTAACCCCAAGCTAAGCAGAGCTTGTGTTATGGGTAATAGATGATTGATATACATACATAATACAATATATAACATAGAAAGATTTTTTACTATACATAGAAAATACCCAGAACACCCGGAACAAATATTTGCAGATCGTACAAACATTAGTCCCAAAGCGGGAATGGAACCCTCAACCTCAACCGAAAATATAGGATTTTATTGTTATCTTTTATTTTTCAAACTGTCGTTTACTTACCAATAAACAAACTTAATGGCGGTAATCGATTGGTTACTTCATCAAACTCAATCACTTTTTCCAGAAGCTGAAACTACAATGGATATTCTGCAAAATTTTATGAACGAAAAAGCAGCAGAAAAGGTTACTCAAAGATTAGAAGAACTTGGCAGCGCCGTAGATGACATTAAGGAAACTACCGAATCTATAGATAACTCAGCAAAACTAGAGGCTAATTACAAAGATTTAATTGAGGCTTACGATGACGTTATCGACGCTGTAAAAGACGAAAACAATGCACACTTCTTCCTCAAAGGTAAGGGATTGCAGAAAGTAGTAGCTCGGCAACTCAGTACTATCCATCCAGTGCTAAAAGCTAGACTGCTTGTATTAGTCAAGACATTATTCGAAGTAGCTCCTGACAGAACGAATGCGGTAGCACCTAAATCCATGCTTAACAGAATACTTGATATATTCGAGAGCGACGACGATTCAGATATCAAAGTTCACGCTCTAGATGTGCTAGCCAAATGGCTGCCGAATAATCCAGAGAGTCAAGTAAGAGTTATAAAGATCAAAGGGTTGGAGTCGTTCTACTCACAGATTAATACGCTAGATTCTTCTGTGATCAAATCGCTTCTGGATCTCTTCAATACGATTATTACGGAGCACGTGAACGCTAGAAACGAAGACGATAACCAGAAAAAAATCAGATTAGACAAAGACAAATTGGCTATGTACCAAAGAATGGGTCTGCTCGAACGTATAGAAACACCGACCATTTGCAAAGGGCTGATAAGTGTTTTCGAACTTATTTGGGACAAAAATGATTTGGAAATGGTGAAAACTGTGTTCGATCTTGTGAAGACTACTAAACCGTTTTGCGGTAACATCCTAAGAGGGAACAGTAGCGTCGATTTGATATTTAATGAATTCTTGGATGTTTTGAATAACGCTGATACAGAATTTAAAAATGTATTGAACGTAACAGACATGCGAACTGTCATTGAAGATTATATTCAAGTTATTAAACCATTGAAAGATGAGCTCTAAAATCAATAATATATATCTAATCTATAATTAATACAATAGCGGTTATAATTTAATATTTCGTTTATTTGCAATACCATGTTTTAGTTTTGTTTAAGTACTCACATAATGTAGTACACATAAGGGTAGTCGTACAAAATAAGTAGGTAGGTTACAATACATGCGCACGTAATATATATGATTGTTTTATAACAAAACTGTTTTCATTCACGACTTTTATTGATATTATTTATCCAGTATCTCTTTTGGCAGTTTATTTTAATTGGTTCGATAGGGTGCTAACAATTCTCGAAAATGTAAGGTTGTGAGCCCGTAGCTGTAGGTACCTACCGTCCCACTTCTGGGCAAATGTCTCCTTCCCCTCTCCTTTCACACTTCTCTTTTATATCGCCGTAATCACAAATAACGTGTAGGTACCTATGTTACTTAGTCAAGGTTTATATTTTATATTTATATATTACTATGGACCGTTGAATAAGTTATATATAATATTAACTTATTCAACGGTCCATAATAATGGACCGTTGAATAATAATGTAACTTTTCTATAGTCTGAAATAAATGAATAATTATTATTATGTGCCATTGAGATCCAGTGTTGAAGGTGCGCGTCTTGTCCGTCCTTCTAATATAGGTAACTTAAACTAAAATAGAGATAAAACTTTTATTGTTTAAAAAAAACCTAAAAATCGACTTCGAATCCCTTAGATTGGAATTGTTTTTACATTTTTGCGGGATAAATACTAATCCCTCGGGAATCATTATTATTTTATTTTATTATATAATATTTATGGGATCACCTCGGGATCATCCTCTATACAACTGCAAAAGAATCATACAAATCGGTCCATAAATGACGGATGTATCGACGGACATACATATAAAAAAATACATACAACCGAACATACTCGTAGAACCTCCTCCTTTTTTTCGAAGTCGGTTAAAAATAAGAGGTTGTAAGTTCCGACGTTCTCTTCTCTCATCTTTATTCAAATCTTATTTGGCAAAATCATCATCATCATCAACCTATACTAGTCCACTGCTGGACATAGGCCTCCCCTAATGAGCGCCATAGCGCCCTGTCTTTAACTTGCCGCATCCAGCATCTATCTGCATTATTTCGCAGGTCGTCGTCCCACCGGGCTGGAGGGCGTCCTACACTACGTTTGCCGAGTCGCGGTCTCCACTCAAGAGTGGTTGTCGGTTCTTCGCGTGATATGGTTGGCTCACTGCCACTTCAGCTTGCTAATTCTCTGAGCTATGTCGATAACTTTGGTTCTCTGTCGGATGTATTCGTTACGAATCCTATCCTTCAGAGAAACTCCGCGCATTTGGCAAAATAAACAACAAAGATTTTCCATCGATCTATGAAATATGGAAACCTCTAGCTTATCTGGTGCTCATGGTATGAATTACCTACCACCAACACTATCATCGCCATAAGGGCGAAAATGCTGTAATAAAAAAGCAGACCTAAGCTAAGCAGAGTGAAAGTGTTGACAAAATTAACCCTCGACCACTTACTGTTCACTCGATCCCTGTGGTCGCGTCGTGATGACCCCATGGGGTGCATCGCGCTGATTTATAGACCCTATTGTGCGGCAAAAATGGCGGAGTGCAATAATAATTTTATTATTTATTAAACTATGCAATGGCTTTTTTTTTCAATAAACATAGGTAATGTTTAGAGTTTAGTTTAGTTTATCTGACGGATTCAGATTCAATAGCTTTTATTTTCATAGGCTTTATAAGGCACTTAGAATAATGTCAATTATCAAACTAAATCTTATTCTATCAATAAGTAGAAATTGAAGTGTTAGATTCTTTTCACTTCAATCTTTTACACTACTTAAGTCCCTTGCGAAAAGCTCGTTTTTTTTTGTGTGTGTACCTTTAAGGTACAAATTTGCGGTTTCCGGATTTTTCTCTTTACTTGCGTTGACTGGAGCTGTGAAGAAATCAAACTTCTAATCTGATTTTTAGAAGGTATTTAATGCTTATTTCAACTCGATAGATACCTCCTCGCGTTCCTAAGAAAAGGGGCTATTAAGGGTTATTTTTTTCCTTTTGAGGAACGGTACCCTAAAAACCATAGTTTAATGTTAAATGTCATTGCACAAAATATCTAGGTACGTATACGTACCTACTAATAAAAAGTTATTACCTAAACGCTATAAACCTACCTAATAATGTGATACCAAATCTTTCAGTCAATTTAATTTAAAATAGAAGTATTAAGTTTAGTTACCAAAGTAATAACGTATAACCAAAGTAATATGTAACAGAATATTTTAGTGTTCAATTGTGTAGGTATACCTACGTATGCTTTTTTGTGATTTAATTTAAATTTAATATTATTTAGACATAAGGCACTCATGTAATTGTCTGACACAACTAACATTTGCATTCCTATAGTTGTAAATAAATTAAATAAATGAAACTATAACTATAACAAGTGCAAATAAAAACTATATCCACAAGACACAGCATTTTTTTAATGCGCAGAGCTTTTAGAATATTCAATTCAACTACCTACCTGTTGCTGCTTACTTACCTGCTTTACTTTACCTGCGTTAGCTAAATTTCAGTAGCAATTTATTATAATTAAATCTCACTCAAAACGGAAACCACAACTTTATTCAAGTTCAAAAGTTATTGCGTATCATTACCGCTAACAAATGTGCGCCATGGGTGGCCGCCATTTTGATTTTATTTCCCTACAATATCTTTTCCGCGGGAAGTTGCATCATTAGTGCAATAATAACTGTCAGTTTGTGGTTAGGCGATAGATCAATCTAAAATCTATAAATTGAAAACGTATATTCCAGCCAGATTGGATTTGACGCAATTTATATTAGGTACATGTCGATTTGACATCCTTCCTTCAGTAAATATTGCTTACAATTAAATATACTTGTTTAATTATATACGTTGAAAATTGTAATATTATAATAAATTACCTTCCATCTTTGTTTAATTACACATGTTTTTGCAAAACTATTATTTTTACCTGAAACTCGACGCCAAGCAAATGAGGTTTAATTTTGTCGTGGTTGGTTTACAAACATATCACATCGAGTTTGGCTAGAGTATCGGTACTTACCTTCCTGTCTTCCTGGAAGATTTTTTTCTACTTACTTTCTTGCATCAAAATGTTTAATTAACTTTAAACATCACCTATCTAAGAGAGAGTTATCTCTGATTGGGACTAGACATTTAGAAATCTACGCAATAGGGTTTGAAGAATTTAGTATGGAGGGTGGGCCTTACAATGTCTACTACATTGTTTACTTTTTCAAAATCGCCGCGCACAATTCAATTTATATATTTGGATAGAGGACACTTATACAAATACAAAATAAGAGCGTCAGGTCTCTCAGATATTGACAGAGGAAAATACCTATTGCTCTAATATTTTCTTTTTATCTGTGAATATTTCTGAAGCCTGACACTTTAGGGCATTAAGTTTTGGCACATATATGTTCAGTTCAAAGATCTTTATTTCTCATTTACAACAAACATGTTACTTACATGAGAAACTTATGCTAGTAATATTATTGTTATTTTCGTCTCTTATGGTTTGGTTTAGTAGTGTTACATCTTCAGATATATATCTTTGCAATTTAGTTTTATACACGCCAAACGTTCCAGCTCCTTTAATATCTTCAGGTAGACATTGTTTTGTCTTCTATCCAAATATATAACTTTTATAGTGCGCGGCGATTCTGAAATAAAAAAAAAACTGTATGGTTGCTGACGTTTAGAGCAATAATATTTTGCGCAAGTTGCGTGGGAGACCAGTCAAGGTGTAAAAAGTTAAAAATCAGATCATACGTCGACTAAACAAACACAAAAAACGCGTCTAATCGATCACATTCGAAAAGCGTATAACTTTTTGAATTCCACCAACCTGCCAGAACCAACTTGCGTGAGAATTAAAAAAATAATAAAATTTTAAAACTTTTCGTTCAATTCATTCATTCATGAATGAGTATTGACGTAATGACCGCAGTAAATAATCCTATTTGTATTGTTGGTAGTTCAATTGAAGTCACGGAGTAGGTAACCAAACTATACACTTTTTTGAGATAATTTTATTATTGTCTACTGTTAACGAGTTCTTCTTTATCAAGTTTTTCTTAAAAATCTGGGAAAGTATCTGCGCAATTTTTTATATGTCAAAGTTAGATAAGTGACTTTTATTTGGTGACAGACAAAACGCATATACCATAGAGCTCCGTGGCATATAAAAGACTTAAACGCGCACGCCGTAGCACCGCGTAGCTCTCAAGTCATCTAGGCCGCACTCGGCCTAGATGCCGATGATACGGCCTACATCATCATCATCATAAACCAATCTTAGTCCACTGCTGGACATAGGCCTCACTCAATGAGCGCCTTAGCGCCCTGTCTTCAGCTTGCCGCATCCAGCATCTGCCTGCAGTCATTCGCAGATCGTCATCCCACCTGGCCTGAGGGCGTCCTACACTACGTTTGCCGAGTCGCGGTCTCCACTCGAGAACACGTTTACCCCAGCGGTTGTCGGTTCTTCGCGTAATATGGCCGGCTCACTGCCACTTCAGCTTGCTAATTCTCTGAGCTAAGTCGATAGCTTTGGTTCTCTGTCGGATGTATTCGTTACGAATCCTATCCTTTAGTTAGTTAGTTAGAGAAACTCTGAACTCTTTCCATAGCTCGCTGAGCGACTTTAAACTGGTGGACCAGCCCTACCGTGAGTATCCACGTCTCAGCTCCGTAAGGTCATAAAAGGTAGGACGCACTGGATGAAAACTTTCGTTTTCAAGCATTGCGGTATGGATGACGAGAAGACTCGACGTACTTTCCCGAACGCTGCCTAGCCTAGCTTAATCCTCCTCTTGGCCTCCGTCTCGAAATTGTGTATAACTAACTGCAGAATCTGCCCGAGGCTTTTATCCAAATTCATGACAAGACCGACGCAACGCAAGGCTGTCATCCAGCATCCGGTTCAGCTCCTCTAGCGACTCCGCCATTAAGCGGATCGCAGCGAATCGCAGGTGCGAGATGTATTCGCCGTTTGTGTTAATGCCCTTACTTTTCCAGTCTAGCATCTTAAAAATATCTTCCAACGCGCTCGTGAACAGTTTCGGGATATGACGCGTGACGTCCCCATGTCTCACTCCTCTGCACAATTGGATGGGTTTAGACTGCTGGCCCTGTACTTGGACACTCATGGTGGCGGCCTCGTAGAGGACATCTCAGCACCTCGATATAACTATAGTCTACTTGGCAAAGCTGTTAGGATTCCAGAATAGCCCAGGTTTCGATGGAGTCAAAGGCCTTCTCATAGTCCACAAAAGCGAGACACAAGGGCTGGTTATACTCTTCGGACTTCTGTATAATCTGCCTTACTGTGTGAATGAGTACCGAGTGCTACGCCAAGTCATAAAAGTGTATGTTAAAATAACATAGAATGTGCTAGTAGAATGTCTTAAAAGTTATGTCGTTGTCATTCTACAGCCTTCTACCAGCGGCTTAATTTGCATTGTTTCTTGATAAAAAGTAGCATATTACCATTAAAAAGTCCCAAAATATTTTAGCTTATTCATTGAATATTGAGAACAATATTTGTTGGTTGTACCATACCAGTCCACGTCTATAAAATTTATGAAACCCGGTTTTACCATTTAACAATGATTTTAGAAGGTTGACTGGTTGAGCGTTAGTTGATTGTTTGTTGACTGTGTGTTCTTAAAAATGAAAAATATATATATCCTCCCGCATCATGGTCACCCCTTGACTTCAGGTAGCGATTACAAGGCGGTGCACAGGCGTGATCACCTGACCGGGCTCGTTCCCATGGGTGGACAATCAGTGCTGCCAACTTTACGCTAATTTATTGCCACTCTAAAAAATGCGAAGTGTACCCACTAAATGATTTCAATAAATATTGTACGTCAATACCACTTACGTCGCGCAAATTTAAGCCAATTATTATAGAATGGTTAAAAACGCTCGACTATGAGAAAACAGAAAAACTTTTTGTAAAATTAAATTAAACTCTTTAAAGAGAATTTAATTGCCAAAAATAATAACAATATAATGTATGTATGTATACTCTACCCTAGTTAATCAATATTTAATCTAAGTCCGCAAGCTATTTAAGCTAATTTAAACGTAATTTAAGATTTTACTTTAGATAATATATTAATGTTATTATTAGGTTACATTTGCTGCTTATTTTATAATTTAATTTAGGAACCATGTGTAGGAAAGAAGACTGGTTCTCTGTAATACAGTTTAAATTAAACTAAAACGGAAACCAGGGATACCCGTCACTTGTATTGTAGATTAAATTTTGAAATAAATGATTTTGTATTTTGTATTTGTAATAATCAATGGACAAACTGTTACACTAACTGTTACAGGCTAGTTAAAATATTTATTGGTAAAATAGCGTCGCACCACGACGCAACACATTTCTGTGTATATGCATAAAGGAAAATAGCTTTCATCTGTGTATTTCTAACACCACTGCGATCCGCCTGCCATGCGTGGTAATTATAGGAAAACCCTCTTGGTTTGAGGAGGCACGTTTAACAGTGGACGTATCACACATACGTCAACTGAGGAATGGAGGAAAGAAGGAGGAGCGTTGAGATGGATCATCATCATCATCCCGTATACTGCTGAACATAGGCCTCCCCCAAAAGACGCCACAAATAGTGATTCTGAGCCACCCCATCCATCGACTCCCTGCGACCACTACAATGTCGTCAGTCCATCGAGTGGAAGGTCTTCCCACACTCGCATTGCATCGCGGTCGCCACTCGAAAACCTTTACTCCGGTTATCGGTTATCGGTTCTGCGAGCTATTTGGCCTGCCCATCGTCACTTCAGCCTGCTAACTCTAAGAGCTATGTCGGTTATATGATATAGGATATAGATGATTATGTGTGAGTGTTCCAAAATTAACCTTGACTGAGTGTACACAAATAAACATATTTCTTGCTTAGACATAATATTCCTATACGCTACACGGATGAACCTATATCTAAGCCAATATTCCAACAAATAATCGGTGATATATCACAGCTACGAACTGCGTTCCCACGCCAAAATCTGCTGTACAAAAAGATGACAAAAAGCATATTAAAAAATCGGTCAACACTTTGACCCGACCAAATCCTTAATTCTTTGGGCAAACAGACTTATTTTTACTATAACCCGCCTACGAACCGAACAAATTATTTCAATAGGTAATTTATAGCCCGAATCAAATATAACCCTGAAAAAACCGGACAAGAGCGAGTTAACTCACGTGAAGAGAGTTCCGGACATTGAATATACCAAGATAGAACAAACATAAGGTGGTTAGTGATGCTCAAAAAAAAACGCGTTAATACTATTTTTTAGGTTCTACAAGTAAGTTTAGATAGCAGATGACTTAGACCCTAGTCCTAGTCCGTGGAGCACCAAGCCTCGTCGGGTTTTAAAAAAAATACCTGAGCGTCAGGTCGAAGCGACGCGTGACCCAACAGCTGGTGAGTAGCCGCAGCGCATCAGCATTGCCATACAGCTGGGCAATGGCAATAAATTTTATTTATAAATAAATAAATGCAGCCAGCGTCTTGGGGACGCTTCCGACTGGTATTGATATGGATCAGTTGAGCTACCTGCTTGCAACAGTCTGCAGTTCGCTCAATTGTTTCAATTATCAGTCATCTAGTACCCATAACACAAGCTCTGCTTACTTTGGGGCTAGATGATGATGTGTGGATAGTCCAGCATTATTGTCCAGCATTAATTGTAAATACTAGTTCTTATTTGATTCTATTATTTTGATTGTAATTTTCTTTGTTAATAAAGATAGCAGATAAGAAGTTTTGCGCACATTATAAGCCATTTGCTATGAATCATTGCTAAAATAAACTTTGAATCAATTATACTTTTGGACTCTATAGACATAAAGTTGATTTAGTGAAAATCTCTGAATGACACGATAGACGTAACATTGTACGTAGTTGAAAGATATTTTCTTTCACTCATTCTACAAGTTTAAACCCACAATATTGAGAGATTTACCATGATATTTTAAGATAGATAGATAGATAATTCTTTATTCACAGAAACTTAAATATAAAACAGTATGGTAAAGAAGATAACAGAATTGGCGGCCTTATTGCTTAAAGCGATTTCTTCCAGGCAAACAAAGCTTAAAAGAGACTACAAAGGATGGCGGAGCTAATTACAAATATAAAACTAATACAAACTAAAATAATCCTAATACACATTTACCTACCAAATAGAAATATAAACTAATACATAACAACAAATACAATAGTGATTCTAAGAGACATACTAATTACTTACTAAATAATATGCGTAAACTTTTCGTTTAAAAGTTTGATGAGATGAGGCTTTTTTTATGTCAATAGGTAGATCGTTCCATAGTTTGACGGCTTGGGCAGTAAAAGAATCGCTATAAAAGGAAGTTTTCTGAACTGGAGCCAACAAAAACAACGTTTCTGAAGATCTTAGAGAGAGACAGTGAGAAGAGTGAAGAAACTGGAATCTTTCTTTGAGATACGAAGGGGAAAAGGGATTAAACAGTATAGAGAAAAGAAGGGACAGAATGTGCAAGTTTCGGCGCTGCCGAATGGGAAGCACATTCTAGAGCTGCCAATTATGATGGTTTGAGTTTTAGATGGGTTAATTTTAAGTCCATGGCGCTTGCTCCACTCCTACTACCTACTAAGATTGACAAGCAACCCTCCATCCATTGTTCTCCGTTGTATAATTGAACGCTGTTTCGTACTCTTTTGTTAGTCGACAATTCTCTATTTATTTGTAAGGCGTGCTGTACCATTTTTAAACGACTTCGAAAAAAGGATGAGGTTCTATTTTCGGCTGTATGTTTTTTTGTGTATTTTTTCGATTTCTCTGTCAAGGATCGATTTTGTAAATTCATTCACTATCGTGTACCTAGCGAATGATCCAATAATAATAGCGAATGATGCGAATGATCCTAGTGAATGATGATGAATGATGATGGTGGTACCATAGAAAATATATTCCCAAGAGATTAGTGGTTATCACGCAAAACTTAAAAACAGTTCCATTTTTTTCGTTCGGACGTACGGAACCCTAAAAATGCTTTTTAAAAAGTCGCATTTAGTAGCAGGTGGTGAGTGGGACAGGAATTAATGACTGGTTGGTAAACATTTGTTGTTTGGAGCGATTTGTGAATGAAACGACTTTGGGAACGATGGGCGTTGGAAAAACCAGGATGGTTAGGTAGGTAGCTAGTTTTTTATAGAGTACAATAAATGTAGATGAATGCTATGGACAGGTCATAACTTAATAAATAAAATAAATACACAAGTGGGTTAGTACTAAGTATAAAATATGTATGTGTACATATACCAATATGTGTAAATACTGGTTGTAGTTGGTCGTTTTGTTGCTTTTTGTCTTTATTAAAAAAAAATAGTAATACGTGTTAAATTATATACTAGTTAGATAAAAATATATTTTATAACTGCATAAATCATTGCTGTAACGAGCAATTTTCAGTACCTATTAGATATAGACAGCAAAAAAAAACCATTTTGTGTCTGATTTTGAGAAATTACCAATAGGTACTCTATATAGAGGTATATATAATAAATTAAAAATATGAATGATACATTAATGAATATACATTTTTATGTACCAACATAAAATAAAATAAAAACTTTATAATTAATACTAATGAAGAAAACAAAATTATACAAAAGACTGAAGTTGAAGAACTCAACGGATCAACAATTTAAGATCGGAGACTTTACGTCACAACACAAACATGTGGTGCCTACAATGCCCAATGCACTTTTATTTATACACTAGCCAAACTCGAGGTAGAATGTTTGTAAACACCAAGCGAGTTCTAGTTTTTGTGTCAAGGCTACACAAAAACTAGAACTCGCTTGGTGTCGAGTTTCAGATATAATTGTAAGCAATATTTATTGAAGGAAGGATTCGTGTAATTGTAAATTGCGTATAAAAATACCCGGCAACAGAGTGAATTTTAGGACTAGTATGGGCGGTTTGTATCAAATCAACAACTCTTTATATCCATAAATACAAGACCCTAGGTCCGTGGGGTCCCGAGGCTCTCCGGGTTTTTAAAAAGTTATCTGAGCGTCTGGTCGACGCGACGCGTGACCCGAGAGCTGGCGGATATCTGGCGCAGCGCATCAGCATTGCCATACAGCGGGGCAATGCAGCCAGCGTCTTGGGGACGCTTCCGACTGGTATTGATATGGATCAGTTGAGCTACCTGTAGATTGTTTGCAACAGGCTGCAGTTAGCTTAATTGTTTCAATTGTGAATACTAGTTCTAATTTGTTTTTATTATTGAATTGTAATTTTCTTTGTCAATAAAGAGCTACAAATAAATACATTATATGTACACTTAGAAAATATCAAATTACATCGAGTTTGGCTAGTGTATCGTGTACAAATCCTTGTGTAACTGCGAATGTGTTTATTTGTGATTTGCAGGCACCACGCTGCGTTCACGTCTCTTTTACTGATAATTGTCAAATGAGATCAGAATAGTCGTGTCTGCAGGGGGCTAGGATGGATGTCCGATGCAATTTGTACAATAATTTATTTAGGGCAAATCGTGGGAAAGCTACTAATTTGGTTTAAAATCTTTGAAAGTAGGTGTGACAGTTTATAAAGCAAGAAGCTGAAGGACAAGTACCACACATTATGCACCATGCATGGTTTTGACAATCAGGTAGCGCAGTTGTTCTACCACGCTCATAATTATGAGAGAGGCCTCTATCCAGCATAGTTTATTAAAAAAAATATTCTTCTACTTATTTAGCTAGATTGCAAGTTTCGTAGGCTCCAAATAAAGTTATGGTTTTCATCTACGTCTTGAAGATAGTAGCTTTTTGTACGTACATTATTTAGTGCTTATTATTGTAAGTATAAATTAGTGCTGTGTGGTGCCGGCTTAGAATTTGCACCACCCCAACTCTTCGCGCGGGTGTCGTAAGAGGTGACTAAGGGATATCCGCCGGAGGCGAGCAGCAGCGCCCCCTGCAGAACAATTATACCATCGAACTGCGATCCCCAATCCAACTGCATGCCCAGCGTGGGTATTATGGGCATATATAATGGAGGACTGCGTCCAGCAGTGGACCAATATAGGCTGTTGAGGTGATCTTTAAATAGGGTAGCTAAAATGTCAGGAGTTAGGTCAAACAAACACTTCATATCAGTAAGGTACCTTCAGCCTATACCTACCAACGCGAAACGGAGTGATGGGAGACCTTCCACTCGATGGACCGACGACATTGTAGCGGTCGCAGGGAGTCGATGGATGCAGCTGGCTCAGGGTTTGGGGGAGGCCTATGTTCGGCAGTGGAAGTGTGTGGGCTGATATGATGAAAAATGAACTAAATATTTATTCGTTTGTATTAAATAAATAATGCTGGCCAATCCACAAAGTATCACCTAGCCCCAAGCTAAGCAGAGCTTGCGTTATGGGTGCTAGATAACAATACATTACATACATAGATATTTTTTTATTTTTTATTTTACATAGAAAATACCCAGAACACCCGAAATAACATCGGATTTGCAGATCGTACAAACATTTGCCAGTTCGTTTTTTAAGTATCTACATATCTTTTATGGTAATAGTGTTAGTTTAGTAGTAATTACAACTTTAACAAACTATTACATAGTATGCATATCTGCTATAAGTTAGCGTTACTGTAACTTTGCTACAAATAAAGATTTTCTTATTCATATTCTTATTCTAAGGCGGGAATCGAACCCGCAACCTCCTGCGTCGCAGGTGGACCTTCGCCCGCCGCGCCACATCGGTCGTGTTATCAATCTTGTAGATATTGACATTGACTTTGAACTACTCTCACAAAAATAAGATTAAGGATCTATTTGTATCAGTCAGGTAGATTCTAGTGCTTAAGAAACATTCCAAATGTTTGGTAGCACATTATGAAGTCACACTGTGATAAGAGCCCATTAAGAATCTTTTCAGTCAAGACATTTTTATAACCCATAATTATTTCCTCATTCAAATTTCTCGAAACTCCATTCTCTGTCCAAGTGTCCGTTTTTTCTACGGATGTAAAAGTCAAAACATTTAGCACTAACAAATTGTTTGTCATATTGAATTATTAGGGAACCGGAAGCTCGCACTCTACTTGCACAATTGTATCGATCTTGATAGAATTGAATGATGGATCGATTTTATAAGATTGGGCTTTTGAAGGCGATTCTTTGTACGAGCAGAATCATAGTTTGCTTTTTGAGATTGATGTAAAAATGCTTTTATTTTTTTTTGGTATTGGTAACGGCCGAAACTAAAAAAAATTAAGTTATTATACTTACTTTTTAGGGTTCCGTGCCCAAAGAGTGAAAATGGAACCCTATTACTAAGCCTCCGCTGTCCATCCGTCCGTCCGTCCGTCTGTCACAGGGCTTTATCTCATGAACCGTATGAGGTAGACAGTTGAAATTTTCAGATAATGTGTATTTCTCTTGCCGCTATAACAACAAATAATAAAAATAAAATAAATATCCAAATTAAAGGGGGCTTCAATACAAAAAAAGAATTTTTTTGGCTAATTTTGCTCTTCGTTTGTCGAGGTTGTATCTCTTGAACCACAATAGGTAGACACATTATACTTTCTGTACAAAAGTAACACTTCTATTGTAATAACAATAAATACAAAAAATATAATAAAGTTGCAAATTTAAAGGGGTCTGCAAAAAAGTGCAAATTTGTTGTTTTTTAAAAAGTTGCCTGATTTTTACGGTACGGAGCCCTTCGTGTTCGAGTCAACTCGCATTTGGCGGTTTATTTACTTACTGAACACCACAACGTAATTATTATTTCATGCTTGTAAAAAAATTACTATGTATTCAATAATTAAAGGATGAGCTACCTCATAAAGCTGTCCGTGCACCGGATCGGAATGGGAGCGTACGCAGCGTACGCGGCGTCAGTATTTACAATATGCCTGGCATCGGCATCGGCAGACATGTCGATCTAATGCATGCTGTACCTTAGAAATCAATTCAAAGCAACAAACCCTTACGCTGCGTACGCTCCGATTCCGATCCGATGAACGGTCAGCTTAAATATGGGGCTCCATTAGCGGATGCATTCCTGTTCCTCCAGTTTTCCTAATTTATCTCTGTAATTGGTTTCACGACTCTACTGTCAGATGGGATGGATGTCACGGTTTTTATGTCATCGGGTCATCCTGACTTTTGAATTATCTAGACCCCGAATACTCAAACACAACTCAGATAAGCTGAAGTCAAGATATTTTACAGTTTTCAATGAAAATCTGTCAAAAACTCGTCTAAAGCTTTGGTCTCTGATCGGGACGCAATACGTTGCGGCACGACGCAACGACGACTGTCTGTGCGGAGAAGCGGTCATTTGATTTTCACACCGCAGCGTGATAACAAGGCATAGCCGCGACTTGGGCCGCGCTGTACGTAGTACCCGCTCACCGCGCTTGCCCCTCACCGCTGACGCAGACTTCGACGGAACAAAAGACTACTCCAAGTTTTACACCTAAGCTATAACCATGTATTAATGTATGTATTGTATGTATTAATGCAAATAAGTTGCAATGTATTAATGTAAGTATGCAATAAATAAATCTGAATCTGAATCTACATGCCATTATGTGGCTGGCACGCATAGCGCATAGTGCAGCGTACCTACTGCGTAGTGATCAAGAGACTAAGGCTTAAGAGACGAGCTCAAATGTGATTTGCGTTCGAGTATTCAGGCATGACACAAGCTCGTTACAATAAAGAAGTGAAATCACAATTAACACTAATGTTATAAATATTCAAAAGTTTTGATGTTTAGATGTTTTGATGGATGATTGTAACTTCTTCGTGCCAAAACTACTGAACGCACCGGGCTTAATCACAAAGCTAGTACCTATTGAGTATTCAAATTGCCTATCAGAGCCTCTCTTGAAAAAATCTCGAAATACCTCCAATCTTACCTATACTGTAGAGCTTAGTATTTTAATTTTATTTCTGCCATTATTATTAATTCTAGGCCCTTTTACAGCCAAGCATTTGTAAAATTTTATCTGTTTATATAGGAATCAAAATTCATCGGGCTGGCCATATCTCGCGAAGACGTACACGGCAAACGTAGTGTAGGAGACCCTCCAAATAGGCGGGATGACGACCTGCGAAAGACTTGCGGTAAGCTGAAGACAGGGCGCTTTTTTTTAACCAAAGTTATCGACATAGCTCAAAGAATTAGCAAGCTGAAGTGGCAGTGGGCCGGACATATCTCGCGAAGAACCGACAACCACTCTTGAGTGGAGACCGCGACTCGGCAAACGTAGTGTAGGACGCCCTCCAGCCCGGTGGGACGACGACCTGCGAAATAATGCAGATAGATGCTGGATGCGGCAAGTTAAAGACAGGGCGCTATGGCGCTCATTAGGTGAGGCCTATGTCCAGCAGTGGACTAATATAAGTTGATGATGATGATAATATAAGAATCACTGTCTGTTTGCTTTGTCTCTCTCCTTCCTTTTTAAAAACTTGTGTTTTATAAATCATAATTATGTAACTTGTTAAATAGGCGATAGTGAATTAGATAGCGCAGTACACTTGCCACCGATCAAACACATTTTCATTATTTTTAACTGACTTTAAAAAGTAGGAGGTACTCAGTTCGTCTGTAAGTTTTTCTTAAATGTATTTATGTTGCTTGATATCTTCGCTTATGATTAACCGATTTTACTGATTCTTTCACTATTGTATAGAGAATGGTCCCGAGGTGGTCCCATAAACATTTTATTCCCGGGGAGTATTAAACTTAGCAATATTATAGCAATATTATATTTTTGGAGAATCACGACTAGCTACAACAGTTTTGGTAATATCTGCGCCAATTTTGATGATTCTTTCGTTGTTGTATCAAAATTGATTTTAAGGTGGTCCCCATAAGCTTGATTCTTGAGGAATTGCTATATGCGCTATAAAACGTAGGTTTGTAAAAAAATCATCATATATGATAATTTTACTATCGCCTAAACTAAATTAGACTTGAATTATAACTAGATGTCGCCAGTGGAAACTCAATTTTTTTCACATGAACATATGAACACCTTCGGTCAGGGAAAGTAAGGGAGGGGTGATTTCGTTTGTCCGAGACAGATTAACATTATCCACCGGAATTTGAAGTCGGTTTATCGTTTTTTAAAACACGCCAAATTATTATTTAAGAAAAGCATGATTCATAGTTTTTAAGCTGTGTGCGTGTTTTTGTTTTCTGTTAGTTATCTGTATTATACCTATCTAAGCTACCTGTTTTCATACTGTGTAAAGTTGTATCAGAATAAATGTATTTATTTGATTTAATATTCATTTATTTTCTATGGCATAAACGGCGTATCAGCATAAATGGCATAGATCTATGACTGTGCAAGCTTTCTTCATACGGGCCCATAAATACAATATGTAAGTACGCTGGAATATATTCATACATGAAATAAATGAAATGAAATAAGATGTAGCTCAGAGCTTGACATATATTTTCTCATTATTATGATTTGCACTACAAACGGCTAATTCTGAACTGAAATATAAACAAAGTACAGAAATCCCAAAACCCTATTATTGTACAATTCCCTATTATTTTATTTTCCCGCTCTCTTATATAAACCTACAAACTTTCACAGGTGTTTATCGAATACGTGCTTGCTGTAGGTATTTAACAACATACATTTCTAACCTATGTCCTTTCCCGGGATATAATCTATGTCCTTGTCAAATTATTAATTTTATTTAATTTCCTCTTCGATCAATTATATCTCCAGTGTCTTGGGGACACTTCCGACTGGTATTGATATGGATCAGTTGAGCTACCTGTAGATTGTTTGCAACAGTCTGCAGTTAGCTTAATTGTTTCAATTGTAAATACTAGTTATAATTTGATTGTAATTTTCTTTGTTAATAAAGGCCATTGCCTTAAAAAAAAAAATAAAAAAAAAAAAAATATATATCTGATCGAAGAAATTCCTACTGGCAAATATTTTACCAAAGTGTGAATACCTACTAGTTACATTCTGTTTAATGTGAATAAAACCTACCTTTCTATAATAAAATAAACTTAGTTAGGTATCTAATATACTACCAATTTCCCGCCAACTTCAGATTTTTTGGCGGAAGATAATGAAAGATATAAATATTATCAATATTGTTTTATTTTCATAAACTCTTGTAAAAATATAACTTCATAATCTAATCTTTCTTATAATCTAGTAGTTACAACTTTATTCCGTAGCTTCCACATTTACCCATCATACAATTTTACTAGGTAGGCAATTAAGGTACCTAATTATTTTATTAGGTACGATGTCGCCGCCGTTTCTTTACTATCTACATATATACATATATTTACAAAAGCACAAAAAATACAAATGAAATATCACGAAAAGCCTAGTCGGAGACAAAAATTCACAACAAAACATCGAACTGAAATTCAGTAAAGTTAAGCTGTAGTTCAGGGTATTATTTTTCGTTTTACAAAATACTCAGTCATGTTATGCTACTGAGTCATTATAAGCGACATTAAATAAAAAAAAATCACATGATCTCTTCCTTGAGTCTGGTCCTCTAAACCTTGTCACATCAGGCACCAATTTATTCTTCCCTTCAATATCCATAAAGATACGGGAAGCCACCGATATGCGGCATCGCCGACAACGGAACAAAAACCGGCATCATCCTTTCAGCATTAATAAAATGAGTTCTCGTATGCTTCTTCAGATGATCCCTCCGTCCAAACTTCTTGCCACAAGTCTGGCAAGGGTACGGCCGTACCCCAGAATGGATGCGTTTGTGTCTTGTCAGCTCCTCGTTCCTCGTAAAAGTCTTTCCACAATTCTTCTCATCACATTTATACGGCCTTTCTCCTGTATGTATTCTTATATGGCCTTTTAGTTGCCCGTTGTTGGAGAAACCAACATGGCAGTGGGGGCATTTGTATTTCTTTGGACGTTGCTTTCTTGAGTTGAGGAGTTTGGTTTCGTTTTCTTGTTGGAGGATTCTCGCGTATTCTAGCTCCATAGCGTAGCCTTGAGCTAGGGATTCGAGAAGGAGTGGGTCTGTTGGTGGCACGCCTAGCGCTTGAGCTAGGTCCGATGTAGGTAGGTATTCGGGGAGGTAGCTCGGATACATTGGTAGCACAGTTTCATTGTAGATCGCCTTGATTTCTTCTTTACTTTCTTTAGTTTCGTATTTCGTTTCTGTTTGGAGGAGCCTATCGCAGCATTCAGTCAGGCTTGCGACAGGAGACTCTGTTGTTTCTACATCTATGATCGGCTTGTCGTCGTCGGCCGTTGAGGACACTGTTGCATCTTGGTGTAGGTTCGCTTCAGTTCTCTTGAAAGTTCCACGTATTTTGCGAAGTCGGTTTTCTCTCTTGTCCTCGGCCAACTTTCTCTTTTTTGTTTTAAGGTCGACATTTGTTCGTTCACTAATTGCTTCAGGTTTCGCGTCACTCACATCCCAAGGCCTGAAAATTCTCGAGTAACTTGAAGGGAACATTTTAGGGGATGTATCCACACGCGTCTTTGGATATCGACTGAGACCCTTTCGGATTTCGACAACTTTTATATACATTCGTTTAACAATAAATTTAATAAAAGCGTTCCGAACAGAGGGACGTTGAATGGACGAAAGAGACGAAATATTTTTCAATTGTTGCACACTTTAGTTTGGGTCATAGTTTTTTGTGTTAGTTCGGTGTCCCTTCCCGCCATTTTGAGCTTTAAGTTCGGATACGCAGGGTTACGTCTTGCTCATTTTGTTTATGGTTTTTGGGCTTGTTTTGTTGATGGTGGTGTCATAGTGTCTAAGATAGGGGTGTATATTGTTATTTATGTTGATTTTTGTGCGCGGTCGAGGGGCGGGCCCGGAGGCAGAGCGATTCGCTCGAGTGGCCGCCGCTGCAGCTGCAAACTTATTTGTTTTAATGGTTTTTCTGATTGTTGCGGTCCTCCAACGATTTATGTTACATAGGCACGCATAGGGGCATATAATAAATGTATCTTTATGGGAGACTTAACAATTTTAGTCCCTCTTAATGCTGGGGAAGCTTTTAATGTGACTTATGGTTATGGTGCCTTTTTTTTTAATTAAAAATAGTAGGTAAGTGGGTATTAGCTACTACCTAGGCATATTGGTCGTCTGAGGTAGGTACCGCTGGAGCGACGAAGTTAAAAAAGATCTACATGAACTTCTTGCCGTCGACTGGACTGAAACGGCAAGGGACCAGGACAACTGGCGATCTCTGGTGTCAGAGGCTAAGACCCACTTCGGGTCACTGCGCCACGCCAGTAGATAAGTAAGTAAGGTTAATAAAAAATAATGCTAATGTTATTAAAAAATATTAGAGGAGACCGGAGACAAAAGTAACGGCGGGTCGAGAGTAATAAACGTTCTGTAGGCTTACCTAATGGCCAAAACAATCCGAACGACCATTGGTTGAGACTATGATATATTAGATAAAATTATAATGTACATTTATAGACCATAAACGGAAGTTTGATATGACTTAAATTTACATCATTACAAATATAACGAGAAATCAGGCATGAAGTACAAACTGTTACTTTTGTCCCCCGGTCTCCCCTACATAAGTAATTATCAAAATACATTCAAAATAAATATTCAAGCACAACTAACCAGTCCGCGATAATCAAAATTCAAAAATTAAGAACGAAGGCACAGCTTAGCGGAGACCCACCTACTGCCGTAATATTTTTCTACCAACCTCTTGAATTTGTACAAATAAAAAAATAATTGTAAGGATTCTTTACAAAAACGAAGCTTACAAGTGCCTACGAAACACGACATATTTTTTTTAAACAAATCAATCAAAACATCGTATCACTCAAATTCGTCGTTTCCCGGATTATAACAAAATGGATGGATCTAAACAAATATTATTCTGCTCACAATAGCCTTGATTGGGAGCTTTTCATGTATTTTAGAAATATCCGACCGATTTTAGAAAATGGCGGGATTTGACAAAATTCGCGCGATTTGATGGATGATATCCACTTTTTGATAAAAGTTTTGTAGATGCGTGTTGCCTTTTTTGGTAATTCTTGATAATCTCTAATCGAATCTTTAATAGCTTTACCAACGTTAAAACTTTTAAACTTATATATTGCATGTTTGTAAGGAATCATCTAGAATACGCGTCTCAGATATGGAACCCGCGTTACCTGAACATCGATCGTATTGAAAGTATTCAGATGCGGTTCTTTAGATACCTGTGTTTTAGAGTAAAGATCCCTTACAAATCTACTATGATGAACTCTGCAAGAGGTACCATTTCTTGCCGCTCAAAAATAGACGAGACGATTATCTTCATATCCTTAAGATAATCAACAATAATGTTGACTGTCCAGAACTTCTTGGCAAATTAGACTTTAATGTACCGCATAAGCAGCTTTAGACAACCCCATAATACATGTCCAACATGTTGGAACTACTTATAGACAAAATTCATTTATAGTGCGAGCGAGTAGAACTATGATTTTAGCAAAATATTAAACATTGACCCTTTTAATACCAGCATACACAGGGCAAGGCGATGCATGACTCTCTACTTCTTTTGCTCATGATGTAGTTATACTCTTAATTCTTATTTACCTTTTGTTTCTTTTTTATGTTTAATAAATATAATTTTATTGCGCAACAATAATTGTCGACGCAATAATAATTGTCGACGACATACATTTTAGTGTTCACGCTTATGTAGTGTATTATGATTCTATTAGCGAATGCCTATTATTAGCTTTCTGTGTCTATTTTAATTTCTATTGTAATTAGTTAAGCTGATCCGAATTAAATAAATAAATAAATATCAATTAATTAATTCATTTAGGTAGGCACTTATTTGTTAAAGTAATAAAAAAGCTAGGTAGGTCTATGGATTTATCTCATCTCCTCGCAATGGCATTTAAACCCTTGAAGGATGCTTTATGTACCAGTGTCCGTTTGCGCTGTAAATTATAAAAAAACTAACTTCTACCCGTGGCTTCGCACGCTTTTTACCAGGTTTAAAAGTAGCCTATATTTTCCAGGTCTAGAACTACTTCTTGGCGTAATTTCAGCCCAATCCGTTCAAGTAGTTCTGGCGTGAAGAAACAACATACCCACATACATTCTATGTATCTAAACATCCATACATTCGCGCATATATATTATTAGTGTGATAAAATACGAATTTATGCTTGATGGTAGAGTACTTTACGTTTACTGCAATAAGTACTGCAATATTTATATCAGATTAATAAATAAATAAAATAAAAAGTTTGTTGATTCAGACGTTGTCAATGTTGTATGAACGAATGAATGAATGAATGAACACTTTATTGTTTATATAAAATAAAAACAATATCTTGTATTTAAATTAATAAACAAAAAAATCGTACAATAGGCGGCCTTATTGCTTAAAGTAAGACAATTAAGAGTTGGTAGGGCACAGATACAGGAACTAACAGTATTTTTTTATCAATATAATATAGACACTTCCGGCTGGTATTGATAAGAATCAGTTGAGCTACCTGTAGATTGTTTGCAACAGTCTGCAGTTAGCTTAATTGTTTCAATTGTAAATACTACTTCTAATTTGTTTTTATTATTGAATTGTAATTTTCTTTGTCAATAAAGTAAATTAATATATTAGCATGCCTATGTTAGGTAGAATATAACTGGACCTATGTAGTTTTAAGACCTACATTGTTACATATATTCTTGGCAAATAAACATCTTTGATCTTTAAGAGTTGATGGAAGAAGCAAGTCTGATAATAGCTACAGGCAGTTTGTTCCAAAGACGAACAGCCTGTACCTAAAAGATGTTGTAAAATGTTACCAGCGTTAAACCTGAAAAAGTAAAGTCTTACCAAAGCATAGAATTGGGTGGCCAACGGAAATCATCGAAACCGTTAAATTCAACATAAAACTAATATATATAATGAACATTATTCGTAAACTAGGAGATCGATCAAACTCTGCCCACCTACGAGTAGGCCCGCGACTCCAAAGGCGCGAGTCCAAGCCTCCAAATAATAAGACGTTCAGCATCTTGGCAGTTTTGACGAATCGATTGCGTTTTAGAAGAAGACATTTTAATTTTTTATAACTTATTAAAATTGCGGTTCATTGAGGGTAAAGTAGATATGGTCGCCTCAGCGGTGATGTTGGTGTGCCCCACTGTTACAAAATACAAAAATACAAAAGTTTATTATTATCATTCTCTGTTACATTATACATTGTTCAGTGTTCGAGACCTCCTTTTAAGTATATAAATACCTGTATTAGGAGGTAAAGCTCTTTTTTTTATGAGTTAAAATATGTTATTACAAAAACATTTCACTAAAATTATCTTAATAGTAACATGAATAACAATTTTTACGAAATTTTTTTAAAGGACTGTTAAAACCCTAGTTAAAATTTTCAGTACAAATTGTGATGTCGAAATTTTAAGAGACCTACAAGGTCAAGTGCGTTATTAAATTAAAGGTATCGGTTTGTACATCTCAAAACAGATTTTATAATTACTGTATATTTCATACTTTTTGAAATATTTTGGACAAAGTCGAAAAATTACACAATCTCTGAAGTTTGCAGAGCGATCCATCTAAAATGTATGTAGCGTTTGTAGATATGGATCTATATTTTACAGGAAAAATATAGAGAAGTCTGTAAGTAGAACACTTTTTGAAAAATTGTCAAAAAGGGGGGAATATTTTTCAAAAGGCTGAGTGACATATCAAACAAAAGGTATCAGTTTGTACGTCTCAAAACAGTTTTTGTAATTTCTGTAGATTTCAGTTTTTGAAATATTTTGAAAAAAGTCGAAGAATTACCCATTCCCCCCCCCCCCCCCCCCTATCTCCGAAGTTTGCAGAGCGATCCATCTGAAATGTATGTAGCAATTATAGATATGGATCTATATTTTACAGGAAAAATATAGAGAAGTCTGTGAGTAGATCACCTTTTGAAAAATGGTCAAAAAAGGGGGAATATATTTTTAAAAAAGTCGATAATTTTACCATTACCCTCTATACTCCGAAGTTTGCAAACCGATCCATTTGAAATGTTATTGTTAGGTATTCAATAAATAGCAAAGTCTCTAACCGGTACCTATAGTACATATTGGTTGGCTTGACAAACGTTCGAAACCCTCGGCGCGCGAGTCACACTCGCACTTGACGGATCTTGTTCTTATCTTGAATAGACCTTCGTTGTCGACAATCTCACCTGATGGTATGTGACGATGTGGCCGACGATAATAATAATAATAATAATATTTTATAATATTTTATTTTCTAAAAAATGTATTTTATAACGAGATTTAAAATAAATGAAGTGAATAATAATAATAAAAGATATTTATTCACAAATAGTACAGGTAGAAAATAGAGGTACAAAGTACTATGGGTACTTATAGACTATTTAATTAATAAATCCTAACGATTAGGTATAGATTTTAGTACACACGTACCTGTAGTGAACCTATACGTGTCAAAGATAGTGACACCTCGCTCTAACTAAGTTTACATTAAACTTGTATTTAGACACGAGGGCTCAAACCTCCGGTTACTTTTAGGTTCATATTTGCTTTTACTGGGATTGTTACTGCAAGTAAGATTTATATGATGTATCACAGATGTATCACGAAGGTCTAGAAGACCTGTTCACTCTTCTATTCAAACATCTGAAAAACTCAGTTTAGTATTGAAGTTGAATAGTCATCCAGTCAGTCCAGGTTACATAATTAGCCTATCAAAAATAGCTGGTAAGGCTTTCTTTCAGAAATCAATAACGTTTATTTCTTTAGGCTTAAAAAATAAGCTAATCGACAAGTCTAAAAAATTTACAAAATTTAAACAAAATTATTATCAAATAAGAAATAAAGTGTGAACTGATTCTCTTCACTTAATTTTTTGTCTACCAATTGAAGAAGTGAAAATGAACTTTTAACTTTTTTAGCCTTCCCTACTAGGTACCCTATGCTCCTCGAGCGAAACTCCAAGGTGCCGGTTAGATTGGTTGACGATATCTTCGACGTCGCACGGCATTGATTATAATATTAACAACTAGTTACCTATATAATGTAGTTTCGCCAAAACGCAACTAAATTAATTTGATCTATCTATGGTACCGTTCTCTCTAAAAAATCATACGATCCTTGTTATCTAAATATTATAACATCCTTTTTATTTCGATCGCTATGAAACGGCACCATTTAAGTGCTGTCAAATTAGTTTAGTTTAGTTTTGGCGACATTTGAATTGACACCAATATCCCAGAAACAGGAAGGTCTACGTAATATTAATTTCTTAGATTTTTTCGTAAGTGTGGGTGAGCCCACACTTACGCTAGGTTCAATTATTTTATAGTAGGTACTTATACTATATAAACAAAAAAACCTAAATAACAAGATATTTTCCAACGACTTTTAATTTCGTGGAGTACCTAGTATATTTCACGGTAAATAGATAGGTATATTTATTTATACAAAGTTGTTTCAATTCAGTTTATATCGTCTTGAATCCTAAGTAAGGTTTATCTTGACACTAGGATTATCTTAATACATAATACTTAATTATAATGTTTTTTTTTTTTTTTAATCTGCAGTCAGCTTAATTGTTTCAATTGTAAATACTAGCTCTAATTTGTTTTCATTATTAAATTGTAATTTTCTGTGTCAATAAAGACTCTATAGTTATTTATAAGCAAGCACGAGAAATATTTAAACATTATTTGTACAATTTCCACTTATCCAACTTTCTACAGACCTCACCTACCTCAATCTCTACCATTAGGTAGATACTTATCCCTTACATTCATTCATAGCGAATAAAACCACAATTCATTGACAATAACCCAACAATACTAATACGCCACGGTATACCTTAATTTCTTTATGAAATTCATATAAATCTCTACAATAAAGGAAACTATAATAGTTTACCTTTTAGTAAAATTTCTAGCCAGCGTGACAACTTCATAGCTTTTTTGCTCGACGTAGAGTAGTTTTTAGCCTTAGTATTGCGGACTCGATTATCACGGTTGTCGTAAAATTGTGCAAGCTCTTGAATGGCAGAGATAGTAGAAGTAAAATACAGGATGCTCCGAAAAGCAGCGTATTAGACCATATAGGCGAAATAGGTTTCTGATCAAGGTGAAAATATTCGTTGGGTACATTTCTGTTTGTAAAATGATCGGTAGACTGCAGGTATATGTCTGTACTAATTACTGTAGGTATTTTACTATAAATATAGCTAGTATGGCTCTAGCTATACATTTCAGTAAAATTTACAAGCACCTACATGTAAGGTAGGTAGGTACACTTTCAAAATTTGAATGCGTCTCGCTCGACTTGCAAACCCAAAGACAGGCAAAAGTTTAAACAAAGTATCAGAAGCATCAATTTGATACCGATAATTATATGTATATAATTTGTATAAATATAGATTCCGAGCTTACATGACTACAAAACAGTAGAAAACTTTAAAACGTTTAAATTATGCCTTGTATGAAGCCTAACATTAGCCTCATCTATCCCGCAAAAGCTTCTTAAGGTTCTCTGAAATAAATCACCTTGTATCCGTCTCCTCGCGATTCCCTGTGTGGTCTAACTCGAGTGTGGCGAAACCTCTTAACCCACGATAGAACAAAGCAAGTCATAAATCCTAAGTGTGTCCACTGCCTCATTGTGGTCGCGCCATTCATAGATTTGTAGACTCTCTGACGCCGTGTCTGTTTTTTTTCTTTAATTCATACTCTTTGGTATGATCTGCGTATTCCTCGAAACGTGTAAGGTGTGTAAAAAGTTCTGTTTTGGTAGAGTTTTGTACTTTGTGCAATGTTGTCTCGTAAAGTTGGAATGAATGAGTTTGTTTACATTCATGTGGATAAATCTCAAATTCTTTCCAACTTTATAAAAAGGTAGAGGTTCTTAATTAGTCGGAATATTTATAATAAGTAGGTAGGTATAAATAATTAAGAAGTCTCTAAAACTTGCTGATACCTAAATCGTATCTTTTATACAGTAATAAATTGCATAAATCGTTCCCAAATAGGTTTAAAATTGCTAACATTTTGCTTTTGTTAGTTTTTTATTTTATTATATAAAAAATATTACAAATAATAACATTGTAATATTGCATATTTCAAATATAGCAGGAGAGCCTGCTTTATTTGAAATATGATCTAAGCGGGTCAACAAGAGAGAGGCGGCCATTTTCAATCCCAATCTTTATCTACGCAGCTTATACAATGGGTATGGGTATTGTATTTTTAATTCAATTTTTAATCTCATCGCACATTGCAGTGCGCATTAAACTATCTAATTTAATTAAAAATATCCACCCAACCACAAAGCAAGAGTGACACGATCAAAAATGATTCCCCAAAGTAACCACTAGCGGGAATCGAACCCCCTAATGGTATTTACACGAGGGTCAAACAGGGTGGGGCTTTTACCCCTAGGATGGGATGGTACGTAGGGTTATGGTATTATTATTTTTATTTAACGCAGTTTGTGGTTAGTAAACACTTTTGAGAATTATTTGGTTAGGGTTTTTGAATCTTGCTTAGAATTCTTCATTTGGAATATTTAGTAGGTACCCGAGTACTTACATTTCATTAACTACAAAACAGTTTGAACTTTATCACTTTATTACTTCTTCTTCTTCTTTTATCTTATTATGTAGTACCTAATAGAATCGACTACCAACATAATAGATGACCATCATTTAGCATAAGTTGCTGTAGGTAGGTACCTACTAGCACATTTGCCCGGAGGACAACGTGAGGTTTTAGTCAGTAGGAGTATGACATAATCTTCCACCTGGGGACGAAACATATTCATGAAGGATTTCCACACGCAAATAAAAAAAAAGGTACGTGGTTGTAGAGAAAATATTCGCTGCTAATACAAATCCTAATAAATATTATTAAATAGAAAATATTGCGCAAATTAAAAAGACATATTTGATTGTTTTAAAAAAACTATAAACACACTTCTAATCCCTTAATTTTACACAGTTTTTAAGTTTTGTGGGACAAATACTAAACCCTCGGGAATAAAAGTTGAATGAGACCATCTCGGTATCATTCTCAATACAATGGCAAAATAATTTCGAAAATCGGTCCATATTTGACGGAGAAATCGACGATCATACATAAAAAAACATACAGCAGAACATAGAAAGTCCTTGTTTTATCGAAGTTAGTTAAAAATTAAGATTAAAGGAGTACCCAGTATTTTTTTCCAGGTTTTTCATGGAAGTGAGTTTTAACTAATAATGAGGGCAAAGTGGCCCGGTCAGTAGCTTTTTCGTAATAAGGTCCATGATGGTCCTACTTAGTATTTTATCTGTCAAAACCAATCGATCAATCAGTCCTAATAAGTTTTCAACGAACGACGAACCCTTTCGTCTTTTCGTCATTATTGATCACACAAACATCAAAAAATACTTTGACTAATTGAGATGTATGGATATAATTTTTTTCTGGATTTGGTTTTAAGCTGTGTTTTCATACATTAAGGTCCGTGTTATGGAAGCCTGCTCGCTCAGTCATCGATCTATGCTTGAGTAACGTTTATGCCATAAAAAAGCATTACACAAGCAAAAACATCGATGACTGAGTAAGCTTTCATAATACGGGCCTTGGTAGATAATATTTCAAGTAAAAGAGCAAATCTACTTATTCTTATTCCCAAGTATAACGTTTGTAAACAACTCTTAACACAAAAATCCAAAATTCTTGCTAAGACGTCGCGTTTACAAAATTGTCAGCACCAAGCATTGTAGGAAGTAGCGCAAGTCGACAAGTAGCGCAAACTCTGTTAAAAATCAAAAATAAGAAAGTGATTTTAAAGTCTGGGGTCAAGTTTAAAAACATTTTCGACCGATGTGGCGCGGCGAGCGAAGGTCCACCTGCGACGCAGGAGGTTGCGGGTCCGATTCCCGTCTTGTATTGTGGTATTTTCTATGGACAACAAAAATATCTATGTATGTATTGTCTATGTATGTATTGTATTAAGTATATCAGTCATCTTGTGCCCATAACACAAGCTCTGCTTAGATTGGGGCTAGATGATGCTGCATGTGAGGATTGTACAGCATTATTTAATTTATTTAATTATTTATTTAATTGTATCTTGAGTTTGGCCGAAGTATAGAATAAAAATAAAAATAGTAGTATTAGCAATCTTATCGTTGAAGAGCGATCTCTAGCAGTTGTTAAACCGATGATTTGTACAAACATGCACCTAATTTTTACGGTCTCATGCAAACCAAAATTACAGTTTAATAAATCCTACCACTTCGTTTGGATTAGTCCAGTCAAGACCTACCCAAAAATGAAGGAAATCTTGTCTTTTTGTACCTAAATTTACGTATTCTTTGAGATGTAGTCAACTGTGGAAACACAGTGAGCTCTTGGAAGGCTTAGACAACATAATAAAGAATACTCTATCATCGGTTTTGAATGTCGATTTAGATGACAAGGCATGGTCGCAGGCCTCCCTGCCTGTCAAATTGGGAGGCTTAGGTATACGCAAAATTTCAAGTGTAGCCCTTCCAGCGTTCCTGTCTTCCGTCTACAGCACTAGTTCTTTAGTTGACAAAATTTTAAAGTCATCTTGTTTGGTCCCACCTGGAATTTCATTCATAATTTAATTTTTAGACGAAGCTCGAACGGCTTGGCATAATGCTTGCCCTAATGCTGCTCCCCCAAAATCTATTTTGTCTCAACGGCAATGGGACGGGCCTCTGTGTGAGTTGACACGGAATAGTTTGTTACAAACGTGCTCCAGCTCTGCGGATCGTGCCCGTCTCCTGGCCGTTTCTAAATGGGAGTCAGGACATTGGTTGCAAGCATTTCCTTCATTTAACACTGGCACTTTACTGGATCCCGTAACTTTCCGTATCGCAACATGTCTTCGGTTGGGTGCAATGTGTTGCGCGCCTCATCAATGCCAGTGCGGTACTGCTGTCGAACAGCTTGGTCATCACGGATTATCGTGTACTAGGGCCGCCGGTCGGATATCTCGTCATGCCAGCCTTAACGACGTCATCCGGCGGGCCTTTGTCACCGCTAACGTACCAGCTATTCTCGAACCGAATGGTCTGTTGCGTGACGATGGTAAGAGGCCTGACGGCATGACACTAGTCCCATGGGAGTTGGGGAGGCCCATTGTGTGGGACGCTACATGCGTCGACACACTTGCGCCTTCCCATCTTCCGAGGACATCCGTAAGGGCTGGTGCGGCGGCAGATTTGGCCGAGGATCTCAAGAGACGAAAATATGCAGGTCTCGACAGAGCCTACATATTTGCTCCCTTTGGGGTCGAGACCCTAGGTCCGTGGGGTACCGAGGCTCTCCGGGTTTTTAAAAAGTTATCTGAGCGTCTGGTCGACGCGACGCGTGACCCGAGAGCTGGCGGATATCTGGCGCAGCGCATCAGCATTGCCATACAACGGGGCAATGCAGCCAGCGTCTTGGGGACGCTTCCGACTGGTATTGATATGGATCAGTTGAGCTACCTGTAGATTGTTTGCAACAGTCTGCAGTTAGCTTAATTGTTTCAATTGTAAATACTAGTTATAATTTGATTGTAATTTTCTTTGTTAATAAAGGCCATTGCCGTTTCCCAGGAAATCTTGCAAAATTTCAAAATTTTTAATGTTACGAATACTTACTTGAAACTTGTTTGCTTAGATTTCATTGTATAGATAGAGATAGAATTTACTGACACAACAAAGATACAGCACAGAACATAACAATATATAACGAATAAAATTAGATATTGTTTTTTATTACAATAATGGACGCTTCCAAATATTATTACATTGATTTGGATCAGTTGAGCTTCTTATCTTAGATTGTTTGCGACAGGCTGCAGAGAGCTTCTGTTTAATTTTTTTATTTTTATTTTATCTGCCAGTTTATGTTGCATCTATCCTGTTTCATACACTGATCAAAAACATATATCGGACCAACTGAGGTTGGAGTACTATAAAAGACGGAAATAGCAAAAAAAACGTTTCCCCATATACATTTCATGAGAAGTCCAAGGGTAGTTAATTGTATTTTTTTACTCAGTAAAACTTTTAGTTAAATAACTATTTTCCTGTAGCTATACCGGTAAAGTACCTGCCCTTATTGCCCCGTCAAAAAAATCCACATTTATCCAAAAATCTATAGTAGTAGACTTTCTTTGTCAAAAAAGATCGTTTTTTTATTAATTAAATTAGTTTAAATACAAAATAAGACAGTCTGTACTTAGAATCAAAACTAGTATTGTATATAAAGTAGAGACAACTTCACAAAGTTAAATGAGATCCCTTCTGTTTGACTGCGTTGAACTTCGAGTTCCTAGTGAAGTTATCACGAAGTTAAACAAACTGAAATTAGCTTCAAGTCAATATCTATTTACTGGTTAAACGGAAGTGGGTTTGATTTGATTTCACATCAGTTTGATCTTTTGAGCCCATGAATCTCTATCCATACCTCACTGGGCAAAGCTACAGAGTTGATATTTTTTGTTCTTTGTTCTATTTGTTAATTTCGCAACTTTTCTCCATTTTTGGATTTGACCATACAATCCAATCTCAATAATATTAATATAAAAAAATAAAACTTTTTTAAAAACAAGATTTTTATCATATTCCTAGATGACCAAAGTGATTGGGAAGACAAATCCAACGAACTTGTTGCATTTCGGTTAAGAGTACCTATGTCCAACTTCTGTCGCCATCATCAGACCAGCTCGATGGTACCATAACATTTTATTGTCACCGAACATGCCAAATTTCAGCTCAATCGGTTGCGGATAACTGGTCTGAAATTCAGTTGCAAGATAATATGTCCCACACATAGTAATATGTACATACATCGTACATATTACTATGTGTGGGATATAATATGTACAATGCAATATTATATAACATTGTACATATTGTATAACTAGCTTCTTCCCGGGGCTTCGCACGCGTATTTTCGGTATAATCAGTAGTGTATTGTGTAAGTAAGGCTATATTTTTACCTACTTCAAATTTCATCTTGATCTGTTCAGTAGTTTTGGAGATCCTAGATAACCAAATAAAATTCACAAACTTTCGGCTTAATATTAGTAGGACTAACAGGACAAGTTAAATAATAGCTTGCAAAAAGTCACCTGAGTACCTTAAGAATTTTATAAAAAGTATAATTTATTAGATGAAAAACATTATGGCGCTCCCACACTGCTGTTAGAAAATGTTTGTAAACATTTTCTAACACTATAACATTTACTAACATTGTCTAACATGAAAACCAAATGTTTGTAAACAAATGTTTACTAACATAAGTTAACATTTTCTAACAGCAGTGTGGGAGCACCATTAAAGTTAACCAGTGACTGCCATCTGGTTTAGAAATAGGTATAACCACTGAATATATAATAACTACTAACGCCATAACGTAAGCTCTGCTTATGTATTTTACCTACGAGTACTATAAAAACTATCGTAGTTTGACGAATTCATTACGGACGTAAGCGGGTTAACTACGAACCTTATTTGTGTTGGAAGAACACCAACGTGTTATCCCTTAACGAGGGGCTTCATCAGGGTGAATGCGGTTCTTGTCGCGCCCGTTCTGAATCCTTGCGCACACTAGTCTGCTTAAGTGTTAAAGAGGACGCAATGAGCACCACTTCGTGAAAAGGCTACGCGTAGGGTTTCGCGTGACAGAGCATACGTTTTTGGAACGGCGGCGTTAGCGCAAAAATCAAATATTTGATTATTTACAAGAAAACTAAACTTATGAATAAAGTGGTTCAAGGAACCAAATAATTAGTAATAATCTACGCATCAAAACATAATTAATTTCAATAGACCGCAGGGTTCCTGAGATCTCGACCAAATTATGTGCGAAACAATGCACTTTCATGATTTATTTTTATTGTAATTTTTAGGGTTTCGAAGATCGTTTACGAATTTTATTGTCTCGCTTTTTCTGTCCTTTTTTCCGTCTTTAAAGACAAAGAGTTTTAAGTTGTAAGAGTTTTTTTTTATTAAGAGTTTTTTTTTGAGATATTTATTCCTCAGCAACTACAGCAGCAATAAACGTGAAATTTAAAATAATTACACATTTCGTGCGCCAGTCAAGATAAAAAAAATGAAAAAAGAACTGAAAAACTGAAAATGAAAATTTTTAAGTCTGTAAGTAGACCACTTTTTGAAAAACTGTCAAAAAGGGGAGGCTACCTCACCGAGTGGGGTATCAAATGAAAGATTTCTGTAGATTTTATACTTTTTGAAATATTTTGAATAAAACTTGAAAAAATACCCATTACCCATCTCCGAAGTTTGCAGAGCGATCCATCTAAAATGTAGTATGTAGCGTTTGTAGATACGGATCTATATTTTACAGAAACCGAGTGGGATATACCAAATTAAAGGTAGGTATCGGTTTGTACATCTTAAAACAGTTTTTGTAATTTCTGTGTTTTAATACATTTTGAAAAACTCAAAAATTTTATCAGTACTCTCTCAAAGTTTGCAAACCGATACATCTGAAATGTAGGTAGGTACCTTTAATTTTTAGATATTCAATAAATAGCAAAGTCTTTAACCGGCACCTATAGTACATATTGGTATACTTAACAACCGTTCGAAACCCTCGGCGCGCGAGTCACACTCGCACTTGACGGATCTTGTTTTTCTTGGTCATGTTTTGAAGGAACCAAAGGAAAAATGTTGAATTTTATGTAATTCGAGTTTTTTACCACGGTGATCCCGTGAGTGCTGAGATCTAGGCCTAGTATGACAACCAAACCCTTTGGGTTCGCCCCTTAAGGCTATGTGAGATGTCAAGCAATAGGTACTTTAAATAAACTCGTTGATCGACTGTTTTATTCTTGCCGAATGCAGCCATTTTCTCAACCCAAGAACCGAACACCTGAACACAGCCTCCAAACAAAACACGTCACATCACATCACAGACGAGTCACGCAACTTCGCGTACCTACATCAATTCTTCCATGCTTCGATGCGCACAACAACGTTATAATGGAACTGTCTGTACAAGGTGACACACTCACACAGCCTGTTTGAGGCTTCGTAGCGACTCCGCCCTTGCGGCGTGATGAAAGGTGATCTCAATAGTTTCCCAGCTTTGGAAGTTAAACTATACAAGTTTCTGCCCGCGGCTTCGCACGCGTTATTTCTATGGATCGTTTATTTCTATTCCATGGGAATTGATTTATAGTATAAAAAGTAGCCTATGTTTTATTCCGGGCCTAGAACTATCTGTATGCAAAATTTCTGCCAGACCCGTTCAGTAGTTTTGACGTGAAGATGTAACAACCATCCATCCATACATCCAAACATCCAAACTTTCACATTATAATACGAGTATGTATTAGTCCCGCGGTGTTGTGTTACCCGCGTAATTAAGCACCAATTTTTTTATTATTTATTTATATTAGGGGATCTTTCAGCACAATATACGTAATTACGATGTGTGAAGAAACAGGTGGCTATTAACAAGTTCCCACTTATAGAAACAGAATACAAATTTACAAAAATAAATAATAAATAAATAAATAATGCTGGACAATCCACACAGCATCATCTAGCCCCAAAGTAAGCAGAGCTTGTGATAAGGGTAAATAATAATAACAGGCTAATATTCGCGTTTACCACAATAGATATAAACTATAGTTAGAATAGTAATAATATTTGATATCGTTCGCTCATTCTCTTATACCTAGAAATTTATTGAAGAAGGAATTATTAAGTTTGTTTTTTAGACGAGGAATGCGAGGAATGTTGTTGAAGAGGTCAAGGTCAATTATTTGATCATTCCTACCGAACTCTGTATTTTCCTAAATACTACTTATTTTAATATTATAACGGTGAAAGTTTGTATGTACGTTTGTTACTCCTTCGCGCTGAAACAGGCTTAATAATTTGAATGAAAGGTAGGTATCAAGATATCTTATATGGATTAAAACATAGCCTATGTCACTGAGGGACAGTGTAGTTTTCTGTAAGAGTACTCACAAACTCTTAGTAAACGAATAACTGTTTATCTTTGTGTAGATGTAGATTATTACAAATATATACATACATATGTATGTACATATAGAACAGATCAATTTTAAATTAAATTTTGTAGCTAGTTGTGATAATAGATGTATTATCACAACTAGGGAATGCAATCTCGTTAGTAGGGAATGAGATCTCGACCTTTTTTAGCGAGATTGATCTCGGAAGAAAAATGGGCGAGATCTCGCGAGATTAACGAGATTGCACTCGAGCATAAAAACGTGCCGTTTAGCAGACGATTCTTTGGCCACTTAGTGTTCTTAACGCAAAATAATTCGTAATAATGATTATTACGAATGATTTTGTTCAGTTGACATCACACGCCGCGGCCCGCGTGTGATGTGAACTGAACAAGCCTTTCATTTGATTGGTATATTTTGTAAATAATCTCTAATTTCTCATAGATCTCTGAGTAGGTATAGTTTTATTAATAATAATATCTCAGTTTAATGGTCAACTCAACTTAGTGAGTTTCATCTTAGTTTTTGACCTCTTGTTGTTTAGTTATAAAATAATTGTTTTATTATTAAAAGACTTTTGTTTGATATTAGAAGAGAAGACTGGTTGTTTATTTCATTTCTTATTTAATTAGATACGTCAAACTTTACTACTTCAAAGTTTAATAAAAAATAATATAGATGGCTACGTCAGACAATGTCAAATACATGAAACTTTTTTTAAAAAAACGTCGTAAAACTAAATGTTTATTTCATAATACCTATAATTCTTATAATAGTTTCCTAATTTATTCAAATATTGTGATTATTTGCTAGTAATGGCACACAAAACAGCCAATCTTGCGAGATCTCGCGAGATTGTTATTTATAACCTCGCGACACCTGAAAATTCCCCGAACAACAGTTGCACCTACACAAGCTACAAAAAAAAGTTAAAAAGAGCTAAAAGTTGCTACAAAATATAGGTAGCAGGTACAAGCTCTACACACTTCCTAGAAACATAACTCTTTGTCGTTAAGCGACATAACATATTTGAATTGGGTCAATCTAGATTTGTAGAGATGGCTTTGAATTATTTATTACAAACGCCTGTAGGAAATCTACACAAAAATAAATTCGATCTCCATAAGTAAGCACACAAAAATCTCACACCTCAATCCAGAAAATCGGACAACACCCGAACAAATAAGTACCTGACTACAAAGCAAACAAAAATTCGCCACATCAAGGTTGTACCGACTCGTAATCTAATTTACAGCATTACAATCACTTTTTCAAGTGTCACTTTCCATGCAAACTGTTGCGGGGCGGGGCGCGGTAACTTTGTCGGGAAGTGCAGAAAGAATTTCTGTACGCGGTAACCTTTGAGAGACGTCTGACAATGCCTTTATTGGGTGACGTGTATGTTTGTTAAATAATTCGTTAAAGCGAGACCGCTTTGTCGAAATAAATGATTTGCTAGGTGACGATGGGTCCGCTTATGGACAGTTTGGCTTTTGAAATGCCGTCGTGATATGATTTTTTATAAGATTGCAAGGCATATCTATTAAATACCTTACCTGCCATATGAAATCGAAGAAACACCAAAACGTAGACGTACTTCTCTAGCTTACCATACAGATTTAGCTGTCTAACGAGCTGAATTTCCTTGCTGGTCTGTACATACTAAGTGCCTTCATACTCAATGAAAGGTCTTCCTAGAGTTTTCATTTATCGATTTGCCTATATACCAAATGAAAAAAAAAAACTTGTGATAGGAATGAATGACAAAATATGCATTAGTTTCCAGTCCCGTGCTCGTTAAAACATTAAAAGAAGTTGTTGAATCGTTATCGTACAAATGGTATATTACGTAGGTGATTAAGAGTAGGTTTTGCACGAAAATGAATCAGAAACTTTGATTATCGTATTCCGAGTAGACCGAGGGTCTGTTCTAAGTAGTACATTCAACAATACATCGAGATGCAACAATATCAAATCAATGCTTTAATTTCTTTAGACCTTACAGGACTCTTGGACACGTCACAAAATTAAAACTACATAAGTATAACAATAAAGTGATCACTCTTTACCGTTACCGAAGCGAACAAGAAACCTTTATCCTGTTTGTTTGTATCGTTCTCAAATACATAAATTGTTAGTTAAGTAGGTACTGGGTTTCTTTTCAAGTAATATTGGCGCGCTGAACGGCGTCAGCATTTTGACATAAAGGTTAGTACTTTTTTCTCTTTGGTTGGTATATCCAACGGATTCTTCTTCTTCTTTTATCTTTGGTTCTGCATCATGTTCGCATTACGCTGCGCTCATGAGATCATTGTTTGCACACTTGTCAGTGTCGCGAAGAAAGCAACCAGACAAGTCAGTTGGTGTAGTGAACATAAATCTGAGTGTAAATGTAGCTTGTTTTTTTTTTTATGTTTACTGTAATCTTTTTATTGTATTACATTCTATTCAATTTTCAATGTTCTGTAAATCATGTTTTGTACCATCCTCGTTGTATTTATTTATATATCGCTTAAGTTAATGTAATAATGTAACAACAATAATGTTAATTAATAAGTACCTACTGTGCTGTCACTCCGTAAGGGCCTTAACTGAAAATCAGCGCAGTATTGGGCAAATGCCTAATACTGCAAAATGCTGAGTTAGGGACCCCTTTTTACCCTTCCTATTAATGTACCTTTACACTTTTTTGTATGTTCTTGTGTTTTTTTGGGTAAATAATAAGTATTTTATGTTTTATCTTTATCTTGTTAGGTTGTTAGTTTTCGATTTCAAAGATCATTTTATTTTGTATTGAAAATGTTACTCTATTTCTTAAATCACAAGGTTTACATTGACTGTCTAGACGACTGGTTATGCATGAATTCGTATGCAGGTAAGTTGCGTACGTACCTATATTATGAAGATGGTGATCAAGCAAATTTCCGTTACCAATTAATATCATCAGCAAGGTTTTCGAAAACTTTTTGCAGTCCACATCTTCTGGTCCATTGATCACGGGTAGAGAGATGGAATCAAAAGATATATCGGCTGCAAACAATGGCGGGGCAGTGTCACATGTGGCGGTGATATAACAATATACCTTTGAGATCCGACCGCAGCTGTTGGTATAAAAACTTTATAATGAGCACGAGCTTCGACTAGACGAAAATATTGATCGATATTAAAATGAATTCCAGAAATCCTAGGTCGTCTGATATGTCCGGAGTAGCTGGTTTTGAATAGAATTTGGCTTTGGATTCAAAGCCAAATTCTAATCAAAACCAGCTACTTCCAAAATACTCTTTCCAAATAAAATTCAAAATCAAAATAGCAAAATATTCTTTCTGAAATGATGAATAATGATCATATTCATCATTTCAGAAAAAATATTTATATAAAAAATATTTTGGTAGATTTTCATTCAAAACTTCAAAAAAATGCACGCGGTATGGGCAGTAGGTATGCGCGATACGGATTGTGAATCAAAGTCAAAAACTCTTTATTTCCATAAATACAATAAATGTACACTTAGAAAAGGTCAAATTCTTAATAATTAAACACTGACACGGAAATAAAGTGACATTTTTGATTTTTGAATCGGTGTTACCAATGGATTTTAGACGATAAGACAATTTTAGGTTAAAATTCGATAAATAGGATCCACACTTAAGATCATAGGAACAGAGGCAAGAGGAAGGTAAGGCGTAAATTCCACCTGGAGTAAGATTTCATATTTTCATAGGGATCCCGTCTGGGATTAACATCGACGTAATCAAGTGTTATACTTGATTTCGTCGATATTAATTTTCATGATCTGCATAAGTATGTACCTAATTGTTTTCTCTTATTACAATGAAACCTTCATTTGAAGTCTTGATTGTTTATTATGAGAAGGTATATGATGTTCGATAAGGAAACCAAATTTGCTAAATGTTCCTCAATTATCCCCAAAATAACGGTTTTCAGATTAACACCTCAAAAGGTAAAAGCAAAACCAATGCTTAACCCAACACCTGCCCATTTGTCCACTCAACAGACAAATATCTACACAGAGGACTAAACAATAACAAACAGAATAATCCGCTTATGAATAAAACCCTAAACACTCAAAATCCAAATGTCAAATATAACATAATACTTCTTAACCCAATTTAGCGAACGCAATAAAAAAAAATCTCTATTCATACATATCCAATCATCTAGCTAAGTCAATATAAACCTTGTAGCTTTAGAAATAAGGATGCACTTTCAATACAGGTTGAAATGGTCTTTTGGGATCTCGCTGACGTATCATTGAATGTACTTTTGTATTGGTTCTCACAATAGCTAATGCACTCATGATCTTTTCAACATTGTCATCTATACTAAGTACTCGATATACACAATAAATTGTAAACACAGGTAAGACCCTTACATCTATCATAATAAAGCTCAGTATTCAGTGGGTTTTGGAAAAGGAAGTTTGACATAGCTTTGTATTGAGGTAAGTAATTGAAATTTTGACTTTGGTAAATCGTGTGACGGGGTTTATCGCGTGTCGAATCGCAAACGTTTCAATTGACGACTCAGCTTGAGACTTCAGAGAAAGTTCAAAGATTTGGTGACACTTTCATTGTTATATTCTTGCATTCTAGTTGTGGTACCGTTAGATTCACTTATATAAAAAACTGCACATCTCCTCTACGTAGCATATTAATATTTATTTCACATTAATTATCAATATTTTTTTATGTAATTATAACTCTACCAAAAATATAGTAGTAGGCAAGTATAACATAATCCTACCTTACATAACTCAGAATGCACATTAAAAACATACTCATCATCAACCTATCTTAATCCACTGCTGGACATAGGACTCCCCCAATGAGCGCCATAGCGCCCTGTCTTCAGCTTGCCGCATTCAGCATCTGCCTGCAGTCTTTCGCAGATCGTCATCCCACCTGGCCGGAGGGCGTCCTACACACCACTCACACACATTAAAACCTACTAATTCAGTATAATTGTTTTTTACTATTACTTATTTACTAACACATACCTACAGCCCTCTACTTTAAAATACGAGACTAACAGAGTTATAAAAAATAAAACTTGGGAAATGTCCCTGAGACACTTTAAAAATGGATCTCAAATTTCATTGAGATCCATTTAGCCGCTTAGGCGTGGAAAGATAACAGACCGACAGAGTTACTTTCGAATTAATAATATTAGTGTGGATTTCTACGATTTCTATGATTATTCCTCGCTCTCCCTTTCTAAATACAAATAAAACTCACACATTCAATCGTATATACTACAAACCGCACATCTGTTCCGCCACACCCATACATTTAGCTATTGTGCGACTCCGTACGTTGTCACCCCATTACAAAGTCAATGCGTTTGATAATCGTGGTGATGAGAAATTGTGGCTAAAGTTATAAAGTGCTTTATTGATATGATACGGGGTGGTAAGAAATTATTTTTTTAGACCACTGAACTTTGGAGATAACGGTCGATCTTCTGTAGAAATTATGAAGGAGCATAAATAGCCTGCCTCTGTATGAGTCGGTAAGGTAGAAATAACAAAAAATGGAACAGTTTTTGATGAAAATCGGTCTGAAAATACTTAGTAAAAATTTGAGCGAAATTACTATTTAAAAACGTCTTAGGTATACGTCTTGTATTGCTCTCAGTGAAAATCGGTCAAAAATCCATATACAATAAAGTAAGGGATTTATTTCAGGTTTTCGACAGATTTTCACTAAGAAAACTGTATTTTGTATTAACATGTAGTAACTAGCAAGTCCTGCTGAAACTCAAAACTGCAACATTTCAGCCCGAACCGTTCAGTAACTTAGAATAAGTACTTACCTAACAAACACGCAGACATCCAATTAATGCATCCACCCATCAATCCGTTCTAACTATCGCATTTATATTATTAGTGTAATAACAATATACAGGGTGTCGGTAGGTAACAGGCAATGCCAGTAGGTACTTACCTACTACTTACACGCGACCCTGAATATATCAGACACTACCGCTTTGTTGCTACCATCTAGTTGTTAACATGATCAACATCACTTCGCTAGCGACTTGGGATACGTGAACATCTAAAAAGCTTCGTTCACCCCTCAACAGATGGCGTGACCAGAAACATCTAATAGGATGACGTTGTTTAAATTCACGTAAGATCCTATTGGTTTCGTTTTGCTATTAGAGTCCTACAGTTAGGTAAGAATCTTCAGAAAGCATACCCACCCAGCAGAGCAGTGGGTAAAATCTGGCTGCAGATTATGGTGATTTGATTAGATTTAAGATTTCAATAACTTTATTTCTTTAGGCTTACAAAATAAGCACCTATACAAGTAAAATTTAAAAATATAAATTATTATCAAATAATAGAGGTCTTGTTGATTTTCTCTTCACTTAATTTTTTTTGTCCACTTGTGGAAGAAGTGAATTTTTTGTATTTATTTATTTATTGAGCAACTAATACGATTTAAATTAATCAATTACATTGGTTACACGAACTAAAATGTATAATGCACATGTTTAAAGATACTAGTACTATTAAGTTACAATAACAGAATAAAACAATTTTATTTAATTTTTTTTAATATATTTATACTAAGCATTATTTACATACATATTCTACAGGTAACATAAACCGTTAATCGGTTTGTCCGTACGCCTGTCTCTATGGTAAGTATAGTATCTAATGAATACAACAACTTAAGCTAATAAATACAATATGCATATAAATAGTTGTGGATGGCATCTGGAAGCCAAGAAAGACAAGACACACACACAGAAACATACAGACGTCAAAGGTCTATAACAACTGCCTATTTTGTCAGGAGTTAAAAATGCCGTGACGCATTTCTTTCAGGCCATAGAACGCCGAGTGGAATCGTGTCTATAAAACCAGTAGCCAGTACGTAGCGTAGCTGCTACGTCACGGTACGTAGCCCCGAGCCCGTGGCGTAGCACTTTGAACCACTTACGTACAGAGAGGTTTTAACGTGCATTTTATTTTTATGAAGGTTGCAGTGTTTTCTGGGTTTATTTGTGGCAAGACCTCATGATTCAGACAATATGAACAAACAATGGCTAAAAATTGTATTTTTCGAGTTGAGCTACCTGTAGATTGTTTGCAACAGTCTGCAGTTAGCTTATCTGTTTCAATTGTAAATACTAGTTAATTTGTTTTTATTTTTGAATTGTAATTTTCTTTGTCAATAAAGTATAAAAAAAATTCTAGTAAGAAAAGTTCACAGTAGCAGCACGGAGTCAAAAAGTTGGCGGAGTTACCACTCCCCGTCGTGTCGTTCTGCCGTCCCATCGGATTATGAGAGTGAGGTAATAGAGAGTGCGCCTGTGTTTGCGCGGACACTTGTGAACTATAATAATGTACTGCAGGTCTATTCTAAATTATTGATTGATTCAATCCACTTCCAAAACAAATTTCAGACCATTAAAAGTCAAAAGTCTCTAAAAAACCGCCAAATGCGAGTCCACTCGCACACGAAGTGTTCCGTACCGTAAAAATCAGGCAACTTTTTTCATTACAAAAAATAAATAAAAATGAGAGTAGATCGGTATGTCTGTTAAACCCTTCTCTAAACTCAAACCATGGTAAATATCCCGTTGCAGATTTATTTTATTCCATGTCCTTGTCGTTCGAGCTGTTGTTTATATAAGTTCACAGTTGTTAGTTATATTGGCACTACACGTGAAAATCTTTAATTACCTTTCTGTTACTTTTACGTAAATTGATTAAGTTAGTTTAAGCCGTTGGTTTTCGAATAAAGTATGTAAATAAATAAATAGTTACGAGAGTTTCATAAGTACTCACGAAGGTAAATCATTACGTTTAGAACGTCCACTGCCAAGCGTGCCTACACGGCATAACAAGGGCGGTTTCCATATAATGATCAAGCTTGGCTGGCGAATTGATGATATCCTCCACCTCCATGCTGGGCCCAGGCCTCCCCCTGAAAAGCGCCTTGTTGGCTTTAGTATCAATAATTGATGATCAAAGTTGGTGTAAAAACACACAGAAAGAAAATTGCCCGTGTTCTGGTAGGTTCCCTTAGTAGCATCTTACGTTAACTACTGGCTGAGTAGGAGGAGTTGATTCTTACGTCATGACGGCCACAGATAATCATTAATCATTACGTATCCATCCATAAAATATTCAATAAAAAGTAACGACATAAGTCTATCGAGGTCGTAACCCCAAATGGTAACAGTATCTCAGCTTAAATCAATAAGAAACACAGTTGTCTAAGCAATCTGTCTGCTTACAAAAGCCTCATCATTCCAAAACATCCAAATTAAAAGCCATGAAGCCCAGACGCGCTAAATAAAATCTAATTCGCAAAATGTAGATTTATTTCATCAAATCCTCTGACAAATGAATGAAAAATAGACGCCTTCGTGTCTACTCTTCCGTCAATGTTAAAACAATGCTAATACGACACAAACATACTACTAAAGGAAAACCAAAGCAAATGTTACTTTGTTGTCTAAGTTATAAAGAGAAAATTAAATGTTGGGAGATTTGGTAAAGAATACAGCCCTCACCGTAAACAATTTTGAACTTTATTTGCTTGAAAATAGAGACAAAAGCAATAAAACGATGTTGGTACTTTTTCCAAGCCCGCGCAGTCGCCGCGGCGCGCCGGCAGTGTGCTCGGCGGCGCCACTGAGCCCAGTCGCGACCTTCTTGCTCTAGCCTCCAAGGACCAAGCGTTTTCTCCAAATAAAAAAAAACTAGTCAATTCCCGCCTTCCATTTACAAATAAAAACCCCAGCCTCGAAATCCCGAAAGTGCAAAAATTCTCGAAAATAGTTTTAATTTTAATTAAAAAATAGGTAGCAATTAAAATTTTTATATTGATTTCTCTTTATTGTGCGTATTTTGATGAGTGCCGTCAGAAGCGCCGAACCTTTGCCGTGTCGTGTGTGAGTTACGTAACTGTTCCGGGCAAAATCAATAGCGTCGTATAAATAGCCAGCCACGATTGAGACCAGCTGGCCAGTAGCCAGCCATGCAGCCTACGGTAAGAATCTCTCCAAATTTTCCTATCCTATTTTGTTACTCCAAAGATTTCACAGAGATGAGCCACCGGACGTTATGGCTTTTTTAACAATAGCTTCCTCTACAAATGTGATCTCGTAGCCTCGTAGCTCGTAGAGGGTGCTACGGTGCTACGTTGTAGTACCTACATACTCATCTATTGAGGTATGATTCCCACATATGCTCCAAATAGACGTATGCCATTTTCGAAAAACTAAATGCTGGCACAAATAAAAAAAGTGCTTTACGAACCATTTTGTATTTCTGAATCTTCCATTGACTTGTTTTACTAATGTATTTATGCTTGCGATTTCTATTTCAAGTTAATATTGCTTGGGTATAGTTTTACGTTTTTTAATTATATCACTGCAAATAAGGACCCCTTTTTATATCTCACCGCTTACAGGAGGAACTAACATTATCACGAGCACCATAAGAATATTTTCTTGGTATATGTGAATAGTCTGAAACGATTGAATTTACGGTCATGGAAAAATAAATTTGTAAAGAAATTATCATTGTTTTTACAATGCGTAGGTATTGAATAGATGCTTTTGCCCAGCTGTGGGATGACCAGGTATTATAATAATAATAAAGATATTCAATGGAACAAATACCATTTAGTTTGTATGAAAACGGCGTCAGAAAGAAGAGATCCGAGATCTCATTTTTTTTTGTAGGTAGGACTATTCTTTTGAGGAAGAAATTTTAGGGTTATTTTTGACCATATAGATGTCTAGGTGACGACGATACTATACGATAGGTGAAAAGTGCCTAGAGATGGTTCAAGAAAAAGGGTTCCTGGTGGCGTCTTTTCGACTTGGCAGGTCCACTATAATGGCCCCTGACACAAGGGATATTTAATAATTGTATCGATCTAAATGATCAGGGTGGTTATTTGAGATGCGGGTGGATGGCCAAATCCAAAACCATGAGTGTTAGAGAAAAATCCTGAAAGGAGTCATGGGCTCAATTTATAAGTGAACAAAAACTGCATTTCTTTCACGCATTCATACGATTTCCTGCAAAACTAAATAATAATAAAACGAAATATGAATTTCCTATTAATTGAAGTCCTTTTTACGACTTTTCTCTAAGAAATAAAGAATGAAAGTAAATAAATTTATTTGACCCATTCATAACACGACCCATGACAATAATAGGTAGGAACAAGAAACACATAAGGTATAGTTATAAACAGATACAAAACTATACAGTAGGTTACATAAGGGCCCAAAAAGGTCCCAGTCTCAGCATTATGCTGCTACAAGCCGAAGCGAAGTAGCGGTGCTGATTTTCAGACAGGTGCTGATGTGATGGCTAACTCTAACTCTCATGGTTTCGGATTAGGCCATCCACTCCTATCTCAAAAAGCCACCCGGTATAAGAGAAAAAAGCTAGAAAAAGACAGTCCTCCCAAAAGAGCTAACCTTAGCATTTACGAGCGTAGTTATAAATTTCACCTAAATCGCAAGTCAACACACAAACCCCAAAACCAAATGCGGCTCAATTATCAAAATGAAACCTGACACGTTCAGAATAAAAGCCGGAAGTTAAACGTAGTTTGATCGGTAATCGGATGCCGTGTAGTCTTTGCACTACCCTTGTGGGCTTTCACGCGAGTACCTAAACTTAAGGGGAGTTTGATGCTTGGGTAGTAAATAATTTGTATTTCTAAGAAATAATACAAGGGCAGGTGTGTAGCCTGAAATCTAGGCTTATTGTACTCTGATCCACTTTGCTAATCCATTAAGGCTGGTGTATGCCCCAACGGCCTTGAAAATACAAAATAATTATCTGTAGCCGTATAAATAAAAAATAAAAGTATTTCAAAAATGATAAAATACTCACACTTCCATCATTATATATCTTACAAATATCACTATTTGTTCGCAAATATCTATCTTACTTCCAATTCAACAAAACTCCCGGCGTGATGATGGGACGACAGACCGACGATCAAGGACTTAACGTTTATTTATAAAAAAAATGTGTAAATAAACAATAAAAAAGAGTAATGTAGAGGTCTTCTGCTCATATCTCCATGAGCTAAAAAATAACTTTGCAGAATGCTTATGAAATGTACCTACATATTAAGTATGATCTAATACTATGTTTGAGAGTACATACTAAAACTATACCGAGTGGAATCGCGAGCAAACGCTCGTAAATGCATACAGACTACATTTTATTCACACTAATATTATAAATTCGAAATTAACTCTGTCTGTCTGTTACCTTTTCACGCCTAAATGGCTGATCAATGAAATATGGCAGGGAGGTAAATGGTATCCCGGGGACGGACATAGACTACATAAAATGCGCGTGCGAAGCCGCCGGCAACAACACACACAACACAAAACAGTATAAATACAGCATCCTTTGTAAACAAGTCTCCAGAGTGTTCCACAAGCCAGACAGTCGGTCTAGCCACGAGATGACGTAATGCCATAAAACGTCCCTGGACGTTACGTCCTCAAATAACTAGGACACTGGGACATCGTAATTATTAACCTTTATTATTCCATATTTAGGGGATGGTTGCTTTTGTATAGATTCTATCTCTACACGACTAAATACTTACATTTAAATACATTTTATGTACTTATAAACCTCTCTCAACTAATATAATAAATAAATAATGCTGGACAATCCACACAGCATCATCTAGCCCCAAGCTATGCAGAGCTTGTGTTATGGGTACTAGATTACTGATATACGTAATACAATACTACAGAATATTCTTGAAACTATAGAATATTCTTATGTTTTTTGGTGTTGGCTTAAGCAAGCTGGTCTTGTCAGATGTATTTGTGAGTGTATCATACATACTATTTTCAGCGCACATTGGTTCTGGATGCATTTTTATAACGAATAAAAACAAAGGATGTTTTTAAAAAATTCATCCAATGAGCGGCAAAATATTAATTAGTAATGCACACTGGAATACAACGCAAACGACCAGCCGAAAATACATAAGGAAAAAAAAATAACGCATAAGGGAGTTAGTTTAGAAAGAATAATTAAACGTAAAGAGAAGAATATTATTGTGTTAATTCAATAGCAAAAACCATCATTGTATTTCGGGAGATAAGATAAAACTTGTTCATTTTCGTTCAAAAGAAATTCTCAAGCCTACGTTCGAAATTACATTCGAGATAATGTCAAATTCTGGTCACGGCTGCGGCGCTGATAGAAATCTCATTAAGATTGGCTCAGCCGTTGAAGATTTCCGTTTAGGGTATTGTGGCGGAAAAGTCAAAATGTGAATTTGAATTTATGGAATAAGTAGTCAGTAATAACTTTATGCAGCGTCCTCTCCACAGAGTTCAACGTACAAGACAACGTTTTTTTACTCTTATACCTTATACCATAGAGTAAAAACTCGCTGCTGGCTTTTCTATGCCTTATATTTACATAAATTTATAAAACAAATATGTAAAGGTAAATAAATCAAATGGAATTTGAACTCCGCTTCTCGGAGTCCTACCGAGAAGACATAAGAATACTGACAGAGAATACTTTTTAGACACCGTAATAACTTAAGTTACTTACATAAACATATGTATAAATGATTCTAAATGATTCAAAACATCGGATTAGTCTTTGACGAAATTTCGCACCAATAAATGTATGAGATATCAATCTCCTATGTTAGGTAATTGGTGCGATAATTATTTATTAGTTTAAAAGCACGACAATTCGCTTAATTTTCGTCAGTCTATAACAATATACACTCACAGAACCGAATAGAGAAAACAGAGCGATTGCACTTTATCTGTTATCTATTTCCCATAACACAAGCTCTGCTTACTTTAGGATTAGATGATGATCTGTGAATTGTCCAGCATTTATTTATTGCGGAAGCCAATAGTTAGATAGAGCCTAAGAAGCTTCTTTACGCACACATCATCATAATTTCAGCCCAACTTCAGGTCTCCTCTTCTGATCCCTTGCTAGTCGTGACCAGTTAGAGATATCCAAAGCTTTCAAAAAAATATCCTCGAACCATTGGGCGTGTCATCTGTTTTACACATTCACTGCCCAGCTTTGCGTCAAGAACCTGCAGATGGACCATGCGCGTCTTGGGCCATGACCTAACGGTTAAATTAAAAAACATAACTTACCTACTCGTACCTGTAGATTGCTTGCAACAGTCTGCAGTTAACTTAATTGTTTCAACTGTAAATACTAGTTCTTATTTGTTATTATTATTTGATTGTAATTTTCTTTGTAAATAAACCTAAAATAGTATATCTACCTACAGTAACGCAGTAATACATTGTGTTAAATAAAGCGAAGGCTATACTTACATAATAAGATAAACGAGAGAATTCGTGCAAAGGGCACATTTAGAAGAGCATAGCGGAGATGTTACAAAACATAATTTGTGTTTATTGCTCGACGTAATTACTAAAGTTTTGAGTTATTCTTCGGATGTTTCGCTTTACCAGGTTCTTTTATTGTCTATGCCTTTTGAATATTAAAAGGGACCTAGATCCTATCCTAGCCCTATGCGTTTCTTGTGCCTGTCTAATAATGTAATGTATCTTGTTAAGAGCTATGCTCCGAGTTTCTCTGAAGGATAGGATTCGTAACGAATACATCTGACAGAGAACCAAAGTTATCGACATAGCTCAGAGTATTAGCAAGCTGAAGTGGGCTGGCCATATCTCGCGAAGAACCGAATACCGCTGGGGTAAACGTGTTCTCGAGTGGAGACCGTGACTCGGCAAACGTAGTGTAGGACGCCCTCCAGCCAGGTGGGATGACAGAGGAATCGGTTTAATAAGACGGCCTTGATATTTTGTGGTAGATAATTTTCTTCGAGTCCTCGTGTTATCGAAGTGGTTACATGTTCGCAGAGGAGCGTATTTTAAACGTTGCATCATTATTGATTTGAGAAGATCTCTATTTTTAAAATAGCGTTTCTAGGATTGCTCTCAAAAACTGAGTTTACGGAGTCTTCAAATCACCTCATCACCTCGTTACGGCAAAGACCGAAAAATAGAGCCGATGCAATTTGTACCTGATTGGTTTTCGTTATATTCAGGAGTTTTATACAAAAAGGTTTATGAATGCATGTTTTTTTGCTGTCTTACTTGATCTTCATTTGACTTCAAACTCTGAAATGAACACTACCCAATATTTTTTCATCTTAAGGTATTACTCCCTCACACTACCGCCACCGCTACCTAGTTTTAACCGACTTCAAAATGGATCACGGTCCTGAGTTCGTCTGTATGTTTTTTTTAATGTATGTATGTTACTTGATATCTTCGCCTATGGTTAACCGATTTTACTGATTCTTTCACTTTTGTTAAAATATAGAGGGATTAGTATTAATCCCATAAACATAATATTTTTGGAGAATCACGACTAGCTACAACATTTTGATGATTCTTTCGATGTTGTATCAAAATTGATATAATTATAAATACCTAATATACAAGGTGCCACGTAATTGGTGTACTAAGCGGAGAGGGGAGGTCTACCCAAGTGCTACGTAGGTGCCTAATTTTATTTTTAGCATGAATGAATGTGTTCTTTATTTGCACATGAAAAAGGAACCCTAAAATTTTGTCGGTTTTGCGGTTTTAGTGATAGGGTTGTCATTTTTCTAAGCGTATGCGTAAAGGTTTTTTTACTATGAAAATTAAAAACTATGAATTATTTCTGAAAATCAACCATGGGGATCAGTTGGATAAAGGATGCACAACAACCCAGTTGCTTGGTACATGAATAACGTGGCACGTTGTATTAAATAATATAATACGCGATGGTCCCCTATAAGTTTAATTCTCTAGGAGTTGCTACTCGTATGTGCGCTATAAAACGTAGGTTTGTAAAAATTCATCACACTGTAATCATTTTACTATCACCTAACAGTTTCCATAGCAACGGGCGTCAACAGTTTCAACCATGTATCATCAAACTAAATAAGACTTGAATTATAACTAGATATCGCCAGTGTAAACTAAATTTTTTGCACGTGAACATAGACCTTCGGTCAGGGAAAGTAAGGGAGGGGTGATTTCGTTCGTCCGAGACATAGATGAATAAGTCGGTTTATCGTTTTTTAAAACACGTCAATTTATCTCATATTAACCTAAGAGTCAAGCTCAGCACCCACTGCAGACACTGCAGTTTAGTGCACGTGTACCTTAGACTTAGCTTTAATCCCGGCATCTACGTCAGCGGTGACGTCACGGCGCCGTTGCTTACGTCACGGGCTGGCTAGTCAAATGAAATGTGGTAATCTCTTGGTAAACCGAACGTGATTCGATTTGATTCATCTTGATTAGAGTTATTGAGGTCTTGATCAGAATTATTAATGTCACGTGAACCAAAAAAAAATCTTAATATTGCGCGGAGATTCAAATTTGTTGTGGCTTTGAACTTCTTAAACCACAAAAAAATTTAAAACGTTTTTATTATTATTATGTTACTTGATACTTCCGCCAATGGTTAACCGATTTTGCCGGTTTTTTCAGTATGTAGGTATTGTTTAGATAGATGATGATCCGTTATGGGTACTAAACCATGTTATGAGAACCCCAACTAGTATGGTGCTAGATGATGCTGTGTAAATTGTCCAGCACAACTTATTTATTTAAATTAGTTACCTACTAGTTGACAATAAGACATACATTGGTGGAAAAATACTGTAGAGCTGCATGTCTCGTAAAATATTTACGTGCCCGAGTACAGGCACGTAAGTATTTTAGAATGTATGATTAATACGACTTTACTAGTTAAAGCAATTATGAACATTTAAACCGTTAAAATTAAAATGCCATTGAAATAATACAACACAAAACAATAAAAAAATAAAACGCAAATATTATCTAACCTCAATAGTTATCAACGATCTTCTATATGTATAAATAAATCGGTAATATAAAACTATCGGTAATGTAAAACTATCGGTAATGTAAAACTATCGGTAATGTAAAACTATCGGTAATGTAAAACTATCGGTAATGTAAAACTACAAATTAAACAACCTTCTATAACAAATGTCGTGTACAAACTGTGGTTTTGTTAGTAAAACACATCCACAGTTAAATAAACGTTTTAAATTAGGCTTTAAAAATACAAGTCGTGTAAAAACCAGTGAACGGAAAAAACATAGAAGCATTCGTTGCGCTAAAAAATGACCCAAAAGTAAAGTATGCTGTGGTAGGCGGCGCTTGTAAACTATGCTGCGAAAGAGTTTAATTCGCAAGGCGACTAGCGGTAGACAATGATGTTTGCGGGTACACGAATTTTATTTGATTTTGTGTATGTGTTATATGGATTAATTAATTATCTGAAATAAATGAATACAATACAATAATCATTATCGCACACAGAGGAGGTCAGTATGTATTGTCCAACACGCATACAAGCACGCCTTAATTATATCGGAAAGTGGTTGGTAGTGGTTGACTGATTTGAAAATAAGTTGTTGGTTAGTCAGCGAAGGATATTTAACATGTAAGTTTGTTTGCAATTTTGTGTCAAGTTGCTCGCCTTTTTTCTTTGAAGGAAGGCTTCCATGTTTTTTCCGTTCACTGGTAAAAACATAGTAATAGTATTTTTGTGGTTAACATCGTGATTTGATGACTCAGATAACGTCACGGCATGTTTGGTTACAGTCAACACGAATAACGTGATCGTTTTACATTTATATTTACGTTATTGTTGAAAGTTAAATAGGGAAATGGTTTGATTATGGTTTTAGGGAATGTGTATTAACGGCAATGAAGATTGTGAGCAGATCTTTAAGAAAACTGTATTATTTCAATTCTTTTTAGGGTTCCGTACCTTGAGGTACGGACGGAGCCTCCGCCGTCTGTCCGTCCGTTTGTCCAGCGGACTGTTTCTCATGAATCATAAAAGGTAAACAGTCGAAAGTTTCACAGAATGTGTATTTCTCTTGTCACTACAACAACAAATAATAAAATTTAAAAAATATTAAAATTATAGGGTGCTCCCATACAAATGTCTTGATGTTTTTGGCTATTTATGCTCTACTTTTGGCAAAGCTACTCTAGCAAAGCTCCCATTAACTAAAAAAAAATTTTGTTATTGGGACCAACGTCAAGTACTACACAATACAATTTAAGTACTGATCACCGAAATCAGAAGGGTGACCGCGATTTTCGATATAAAAACAAACAGTTTTTTAGGGTTTATTTTGCGAAATAGTTATGTACGATGGTACTGAACCCTCCGTGTGCGAGTCGACTCGCACTTGGCCGGTTTTATTTGTTTTTGTTCAGGTAAGTACCTACCTAGGAGGCACTCATTGTGTAAACAGCCAAATACATTGTAACCAAAACCTCATACCCATATATTTTATTACCAACAGCCTTGTACTTCCAGCAAACATCGCCTTTGAAAATAACTTCGTAAATTATGCGGCTTCTTTGAATACCTTTTGAACTGAAATACAGGTTTTCTGGGAATTTTATGAAAAGAGAGATGCTCCATAGAATTTATTTTACCTAGTAGTAGTATCAGACATATCTGTAGCTATTTCATACACTAACATTATTAATACGAAAGTTTAGATGGATAGTTAGATGGATTGTTCACGCCTAAGCTACTGAACGGATCGAGCTAAATATTTGCATTCATGTAGTTCTTAACCTGGAACTCCCTTTTCCCCAAATAAACTCGTGCGAAACCGCGGGTAGAAAGTAGTGTTATCACATAACACACTAATATTATAGTTTGGATGGATGTACGTTTGTTCCTTGTTCACCAGGGGCTGCAGAATGGGGGCTCCAAAATCAAACGAGGGGGGGAGCTGAACTTCAGATTGAACTGAAATAAAAAATTAACTCGAGAACTGAAAAACGCGAGGGTGGCGGTCCGCCCCGGGTACCAAGCTTCGAGGGGTGCCATCGTATCGGCGTAACCAAGCAAGCACCAAGGGGCTGCCAATTCTTGGTGCTTAAAACATTGCCGTTAAATCTTTTTTGTATTCTTTACTCTTTTGTATTCAGCATTTTTGCGGAATGTAATGAATAATGTAATGAATCCCCGCTCGCTGTTGTCTTAAATTCCTTGTCTTTGTTGCTAACCCGAGCTCACCAAAAACCAAAATATTGGCTCGCTTCGCTCGCCGTTATTTATATTCATAGATTTTTATCTACCACCGCAATTTTAAAATATTTGGGGCTCGCTTCACTCGCTATCATTTATTTTGTAATAGGTCCACTTGCATACTTTACCCTAGACATCCGAAAAAATTTCGCGTACAAAAAAAATTACAGTTGTGTTGTTAAATTTCGGAAAACATACAAAAATCTTCAAAAAAAGTTTTATAACTGCAGTAAATTGAACGGAGGAAGCCGCAACCGGAAATTGGAGGAAGGTGATCAAAATTTAGCCAACCAAAGAAAATCACAAGCATATGCTTCCGTCCCATTCTGATCGCGCGTTACGCCCGTGCTACGAAATACCGTAGCTTGTGCTAAGAAGCCTACGAAAAGTTAGAATAACGACACCTATTTATCTTTGGTTTTTATTTATCTTTTCGTTGTTTCTTCCTCTCGTTACGGCTATACGGCTATATTTTACATATATGGGTGTGTATTATTGTGATGTTTTCAACAGAAAATACTCTTGTTTATGATCCAGTGCTCAGCTTGTTTCGTTTTCAATTATCATACACAAAATTTAATTTTGACCCATGATACCAAAATATCGAGAACTTTTTTCACTGTATTTCACAATATTTGACACACAAGGGTGACAAACCTGCAACGCATATTTACGCCTTATATTCCTCGACCGTTTTCCCATTTACTTAGAGGTCTTCCTTGTGTAGATGTGTAGAAGATGGAGAAATATCTCCATCTTCTCTTCATTTTTATGGTTTCGTTGTTGAGCTGAGTCTTTTTCAACCATCGTCGACCAAGTGGAAGATGGTCTTCCGCGTCCTTGTCTTGTGCTTGGCAAGTTTAGAGCAAGCTTGGCCATATGATCTTCCGGGCGTCTCTGTACGTGCCCGTACCATCGAAGGCGTCTCTCTTTAACTTTGTCGGCTATCGTTGCGACCTTGAAGCTTCCTTTATGTAGATGTTTTTATGTTACTAGTTTCTGTCCGCGGTTTCGCACGCGTTGTTTCTATGGAAACGTTATAAGCTTATTTCTATCCCATGGGAACTGATTTCAGGCTTGGATATCTAAGCAAAATTTCAGACCGATCCGTTCAGTAGTTGTGACCTGAAGAGGTTTCAAACATCTGAACATCCATCCAAACTTTCGCATTTATAATAAACTAGCTGCTGCCCGCGGCTTCGCACGCTTTTTTCCGGAATAAAAGGTAGCCTATGTCTGACCCCGGGATACCATCTACCTCGCTGCCAAATTTCACCGAGATCCGTACAGCCGTTCTTGAGTTATAAATAGTGTAACTAACACGACTTTCTTTTATATATAGAATACTAGCTGCAGCCCGCGGCTTCGCACGCTTCTTTCTGGAATAAAAGGTAGCCTATGTCCGGCCCCGGGATACCATCTACCTCGCTGCCAAATTTCACCGAGATCCGTTCAGCCGTTCTTGAGTTATAAATAGTGTAACTAACACGACTTTCTTTTATATATAGAATACTGGCTGCAGCCCGCGGCTTCGCACGCTTCTTTCTGGAATAAAAGGTAGCCTATGTCTGGCCCCGGGATACCATCTACCTCGCTGCCAAATTTCACCGAGATCCGTTCAGCCGTTCTTGAGTTATAAATAGTGTAACTAACACGACTTTCTTTTATATATAGAATACTAGCTGCAGCCCGCGGCTTCGCACGCTTCTTTCTGGAATAAAAGGTAGCCTATGTCCGGCCCCGGGATACCATCTACCTCGCTGCCAAATTTCACCGAGATCCGTTCAGCCGTTCTTGAGTTATAAATAGTGTAACTAACACGACTTTCTTTTATATATAGAATACTAGCTGCTGCCCGCGGCTTCGCACGCTTCTTTCTGGAATAAAAGGTAGCCTATGTCCGGCCCCGGGATACCTTCTACCTCGCTGCCAAATTTCACCGAGATCCGTTCAGCCGTTCTTGAGTTATAAATAGTGTAACTAACACGACTTTCTTTTATATATAGAATACTAGCTGCAGCCCGCGGCTTCGCACGCTTCTTTCTGGAATAAAAGGTAGCCTATGTCCGGCCCCGGGATACCATCTACCTCGCTGCCAAATTTCACCGAGATCCGTTCAGCCGTTCTTGAGTTATAAATAGTGTAACTAACACGACTTTCTTTTATATATAGAATACTAGCTGCAGCCCGCGGCTTCGCACGCTTCTTTCTGGAATAAAAGGTAGCCTATGTCTGGCCCCGGGATACCATCTACCTCGCTGCCAAATTTCACCGAGATCCGTTCAGCCGTTCTTGAGTTATAAATAGTGTAACTAACACGACTTTCTTTTATATATAGAATACTAGCTGCAGCCCGCGGCTTCGCACGCTTCTTTCTGGAATAAAAGGTAGCCTATGTCCGGCCCCGGGATACCATCTACCTCGCTGCCAAATTTCACCGAGATCCGTTCAGCCGTTCTTGAGTTATAAATAGTGTAACTAACACGACTTTCTTTTATAGAGGTATATATAAAAGAAAGTCAAGAAGGAAGAAACGCGGAAGTACGCTGATCAGGGGGTGTCAAATTACTGGACAAAATCAGAAAACACACTATCTATCTATATAGATAACATGCATCAGCGTAACATGCGCATCTCTGGTAGTGTGCAGTTTATTTAGTTGTTGTTTTTTTACTATATAAACCATTTATTCATTGTGGTTGTGGATAAGATCTTATATAAAGTTTTTCGGTCTATACAATCTATTTTCGAGCGTACATGATTTAATCATTTGATTTTAAATAGCGTGCTGTCACAAATTAGTATATCAGTTATCTTGTACCCATGGGATAACTAGCTGGAAAGAAAGATAGAGAGATTTATCTAGTACCCATAACACAAGCTCTGCTTAGCTTGGCTTGGGGTTAGATGCTGTGTGAATTGTCCAGCGTTATTATATAATTGTAGATTACCATTATAAATCGTTCGCCATCATTCTAAAATAATATAATAATATCTAATTTTAACATTATTTATTACCTAACATTCGGACCTATAGAGAAGAGTTGGTCTTACTGCAGTTTTGTACATTTTGGCTTTTACTTTTAATGGCATCCTTCTATCGTACATCACGCCTTTGAGTTGCCTCCCTTTCATCCAACCCGTAGTTGTTTTGTGAGTTAGGTACGCCATCGATCTTCCCATCATTGCGTATTATGTTATTTTATTATTAAACCTAACTACTTCAATTGATTAACAATGGGAACTTGTGTGTCTGCAATAAAGACTTTGAGGTCATTGATATTGACGACCGATGTGGCGCGGCGGGCGAAGGTCCGCCTGCGACGCAGAAGGTTGCGGGTTCGATTCCCGCCTTGGAACAAATGTTTGTACGATCTGCAAATATTTGTTCCGGGTGTTCTGGGTATTTTATAAATATAATAAAAATATCTATCTATGTTATGTATTGTATTAAGTTTATCAGTCATCTAGTACCCATAACACAAGCTTTGCTTACTTTGGGGTTAGATGATGCTGTGTGGATTGTCCAGCGTAAAAAAAAAAAAAAAAAAAAAAAAAAAAAAAAAAAAAAAAAATATGTGGTGTCCTCGAACACATACGACATATATATGCTCTGTCTTCTTCCTATCTATCCTCAGACCGTTCAGACCGTTTCTTCAAAAGATTTTATCCACGAGTTGATGTTCTGTTGAAGGTCCTTTAAGTCATCAGAGATGATTAGATGAGCGTTATATCGTCTGCGTAAAGGATGTTTCAAGGTGTCTGACAGTCTTTTATGAGGTAGTACAATGGTTGTGTTATAAAGTAACGGGCTTAGCGTAGAACCTGGGTGTACTCCTACCTACTGTTTTGAAACGGCCGGGCTATAAATAGCACTCACTGTAGACATTCAATAATTAAATCTGTAATAAAAACTCAACATTTATTAACCTGATTCCCACCAAATTATTATTGTATCCAGCGTTCCATTTTACAAGCAACCCCTAGCCAGCCACACTTGACCTACCCTTCCTCTCTGTTGCCCCAAACAACTTGTACCTCGACGGAACTACCTCCGCTTCCAGAGCTTAAAATATACTGGCTGGTACATCGATCAATACTCTGCATACGGAACTCTCTGTGCATTTAGGGATTAAAATAATGATGGTAAAGTAAGCTTTGGGATGTAGTTTGTACAGTTTTAAATGCTTTTTAACTGAAGTCTAAACAATCAAATTATTGCTCCATTCTATTCTAGTATGATTCGAATATTCTTTTTTGTGAAAGTTTTCAACCACGTTTCCAGTAAAGTCGTAATCGTCCACTGTAGGAAACTTGCATGGCGAATCCATACTAATATTATACATTCAAAAGTAACTCTGTCTGTCTGTTACATTTTCACGCCTGAACTGACACTCAATGACATTGAATTTTATGATGTGTTTTTTTTTTTTTGTACCTAAATACCTTTTAGTGAAGTATGTTTTGTCCTTTGAAATTGTACTATATCTTGCCTTGTATAACGACCTATATTAAAAATAGTAAATAAATAAATACAAAAACAACAACTGAATTTATTGACGAAGAAAATTACAATCATATAATAAAAACAAATTAGAACTAGTATTTACAATTGAAACAATTAAGCTAACTGACTGTTGCAAACAATCTACAGGTAGCTCAACTGATCCATATCAATACCAATCGGAAGCGTCCCCAAATAATAATCAAATACAACTAAACTGCTGAACGGATCTCAATGAAATTTGGCAGGGAGGTAAATGGTACCCTGGAGACGGACATAGGCTACTCAAAAAGCCCGTGCAAAACCACGGGGTAGGTACCTACTTACATATTTTGCTCAAAGTGCTGCTATATGACCATATTGACCATCCTTACGAGACACACACGCAAGCGTAGACAACGCAAATGCGTTGTCGACGGTTGCGTGTGTGAGTTGTTTATATTTACATTAAATAATGTAAATAATAAATATAAACAGCTCCAAATGCATAAATATTTGGAATTCTTAACATCAACTTCCATATTTTGCGTACCGTTCGTAGTAGGTAAATCTGTGTCATCATTACACAATTTTACCCGCGACGGAACGGACAGGGTATATATACGTATAGGGTGTGATGTTTGTTTGTATGTTTGTGTGTGCACAATTTGTTCTCTATTCTACCTACACAAAGGTTTGTCCAGGTTGCACAAAAACTGAGATGCAGTTCATGGAGTTTACAGAAAGCCCGCCCCTTGTATCTATTCCAGGCCTCCGATAAATCAATCATGTTCAAGAAATCAACAAAAAATTCCAAGATGCCACAAAAACCAATGTATGAACTTTCTTTCATAATAAAATAACTCTATTAAATCGCCGTTTGACGGCTCACCCTGTTTCACCCTCCAACTCACTTCCATCAAACTCTTTTAGCGCGGTCGACGTTCTTTATATCAGTTAAACTGTTGGATTGACAGTCGTGTAACTAGGTACGTCTAAGCGTTTATAAACTTGTTTCTCACTTTAGCTGAACCCTTTAAAGAATAGAAACAAGTTAGAACTAGTATTTACAATTGAAACAGTTGAGCTTACTGCAGACTGTTGCAAACAATCTACAGGTAGCTCAACTGATCCATATCAATACCAATCGGAAGCGTCCCCAAGGCACTGGCTGCATTGCCCCGCTGTATGGCAATGCTGCTGCGCTGCGCCAGATACTCACCAGTGCACGCGTCGCTTCGACCAGACTTTATGATATATATTTTTTAAACCCGAACAGCCTCAGTAGGTACCGAACGAAGAACTTAGTTCGGGTCGAAGATCTAGCTAGAGGTAGGCCCAGAACCAGGTGCATTCTCACCCTTCATTACTCGTTCCATTTATTATATACAAGCCCTCAATTGTGTGCGTGTAGAATTAACATTTTATTCATTAAAATTAAATTTATACTCAACGTTAACTTAGCCTTGCTTTCAACGTTTTCCTAAAAATAAAAATAAACCTTAGAGATATTTCGCGAAAGTATAGAGTTTTGGGATGCCATGTCAAACTATGCATGGTCTATGCCATTTTATTATGACAGGCCCCAACTAGAAGTGCCATATTTTCAGTCTGGTTGAACTATTTTTTGACATTAAGAAAACGTCTCCTTCCAACTTTATGTTTATTAAGTCAACTTGAGCTATCTGCAGACTGTTTGCAAGCACTTTAGATAGAGATAGCTGCACTGTTCCAAATCAATAGCAATCGGATGGCATGCTAAAAGTATAAAATTGTTTGGTGTTACCGGCCCACTGCCGCCTCGAAGGTCATCGAGTGGCATCAATTATGCAGACGCTCACTCGACTCCCGAGGATGCCTCCGAGAGCTGGCGGTTCTATTCACTGCTGTCATTGTATTCTATGGATTTTATTACATTTCATAGCAATCATGGAAATATTTTTCTGGGGCTTTAAAAAAAAACAATTAAATAGTCGTAAAAAATCCATGTAAATATGATACGATGAGAAATTTTAAACAAAATCCGCGCGCGATTAGAATGGGATGGAACCATTTCGAACTTAAACCAGTGTTACAACATTTGATTAGATAAAGTTTCCGCCCATTTTGTCAACGCGCAGATTGTACCAGAAATACAAGGTGCTACGTTATTGGTGTACTAAGCGGAAAAAAATGTTCGTGGGTGGATCACCCATCCACCCACGAACATTTTCTTGTTTTTGCACTTTCCGGGTTTCAAGGTTTTTTCCTGGAAAAAAGACCTCGAAACTTTTATCACAACAAGCCTATTTTTATGTTAGTGACTAACCCGAAGCCGACTTCGGGTTAGTCACTAACATAAAAATACACGCTCAAAGGTCAAGAACCCCACTGATGAAGCCGACTTCATCAGTGGGGTTCCTGACCTTCCAATTATCACCGCCCATACTTAGCCGTCGTTAGGCCATCACGCCCCAGCGTGCGGGCAGCGTAAGATTTTTACCATCCTCATTGGATGTCGCTTTTCTTTAGCCATAGCCAACAATTTTACTGTGAATCCGTCCTTTTTTTCTAAGCTATTATTTTAAATTACAATGTTTAATGTTTATCTGTAGGTAGGTATGTTTGTTTCATGGAAGGTACGTCTACGTAGGTACCTAATAAAGATTATTTATTGATATTTTAATAAAAGTTACGCGATAAATACCCGATAAATAACCTTCATTAGGTAGGTATTTTAGAAAATCGCGAATTTTTACGTGTTACGTACGTGCCTACTTTTATCTTTGGCGTGAATGAATGATTGTATTCTTTATTTACACATGAAAAATAATAAATAAATCTTAAAAATTAAGGTAAATCTAGTACAAAAAGGCGGCCTTGTTAAAAAAACCCTAAAATTTTGTCGGCAAAATGGCCGGACTTACGCGTGTTTGCGTTAGTGATAGAGTTGTCTGTTTGCTAAGCGTATGAGTAACGTTATTTTTTTACTATGAAAACTTAAAACTTTTTCTGAAAATCAACCATGCGGGATCAGTTGGGTATAGGGTGCACAATAATCCTCTTTCGGCTTAGTACACCAATAACGTGGCACCTTTTATAAGATAGATAGAGATAGTGAAACATATTAACGAACACAATCCTGATACAGCACAGAACAGAAATAGTACCTAACTTACAAACAATAAATGAAACATACAATACAAAATTACCTAAATAAGAAAACAAGATCCGTCAAGTGTGACTCGTGCGCCGAGGGTTTCGAACGGTTGTCAAGTATACCAATATGTACTATAGGTACTGGTTAGAGACTCCTATTTGATGAACATCAAAAAATTAAAGGTACATTTCAGATGTATTGGTTTGCAAACTTCGAAGTAGGTATAGAGGGTAATAGTAAAATTTTCGCCTTTTTTCAAAATATTTCAAAAAGTATGAACGCTACAGAAATTTCAAAAACCGTTTTGAGATGTACAAACCGATACCTTTCATTTGATACCCCACTCGGTGAGGTAGCCTCCTTTTGAAAATTATCTTCCTCGTTTTGACCATTTTTCAAAAAGTGGTCTACTTAAAGACTTCTCTATATTTTTCCTGTAAAATAAAGATCCATGTTTACAAACGCTACAGAAATTTCAAAAACTGTTTTGAAATGTACAAACTGATACCTTTCATTTGATACCCCACTTGACATTGTAGGTCTCTTTTAAAATTTCGACATCACAATTTGTACTGAAAATTTACATTATCATTTTTCATTTATTTTTATTTATTTTTCTTTTAATCTGTACAGGCGCACGAAATGTATTATTATTTCAAATTTCACGTTATTTGCTGCTGTAGTTGCTGAGATATTAAATACGGAAAAAAGGACAGAAAAAGCGGGTATAATGGTAACCAGGGTTTCGAAACCGATCTCCGATTTTCGAAACCCTAAAAAAAACAAATTAAGGAGAGAGTAGGTATATACCTGCCCACCCCCCTTTTTACATAAAGAGCTAAACGACCGATATAACGTAAAATGTTTACTTTGACAAGGTATGTTATGTGTCCTATTCGTAGAATTTTCTTAAAAATAGGTACCTCCGGATTCCAAGACTAAGTTCTGGTGGATGTCGCCCCTCGAAGGCCATCGAGTGGCATCAATAATGCAGACGCTCACTCGAATCCCGAGGATGTCTCTGAGAGCTCTCGGCTCCATTCACTGCTGTCATTGGATTCTATGGATGTTTACGATTTGGTGGGATATCTTTACGATTATGGAAACTGGAAATACTACTCCTGTTTTTTTTCCGTTTTTGACAGTCTTCCTAGAAATACATATAATGCAATATTTCAGCTCTGTTCTAACGATAAAATGCAATAAGTTATTTTTAACCGACCGAAAAAAGAGGAGGTTCTATGTTCGGATGGATGTATGTTTTTTTAAGTGTCGATTTCTCCGTCATTTATGGACCGATTTGGGTGATTTTATTGCAGTTGTACAGAGATTGATCCTGAGGTGGTCCCATAATTTTTATTCCCGAGGGATTACTATTCATCCCTCAAGACTTATAAAATAGTTTAAAACTAAGGGATTCAAAGTCGATTAATAGTTTTTCAAAACAATCTAATTATATGTTAGGTAGGTACCTGCTTTCTAGATTTCGAAATCTTTCATAGGTTTTATTTCGTTATTTACGTAACTAAACCATTATAACCCATAGCGCGTTAGCTGCCGCTATGGGTTATAATGTGAGTGAAGTGAAATTTTAAGAAAAATTTAAGTTTCACATTCACACACTTTACACATTAAATTATTATTTGAAACTCATTCATTTTCAGATTCACAATCCATATTAAAAATTAACGCACACAAACGTACCTACAAATTAAAAATGTCATAATCACACGCGTACGTGTATGTCACACGCGTTTTTTTGTTCAAGATCGTCAGTGTTGTATGGATCACTATAGAAGCTTGTTGACGGCGCCGTGCGTAAAGACACGGGTGCGGAATATCTGACAGATCTCCGCGAAATATTGATATTATCTTAAATTTTTATCTTAATCCGCTGTCGCTGTCCACAAGAATCAAGCAAGAGAATCTAGCAAGTGAGTGTGATAAAAATGCACCGCAATTTTCTTGACACGCTCATAAATATTTGGAAGAAAATAAAAAGTACAAAATTGTGTCTAAACGCGTGGGTAAAACAGAAGACTCCAATATCCACTGAAATAGACACATCGACCCTTCAATTTTAATTTAGGGTTGTCTTAATCCTTGCGCATCCTTTTAACAATGAGGGTGAAAAATAATTACCTCCTGTATCAGGGCCAGAGGCGAAAGTTCGGCTGATGTGCCTCGATGAAACGAATCAATAACTAACCGAAATCAGAAGTTTTAATTAACGTTTTGACAGTTTGAGGTCTATTGAGTATAAATAGGTTTGTTCTGAGGTCTGAGCTTTTGATAAGAGACGGCCGTTAAAAGTTTTCGGAACCTTGCTATCATTCTCAGAACAGGGAAAGGAAATCACCCTTCGATCTACGTTACTCTATTAATTTTTAAGTTTATTTAAAAATTCTTAGACCCGTATATGAAAGCTTGCTCAGTCATCGATCTATGCTTGAGTAACGCTTTTCTATGGCATAAACCGCACGCATAAACGTCACTCAAGCATAGATCGATGACTGAGCAAGCTTTCATGCCATGAAATAAAATATGTAGGTATGTTGAATTCTTCATACAAGTACATACCTAGGTATAGGTGCGCCTCATTTTTTTTTTTTACCTACTGCTGGCGTCTTTGCAAACGTATTCGTGATGATGGGCAGAACCTCCAGTTCACGCAGTGTCATTGAATAACCAATAACCATGTATATAAAAGTCGAAGCGACGCGTGACCCGAGAGCTGGTGGGTATCTGGCGCAGCGCATCAGCATTGCCATACAGCGGGGCAATGCAGCCAGCGTCTTGGGGACGCTTCCGACTGGTATTGATATGGATCTTGATGGATCTTAAAGAAACTTAATGGAAATATATTTAGGAAGAAGTTAATTGGATGGTTGCTTGAAACATGTTTCTATAATGTAAACGAATATTTAGCATATGATTTGTAACATAAATGACTAGTAGTTTTAATAATAATATGACTCACACAATATTTGCACGCCTGCATGCAGGCTGAATACAGTTACTAATATAGTTATAAGACCTGACATTGTAAAATAATTATGTATTCTTGCAAATAAATGATTGATTGATTGATTGATCAGTTGAGCTACCTGTAGATTTTTGCAAAAGTCTGCAGTAGCTTTATAGTTTCAATTGTAAATACTAGTTCTAATTTGTTTCTATGATTGTAATTTTCTTTGTTAATAAAAGCTATTGCCAAAAAAAGTATATGAATAGACTAAGTTAATTTCGGTAAAAAGTGAGAATGGATTTTTGTCTATTTTCAACGGAACGTTTGCCCGGACTTTTACTTTCTTGTGAAAGTTCACTTCCCTTCACTCCCGCTGGCCACCGAAAATTCATCCTAGAGGGTCAAATAAGTTTAAATTCTACCATACCGATAACCCACCCATTAAATAGGTGTACAGTCGAACAAATAAAGCCAATGAAATAGAAAATGAACCATCTGTCCATACAAACGGATTCCAATAATCCAACACTCGCGCGCTCGACAAATATTTCGTGAAAACGACACAATGCGAATACTATTGTACACGGTTGTACTAGTACTGTCAGCAACAAAGTGAACGCTCAAACAATGTTTTAAAGCGTCTTGTGAATGAAAACGTGGCATTTTTTGTGTCCTTTTTCAAACTATGATAAGGAAGTAAATACTCATCATCATTATTGTTCACCATAATGATATTTTAGACTGCTTTCTCCTACTGCAGGATAAAACATCTCTCCCAGGTGTTTCTGTCAAATGGTGATAAAGACCGCAGGCGGGAAGATTCGCATATTATCTCGTTCCACTATCTTTATCGTGTTCTAACTCTAACATTAAAGTATTAAGTCCTCTTAAGTAGTTACGCGGAGCGCAAAATTATTTATATGCAAATTATGTACAAAATTGTCCTTTTCATGTGCTTTAGGTTAAGTTTATCCATTCTTATTTTGTAGGTACTATTTGCTGCAGAAAATATGTTTTTACTTACTTACTTAGGTACTCTAAGAAACCATTCCAATTAGGTACTCTAAGATACTAGGTGGTGTCGATTTTGTTCGTACCTGTACGTACAAAGGTAAACTAAACTAATAATTTGACTGCAACAAAAATGTATTTGTCTCTTTCTTTCAGATCGACATTAAAAAGCACAGTGATGTCGAGTTAGTTTACTTTTGTATAATATACCTATCAAACAAATCGACGCGAACGCTTATGATAGACAATTTTGAAATTATGCAATATTCATTTACTTTTTTTGCTGGCTCTATCATACAGAAAAGAGTATTGGACAGTGAATTGGACAACGAAATTACAATGGGGACGATAAAGTAGACTGCGATGAATTTGTAAAAGGCTTTAATTTGGGTTTACAATACAAATGAAATGAAATTTATTTATTGAAATGAAATATATTTATTGCATAAAAAAAATAGACAAATAATTCCGAAATGTTACTGATAATATTACCTTCTTACTTTAAATCTATGAATATGCGTTAATTGAATTGATTAGCCTTTGATATCTACGCTAGGCTTGAAAAACCTGTGTTATAGATATCTATGCCATCCCTCATTACTGTGACATACATTTTATAAAAAAGACTTGAAATTTCGAATTTTTGTAAATAATTTCTCATTTTTAAATACATTCGAAATAACTATTTAAAATAATTATATTTTATTAAAATTATTCAAAAAAAAAAATTATTATTTCAAAGCTATAAATATAATAAGAAAAATTTAATATAGTTAACACGCAAAAAAAAAAAAGAAGAAAGTGTGAGGGTGTGCATGCGTGTGTAAGTACGAGTATGTATTGGTTGGTGTGTACGTTGAGGTTCCCTGAAGGCACCATTCTCTAGAGAGTTTGGGCAACAGATAGAACTTTGGTCTATATTACAATAGAACATACTTTATTGTACACCAAAAAGACAACATTGCATAAGACAAGTACAATGGGCAGCCTTATCGCTTAGAAGCGATCTCTACCAGGCAACCTTTGGATGGAAAGAATGGATGGAATGATGGGGTCGCGGCTTTTCTGATGAGAAATTATGAAGGAGTAGGTTCTGCTTCGTACGCGTTTCGTTAAATGTATGATATACCTAAATTCCAGATCTATGCAACATTTCAGCCAGAGCCGCTGTGCGATTACGCAAAAACCACCCATCCTATAATCTACATTTTAAAGCCATTCATTTAATTTTCCTTCATAATTGAATCAAATTGTATGGATGAGACGCGCGAGGGCGTAAAATGACTTTCAAATGTCATATAAAGGATGGGTGGTTTTTGCGTAATCGCACAGCCGTTCAGTAATTTTGGCGTTGTTTTCGAGCAAACAAATCTTTCCAGACTTTCGGCTTGTATAACATTGGGATTGGGAAGGTATTGCTAGAATATTGCCTGAGTAGAATTGACGTACTCACCGAGTTATTATTACAATTGTTTTGATTCTTGTAACTGACTCTGCCTATATTTTCCAACTACTATGGTTCTAGCTATAAATAGATTATGTATCTACCTATTTTAATAATGTTTAATAATAATAAATGTTTAATTTCAGACACAGATCCATATGATATTTAGTAGGTACAAACTTATACTATGTTAGTAGTCACAGCAAATTATAGGCAGTAGGTAGGGGATTTAAATATGTATCAGTCCAGAGAAATTTGACACTGTAATTCGAATGCTACGGCTGCAATGTTCGAATACAGTGCCTTAACATTGGGCTGTCCCATTTATCAGACAATGAGCTCAGGATGCTGTTGGAGCTTCCGCGCCACCTGCGCAGCAGTGAAGCGGTTTTTTTCCTCATACAGGCTTTGAAGCCGCCGGTACGCGCCTCTGCGAATATGCCAGAGGCGCTGCAGAACCACGGGAGCCTCAGCAACATCCTAAACGCATTGTTGTATTGGACGTGAAGGGCGTTCATTGCTTTTTGAGTATACGTGGTCCAAAGGCTACTCGCAAAGAAGGTTTAAATAAATTGCTGCGCCCTTACAGGGTACATGTACTTAACTCAAAGCTAAAACAATGTATATGTATGCAATAAATAAATCAATATTAGTAGATATGGATTTAAACTTCCTTTTAACTTACTTTTAAGTTGTTATTTTGTAGTTTTCGTTGTAAGTAGGTAGGTATTGTTTTTAACCCCTGACACAAAAAGAGGGGTGTAATAAGTTTGACGTATGCGCCTGTCTGTGGCCTCTATATAAGCTATGTTTTATGAATATCAGCGCAGCCGTGAAAATATTATGTTATGATACTACAAAGTAAAATCCTCATTGGGATTTGAATATTTGTAAAATTAGCTTTGATGTGTTGATGCCAATGTCTTTTCAATCCACAGATTTTATTTCATCAATAAATTCTATTAGAATCCACATTTTATTGACAGCAAGTGTACTCAACGCCGAGAATCCTTTCCAAGAGCCATTGGAAAGGCGTCAAAGGAGAATTTACTTCCGATCTTAAACCAACAACTCAAGGTTCTAAATAGGCCATTATATAAGCAAAAACTGAATCATTCATACTACCTTCGATCTTAAAGCCAGGGGGTAAAGTCAAAAATGGCCTACAGATGTTCCTAGAGGAAAATCTGGGTGATTTGATGTCTTGAATGTTGGAAGATACAAGAAATAAAGGCCTTTTTATCGCGAAAGGGCAGATAGGGCTCGGATGCACGGTTTGGATTTATGGGATGAAAAATATATACCTATACGACGTTTCTGTTACTAGAAGTGACGGTTTTTATACAAATTTGGAATACTATAAAAACGAAGACTTAATTTGTAAGCTGAATTTTATTCCCATTTCATAATTTACTCACTTTCCTCCACTTGCCCTCCCTTCTTAATTTTTTTTTTATTACTTCGTAACTTTTATGGTGAGTCTCACAAACAAAAAAGTAGTGAATAAAATCTTCTCGATGACATAAATACAATAATATATATTACCACATATTTAACATTGTTTTTGTTATGTAAAATAAGGTTGTCACCGACTGGACGTCCGTAACGCAAGCGCAAAGGTTTTTGGCTGAAAAACAGCGCTGAGCGGCAACCGCTCAGCACAATCCTGAGCCAACACCTATTTCGGCACAGGGTGATTCATGGGGGTAAAACCCGATCTGAAGCCCACCATTTGTTTAATTAAGTATAAACCTTCATGTTCTTTATTTAGTTTTATATGCTTTCTATGACACACACACACACACACACTACCTATTGGTATGTGTCGAAATAAATGTTATTCTATTCTATTGCTTGGTCATCTTGGATTATCTTGTTTTATACATATTTTATCGCAACACCTCGGATACATGCACTATAAAACTGCAAAAGAATCATCACAATCGGTCCTCACCTCCTCCTTTTTTCGAAGTCGGTGAAAAACTTAAAGATAAACGTATTGTAAAGACTAGTTTTAGGGGCTTATTCCAATAATCCTAGCCTTGTCTAGACGTATGAGGGGAGGCCTCCACACACATGGCATGGTCTCCTCTCTGGTAACGCCGCGTACCGTAACGTCTTAACAGAAATAAATATAGAATAGAACACAGAAAATTACAATTCAATAATAAAAACAAATTAGAACTAGTATTTACAATTGAATCAATTAAGCTAAATACAGGCTGTTGCAAATTCGATTAATTAATAAGTAATTATTAAATAACGTAAACATTCTAATTTAATTTGTTTACATGTGATAGTGAATGCAAAATATTGAATACAACCGCGAGTTTTTGATTTATTAATGATTTTGTCGGAAATCCATTTTGCCATTTTTATCGCCAGGTCTTATGGGCAAATAAATAATGAAAGGTCAATTCATATCAGTTTACAACTTTATCCTCATTAACTCAATGTTATTGATACTCACCTTATCGCACATATCGCCTTTCATGATATTATTGAGTTTTTAATGCTCTATTTGGCATTTGAATGTCTATCAAGTAACGTCTCTGTCATTCGCAGAATTTTGCGGCAAAATCTCAAACATAAATCTTAGAGTATAAATAAATACCTATTAGAAAAATTTAATTTCGATGAACCGGACAATGCGCGAAAAATGTGTGCAGTTGCCAATAATAAAGATGAAAAATGTGAAGTGAAATTGAAAAATCCTATGGGCAAATTGTGTATCGGAAGCATTGATCAAAATATCCTTGTATCAAATTCAATTCAAAAATTCAATTCAAAATTCAAAGTGCTTTATTTCCTGTAGACCTTCAGGACTCTTGGACACGTCACAAAATTCAAACGAACAAAATGAATTCCCCGGAATACCATTTACCTCCCTGCCTAACTTCATTGAGTTCCGTTCAGCCGTTTAGGCCTGAAAAGGTAATAGACAGAGTTACTTTCGAGTTTTTAAAATAGTATGGATGTACACTTAGCTATTTTCCATAATTATTATTGACTGGAAATTATACTTACTAGCTATTTTCGTGAATAAAACTCCAGAGGCTCGTTTCATTACTTTCACTGCTGTATCTTGCTTACAAACATTTCACATCGAAGTTGGCTGGATTAATAAGGTACTACGTAGCAACTGTCTAATGTACCCAACTATTTCCATCACAGAAAATGGTGTGATTGGGAACTGGTTGGAAAGTGGCGCAAAGTTTAAGTATTTTCCGGTTATGAATATTTTCTGCGTTGCACATGTGATTTACAACTGATTTATGCCGTTTTACGCCAATTGTTAAACATTTTCAATGGACCCAACCTTTAACGAATTTCGATTTAATTGTCTTTTTACTTTAGAGCCGACTTTATGATTTTAGAAATACCTACCCTAGCCAATCTCGATGTAGATGTTTGTAAACAAATTGCCCATACTTAACCTGAAATTCACTCTGTTGCCGCGTCTTTCATACGCAATTTACATTACTTGTCGATTTGAGATCCTTCCTTCAATAAATATTGCTTATAATATCTGAAACTCAACGCCAAGCAAGAGAGATCGTGATTTGGTTATATCCATTCTACATAGAGTTAGGCTTGTGTATAAATCCCTAGAAGTTGTCACTCCGTCGTTACACCTGGTTACTTCTTAACTAATTTATTATTAGAAAACAAAACCTAATGCAAATACTAGATTAGGAATCTGTCACACGAGTTACCAATTAATGCAGTTCACTGTACATACAGGCATTTTCATAACCACATCTTAGGAAGACCCAACTATTTTTTACTTCATCTTTCGTCTTTACAACACATTGAAGTAAAGAGAATCAACGAACGCCCTACTTCTTGTATTTATTTTAAAGTTTAATTTGTTAATGTGCTTATTTTGTAAGCCATAAGAAATAAACATTATTCTAATTCTGTATTTCTCCGCAGAGAATGAGGCGGCCCCGGCGGCACCGTTGGCTGACAGTATCGGTGTTCTTCATCACCTACTCAATATTCCAAGCTGTATTCAGTGCCACGATCACACCCGACCCCGCTGATGAAACTTCTCCGGGTTATGAATACACGTCGCTGAAGTCGAAGACAGATGGCTCGACAGGTATGTTCACGAAAATACTTAGATGGATTTGACTTCCCACTAAATCCCACTAATCAAAAATGATCTAATAGTAAGTTATCAATTATATTTACCCATTACACAAGCTTTACTTTGGGGCTAAATGATGCTGTGGGTATTGTCCAGCATCTTTCAGCTTATTCCAATCCCTGGTCGCTCAGAGAGAAGACGCACAGGGGATTTGTGGACAAAAGTTCCAGAAATCCCCTGATCCACGACTTATTTACACCGTAAGTAGATACATTTTTTTAAATCAAATGCAAATAACCAGAGTTTAGAATTTGTTAACAATTAGTCCAAAACGCGATTCGTCCAAGTATTTTAGTATTTTTGTCAAAAAGCAATTCGTTAAGAATATGTTCCAAAGTGGATTTATTATTTAGTGATACACAGGTATTAGCCGCAGCACGTGAAATTTCTAAATAAAAAGTAGACCATCTTGTTCCCCCGGATAGATTCAGGTTCATTTATTGGTACAAGAACATACAAGTATGTTCGTCAAAATACAAGTTTTTTTAAATTAAACTTAGATTCAATACACAGTCAAAACAAAAAAAAAAAAAACAATAAATTGGTACACAGAAAAAATATATTAATTAACCCATATGGCATCGCTTTTTCTGTCCTTTTTTCCGTCTTTAATATCTCAGCAACTACAGCAGCAAATAACGTGAAATTTAAAATAATTATACATTTCGTGCGCCTGTACAGGTAAAAAGAAAAAAAGAAATGAAAATAAATGAAAATTTTCAGTACTAATTGTGATGTCGAAATTTTAAAAGAGACCTACAATGTCTGGTGGGGTATGTATGTAGCGTTTGTAGATATGGATCTATATTTCACAGGAAAATATAGAGAAGTCTGTAAGTAGACAACTTTTTTAAAAATTTTCAAAAGGGGGGATAATTTTCAAAATGGGGGAATACCTCCCCGAGTGGGGTATCAAATGAAAGGTATTGGTTTGTACATCTCAAAACAGTTTTTAATATTGCTGTAGGTTTCATACTTTTTGAAATTGAAAAAACTCGAAAAATTACCCATTGCCCCCCCTATCTCCGAATCTTGCAGAGCGATCCATCTAAAATGTAAGTAGCGTTTGTAGATATGGATCTATATTTTACAGGAAAAATATAGAGAAGTCTGTAAGTAGAACACTTTTTGATTAATGGTCAAAAAGTTTATCATTCTTCTAGCAATTTTATTATAATACGAGACAGAGTTCCTTCCGCGTTTCACACTAATACAACACAACACAACAACACAACAAGAGTATGTTAGGATGGATGGATCGATAGATGGATGTATGTTATTTCTTCACGCCAAAACTAATGAACAGATCAAGCTAAAATTTTGCATGTACCTGGAATAAAACAAAGCTATGTTTTATCCCATAAATCAGTTCCCATGGGATAGAAATAACGTTTGAACGTTTCCATTGAAACAACGCGTGCGAAGCCGCGGGTAAAAACTAGTTAAATATAAGTATGCAAGGAGTAGTGTAGTAGTGTATGAAAGGAGGTATACCCGGCAGGTGTCCTAGGATACAATGATGATAATGATGATGGAGACCGACCTGTTCTAAAACACAATCTTGACTTTTTACTGGTTTATAATCCCGTTGCATTATCTTCCAGAAGAGCTAAAAGGGACAACCCCTGCGGGAATGAGTGAAAACAGCGAAGAGACGAGCTCCGAAGGCAATAAGAAGAAGATGAAAGGACTGCTGGATGAAGAGGACGATAAGAAGTCTCAGAAAGATGCTGGATACGCAGAGGTTTGTATTGTATTATCACTAACAAAGTGTGATCCGATATTCAAATATCCTTCCGATGTCAGTATAACGTTGCTAGCGGTCCCTAGGCTTAGCATGGACATCACCTTTCGTTCTCTTATCATGGCGTAAAATATTTGAAATTAATTCCTCCAACTTCATTAACTTACCTACGCAATGTATGTAATTTTAATTTAGTTAAAAGGCTGGCACCTTGTATGCTTGCCTCTCCGCTAAAATCAGTATTAGCTGATACAATACAATACAATACAAAATTCTTTATTGTACACCACAAAATTTTATAAAAAACAAAGATATAAAATAGAAAAGTAATAGGGCGGCCTTATCGCTGATACCTGCAAAGACAGATTAACATGATTGTAAAACAAAACCTAGCAAACAGAACAAAAAGGATAAATGTTCAGGACCAGACCCGGACTTTAACCATAATATATTTTATTTAGAAATGTTGTAAAAAAAAATAGCCTAAACAAATGACACAGACGTACTCGAGATCTACATTAATTATTATCTTATTCGAATTGTGATTCCAGGATTCTGAAATGACGAAGCTGCGAGAAGGTGAAAAGAGTTTGCTGATGAAGTCTTCCATCCCGACGGTTCATCCGCTCAGAGACAACTGCACACCGCCTGCCATTGAACAGGTGAGCCATTTTTCCTATAGGTGTTTATTTTCCTTATTCTACAAAAAAAACTGCTTTACTATAGTTATTCCACTCTCTTATTTGCTGTTTGGTAGCAACGCACACTATTGCCATGATTATTTGATTGTCGACTGAAAATCAAACAGTCAGGTCCTAATGCTTTGCCATTTAATTGTTTGATTATGAGAATCGATATAAGAATAATAAGAAGAAGTTGAGTATAATAAGAAGAAGTTGTAATCGATTTTATTATTTTTGTTTACATTACTCTGATTCTACTCTACTTAAATTTTGCATTATTTTACAAAAATACTCATGCGTCTAAGACCCGTATTATGAAAGCTCAAGAAGTCATCAATCTATGCTTGAGTAACGCTTTTCTATGGCATAAACGTCACTCAAGCATAGATCGATGACTGAGCAAGCTTTTATAATACGGGCCTAAATTACTTTATTTTTAAAATCACAATATCCAATAGTATAAAATAGTATTATTTTTGGTGTTTTATTTGCTACTTGCCTCTGCCCGCAGCATTACACGCTTTTTTCCGTGATAAAAAGCAAGACAGATTGAGAGGGATTATCCAAAGCTCAATCATAATAGGATTGTAGATCAATGATCATAACCCAAGAATTTGGCAAGCTTTAACACTTTGTTTGGTTCGTTTCAGTTCCCTCGCCCTCTGATGGGTCAGAATGCGCGCAAGCACGGCGGCCTCATCATCCACATCCTGGTTTGCGTGTTCACCTTCATCGGGCTTGCCATCGTTTGCGACGAGTACTTTGTGTCCAGTCTCGACCGCATCTGTGAAGGTATGCTTTATTACCAACCACATAAATATATCTCTAACGAAGCAAAAAGTTTATGTACCTCGCGGGCCGAAAAGAGGTACTGGAGAGCCTCTTTTATTGCCACGAACTTTATCGTGACGTCAAAGTACCTACGCAAAACGTAACACGCTCGGTTTCAATACAAATCGGCGAAATCTTTTGGTTTGAGTTAGGATAGTTATGCGTCGTCCATTAATCACGTTAGGCTCGAAAGGGGGGGGGGGGGGGGGGATTCGGAAAAAATCGCAATGTCACAAGGGGGTGGAAGGTTGTACGTGTATTAATTTATTCGTCGAACGCGCGCGAGTTCTAATCCGGGCATACAGACGTTGCTTAATTTTCCAGAACTAAATAAAATTATACTTATATACTTACTTATACCAGTATTTAGAGACAACATTCTGAATTTTTTTAAGGCTCTTACAAAAAAGTATTCATGGTTTTGGGTAGGGCGGGTAGTCTAACACCTCACCATAGGACAAGCCCCACCCTCCTTTCCCAGCCCCCCCCCCCCCTTTTGGTTAAAAAAGCTGCTACAAAACATCACCTCAACCCCTTACTCGGGGTTGCCCCACCCCAACCCCTCGCATAATAGGTATACCAATTTTCTTGGCAAAAATCCTAATAAAGTAAAAGTAAAGTAAAGTAAAGTATCGTTTATTGCTTGAAATACATGTACTAGGTACAGGTGTTTTTATGTCTATGTGAGTCAATGTATTCCTACCTTTACGGTGTGCAATGTCTGTGTACAAATAATAACAATCTAATTAATTAAGCTTACAATAAAACAAAATAAAACTGAACTTGAAACTAATGTTGGATAAAAACAACTTAAAAATAAAGAAAGTCATCATGAAGCAGAAAAATCTTTGTCAGTTAAAAATTCATTTATAGCATAATAACATTTATTTGAAAGAATAGTTTTTAACTTTCTCTGAAACTCCATATTCGGCAGTAGTCTTATAGACTGTGGTAATTTATTATATATGGAGGGTGCCATAGCAAAGATACTCTTGCCCATCATTGTGGTTTTCCTATTTATTTGACAGACTTTATTGTTGTCACGCCTATTGCGGACCACGAAATCCGAAGGTCGACCGAAGAGATCTTGATTATTCTTGACAAACATAGCCGTCTCCAAAATATACAGTGATGGTAGCGTCAACAGTTTATACTTAAGGAAAAAGGGTTTACAAGAGTCGGTTACTTTGAGGTGAAACATGGTTCTTAAGCAGCGCTTCTGATATTTAAAAACTTTTAAAACATCTGTCGAATTCCCCCAAAACATTATCGCATATCTAATATTAGAGGCAATTATACCATGATACGTTAAAAGCAAGGTATCTATGTCCACTATTGGAGCTAATTTGTATAGGACATATGCTGAGCTGTTAATTTTCTTACAGAGAGCTTCTATGTGTGATTTCCAATTCAGTTTGTTGTCAATATTTACCCCCAGAAATTTTGTGCTTTCCACTTCTTCGATTTCGCTATTGTTGTAATAAATGTCCATAATTTTTTGAGCTGCATTATCGCGTTGTCTAAAATGTATGATATTTGTCTTGTTTATGTTAATTTTAAGATTATTAAAATGCCAGTCTATAATTGATGTCAAAGCTATATTAATGTCATTTTTATAAGTGTCAGTATTCTTACAAGCTACAGTAACTGTGCTATCATCAGCGAATAGTGATATTGGATGAGTAGTTGCTTTTGGTAGGTCATTTATATAAATAATAAACAGCAGAGGGCCGAGCACACTCCCCTGGGGGACGCCATACTTTACAATCCGTTCTCGTGAGAGAAAACTTTCTTCAGTTTTAGTTTTATAATTAATATTGGTAATCTTAGTACACTGTTTTCTATTCTCTAGGTACGACTTAATCAATTGTAGAGTATTTCCTCTTACACCGTATACTTCAAGTTTGCACAATAAAATGTCATGTCTAACATAATCAAAAGCTTGTGTCATGTCACAGAAGATTGAACAGACGGGGGTTTTGTTATCAACATTTTTTGTGACAAGTTGTAGAAAATCGTAAATAGCCATGTTAATTGTTTTATTTTTTCTGAATCCTTTCTGTTCACTACATAAAACTTGATTAGATTCTAAGTAGTTATAAAGCGATTTATATATATGCTTTTCAAATATCTTAGAAATCACTGGTATCAGAGATATGGGCCTATAGTTATCCATGCATTCTTTGTTTTGCTTTTTATGTACGGGTTTAATAATGGAGATTTTTAATGCGTCTGGAAATACACCAGCGCTAATGCTTAAATTAATAATATGGCTAATTGGCTTGCATATAGTTCCAGCTACTGATTTTAGAACCTGCGTGGATATATCGTCATACCCAACACTGTTTTTATTATTAAGGGACAATATTAATTTAAGAACATCAGTTGGTATGCAAGGCTGCAGGTACATAGAGTCTCTTTGGCTAGTTAGTCTTGAAGTTACGTTTATGCCTGATGATTCGATTGGCACTATTTTATCTATTAAGAAGTCATTAAATGCATTTGCAATGTCAGTAGGTTTATGTAATAATATAGAGTCATTTAAACATATTTTTCGTATTATACCTGGGGGGATATTACGTTTTGCATTATTTATTATTCGCCATGTAGTTTTTGATTGGTTTTTAGATGTCCTTATTTTATGTTTATTCTGTGCTTTTTGCGTAAGTTTTACAATTTTATTTAGGATTTTGGTGTATTTTTTATATTCATCTCTAGTTTTTTCCGTAGGTTTTTTCCTGTGTTCCCATAGAAGTTTTCTCTTTTTTTTACAGCACAACTTAATGCCGCGAGATATCCAGCACACTCGCTTAGTGGTCTTAATAGTCACGATTTTAAAAGGAAAACATAAGTCATAGAGCAGTTTAAAAATGTCAAAAAATATATTATACGATAGGTTAGGATCATTTTCACTGTATACTTCGGAAAAAGATATGCCTGCAAGAACATTCGAAAATTTATTAATATTTTCAATAGAGTAATCTCGCTTTTTTACCCGCCAATATTTAAGTAGGGCAAAGTTTTTGATAGGAAGATTAATCAGTTGGGCCGTGTGGTCAGATAATGCGAATTCTATGACTTCATTTGCACACGGTTTTTTGAAGTTATGGGCAAACTTATCAATGCACGTTTGACTCTTCAGCCGTGTTGGCTGTTTCAGAGCAAGTTTGAGATTAAAATTTAAAAGAAGGCATTGAAAATCAAGATATACATTTGTTTTCTTTAAAATATCAATATTGAAGTCCCCTGCTACAATAATATTATCATAAGATTTTTTTGAAATTTCATGTTAAGCCTGTTGAAATTTAGTCATAAAAATGTCGAGATTAGTAGCTTTAGGTACTCTATACACACATAAGATAGCAATGTTATGTTGGCTTAATTCTACAGCACAACATTCGAACAATCCCTTCACAGATAGTGCTGTTACTTTCTTGAGGTCTACCCATTTGTGCTCACTGCGGATCAGAATGCAAGCTCCTCCTCTCTTGCTATCACTCCTACAGAAGCATGAGGCTAGCGTGTAGTTAGGGATCATCACATGTTGCTCACAGCCCTGCATCATAAAGTGTTCCGTAATGCATATCACGTCAATTTCATTATTCTTTTCCTTAAGGTCATTTAGACATATAGAGAGTAGATCCGATTTATTTAAGAGACCGGCAATGTTTTGGTGTAAAATAATTAGCTGGTTTTTATACAAGAAAAAGCTGATTTTCCACCGTATTTTGCATACATTCTTCATTAATTAGCTCCACTCCATATGAGTATCTTTGTGTTGTTTGCTTCTTAACGGTTTCAATGCAGAACATAAGGTCCCTAAATATCGTACTTAATCCATAATTATTTATTCTTCCTGACGCTCTATAAAACATGCTGTGATCATAATTAAGGTTGCTATTTGAGTCAACTAGGAAGGCGTATTTGTGTTTATTTATGTCTTGTAGCAGCAGGTTGTTGAAGTTCTGTATTATTTTGTTTATATAATCTTTGCTCAATTGATAGGTTGGTGTACACAATATAACATTAGTGTGCGTTATTTCTTGAAGAATTCCTCTGACGTAGTTTATTAGTTCCAAATTGTTATTTGATTGTTGATAGTTTAGGTCACCTATTAGTACAATGCAGTAGTCGTCCATTGTGTAGTTCTGAATTTTATTTTTCAGTCCTTTCAGAAGTTGTTTAGTGGAACCATTTGGAGTCAGGTAGTGGCAGACTTCGAACTGTTTCTTGTCGTATCTTGAGCAATTGATAGGACCTTATTGCTTTTGTTGTCACTAATTATACATAGTTTTGGTTTAATACTAATGGCTTTAGCCTGTGTTAAGGTTTGGTGAGTTTTCGCCAAGCTGGAAATCGATTTCATATGTTGCATTTTCTCTTTTGTTCGGTAAATATTCGTTTGTGTTTCTTTGTCTATTGTTTGAGTACATGTTTTAATGATTTTAGTTGTTTGCGTTTCTCTGTTTGTTTTTCTATGTATTTTTTCCTGTATTTCATTAGTTTGTGTTTCATTGTTTATGGTTTGAGTAAAAGTTTTAATGATTTTAGTAGATGTTTGCGTTTCTCTGTTTGTTTTTTCAGGTATTTTCCCCTGTATTGCATTAGTTTGTGTATGTTTGTGTAATCGTAATTTAGGTTTAGATTCAACCTTTGCATTTTTTGGCGTAGATATATTCGGCGACAAAAACTTAGAAGGGCTGTTTCCAATTCGTTTGTATATAACATTCTTTTTGGTCAACTCTAGATTATTTTTTGATAGTTGTCGGTTTTCCAGAGACAATCGCTCTATTTCTGCGTGGGCGCTATTAAGCTGTATTTGCAATTCTTCAATTTTTCCAAGGAGAATATTTACTCGTTCGATATTAATGTCGCAAGATAAATCTGGCAAGCTACCGGCAGTGACATCTAGCGTGTCAACGCTCACATTTGTATCATTACTGGTCGAAATAGCTAACTGCGTTTTTGCTCGTCTGAAAGTAATATTGTCTTCCTGGTCCATGATTATTTATATCTATGCTTCTTCTCACTAGATGGCGTTGCATATGCTTGATGGAAAAAATTACCAGTCCAGTGCAAAATTTATTGCTCCTGGTGTATTCGATCCCAGTGTCGTCTTCATGCGGTCCGTTCAGTGTAACCGCTAGGCCAGTCTGACTTTAGATAAGTAGCCAAAATTACGGTTCGTCTTACAGATGTCAAGTTATAGTTAAAAGTTCGTTATTTTGTGCAGTTCAATGAATCACAGTTTTATCAGAGCACCGTCATTTTTGAGTTATTGAAAACAAAAGTGGTATTTGTTGTTTACTCACTGGATAACTGCAAAAAAGTCTTGGTAATGCACGAATACACTGTGTCTCTGATATAATTCAGATAATTGAGAGTATTATTCACCGGATTTGACTCTTTCAAGAGTTCAATTACTTCTGCATTTGCATTGCATTGTTCACTATTCTCTACAGATCTGAGTCAATTTTGTCAGAAAACACTGTCACACGATCTATAAGTGATTACTAATGATGTTGTATAGTATTTATTAAGATACTTAGACTTGAAGTATTTTATTAGAATAAATTAACGTAGAGCCGATGTAAACATGACGGCAGCGCCATCTGAACTTAATGCAACATTGGATGAAAGTCTGCTCCAAAACTGACTGGTGTAGTCCCATAAGCAGTTGGTACAGGCAGATTGGGCGAACACCGTGAAGTGGTTTATTTATTTTCTGGATGTTGCTGCTTCCCATCCCCTAGTGAGATCTTTGTCATGCCTGGTCTACAAAGAAGACCTGCAGGGCTATTCAGACTCTCCGCTACTTTAAGTACTTTTCGGTTTTTAATATTTTCTGCGTTCTGCAAGGAATTAAACTATTAGGCTTTGTGCTGGATGATATAATATGGTGGACATGTTTCTGCTTTGTGTTACAGAGTTCAAGCTGGCCCCCGACGTAGCCGGTGCCACGTTCATGGCGGCTGGCAGCTCTGCTCCTGAGCTGGCCACTGTCGTGATTGGAGTGTTCTGCGCTCAAGATGATATTGGTAAAGTTCTTTTGAAATGTTTCCTCAATTTTTTTAATCTCCAAGAACTCTTCGGCTGTATTTAAAGTAGGTAGTGAGAATAAGAGCAAAGTAAAATGAAATCTTTACGCTAGATTTCGTTTTTAAAAACTCTAATAAACATTTTTCTCAAAAACATTTCAACGAAAAAGTAACTAATTTCAACCTACCTACTAATACCATATCATAAAGAGGCAAATGTTTTGAGTTTGTTTACAAATTTTATTCTTTTAAATTATAAGTAATATGTAATTCAACAAATTATTTATAATAACTATTTAAAAATATAAAATAACTGAATAAACTTGAGTGCTAGGGTCAGGAAATATGAGACAAAAAGGTAAACTTTTAAGTTTTAAGGTTGATATTTGATAAAGTTATTTTTAAGTATCTTTCTAGGAATTGTATTTTGCCTTCCCTAATTTCCTACACTAAATTGCTACCAGTTTTCTATAAATATCTATCTATGTATCACAAAATGATAAAATGTGTGACTCATATTTAACCGCTACTTTGGGGTAAAAATAAGACACCGTAGTGTAAAAACAAGACAGCTTATTACTTCAATAATTTAAGTAATTCTGAACTGGCTGGGTTGTCATGAGACAGAGCGGGAAAAATAATACGAAAAAATTATTCACAAAGTAGGAAATATTTTTATTTGACATAACTTTTTTAAAAATTCAGTGACATGCACCATTTTGCTCGGCACTTATAGTCTTTTGAATGTTCATATTAGTAATAGAATATAAAATAAGGCTACATATGTTTATGTTATAATACTTATGTACCTAAGAGATTAAAATATCAGCAAAAATTAAATGATTAGGTACATAAAAAAAAAATATTATAAAAAAAATCTAAAATCTATGAGACGTTTTTAATCTACTTAATATTATATTTTTCGAGATCGATATCGAACATCAGTGCACTTCTCTTGCCTTTTTTCTTCGGAGATGGCAATTTCATGACAATTTTGTCTTTACGAATGCAGTATCAGGGTAGACAAAGAAATTTTTTTTTGCTCGCTTCAAGTAAATCACTGACAGGTTATCGTCGTCATCAGATCCCTCAATTTTAGCTACGTAATAGCTTTTACCCTTCTTGATTTTATGAACTAAAACGACGAAGTCGCCAACTCTATAGTTTAGGTCATCCATTTGAATTTTCTCAGCTCCATTAGTTTCCTCAGGTACACTTTTAGTTAGCTGACTAGCTGCTTCACGTTTTTCGATAACATCATTATCTTGGTCTGATTCATTATACTCTTCATCTAGGCTCTCTTTAATAAATGTTCCCAAATCAACATTTTCTAGGTCGCTTTCATCGTCATAGTGAATCTATTAATGATTTATCTATGTTATACTTCAATCCGGCTTCCCTGAAGGATAATTCACCACTTTGTACCTTTTCTAGGGCTTCGCTTAACATCCACTCGGTATAGGGCTTTGGCACTAGCACGTAGTTCCTCGGCATTTTGATTTGCTGCTATGGGCAGCTGTCTCTGTGTATTTTTACACTCTGTAGTGTCTTATATTTTCCCTCAGCCTGTCTTATATTTTCCCCCAAAAGTAATGCGTCCGGTCCGTGCGCTAGCGAATCGTAGACTGAAATGGCCGCCTACGCACGATAGTTTTGCCCGTCCCGCGTACGCGGGAGGCAGGGAAATACACGCGCGAGTTGTTTGGGAGCGACCACATCAAAAGTTCGATGACCCCTGCCAAAAGTTTTCGCGCCTGAATTATCAACAAATTACAAAATGTAATAAAAGTCTTATAAAACTATGAGGTTTGGTCATAAAAATTATTGACGTTATAAAATAAACCCTAAGGATTGTTACTAACTGAAAATTTATTGAAAATTTAAGTTTTTTCTTAGCTTTATTAAAGTGTCTTATTTTTACCTAAAATATCGGGTGTCTCATAATCACCCCCCCTGCATGACCCTATGCTAATCGTTAGAAAGTGTGTTATTATATTACACTCTGGATTATTATCCACGTGAGAAGCACAGAAGCTACAATAGCATACAATACTTTCCAGGTGTGTCCGGCGTCATAGGCTCAGCAGTGTTCAACATAATGTTCGTGATCTCTGTCTGCGCGCTCTGCGCCGGCACTGTTTCGCATCTCAACTGGTGGCCGCTCTGTCGCGACTGCTTCTTCTATGCTATCTCCATCCTGGTGATGCTTTGTACCATCTGTAATGGATATGTGTCTTGGTAAGTCTCTATACTAGTCCATCATTGTCTCATCACTACTCTCTCACTTTCTGTCATCTCAACTGGTGGCCGCTTTGTCTCGACTGCTTTTTCTATGCTCCGTATATCTCTATCCGCTTTGTACAATGCAATGGATGAGTGTTTTGATAAATCTTTAAGTTTATCTCAAACCTCAACGCAAGCAATGCTACAAGTATGTCTGCGTCTTCTTTTTACCTTTTAAATGTGTGCCTTGGTAAGTGTAAGACTTGGCAATTGAGATGCTAGGATGCGTCGCGACAGATCGCGACAGCTCCTTCTACGCGATTCCATTCTCGTCATGCCATACCATCTGCAATGGAAGAGTTGATCGGGCGAAGCCATCAGAGCCAAACTGTCTAACCATATATGAAACTATACTATCCAACTGCTGAAGACACGAAAGATCAGTTCTCAGCATTTTGATGGTAGGTATACATAATTAGATCGGTTCTAATGGAGCTAATTATTTAAAACATCACTAACTCTTTCTTACATGAAATCCTTCATTCCAGGCCCGAAGCCCTGTTCATGCTGATAATGTACGGCGTGTACTGCGTGGCGCTCCGTTTCAACACTCAGCTGGAGCGGTGGGCGATGACCCTGCCGCTGCCCATCAAACTGCCCACCAGGGAGGAGCAAGCGGCACTAGTCACTTATAAGTACGTATGTACTGCGGAGGGCGGGCAAGTACACCTGCAGCAGAACAGATCCACCACCGAACTGCGATCCCCAACCCAAATGCCCAGCGTGGGGATTATGGTATTACCCTCTAATGGTAAGAGCCAACATGGCACTTATCAGCAGTGGACTGGCAAAGGCTGTTGATGGCAAAGGTGTGAGGTGATATGCCATCATCAAGCTGAAGTGGCTGTTGGACATATGTATCTCCCAAAGAACCGGCGACTGGTGGGAAAGTGTTGCATTGTTATTTAAAAAAAAACGTTTAACAAATGTGCTTCCGCTGCGCAGGAGCGGCGTGCCGGCCGCGCCGCGCGCCGGCAGTGAGGAGTACGCCCAGGTGGACGGACAGACCAAGGAGACGCCCATGGGAGGGGATGCTGGTGAGTCACTATTATATAAGATGGCATCCTAGCAGATTTGCTTTTCAAACTAGACCTAGATATACGTACTTGAATTACATAGAATTAAAACAATGGCCTTTATAAACAAAGATAATTACAATTAAATAATAGAAGCAAATTAGAACTTGTACTAACAATCAAAACAATTAAGCTAACTGCAGACTGCTGCAAACAATCCACAGGTAGCAAACTAATCCATATCATATCATCCAGTCCAAAGCGACCAAAATGCAATTAAAAAAAAAAAAATCAACAATTTTTCCTTGCTTCCTCCTACATAATGTGATAACAATCAAGGAAAAAAAAACGAAAAAAGTCATGAAAGTGCACTGTTTCGTACGTAATTTGGTGAGATCTCAGGAACCCTGCGGTCTATAGAAATGACTTATGTTTTGATTCGTAGGTTTTTACTCATTATTTGGTTCCTCTAAGCTAGCCGGCCTCGATGGGCTGGCGACATTGTAGCGTTCGCAGAGAGTCGATGGATGGAGGCGGCTCAGGACGTCGTGTGGGGGAGGCCTATGTTCAGCAGTGGATAGATACGGGCTGATGATGATGAACCAGTTTAGCTAGCAGCTTAGCTTAGCTTGGTGCTAGATAGAATTGGCCAGCGTTATCTTTTTATTTTATTTATTTATTATTCCAGCATACAACCCCGACGGTGCGTACGTTAACGCGGCGTACAACGCAGAGCCTGTTCCCGTGTGGGACCCCACGCGCGCCTGGGACCCCAACCAGAGCTGGGACGAATCGGTAAATACCACAAATACCTACGAACCTAAGCGACTTATAATGGTTTAACACACACTTACACATTACACATGCGGGAAGAGTTGGGGTGGTGCAAATTCTAAGCCGACACCACACGGCAACCACAACTCTTCCCGCGGGTGTCGTAAGAGGCGACTAAGGGATATCCACCAGGGTCGGCAGCAGCGCCCCCTGCCGAACTGCGATCCCAACCCGCATGCCTAGCGAGGGGATTATCGGCATTACCCTCCATGAGATAAAAGCCAATTAGGCGCTTATCAGGGGGAGGCCTGGGTCCAGCGGTGGAGGCTCTGGAGGTAGAGGTACACTATTACACATATACATTTAGTGCGTTAGTGCACTAACTTAGTCTAAGTCTCACCCAGTTTGCTGGTTTGCACTTTGTAGAAAGAGATGCCATCTAGATATTTCGACGCAGAATGATAGCTATTTACCTTGTTAGCGCTCCGACGGGGAGGTACAAGCTGCAATGAACTTTTTTGCGTTGCAGTTAGAATCTTAAATTGCCATTTCCAGGCCCAGAAAGATAGATTCAGAAACATCAGTGTAGACATGCCATTACGTTTACAAATGATGATGGGCATGAAAGGGTTACAACATTTTTTAAAGGCGCGCATGCTAGCGAGTGTGCCGGTGGCAGTCATAGTGTTAAGCTATGGATGAGCAGTGTTTTTCTCAGACTTACCTACTTATTTCAACAAAAGAAAAAAACATACAGACGAACTGAGAACCTACTTTTTGAAGTCGGTTAACAAACGACGCCATTGCTTAAACAAAATGTATATCACACGTGAAAAAAAAATTGGTTTATACTATTTTCTAGGTTCTACAAGTAATTTACTCGTAGATATCAGCTAAGAAGTTTTGCGCGCGGTTTGCGATTGTAAGCCATTTACTATGAATCATTGCTAAAAAAGCTTTTAATTCAATTGTAGTTTTACAGCCTATTGGCATACCTAATGTTATTTTTAGTAATAAATCTCTTAATGTCAATAGACTCCGATATTGACCCGTAGATTGCTTTAGCGTGGCTTCATAGCAAATGGCTTACAATGTGCGCAAAACTACATAACTGAATGAATGAAAATATTTTATTTACCTTAAAACTACTATAGACAATTAGCCTTAATACTATGTTAATTTATACTGCCTAAGTTACAAAATAAATTTACTTTGTGCGTAGCGGTGTTTAAGGAAATAAGGCCTTCATTCAGCATTATGCTGGGTGCACGCTGGTGTGTCCACCCAGCGGTGGTTTTCAGTGAAGACCAGAGGGATGGTGGATGGTGGAGGGAACTGCCAGCTTAATAACTTGTAAAAGCAGGAATCACAAATTACCAATATTTTTTTATAACTTCTATAACCACCTTAAGTTTATAATAAGTAAGGAAGAGGACAAATACCACCTAAGAAAACGTCTTCATAGCAAACAACAAATATACTTTATAGATATAATGTATAACTGGTTAACATAAATAAACGCAAATAATCCTTCGTGTGCGTCGACTCGTACACGAAGGGTACGGAACCCTTCGTGTACGAGTCGACCGTAAAAATCTTCAGTACATCAAATTTTCACTTGTTCGGAGACTCCTTTAAATATTCATCTTTATTATATTTTTAGTATTTGTTATTAGTACAGATTAAGTGCTACTTATTTATATAAAGTTTTATGTGTGTACCTACTGTGGTTCAAGAGAAAAAAGACTAGCAAAAATAGCCAAATAAAATACAATTTTTGTATGGAAGTAATTTGAATATTTTTATTTTATTTTTATTATTTGCTGTTATAGCGGCAAGAGTAATAAATTATCTGAAAATGTCAACTGTCTACCTCTACATCTACCTCTTACGGTTTATCAGATAGAACCCTGTGACGGACAGACGGACGAACGGATAGCGGAAACTTAGTAATAGGGTTCCGTTTTCATCCCTCGGGTACGGAACCCTAAAAATGAAGGTACACTAACATTAGTTCGCACTTTACATAAAATATACACAGCAGGGCCAACAACAGCAGCAGTCATGGGGCGCGCCGCCGGCCGCGGCTGCGCCCGCCACGCAGGCCTCCACCCCCGCCACCCCCGCGGTCACACAGGCACCCCCGCAGCAGGTAAGTTGTTGTTAATAAATAAATAATGCTGGACCATCAACACAGTATCACCTAGCCCCATAAGCAGAGTTTGAGTTATGGGAACTAGATAGATGCGAAGTTGCTCTTGGTGGCCACCAAACTCTATTTTCGCATCTCTGCCTAAACTATAGAAATAAAACGATTACAGAGGCATTAAAAAAAGCTTATGATATGAAAAACTGCCAAATGGATTTATGAAAACTCCTTTGTTTAAACAAAGGAGTTTCCATAGTTTTCGTAATAATAAAAATAAGATAAAATACGTGGCGGGGCTACTGTGAGTCGGGATACATTATGTAGTATTTACATACATAGATTTGTATGGTTTATTATACATTGAACACCCAGTACCTACACCCGGGACAAATTGCAGATCGTCCAAACATTTGTCCCGAGGTGGGAATCGTTCCCGCAACGTCCTCCGTCACAGAGGTCGTTAGTAATATTACTTTAAAAAAACTATTCTCGTGACTGTGACAGCAGCGCCACCTGCAGAACAGATCTACCACCGAACTGTGATCGCCAACCTGCCGACCAAGCGTGGCGAAATAGTAGATTGTGTCACAAGGGAACAAAACAATGTATTTGGGGCGAGAGCGATGTTTTGAATCCACAGCGAAGCGAAGGATTGTTAGCGGGGGATTCAAAGTACGTCGCTCGAGGTTAAATAATTTTGGTACCGTGGCACACTCTGCTTTTCATCCTAAACTATGAGAAAAATTCATCATACGAGAAAAATAAATTATAGTGTCGAAAATTTATATCTAGGCACATAACCAAATTACAAATTTATTTTTGATGTTAATATTTCACTTTCACTGCTAGAACTCATCTTTTATTAAATTTGTGTGAATCAAATTAAAATTATCTGTAATATTTTGATGAAAAAGTAATAACAAAACGAATAAAAAGTTCCCGCGTATTCTTTTTTTAAATTTGTATAGACATGCCGCGTCGGCATGCGCGCTTTTTTTATTACCGGCCAGGACTTTATTAAAGCGAATTGCGTTCAAACTTTTTAATTAATTAGTGTTCCAAATTCAAAAGTCACTCGTCAGTTTATTTACTCGTTCTCTTAAATGAATAATGCCTTCAATAGACGAAGAATACATCTGGGACCAAAACCAAATAAAAAGTTCAATCGAAAACATGTTCCAAAAAAATTGTGGGGGTAGATCAAAGAGAGAAAATCTTAAAAAATACAAAAAACAGGATTAAAAAAGTTTTTAAATAGTTAGGGTCTTTTACATCAACGTATTTCACAAATAGGTCCACCTACACACCCAACGACTTTGTCTAAACCTTCACCAAACACCCTATATACAGTAAAAAACAAAACAAATTACCCTAGGTTTCTGTAATAGAGCAACAAGCTAAGTCAGGACCTGTTAGACCTGCACACACGCGCTCGTCTGCTTGCTGAGTGCACTACTCAGTACCAACCCATTGCTTACTAGTGTGTGTATACTTAACTAATGTTCACTTGTGTTGTTGTCTCTCCACGTGTTATCTACCTCTAGTACCAAGTCTTTTATTTCCGTAGGTACCTAAGTTTGTTTGTTTGTGTGTAGTGTCTAATAAATAATTTTCTTTCATGTTTTCTTTCTTCAGTATTATTATATATTATCTGGTTGCGCCCAGCTTCACAACCTGACCTTTACTTTCCAGCCCGCAGCGCCGGAGTACTACAAGGCGAAGGAGTATAACCCCGAGACTGCCATCGACCCGCTCGTCAAGCCTATCGGAGCCAGTAAGTCACTATTAATTTTACAATCTGATTCTACAGTTCAGTTCTTTTATTAAACCATAGGAAAACACATTGGAACACTTAGTAATGTCAAATTTACAATTTTAAATCATATTAAAGAACAGGCTTTTTTTATTATGCTGTATAAAGGCCTTGTCAGAAAAAAAAATGTTAACACTACGTAATTCACTAGCATAGGTAATACAAGTAGGTATTTGACTAGGTACTACAAATTGTACAAATAATAATAATAATTTCGTTTATTTCGGACAATTTCAAATCCATAGTGTTAGTAGCACGTAAAAAGACAATAAAAATAAAAATAAAAGTAGAATTAACCTAGTTGTTAGTACTAAGTATTAAAATATAATGACATCCTCTCTAGATTGCATTCCGGATAAGGCTTACCCAGAATGACGAGGAAAATCTATCAGATAACGTCCTCAGGACGCTGTCGCGACTGTCCCGTATTCTGCGGATCAGGGAGGCAGTTTTTTTGCGGATAATTGCGGCAAAACCATCCGTTTGGTATTCTGCAAACGTCCCTGATGCACTACAGAAGCGAGGAAGCCGCAACATCATCCTGAAAACGTTATTGTATTGGATGCGTAGAGTTGCTAGTGACTTTTTTGTATGGTTGACCCACAGACTTCCCGTGTACATACTCTGACAGTAAGCTTTAAATAGCGTGAGTTTAACTTCTTCAGTACAACGGGAAAATCTGCGAGCCACCATATTACCTCTCACTGCTAGAGCTCTACGCTCCCTCTCAATGTCCGCATCGTCTTTAAGGTCGTCGGTAATTATATGTCCTAGGTATTTAAATTTCGATACTCGTTTAATGTTCAAGCCATTTAGAGTAATAGAATTAGTATTGATAGTACAATTACCGGCGGCCCCAAAGACCATGCACTCTGTTTTCTTAACATTATACATAAGTCCATGCTCAGTGGCATATGATTCACAAAAACATAACATTTCTCTTAAGCCACTCACCGTTGGGCTGAGCAGCACCATATCGTCCGCGTAACTTAAGTTATTGGTGCTGACCCCATCTATACTACAGCCGACATGCATGCTGCTCAACCCCACGATGAGATCATTGACATAGATGTTGAATAGGCTTGATTGACAAAACACAAACAGCTTTTATTTTATTTATTTATTTATTTGTAACTAACACGATTATTTACAACCAATTACATTAGATGCATAAGAACATAACATTGAACAATTACATAATTAAAAAATAATCAATTTACAAAATATCATGCACAAAAATACTTAAAAATAAATAAACCTTCCGCAATTGAGGCAAAATAAATTGATTGAGTAAATAAACTAAATTTTCACATTAAATAGATAAAAGTACAAAAACATAATAATATAAACAAAACAAGCATGCATCCATTCATTCATCAATCTCGCAAAACCTTGAACAGAAATAGTTGAACTTCCTGCACTATACCTATACATAACTGTTGCAATTGAAAACAATCTAGAGATAACTCAACTGACCCAATGAATACCTACTTTACTTACCAACCGGTAGCGTCAGACTCCGACTGCATTGCCCCGCTGTGTGGCAGTGCTGATGCGCTGCGCCAGATCAATTCAAAAAATCATCGTCTAAAGTTTTAGAATGGGCTAGCTTCCGCCCTTGGCTTCGCACGCACTTTTCCGGGATTAAAGTAGCCCATGTTTAGGCGACAGAATTACAAAAATACATTTTATTGATAATGAAAAAAAAGGAACTCTATCTGTTACCTATTCACGCCTAAACGGCTGAACGGATCTCAATGAAATTTGGCAGGCAGGTAAATGGTATCCCGAGGTATAGGCTAGGTCCTTAAAAAACGCGTGCGAAGCCGTGGGCAGCAGTTAGTTTTGTTTAAAGATAGTTATATCGAAATCATAGCGAATCTTACGAAACCGTATTGACATAACAATTTACAAAAATAAAATTAGTTACATAAAATCAAATAAAATAATAAGAAACAATTAACAAAAGGAATAACAATTTATAAAATTATAATCCTATAATTCGTTCACAGAATAGAAATTCTGCTCGATAAGCCATCGTTTTAGTCATTCTTGCTTTTATAATATTAGAGTGATTTTATTTGTTTTTCAGATCCGCTCCAGCTAGCATGCTGGTACGTTGCCTTCCCGGTCCACTGGACCTGCCGGCACACGATGCCGGACTGCCGCGGGCGCTGGTACCCGGTCACCTTCATCATCAGCATGCTGTGGATCTCCTTCTACTCGTACTTCATGGTCTGGATGATTACTATTATCGGTAAGGAATACTTGTTGCTTACAGCCTTCGATCAAGGTTTCCGCCGGCCCCCCATAGATTCACAATGCGCACCCTGAAACCGTCTTCTTTAATAGAGAACACGTTCGACATGTTGTGCTACTATATCATCTAGTAACATTTTAACGCTCGGACAGGAAGCATGCCAAGCAAAATTGCAAAGATCACAGGTGCGGACAGGGAACTACGCAAATCCTATACTAAGGAGACGTCACGATCACGTCTCGTTACTAACGTCAAATAGACTCACACCTTTAATCGTAGCTTACAGCCTTCTTTTACGCAAGTTTAAGGTTAGAGCCTCTTGGGTGGAATCTTCTTTGTTTTGGTTAAGTTAGGTCGGGGAGCATTCACGTGTATTAATCCATAGATAGATAGATAACTCTTTATTGTACCACACAAACACAAAATATAATACAGAAGACAATGCTGAGAAACAAGGTCGTACAAAGGGCGGCCTTATCGCTTTGAGCGATCTCTTCCAGGCAACCTTGGGATGGACTGGACTTATGAGAACAATATAGACGGTGGCGTTTGAAAAACTTAAAGAAATTAAAACAATTACATATACCTACACTACGTACTATAATACGTAATCCATGTTCGATATGAGCATTGCATTACGTTACATCTTGCCTCACTGACAAATTTGGTTGAGCATTTGGTTGTTGTTACAATGTCAGACGAATCGGTGATACTGCCGAACTCAATATGTTACAAATTACATCAAGAGTGTTACAAACTGCATCATTACAGATTGCGCACTCCTCCCTCATTCACGTAATGCTCGAATCTGAACTGTGATAAAATTACATAGCATTACAGGCTAAAGCTCTAGGAGAGCTCTACATAGGACCGCCTTCACATCTTAGAAAACAAATGAATTTCAAGTGTTGAGGGAATCTTTAATCTTGTTACTCAAAACCTCATTGTGTTATTAAAAGAAGGGATTGATTCTCCAAATTGCCCAGAATGTAACATGATAGAAGATGTACACCATGTTTTAACGGAGTGTGTCCGTAACGAGGCACAACGAGAAGACTTCAAATGTTTGTATGATTTTAGCGTAGGTATTTATAATAGCATTTTGTCGTCCCCGTTCTCCGAGGAAGCCAAAATGCTAGTCAATCTGTATTTGCGAGTTATGTAGAAGAATTGATCTCTTACGGGAGTGGCATAGTCACTGTGTGACAAAACTCCATAATAAATAAAGATATTAAAAAAAAGAAAGGGATTGAGAATGATTTCATCTCTCATGCTGTCCTGCTCATCTTGACCCTGATCTGAGCGGGACAGCATAAGAGATGACGTCTAATCCATACTAATATCATAAATTCAGACGTACCTCTACCTATCTATCTTTTACCTTGTCACGCCTAAAAGGCTGAACGGATCTTAATGCAATTTATCAGGGAGGTAGACGGTATCCTGGGGCCGAATATAGGCTACTTTCTATCTCGAAAAAAAGCGTGTGAAGCCGCGGCAGCAGCTAGTATTCTATAATATTCGATATCTTATATTCTGCAGGCTACACGCTCGGCATCCCTGACACGTTGATGGGCCTGACGTTCGTGGCGGCCGGCGTGTCGGTACCTGACGCGCTCTCTTCGCTCGCCGTCATCAAGGAAGGGTGAGTCACATGCTCAAGTTTCAAAGACCGTTTGTGAATGCCTGTGCATATAATTCAGAAGACCAACACCTAACCTACCTGTTAATCAAGGCTTAGTTTAAAGACACCGTATTAAACAAATGTAATACTATTTCGGCATGGATAGGTGTGTCAGTCGATTCGGCTGGCACACAAAACTAAATAATAAAATTTAATGCTGTGAAATTAAGTTCGGTTTATATTCTTAATACCCATTGTGCTGTAAAGCGGCGTCAAATAATATTAACTGTATTCCGCCCTTGCTAAAATTAGAATTATTAACACTGTCACTATGTTTTTATTTTATTTTTTATTTATTTATTTATCAAGTGTACCTACTCTTTTTTTACAGGTGTTGGTATCCAATGCACATACATATTTAATATAAGAGTACAAAGTCTTAACATTATTTAACGTTTAAAAAATAATTAAAAAAAAAATAAACATACCGTCAGAAAATTTCGTTCATTAGGAAAAATTAATTACATAAAACCTGCTTTAAAAAATCTGTCGAAGTCAAAGATTTTATTATATAAATAAAATCCCATTGATATGGATAAGTTGAGCTACCTGTAGATTGTTTGTAACAGCCTGCAGTTAGCTCAATTGTTTAAATTGTAAATACTAGTTCTATTTTCTTTTTTTTTTATTACTTGTTTCTTTTTTTTTGTTAATAAAGGCCATTGCCGTTTCAAAAAAACCCATAACAAATGGGATTATACTATGTAATTATTAATCTTCTCATCGATATTCTCAGTTATGGCGACATGGCAGTGTCCAATGCAGTCGGCTCCAACGTATTCGACATCCTGGTCTGCCTGGGTCTGCCCTGGTTCATCCAGACTGCTATCATCCAGCCCGGCTCCCATGTCAATGTCATCAGCAAAGGTACTGTGCTAGTTAATCATGATCTCTCAGTTCATCGGCTCCTATCACTAGAGAGGGGGTAATGCCATAATCCCCACGCTGGACTTGTAAGTTGATGATCGCATTAGAAGTGTTAAATATAAGTAGAAGGAAGCTGCAATCACCAATCAATCTGTACCTTATTTTTTGTGTATTTGTACTGTATAAACCGTCGGAAATAACCTCGATCGAAGGAATGCGCGCTCCCCTCCCGCACGTCGCAACTCGTCCGGCGCGCATGCTACAGTACAGTCATCAACGCACGTTTATACTTTCACTAGCTGCAGCCCGCGGCTTCGCACGCTTTTTCCGGAATAAATGGTAGCCTATGTCCGGCCCCGGGATACCATCTACCTTTCAAATTTCACCGAGATCCGTTCAGCCGTTCTTGAGTTATAAATAGTGTAACTAACACGACTTTCTTTTATTATATATGTCACAGACATTACGACAATGAGACATTACGTTCCACATCAGATTGTAAATTAAAATAACAGGTAGGGTGTACATAGTATTAAGAGAAAAAAGTTAACTTTTTTTGAAGTTAAATTCATAGGTTTATTTGTTACTAGTTTCTGCCCGTGGGTTGCAAATCCTGATTCAGCGTTCACGATACTTTTTGATTTTTAACCAGGTCGATAATTTCAGGTCTTATCTACTCAACGCTCTCCCTCTTCTCCACGGTAATCTTTCTGGTGGTAGCGACCCACGCGAACGGCTGGAAGCTGGACCGGAAGTACGGCGTCGTGCTGATGATCTGGTACATCCTCTTCATTACCCTCGCCAGTCTCTACGAGCTCAACGTCTTTGGGGATTTCAACCATCCTGACTGCATCTCAGCCTATTGAGGCGTACTTCTATGTGTATCTCTTCTTTAGATTATTGTAGCTCCGTCTATTGAATCGTACCTTAGTGTCAGGCCTTCTTAAATCTCTTTAAGTTGGTTATTATTAAGTTGCAGAGAATTTTTCCGACTAAAGTGAAGAGGCAGGCGTTTCGGTGTACAACTAGATACTGGTAGGTTGTAAGTGTTTATGAAAAAGAACAACCCTTCAAGTTTCGTAGCAAAAGCGTAGCAACCTACGAGTTTCGTAGCAACCTACAAGTTTCTTAGCAAAAGCGTAGCAACCTACGAGTTTCGTAGCAACCTACAAGTTTCTTAGCAAAAGCGTAGCAGCCTACGAGTTTCGTAGCAAAAGCGTAGCAACCTACGAGTTTCGTAGCAAGCGCCTATCACCCTACGAGTTTCGTAGCAAGCGCGTAGCACCCTACAAGTTTCGTAGCAAGCGTGAAGATTTGAAATAGTCACAACGCAATAGCTCCCTAACTCCATCGTAATAAAGATTATTTAACGATGTGAAAATCGAACCAAACTTCGCTTCACGAATTCCGTGCATGTGTAGCATTTAGATTAAGTTCTAGTCACGTAGTTTTAGCTTGTTTATTGTTTTGTAAAGAACTCGTTACTTACTGCACTTTGTGTACTAGTACTGTACGATTGTCATTACTAGAAAGATAAATCTTGTAAAATGACCTATTACTGGATACAACGGACTCGGTACCGAGCCGAGTGTCGGTCGTAGCACGGTCACCGAGCCGGTCCCGTACTACGGCCGACACTCGGCTCGGACCCGACACGGTCTAGCGCGAGTCGGCACGGGACCGGCTCGGTGACCGTGCTACGGCCGACACTCGGCTCGGATCCGACACGGTCTAGCGTGAATCGGCACAGGACCGGCTCGGTGACCGTGCTACGGCCGACACTCGACTCGGACCTGACTCGATCTAGCGTGAGTCATCCTTTAGCCGTAGATTTATAGCTAAGGTTTTCGCTCTTACAAAAATCTGCCAAGTTTATGCAATAATGGAGTCGTTTGTTTTTCACTGTTAATATAAAGGCCTATTCATATCTGTGCGGTATTCACTACACAGATCGGTAGCGGTAAATTTCGCTTGGATTTCGCTCGAGGTTTCGCCCGCTCCGCGGTATTCCGCCGAGTATTTTATTGACAGTAGGGTTACCGCATACCCACTCGGATTTCGCTACCTCACGGTGTAGCGAATACCTACTGCGTAGGTCTAAACAAGCCTTAAGCCAGGTACTGACCGGCATTATGGGGCGTAATGTAACGTGCTACACAACGAGCGTTCGTGTAGTCAATACGTGGAAAGAAGGCGCTCGCAACGAGCAACGAGACTGACTTTAGCACACGTCGTAACGTATTATGCTCGCTGCAAATGGTACATTACGCCCTGTAACTTCGGTCAGTACCCGGCTATAAGCTAAAATAAGAAAAAATACTGCAAGCTTAAGTTGACAGAGGTTTATAAGGAGGTCAATCTCGACAATCTCAATATAAATGTTATTGGATAAGTTAGTTGGCCGGCCTACGTGAAACTGTTGAGGTTTATCTTTGAAAGTATTATTAGATTAAGTTTTCTACTAATGCTGTTGTCTTATGATTGATGTTAAGGTGAGTATAGACTAGAGCATTTACTAGTAACAAAACATCGAGCATTCGCTGTTTTTAAAGTTACTCGAGCATGAGGCTCGATGTATTTTCACAACCTGATTTTAAAACCAACGAGTGTTTTGGTGTAACATTTTATCGAGCAAAGGCAAGAGAGCGGGTGACAGGCGATGGCGGAAAGTGAGGTGCGCGGACCGAGGGAAAATTTATGCATGGTAGAAAGAATTGTTACAGGTAAATACTCACTCGCCGTAAGCATTACGTCGAACACAGCGTCGAGCATTCGCAAGAACATAACATTACATGGAAATTCTTTAGGAAACTGCTGTGCGATTACACAAAAACCACCCATCCTGTAATGACAAATGAGCAGTTTGAATGGCCTTGAAAGCCATTTCAATGCCCTTCGTCATACAATTGAAAATTACGAAGGGCATTAAATGGGCTTTCAAATGTAAATTCTGGATGGTTGGTTTTTTCGTAATCGCACAGTTGTATATTTTTCTGTATTGTACCATAATACTCAAGTACGTTACTTTACGTTGTAATGCTCTAGCAAATGCTCTAGTCTAAACTCACCTTTAGAATATAATTTCTATCTGCATTCAACACATGACTTATTTAATGGCTTAGCTATAGCTGATGGTCGATTCAGACGTATTCGTAAGTGTATCACCTCATACTATTTTCACCGATCATTGGCTGCATTTCAATCACGAATAAAAAAACAATAGAAATGAACTCATGACCGTGACTCATGAAGATAGTAACTCTCTACACGCACACACATGTACTCACTTTTGTTTGGTAGCTCCTGTTGCCCGGACTCTTATGAGACCGGTGTCCTCGGGAATACCAAACTGAACACACGGTTTTTAAACAGACTTAAAGTTATTAATTTTTATATATCTTTTAAATAGTTTCTGTGGCTAACGAACGAACACGATAAGGAAGAGCGAGTTAATGTGAGAGTTAATGTAACTTACCTGTGTACACAAATAAACATTTTTCATTTTCATTACAATATTATGAGATACACTTTCGAATAGATCTGTATCGGCCCGCTGTTGTGCTCAATGCAGAGCGTAATTTTAATTCACAGTATAGAAATGCTAGGTTAGATTGTAAAGTAAAGGATGTATGCTTTTACACGATATATTGTAAGTGTTCAAAACGTATGGGGTTTACTCTTTCTCTTTGTCTGTCGCGTATTATTTGATGAAGTAAACATTAGGTATTCTTTCAAATATCAAATCAAAAATGTACTTCTACAAAATATGGTGGTAGGTACACAGTAATTAGAAAATTACCGTTTTTACTAACTAAGTACATAAATAGGTACTTTTTTAAATTAGTACCAACCTTTTGTAAAATAAATAAAAAAATATTTAGGATTTTGAAAACACGCGTCGGACAAAGGGAAGATATTTGTAAATAGCTTATTTGAGGTGAGACCAGCTTGCGCACAATCCATACTGTATTCTATAAACTAGGTGTACTATGCACTGTGTGTACTTATAAATCTTGAGCAAGCAGCCGCCATTTTCTAAAAAGGTTCAAACGTCATGTGCTCCCAGTTAACGTTCTAGGGGCGACCCTGGATTTCGTGCAATGCTAAATCAACTTATGAATATGAATAGTTTTAGCAAATGTTTATAAAACATTTTGAACAATAATAGATTTTTTAATAAAATTGTGAAATTATATAGCTGAATTAATAATTATCAGACATTTGTCGACTAGTTTTAATAAGTTACTGTAAAGTGATTTGGAGTTGAAATTTTGATGTCGAAATTTTAGTTGTGCTTAAAAACAAAACATCGAGAAATTACGAATTACCTACACTGTAGTTTAGCTTTTTGAAGACCGTAGACGATAACTTCCTAAAGTAAGAAAGCTACGAAATAATAATAGTATCTACCTATACCGTTTCAGCTCCTACCTACAGTAAAACCTTCCGAAAACGAGCTAAATCTGTATCTTCCCATATTTTACGACTAAGAACATAAACGTTGATGTTTTCCAGAATACTTATAGCAACTGAAATACCTCGTTTAAGCCATTATTATCATTTCATTCTCAACCCTTATATTCTGTGATCTATTTAAATATTAATTAGTAGAGTTGGTTGCATTGTCCCTTTATGACTCTTGAAGTGAAGCATGGGCAGTGTAATTATGTTTCTCCTTAAAATGTAAGTAAATGTTTGTTAAATTTATATGAAATAAATAGTGTTCACTGTTGTAAACAATTCGTACCTACATAAACCATCTAGGTTTAAGTATCACATCACAGATATTTCGATAGAAGTGGATGTAAGAGGCAAAATTGATTGAGATTTCATCTGTTATGGCATGGCACTGTCTTTTTACCTCCACGTTAGATATAGATACCTAAAGCTAGTAACAGTTTGCTTTGAAACAAGTAAAGCATTTCTAGTGAATGTTCATTAGCAAATGTAAAAGACAAAGTCAAATAACGTAGAAAATGTAAGTGTTCTAAAAGTTACGTAGGTACCTACATAATCTATCCGTATTATTTTTAGAATGTAGTGTTTTGACAGCTTCAGTCATGTTTAAAATATATGAGCCTTGATATCGCTCAATGTGCGGTCGCTATTTTGTAATTGTGTAACTATTTATAAGATATATACCTACCGTACAGTCATATTCATATAATAAATTATTCATCGTTCACACCTACTATTAGACATTTTAATCATACCGTCACTTATCATACCGTCACTTATCATACCGTCACTTATCATACCGTCACTTATCATACCGTCACTTATCATACCGTCACTTATCATACCGTCACTTATCATACCGTCACTTATCATACCGTCACTTATCATACCGTCACTTATCATACCGTCACTTATCATACCGTCACTTATCATACCGTCACTTATCATACCGTCACTTATCATACCGTCACTTATCATACCGTCACTTATCATACCGTCACTTATCATACCGTCACTTATCATACCGTCACTTATCATACCGTCACTTATCATACCGTCACTTATCATACCGTCACTTATCATAAAAATCCAAGGTTTAAAAAAACTCCTGTAATTTGCCTTAGCTGACTGTGGAAGACGAAGTCAATTTTAATATTCCAAACCAATCATTTTCGGTTTGAAAAATGTTTTAAACGAATTCCCATATTAATCTGCTTACAAAGCACATTAAAAAGTTACAATACTAATAACTATTTGCCCCCTTCCTTCGTTCTTAGTCCGTGTCTGTACGGATCAAATAAACTCGTACGTAACTAAAATAAATGTGCATCAATTAATATTGTCAATTTGATGTTTATTCAAGTAGATATTAAGATTTTACATATAAAGTGAAGTAATTTAACCAATTTGAAAGTACCAACCTACCTACGTGTGCCCTAGACTAAATAAACGATAAGTAACTCCTGCTAGGGCCTTTTCTAAGGTAATTTTATACAGGGTGCCCCACGGTCATGGGACATGAAGGGCAAGTACCAAAAATTTTAAAGATAGGAAGTTTCACTGAAAGGAAACATTGCTTTATTTTTTAAATAAAACTACATTCACAGAATGTTGAAAAATGATTTGCTATCTCTGGTAATCGATCCCACTAAAATCCAAAAAATATAATTCTTTATTTTTATGAGACCACTCTCTGTTTTTGTCTCTGTTTTAGGCAGAAGTCATGGTCTTCTTCTTATTATATATCATACGCAATGTTTATTAGACAGATTTGATGCTCTATAGATCGGTGTCATCAAAAAAACAGGGGGTTCGATTACCGGAAGGGGGAAGTAATTTTTCAAATTTCCGTGAGAGCAATTTCCCTTCTTTTAAATGTTTCCTTTTAGTAAAACTTTCTATCTTCAATATTTCTGTTACTTGCCCTCCCTGTCCCATAGCCCTGGGACACCCTGTATAATGTAGGCACTTTTAGAGCGCGTCTTCTGTAGGTATAGCAACCTACCTACTACTTTCTGGCTTTGAAGAATTTATTTAAGGTAGACTGTTTCGTGTAGAAGCTAGTTTTTTTTAATGAAAAAGTGGAATAATGTTTTACGATTTGCGGCAAATTCCTTTTTGTTAGTTTTATTCCTTGTATAATGCAGATTTTTTTAATTAATCACATAAATATTTGAAGCTCGCGCCAACACGAAACGATCAACCTTAAAAGTTAGGTAGCCTTGAATGCTAGTGATGAAAAGCACTAACATTCCATCCGAAGACAATCATTAGAGAAAAGAGGTTCTCAATTCGACCCACATTTTCCAAGCACTTTAAAATAAATACGCCCTCCTTTTGAACTGTAACAAGTGCTGAGTTAGGTCCTACCTTAAGCCTAAGTAGTCTATTTTTCCGCTTTTGTCAATGTAAATGTAGAGGACCATTTATTATTAATAATGTATCGAAATTCGTGTCAACCCGGTGTCAACAGTCACGAATAACAAAAAATCAACAAAATCTCAGATCCTCTCACTCACGCCCATCTATGCTATGGTACCTATCACCGCTGACTGAAGAATGAGAGTACCTATACATTATCCAAATTCGATGTGGAATGTTAGTAAACAAACCGCCCATACTTACTAAAATTCACTATGTTGCGCAATTTACATAACTTGTCGATTGGTGATTCTTCCTTCAATAAATATTGCTTCCAATAATATCTGAAACGCGACGCCAAGCAAGTGAGTTTTAGTTATTTGTGTCGTAGTTTGTTTACAAACATTCCACATCGAGTTTGGTTAGTGTATAGGTAAATGAAGCAAGAACGTTTATTTACTAATACTTAAAATTTACTTGCGCGCATGTCAGGTGCCGTTTTTCTAACTTACAATAGACATTGGTGTTCATTTAGATGTCGCCAAAACGAAACTAAACTAATTTAACAGTACTAAATGATGCCGTCCTTTTTATTTCGATATGACTGTTAGGAAAGGGTCGGCAACATTTTTAGTTCTATTAATAATAAGTTTACTTTTGGCGACTTATGAATCGACGCCATTGCCACAGAAACGTCTAAACATATCTAAGTCAGTCGGGACCTTCTAACCTTCATTGTAATCATGGAGCTTAGGTTCATTGAAGAACATACCCCACCATCCGCACATCTTTAAAAACACATGTATGCGCCAATTCACATGAAACACTTTTATAACAAGCCATTACAGTTGTGTATTTTTACACGCAATTTACATTCCTTGCCGATTGTAGGTCTTTACTTCAATAAATAATGCTAAAAATGTCTGTAACTCAGCTCCAAGCATGTAAATTTAAGTTTATTCCCTGTGGTTTGTTTACAAATATTACATATTTACCTCGAGTATAGACCTAAAAAAAGGTTACAGTTGAACTTGGTTTCATTAAATTAAACTAGCATTCTGGTAAAAATTGTCTGAAGTTAGGGTCCTGATGATCTCACTCAGTGGCATAGATATTCCGAAAAGTTCGCAGTAAAAAATTAGAGCTAGGTGTTCTGTAAGCATTGTATGCGAGGTTATTGTTAATTACTGTATTAAGTTATATGAGAATGTTGATTAAAGTGTAAAAATAAATTGACTGTTTTATTACGTATTACACCATATCTATCCTACCATCGTTCTTCACGAAACCTTTCTAGTCCAGTCAACGAAGGACGATGAAGCTGAAGTGTAGCTTTCGTACCATCATTCGTACCATCATTCGTACCATCATTCGTACCATCATTCGTACCATCATTCGTACCATCATTCGTACCATCATTCGTACCATCATTCGTACCATCATTCGTACCATCATTCGTACCATCATTCGTACCATCATTCGTACCATCATTCGTACCATCATTCGTACCATCATTCGTACCATCATTTGTACCATCATTTGTACCATCATTTGTACCATCATTTGTACCATCATTCGTACCATCATTCGTACCATCATTCGTACCATCATTCGTACCATCATTCGTACCATCATTCGTACCATCATTCGTACCATCATTCGTACCATCATTCACCATCATTCGTACCATCATTTGTACCATCATTTGTACCATCATTTGTACCATCATTTGTACCATCATTTGTACCATCATTTGTACCATCATTTGTACCATCAATGTACCATCATTTGTACCATCATTTGTACCATCATTTGTACCATCATTTGTACCATCATTTGTACCATCATTTGTACCATCATTTGTACCATCATTCGTACCATCATTCGTACCATCATTTGTACCATCATTTGTACCATCATTTGTACCATCATTTGTACCATCATTTGTACCATAATTTGTACCATCATTTGTACCATCATTTGTACCATCATTTGTACCATCATTTGTACCATCATTTGTACCATCATTTGTACCATCATTTGTACCATCATTTGTACCATCATTTGTACCATCATTCGTACCATCATTCGTACCATCATTTGTACCATCATTTGTACCATCATTTGTACCATCATTTGATCACGATTCGACAGACGAGGGACCCGTATCTAGACAACGATTGGGAATAAGCAGAAAGTGTATAGAAGTAAAGTTGTAGGTAATTGTATAAGCTTTCATTACCTAAGTAGGTACTAGTAGGTATAACGAAACTTCCTATGACGCATCGTTTAGGAGATACCTCCTAAGGGTCGTTATTTTCATTTTGTTTTGATTAAATGCACTATGGAAATATATGAATTGTGATATTGTTAGGTACTTTGAGAGCTTTGTTTGCAAAGATAATTTTGAACATCCTGACTGGTCATATAAATATGAAACAATGAGTACCTAGTAAGATATTTTAAACACCTTTGGTGCTTACAACAACTCTAGGGCTTATCTCACAGGGGGACTTTTAGTATATTTAGCCAGGCAGTGTCATAGATTGTGGAACGATTTTCATAATATACAGGTGTCCCATAATGAGTGGATAACCTTGAAGGTGCTTGTGCAAGGCCAAACAGAAACAATTTTTTTTAATTGACCCGTCCTGGACTTATTGGGCCTGGACCTGCCTTGACTGTTCATAAATTTTAAGAAATTTAGTTCACATTTTTGGGCATCGTGCCCTCAATAAATATTAGGTCCTTACATATGAAATTGGCGTTTTTCGTACTGGCCATTTTAATCACAAATTTCTCCTCTTTGGTAAGGAATTCCAAATTCAAATTTGTACAGCTATAGACTCATGTATTTGTGCTTCGATGATCGTCATTCATTTGTTTTTTTTCTTCTGTTTTTTTCTGTTTGCGTCACTCATTTTACAAAATGGAAAACATAAAATATCGCATTATTTACGAGTACGAGTTCCGCCATGGCACTAGTGCTGCGGAAACAACTCGAAGGGTGAATGATGTGTATGGCGGTCGTGTTGCAAAAGAAAACACAGTTCGTTTTTGGTTCCAACGTTTTCGTTCTGGAAATTTTGACCTGCAGAACAAGCCCCGTGGACGGCCTGAGACTCAAGTTGATAATGAAGAGTTGAAGGCTATTGTGGAAGCGGATCCATCGCAAACCACGTCCGAGTTAGCTGCAGGCTGCGATGTTAGTGATAAAACTGTTTTAATTCACTTGAAGCAAATTGGGAAGATTAAAAAGCTTGAAAGGTGGGTACCTCACGAATTGACTGAAGCAAACCGGCAAACGCGCGTCGACTGCTGCGTTACATTACTAAACCGGCACAATAATGAAGGTATTTTAAACCGAATCATTACCTGTGATGAAAAATGGGTTCTTTACGATAATCGGAAGCGCTCAGCGCAATGGTTGGATCCTGGCCAGCCAGCCAAATCCTGCCCCAAGCGAAAATTAACCCCAAAAAAGTTACTTGTAAGCGTTTGGTGGACTAGTGCCGGTATTGTTCATTACAGTTTTCTCAAATCTGGCCAGACTATTACGGCTGATGTCTATTGTCAGCAATTGCAAACCATGATGGAAAAGCTAGCGGCTAAACAACCTAGGCTGGTCAATCGCTCCACGCCACTGCTGCTTCACGACAACGCTAGACCACACACTGCGCAACAGACGGCTACTAAATTAGAAGAGCTTCAATTGGAAAGTCTAAGACATCCTCCGTACTCCCCGGACCTTGCTCCAACAGATTACCATTTTTTTCGAAATTTGGATAACTTCTTGCAAGGGAAAAAATTCAACTCCGATGGGGCAGTCCAAATCGCCTTCAAAGATTTTATTGATTCCCGTCCGACTGGTTTTTTTAGTAAAGGGATCAATGAACTACCTATAAGATGGCAAAAGTGCATAGAAAATAATGGTTCATACTTTGATTAATTAAATATATTATATTAAAAAATATTCGACTTTTTGTTCCTCCCATACAAAACGCCAATTTCATATGTAAGGACCTAATACAATTCCATAGAATTTTCTTTGGATCAGTGAAAAGTAGTTTCTACGAACACCTTTTTCAATATTTTGGTACTACCTACAAAAACTATGATCAGTAATTTTCAAGATATGTTAAAACTTGAAATTTTTGTTTTTTACTTTTTATCTTGGAAAGCTTGAGCAACTGTGGTGTATTTTTTTTTATCCAAACCTAGCATGCCATTTCCTCAGTATTATCAGCAGTCACAGTATTATCGAGGTACCTACAAGACATCACGTCAGTCGGAATTATTAAATGGTACGAAAAAAGTATGCCTTACACATAATAAAAAATAAAATAAAAATAAAATCTCTTTATTTCGGACGACAGCGATCCATAGTATTGTCAGTCGACACACGAAAACAGATTGTTAGTAGATACCTAACCTTTTAATCCTTTTATTGTACCTACATAACAAAATATATATACCATACTTATACGAAAATACGTGCAGGTCCCGTTCTCAGAGCGATCAGAGTAACGAGACATTTACCGGTATCACTCTGCGATGAATACCTATCCGCTATGGTTTTCAGGATGCTGTTGTGGCTGTCCCGCAATCTGTGGATCAGGGATGCTGTTTTTTTGCGTAGGATTGCTTCGAAGCCGTCTGTTGGATACTCCGCAAACATCCCCGATGCACTACAAAACCGGGCAGCCCTAACATCATCCTGAAGATATTATTGTATTGGATACGTAGGGTCGCCACTCGCCAGCGAGCTTTTAGTGTAGCTACCCACCTTCCCGTGTACATATTTAGGCAGTAGGCTTTGAAAAGAGTTACCTTTACAGTCTTTTATTTGTATGATGAAGATTATATTATGTTAAAAAGAATAATAGTATTGTAGTGACACAGTTTAGCATAAAGTACGCGGCGCAAACGCGTTTCGTGAAGTCAGCTTTTTCAGAGCTACATAAGTCGAGTTTAATTAGTCATTCCTCAACCCTCTGCTGTATCATACATATTCTAGAGTCACTTCAGCAACCTCCATTTGTTAGCACATATCCTAAAATAAGGATTAAAGATATCGTAAACGTTAATTTTATGTACTCGTGTCTCGTATATTGAATAGACGCAGTAAAGTGAAACAAACTCTCTTTTATTACAACCAACCCACAATAGCATAAAGACAGTAGGTATATGTAGTAAATACAAAAGTATTATTAATAACGTGATTATTAAGAGTTAGCTCCGTACACCGGGAAAACTTGCGAGCCAGCATGTTACCTCTGACTGCTAGCGCCCTCCGTTCCCTTTCAATATCAGCATCGTCTTTGAGGTTGTCGGCAATAATATGTCCAGGATATTTGAATCGATTGACTCTTTTATGCTCATTCCATATATGGGGGTACCTAATATTAAAGGTATTTTTATCTGAACCCTTGCCGGCAGCCTCAGACCTGTATTCTGCTTTTTTGACATTATATGTTAGCCCATTGTCAACAGCGTATTGCTCAGACTCCCAGCAGTTCCTGTAGGTAGGCCGCCCAGGCAGGCATATTTATCTACCTACTTATAAATGCTAAGCTTTATAAGTAGCTAAATATAGGTAAAAATACTCACAAAAGCTCACATAAAATAACAAAACTAGTTATGCTTACTACCTAGGTACCTAAATTGTTCGGTGTATAGTTTCACTAATAAAATAATTTATTGTACACAACAAATTTCATCATTTAAATCGCACACGTGCGTCTGTACCACAATATTTGATCCTAGAACTTCACATAGACTTTTTTTATTGTTTGTTTCACTACGAATTTGCATAAAGTATGACTACCTACTTGCAGAGGCAGTATTTCACGCTCTAAATCCTATCATTTATAATCAGAAAAGCTCGTCTTCTGTAAGATCTATTATATTGTTCAATGGGTACGCTGGTACGCTGGCATAACGCCAGCTCGCAATGTCATTCAGAAGTCTTGTTCAATAGCTCCGTTCCTATGATTGCATTATGAAATTTTGCATAGCTCGCGTGTTATTTAAGTTCTAATTTTGTGTCTAAGGAATAAGTCTAGACACAGCAAGTTTATTTGAGGTACTCATCTACCTACCTACCTACTCAAGCCTAATTTGCATGCCTATGAAAACTCTTAATTTTGGAATGGGTACCCTAACAAGAAAAGAAACGAAACATTTTTATTATTATTGTTTATTAATTTTATCATTTAAGTGCAGTACATTCTATTATCATGGAAACAGAACGCTAAGAGAAACCTTCAATTCTCTGCCGACGGGCGATATCAATTTTTCGTACCGAAAAAGTAGCAAATTATAAAACATATTTTAGTGTTTTATAATTTGCTAACATATTGAATTGAATTATGAATATTAAGAATAAAACCACAATAAATTATCATGAAACTGATAAGTATTTAGTTTTACTATAGTTGATTTTTTTTAACTAAGCAAGCTTTATTCTTTAATTAGGTACTAAATCATGCGCTCGGAAAAATAAAATATATATCCCGTACTTACTATGATTTTGCCTTCAAAAAGCAAAGTTTGTGTATTCCAGAGATTTTATCTATCACGATAAAGTGAAGACATTGTCCTGGCGTTCTGTATCCATTTGATACACTCAACTCGCATCACGCTTCACACAATATGCATTCATTTCTTATATTTACTCTTGTGGCTTCACCCATCACAATTAGTTGTATTCTACAGTTTGCTAGGCGAAACAATGCTGTGTTTTAGTGGATGGTAATATACAATTAGGCAGTAACACAGTGCGCGCCAAATGTCTGAAACTTGTGCGATCAGTCGTCGATTTGATCTAAAACTAAACATGGATAGAGGCTCCATTGGACAGTCACGTCGCAACAGCTTTGTTTCAGTTATTTAGCGTTTTGTATTCGCCACAGAATTTGTATTCAGATTTCTTTTGAAGAATTATTAACCTAAATTGAGTTGAATATTATAAAGCAGCTATCAATTTAGATATAATGCAATTCATGTGAGTACCACAAGAAGTGATGAGATTAGCCCTTAGATTATATCCTGCCTTGTGACACCGAACCTGAAGGCTAGCAACTAGTGAAGGAAGCATAAGATTTAGTGAACAAAATATCACCGGTCAATATGGAATATCTGGTCTAATTGTGATACAAGACAGGAAGAACAAAATTAGCGTGTCCATAAAAAAATAACAGTTTAAATGAACACTCTCATATTTACATTTTTCGAAATTATTTTAAAATATATGATACGGTCCGTACCGAGTTTCTTTGCGACGCACCGCCATCGATAAATCTATGTACAATTTGGAAGGGACGATCGCAAATTATAGCAAAAATAAAAAAAAACTAACTATCCGCAGGGTGCGCCGCAATGAAAAGGGAATCAATTTTATTCTCTTACCTAAGCATATTTTTTTATACTTTTTCTTTGTTTTTTTTTCATACAGAATCCTACTTACGTTTATTAGTAAATAAATCAGTAATTTTAATGAACATTTTTAGCCAATACGTTAACATCGCGTCCTCGGGGCCCATAGCATTTCAAATATCCGCACATATTTACAATATACACTTACTTATAAAACCTACCGCACATTTTAGTTCTACCTAAAATTAAATAGTTTTTATAAGTATGCTATAGAAACTCGAAACACTTTTGACTTCCATCAATAAATTTAATGTAAACAACTAGCTAAAATTGAGAAAAAACTAACATCGAAAAACTAAGTAAATATTGAGTTTAAACTAACAAAACACATCGGCTATCTACAACACGTAGCGCCTTCGGGCCTTGAACAATCAGGGCCTCTCCTCCTACATTTCAAGTTTCAGTTACAAATATCTGACTACAACTCATATAGACAGCTGAAAGGTTTTATCACTACCTCTTTTCATTTAGATTATAAGGACTTGAAATATCATTTTATAATTAAAAGCCAAACTGCCTCAGGCAAGTTATAAACGCTACATAACACAATCTTAGCAATTAGTTTCGATTCAGATGTTTGGAACGTTTAAATATATATAATACAGAAAAAATATGCCCAAAGTAAGTCATCCGATCGGCGAATACTTTTAGAATAGTTGCGCCATGTGAAATATGACATCAGCAACTAATCGCGTTCGGACATATTTAATGTAGTACAGCGCTGTTCGGCGTGGACAAAACCTTGGCCTGTATAAGGAATGGGCAACATTAGACGATATTTAGACATGGTTTTAAAACGGGTTTTGCCCTACATATACGAAGACGCGTTCAGTTAATTTCAAAATGCACACCGTCGGTCACACGGCCGTTCACGTGAAGGCGAATTAAAAATATACAATACGATTCGTATTCAGATTGTACACAAGTTTCACACTGTCTCTTGCACAAACACTCTGCCGTCCGCGTTTAATTTGCACTAATATTTGGTATTTAGCCGCAGCTACGTTAAGCAACGCTTATTTTAGCTTTAAAAGTTACGAGATAGGTTATTACTGTTAAATTATAGAAAGAGAAAACGTATTGTCAAAACTAGCATTTTTAAGTAGTATTGTTGCATACAAGAAGAGAGGGAGAACTATGTAGGGTTTCGGCGAACACTTCAAATATTAGTACAAATCCCACGAGGAACCAGCATTAGAAGGCCTCTCAAGTGAAAGCTGCAGTCCTTATAGACATTTGTCCAGCGCGTGGGGACGATCAGAAAACGGGGTTTCGACGGCCACAGTGAAAACGCACACCTGCTCCAACAGATTACATTAAATGCAACCCAATTTAGAATTATTTTTGAGAAATTAAAACTTTATCATGAACTATTCACATCACTTTGACACGTCAAATAATAACAGAAGGGATTCGTTTGTTGTACACGTATCACTGTGGATGGTCCGTTTATCACACATTCTGAGAGTGTTTCCGTTTTCTCGCAGGACCATCCTTCACCGCCGAACGACTTAATCTCTTTCACTGAAAAGAAAAACACAGCATTAGACAAAGATACATTCATGTATAAACACTGGTTTACACTACAAATACTATACTGGTTTATTGCTCGAAACTTACTGATCTATGAATAGACTAATTTCTAATTATTTGCTGTGATGAGGACTAATGATATCTATTCGTTAGATTCGTAAATAACGATCTATACCACATCCAAAATCGATGTAGAATGTTTGTAAACAAACCACGACACAAATAACTAAAATTCACTTGCCTGGCTTAGTTTCAGATAAAATTGTAAACAATATTTAATGATTCCTTCAATCTCAAATCGAGAAGTAATGTAAATTGCTAAAAAGACTGCAACAGAGTGAATTTTAGGTTATGTATGGGCGGTTTGTATACAAACATTCGACATCGAGTTGGCTAGTGTAAAGGTAAGTTGACTTTGCATATACTTCGTAACGAAAAAGTTTTACGAAAAAAATATTTTAGTGCTTCAGTTGTTTAAATAGAACAGTGGAACTATAATTCTAAGAATGGATAGATACAGATCAGAAAATGTTTCTAAAATTACTTTACTTTGACTGAGCAGAAACGTGAAACTGATTACCTTTATAATAAATTTTAGTTTTGAATGAAAATAACTGGGTGAACACAAAAATGCTTCTTTTTATTTTCTTTATATGAAATTCACATTCCCTGTCTGTAAAAAATGCTGCTTAACTCACGCATAACACTATTTTTAAGAGTTTATAACACTCATTTTTTAAATTTATACAATTTTTTGATATTTTACCATAGCTAAAATCTTCATCAAAACATAGAACTCAAGTCAGCCACAGATTAACTCTTGTCTCCAAGGGTGTTGGAAACCTGGTGGCCATTTCAACAAATATGTTTATTTAACAGTAAAATAATCTTAAGTCGTCTTATAAAGTAATTTACAGAGAGATGTAGACACAAGACAAACTCTCAATACCATGCATACAGTTTCGGAAGCATCCAACAAAATACTACAACTTCATTTCCTCTATCATCCAGACCGATTTTCAAAATCCTGCAAAGCTGACCTTTACTAAATTTTACAAGAAAACTTAAAAATTAATAAAAAGACCCTACAATAAATTATTTCCCAGAGGTAGTTCCTTAGAGCGCCCACTAATACTAATACTAATCAAAGGACATATAATTTTCATAAATCCGCCTCCAAATAACTATCTAAAATTATTGATGTCATTCGATCCTGGAATCGTGTCCACGCGCAATTTTCCTAAGATACTTTGCAATCAAGTTAAAAACCTAAAATGATTCATAGTGGAAGTTAGGAGATGGTGGTTAATTTCTTCTTGAGCTGACTGACGGACTGATGGCCTTTCACCGCCTGCTTTGACTCGTTAGTTGCATGGACCGACTTCACCTAGAACAGGAGAGGGGAGGCTCAGGGATAGGAGATAGGGCAAGATAGGTGTACCTACATACCTATGTCTATGGTGACGATCTACCTATCTGTTGCGAGGAACACGTCAAAGGGAGCTCAAAAAGGGGAAGTGTGCCTGTTGCGCCCTGTATTCCGCTCGCCGCATCCAGCATCCGCCAGCAGTCTTTCGAAGATTTTCATCGCCGTAGGCCATGGATATTGTAAGAGTTGAATAAGGTAAGGTAAGTTGAACATACCAAAATAAGGGCAGCGGCTTCCTGTATATTATTCAACACCACACCAACCACCAACCCGGCTGCTAAGCGTGGTGGTAACAGCAAAGATAATGGCTCCTTGAGGCAGTGGATGTATGTGCTGATGAGTGTTCTGTACTTACATACCTCGTCGCTGGGCAGAGGCTGCGGCGGGTTGGAGCGCGTCGCTGGACTGAAGCTGAGCGGCGGTCAGCGGGCGCGGCGCCGCCCTCCATGTGCTGCTTGCGTTGTGCAGTACATACCTCGTTGTTGGGCGGAGGCTGCGGCTGCGGCGGGTTGGCAGCGCGGCGCTGGACTGAAGGCGAGCGGCGGTCAGCGGGCGCGGCGCCGCCCTCCATGTGCTGCTTGCGTTGTCGCAGGATGGTCCAGTCGAATGTGTAGTCATACTGGTAGTTCATTGTGCGGAACAGGATCCGGAACAACTGAGAATAACACACCATTTAGATTAGAATCCATGTTGTGATAGCGGCAGTTCACGGCTAGTGCGTCATCGATTGTACTTACCTGTCTAAGATACATGTAGTCTGGCGCTTCGTCAAAGGTAAGCCCACGGCAGTAATTTAAATACATCGCAAACTCGGCCGGGAAACCCTGCAACCCAACAAAATCATTAACACATTGATAATTTTGATAACAAATTGCTTTATTTACTTCATTTCAGATATTCGTTTGGTGTCAAGTACTTTTACGGCCAACAATAAACGATTTGTAGTTTGAAGTTGATTCATAACTAAGAGAATCACAGGTCACGGAAATTCAGCACACATACATCCGTTTGGATGGTACAATGCCACAGACAGACAAACAGATACAAATTATTACACTGCTCTTTTTTTCAGGGATTAATTAATGGGAATGCTTTAGATTTTGCAAATGCGCTGTTGGTATATTAAGTTGACATGCCAATGTTAGTAATTAACTTTATGGTCAATAAAAATTAATGAACTGAATTTACACAAGGTTTTAAACTGAAACTTTACCTTGGTTAGCACCTCGACGGGAGTAGACATTTTCTTCTCACTGATCCTTTCGTATTTCTGCTTCTTGGTAATCGCTTTCAGACCTTGCCACGGTAATGATCCCCTGGAAATAAAATGACATCATTTCAATGATTTTTCATAAGTATTCTCTTTTCTGACCCTACTAATCGTTATAATATGAATCAATCCCCCCATCCCGTCTTGGTGCGAATTTGACTGAAAAATTGCTCTCTTGGCGGCTTCGGTATGCTTGATCGTAAAAAATTCCTCCACTCGAACAAACGTTACTAATTTTTCTCATACCAGTGGAGAAATTAATTGTCATCTCAAGGTACCTCACGACCTACCTTGAATGCTCCTCGAAAGAGTTTGTTGTTATTTATGGAATATGGAGACTTCCTTTTGATTTTGTGATCTATCTCTTTTTCCGCCCGCAGAATCGCGTAAAGACAGACTTATATATATATACTTAAGGGTAAATCTCATTTTTGAGGTAGAAAATTAATGAAAATGTTAAAACGTCTTTTTAATATAATTTATGTTAGATTATATTTATATAGACCTTCCTCTGTAAGAAAAAAATAGTCGCCGAGCTCGAAGCCCCGATTGATGGGGTTGCCTATGGGAACACATAGCAATTTTTGCCCATGGAAACCATGGAAGTTTCTCCACAGGATACTTTTTTGTATGTTTTTTTTTCTTTAAAAAGTCATCAGACATGATACACGGCGATTATAATTTCTATTATTAATGTATAAACGCAATTAAATCACTTAAAAAGTTAAAAAAATTAAATCCCTTTATCTCTGATAGCCGCCACGGGAGGGGTTAAGCGGATAGTATTTCATCTACATTTTACTAAAATAAGTAAATCAACTCATATTTAGTCATACAGTAAAAAAAATGGAGATTACTGATTTTTGTCGAAAATAAGAATTACCCTTATAGGCGTCAAGATCGTCAACCCACCTGGCCGGACGGCGCGGCGGCGGCGTCCTTTCTCTACGCTTGCAAAGTTTCCACCCAAGAATTCTCTCCAACCCATTAGGAGATTGATAAGAACTATTTACCTGTTGAAATACATAAGCACATATCCGAGTGATTCCATGTCGTCCCGCCGTGATTGCTCAATACCCAGGTGAGCGTTGATGGACGCGTATCTCGCTGTACCTGTAGAACAAAATTTTGGCACAGTTGGTATACTATGATAAGCTAAGGGCGTAGTAGGGACACATCGAAATTCACGCGGAGGAAAACCGCGAGATTCATACCTGGTAGCTACGGAGGTCATAGGGTGCGTCTTCAATGAATCGAATTTATTAAACGTTGACGAAAAACTTATACTCCTATCTAGGTTACAGAGAGATGTGCTTTGCATTGCACCGCAGACGAGAAAGAATACAAAATTAAAATATGGCGGTGATGCCGCCTTGATCTGTTGTACTGAGGAAGCTTCTATGCATTACCGACGACGTAGGCAATTCTTCGAATAAAGTCTGGATATATCGCGCGTCTAGCTTCTTCAGCCTACCAGTAGATGGTGCTCTTCCAAGCTTCTTGAGTTTATCTTTCGTGATTATCGGCGCGAACAATATCCAAGCCGTGCGCCCTATTAAAACGTCTATTGCGATCCCAAGTGTAAAAAGATCCGCGACGAATATCGGATGATCGTACAAAACCAACAACGAACTTGCACCTTGCATCAAGTTGCTTTGGACGCGTCAGGTACAGGTGATACAGGTGGAAGGAGGAAGTGGAGAAGGACCTTCGCTCACTTCAAATCTTCGCACCGGACTGGACGGAGGCGGCCAGGATAAAACCTGGGGCAATCTATTGCCCCAGGTTTTATCGACATATATATATATGTTGATGCGCCAAGATAGTGAGTGTGTGAGTGAACATTGTGTGTGTAAGCGTTCTAGCACGGGTGCTTCATGTTATTGTATGTTGTGTACGCACTTTCTTTTCAGTAGTTTAAAAATGAACTTAATTAGCCTACGTAGTAACTATTTAATTAGGTATGTACTTTTTGTCTTAAATAAATCATTAAATCATTTAGCTGTAAAGTTTTTTTAAACTTACGTGATCAAAACACGTTATTAAAAATATTCACGGGTATTTATCGCGTTAATTTACCTATTTTTCCCGACGTTTCAAAAGGTTTACACTCTGCCGTGGTCACGGAATGACTGGAGTTCTGGAGCTACCACATCTGCTACGCGGGGGCAGCATTTTTTGCAACTACACTCACTTGGTCTTCAGAAATAAGCATGCAGCTGACATTTAGCTGTCTTGCATAGGACATAGGTTGTGCTTACCAGTAAGGTTCTTGTCCTCGCGATAAGCGATGTGGGACCGGGAGCGCAGGTCGCGGAACTTCTTGGCCAATCCGAAGTCAATCATGTACAGTTTGTTGCAGTGCCGGCCGATGCCCATCAGGAAGTTGTCCGGCTTTATGTCGCGGTGGATGAAACACTTGCAGTGGATGAACTCAACGCGCCCGAGCATTTGATCTGGAATGTCAACTTGTTACGATGGTAGTTACAAAAGTTTGGTTTTTTTATGCCAGACGCTGACGATCTGAATCTCAATTTTCGATCGTTAGAGAAAAATTACTCTTCAACATCGTAATGTTAAACATGATTAATCTATGTTGATATGAAATTCTTGTTATTTTATTGTTTTAAATGCAGAAACAAGCAGCCATACACACAGTATCAATATTAAGTAAACTTTTTGGGGATACAGTTTCTGTCAATCGGTAGGGTGCTTGGTGCTCCCCAACAACAAGGGGAATCTGAGAAACCTCTCTCACTCGGTACTAGAAAGTCAGAGTTCACAGCTCGAGTAGAAATAAATTTCAAAGACAATTTAATTGTAATTTGATCTGTGTAACTACTAGTCCATAAAACATATGCTCCCTATACAACGCCCCAAATAGTGGTCCTGTCCTAAACTGCCTCCCCCCATCCATTAACTCATTGCGACCGCTACAATGTCGTCGGTCCATCGGTATGGTCTCCTATTACTCCGTTTCCTATTGATATCCCATGCTAGTTCGGTATTGAATTGCGTAATACGAACAGTAGGTGGTCGCGGAGGACCAGCGCTAGTTTTCCATAGGTGGATTGTGCTGGGACAACAATACTCTACTAAACTATAGCTGGCTGTTGCAATGCAACTATGCTGTAAGCAGATGTTTTTGTAATCTAATTCATTTTATACATATCCATAGAGCGTGCGTCCAACTGGCTAAGATTTGTAACGCATGGAAGGAAAGAGGTCTTTGTCCTTCAGGTGAGAGTTTCGGGTTCATTATTTCTGTTTTATTTTTTATCTGATGATTCCTTTAAACTTAACCTAGGTCTGGCACGTGTCTCTGATACACGAACTATTGCATACACGAGATAAGATAGTCAATCAGATTGCAATAATAGTTATCACGTTCAATAAAAACGTACTGTTTGTACTCAGGGATACAAAAAATAATCGCAATTATTTCTCCGTTTTGCTATTTTCTCAACGGAAGATAGTTGAGGTACCCATAATAGACATACATATATATAGACATTTATTTGCCACCACAATACACACAATATAAATTATAAATTTTGAAATTCAAATTTAATACTACTTATAAACAAAACTAACAAAAGTATTTATTTTCGAAATAGACCATCAAAAAAACTTACCTCTATCCTCACCAGTCAGTATTGGTCCACTGCTGGACGCAGGCCTTCCCCTGATAAATGCCTTATTGGCTTTTATTTCATGAGGTAATTCCCATAATCCCCACGCTGGGCATGCGGGTTATGGATCGCAGTTCGGTGGTAGAATTCTCTATAGGAGGCGAAGCTGCCCGCCCCCCGAAATCCCTTATTCGCCTCTTATTTAAGACACCCCCGCGGGAAGAGTTGAGGTGGTGCAAATTCTAGGCCGGCACACCACACGGCACATTAAGTTTTACATGTAAGTTTTATTTCGTGCAATACAGAATAAAGAGAATTATATTCTCATTCTTGTGTCTATTTATATTTTTTTAGGTGTGACATAGGTATTATTTGGGTTATTCGGTCTGACTGTGATAGATAACATTACAGGTTGGTTTAAGCCGCCGCGTTTCTATTGTATGTCAGTGTACCTTGTATCGATTATCAACGACAGCAGGGTTCGTAAATAGCCACAACAAACGATTCGTGCTCTATATGCGTGAAACTGGTTCAACAATAGAAGTGGAGCACTCGAGACTCGAAACTAATTGTGAGAGCGTTAGTTTTATATCCGTCGATGTCTAGATGCCACTACCATCTAGCGACTCAAATATCAAAGTGCTTTATTTCCTTTAGATCTTCCTGTAAGGTAGGTAGGACCAAGTGGAAGGTCTTCTGGGACACGTCACAAAATAAAATTACATAAGTAAAACTAGGAAAAAAATGATCACTTTGATATTTTGATCACTTCAATCTTTTTAGTAAAGCGAACAAGAAACCTTTACCTGGTTAGGTAGTTTTCTAGTTGGAGCAAAACTTGTCCCATGTTTTTTTAACCTATAGCTAGATAATCTGATATTTTGGAGTAAGCCTTTTTACAAAGGTTATGTTTGATAATTTGTTTGAATTTATGTATTGATAATATTTTCAACTCACTTGGAGTTTTGTTGTAGAAGCGTATATATTGCCCTTTAAAAGATACATTAATCTTGTGTAGCCGAGTTGTGGGCACAGCGAGTTTATTCTTATTTCTAGTATTTAAATTATGTATGTCGCTATTTTTAGGGAACCGCCTGACTAGACCAGTCTGAGGCATAACCACAGACTTGTATTTTGGTTAATTAGGTTTGTCGAATTTTTTATGTTAAATAATGCTAAATCTACGGTACTCTCTTGCATTGGGTACTCATGAATAGAAGTACATGTTTGTAAATATAAATACTTCACGCGGTTATAAATATTCTAACATCCATAACAGAGCTCAAAATGGCGATTTCTACAATTGTTTAGAAGATTATTTTGTGCATAAAATTTTGCGGTTTACGAATAACGTGTTTTTTTTTTATTAACTTCGCAAACTCTACGTTCTCATGCGACTGGCGCAGAACCGTAGAGGATGGCACAGATTTTGGGAGGCCTATACCCAGCAGTGGATACAACCCACTGAGCTCCATTATACCAGTGCGCTGGAGGTCATTTTATCGATGCCATTTGATTTTCGCCATTTTGGCGCTGAGTTTGCGTGAGGGGCGTGTCCGAATAGATATAATATTGTGGTTGTCATGTTGTTTTGGTACGCTTCAACAGTAAATTTTTATACCAGAGACGGTCGAGGGGCGCTTTGAATCGGCACATTAAACAGCTGTCATTGCGTTTAGAATATTCCCTCCAGCGTACTTGTTTAATGGAGCTCAGTGGTAAAACCTGATGACATGATGAGTCATCATTGATGACGAAGACACAACTAACATTCGCACGAGCCTTACCTGCCAGCATGAGAACAGTCTTAATAGTGAACTGGCGCGAGCAAAAGTTGAAGAGATCCTCGAGCGATGGACCGAGCAGGTCCATTACCAGGATATTGTGGTCTTTCTCGTAGCCATACCATCTGGAACAAATACAACGTGTTTATCTAGCACCCATAACACAAGCTCTACTTAGGAGATGATGCAGTATGGATAGCGTTTTTTTAAATCAATTATTAACAAAGGGTTTTATTTTATTTATTTGGTGACCTTTGGACGAGCTAGGAAAGCTAGGCCAAGCTGGCTGGCTGCTCGTTGTTCTGGTTCCGAGCAAATCGAACCAAGTGAATTAAAACTCCTTATAACAAATAAACTGCGTTCTTCATGAAGGTTTCTATCTACACGATTTTTCATGCTGTGCGGTGTGTCCAGCATTATTTATATATTTATTAGGAACCAAATCTAAATCTGAACCACAGCTTTATTTGCGAAGATAAACATGTTTTGAAGATAACATAATACAGAATGGAAAGCAAAATACGTGGTAAGTAGTCCTAAAGAATAAAACAAAGATATAATAGATATAATCGAATACGTAACAGAATTACTGCATCACCAATTTATGTTAGTAGGTAACCCGTAACAACAACGGCCAAGGTTGAACAGGAAGCGTCTCGCCAACTTTGAACATTAAATAGCAGAATCCTGGAATGTCTTCCTTGTATTCGCAGCGATAAGTTACGAAATAAAGTTCTCTCCTTCGAGTTTGTGATGTACGGCGAAAATGTTGCACAGTGTGCCCAATTAGGTAGAATGTGAAAGAAGGCGACGAAATGTCTCATAGTTTGACCGTAATTATAGATTTTTCATACATTAGCTTTCGACGGCTATCTAACAATTCTCTTCTATAAATATCCTGCGAAAGAATCTAGATTAATTTATAGAAGATAATTGTTTCTTGTTTATGTATGAATTCTATGCGTGACAAATCCATTCTTGCAAAATATTATAAATTCGAAAGTAATTATCTTTCAGCCTGTCTCTCACGGTCAAAAGACTGAACGAATCTCAATTTAATTTATTAAGTCCAATACTAGTTCTAATTTGTATAAATTCTTTGATTGTAATTTTCTTTGTTAATAAATATACTAGCTGCTGCCCGCGGCTTCGCACGCGCTTTTTAAGTATCCGTTCCCGGGATACCATTCACACCCCCTGCCAAATTTCATGGAGATCCGATCAGCCGTTAAGGCGTGAAAAGGTAACCGACAGTCAAGAGTTACTAATATTATAAATATGGACCGACCACAGGGTTCCAAACATGATCCTTTGAGATAGGTAACAACCAGTTATCAAGGCAAGTTTTTATTCAAATTCAAATATAAAGTGCTTTATTTCCTTTAGACCTTGCAGGACTCTTGGACACGTCACAAAATTTAAATAACATAAGTAAAACCAGGAAATAAAGCGATCGATCACTTTGATTTTTGTTCACTTCAATCTTTTTAAGGTAAAGAAGCGAACAAGAACCCTTTACATTGTTAAGTTGTAAGTTTTTGAGTTGGAGCAAAACTAATCCCAAGCTTTTTTGAAATATTTGATTGTAATTTTCTTTGTTAATAAAGGCCTTGCCATAGTTAAAAAAAAGACAAGATAATTTGATTGTTTTGAAAAAACTAATAACCGACTTTGAATTCCTTAGTTTTAAACTTCGTAAGTTTTGCGGGACAAATACTACCCTCCCCTCCCCTCACTACCCTACCCACCCCTCCCTCACTACTCCTCCTCCTTCTCTCCTCTTCCCTTACTACCCTCGGGAATAAAATGGGACCACTCCGGGATCATCCTCTATACAATTGCAAAAGAATCATCCAAATCGGTCCATATTTTGTAATATTAGTATGGATACTAATTTATCAGGGATATATGTAGATGGTATGGTAACACGGGAAAAGAGCTACTTTAATCCCGGAAAAACGTTTGCGAAAGCTACTATGAAAATATTTATAAAATCAAAAACGGTATTCACAAGTCTATTTTACCAAGCCCGAAATCGCTCGTAACAATCCGCGTGTAACAAAGCAGTGATGCTTATTGCGTCACACACAAAATGAAACAAGAAATCTCCAGGTAGAAATCGGCTTAGCATGCCAGCCGACGTTATCAAGTTGAAGCTTGAAACATCGCGGTCGTGACGTCGATTTCATGCTAGTTGAAAGCCTGTGCCACTTTTGATAAGAGGCCTTCGTTGAGGTACGAGGACCACGTAAAATCTATATAGCAACTGAAGACACGTCAAGTCCCAATGGCTACATAAGCTTAAATCTTAACTGTCGTTACGAAGCTGTCGTGAATTTCGCACTTAGTCTGCTTTCTCCTACAGTAAAACGACGTTTTTAGCTATGTTTTGTGGCAAGTTTTAGTAAGTACCTAAACTGTTAGTGTTTGCAGATTAAATGAATGATATACATTTTCTGCACAAGTTGGTTACCAAAGTGAAAGTCTGTTGAACAGTAACTGTAATTAATTCTGTGATCCTGGTGGCGCACGCAGCCACGCGTGACCGTTGTTCGGTTTCAAACTTTTTCTCGCCATCGAATAATCACCGTGCGTTTGTACTGTATGCGTTGTATGAATAAAACATCGGGTGTTTGTGTGAGTATTTTCACCTACTGCTAGTTTCTGTTGCCTTGGCAATGTTTTAGTTTTATTCAAATAAAATAACACTAGGTTGATCGTTGTTGTTTTTGAATTAGATACTGTTCAACCAAGAGGATCGGGCCAATTTACTCCTATTGTCACATCACATTCACACCCATACTTCCATACATAAATTAATAATTCGAAAGTGACGTCTGTCTGTTACCTTTTCACGCCTAAACGGCTCAACGGATCTCAATGAAGTTTGGCACGGAGGTAGATGTTATTCCGGAGTAGGATAATATGCTACTTTTAATTCCGGAAAAGCGCGTGCGAAGACGCGGGCAAACGCTAGTATTTTATAGGAATTTTAAAACGAAGCGGACACTCTGATAACTAACACCCGTGGCTCGGTCCGGAAATTAGCATAATGTAGGCAAATGTTGGTGCTGCAAGTGTAAACAGTTTGGTAGCAAAAAGCTACGTCGACAGAAACCTAATTAGACGCAAAATGGTAGCATTATTGAGATATAATATTATATCATAAACTATAATGTAGTTTTCAATTTGAGTATGTATATTAACTACCTAATCATAATATTAATTAAGGATAAAGTAGGCAACCATCGCCACTGGGTGACGCGACGTAGAATTTAAGTTGGTGATCAGTCCAGGCAGTCCAATGGATAGATCCTCCAGTCATATTATAACAAAAATTAAACAATACCGCGAGGCGTGGTGAAGGAATCTATTATTCATGCTAATATTATAAATGCGAAAATTCGGATGTATGGATTGATGATGGATGTTTACTTCTTAACGCCAAAACTACTTAACAGATCGAGCTGAAATTTTGCACAGATATATGTCTAGACCTGGAATAATACATACTTTTAAGACCTAAATCAGTGCCCATGGGATAGAAATAACCTTTAAACGTTTCCATAGAAACAAACAACGCGTGCAAAGCCGCAAGCAGAAACTAGTTGACACTAATTCTAAAGCTGATGCAAGGCTGGTGCAATATTTAGCTGTACGTGGCGGGACGTCGAGTGCTGCACATTTAGGTCGGTCATAAAATCCACGTTTCTGATCGCGCTTTTGTGCAATTTCAGACATTTTCTAGTCAAATATCTATGAGCCAGTTCATATCGAAATTAACGGGAATCACAACACAACGCTTGTTTATCAAAAACTACTGCGCACATTTACCGTGGTAAGAATCACGTAACGTATCCCACGCAAACACACATTATAAAGACATTTAATTTTGTTTACTATTTGCTAAGTACATAGATCATTATTTGTTTTACATTTAATATCCTGTCGATTCGTTTCTGAGTCTACGGGCTTACACGCTTCCTAATATTAAGTTGTCAATCGGTAGTTCAACTTTGTCATTTCTTGTAACTAGGTAAATGAGAAAAAAGGTGTCAAAATTTGACTGTAAGTGTAATGCGAGTGCCAAAACGATGATAATTTGGATATAGGAAATGGCTCCTAATAGTGATGTTCTTATTAGAAGAATAAGAAAATCGGACGGTTACATTCTATTGACGTTTTTAGGTTTAAAGAACTTTATTCTCATACAAACACAGGGTTTACTTATAATGAGATACATAAGAACGGTTTTACAATATTTCAACTAACCTCTGGTGCCTATAATAAATTATAACTAAATTTTATATAAAAATACCTATTACATAAATATTAGACATTATAACAACTAGTAGGTAGGCACTTAGTTAATTATGAAATAGGTATGCTTATATTTTAGTATTGCTAAGTAGATAGGTAGGCATTTTTATTCGTATTTTGTTACAGAGTATGTACAATGTACATGTAGTTTAAGTTTATTTTTAAAAACATTCAAATTAACACATTCCTTTATGTTGTTTGGCAAATTGTTAAATAATGTAGCTCCCTCTGCTAATAGTTTTTTCCCCATAATTAGTACGTGATTTACCTACTTGTAATTTTATTTTATTACTGAGATTGTATTTATTTTCTTTTAGATCTAATTAAAAAGAATTGGAAGTATTTTTTTTTAATTAAAACGCATGTATTATAAATGTAACGTTTTTCTATGTTGAAAGTATTAGTTTTATTGTATAATTCTTTAGTCGGCGTAAGATAATCATAATGGTATAATACTTTATTTTGGGTTCTTTGAAGGGGGGTTAATTTGTGGCAGTAGCCGTTCCCCAAGTTTCTACTAAATACTCTAAATGTGATTTAGCAAGAGTGTTATAAATAATGTTACGCACTGTTTTTGGTATACATTTTGAAACTTTGTAATAGTGCTCCTAGTAAGGATTTTAGTTTTGCTTTTACGTGTTTATTATGGTTTTTCCATGTCATCTTATCATCGATCCACAAACCTAGATCTTTTTCTACATGAGATTGCTGAGTTATATCATTATTTATGACTAATGGAGAAAATGAAGGTATTTCTTTGTTTTTAGCACTGATAATCATGAATGAAATCTTTGATGTATTAACTGTAAGCAAATTATACTTGAAACATTAATTTAAAATGTCTAGATCACTTTGAGCTACAGTTATTAAGTCATTAATACTTTTTCCGTAGTAAAAAAGACAAGTGTCATCGGCGCGGCGTATAGAGTTTTTGCAGAAGTGATTACAAAGTACATCAAACGTAACAGACGAAGTTGCAAATCGTTCGATTATCTTTCAGATTACATAATAATTTTATAAAAGGCAAATCAATTGAAATCAAAATTGTATTTGCTTACAGGACTGTTGTGATTTCGTCACGAAGAACAGTGAGTGACTAATATTGGTTTTGGAACCGGTTTTATGGAGACAGACTGTTAGTCGGCCATAAATAGGCCGAGACGGGTCGAAACCTGTCTCTGCTGGCCCAGGCTACAGACAACACAGATGAGTTCAAAGCCTATCGAACGATATCCAAAATAATCATCAGGGTGTTTTGGGCATTTCAGCAATAGGTGTGAGAAGTGATTATGAATTACCCAAATAAATAACAAATAATGCTGGACAATTTACAGTTAACTCTGTATTATTTAGCTCCATGTAAGCAAAGCTAGTGTTATGGGTAATTAATAATCTAATAATAACTGAATACTTACGTACGGATAAAATTATTTAATATCCCAATAATTTACGACTCAGGCGGGACTTCAAGCCCCAACCTATCACTCTGTATAGTATTTTCCTGTCAAAAGCAAGATTCCTAATACCTAGATTCTGTAGCTGCTGTTTGCAGCATCGATATGACGCTTGTTCCAGGTTTAGCTACTTACTCTCAAAAGACTACTTGCTTATGATATATAGCTAGAGTTACGTTATGCACCAACTCAAATTCTCTATCGTCAAACGAGTATTTTAGATAGATAAGAATTTTATTAAGTTCACACACAAACAGCACAGGAAAACATAACAAATGAACAAAAACAGTATTTAGGTATAAGGAGGCAGGTACACAATTATAAATAACAGACTAATACAAAAAAATTAAATAAAGCAAAATCAAAACAACCAAAATTATATAAAATACCTAAAAAACAGGCACCTACCTACCTACATCGCACTAGCCCTACTATCGACTAGGCCCACCACCCACCCTGGGCGGGGGCTACTCACCCGTTCCTGCGCTGCGCCCGCCGTAGTGAACCCAAAAGGGTCAGTCTCAGCTTTATATGTTGTTCTGCACCAGGATAGGTACAAAACAGCGCTGGTTTTCAGACTGGCCCACAATTTCTTTGATAATCTTACATCGCAAAATCTTTGCTAAACAGGTTTATTAAGCGACTACTGTCACAATTAAAACCTGCAGCAATTAAAAGTGAACAGAACAGTGAAAACACAATTCTCAACACATTTCCGTACAAACAGCGTCTTGCTCCAAAGCCGGTTTCTATAACGGTCCCGTGCGGGCAGAGCTGTCCCATTTAGAACGTAATTTTCATCAGCAGATGTCCATTCATAAGACAAGCTGCATTCATAGTAGCAATCTTTTAGACCAATTCATTTTTACTGGAGCTGGTTTCTGTTTCCCGTGGAACACCTGGTTTCTTTTACAAAATAACCCTTACACATTAAAACAGAGTCAAAAACTTCTATCGTTTGGCTGATGGGGCTCAACAGGTCTCAAGAAAGACGAAGTCTGCCACGAAAATGTTTTCATATGGAAGAATGTTTATTACTTGAGTAGATATTGTGCTGGTTGCCTGGAAGGGATCGCACGTAGCGATAAAGCCGCCCTTTGTACTACCGCGATTCTTAACATTTCTTGTTTGTTTACCTTGTTTAAAAGTATTTTGTGTGGGTTATAGTTATTAATCTTCTTTCGCATTCTGTCCTATTTTCATTCCAGGATCGGATGACAAGGTCGTCAAATGAAGTTGGACCCTAGGCTATTTTATCTACGGCGGCACGACTAATCTCCAGCCAAATTAGATGGGAAATGTTTGTAAATAAACCGCTCATACTCGACCTAAAATTCACTTGGTTGCCGTATATTAAATACACACAATTTATGTTGCTAGTCGATATAAATTCTTGCCTTCTATAACTATTGCTAGCAATCATAACTGAAACTCGATGCCAAACGTGTCAATTTTCGTTCTTTTCGTTGTGGTTTGTTTACAAACATATCATATCGAATTTGGCTGGAATATAGAAGGACTAGGAAATAACAAAGCGCACAAAACAGCTTTACATAGATTAACGTCTCTGCGGCCTTTCCGAGCACTATTTACCACGATTCGAAATAGAATTAAGTCTGACATTGGCGCATCGGTATCACATTACTGGCACATTGATTGGATTAGTTCTTTACACTACTTGCATAAAACGAGGTAACAGGTCTACTTTGAAAAAAAGTTGACGGATGACGTCGGATCACACAAAACGAAGAATGGCCGTTCCGTTCTTTTGATGATCTTACTATGAAAATGATTCTGACATTTATTTCTTAGAGATCTGAAACGAAATGACGCGCTCGAAGCAACGCGGTGGTAAGATTGTTGGTTTTGTTCGATCCGACGTCATCCGTGAACGTTCTTCTTTTATAGGGTTTTGTACCCAAAGGATGAAAACGGAACCCTATTACTAATACTACCTACCTATTATTAACCCTAAGCCTCCGGTGTCCGTCCGTCTGTCACGGGGCTGTATCTCATGAACCCTAAGAGGTAGACAGTTAAAATTTTCAGATATAATGTGTATTTCTCTTGCCACTATAACAACAAAAAATAAAAATAAAATAAATATCAAAATTTAAGGGGGCTCCCATACAACAAACGTGTTTTTTGGCTATTTTTGCTCTTAATTTGTCACGGCTTTATTTCTTGAACTACAGCAGGTAGACACATGAAACTTTCTATAAATAAGGAACACTTCAACTGTAATAACAACAAATACTAAAAATAAAATAAAGTTGCAAACTTAAAGGGATCTCTGAACAAATGAAAATTTTATGTTAGAAAAAGTTGCCTGATTTTTACGGTACGGAGGCCTTTCGTGCACTTGGCGGTTTATTCAAAGTAGACCTCTAGGATCTCTCACTAATATTATAAGGCGAACAATTCATAAATTAATCAGTAAATTAATTTTATAACAAAGAGTCTTCCGGAAAACTCGATGACCGTGATTGTCTGATAGCGCCTTCAGTTTGGAATTATACCTTCACATCAGATCTATTGGAGCTTCAGCATTTTAGCCAATGATAAACGATACGCTGGGTTCATGGAACATATTTGTTTCGATATAGATTACCTAATAAAAATGTTAGGCTATAGAATTTAGTAACACTGATAAGTTTGCCCCACCTAACAAAAATATTAATCAAATTAATTCTATCTATTTATCTATCTAATTCAATAAACAGTGAATCAGCAAAGATTCGATTCGAAAGTAAACCGTTTTGCACGATGTACGACCTTGAAATGATGTTACAGACGAATTTTCACTTTCATACGTCCGTTAATAGCAGTTGTATAAATTCAACGAGAGAATAATACAAAAAACTGTAGGTAACCAACAGTTGTGTGATAGTGAAATTTAATAAGTACATACACAATAATAGCTCAAGGCGGCCGCATTGCTACGAAAATTTAAATCCTCTGTTTTTTTATTGGTAACCTGTACTGAATGTTGGAATGCTTGGAGTTCCTATCGTGGACAGTTTTGCACGAACGTCTCTCTTGAAGAACTCTACGTCAAACAGCGTCTATTAGTTTTAGTCTAGAGCCGCATCCTCAAATTAATTAATAATAATGTCCTCTTACCCGAATTTTCAGCGACGACGGCGGCTTAGACTGGCCGCCGCCATGAACGAAAACTCGTCTAAGAGGGTTAAACCCTCCTAGACGAGTTTTCGGTCACAGCGCGGCCTGTCTTAACGGAGACTAGGCATGTGCGCGGGACATACGCGTGCACAAGTGTGTGCACAAGCACAGGTGCTCTCTATTGCCTCATTCGCATTATCCGATAACATGCTTTCCAGCACGGGGGTGTAATGTAACACTGCCAACTTCCTGACTCCGGACAGCCGTGAGGCCTATAGGTACTAAACCGAGCAGTGGGTGGTAGCTAACGAACCGATAGTTCGTGCAAGCTGGCAGAGTATGACTCTGCCAGCTTGCATTCCACATTGCGGTGAATCCGCAATAAGAACGTATTTCCACTTATGTGAAGTAAAATGCTATAAACGGTATATTTCGGAAGTAGAAAATACAGTAAATAATTAATAAAAATTAAGGTATTTTCTGAATTAACTAAATTAAATCGCGCGTAGGGATAATCTTTCTTATACAGTTCGTGCTTAACTGTTCGTTCAGTAACCTTGTCCGATATTTACGACTGAGGTCAAACTTGTTTTCAGAGTGCGTGAGATTAGTTCAGTAAATCAAGGACGTTTCATGCAAAATGTAATAATATACAAAATAATTCAGGAAAAAAAAATTCTGTCTGGGCTTTTGGTTGTCACCAATTTAATGTTTTTGCGCAGATTATAAACTCGGAAACGGATTACTGCCTTAACTAGAGACAAAAAAAATCGAGAAAGATATTTATTTCCCTGAATACAATAAGCAAGTACACTTATAAAAAGTCAAATTTTTAAACTCAAAACAGACATAGAAATAAAATAATATTTTTGATTTCTGTCGCTTCGATATGTAGACTAAAGTAAAGAAGCGACGAAGAAACATTTAGCCTGTTAGTTATTATTTTTCGAGTTCGAGTTTCAAGCAAAACTTAAGACTAGATACTTAATCAGATATTTTGTAGTAAGCCTTTTTACAGAGTTTTGACAAATTGTTCAATACGTTAATAAATAATGCTGGACACAATTCACACAGCATCATCTAGCCCCAAGCTTAGCAGAGCTTGTGTTATGGGTAGGTACTAGATAACTGATGTACTTCATACAATAATATTTTTAATTATACATAGAAAATGCCCTGAATACCCTAAGTAAATATCTGCAGATCGTACAAACATTTGTCTCGCGGCGGGAATCCAACTCACATAGAGAGGTCGTCATGGTATTTCCTATTACAACGATACGCACAATCACCAGCGTCGTTCTTACATCGGCATCGCCTTTTGTTACTCTGACGGGGCGGCATGGCAAGATGCCAAACTGTTTCAGAGATTGTGTCCTTAAATTTAATGCCTGAGTTAGCCATTATGTCCCGGTTCTGAACCCTAGATACTTTTTGTAAACAAACGGGTTACAAACCCAAAGAAATATTGGTGAAAAATATCGTACGACATTGGTATCATTTAGAGAATACAATCCCGAGCATGTTTTTCAATCCCGGGCTTACGGGATTTTTGAAGCCTTTTCCCGGGATCCCGGGCCTATCCCGGGATTAGACTATGTGGTTTCTAATTGAGCTAAAATTTAAAAAAACGAGTAATAAAAAAAAATGTCTTTAATGTCTTTGCACAACACAAATCAGAACAATAATAAGAAAAGAAAAAACACAAACCAAAAAATACAATACTTTTGCAAGAAATTAAAAAACAGCACAAAATAACTATTTAGAATTTCGAAAATATAGTCGCAGAAATATCAAAGCATCCAATGTTTGACTTCCGAGCCTGCTTCGTAGTTTATTGCCAACATAAGCAGCAGCTGAAAACGCTCGTTCAGGTTCTACGCTGGTTGGAGGAATAGACAATAGATACTTATATGCTGTTTCTAAGTGATATCCACGAACTCCTCCATTTTCGAACAGGCTCATTTCACGTCTAATACTATTTGCCAACCCCAATTCATTTTGTACTTGTACTTCAGGATCTGGGGATTTCATACTCTTGTTAATTTCCAGCTGTAACTTTTCCTTTAATGTCAATTGGGGTTGGGAGGTTTCTGAACTTAGCTCATCATCTGTTTGTGATCCTGACCTTGCTTCTTCTTCCGTGTTATCTCGACTATTAAGTCTTTTTACAATACTCTTTATTTGCTTCCTCACTAAAGCCTGTGTCGGAACTGGAAATAAGTCGTGCCATTCCAAATCCGATAATAACTGATTTTCATCATCCATTCGTGGATTTTGTAAATAATTTAACACGCCAGTTAAATCATCACTTCGTCGTTGCTTTATACGTTCCACTAAGGATGTTTTAATTTTTTTGGCAAGTGCTGAGTTTTTGCTAGACAGTTGTTTTATAAGAAATTTCAGAGCGGCATCAGCTGTGCATAAATTAGCATCTCGCCGACAGATTGCTTCTACTGTCAATTTAATTGGGGTCAGCACATCAACAATTTTATTTACCAATTCAAAATCAACATCTAAACGAATTGGATGATTGAGATCTATAAGAGCTTTTTGAATGCATGCTTTTAAAAGATAAAATCGCTCCAGCATTGTTAAAAGACTATTCCACCTGGTTTTACAGTCCAAAAGAAGTGACAGCTCTTTTCCATGTTCAATTTTCACATATTTTTGAAGTACTGTTTCATTTTTCAACGGAGATCTTTTGAAATACACTACAACTTTGCGGATTTTCTTTATCAGCTCATTAATATTTTCATATTGTGTTAACTCTGGTACGTGTTCTGGCGCAAGATCATTTTGTGACATTACGATTAAACCTGATTCTGTACAGTCTAAGTCTTCTAAATGGTGTTCATCATCGCTGTCGTCCATATAATCAACATTCACAGCTGGTTCATTTATACTATCATCTGAGGTAGGGCTATCTTGCAAATTATTATGTTTTTCATAAAGCACATCACAGACCGCCAAATTGATACCATGTGCGAGACACAGTTGTTGTTCAGTGCAAACAAGCCGCCCCACCTTTATCATAACATTCGGTCCATCGGTTACAATAGCCACGATGTCAGTTTCTAGGGAAATGTCAAATTTACTTAGACGCTCTTGCAATATACGAAGACAATTTTCAGCTGTCATACTTCCGTAAATAGGAACAAGTCCTAAGTTCCAAAATTTTTTATATGAATGAACGTTGACCGCCATGTATCGTTTATTGGAAGTTGAAGTCCACTCGTCGAAAGAAAGACTAAATCTTTCACCTGCACTTTTCAAATGTTGTAATTCTGCAGTTACTTGCTTTCTGATTTTTTCACTGTAATTCATAACACGTTTTCGAACAGTGACGGCTGACTTTGGTAAATCCGTGTATTTTGCTAAGAGCAATTTTCTCAAATCATCTGAGGTTATGAATACACTGAATGGAAATCCATCTAATGCAATCATTCTTGCCAAGATATCATCCAGGCTATCGTCGGCACTTTTAGTAAAATAATCATCTAACTTTCGCTTGGCTGGCGGCGGTGCTGTGTTCAGATTTTCAGAATCTTGACTTGTTGAAGCTGATATAACCTTGATATTATGTTTTGATAACAAATGTGTATGTAATCCCTTAGTTGATCCACCCAAAGTCTTGAGGATGGCTGGGCATCGCTTACATTTAGCACTATTCCCGTCCTTCGCAACTAAATAATAACTCCACACTGACGTCGTATCACTGTCTTTTTTATGTTTAACAAAGTCTCCCGCCATTTGAAATACTTAATTTCAGATAATTGACTTTTAAATTTTAATGGCGTAGCCTACGTAACCCGTCACTGACAGAACAATAAATGAAAAAAATAAAACCTGATTTGCATATTTATACTTTCGTACAGGGAATCCCCGACGGGAAATACCCGCAACAATATTATGATATGAGATGATCGGGTGATTCCCCTGTTGGTCCGTTGGGGAATTACCTTAAGAGTATTGTATTAAAGTATTCCGAGTGGGGAAGTCCCTTCTAAGTTCTACGACAAACATATTATTAGGACTGTACCTGTGTAGTAAATAGTGGGTACCTACGTATTGTACGAGTTGCTTTTTGTCGTAATGTATTAAAATAATCTAGGCAAGGTTATTTTCAAGACGCAACGGACTACGGAATACAAACTAGACTTGTTTGTGGCAATCCCGAAAATCCCGAGATTAGCCAAGTACAGTCCCGGGATTTTCGAGGCCAGAAAACGGTCGGGATCCCGGGATCCCGAGATTTGGGATCCCGGGATTGTATTCTCTAGTATCATTACATCACATCGCAGCAAGTCGCAATATCGTAACATTTTTTTGTTTTGAAAGCTTTCATTCTGCATTTGAATCACTTCATTCTCTCTTCCGTTTACGAACTCGATTTTCTGATCTGTTTAGCGGGGCGTAGGCAATTCCGTTGTCGAAGTTTCTGTTTTTAGAGATAACCTTGTAATTTCTGTTATAGTTAAGTTTTCATTCATAAATCTGTCTCTGTTGACATAAAATATCTTGGATTCTAAAACCGAGTATACTCGGTCTAGATGAACTACTAAATTAGTGTACGCACGTTCCTACACCAGGGGCTTATGCATTTGAAAAATATATTTTAACATCTTTCAGCACCAATAACCGCGATTATAACATATAATCGCGATAATTCTAATATGCTAAGTTGTTAAAATAATTTTTATTTATATATTTATCAAGAATACAAAAATTTATTAAAAAAAATTTTTTTACAAGTCACTACCTAAATTTTATGAATATTTCTTAATTATGTATAATTAAATATATCAATATTCAGGCAATTCGCGAATACACTCTGTTTTGTTGTGCTCAAACATGATTTTATAATCTAGTATTTTAGAAACCTACAATAACACCAGTTTGAATAATAACGAAAACAGCATTTCTAGATTCTACAGAAATAGGCGATCTAAGAGAGTAGGCGTCGTTATTTTATTAACCAGCGTTGTCCTTGCCAGTGCACTGTGTAGGCTAGGTCTAAGTGAGTGTTGCGAAATTCAAACAAAGGATTTGATAGCTTTGAAAATAATGTTTTAGAGGTTCTTTGGCTTTTGTTCACGTGTATAAAATTGCCAAGCTTTGTTTAACTTCTGACTTATTTGCTAACTATTTTCAGCCCGCGGCTTCATACGCGTTGTTTCTATGGAAACAAAGGTTGTTGTTATTGTCCCATATGAACTGAAATTCTTCGTATTAACTAACCTGATATTTTTATATCTATATATTTTACTCTATTTTAGCACAGTATCTTAAAATGTTTTAGCGCCATTTACTATTTATTTACATTGATTTTTGTCCAACTCTCTGTTGTTATCCTTACTTACACACCATTGTTTTGATAGACTTTTTACTTTTTATCAGTGGACCGTTACTGGGGACGCGACGTCACCCAATTAAGGTCCTGACTGAAAACCAGCGTCGTTATCGACCTCTGTGGATAACGACAATAAGCTGAGGCTGGACCTGATTAGCCGCGCACTTAGGGAAAGACCATTTTTTTTCTTTTTAAACTCTGGGACTGGACTCTATGTAGTAGAGTCCTAAGGGTTAAAAAAGGAACAGCATGTTTGCTGTTGTATTATGTTCTTAATTTTAATCCATAGGCCTATGTTTTTGTTTATTACATACCTGTTTTTTCTTTTGTATTTCCCTTATTTTTTATATAACATGTGTGTGTGGCTATGAATAAATTCTTTATTTCTTCTTTTATTTATTTATAAATTAAGGGATAAATAAAAAGTAGCCTATTTTTGATTCTACCTGGGCATATTCAACTCAATTCAGTAGCTTTGGCGTGATGAAGTAATAAACCACCATTTGCATTTATATTAATAATGTAATGTGATGTGATGAGTGTGATGATAATGAAAATGTAGGTGTCTTTCAAATAATATTATAAATAATGTATGCAGGAGCTATCTGAGACAGCACCGAGTTGCATAGTTGGCATTCTCAATACAAACATAATGGTCAAGTTACAATATAACAAATTTAATTCACAGAAGTAGAGAACATGTTCCCATGGACTTCACATTTCTTCTTCACAGCAAAACAACTGACTAGATTAGACTGGCATTTTCTTGGAATAACAAATGGCCACCACATACATGCAAGAAATTTTGAGCATGGTGCTCTCTATAGAACTTTGTGTTACCGGGATTGTTTCTGCACATTATTCTTCTCACATTATTTGAGAGGCTCAGAAGCATAAGTATAGGACACATTGGTTTAACACCTGCATATTATAGTATTATTATGTTACTCTTCTATCGTACAGAAGACACTCATTTTCTTTGGACATGTTCGCACCAATTAGTCAATGTAGTAGTGTCTTGTGGTACAACAAGAGCTTACGGCAGATCAGCTACACGCCGGATACAAAATCAAAGCTGCACTAAGCGGTCCCTACAAGAATGCACTAGGATAGCAGTGGTGTGAGAGGGTGCCACGCCACCACATCTAATATGAGGACAAATTTTAGTTTCTTACCTTATATGCGGAATTCCAATGCCCCCTTGGAGCATTTTATAAACCCTGCTCTCATAGAGGAGTTGGGGGTGCCGTGCCTTTATTGACTCAACCTTTACTGCAACTTCCTGCAACAAACAAGAGGTTAGCACTGACTTCTATATACCGTGGTGTAATCAGCCCCTAGTTGTCACAGGTTTAGAATCTACCAGAGGCTATTCTATTTTTAGGCATGGTGAATATAGCCAAACTCCCTTTCGAGATATAAGCGTGCTGGTGAGGATTGGATAGCCAGAGCTTGTGGCTTTACTCTCACGGTACCAGAATAAATCCTAGCCTATGTCACTCTGAGATAATATAGCAGTACTCTTACTGAATGAATTTACAAAATCACAAACTCATAAACAATAAGACAGATTATTTGTTAAACTCATCGAAAATGGACCAATTTGTGGTCTCATTGCTAGATCAGCATATCAGTGCTTTTCAAATATTTGATTGGTAGTATAAAATTTAATTTTTTGCTTTTTATTAAATGTATGCAGAATGAAATGCTCACTGAAAAATTCCATGCAAGGTATTGCATGCAGCAAACTTATGAGATAAGGCTAAATAACAACATGAGATAAGGCACCAGCTGTACAAATTTCAGTAACAGCTGTTTTGAAACAACAAATCAAATTAGGTACTGTGTCCCAGTAACGCTATGTGGAAGATCCAAGAGGTGGTTGACCTTTGAAACGGAGATTCCCAGATGAGTCATGTAATTTCCAAACAGGAGTTATGAATGATAAAAATTAACAGTGGTAATGTGATGATTTATTGAATTTATCAAATACAGATACTTATGTGGTCCTAATAAAGGTCCAGAATGATAAGTGACTTGGACAGGTGTATGTCGTTAGAAATCAATAGTGTCCCAATTTCATAGACAGAGCATATGGCCTATGGGCATGGAAATTGGCTAGGAAATGCTAAATAAAATGATGTACCTACCTACTTCAAATAGGGCATTACATACAGCAACGTTTACAAGGAGCCGAAGGTTCTCCTTTCAGATTTCACATTGCAAGATGTGAAACTTCATACTTATGTGCCAGTTACGAAATACACAATAGCGAGGCGTTGCACAGAGGAAATCTCAATGACATTGAATAAAGCAGATCCCGTTGGTTGTAATACAAGGAAGAAATCAACCAGACCGCCATCTTCGCGACTAAAAATCCCGAAATACTACCTACTTCACCGTCTTGCCAAGACGCGAAATCCTTCGGGGAAAGTATGAACAATATATAAAAAATCACATAAAATTACCTCCCCCCCGCAAATATTGACTGCCAGATAGATGTCACCGAAACTACCTCCGCCAATTCTTCGGACAACATTATATTTATTGGCTATTACTATGTTTTTTCGGGCTATCAACATGTTTCCAAAGGTAGCCATTTTGCTTTCGAGTCGTTGTCACAGAAAGTTTATTGATGTCCCATCGCACCGAGTGTAAACCATACACAACACTTTCACAATTTAGCATCTAAAATATCGTAAAAAAGTTTACAGATATTTAGAACACAGGAAAAAATCTCTGAAAACCATTTTAGTCAGAGTCTCAAAAAATGTCGACAGCCTTTTTTTAGTGACGTCACAATGGCTGTGTAGCCAGCATTAACATCTTCAAAAACTACCACAAAAATTACCACGATGTTGCCAGACACAGTCAACGCCTCCGCGATATGGTAGAAGCGCCAAGGACTAAGGATATGAAGAATTCAACCGGATTTTGTGAATAAAATGACCTTGCCAATTTCCGTAGCCTTCAAGATAATATAACAACTTCGATGATTTGCGAAAATTGGCGAGACGGATGTAAAAATCAATCATATTTCTCGCTTAATTTTTTTCTGGTGTTCCTACTAAGGAAATAGGGAATTTCTGATTAGAGTTTTCCTGAAATAGGAGTTTGCTCATTCAAAGAAGTTGAGTTTCAGGATATAATAACAGTCTACAGCACATCTATTACTACCACAATATAATGATTATGTGAAACTCCCTGCCAAATCCAGAGAATTGCACTCATAGTAACCCCCATGATAAGGTTGATAGAATTTATATTATTAATACAGAGATATTTTAATTAAAACAGGCATCATTCTGAAAACCGAAAATACAAAATAAAACTGTTCTTGAAACAACCGATTTGTTATTTAAAAAAACCCCGAATGTAATTACGACTTGGAACCTTAGACTTGGGACCAGAGGGGGTTCCTTTTTGATGCAGCTCACTGTAATTCCAGATGAGAACATAATTAGTATGTATGTTTTGCTTTCATCAAAATAAATACATAAATAATGCTGGACAATTCACACAGCATCACCTAACCCCAACCCAAGCTAAGCAGGCTTAGGACAAACAAAAATCCAACAAAAAAACAAAAATTTGTTGTTCTTTCAAGTAACATTTCGGTTATTAGCCAGGATTTGATTGCCAAAGTATAAGAAATGCAATCAGGTTATCCTCTCAGCTCAGGATGATTGACCTGTTACAGGTCGCTTGCCAGATTTCCACTATTAATGAAAGCCTGTAACAGGTTGCTTGTTCAAGGCTCTAAATTTGTATGCAGTTTGATGAAATTCTGAAATTTATTAGCTTCACTATTTCATTCTTACCAACCACAACTCCAGTTACTGGTAAGTATTTGAAATGGTTTATGAAAGATTATTGCAAACACCATTGTTTGATTATGTCAACAATTTTTCTTTGAGGATGAAGTGACACAAGCTTTACCCGAGATTGTAAATGAAACAGAAAAACTTTTGAAATCACTTTGGAGCCTCACATTCAAAATTAGTTTGGATAAAACCATGATAGCTAGCATGTTATCAAGCTCCAACATTTTCAATATTGCGTGTTATAATTTAATTCTTAATCTTTATATTTTTTAAATAAATAACAAATAAAATATATGACAATAATATTATTAACGCTGGATAATCCACACAGCATCATCTAGCTCCAAGCTAAGCAGAGGTTATTTGTCAAGATGACTGATATACTAAATATAACATTACTTAGATTGATATTTTTTTATTAGGTATACATAGAAAATACCCAGAACGCCGGAAACAAATATTTGCAGATTTTACAAACACTTGGCCCACTAACCTCAATAGAACCCAATTGGAGAAAATGGACATCACATATTGTTTACATAATTTAACTTAAACGGACTGCATTAGCAGGTCAAATCTAACCAGTTTTAAAAATTATAGACCAAGGTACTAGTCAAGTGAGACCATTACATAAACTGAGCCAATGTTATAACTCAGAAATCATTATCCAGTGTTGATTTGTCACACAATCACCTACAACCCTGAAGATATCATAATCTCTGATCTGAGTAGATGCTAAACTTGGGCATAACATGTAGTACGTCACGAGAAATCACATAGCGCTCCGCATGTCCTCGGAGAAAACGAGGTACAATCACGCATGGGATCAAACTAGGGTTTAAAATTAGAAATCAGAATTAATAGCAAGCATTTTACCTCGCCACTATCGATGTTGATGGCCAAATAAATGTCACCAAATGATCCACCACCAATTTTTTTCTGCATCTTGTACTTTCCCGTGATCAGGATTTCATTTCGAATGAAGGTCGACATGATTGTAGATTATAATAAAATCGTCTCGTTATTATAAATATCAAACTATAAAGGGCACAAAATCACGCACTGAATAGAACAATGATAGAAATTCACGAACTACATTTTACGAAATACGAAACTGTGTGACTGACGGAACGAAAAAGAATGATGGACGACTATCGTTCGGAAACATGTTTTCTATAGAGTTTGAACTTTTTTCTTTGATAACTGTCATAAAAACCTAAAATTTTGGGAATCCTTTCTTTCAAAGTACATGAAATGTACATATAAAAATTAAAACGAATCTAGGTTGAAAAGCTTTGAGCAGATGTGGATTATCCGACAAAAAAATCTTACCCTAATAAAACAGAGCTGCCCGCTTCCAGTTTTTGAACGAAATATCATGCATGAATGTTGCCAGCTAAATAAATACTACTGTTTTAGCAGAAAAGTAAAGAAGGGTTGAACTGAACATGGTTCAAGAGTGGTTTTCCATCTCTCATCTCTCATCAATTAATAGCTTTCCCCGTTATGTATACAATACGATTCAGTAATGTTTATATTAAATTTTTAATAGCAGTAGTGTAATAGTAAATAGGTCAACAAAATGTAAACAAAAAATTGGCTTATCCTACTGATTGGCACCGCTGCTGAAATTGTATTGCCAAGATTGTGCTGAATGGGCTCAATAATGAAAGAATACTGCAATCGTTGTATATATCCACACAACTTATAGGAATGTTGCAGCTAAAATTGGGTATAAGGTTTTGTTAAATTGACTGTGAAGATAAATACTAAGATTAATCAAGATCTATGCTAAAGCATAGATCTTGATTTATGCTAAAGCATAGATCTTGATTTATCTGGATTGTGGTGGACAATTTTAATACAGAGTGGCCATAGTCAGTTTATCAGCTTACAATGGTCATGGGTCAGTGATCATTAGACCAATAAGTGTGTTTTGCTAATATAATACATATTCACTCAGCCCACATCTAGTTACTTTAGTTCAAAAATAACAGTTACAAAACCTTTAAATGTTTGTAGTAAAAAAGTGGTACAATTTAAAGATATTTGGCCATAAACAGGTACATACAGGTTTGGCAAGAACTAATATGTAGGTACCTACATGTAATTTAATTGGTATTCTGTTCTTAATAAAAATATTTATTTATTTATTCATTTATTTATTTAATTATTCATTAGGTATAATGAATTAGGTGGGCATAGATTAATTTAATTATTCTTTTAAGAATACCATAAGTAAGTGAAGTACCAACACAGTGCGTTAAGTAAATGTCAGAATAAGGTTGTAAGTAGGAAGTACTTACTTAATATAAAATGTCATACTTTATATGCTAAGAATGAGTACTGATTTATTGCGGAAATATTATTAGTGTGATCAGATTAATGAGTCATAAATTTTATATTTGAATTTTATATTGGGATTTTATAAACAGACTAGCTTCCTTCCTTTCATGATAAGGCCCGGAAAAGCACTAGGTACCCTACCTACCTACAATTGTAACAGATATCCAACCAATAACTTAGATAACTTATATTCAGATAACTTAATTTGTGAATGTACCTACCTACACATAAACATTGAATACTCAGGTAAGGTTTCTTATGATGAAACTCATGTTGATTTTCATGGTCACAGTTTTGATTATTCACAATAAAACTTAAATTACTGCTATTAAAACATAAGCTTAGGTTTTAACTCTAGGGTTAAACCTGTTGATGGTTTCTTACCTGTTTATTCACCCAGTATCTAGGTATCTACTTCCTATTAGCGGGATTTCGTTTTTATTTTCCAATTAGTGCCAGGCACAACTTATTCACAATAGACAAAATTATGTGATTAAACTTATTAAAAACATCAGGACTCAGCATTTAAGGCTTTGTCTTACTCAAGCTACTGAGGTATTGAGGATAATCAAGATTATCACAATGTAGGTTACGTTTGGATGGCCTTAGCATGGAAATTTCGCAATAGTCAGCCCACTGAAGTGATACTTCGTCATCGCGAATTCAGCTGTTTCTGGCATCTTCAGTTCTACGATAACTTGGTATTCGTAAAGAGCTTTCAGATAAAGCTGAGAATTCGTACAAAGAGGGCTACTTACTTCTCCATTCGCAATGTTTATCCCCAAATAGATGTCTCCGAATGATCCACCACCAATTTTTCTCAATATCCTGTATCGGGACGCAATCTGCAACTCCCGTCGGTGAGCCAGCATTAGTTGAAACGACATCCTGCCGTTTTACTTTTATACGTTCACTGAATAATGAAAATTTTGTAGATTTTGCTAAATTTACTCAAACAAACACCTCTACAAGCTAACAGCTGCGTTCGTCTATGGATGGTTTGTCTTGTCAAGCAAGACAAAACTGGTAAGGGTTGCAAGACTTGCAAGCTGTCATATGTCAAAATCTACAATTTGACGTTTTTACCAATGTCAACTGTCATTATGGCATGTATGTCCAAAAACCATAGACTACGAAGTATAATTTTGTTCTTTTTGGAGAGGGTGTCCCCATCTATGTACCGTAAACCGGGGTCATTATGAACGAAACTGAAATTTAAGTTAAATTTTTTCATGAATCTTGTATAGTTTATGATGTAAAAACTTGAGTCAAAACTAGTAATTTAAGAGAAAATACAGAAGGAACCTAAATCATGAATGAGCTCCTCATGATTCTTTAAAATATAGGCCATCCCTATTCAAACGCTTGTAGGGGTCAATAGGAACCACATACAAAGCAATAGGGAAAAAGTGTCAGGGTTGTCACTTACACGATCAGAAAGGTAGGTAGGTCGGTTATTTAGAATGAAGACACCATATTTACAACTATATATATTATTTTCCTTGACACCTAATCTCTCGTAGGTAGAGTAAACGCGTTTAAATTTATTAAAGATTACTAATAAAGATAAAAGCAAATTTAACTTTTTAGGGTTGTGACAACCCTGTCCCTATTGACCCTATGCTCGTCACTAAAAACCAATAATAGCGTCTCTATCGGTCTCGCTACCATCCCTCCCTATTCACCTCCTTTTTTTTAGAAAACTACTAGCAATGATTTATTTCCGTTTATTGTAAAAACTAGCACTTGAATTGTACTAAAACATTGTAATAACTTCTCAAAAAATACTAATTTACACAAACATCCAACAATCTAAAAGTCTGTACAAACATAATTTAAACCAAAGTTTTGAAGAACCATGAAACAGCGCTGCAGCGGCGGCATCAAAGCAATGGTATTTTTTCAAATGGCTATTTTCCCGTGCGTTCCGAAATACGATTACAGCGCTGATAGCGATCACAAAATATTTTGTTCCGAATTGGTTATCACGATACTGACAGTTGAGTGCTAACAATAATTCGGAACGCTCATGAGCGCGCTCACGGTTACGCACGTCACGAACATTCTAAACGTCAGTCAGTATCGACTGACGTTTAGAATGTTGACAGACGACCGATGTGGCGACGCAGGAGGTTGCGGGTTCGATTCCCACCTTAAGACCAATTTGTACGATCTGCAAATATTTGTTTCGGGTGTTCTGGGTATTTTCTATATATTATAATAGCAAATATATTTTTATTTAAAAACAAATAAATCTGTGTAATAATATATTGTAACAAGTATATCATTTATCTAGCACCCATAACACAAGCTCTGCTTACTTTGGGGCTAGATGATGCTGTGTGTATTATCCAACATTATTTATTTATTAGTATTTTAACCGCCCACGCAGAACATTATTAGTTATATTATTATAACTTAATAACGTGAAAATCAAGAGAAAATGCAGAAAATAGGGCTATATAACTAATAAAATAACAGTAATAACAAATAACCCAGTTGAGGAGTGGGACGACGACGATTCATCCACTTACGAAGATGAATAATAATAATATGAACAACAATTTTACCAACCGACTTCAAAAAAGGAGGAGGTTCTCAAACCGTCGTAAGCAAACTGTCATATTTATCACTTTTGACAGATCGCTCAGTGATTTCGGTTTGTAGGATGGTCGGTGATATCGCAAAATGGCGTACGTAATGACGTCACACGGGACGTGTCGTTGTCGCGCTCATGGTAATACGGAACGCGTGTGAGCGCGTTAATATCGATTCGGAATGCACGGTTCATGTCAAACAAATGTTGCCAGCTCACCAATCCAGTATTCTACTACAACTTTCTATCAAAAAATAAACAATTGTCTGTATTCAGGTAGACTTGTATGGGAAAGCGTGGAAAGTATTTATAAAAACAATTTTTGAAGTTTAATTTCATATTATAATGATTTTACAATGTCGACTTAATTACGACTGGGGATTCGAGTTCAGAGTTATTCGCATCCTATGATGTTGATAAAAATGTCTAGAAACGAACTCTGCTATATTGCCCGTGAGAAATGTGTTGGCGAGTGTTGTTATGGGACGCTGAATACGGACCCTGATGCCATAACTCCCTTCTGTAGTTCGAGATTATCCTCGGGATTATCTCGAATGTTCCCCGTTTAACAAAATAATTGCATAACTCTATGTTTATATGCTAACAATACGGCAAAAAGTTAATATAACACAGAACGTTAAGTTTCCTACACTTACACTTTTTTATTCTAGAGCACTATGATTAATTTCACTATCGCTATAAATTTCACTTCTATTTTCTGCAATAAGTAATTCAAGAACTGAATGTCGCATGCATCGGGAAGATCGATTCCGTTGAGGTTGACGGGTTTCCTCTGAATATCCGATGAACTGGAAATTGTTCTACTCAATGTGTATTCCGCGGTACCCTAGGGTTCCACGAGAATTTAGAAAAAAAAATCAAACCACCTCTGTCAGGTCGACCGTTCTGACGAGGCGTATCACGATTCACAAGGCGCAGCCGAACTTAGTCGCCTCGAATAATTTTACTATGATTGTTGATTGATGCGTCGCCGATACCTACCATACATGTAAGCACGATAAAAGCCATCTCCGAGATTAGACGCTATAATTATGAACAAGCCACTTTCGGCTCTAAATTCAAAACGTAAAGTCGAGATTGTTTACACCACATTTTTTTAATTTCTATTTTTATTTCGGCTTTTTATTTATCAAAGGCGCCGACTCGAGTATTTTTGAGAATGTTCGAGATCGAGGCTATGACTATAAAAGCGACGATTGCACCTTGACACTATTCAGTCGACGATTAACCCAAACTATCAATGAAAAGGCGACGGAGGCATCATATTTAGTTAGCTATCGAATTACACAAGCAGGTGAAGCGCACACTATCGCTGAGAATTTAATAAAACCATGTGTTTTAGACATATCAAAATGTATGCTCGATGAAAAAACTGCAAAGCATCTTTCTACTGTGCCGCTATCAAAAGATACTGTTTCACGGCGAATTCATGATCTGACAAGCACATGCGATGAAGCAAATGCCGTCAAATCTAAAATTAGTTAGGGATGAAGCGGTAAAAATAATTAATTTTATCAAATCACGACCACTACAATCCCGATTGTTCTCATTATTGTGTGAAGGTTATGGCAGCAAACATAAAACACTGCTGCTCCATACAGAAGTGCGATGGCTGTCTCGGGGCAAAACTTTAACAAGGCTATTAGAACTTAGAGCCGAGTTACAAATGTTTCTTTCAGATAATTCTTTTAACCGTTTGTCCCGACTGTCTTTTAATGGCGGATATCTTTCAAAAACTGAACGAATTAAATTTATCATTGCAAGGTAAACAGACAACAGTTTTCCAGGCCTGTAACAAAATAACTGTCTTCAAAAGAAAATTAGATTTTTGGATTATTTGCGTTGGAAAGAGATAAATAGAAAGCTTCACGTCACTCAGTGAGTTTGTTAGCGATAACGACTCAGGAATGTTTCAAGATGATGTATTTGAAGAATTGGTCCAACATCTCACTTCGATGCGCGCATCCTTTGAGAAGTAGTTCCCGAAGAACAGAATACAAAAATGAAAGTGAATTCGTGGATTCATAATCCTTTTTTACACAACTTACAAAAGCCCGAAAGTATGTCAAACGAGATATAAGAATCTCTTTTAGAAATGTCATCAGTCACATGTCACTGACGCCTCTCAACGATTTTTGGTGCAGAATCCGTGATGAATATCCACTTCTTGCCAAAATGGCTCTGAATATTCTTCTCCCGTTCCCAACAACATATTTGTGCGAAACAGGATTCTCAACCTATGCAGCCACGAAAACAAAATACCGCAATAGACTGGACGCCGAACCTGACATGAGACTTCAACTGTCCTCTATCAAACCTGATATCAATCAATTGATGAAAAATAAAAAACATTTTCATACCTCCCATTAGTTAGATTTTTTTCTTTTTATATTTTCTATTAGTATACTTGATAATTATGTAAGTAAGTAATAAGTAACTGTTACATGGTACTTTTATTATGCTTATTAATAAAGAATACACTTTTAAAAACTATTGTCTTACTGTATGGTTCCATCAAGTATTTTGCTTTCCAAAAGGGTTCCGTCATCAAAAAAGATAGAGAACCGCTGGTCTAGGTTACGGGAATCTTTGTAAAGATTATATCTTTTCCATCAGTCAGATGTCTTTTTAGATTTAAATTCTTTATCTTGACTTGACAATCATCGTCTAATGTCATGAGATACGTTCCACAGATGTTTTCTGGGTTATCTCGTTCTTACAATACTTGGTAAGTAACATATCAGTTTTAGTGTAAATTGTCCATAGATTAGGCTGTATGAGAAAAGTCTTGATTTCATTGATGGTAACAGGAACCGGGTGACTGCTCGAGATGTTGGTAGAGAGTGACATGAGCTACGTAATACATACATACGTCTTACACAAAACTGACCACAAAAAACTCCGTAATATCAAAAAGTTCCTAAAAATTCATTGTAAACTTGTAATTTCTTAACTAAATTAAACCCAGTCAAACTCCAAGGCTATTTTATTATGTTTTGTTCCCTATCACGAACACTAGCTCATAAGTGGAAACGCATCTAGAGTACATTTTATGAAAAAACTCCGAATCTATGGGAACACTTGGAACTACAAAACTTTTTTGCCTACAATAACTACTGCTAGCGGCTCACTGGGAGCTCTTTCGTGAAATGCACTTTACAGTCCTTCCAAGTTATCTGTGAAGTGGCCATAAATGGTCTACATTTGGTTGGATTTAAGACGCTACTAACCAAAAACATGTAATCTTTTTGTCAATAAACGATATCTATCTATTTGACTCTCAGTTGCTATTGGGTGGTGCTAATGGAACGTCTCTATACTGCCGAGTAGCCGAACTCAGGGCTCAGTTGGGTTACTCTTGATACTCGATCATACTCAGATTTGATAGTTTGGCTCAAAATTGAGACAAATTTTGACGTTTAGAGAGCAAGCGAATTGGCGTAGAATTTATTGAAACTAAACCAAATTCACTTCGTACGCACCACAAATTTGATTCTGTTATGATCATGTTTAAATTGAGTTAGAATTTGAGCGACATCTGGCTCTTGATTAGAACTGTTTTCAAGCGTAAACCCCTGATTTCTTTAAACTTTTGCGATTTGTAAACATAGCGAATACCTAAACATCCAATATTAACCATAACTAGACCCCTCACTCTCCGATTCACAGATAACTTAGTAGAGGAAACACTGAAGACTTAAAACACATTCAGACCTAAGCAATATTCGCTAGCATGAGGCATCGAACTCCGAGTGGGTAGGTATGCAATCCTACTGTCACTAAAATACCCAGCCGAAAACTGCGGACCGCGCAAATCCAAGCGCAACTTACCACTACAGCTCTGGTTAGCGAATGCGCGTAGGTTTGAACAGAGTCCTTAGTATGAGTGGTGCAATTTACGATGACGAAACAGTTTTCGTTTCCTTCCACACATTTAGCGCCTTGCAGCGCTTCTACCGGATCGAGAGGAACTATTTTTCGTAATTCGACAGCGGTTGAATGGTTTTATAAGAGCTGGAGCTATGGTTTTCGAATGGTTTTGAGATTTGGCTTTTTCACGGAATATTGTATTTGTCTCGTTCTTTTTCTGTACATGTGAGCGAGATACAAGTCTATCGAGCTTATTAATGTAAGCTGGTTACCTATGAACATTTTTTGTGTTGGAAAAACACCAATGTTTCATACCTTTACGAGGGGTTTCTTCAGGATTAGTTCTATAGAGCTCTCGAAAATTTTTTTCGTTATCGTATTGTGCACGCTCATACTAATCATACAGAACTTTTTCACGTTTTTAAGGGGCAGGCATGCACTTGAGCCGTTCAAAGGCAGCTTTCTCCAGTGATTGTCTATGGTTTGGATGGGCGATCTTGATCAGTTCATAGGCGCGCTGACGCAGAGTCTTTCCGAAGAGGGAGGCGATGCCGAACTCTGTCACCACATAGTTGACGTGAGCTCGGGTTGTTACTACTCCAGCGCCTGGAAGAAAAGGTTAAGTAATTAATTTATTTTATTAACTCGATGGGATTTTATACTACAATAACAGAATAAAACAATTACAACTAGTAATTACAGTAGTTACACTTATAATTATTTCTTAAAAAAAATTAAGCCGTCACCAGAAGGCAGTGTGCCCAGAATTAATGAATTATTGTAATTAGTGTATTAATTCTTGTATTACTGTATTGTGAAGTTATATGTAAAAAAATAATAATTTTGTATTTGTTCTCTGGGTCGACCCACGATGCGCGATGGCGCAAAATAAAATATTTTCTATATTCTCCAAGTAATCATATTACATCCACACGTTTATTGTCTTTGACTTAATGAAAGAATATCGAAATATTGCAATATTCACGAGGTTAAGTGACGTATGAGTCGAAAAACTTTGGGACTTCGTTACGACAAAACTTTAGATTGTTTCTTCAGTTTGGTCATGTAGCACGGGGATTGTTGTCTAGGGTAAAATATAGAAAAATTACGTCACTTTGACATCGAATGCGAAAAATATTTGAAAATCCATTTCTTCAACTTCAATAATTTATTATTGTATGACGATGCGATGTAAATTTTCTATATTCCACCCTAGACCCATCCCCATGCTAGGCCTACAGATTACAGATACTTACCGACTTTAAGCGTAGGCACTATCTTACTGATTCCTTTCTTGGTTTGAGAGACGATGGCTATGATGGGTTTGCCTCGCCCATCGATTGCCTCGGCCGCGCCTCGGATGAAATCAACTTGGCCTCCGAAACCGGAGAACATTCGGGTACCTGACGAAATAAAAGCGAATTAAACAACCTTGAATAACAAAGTTAACTTTACACGAAAAAGCAAACTATATCTTAGGGCTAGATAATGTTGTGTGGATTGTCCAGCATTATTTAATTTTATTTAATATAAGATTATCAGAAACTCTGGTATTGGAATGATGAGGACCATAATAGCGTGAGAACTGACTTTCACACGACGTAGTGTAGCAGTTGTCATGTTAGCTTCATTAAACATAGCTTAGTTTCATTAAACATAGCTTAGTTTCATTAAACATAGCTTAGAAGAATACTAATAAGATAGATAGATATAAAATAAATATTTTGAAACTTACGCGATCTGAACACATCGTTGTTATAATTTAACGGGTAGAACACAAAATAATTATCTGTAGACGTACCTATATAATCTGTTTTAAACGTGAAATGCTCAATTTGTGTATATAACTTTGACAAATATTGAGTGATAGGAAATTACTCTACTCTATAAACAAATATATTCGAAAATTGGATATTTCTTCTAAACGTTGTTTATTTTAAGTATTCTTCTTTTACTCAAATATTTGTTAAAGTATTTTACACAAATTGAACATTTCACGAATAAAACAAATTATTTATACAGCTACAGATCAATATTTTGTGTACTCAAGGCCGTTGGTGCATACACCAGCCTAAACTGTGATCGTCACGGGTTGGCGCGATATTCATTTTTATTATGGTTTTGATTTTTTTTGCTTTCTATAAGGAATAAAACTAACGGAAAAGTAATTTGCCGCAAATCGTAAACCATTTTCTATTAACCTATGAAAAAACTAATTTCTGTTAACTGGTCTTTTAGAGCATTTGGAAAAATAGGAGATATTGCGCTAAAACCCAACATTTTCCCAAAAGCTCCCAAAACACAATTAAATCGAAGTTGGCTTTACCATGGGTTCATAGAAAATGTTTCACGATTTGCGGCAAACTACTTTTCCGTGGTCTTATTCCTTGTAGAACGCAGAAATAAATTAAAAACCGAATAAAATTTGAATCTCGCGCCAACCCGTGACGAGCAACCTTAAACTGACCGATAGAATCCGCGCAGACTTGTCCCGTCAAGTCAATCTCTAGGCAGGAGTTGATGGCCGTCATCTTCGTCTGCTGCGATATTACGTGAGTGTTGTTCACGTAATCAATCACCATCATTTCTGAAATAAACAAATAACGGCACTATTTTAGAAACGTTTTCATAATGTACATCATTTATTGAGTTTATGTATACAGGTGTTAGGTGTTAGTGTAGATAGATTATATTTTTGAGTTAGATTGATAAATTTGATACAATTTTTTATTTTTAACTGAAACTCCTTATTAACATAGAAGATTACAAAACCATATCTTTATTGACAAAGAAAATTACAATTCAAAAATAAAAACAAATTAGAACTAGTATTTACAATTGAAACTATTGAGCTAACTGCAGACCGGTTCAAACAATCTACAGGTAGCTCAACTGATCCATTTCAATACCAGTCGGAAGCGTCCCCAAGACGCTGGCTGCATTGCCCCGCTGTATAGCAATGCTGATGCGCTGCGCCAGATACCCACCAGATCTCGGGTCACGCGTCGCGTCGACCAGACGCTCAGTTTTTTTTTTAAACGTTTTATATTTAGAATAAGATAATTTAGAAATGTCATGTTTATCTGCGTAAGACTGCAGGCAGACGCTGGATGCGGCAAGCTGAAGACCTATGTCCAGCAGTGACCTAATACAGGTTGATGATGATGCTGATGATGATGATGAATAATTATTAGAGTCCGCGCGCGATCATAACGGGATGGAACCATTTCAAACTCAATAACTATGTCGATAACTTTAGTTCTCTGTCGGATGTATTCGTTACGAATCTTATCCTTCTGAGAAACTCCGAGCATAGCTATTTCCATAGCTCGCTGAGCGACTATGAACTGGTGGACCAGCCCTACCGTGAGTGTCCACGTCTCAGCTCCGTAGGTCATAACGGGTAGGACGCACTGGTTGAAAACTTTAGTTTTCAACCAGTGATGTGATTGATTATGGATGACGAAACAATGCAATAATAATAATAATAATAATAGTAAAAAATGTATTTTATAACGAGATTTAAAATAAATGAAGTGAATAATAATAATAATAATAATAATTCACCGTTTTGATATATTTTTTACTGTAGAATAGTTTTATAATATTTTATTTTCTATAGTAAAAAATGTATTTTATAACGAGATTAAAAATAAATGAAGTGAATAATAATAATAATGATTGCAAGGTATCTTACCAATGAAAGGATTGTTGTCCACGTAATCGTAGAGTTCTTTATTTCCCACGAGGAAACTGCCCACGATGCGACCTTTGTGCGTTTTCTTCCTGAAAAACAAATTCGTACTGTGTTAATGTTTGGCTCATAGAACGTAAACTCTCATTTGGGGGAAACAGCTTAGAATTCACAACGTACTTCAAGCTAGCCGAGTTTCGAACATGGCGGCCAGTCTCGGCGAAGACTAGACATTATAGTGAACAAATGTGTGCGCAGGTGCACAGGTGCATTCCCTGTGCCCTCTCTCTCATAATCCGATGTTCACCAACATTTCCAACCTCCAAATGAAGTAAGAAGTTGACCAGATTGTACCCAAATAATTTATTTCCCAAATTGTTAATTTTTTTTTTTTGTAGTTCATTTTTGGTAGCGTAGCGCGTAGTAACTAAAGATAGGAAATATGGAAAAATATAGATTCTAAAAACCTCATTTTCCAGCTCAAACCATCATAATTGACTGTAATTTAGAATGTTATTTGATTTTGTGTATGTGTAATATGGATTTAATTAAAACCAAATAATTAAAGCAAATGATTCAAATTAAAAAAAAGTGTTTACATATTTATCCGAGCCCTACTCATGATCATCATGGTCGGTCAGGAACGAAACAAAATTTTACTATAAAAAGTATTTATCACATTCCGTCACGGAACAGTACTTATACTTACTGATTGTTCGTCACACATCCGCGTTTGATCAGTTCCATGACCCCAACGCTGAACATCTCGGAGTGAATCCCCAGGTCTTTGTGATTCGTGAGCTCAGCGAGCACCGCGTCCGGGATGCTGCCGATACCTGCAACAATCACGCCGATGTTATCAATGTGGATGAAATAAATAATTCTAAACTCATTTACAACGGGATATTTACCATTGAGTTGTTCTGTGACCATGGCGCATGAAACTGTGCCGAAATATAGGAAAACACAAAACTCAATTCATGGTAAATATCTCGTTGTAAATGACTTTAGTGTTAATAAACATGGATTTAAAAAATAAATCATTTTGATTATTTACCAATAATATATATATCTGTTCATCTGATGTTTGGATGAATGGATGTTCGTTCTTGGCTTTTTCACGCATTGGGTGGGTGTGCCAGTGTGGCGAGAGAAGCGAGCCACGCTCCATCACTCAGAGTGATGAGCGAAGCGAGCCGCTTTGTGTACATTGCCACACTGTGCAACGACATAACATCCCAGTGCGGCAGGCAAAATGAACCGCGAACACAGCGTGGCGGGAGAAGCGAGCGCTGTGTGTATTGAAATGCTGTGCCAGTATGGCGAACGATCGAACCATGCTGTGTAACGACGGGAAAAGACACTTGATCGAGGGTAAGACCCTACCCATCTGCAGAGTGGCTCCATTTTCGACCAGGTTTTCTCCCACCAGCTTGCCGATCGTCTGCTCGTCCTTGCTGCGCTGGCCTTCGCCGTGCTCGGGGAGCGGCGTGTCGTCGCAGATGGCGTAGTCGATGTGGGACGAGTGGATGGTGGCGTCGCTGAAGGTACGCGGCATGTTCGGGTTGATTTGGGCTGCGAAGGCAAATAATTGTTAGGTAATTTGTTTTTAAAGTGTTAACACACATTTTCCAAAAGGGAATACCTATATCTAGAGATAGAAATAATAGTATTCACTTCTTTTGCTCAAAAAGTGTGTCATTATAGCGTAGCTTAGCGGGACTAAAATTCGACTTTAAGCTCTAGCTAGAGCAAAAAGTATTTTTTCTTTTTAATGTTTGTCTGATATCATCAGCTAGTACCTACAAGACATTTGTCCTCTTACACAGACTCGAGAGAAAGTTGCGGTTTAAATCACGTGAAATATATTTACAGACTAAAATTCGTGAAGTAGAGAAGTGAAAAGCGTGTGCATTATTTTCCTGAAGGTAAGTTTTAATCGTTTTATTTTCTCGCAATCAAAGTGAAAAGTAGAGTGTTTAACTTTGGCCAAAACCACCCATTATAACTCGGCCTTATCATCCTACCTCGCTGCGCTCGGGAGTATAACAACCTCGTATATAATGGGATGGTTAAGTCTCTAGTAAAACAATCTACTATTAACACATAAGCATAAACTGACCGATGTTACGGGGCGTAATGCAACGTGTCACACAGCGAGCGTTCGTGCAACCAGTACAGGGAAAGAAGGCGCTCGCAACAAGCTACTAGACGGATTTTTGACGTTTCATGCTCGCTTTGAACATTACGCCCCGTAACATCGGTCAGTACCCGGCTTTAGAATAAGGCTTATAATGATAGTAGAAACGAAAGAGGTTTTACCAAAGTGCAACATTGCCCTATACTAGTCCAATGCAGGATATATGCCTCGTCTAATACGTGCCATAGCGCCCTCCGCATCTTCAGCCTACTGGACAATTTATTTTATCTGATGTTTTATACTGAAAAAACCCGAATAAAGAAAAGCGCGTCTCTTGCTAATTGTATGAATTTGTAAGTTGCAATGGTAAGAAAATTTACTCATGGTCCTGGGTTGCGGTTTGAAAATTAAACAATAAAATATATATTATTTGATTTGTAATAAAATACCTGGTCACACGTGGTAAACTTATCAAAAAGTAATGAAATCTAATCTAAAACAAAAATGTAAAAACTAGCCAAGTTCGTTCAGATAAAGGCTTTACCAAAAAAAGAACTGAGATCATTATAGGTAGTCGCTAAGTTTCATAGCAGTTCTTAATCTTAATATGTTACTTTCTTTCATTATTTAATTTGGGTCTTGCCAAGTCTAACATTAAAGCAAATGCGGTGGATATAAACTTGATCTAGTTTTTAATTACCTATAATTTCACAAAATAAGTAATAACTGCGCGATGGCTCGCTAAAATAGCATAATGCTGAGTGTAGGCCATATTTCCTTAAACACTGCTACGCACAAAGTAAATTTATTTTGTAACTTAGGCAGTATAAATTAACATAGTATCAAGGCTAATTGTGTATAGTAGTTTTAAGGCAAATAAAATATTTTTATTCATTCATTCATTCTAAAACTCTGCGCACATTAATCAAACGCCGCCACTACCGCGCAGCACAAAAATGTGCATTTAAATATGGGCTTAAACTCATTATCCTTACATACACTTTACAGTGACAAAATGGCTGCCCACAAGCTTCAAGCCGAACGTCCACCGCCGGCTAAACTAAATGAGAACTAAACTCAGTGAACTAAGCTAAGCTAAACTAGAACTACGTTGTCCGTCCACCAATAAATAAGCTAAAACTACGTTAGTGATGGTCAGTTGTCCTAGAACGTCGAGCTAACCGGACGTGATATGGAAGACGACACGAGTGATGACGAGACGTTAGAGGAGGACTATCGTCATAGGAGAAGAAGATTGATTATTGCTTATTTTATGAAGAAAAAACGGAAACATAGATACTGGATAAGTCAACACATTCAGTCCTGGAAAACAAGCAGCGAATTTAACACTTTGTTTAATGAACTAGACGACGAAAATTTTAAGATGTACTATCGTGTGTCAAGACAACAGTTTGATGAGTTACTTACAATGATTGCAAAGGATATTGCTAAGAGTGATACTAATTTTCGAAAAGCTATATCGCCAGAAGAAAGATTGGCTATTTGTTTGAGGTAAGTGTATCAACATTAAAATTAAACAGATTCAGTTACTTTGGTATTTATATTTATTGAAAATTAGGTTGTATAAAGATATCAATTGAAAGTAGTATCGGTGAACGCAGTGCCTTCGTTGTTTTGAGTATCTTGGGAGACTGGACTGTCTTGGGAGAGTGGAGTGGATTGAGCAGAAGATGTTGAATATCCATATGAGAACTGACTTCCGTATAAGTAATTGTCATATTTATCTTCCGCTTCAGACATTATGGTAAAGATTTTCCTTTTAATGTCCCTTTGCAACCACTCTGGAAACTTTATGGCGGTTTCGCTCATACTGTCAAAAAACAGTTTTAAAGGGTGTCTTCTTGATTCCCTTTCAGCTGTCTCTTTCTCTTTTATCTCACGGCGTCGCTTTTCATAATCTGCATCAATATCTCTCAGTAAAACAGCTAAAGATTCATCGTTTTTTCTCTTTTTTAGTGTTCGTTCAGACGATGAGCAGTGAGATGTAGATGGTATAGATTCAGTGTTAGAAATATCATCAGTAGTATTTTCCTGTGTCTCAGTATGTGAAACCGTAATATCCTGGCTTTCACTTGCATTACCAGCTTCCATTGCACTGATTGTTTTATTATTCTGGCTTTCCTTTACGTTACCACTTCTTGGGCGGTTTTTCATATAAGGCAATAAAAATTCAAGTAGACTGGCATATTTCCAAGTGTTTGTTGGTGATGCAGCTTGGCCACTTGTTGAACTTTTAATTCTTTTTAATGATTCTCGATGCCCATCACGTATTTTTTTCCATTCGTTTTTTGCCGTTTTAACTGAAATAGTAATAAAAAAGGTTAGGGCTAACTTTCTTAATTTAAACTATATAAATATAATAAAATCATGCTAACTGTAATTTTATAGTGCAATAAAGTATGTATTTGTAATTTGTTTATTTATTTATATGCGTATTTGTCTCTTTATGCATTCATTAAAAAGTGTTGCCTTTTGCAGGTTTTTGGCAACAGGGGACTCCTACAAAACAATTGGATACAATTATAGAGTGGGTGACAGATCAGTTTCTAGGATTGTAGAAAACGTCTGCCAAGTACTTTGGAATCATTTACAACCAATTTACATGTGTTTGCCGACTGAAAGAGAATGGAAACAAATCGCTGAAAATTTTATGCTGAAATGGCAATTCCCCAACTGTATTGGAGCAGTCGACGGCAAACATATATCCATAAAATGCCCACCTCATTCAGGTTCTCAGTATTTTAATTATAAACATTTTCATTCCATAGTATTATTCGCAGTTGTTGATGCAAACAAGAAGTTTATTATAATAGATATTGGTTCCATGGGCAGATTTAGTGATGGTGGTATTTTTTCTGACAGTGCATTTGGACGAAGGTTACAAAATAACGAATTAAATTTGCCTAATGATCAGCCTTTACTAGAAGGTGGTCTTGCAATACCTTACGTATTTATAGGTGACCAGGCATTTCCTTTACAAAAACTTTTTATGAGATCATACCCACAAAGCGCATGTCGTAACAGTAGAGAAAAAAGGAACTTTAATTATCGTCTCAGCAGAGCACGAAATGTGGTAGAAAATGCCTTTGGTATTTTGTCAATGCGATTTCGGATATTTCGTCGGCCATTGGAGTGTAAAGTAGAATCAGTTGATTTAATAACAAAAGCTGCTTGCGTGCTACACAATTATCTTTCAACTAATCAAACAACAGCTTTTGGTGAAGCAAGTGCTGAAGACGGATCAGTTTTACGATCAGTGGTACAACTAAATGACAATTTACGAGCAACAAGAGAAGCATTTCATGTAAGAGAATCCTTTTGTAATTATTTTAACAATAACAATATAAATTAAACTTACTGTCTGATATGTTCAGGTTTTTCATTTCATCTACTATCCTCTTCCATAAACCGTCTTTTTTATTTGTGTCACGGTAGTCTTTATCCTCTGGATTATATAACACAGGATACTGCTTGACATATTCAATAAACACCTCCATGCTGCTAAAAACGTGTTTCACCAACCACGCACAAACGCTCACTGTACAAACACGTTTGAACAACACTATCGACAGGCGTCAGAGGGGTAAAGCAAGGGGGTGAGAGGCGCTTAGTTTAGCTCAGTTAGTTACGGATTGGCCGCACAACTAAGTTAGCTGGGGCATTTCACGTAGCTTAGCTGGCATAGTTTGCGGTGGACGCACATGTATGAAAAACTGGCTCAACTATGCGAGCTAAGCTAAACTAACTTAGTTTAGCCGGCGGTGGACGTTCGGCTTCAAACGAGCCCGCTAGCTCTCTGTCCTCTGACCCCGTCTATATGGAATGCATTTAATGTTACGAGCTAAAGCCCATATTTGAATGCACATTTTTGTGCTGTAACAGTACCAGTGCGCCTCTGATCTGCGGCAACCTTAATTTACATAAAAATGCATACGGTTCGCATAACCTTACTCATTTTTATGTCTCACAATTATTTTGGCCGTTGTTTAAAACCGACAAACCCGTTGTCCTAGGTGAACGATAAACGCGGCAACGCGACGCGAAAATATCAAGTAGTCGTTGTATGAATGTGTGGCCTACGTCGTCAGTCTGCGAAGAGACGCAACAACGCGACGTACGAGCTTGTTTTTTGCGCGACAAGACGCGGCGACGTCGACTTGAAGTGATTGGCAACACAGATTACAGAAAGTGCTTGGCAATAAGCCACAATACTCTTTATACAAACGTGGATTATTTCTTAGTTTCGGATGAGTCTCTCCACATTTAGGTATTTCGCCGTAAATATATGATATTTGTTGTGTTCCTTCTTTGTTCACGAAGTTTTTGTAGGGCTAAATATTTAAATATTTAGCCCTACAAAATAAATTTTGTAGTAACAACGCAGTGTACTGGCCCTTAGCACGTTCACACAAGGTGAATGCATTATACATTCGAATTTGTAAATGACCTACAATTGAACTTTTGGACAATGACCCGAGTTTATTTATTTTATAGCAGGCTAATTTTAAAAATGTTTTGAAACTCGGGACTATTTCACTTTGAAACTCAGGTACAGAGGTCCTATTCCGCTAACTAATCGCTTCACTAGGACGACAATGGTATCGTCGCAGAATAACACATTTCGGCATTTTACCTTAGTTAAAAGAAGCTAAGATCAAGCAGCTACGTTCCGTAAGGTACAACCATTCATAAGTTAATACAAATACATTAAGAAGACGACTTTATTTTCTGCCACATCCATATCCTTACGAGAAATCCACCTGTCTCCAATAGCAAATAGCACCGCACGCACAATAAAGAGTTTCTTTCATCTAAGGACAACTCTGCGACAATAACATTGTCAAAGTAAAGCGATTGGTTAACAGAATTGGGCCCCAGAGCTGGTGGTAGCTGATAGTATAATGTACACATGGGACAAATGTATGTGCGATCTGTAAATATTTGTTCCGGGTGTTCTGGGTATTTTCTATGTATGTATAATAAAAAATATATATCTATGTAATGTATTGTATTAAGTAGGTATATCAGTTATCTAGTACCCATAACACAAGCTCTGCTTAGTTTGGGGCTAGATGATGCTGTGTGAATTTTCATGCATTATTATTTATTATTATAACCTCAAATAACTAGGGAATGGTTGCATGTTTTATATGCTAATAATGTACCTTCATAGAAAAGGTTTTGCCTAGCCTAGACGACACAAATGACATCGAAAGCTCATAATATTTGTTTGCTATGCTCTATGCTCGTAAAACGTACTTTATACGTCATGTAATACGTCATGTATTTTTTTTTACGAAATTCAAACAAATCGAATGAGATCTTATAGTTCAGTCCTTGGTCAACATTTCCATACATATTTTTAGGATCCAATTTCAAACTCTTCATCCTCCTTGGTAATAATGAACCTTACTCCCTTGGTAATATTAAACATTACTCCCTTGGTAATAATGAGATTGAATTTGGAACATAAAAATGAGTGAAACTTTTACCAAGACGATCCATATACAATGAGATCTTCTTCAAAATTCGAACTAACCTTTTTCAGAAAGCGAAATAAAAAACGAAAACAGCGAAACACGTAACCAAAGTTTTACTATTTACTTGCAAAAAGTGTGAAAAGTAGAGTATTCTCCTCGGGCATAAAACTGTCTTCGTCTTGGGTGTGCTTAAATCCCTCTCGCACTCAGGATTCTAGTAATCCCTCTCTTTGCTCGTGAGTTATTCTAGAATCCTGAGTTGCGCTCGGGATTCAATGACGCCCGTGACGTAACACACTGCTTTGTGCCCTCGGTGCATAATCTAATATTGTACCATAGCTAAGGTTCTGTGTAAGCTAGATATGGATTTGTTTTATCTAGAACGCCCAGAATTGCTCTTTACCAAAAAAGTTGTCATGAGATGTGTGGACGCATTTTCAACAAGATACCTAAAGATATCAAAGAATTACCTTACAAAGCTTTTGCATTTAAGTTAAAAAAATGGCTAATTGACAAATCGTTCTATACAGTATCTGAATTCCTTAGCCACCGACATTAACATTACATAAATTCAATGACATAGAGAACAAAAAAAAAGATGAAGATGAAAGATTTTTTTTATTTAAATGTTATTCTTATTCTGCTCAATTTAAATTTTGTGTCTATTTTGCATGCCCTATTTACAGGTGAATAATGTGCACTTATTTTAAGCCTAGGACCTTTATAATACCATTTTTCATGCAATAAAGTGATTATGATTATTATTGATAATTATGTAATTCTTGAATTTTCTATTTTTGACTATATAAAACCTTGTCAGGTGTACAATTCAATCTAGGCCTACAGGTGCGATTTGATCTGGGATCTGATTTATTAAATTTGTCAAATAAATACAGCACCTTACATTTTAAGATCTACATAATGTTCGTCATTGCCCAGCAGTTGGACAAATCAAGCTAATGAAAAAAAAGGCTTACCATACTTACACTAATACATTATGTTTAAAAGTAGGGGGTAATCTCACTGCTGAACACATTTTGAAACTTATTTCACAAATACCTAGATTTATACGTGTGTAATTTAGTTAGGCTATGACGGCTGACTCGTTGGTCTAGCGGTGGCGTGTTCAACCGCTGATAATGAGGTTCCGGGTTCAAATCCTGGGTCGGGCCAAAGTTGTTATTGGGAATTTTCTTGCAGGAAAAATTCACAATAACAGCCCCGAGTCAGGAAGTTGGCGTTACACTTCGTGCCTCGGAAAGCACTTTAAGTCGTTGATCCAGCGCCTGACCTCTCCCCGGTCGTGTCGTTTTGCCGTCCCATCGGATTACGAGTCAGGATATAGAGAGTGCACCTGTGTTTGCGCACACACTTGTGCACTATACGTCCTGCGCACCTGGTTAGTCTTCGTTGAGACTGACCGCTGCGGCTGAAGATTAGGTTAGAACATCACCTTACGGCTATATTTTATACGGGTTGGTGAGAGAAGCCACGAACAAGACTTGTTTACAGTTAATTGACATTTTATTCGTCTTACCAATAATAACTTTAGAATTCGTTATAGCGGCCCGAACGCAGTCGACCGATGTACCTAAGCTGCAATATCCGTGCTGATCTATGGGCGAAACCTGCAACAAAGTTCAAGATCAGAGAAATCACAGATCACAGAAAGTTATCATAAGCCAACAGCTACCTGCAGGTCATTGCAGGAAGATAGATAGATAGAAAATACTTTTATTGCACACTTATAACTAAGAAAGAATTAATAAAAGAAACAATTATAACATAAAGTGACAATTGGCGGTCTTATCGCTCAAGAGCGATCTCTGCCAGACAACCTGGTATGGATAGGATCGTCGGAAATACATGGGGTAAGATCTGTGTACATCTAATAAATATTGTACTATAAAAAATAAATATTAACATACTACAATATAAATTACAAAAAAAAAACAAGAAAAGAATGAACATGAAACATGAAGGGGGAGGCTGTATCCAGCCTCCCCCTTCATGTTTCATGCAGTATTGGACGAAGGCTCATATTTTCTGTTAGTTTTTTGTGGGTAAATTTCAATTTAATTATAATTTTAATTCAATTTATTATAATGAAATTTATTTATTTTCATTTATTGTAATTGGTTTCTGTGTAATTGTGTTGTAAAATGTAATTTGCTATATGGACTGTGTATGTTTATAAACTATGTCGGAAAAAAATTATTTGATATGATAAGTGTCATTTCTTATTTAAACAAATAAATAATAATCATTTTTTTTTTGGTGTTGAAACCCTTGGTCAGGCTTAGGGACCTGGAGCACACGCCATTTATAAAGATATTACCAAACTTCTTGTAGAGTCGACAGGTGATCGGAATGCTGGCTTCTATTTCGGCCAACGAATTAGCATTGCCATTCAACGTGGCAATGCTGCCAGCATTCTGGGCACTCTACCTTCTGGTGACGGCTTAGATTTATAAGAAATAGATATTAAGTGTATATACTAGTTGTAATTGTTTTATTCTGTTATTGTAATCTATGTGCTAAATAAAAATGTAAGTATTTATCATTTATTCAAAATAACTCAGGACTAAAAGGATAACAAATTTCATATAAAATTCTAATGGAATTAAATAATGCGTGTGCCTGAACTAAATAAAAACCTGTTTTTCAGGCAAAAAGAGTTCTAACAACAAATAAAATAATCGAATAGAACTAATACAAGTATACAAGGCGTTGGTGCATACTTTAAAATAAATAAATAATGCTGGCAATCCACACAGCATCATCTAGCCCCAAGCTAAGCAGAGCTTGTGTTTTATGGGTACTGGATGACTGATATAGGTGGGTACTAGGTACTTAATACAATACACTACATGGATACTTTTCATTATACATAGAATACCCAGAACACCCGGAACAAACATTTGCAGATCCTACAAACATTTGTCCCAAGGCGGGAATCGAACCCGCAACCTCGTCGTCGCAGACAGACCTTCGCCCGCTGCGCCACATCGGTCGTCGATGTCGGTTTACTAGTTTCTCCCTGTTAAGTAGCCTATATTTGACTCCAGGTTTAGATCTACACCTTTGCAAAGTTTCAGCTGAATCTGTTCAGTAATTTTGGCGTGAAGAAGTAACAGACATCCATCTATCCATCTGTAGCGGTCTCTAGTAGAAGTAAGTTGAACTACAAAGCTAACATCAATAGAGTCGATCAAGTAAAATAGCACTGTAAAAACTGAAGCTACCTACCTAAGCGCTTTAATGAATCTCCACTAGATGTCATTAAGACAAATTGGGAGTTCAAAATGGGACATATTCCTAGATCGCGCAAACGCATGTTTCAGTTACAACTGACCATTATACGACCCAACATCAACTGTTGATGGAAAACCCCGGGCAACTGGACCAGCTGGGTCGGCCCGATACAGAGGAGAATCTCCCTTTGTAACTATTTGGGGGAAATTCCACCTACACCCCCAAACTGGTGACCCCGACTTGATGTGTAGCGGCCTTTGTAGTTCAGCTAACTTCTACTAGAGGCCGCTACATCCATACAAACTTTCGCATTTATAATATTAGTGTGAGTGATTTGCTCAACCAGTGGGTGTTATAGCAATTCTCAGCGTGGTCTATTCAATTTTGACGTGAAGAAGTAGGTAAATGTAAGAAACATTCAAACGTTCGCATTTAGAATATTTTTATGTGTGATGTTAAGTTCTATTGGAACAATTTAAGTGCCCACGACTACGCAACCCTCCCGAGTCTCACCGCCGAGCCTGGGCAGTGAATAATGACTTGTGATGCGAAGTTTATAAAGTTTGGTTGTCAAACTAGGCCTAGATCTCAGTATTCACGGGAACCCCGTGGTAAAAAACTCCAATTAAATAAAATTCAACATTATTTCTTTGGTTCCTCTCATGTGAAAACGCGAATGAGAAAAAACAATCGATAAAAATCATGAAAGTATAAAAGCTATCGTAGTTTGACGAATTCATTACGGATGTAAGCGGGTTAACTACGAACCTTATTTGTGTTGGAAGAACACCAACGTTTCATCCCTTAACTAGGGACTTATTCAGGGTGAGTGCGGTTCGGGACGCGCCTGTGCCGCTTCGGTGCGCATACTACGGACACGCAATGCGCGGGTCGTAGGCGCCGGGGACGGGGGTATACTCTGTGTCCATGCGGAACTGACAGTATCTACACCCGGCTCTATACTGCGATCTGTCTTCCCATGGAGACACGGCTTACAAGCGGCTGGTAGGTTCCAACATCTATCTCTATTGAAGTAAGGCCGTCGTCCAATCTCTATCGCCTCGCGTATCTTGCGGGGAACAAAGATTGTTTCCCTAGACCCTGGGCTTTGTCGAAACGTACGTAATGCGATAGTCCTTCCTCAATACAGTGTTCTACCACCGCCGAGCTATTGGTGTCAACATTCTTTACGGCGGGTATGTGTTCAGAGAGCCTGGTGGATATGTTCCTTTTCGTTTCACCAATGTAACATTTGCCGCAGTCACAGGGGATCATGCAACTGCACTGTTTCGCACATAGGTAATATTGTCGAGATCTTAGGAACCCTGCGGTCTATTGAAATCACTTATGGTTTGATTCGTAGGTTATTACGAATAATTTGGTTCCTCTAAGCCAGTTACTTAATTAGTTGTGTAGTTTTCGTGTATTAGACAATAATTTAAATTTTTACGCTTACGCCGTTTTTTTGGAACGGTTTGCTTTAGGTTTGCTCTGTCTTGCTCCTATGAACGCGAAATCCTATTTCTATCCTATTCGCACAAATGGCGACTCTTGTCTTGAGTCCTGTCAAGGTGGGTGCTGACCGGCGTTACTGATCATAATGTAACATATTTTACAGCGAGCGTTTGTGTCGCCAGTACGGAAAAAGAAGGAGCCATGAGTGAGACGGATTTTATACCACGCTAGCTATTTAGATACCACGCTAGCTGCGAATGGTAATTACGGCCCGTAACACCGGTCAGATCTATTGCTTGAGCGACGTTTAGTCCATAGAAAAGCGTTACTCAAGCATAGATCGATGACTTAGTAGCTTGCTCTTAATACTAAGAGGGACAGGACTAAGAGTCCTGTTACCAAAACACCATAAAAAGACAGCATACCTGAATGAGAGCGAGGTCGGGTACGATGATTCTCCTATGGAACAGCTTAGGGATGTCTTGCAGGAAGATGGGGATGACGTCGGATCTGCCTTCCGCCACCGATTGGCGCACGTTTCCGCCCATGAACAGGGAACATGACCTGACAAAGAACAGTTTATGCATACAAGGACTTTCTTGGGCGTGACGTTCGCGACGTAAGAATCAACCCATCCAACTCAGTCCATGTCGTAAGAACCGGCCAAGGGAACCCACAAGAGGAAGGGCAGCAGCATTCTTCGGTATATTTTTGTGGTGTCAAAGAATTTTTTTGCTCTCTTAGACGACCAATGACTTTGACGACCATGTGGTGCGGCGGGCGAAGGTCCGCCTGCGACGCACGAGCAACCTCGTGTTCGTGGGTTCGATTCCCGTCTTGGGACAAATGTTTGTACGATCTGCAAATATTTTAAATCCATCATGGTAATGAACACTAAAGTTACAGTTATACAGTTGTCATGGCGCATGAAACTGTGCCGAAATATTTGACAGCTCAATACTCAAATCATGGTAAATATCCCGTTGTAAATGACTTTACTGCAAATATTTGAACCGGGTGTTCTGGGAATTTTTATGTATAATAAAAAATATCTATCTATCTAACATTTAATGTAAATCAGTTATGGGTACTAGATGAACCCATAACACAAGCTCTGCTTAGCTTGGGGCTAGATGATGCTGTGTGGATTGGCCAGCTTTATTTATTTATTTAAATCAGACATTTGGAAAAAACACAATACAGGTCCGCTATATTTTAAGATTCGGGCAAGAAGGCGCTCGAAACGAGCAACGAGGCGGATTTTAGCACACGTCGCGGCGGCTTAACGTGTATGCTCGCTGCAAATTACTTACTCCTCGCAACTCTCACAGCACTCGCAAGTCGCAACACTCTATTAGATAGATAGATAATAATTTTATTATCTATCTATCTATCGTACTTATTTAACATATTATATGGAACAGCAATGGAACTGGCGGCCTTATCGCTTAAAGCGATTTCTTCCAGGCAACCAAAACAAAACAATTGCATTACGCCCCGTAACACCGATCAGTACCCGATCAGGCTACTGATCGGGTACTGATTCACGGACTAACTAGTAGAGGTTGTTGTTATCATAGTACTGATCATAAAATATTATACACACAGCATTATCTGGCCACTAAGTAGGTACGCAGAGCTTGCGTTAATACCTGATGACTGATATTCATAATATGGAGAGACCCAGAACAAATAATTACTTGCAGACAATTTGTGCCGCGGCGGGAATCGAACCCGCAACCTTCTGCAGGCGGACCTTTGCCTATTGCGCCACTAAGGTCGTCATGGGTCGTATCGTGGTATCAATAGGTGAACATATTACTACAAATACAAACACGACACACGACTCGTTACGTCAACCGACATTCGATCACCCTGGGCCCTATTCTGCTAAACAAGTCGCTTTTCTATGACAATGGTATCGCCACAGAATGACACGTTTTGGTATTTTACCTTATAGAAGAAGAATTTATTTATTTTTTACCCATATACGATCATACTAATATTATAAATGCGAAAATTCGTGTGAATGTTGTTTCACGAATCTCCGTAACTAACTAACCTATGTAGATGAAATTTGGTATGTAAATAGTTTAAGTTCTAGAATAACACATAGGCTATTCTAATTTTCAAAATTAACCCCTGAGGGGGTTTAAAAGGTTGGTAAAATTTTTATGGAAAATTATTATTCGTTGGTTCGATTCACTTAAAATCGTTATAAATAAACTAGGAAGTAAAAATTGATACACGTATTTCTTATTTTTACAAAACTGTCCCTAAGCGGTGAGCAATCAATTTCCGCGCAGGAGAAGCCGTGGGGCTCAGCTGGTAAAAATATACGGAGAGCAGCATCATTTGTTAACCCCTTTAAACGTTCACACTTCTACCGTTAGAGGGTTACTAGTTGATGATGCTGTCTACACATACAGACTAACAGACAAGGAATCTACCTACTTACTAAATCTAAAACTAAAAACTATACAAAAACGATAGAAGAAAAAAGGGATATAAAAATGCGGTAAAAAAAGGGTACCTCGGTAGCCCTAGCACGGGCATTGTTGTCTAGAGTAGAATGGAGAAAAATTACGTCACTTTGTCATCGAATGCGTAAATTATTTGAAATTCATTCCTTCAACTTCAATAATGAACGCAATGTATGACAATGCGATGTCATTATTGTCTATTCTACTCTAGAGAACAATCCCCGTGCTTGGCCTACAGCATGTGTATCATTCG